>OX578276.1:24495099-25805932 GCA_951217055.1 Gerris lacustris
CGACTTGGTACAACGACAGACTCATAGAAAGACAGACAAATACTTATTGGAGACAGCCTTATTAACTGATTTATAAGATACTTAGACAAACGACCGTATATAGTAAAAATTAACGAAAAAATAGGACAAGAATACGTTACAACATACTCAATACCGCAGGGCACAGTATTAGGACCTATATCTTATATATATAAACGACTTATACAAATTGCGGTTACAGGGGAAACTGTGTGGTTTTGCTGATGATACTGTGTACCAATGGTCAGCAAAGACAGCAGAAGAAGCAAAAAATATGACAGAAAGAGATATAACAAAGATTAAGCATTGGTGTGACGAAAATTATCTAACCTAATATTTGTATTGAAGTCTAAATTCAAAGGGTCTTTAGTGGAAATAGCACACCCAAATTGGTTGGTTTCGCGACTTGCAGCCATCTCTACGTGGTGAGTCCTGGCTCATTGCAGCTGAAGAAAATCATCTTGTAATGGGCGGAGAGCTGCAATATAGTATGTTCCTTTTATACATTTGTTAAGTTCACCTGCTGTTTGTTTGTTTGTTTGGTCACTTGCAACAACCAAATTCAAAACCGCAACGTGTCAAATGAATACTTTGCATTACCTCAGACAAGACAGTCAAAAATATCATTATTTTTTTTAAAAAAAAGAGGTATTTGTAGGATTTTTTTGCGATTTCAATTGTACGGCAAAGGGTCTAAAATTAACAATATAAAAAAAATGTACATGTCTTTAAAAAGACCAATGTTTTGATTTTTTTTTTCAAAACTTTAAGCCCTATGCGCTATTTCAAAAATAAAAAATATTTTTTTATTTTATTTTTCCCGTTATTAGTCTTTTACCCTACTATATAGTCTTTTAACCTTTAGGTCAGTGGGGGCGCATTAAAAATCCACCGCGAGCGCCGGGTTGCCGACCCCGGATTTAGGTGCATGAAGCATACAATACATCGCCGATGACTGGTAGTGATAGAGATCTTAAACTGATTCAATTATAGGTTATGTTTTTATTAATTTTTACCTTTCAAAGAATATATAGGTAGCCTGAGAGGGATCCAGCTTACATTAATTAGGGTAAAAGATTTTATTTTAGGATTGTCTTGTATAGTAAGAGGAGCATGAAACCAAGTTTGCGACCTCGAAAGCCCTGGGACAACTTTTGGTAGGCGAAAAACCTCGAAATTTTGACACTTTTTGAATATAACTCATAAACGACATCGAAATCAGAATATTGTATTCTCTTCGAAATGAAAGTAGATAAAATGCATAAGTCAAACCTTATTTTATGATATCCTAACTCATTTCTACAAGACTTTGAATTTAGACGAAATTTTGTAAAATGCAGGACTTTTATTAATCATTTATGGTGCCCATTATATATGATTTTATATTGATTATACGTGTACCTATGTATATATACCTATATATATTTATATATATATATATATATATATATATATATATATATATATATATATATATATATATATATATATATATATATATATATATATATGTGAGTTTTATAATAGTATATGACTCATATATAATATATATAAAATTAAAAGTTTTATCTAAAAATAAAATAGATTATCTTTCCTACTGAAAATTTAATTTTTACATTAAATGATCGTTAGAGGTTAATAACATCAACTTGTGTTTTTCTTCATTCAGTCTTTAGGGATATAATTATAAAAACAATGATTTTTTAATTTAAATTTAATTTGACTATAATCCTCGTATTTGTCCCTCTCCAGACCATCTCTGAGTTATGAATTATGTTGAAAGGAGCATTTCTTGAACATTTTTAATTATATCCTTAATGACCGAATAGAGAAAGGAAAGATACGTTTAAAAATAAAAGGAATTCACTGAAGAATCGGAGTTATTTACATTTTTAATTAGCCTTTCCAACTGCTCCTGATAACTAATTTAAAAGATATAATAGATATTTTAATATATATATTTAACAAATGTTTAGAGTATATAAGACGTAATAGGCTGAACGAGAAATCAGTTCTCAAATTAAACACAGCTTGGATCAACATGAATTTTACTTGTTTCATTTTATTTCTACTTACAAGCCTTATGGCTCTCTCACAGGTACAATCTGAAGCTAGCTCAAGCTGCCTTAAGCAAGGAGAAACAGTAAGTAATAATAAGATATAATATTTTATATTATTGTTTAATTCATAATTGATATTTTATAATTAAATAATATTGATATAAAATCAATTTTCCATTTCATTTTAGAGTTGTTACTCAAAAGATATAATACAAAGCAAATATAATTTAAATCGGTTTAGTAGCTAAGGCTCCAAATTTTTGGTTTAGGGAAGGTTCCCTTACTATGGACCAAAAAAAAATACCGATCGATGATCACTGATATAATAGCTAATAACACTGATATAAGAGCTGATAAAACTGATATAATAGCTGATAAAACTGATACAAGAGCTGATAAAACTGAAATAAATAGCTGGTGAAAGCGGGAATATTATTAAAATGGTGTTGCATAAATCCATTAAACTAATCAGAATCTCTGAAAACATTTTCTCTCTCCCTGGAATTGTGCTCGGGGAGATGTTCAAGGTAGATAACAGTCTAATTATTCATATTGTATGTTTATTTTTGCAGTGCAAATATGAATCAGATTGCTGTGATCCCCAGATATGTAGACCTGGAGTAAGAGCTGCCTCATCATATTATAGAGAACCTGTTACTTTTAGTTGTTACCCCCCACTTGGGGGTATATTCTGAAAATAAAATAATAAGTGAATGTATAATTATTGATGCACGGTTATTGGCGGGTCACGTAGAAATGTAGTAATTTCCTGACTAAATTGTCAATAGATTGGTAATTAAAATGTTATTGTTACTGTATTTGTTTATTTTCCTTTTAATACCATCTCTCGAAGTTTCAATGAAAATGTTACTTTTATTTTTATTTATTAGTGCTGTAATTCAAGCGAGCTTCTTACATTAAAAAATGTATCTTATACAGGTCCGACGATAACTTGAGTAAAACTTTTTTTTAAACCGATTTTATTGAAATTTGGTGTACATGTTCCTTTTACTACTGCTCAGGATAAGTTCGTTGGACAGCGTTATTCGCCTAAAATTTCGCCCTTAACGCTCCCGTTACGTAAAATTAGAATTTCAGGACGGAAAAAGATTGTATCATCACCTTTTCGATAAGACGAACATTTTTTTTTTAAATAACAAGTTTTAGTAAAACCAGTAGCGACACCTCTATGAATTAATTAAGATCGTTAAAACTGTTAAAGAGGACCTAAACGTTTAAAATAGAGAAATCAACGTTCTTACTGTTATCTTACGCTCTAATGTAACTATTTTAATAAAACTTCATATAAATCGTCTAAAATACAATTGAAACAGGCATGTAAAATTTCAACAGAAGTTTTTGAGTAGTGAAGTGATACATTTTGTGATAGTTTTAATGAAGATGGTCTGAAGGAATATGTAGAAAGGTACTCATCTCCCTCACTACACTGTTTTCTTTTACTATTAACTAATCATGATTAACTATTTTCTTAGTATCTAAAATTAACTCCATTACTGCCGCTTCAATGATAGATATACATGGTGCCTAGTGTATCAGAAGAATATATTCTAAATAAAATAATTATTAGGCCAATATATATATGTATACGTTCAAGCTTACATAAAATAGAGTAAACGATTTTTTTTTAGGATTGTTTTCCATAGTAAGAGGAACATGAAACCAAGTTTGCGACACACAACGCTATGAATATCAACAATTGATATTCATAATAAAGAATATCAAATGTGTTTTTATACGTGTAAAACGCATCTACACCCATCTTACAATATCCCGATTTTAACAAACCATTAATTTTAACCCCCGACGCTAGTAACATAGCTTATAGGTATAGGTGCAGTATTAAGCCAAAACATAAAAAAATCTAACTTACCAAGCCTACACAAGTAGGACCCTAAACGAAACGGAATCACGTTTATCTTCTCGCGATTGTTTGGGCAGCAAAATATTTTCGTCCTTACAACTACGGACATAAAGTCACATTCCTATCTGATCATAAGCCCCTCAAATGGTTATTCTCAATACAAGAACCCAATTTCAAATTGCTAAGATGGCGGTTAAAACTAGAAGAATATAATTTTGTAATGGATTACATGAAAGGTTTGGACAACACGAAAGCAGACGCATTGCCCCGAATAGAATTACATAATAAAGAATCTAAAGAAGGGGGAAGCAGACCAACTCGTCAAAGATTTGTTCACAAAAAATTTTACCATATTAAACGAGAACGTCGAAACTAATATCGGCAATGTTTGTATGATGGTAAATTTGGATAATCTTATAGGTGAACTCGAAGACGTCGAACTAGAAGACGTAGATTTAACCGTTCATTCGATTCACGAACATAATATGGGAGCTGTTATTCCTATTCTTGACAAACCTGTTAATCAAGGTCAAAATCAAATAATTATTTAGTAACTAGACCATAGTCCCGCGAAACCTAAAATTCTTCACATGTTTAAAACTCATCAACCATTTATAGTTCAATTATCAAATAATAATTTCGAAAAAATCATAGTAGAATTTATAGTCATTTATTGTCCCATGAATAAAATATTATCTGTATTTCGAAAGGGACGAATCTGGTCTTTGTATGTATGAGTATACTCTTACAACAAATAAGTAACCTCTTACATTTGTCCCTATTAAGTATAAAGCAGTGATATTAGTCTCTTCCATGTATAGTTCAGAGTTCCGAGATAAAGGAAATGGCAAACCTGAGACCATCTCTTTTTGTAATATTTTCAAAAATGTGGAAAATGTGCAACCAAGCCGCCAATAATGATGATTTAACAGTTAAGAGTGGATGGATGCTCTCTCTGATCAAAACAAAAATATGATAATGGTTTCTATGATATCAGCACGGTTTCTGAATGCTGCACTACAAACCTTAGACACAATTGAATTAATATTTCCAGTGCTTGGCTATTATTGCTTCCGAGCTTACCGAAGGTAACGGAAGCATTGTGTTCACTTTTAAGAACGAAAAACTTTTATGCCTCCGATTTTAAAAATTCCAAGACAGAAATCCGTTTCAGACATCAAGGAACATTTTTGGTCTCGTGTCTGTCTGTCTGTCTGTGAGTCCGCGAATTATGAAACGTGCGACGATAACTTGAGTAAATGTCGACCGATTTTGATGAAATTTGGTAGACTTGTTCATTTTGCCAATGCTCAGGACGAGTTCGTTGGACCATGTTATCCGTCCAAGCGTTCAGGAGCAACGCTCGCGTAAACGTGAACATTAAATTTAAAATTGGAATTTTAGGTCGGGAATAAAATCTAACTTCATCTATTCAATGAGACAAGCATTTTTTACAAAATACAATTTTTTAGAAAAAACAACAGCGACACCGCTATGAAGTGTTAAAACTCGCAAAAACTATTAATAGTTTTTACACTATAAACAATATAAGAATAATGTAATATAACTATAATTTTAATGTTTATATAACAATAAAGTACATGATAGGATGCGAGGAAGCTATGTGCCACACTAATGGGCAGTCTATTTTTTATTTATTTTTTTTTACCGCGAATAGGGTTTTCGCTAAAATATAAAAAGTGATAAAAAGAAAAGAAGTTATTGTTAACCATTCATCTAATGTGGACATTTTTAAAGATCATGGTGTGGTAATCCATTAGGAAATGAGAGCCTAATTTAGGACTGGAAGGCGGAATCAAAAAATTATGTAAAACCACCTAGTAGTAACTGGCATTTTAAATTTTTACTATTTTTACTACTTATTTCAAGAGGTAAAGGAACAATGTTGCTGTGAGGGGAGAAGTGAACTATAACTGTGATTTGGGGGCATTTACTTTTATAAACAAAAAAAGAAGAATTTTAAAGATATTATTCCTTAACGTAAAGTATTACCAAGAATACAAGTTAGCAGTGACAAAGTAAACGACGCGACGTAACAATATTAATTACAAAACACTATAGGGAAGAATGGACTGCAGTCCTAGAACTTTTTTTTTTTCAAATACTTCAACCAGTCACTTCCTGAAGAAGTTGCAGAAAAGTGACTGCAGCATCTCTGCAGCATCTGAAATTTTGAACAATATAGTTTAATTTTTTCGGAGAATAATGGACACATTTATGGTGTCGTTATTCTACCGATTGGAATGACAATAAAGTTAAAACAAGAATAATGGACGCCATTCTCAAAAGATGCAAAAATTAAAAAGTTAGACGCTGTGATTGCTTTTCTAGATAAAACCGGTGTATTTTACAACATCAGCGTAATCATATCTTAAATTCTCTACACGTCAACGGTGTTTCAACAGATCTTTCAAGTATTATAAGAGCACTACCCCAGTGAATTACCTAAGCAGAGCCACTTTCTGTGCCACTCCAAGAGTCATATAAAGCATCCATCGTACATTTTAGGATAGTAGGATAGTTGATAATGCTGAAATTAAGCTGTTAAGATAAATCATCAAGCTTTCGTGAAAATATATATTTTTCAAATGTTTCTTTTCACAGCTTTTTGAATGTGTGATAGAAAAGTATTTTCTACAGTTATATTGTTCAACAAATTATGAGTACATTACCAAATGAATAGTTATCTCCCAAGCGTAGCCGCTTGAATTTTTTTTTAAGAAATACATATTTTGTGAACAAGTAAATCTTTTGGTGCCTTTTAAGAATATGTGGTCGGCTAAGTTCGTCTGCGGGACATAGCTTGGCAATAGGCATTTGAAAAAAACAAACCGGCGGAGAACGGCCATGTCCCGCCCTTTTTGGTGGACAATGTGATATTCATGATCCTGAGTACGAAATTAGTTAGTAGACCAAAAATCAAATTGATGGTAGTTTGTCACTTAATAGGTGGCCTCTTTGATTTGGAGTAATATTTGACTAACTAACCTATTAAGTGACAAACTACCATAGTTTGATTTTTGGTCAACTAACTAATTTCGTACACAGGATCATGAATATCACATTGTCCACCAAAAAGAGCGGGACATGGCCGCTCTCCGCCGGTGTTGTTATTTTCAAATGCCTATTGCCAAGCTATGTCCCGCAGACGAACTTAGCCGAGCACACATTCTTAAAAGGCACCAAAAGATTTACTTGTACACAAAATTCTAGCTTGATGTTAGTCCGACACTTTTTTGCACGCCATCTCCTGGATTATTAGCTCTGTAAGTATACTTTAATGTTGGGGAGGTAAATCGATTTGAGATAGATCCATTTCTTCCATCCAGGAATGGAGAAATCTAACTAATCAATCTGAGTCATTCTAACCTATTTAAATTATTGTTGTGATCCTCCTCCTCGTCTTCTAAATTATCTTCACTGTCAAAAGGCATTGAGAGCAGCTGCATTATATCATTACAGCTGCATTATTATCATCACAGTCAATTTATAAACAACGATAAAATAATAAAACAGATTCAAGACGATTACGAGAAGTTAGGCAGTATTTGCTCAGCTGTTAAAAAAGATTTAAATTCATCAAATCTAAAACAGTTTGAGCTGGAGAACGAGTTGTTCGAGTTAAACGATTTCAAAGAAACAGTCCGCCAACTTCGGAGTCAAAATAATGAACTGGAGAAACGTACAGAGCTTTTAATTCTCGAAAATAGTCAACTCAAGAAAATAATTTATCCTCTACTCGGTAGTTCACAAAATAATTTGGGAAAAAATGCAGCTTCTAGGACGGGCAACAATAATCCTTTTTCTAAACATCCCTCGCTGAACTCAACTATGCCGAATTCTTCTTCAACACCTACTGTACCATCTCAAAGACGTCGTTTTTCACTTGGAAGCAAATCAGCTAATCCGGTGCCATTTGCCTATCCCAAGATTAAAAAGAAAATGTTATTGCTCGGTGATAGTCATTGCAGAGGACTCAATAGAAAACTTCACAAGAAGCTTAGTACTCAATACGAGGTTTTTACCTTTTTTTAAGCCTAACGCTCCTATCAATGATTGTGTCGAGTCTGTCGAGAGTTTGTCGCAGGATTATTCATTTAAAGATTATGTGATAATAATCGGTGGCTCCAATTTTAACGACACGAAATCAGATGAGGAGGATATAACTAAGTTATTTCATGTAGTGTAACAGCGCGTCGCGACGTACGAATGTAATAGTTACATCGACTCCCCACCGTTTCGACTATCCTTTCCTCAACGACAGGATAGATTACAGAAACTCGCTCTGAGAGTCTTTAATATCGGAATCCTCCGATAACAGACTCAAATGGCTCCCTACCTATTACAGGGCTCGCCATCGCACTAGAGCCGGACTTCACCTTAATTCAAATGGGAAGAATTTGTTAATCAGCAAAATCGTGGCTTTTGATGATGGCGGCAAATATTCCACAGCTACTTCTAGACCAGTTTAAACTGTTAATACAGCTTCTTATAACAACAATGCTGATAATCATGTCTTCAATCACCAGCCTATCTTTCACCAACGTCAAAACCAGCACCAAGGATACCATCACATCCACAACACACATTCCTATCCTCACCAATATCAACATCCGTATCATGCTTCTCATAGTAATTATGTAAACAATGAAAATAACTATTGTAATAATTCTTTTTTATAAATTATTCTGTTGACTCGGCTCACTATTTCAGTGATTCGTATAATACTAGAGTTTTATCTAATTTGACTTACTGTGTTACTAATCATGCAGTACATAATGATCATAATAATTCTAACCTGACTTCACCTCAAGTTGCTTCTGACATCTCTTCTGTAGATAAAGTTTCTTCCAAGCTTCTGTCAAATAGTGCTAGATCTAATAATAAGAGATGTAATCTAAATATTTTTCACCAAAACATTCAAGGTGTCTCGGATAAAATCGAACAACTCGAATTATACTTTAAAATTAATGAAATCGATATATGTTGTTTATCGGAGCACTGGCTTTCAACTAATTATATAAATATGACCGAGTACAAACTGTCTGCAATCTTTCATCGATCGTTTCATATCCGGGGCGGTGTTTGCATTCTTGTAAATAATAAATTAATTACCGATATAGATATAATCAAACTTAAAGATAACGTAAATTCTGAAATAAACTTTGATATTTGTGGCGTCTCTTTAAATAATTATCTTGTTAATATTTTAGTTGTATATAGATCTCCTAGAGGTAGTTTAGATATTTTTTTAGAGAATCTAAATGATGTCTTGTCAGGCTTAAAGTCCAAAGACCCTCTAAGTCACATAGTATTATGCGGTGATATCAACGTGGATTCCTTAGTAAATTGTTATAATAAACAAGTCTTGTATGATTTATTCGATAGTTACGATATTTCTAACCTCATTAATGAACCTACCAGAGTCTCAGGCTCAAGTAAAACTACCATCGACTTTATCGTTGTGTCCAATTCTTTAAATAATTTAAAAAAATCATTAAATGTAGATCACAATGGTTTTTCTGATCACTCAGGCCAGCAGTTTTGTGTTGAGCTACCCTCACACTCTTCTTCAGCAGAAGTGCAACCAAGTTTCACTAGACGTTTCACAGCCAACAATATAACTTATTTTAACCTGTTAATAAGTAAGGCCGACTGGACACGTGTGTTTGCAACTATCGATGCCGGGGAAAAATTTGAAGTTTTTCATGAAATATTTTCCCATTATTTTAACATAGCTTTTCCTAAAATTAAACGCAAACCATTGAGGTTTAAATCCAAGTCCTGGATTACTGAAGAATTAGTCCAGCAGGTAGAGACGTTCGATCCGCTTTCTCAGAAAAATCGGGTGACGATAACAAAGAAGCCCCTTACAAAGTCCTGAAGCGTCAGCATAAAAAAACTTTATTAAAGACTAAATCCGAGCATGTACTTAATATATTAAAATTTTCAGAAAATAAGGTCAAAACTTGTTGGAAATTAGCCAAACACGGCCTTAGCCACAATGTAAATAGTGTAAATAATATCACCTTGAATATTAACGGCTCTGAACTTAGCCAACCTAAGTAAGTTGCCGATGAATTTTCCAAATATTTTTCAAGCATTCCAGCTAAACTTGCTTCACAAGTACCATACGTTGCTCCTTCCACTTTTACTTTAACCGAATTTTCATCTAAATCCTTTCACTTTCACGATGTTAGTATTACAGAGTTAGAAGGAACCATTTACAAGTTAAAAAACAAGAAATCGTGTGGTCCTGACGAAGTACCTATATCCGTAATAAAACATTCATTTCCAGTTTTATCTGACGTTTTGATTAACGTAGTCCAAGACTGTTTCAGTTCTGGGGTTTTTCCTTCCAACCTTAAACACTCCAAAGTTATTCCTCTTTTTAAATCTGGTGATAAAACAGTAACAAATAACTATAGACCTATAGCTCTCATTATTAGTTTTTCAAAGGTTTTTGAAAAGACTTTACACGTTAGACTTCTAAATTTCTTTCATAAATACAAAATGTTTGCAAATGAACAACATGGTTTCTTACCAAATAGGTCGACTGCATCAGCAACTATCTCTTCTGTCGAAGAAATCTTAAAGTCTATCGATTCTCGGTTACATGTTGCCGGTCTCTATTTTGACCTTTATAAGGCATTTAACCTTGTCCCAGGGGATATACTGTTAAATAAATTGTACAAAATGGGAGTCCGGGGTCCAATATTCGATTTCATAAAAACTTATCTCGCCGATCGTTCCTTCTCTGTTACAATTAATTTTTTATTTTTTTTTTATTAATACTTCCAAAATCATAAATACAATTATAATACATAATGTTAATATAAAGTATAAATTGGCATGGCTATAGACGTCTGCCAGAGTCTGTTTAATATTTTTAAACAAAAATAAAATAAATAAATAAACACTTTACTTCTATCAACCTAATACAATTAGAATGAAATAAATATTTAAAAATTGTAAAGTTTAGAAAAAAAAAAAAAAATGAAGAATAATAATAATTAGATAAATAAAAGATCAAATAAAATAATAAATCTAATGCAGGAACTTTATGGCGCTAACATTTCATTACGGTAAGACAGGGCACTCTTACAGAAATTAAGTACTGTTGCATGTTCTCTTAATAAAATATCAGTAATGCGATGACCAGAAACAATGACGTCGCCTAACAACTCTCTACGAATTAACTCATACCTAGGACATTCAGAAATGAAGTGAAACATTGACTCCTTTACTCCTGGAGCACAGAATGGACAGTTCTCATCTTCCTCGTCCTTTTTAAGCCATGGAATCGCTTTAAGGGGAAGAAGTTCACATCTTATTTTAAACAGAAGACGAAGATCATTTAACCTTAAATTCAGACCAGAATTGCACCCGAATAGAGAACCTAAATTTTGGTCAACTTCTACCAGAGTTTTGTACAGTAAAAAGTTATTTGAAACACTTGCTTTTAACAAACAATCTTCTCTAAAGGCAATCTTCATTTGTTTCTTCAGATTTTCCAACTGAGCACGCCAAGTCACCTTATTATCGGATGCAAAGTTCATATCGAATTTATTGAACATTTCCAACCAAGAAGCGAACCAGGAAACTTGCGACCTAATTACTTCTTCGGCGACGATTCTGGGAAGACGATGAGCCGCCAGGTCCAGAGTTTTAAGACAGTAATTTACATGAAGCTTAAATGTATAAAAAAGGATGGGCTCTAATGAAGTTTCTAAATACAACAAATAACTAGGAGTTTGATCGGGTAGAGAAAAAAGCTTCTTCAGAAAGTAACGTTGGAAGACTTCTAACACTTCATACGTTTCAAAGCCCCACACTTGAGAACCGTAACAAACTACGGCACGTGAAACAGCATTAAAAACTCGATACTTCGCTTTTAAAGGAACTTCTTGGTTACAAATGAAATTGTTCCAAAGAGTGTTGATACCCAATTTGGCGGAGGCTATACAAGATTTTAGGTGATCAGTGAAACATAATTTGGAAGTGAGAGAGATCCCAAGGTATTTGTATTTGTTTACTACTTCGATCTTTTTTCCATCGTAATACCATCGCTCCTTCGCAGCCAGTCTACCTCCTTTTCTAAAAATCATTATCTTAGACTTATTAGGATTTAGTATCAAGTTCCACTGGTTAAAGTATCCCAATAGAATATTAATGTTTCTCTGAAGTGTAACTGGGTTGTCGCTGATAATAACAATGTCGTCGCAATACATAAGAACATTGATACGGACGTCACCTACTCGAACTCCACCTTCAAGAACTTGCGGAAGATCATCAACAAAAATAGAAAAAAGGAGAGGACTTATGACACATCCTTGTCTAAGACCAGAATCAACAGAAAAGAAATCGGAAATGCCTGACTGGCCTCTAACAGCTGATTTAGATGTTGTAAACATACGTTTTAGAACATTGACGAATTTCGAAGAAATACTTAAGTTAAAAAGTTTAAGATACAGGGAAAATCTATTAACAGTATCAAAAGCTGCTTTAAGATCAATAAAAAAACAATAGACTTTTTTCTTTGGTTTCGCGAGACCTAGATTGACAATGTTGGACAGAACAAATAGATTATCGACGGTGGAGTACCCACGTCTGAACCCTGCTTGGAACTCGCTTAAGAGATCGTTATCTTGAATATATCTCGTAAGTCTCTTCTGCAACATTGCTGTAAAAATTTTAGATATACTATCTAAACACGAAATACCCCTATAATTAGTTGAAATATTTCTGTCACCTTGTTTATGCAGCGGAATAATGAGGGAGCGAGAAAAGGACGACGGAATATCACCGGATTCATAAATCCTATTATACAGTGACAGAAGTTTACTAGTGAATGAAGGAGGAGCGAACTTATAAAACTCGTAAGCGATAGAATCAAAACCAGGACACTTTTTGTTTTTTAGTGAGCTTATAACTGCTGATAGTTCGGCAAGGGAAAATGGTTGATCCAAAAAACGTTGACTATGAAGGGCTCGGCGTACAAAGTTGGGCAAGGATAAGGGGATGGATTTAATAGTGATTGAAAATGGTTACAAAATTCAGAAAGACTTATACTATTGACTCGAAAATGTTTACCCGCCTTTAATTTATTTACTAACTGCCAGAACTGACTTGAATCTGATACTGAAAGAAACTCTGCCGATATGGCCTCATAGTATAACTTCTTACTTTCACTACATTGTTTTGTATAAAGGTTGGATGCTTCACGGGCTGCATCTGCAACTATTCTAGATTTGGTTTTTCTTACGAGGTTTAATAAAGAGAAGACTCTTTTCCTTAAACGGAAACATCTGAAGTCAAACCAAGGTTAGAACTTTAGAATTAGAAGTAGGTGGAGATGGATAAGAGGAAGAAATCGCATCGGTCAACAAATCAACTCCTTCTTGGGTGTTAGAAAAACAGGACACAGAAATATTTGATGACAAAATATCAAGATTTGACACATAACGCTCCTTGCAGTGATCTTTCCAGACGAGCTTCGCAGATAATGATGTTGCCGGACCGTTGACTCTCAAGGAATGTCCTAAACTCACTGTACAGCATATAGGATTATGGTCTGAAAAGAAGGCTGGAACCACAGAGAATTCGGAAATAGCTGGAAGCGTTTGGATTGAGGCACAGCAAAGATCAATCACGGAGCTACCCATATGACCATGATATGTAAAGTCTCCGGCCTCATCACCATAAAATCTGCCATTTAATATTAAAAGACCATAATTATAACAAAAATCAATCAGTTTATTTCCCTTGCTATTGTAAACTAAATCCTTCGAACATCTCGAACTGACACAAAGTTCGTTACCTAATATCAAGTCTACATTTATATTTTGTAGGTTTCCAATCCTACTGTTGAAATCTCCCAATAACATGAAGTTTACTTCAGGGTGATTATCGAGGAAATATTTTAAGGAAATAAGGTCACTTTCCCAAAGTGAGAAGTCACTTCCGTTCAAGTAAACTGGAATAACATGTAAGGACAATAACTCTGACTTAAGGACAACGACGACTCTATCATCAATACATGGAAAGTTCAAAAAATTAGGGTCATAACCGTCTTTTATACCTAATAACATGCCACCACTAGGTCTACCTTTGACAAACATTTTAGATGCCGGAATCCATTTAAGTACATAACTAGGAAATAAATCTTGATAAAAGGGTATATCTTTACTCATAACAAATGTTTCTAAAAGAAAAAAAACTTCGTACGAAAATAAAAAATTAAAAAATACATCGTTATCTAGCTTATTTTTTAAACCCGCAATATTATATGATAAGAAACGAATATTATGAGACTGAGGCTGATTCTGGCAGACGGTACTAGTTCATAAAATATTTGAGGGTGAAGCGTTGGAAGGTGGTGGATGTTGTTGGCTGAGAGCCGCGGGTTTCTTGTATGAGGCAAAGTAGTCTCTTGGAAGGGTGTTGTCAAGAAGTGAAGTAATAAACTGTGATAGATCTCCTCCTACTAATTTGTTAAGTTCACTTGTTCCATCCTTTCCTTCAAAAATAAGACCCGTGGAGGAACACCAATAAAATCTTTTGTTCTGGCATGAAAGAAAGTTAGAATTCAGTGTAGTCTTAAGCTGGGGATTAAGATTATAGATTTCTTTCCGGAGTAAAAGTAGCTTGACTCTCTTTTTACGGATATTTTCTGGAAGGTCACGATGCACATCAAAGCCAGTATTCTTTAAAACAGAAGAAGATTTTAAAACCTTTGGTATGTCATTCTCATCTCTGAATTTGACTAATAAAGGCCTAAGTGGCTTACTGTCAGGACCTAGTGGAATAGCTGAAATGACAGTAGGACGTAGATCCACCCCTAGAACCTCCTTACAAAAGTCTGACACGACTTGCTCGTTGAAGGTTGCGGAGTTAAGATTCAAGCCTCTGAAAATGAGGTTGGACTGTCTTGACTTGACCTCGAGTTCTTCTAAGCGTTGTTCGTAATTTAAACAGGAGTTTTTAAGCTCCCCTATCTCCTTGTTTAAACGACCGTTTTCTTCGTTTAATTTTTTCAACGCTTCGTTAATTGGCTTGATGTCCTCTTTTGTCGCTAGATGCGCCAACTTATTATCTAGCAATTTGGACATTTCTTGAATTAGAGTATCCATCTGATCACTTGATGAGCCTGATTGAACTGGGAGAGCTGATTGGGACCTTTTAGGTTTGACCGATTCGAAGTCAGGAGAACTTCTTGTTCTTTTTGGAGTTACTGATTTTGAAGAGAAATATGATTTGACCTGTTTTTGAGACATCTAATGGATTGAAGGCGGTTTGTTGGTAAACAAACAATGAGTGCCGTTATCTATAATCTATAAGAGAGATAAAATAACAAAACAGATTTATCTATCTTACCGATAAGCAATACTGGTAGATTATCTCCCGTGTGATGTATGACCTTGAAAAGCCTTCTTATCTCCAGAGTCTTATATTTCCTTTTATATATAACTAAATAAATTAAATTTCAACTCTGTAAAATTGCCTACAATAAAGGCAACAATGAAAAAAAAACTACACCAGTGAGTAACGGAATTTAAAATGAATAAAATGATATTAAATTCACGCTGAAATGTTTAGATTAACTAGTAATAATAAAGAAAAATAGAAGAACCGATGTGAACCCTGGCACGTCTATCAACAGACTCCCAATTAATAATATGTTACAATTAATAATACACGTTCAAAGTCCCAGTTGCAAAACATAGGGGTACCTCAAGGCAGCATTCTTGGACCTCTTTTATTTCTTATTTTTATTAATGATTTACCAAAGTTCATAAAAAAAGTATGTCCTAACTGTCACATCACATTATATTGCGATGACGCATCTGTAATTATTATTACTAAGACTGTTGAAGAACTTGAATTGTTTATTAATAATATAATTAAAGCTTTCGTTGTGTGGTGTAATATTAACAAACTTGTCATTAATACTTCGAAGAGTTTTCACGTTGTCTTTACCACTCTAAAAAATGTCAAAACTCCAACAGTTGTCATAAATTCGGTCCATCTCGCGAAAATGGAGGTTTTTAAATTCCTGGGTGTTTTAGTTGATAATAAACTTCGTTTTCTACAGCATATATCATCTGTTCTCCATAAACTGAAAGGAGCTTGTTTTATGATCAGGGCACTTAAAAGACATAATTCGTTAGAAACTCTAATGCTAATTTATTATGGAGTAGTATATCCACATCTAGCTTATAATGTGTTAGTTTGGGGTAATAGACCTGAAGCTAAAAGAGTTTTTATACTACAGAAGAGAATAATAAGAACTATTCTAGGTTTAAGCAGCAAGACTTCCGCCAAAGAACATTTTATGAAACATGGTTTCCTTACTTTTCCAAGTATTTTTATTAAAGAAGCGTGTATGTATGAAAATAATACCTATTATTTAATTATTCTATAATGATAGCACACTAATTAATTCATTTTATAGTTTAATTATAAATATAATTTTATTAAAATTAAATAAATGAAAATATAGTCATTCTATTCAGTATGATTAAATATAACATGATAATGAGGTTATCGAAAGGTTATAGGCATTCTTTAAATATCAGTTTTCAGAACTAATAGTGTTGCTAGTAGGAGAATATACACTCTAAAAACATTTCTAGCCAACGGATAATTCTAAAATGAGCCTCAAAATACTTGTTGCCTGTAAGCAACACCGATTCATTAAAGGTTGGCAGCCACTTCTGCACTTCGATCATTCACACCAAGATGTAAGGACTCTACGAGAGTCTCTGTGGAGGGGCGTCACCTTGTTTGCAGAGGAGGAATCTACAATCTACAACCTTTACAGCCGGCTCGTAGACCTCGGCAATTCTGTCTGCGATCGAAGCGAGCGTGTTGACATTGTTGCAGTCTGTAGACGCAAATTGAAGGTATGTAGTTGGATAGTCCTCTTAACCAGGACACAGGGAGTGTAATAAATCTTAAGTTACGCGGGTACCGGCTAATTGTTTTAATTCCCTCAGGTATACTGTGACGGATGCTCATCTCCAATACATCGCTCTTTTAGAAGGCGGAGGTTATTCTGCGTATGCTGCCGTGTCTGACGCGGACTGTTTAATTCTTCAGTATATCGTGGTCGAAATTAGCTACTGGTAAATGGAATTTCATTTTGCCGCATCAGCTTGAAAAAACCATAACACGGGGTCAGCCTTCCAGAACGGTGGTACCATCGTGGTTACGGACGACATTGCCGTTTCCTCCGCAGGGGCAGAGGCTTCTTTGTAATCGTTATCAGACATATTATTTCATATAAGGCCAGTAAAGATAGAAAGCCCCGTGTTGGGTTTAGTTTGGGGAAATTTTCCTTTTGATTTCTTTATAATTTATAAATTTGTTTGTTTTATTAAAAAATATTTTTAAGAACAGGTTCTGTCGTAAATAAAATAAAAAGGTCAGTGTCTTGATTGAACTTGAACGCTCGTGTTAATTTAATTTAAAAAATAAGTTATCTTGTAAGGATCGGGATTCTTACATTTTGTGGCGATCGTGACAAATAAGTCGTTAGTACGTTATTGTTCAATAGTTTGAATGGTTGTGGTGTTCAATGGTTTTGAACAACAATGGTTTGAACGTGGTGTTCAATGGTTTTCGCTCTGCACTCAACTGTTGGAAAGAACTTTTTGGTCCACAACCCTTTCTTTGAATTTCTCCAATTTCTTTCCACTTCTCCATACTTATGTTATAACTCATCCGTTTTAACACCGATTTGGGAATCCTTTCATACACTAGACAGCCACTGAAGGAGTTTAATGAGGCTTCTTTAGCTAATTCGTCAGCTTTTTCATTACCTTCTACACCAGAATGACCTTTTACCCATTTCATTTGTATACTTGTACCTTGTCTCAAAAGTTGTAAGAGTAATGTTGTGCAAGACTCGGCCAAGAAAAAGTGGCAGTCTTGGTTTTGAATACAGCTAATTGACATCTGGCTGTCTGAGTGGATAATAATTTTGTCTTTCAATGAACTATTTAATGTTAGCCAAAGAAGTGCCATCTAAATTACCAGAGGCTCAGCTTGATTATTGGATCAATCTATTAATAATTCAAATGATTCTTATAGATAATGTTAAATTTTTTATAGATTATAAAAGCTGCACTAATTCCTTCTTCATGTATATAAGTTCCATCTGTATATAAGTTGATATTTGCATTAATTTTGTTTTCCGAAAATGCTTTAGCGGGATAGTCAGCAGGGTGTAGCCATTTCGCATGTGGTATTGGATTGTCATATTTTAGGTGATAATCAATATTCTCAATCCAGTTGTATAATCGAGCTAGGTGTTGAAGCTCTAATTCGATTGGTAGGATATCTGCTATTAGAACTGCTGCTTCAAACGATATAGTTCGATAGCCTTTGATTATCCGCAAAGCTATTAAGCGTTGTACTCTCCTCAGTTTAATAACATTGTACTTCCTATTAAGGGCCTCAATCCAGTATAGCTCCTTTATAAATAGTCTGTAAGGCTTCCGAACCCAATCCCCAATGTAATCTTGCTGATCGAGATAAAAGACCAATAATTTTTAATGCTTTGTTATAAATATTGTTGATATGATAGTTACAAGATAAATATTTATCAAATGTCACTCCAAGATACTTTAGGGTCTCTACTTCAGTTTAGGGTTTCTACTTCAGTTACTCTAATTAGTTTAGAACCGTTTAAATAAACATTAATAATTGCTTGTCTACGTTTCCCACTGATTCTTAATATCTAGGGATTTGGCTTTATTGAAATCAATTTTGTTTTAATGAGCCCATTCTTCTACAACATAGAGAGCTTGATTATCTAATGCACTTAATCCGTCCGTGTTAATCCGTCTTCTCCTTTTATTAAAATGAGAAGGTCGTTTGCAAAAGTAATGAACTTTAAAGGGGTACTTGAAAGGGTACTTTTACCCTGTACTTAATACATAATACATAATAGTAATAAGGTACTTTTACTTTTTATGAAAGGGGTACTTAAACCCTGGTAAGTATTCCAAAATCCTGGGCTGCAACAAGATCCTTAGGGGCGTCCTTTTGTTATTCTTTTTTCACAATTGTAGCCTGAACCAGATAAAATAGCAAATCTATTGTTGTGATTTTCGGGACAGTCTCAGTTTCTGAGTTGAAAGAGTATAGCAGTCCATCATGCGGCATCGAATGCTCCTTGAACGTCTAGTGATATCAGTAGAGCTTCTTCTTTATTTTGTAACGCTGAATCAATAAAATATTTGCTTCTTTAACAGCATCCATTACATTTGATTGTGGATAGAATCCATATTGTTTCTTGTTTAATTGTTTGTTATAATCAAGGTACTGTAACTATCTATGCAATTGGTAAGTTTTTCTAATATTTTTCCTCCAAAGGGAAGGAAACTACTTGGTCTGTACTTTAAAATATCATCTGAGTTTTCTTTTCCTGGTTTCACTATTGGAACAATGTAAGATTTCTTCGAAATATCAGGGAATGTGTGTGTAGTTTTACACATTTGTTATAAAATGCTTATAATAAGTTAGGAAAGAGATCGAATAGCATCTTCCATATATCAGCAGAAATTCCGTCGATTCTAGGAGCTTTGGACCCATTAAAACTGTTATTACATTTTTTATTTCATGGCTGGTAAATATTAGATCATCTTGTGTTAAAGGTGGGGTTTCCACTTCTTTTCTCAGTGCTGAATGTAAGTTATTATCTGTCCCGGGATCATCTGATGGACAAACATTTTTCGTAAGACATTCAGCAGTCGATTGCAGATCAGAAGTATAGGATCCTGATGATAGTTTAACAGTACTGAGCCCAGAGTTTGATTTCATTTTTTCTGTTGCGTTTTTGTAAATTTGATTCCAAGGTTGGTTTGGATTTGTGTTTTCGCAATATTCTCTCCAAGTTTCTTTTTTCCATTCTAAGATCAGATTCCCATAAACAGCTTTTTCTTCATAATAATGGGTTCTCCTAAGCAGACGCAGTGATTCATTGTTTTTAGTTCTTTGAATAAGTCTCCTCTTTTTTATAACACTTTTACAAAGTTTAGTCAGTTCTGGTTGCCACCAAGGAACTTTTCTCTTTTTCTGTCTTTTTGTTAGCTATGAATCTATGCATGCACATATTGTTCTTTTTGTCAGATCTTCCGTAAATTAATGCAAGAAGTTAAGTTTGTTATTTTGAATAAATTGGGATAAAAGGTCATCCATGTCTTTTACGTTAATTAGGTTCTCGGTTAATTCAGGAAGACATTTTTTAAACTGTCTGGTAAGATTTTTTGATAAAGACTGAATATTCATAGATTTCATTGTGAATCTGTACCTGTAATTTTCAGAAGATGTAGAGTTATTAGATTGTCGATTTTCTGATAGTTTAAAACTGAGTTAAGAATGCCTGATAAAACTTCTCCTATTTACTTTTTCCAGTCAGTAAGATATCTTACTATAGCACTTGTTCCAACAGTAAGATCTATAATTCTCTGACCTTTAATATTCTGAAACGTAGGTAGCCCATCATTAGAAATAAAAATATGTAGATCTTTTGAAGCAAAAAAGGTTTCAAGAACCTGTCCTCTTTATTAGATACAGTATCAAACCAGGAGGCAGATCGTGCATCACTATCCATGGAGATTAAAAGTAAGGATTCTTTAATGTAAAAACGTGTTTTATCAATTGTCACTGTATCGGAATTTATTTCTACATTGTTGCAAAAGTATGCACTAGCTGCCCAAAAGTGTTTACCTTTATAGAATATTTCTGCAAGAACATAGTCTTCATCAGAAAGTTGATTTATTAAAAGTATATCAATGTTTGGATCTGTTGTTACTGTGGCTGCTCTTTTCTTTTCTTTTCCATTAGATAAGATTCTGAAATTATCTGGGAAACCTGATACTAATCCATTACGAGGTATAAGGTTATTGAATAAAAACAATTGCGAAGGAAAATATTTTCACATATATGTTGTGGATATAATACTTTCTTTGATTTATGTAAGTTAATTTGAGCACATTTTAGTTGATTTATGTGGTTTTTATTGGCCATAGTCAGTATTTTCTATTTTCCTAGTAATTATGAACTGCCTGGTGGGGCAAAGAATACTTGTAGCTAGGTGGTCGATATTTGATTGTGGGTAATTCTTTGATCCAACTTTTAAGCATTAAGATGAGTTAAGCAATTGATACACTTTTTAAAATTAAATTTTAAAAGTGAAATTTTCAACAGTTGAAACATTGTAATATAGATACATAATCAGAACACATCGTCATTGTCCTATCTATTTTTATTTTAAGTAGGATTTTACGAAGATTTGGCGTAACTTCAATGATTAGATTTGTCAAATTGGTGAAATTGTTTTTCCAAACGTATATAGTTTTAGCGTTTTCAGGAGTAAATCCTACTTCAGAATTCTGTTCAGTGAGTATATTCATTGCGTCCTCTTTAGAAATATCTTCAGGAGTATTTTTTTTTTTTAGCAATCTAGCCAATCTAGGTCTGAATTTATTCATCTCTTTGGCCTCAAAAATACCATCATTTGGCGTATTTATTTCTTTTATAATGATGTCCAAGTCATTTCTTGACTCAGTTTCAAGGAAAAATTATCCTTCTTTTAAATTCCTCAATGAAAACACCCCTATTTTTAGTGTCCTAGGGTTGAATTTTTATTTTAATAAGCCTTTAGATTCTTGGCAATAGGTTAAGTCTGAGTTAATGTCTGTAGGGAGATTGCCTAGTTTTGGTTTAATAATTGCTTTAAATTTTTAATAGTGTTGTCAATTTTCGATTTAAGGTTAAATTTTGATGGAGTTGGCTTAGACTTAAATGCTAAAGCGTAGTTCAACAAGGGACTAGAGGTAATAGTGGTTTCCTTGGCATCTATGTTGTTTGTTTAATTAGGATCCTGTTTTGTATATAATTCATTTTTTAATTTAGTGAATAGTTTAGTTAGATCGGATATTGCTTGGAGAATATCTTTTATCAATGTTTTCTTTAGGTTACCACTAGATTTGGTAACATTTCTCAAAAGGTTAGTGATTCATTAAGAGACGAGTCTGTAGCGGCGTACTACTTGCTTGTATATAACTAATAAATAAACGAATTATCGTGGATGAAAGAAAACTCTATAATCACTGAAAGAACAATGTTTGTAGAAAAATCCCAAAGAACGACAGTCTGAAGTGACATCAAAAAATATAAAAAATACATGAAATATTTTTTAGGTTGTGTGGCAACCAGTGTTGCCCACACTATTCCCCCCTTATCGTCCCTTGCCGGAACGGTTGCTGGAGAGGGGCGTACCTTTTTTCTTGTTACAGTAGGCTCGCGTGACGGGAGTGGTGTTATCGATGGTTCATCGTCTTCGACTTCCTGGATGCCAAAATTTGGTTTGAGACGGTCGATCGAAACTCAAACCTCTTTTCCACGAATGCCTAGTTTGAATGCCCTTGCCTGGCATTCGAGGATTTGCTAAGGTCCATTTTACGGAGCTTTTAAGGGTCCCTTGATATTGTCGTCTCTCACAAATGCGTGACTACAGGCCTTTAAATCTTTGTGAACAAAAACTTTGTGCAGTCCGTGATGAGTTGCCGGTGTCAGCCTAAAGGTGGATTCATACCTACGGTCTCGGTCCAATCCATTCCCTCAGTCCGGTCAAACCCCGATCAGTCGAAGGTAGAATCTCCTCTCTTCAACATGCCTTTTAGTACATTAACGCTGCGTAAAATAGCGCTAGTTTTAGAGGAGGAGGAAAAAGCTAGGCCTCGGTCCCAAAGACGTTTTTGGGTACGTAATATATACTTATCAAGAAGAAAAGAAGGGGAATTTTCAAAATTGTATCCTCAACTGGTGGATGATGAAACTAAATTTCACCAGTACTTCCGTATGTCCCATTGTGATTTTATTAACTTATTGAACATTATAGAAAAATATATACAAAAAATGAATACCTTCTGCAGAAAAGCGGTAACTCCTACTAAAAAACTTGCTGTTAGTCTAAGGTAATAAAATAAATAAATTTGAAAATGCTTATTATTTTATTATTCATATTAGTGGAACATTCATTTTAACATAATACATAACAAATTAGTAACATAATCAAATTAGTATCATATAGTTTAAAAAAATAAGGATATTAAATAAAATATACTAAGTACCTATAATAATATATATAGGTTGGAAAAATCGTACAAAACCATCTGTTCACGGTCATATTCTATCAATTTTTCATCATCCATTAAAATAAAAAAATAATAAACAATATCATGTAATGACAAAAGGTAAAACAATAAAAAGTCGTCATGCACCATGACTTAATGAGCGAATTTTCAAAGAAATCTGCGCATTATTGGCTTATGATAATATAGGAAAATCTTGGTTTAGAATTTGCATGGGTGAAAAAAATAAAAATTTTGGTACACAGGGGTACGGGGTACAAAGTAGTAGTAGTAGTAGTTACCTAGTACTTCCTACTAGACGGGTAGGACGAACCACTTGTTCGAACCTAGCAATCAGGCCTTATAGTAGACCCATTTTACTTGCCCCGTGGTGGAGAGTTCCAGCTACTTCACACATCATACATTTGTACATTGTACCGCCGAAGCGAGTATGATGTGGTCATTAGTAAGCTATATGAGCGTGCTTCAAAGTGTGGGGGAAGAGGACCCCTCAGGGGGTCCCCTCGCCCTACTCCGACCCCGAACCATAGATACAGATCACATTTCATGACTCGGATCGAACCCACTAGACGACGTGGGGGAAGAGAACCCCTCAGGGGGTGTCCCTCGCCCTGCTCCGTCCGCAATTCATAGATGCATTCAGTGTATCACGGCCCGGGATCGAACCCACGACCTCGAGTTGCCTCGACTCAGTGATAGCTGAGCTCGGTGTCTTTACGACCTCGGCCACCCTGGCTCCCTACGGGGTACAAAAGTCAAAATAGTATTTACCCTTCCAGATGGATGTCGTTGGAAAGCTCTTTAAGAGTACAGTAATTGTTGTTATGTACACTTTTGTCATATTTTCATATAAGAGGGGGGAAAAATGGAAAAACCACATTTTTATGCTACTTTTGACCCTAAATAAACTCCAAACATTCTGGCCAATGAAATCATCCTTTCTTTTGATATTATTGAAATTTTAAAATTTGTTTGGAATTTTTAAGTGCATCCTAAGGGGAGCTATCGTCTGGAGTGACACACATATATATATACATACATATATATACCTACATAAATTTCAGGAATCGATTCAGAATGGTCTAAAACGGATTTCCGTTGAAAATTTTTTCAAAAATTCGCATTACAAAAATTTTGAAGCCACTGCAATAGCTTAATTTTCTTCGAAAATTCGCTAAAAGAAAGAAAGAAAAATTCTGCGGCAATAAAAAAAGCGGATTAGGCTCTAGATACGAGGGGAACCGATAGTGGATTTGACTGTAGGCACTTCTCACTTAGGTCCGATCCCGCTCCGCTCTGATCAAGATCGCTCGGGAAGCAACCTGGATTTGACCGGATCGAACCGAGTCCAGAGCGGGAGTGGACCGAGACCGGAGGTGTGAATGCTTCCATTTAAAAACATGAAAGAGATCCTGGTCGAAGCGGACCGGACCGAGACCAGATCGAACCGAGACCGTAAGTGTGAATCCACTTTAAGTCGGTTCATTGTATTCCGAAGGTTACGGATAAAAACAACTTGGATCAGAGAGTTCGAAGACTTTAGCGAACTGTGCAGTGGAGTGACGTACACAGAATAACCTACGCTCGGAGATTATTGAAAGGTACAGCCAAGCTTTTTATTAATTACTCTCATAGTAAATTAACATCTTGGACGGATTTCAAGTCAGTGCTGATAGCAGAGTTTTCCAAAAAAAGTCTCAAGCTTCGACATACACAAGGAGTTAACTTCTAGGAAAAAGCTTCCTAGTGAGTCATGCCAGGAATACTTTTATAAAATGCTAGAAATTTCTGCTCAGGCAGATGTGGAGGCTGTTTTCCAATATCCCTTGTGTATATATATGTATCCCTTGTTTTTATTATCCCTTGGTGTCTCTCACAAATTGTGTAGCCTATTGCAGTGTGCAAACGCGGTACTAAATTGCTGTTGTGTTTTGCTAGCAGCAGAAATAGCGCGTTCTTATCCCACGAATGAAAGAAATATGCTTTATTAAGCTGGCCCACCTATAACTCAAAAAGCAACTCATCTTTTCTTCCCTGAACAACTAAATACTCAAAAACCAGGGATAAAAAGTAAAATATGGAGTAAAAGAAGGATTGTTAACTAATTATTTTATAAATAGTAAAGAATGAATGGCTAGAGTAATAAAGTTGATAAAATCAGGTTAGCCTACTGCTTTTTGGCCCTAATTTCAGAGCCGATTTTGTCTACGATCATTAAATTGTTTACATCTGCATCTAAAATAACCTTCTATTGGGCTATTATCGATATCGCATGCACTTGTGTGTATTTTCTCTACATGTACTTCAGATAATATGTACCCCAGGAGAAAAGCGCTATAATTCGGCTGCGACTCGAGAATCAGTTAGTTCTGGATTCTTCTACTTCGCCTCAAGAACCTACATAAATTGCGCAGGGAATAATGGCTTACTTTACTACTCCTTTGGTGCTTCAATGATCTATATCTATTTCTAATGAAAAGTATTTGTTTGCGCTCACTTATTGTGACTGCTACTCTTTCTTCGATAGATATGCTCGTTCGGAAATTAGTATCTTAGTGCGTTAAATCTCTCCTTAATGTAGCTAATAATTTACCAAACGATAATACTCTCATCCGGAAGTAAGAAAGAAACTTTTTGGATCTTCTCGTACATTTTCATGTAAAGTGTAAAACTTTCCTTTTACTAAAAGTTTTATGAGTGGAACAGGCATAAGATAAAATGTGATAATGAAATGAATAAAGAACCCACGTATAAGGAAATTGAAGACATTGTCGTTGAAAAAATTGAAGAAATATGGTCAAGAGCTTCTATTCCTACTGTCCAACATAAACGAGTGAAAGCGATGATCATTTAAAATGCAAAAATCTTTTAAAATCTCACCCTAAAATACCCAAGAAAAAATAGAATATTTTCGTCGACCCAGTCAAAAATTGTTTGACATTTCATCCTGTAAATGCAATAACATTTTATGAATGCACTTGCCCAAACATAAAAGTGTACCTCTTGGAGAAAAACCTTTTTAACGGACCATCGAACCACAAGAAAAATGGTGATCGGAAATGTTGATGCTGTAACTACAAAAAAAACTAATGAAAACATTAAATAGAAAATTACGTAGACAAACCTCACAGCATCAGCCAGATAAAGAAAGCTTGGAGATGCTTAATGTTTCGATGACTTCGACTTCATCCGAATCCAATCAATCGGACATTGACGATGTATTCCAGCCACGGCCACAAACCTCAAAGTCGGAGACTCCTGTCGATAATATAAGCGCTAAAAAAACTACGGTAGACTATGCTTTACTTTCAACTTGTGATAGATACGGAGTATCAGACAGGGCAGGGGCAGCTATTGTTTCAGCTGTTCTGAGCACTTCCACTTTAGAAGTTATTGATAAAAATAAGCTTCGCAGAAAAACGTAAGATAGCAAGAAAATTATCCGCAGAAGAAGAAAGAGAACAAATACCTGCTTTATACTTCGACGGACGGAAAGATAAAACTTTTATTATTAAAGACAAAGGTGGAAAAAAGTACAGGCAGAGGATTCTTGAAGAACACATTTCATTGATAATGGAGCCAGAGCCAAAGTTCTTGGGATAGGTCGCACCAACTTCAGGGACATCTAAATCCATAGAGCACGCAATCACCGATTTCTTTCTGAAATCAGAAATATCTATGGAGTCTCTTGTGGCTATTGGGTGTGATGGAACTAATGTTAACGTTGGTAAATATGGAGGAGTTATACGTTTGTTGGAGAAGAGATTAAACAAACCGTTACAGTGGATTTTTTGCCTACTCCATATGAACGAATTACCATTCCGACATTTGTTTAATCATATTGATGGCAGTACATCAGGACCCAAGACCTTTTCAGGTAGAATTGGCAAAGATTTAGAGATGTGTGAAAAAATACCAATTGTTGCTTTTCAGCGCATTCCAATGGATTTACCCGAGTTTTCTGTTCAAGAGATTACCACTGACCAAGCTTATTTGTACATAATATTCACGGCGATTTCAACAGGTATATTTTCAGAGGATTTAGGAAACAAATCGCCCGGACAAATGTCCCATGCCCGATGGCTAACTCGTGCTAATCGAATCCTACGCTTGTACTCCGTCGAAGGAAGATACAACGCTGAGTGACTGGTTTAACAGCCATCCTCCATTCCCAAAAATGGACAAACTGATATCATTGTCAACAGGAATTGTAGGCAGCTCTAATATAAATTGCTAACTTGCTGCTGAAGTGGGAAGGGAAATCTTAGATAGACTTGTTGAAATAAATTTGCAGACCTAAAACAGTCACGTAAAGACAAGGTCCTGTAATTAGCATCAATGACTAGTGCGGTTAAAATTAATAATGAAATAGAGGTTGTCGATCCTCACCTTATATTTCAAAGAGCGGCTATCGCTAAGAAAAATTATGAAGATTTGATAGCTCTTTTAGAGTATGAATTTTGCACCCTTTCCATTGGCTCTTTTTGACGAGGGTGCATGAGAAAGACAAAAAAATCTGCTGTTTATGACTTTTCGACTACTAAAATCGACTTCATTATTTCAAACGTAGCTATTGTAATTGATGGTGGATTCCTTCTTCACTGGGTCAAGTGGAGCGTTGGCTCCACCTTTAAATCCATTTGGCATCAATATATTAATTATGTCAAAAAGCACTATGGCCATCAAACAACAATACTTTTTAATGGCTACACCGATGTAAACAGCACCAAAAGAGCAGAACAGGAGCGAAGTGGTGCAACTAAGAAATCTGCAGGCATAAATTTTGAATTAAATATGTAAACAATATACATATCTACAATATACATATCTTATATTATATTAGTTCAACAAGAACAATTCCTTTCAAATACAAACAATAGGCTGATAAATTTACTTTTTCAAGAAATAAAAGAAAGTTAACAATATTAAAAACAGAATCTACTGCTAAAACCCCACACTAAAACGACATAAACACCCCCATTACAAAAAGGGAAAACATAAATAATAATAAAATTTAGAAGCGAGAAGGCAGCCAAGAATAAAAACATAGATAAGATCTTATTTATGTTTTGATTCTTGACTGCCTTCTCGCTTTTAAATTTTATAATTATTTATGTTTTCCCTTTTTACTTTCTCATATAAAGAGAAAGTATTGTGATGGCGCGAAAATTCGATTTTGATGGATTTACACGTTTTGAGGTCCCCTGAGTCCAAAAAAGTGGTTTTTAAAAAAATGTCTGTCCGTCGTCTGTCGTCTGTCTGTGCAGACGCCTGGAGCCTAAACTACTGGGCCGATTTTGACGAAATTTGGCATACAAGTTCAGAAATATCATACCCCAAGGCGAAATCGAGAAATGAATTTTAGCTCTTAATTTGGGGGCGCTACCCCCCAAAAATTCTGAAAAACCATGAAAAAAAAATATATATTTCAAGAAAACGGTTCCGACGATTTTGATTAAAAAATTCTAAAATGTAGTCCATTTGAATACGAATCCAACGATATAAGCCGTTTTCCCGGGAGAAATCTAGTTCCTGAGAAATTAGCTAAAACGCGGACAAAGAGAGCCCGGGTTCGATTCCCCGCCCAGGAGAAGTTATTTTTATGATAAATTTTGATGAAATGTTCAGTAATATTTAAATGTAAAACTAATATAAAAATAAAATATAAAATTTGAAAAATAATAAAAACACTGTATAAATAATAATAGAAACACTGGGCTAAGTAATTATAAACTCGTATATGAGAAAGTTTGTCTGAGTTGCCTCTGACCGATTTTTGTAATGGGGTGTTTATGTGGTTTTAGCAGTAGATTCTATTTTTAATATTGTTAACTTTCTTTTATCTTATACATGACTTCTTTTTAATGCTTGTAAGTTTGTTATTCAGTTTATTTTTGGTTTTATAATGGTTTATGCATGTTCATTTGCTTGTTATTTATTCTTGCTTTTCTGTTTCTCTTCCAGGGATTGCCCTGATGAAGATATTGTAAAATATCGAAACATTGGCTACCTAAAGAGGATATGTGTTTTATTTGTCTTCTCCCGATTCACATATTTAGTTTATATATATATATATATATATATATATATATATATATATATATATATATATATATATATATATATATATATATATATATGTATATATATATTTTCATTTTTGTATATATATATATATATATATATATATTGATTTCATTTTTTTCATAAGAATTTCTCTCTCAAATTGAGTAGCCTATTGCAGTGTGCAAACACGGTATTAAATTGCTGTTATAATATATATATATATATATATATATATATATATATATATATATATATATATATATATATATATATATATATATATATAACAGCAATTTAATACCGTGTTTGCACACTGCAATTGGCTACACAATTTGAGAGAGAAATTCCTATGAAAAAAATGAAATCCTATGAAATTCCTTGATTTGATTCCTATGTGCCACGCAACGCATAGGAATCATGGAATGTTTTACAAGCATTATGCTTGCTCACTCCAACGGAAATCTGAAGTTAGGTTCAGAGAAATATGGAACTTTCCCAATTGCATAGGGAGCATCGATGGGAAACACGTGAGAATTAAATGCCCAAAAAATAGCGGTTAAAGTTATTTTTGTTATAAAAACTTTTTTTCAATTGTTCTCTTGGCCATTGTTGATCCTTACTACAATTTTATTGTGGTTGACAAAGGTAGTTATGATTGGCATAGCGTTAGTGCAATCTTCGAAAATTCCTCCTTCTATAATGATTTTGTTGAGAGAAAAACAATTCTGCCACCAAAGCCATTACCGGGGAAAGATAGCCCCCTTGCTCATGTGTTAGAAGTACTTTTATTCAATTTTTTTATGGTTATTTCTGATCATGGTCAAGGATATGATTGACCTTCAAGAAAAAAAAAATGAATATAAGTATGTATTTAAACAAATAAAATTATTAAAGGGGGGGAAGGGTTGAAATTACCTTGAAGGTCATGGTCAAAGACGAAGTGTAGGCCGAGGTCAAGGCTGCTGTTGAAGGGAAAAATGTGGTTATTTCGCAATCCGCAATACAAATAAAGTAAGTAAGTAAGTAAATAAATAAATAAATAAAGTAAATAAATACAAAACGCTTTTGAGAAGGCTCAACGACCACTCCCGCACACAAGTGTCTTATGCGGGTGTGCACCATTTATGTTACTTTATATTTTATATAATATGTTTTCTCTTGTGTAATTATGGAAAATTGTAATATGTATATGGTGGAATAAAGTATTATTATTATTATTATTATTATTATTATTATTATTATTATTAAATGAGGGTTTCCCATTGGAGAAACAATTTTGACCTTGGAATGACCTTAAAGTTCATACTCAAGGACATAGTCATATTTCACGTAAAATGTCCTGCTCTTTTCAAATCCGCAATAAAAAATGGGGGTTCCCATTTAAAATAACAAAGTTGATCATCAAATTGTTGAAGTAGGAAATTTTTATTATTTACTGGCAACACTGCCTTCATAACATATGTATAACCTATATTGAATAAACGCTCTTGTTCCTCGAGTTCGCAGCTTTGCAATCACGCTCTATGTAAAAGTTCTTGTCGTTCTTATTTTGTTTGTAGTTTGTACCCTTTGCTATAAATCAACAGGTTATGGGACCAGAGAACGTTTCAAAGTAAAAAGTAAAACAAGTAAAAATCGGGTTGGAAAACAGTATGTAAAAAGTGCGTGTTTTTTTTTATTTAAAAAGTAAAAGTTTGTTTTTGTTTTTAAGCAAGAAAAAAGTTAAACTAAAAGTGTTTCTCTAAAATTTAAATTATAATAAAAATAAGACATAAAAACTGTAAAATTAATAAAATTTAAAAAGTTGAAGGTCAAATTTTGTTCAGTTTTTTTTTTTCGTTTTTACATGCAGTTTAGAAATTTATCGTAAGTAAAGTTTATTAAAACAAAATATAAAACTAAAAACTATTAAAGAAGTGTAAGAAAAACATTTTTTTGCTTAATTATTTGTAAAAATGAGTGATAAAGAACTCAGTGTGGTAGATCAATTAAAAGAGGCATGTGACTTTCCTCTTTGGAAGTTTCATGTAGTTATCTTGTTTAAATCTTGCTCTTTATATAAGGTAGTTACGGGACAAGAAAAATTAGATGAAGATAAGAAAAACCTTCAAGATGAATGGTACAAAAAAGATGCTAAAGCTCAAAGGATAATGTTATCAACAATTGATAAGAGCTATAAATTACATGTAATGAACTGTAACACCTCTGAAGAATGTTTACAAGGATATGTTCACTGTTTGAAAGAGATCAGGAACAACAAAAGTGTGTAAACTTACAGGACTTTTTTTCGTTTACTTATTCTAAAAACTTAGATATGGCCGCTAATATCAGCAAACTTGAAACAATTGCCCATAAGTTGAAAACATTAGATTCGCCTATAAGTGACGAAATGATGGTGAGTAAAATTTTATCAGCTCTCCCACAAGAATTTAAAGGTTTTATAAGTGCGTGGGAATCAACATCGAAAAATGAAAGAACTCTAAGTAACCTTATATCTCAGCTGGTAAGTGAAGAATCTAGAAGTGAAAGTTTTAGTAAAAATAGTGAAACAGCTGTAGCTTTCAAAGCACAGACATCTTACAATAAGGAAAAAAAGGAAAGTGAAAAACCAAAATATAAATGTTATGGCTGCAACTCAACTTCACATTTGATTAAAAATTGTCAAAAAAAAAAAAAAAATGAAAATAGAAACATGAAGAAACCGTGTGGTATCTGTAAGAAAACTAATCATTTAGAATCAGACTGTTTCTTCCGATTTAAAAATAATAAAAATAAAAACGGTGACAAATCTTCCAAAGATTCTAAAGTTGCATTTTTAACAAATGAATATGCCAATGAAGTAACAAATAAATGGCTTATAGATTCTGCGTGCACATCGCATTTAACAAATAATCAACATTGATGAATATTAAGAAGATCAACATAGCTATAGGACTAGCAAAAAGCGGTGAACAGATGAACACTAAATTAATGGGAGATATTGAATTTGAAAATTTTATTTTAAAAGACATTTATTATGTCCCTGATTTGTCAAAAAATCTAATATCCGTTAACAAAATAACACAAACGGGAGGTTATGTCGAATTCTTTGATAATAAAGTTGTTATAAAAAAAGGAGATGTATCACTAGTTGGATATAAAAATAATGAAAACTTGTTTGAGTTAAATGTATCATCAGTCAGTTCTCACTTAACTGAGGATAAGTTAAACTATAGTATTATTCATAGAAAACTTGGACACTTAAGTTCTAAGAATATAGAAAAGCTTTCAAAAATGTCTACAGGCATAGAAAATGTAAGTAAAGAAAAAACTGAAGATACTTGTGAAGTATGTGTAATGTCTAAGCAAGTTCGCTCTCCATTTGGAAAAAAGAGATCAAGAGCAAAAAGACCGCTCGAGATTGTTCAATTTGATGTTGCCGGTCCTATTGACGTAACTTGGGATGGTTTTAAGTATTATATTACAATACTTGACGACTATATTCATTTTTCAGTAGTCCAATTAATCAAAAATAAATCTAACCGATATGGATATGAGGACACAGCTTACCTTACCTACGAAGATGCTCTATCTGGCTCTGATAAGAGTGTGTGGGAACAAGCTATAAATGATGAAAAAGAATCATTAAGTAAAAATAATACATGGGAATTGGTAAATATAGCTGATATTGATAAAAGTAAAACCATACTTACCTCTAGAAGGATATTTAAAGTTAAAGAAGATGGTCGATTTAAAGCGAGACTTGTGATACGAGGATGTAATCAAAAAGAAGGACTGGATTATCAAGATACTTTCAGCCCTGTCGTTGGAAATGCTGCTTTAAGAACTGTTTTAGCGATATCTTCTCAAGAAAATTTTCACTTAAAAAAATTTGATGTAAAAACAGCCTTCCTGCATGGGGAACTACAGGAAGATATTTACATGTACATACCAGATGGGTTCGAACAAATTGAAGGGAAAGTATGTAAGTTAAAAAAGGCCTTATACGGTCTCAAGCAAGCTCCTCTGATGTGGAATTTAAAATTTCAAAATTTTCTAAAAAATAAAGGTTTTCTTAAATGCAAGACTGAGCAGTGTATATTTAAATTAGAAAATAGCTCATTAACTATAGCTCTATGGGTTGATGATGGCCTTGCTATAGGAGATGATGAATCCGAAATTAATTGGATTCTAAATGAACTTAAAAATGTTTTTGAAATAACAATTGATGAAAAAGTAAACTCATTTCTTGGTCTTGAAATAACAAAAACTAAAATTAAGGTAAAACTAACACAAACTGTCTATACTAAAAACATTCTGAAAAGATTCAATTTAGAAAATGTAAATTCATGTAATGTACCAATGGTGCAGGACAGCTCTTTGGATGAATCAGAATTAAACACTTCATTTCCTTATCGTGCAGCAGTTGGTAGCCTACTCTATTTAGCTACATGGACTAGGCCAGACATTATGTTTTCTGTTAGTTATGTTAGTCGTTTTCTTGAAAAACCAACTGAACGTAATGTGAAACAAGTTAAAAATATATTTAGATACCTTCAAGGTACCATTAATAAAGGTATAGAATTTTGTTCTGATAAAACTAAAAATGTTGAGGAAATAGATGCTTTCTCTGATTCAGACTTTGCTGGCTGCACAAAAACTAGAAAAAGCACAACTGGCTATTTACTGATGTATAAAAATGGACCAATATCTTGGTGTTCACGTCTGCAACCACTAGTTGCTACCTCCAGCTGTGAAGCTGAATATATAGCAGCAGCTGACTGTGCAAGAGAACTTCTGTATATTAGAAGTTTAATTTTAGAACTCTTACCAAATAAAGATTTAAAAATTACACTATCAGTAGATAATCAAAGTGCAATTTCTCTAGCTAAAAATGGAACTTTGAATAAGCGAAGTAAACATATAGATGTAAAGTTTCATTTTCTTAGTGAAAAAGTGAATCAAAAAATTGTATCTATAAACTACTGTCCATCAGACAGTCAGATAGCTGGCACGCTTACTAAAGCACTAAATACTAAAAAAATTCATTTTTTTAAAGATAAGTTAATTGTTTAAATTGTTTTTTTTTTTATTGTCAAATTAAGAAGGAGTGTTAATACCTTAAGACCTTAAAGCCAATAGATTTATTTTTTGAAATTTTTTTGTAAATCTTATAAAAATTTAGGAGGAGTGTTGAAGTAGGAAATTTTTATTATTTACTGGCAACACTGCCTTCATAACATATGTATAACCTATATTGAATAAACGCTCTTGTTCCTCGTGTTCGCAGCTTTGCAATTTCGCTCTATGTAAAAGTTCTTGTCGTTCTTATTTTGTTTGTAGTTTGTACTCTTTGCTATAAATCAACACAAATGACCTTGAAGGGCAAGGTTAAGGTCAAATCCAAGTTCACCGTTAAAAAGCTAAGGATAAATCCTGAAACTTTTATATTTAACTTTTTTTTTTAAAAAAAAAAAAAATGCATTTCTGACGAGTTATTCAGGGGTTTCCCTACTTTTGTGCCACCCTGTATATCTTTCCTCTTTCATCGGGTCTCCCATTTTATTTTTAAACTTTTTTATTGAAAAAAAACTTTGAAAGAAAAATTTTGACAGCAAAACAGAAAAAATGTTAAAACAAACTTACTATAACCTAGCAGACTTCAACCGCACGCTCTGCTACCATGCTAGAAACGAACTAGATTGGTAGAGCAAAATGTTTTTATATTTATAACCAGTAAGAGTATTCATTAACAATTAATACATTTGACTTTATGTCAATAAGATTTGATTATATTAATTGCACTTGGTGCAGGTATATCAACACTGTCCAAGTCCAACGAAGAAAACCTGTGCAATAAAGCAAATGTCTACTTCATGAGCATAATATGATTTAGAGAAAATTTTTCACTTTTAATTTCACTTTTTCTTTTAATTGGTTGATTAAAGCGTTTTCTTTGAATTTCAATACATGTATTTTTAACTATTTCATTTATTATTGTAACGGGGACTTTGAGCTGAAGGTGTATACATAATTTAGTGTGTCGCGGGATGGAGGAGAGACCTTATGTGTTGATGAATTGAAGTGGTCCTGGGATGATGGGTGATGGTAGCGTGGTGATTGGGAATTGGCCGTGGCAGTTGGTGACCAGGTTGTTGTTGAGGGATGGTCCTGGTAGTTGGTGACCAGGACATTGTTGAGTGGGATGGTCCTGGCAGTTGGTGACCAGGCCATTGTTGAGTGAGTGATGGTCCTGGCAGTTGGTGACCAGGCCATTGTTGATGGATGGTCCTGGCAGTTCGTTGTTGAGTGAGTCAGATGTGGGGTGTTAGGGTCTCTCTCCGTTCACCTACATATGTCGGAGTGTGTACTTAGTTGTGTGTTTGATTACAATATTTTTACACATATCACAATATTATGCTATAACATTAAAAATTATATTTTATTTATTTTTTCTTGTAATTACTATTACATTTTAGTTAGTTATTTAAAATTTTAATTAATGATTTCTTACAATTATAATGATTATTATTAGGTTATATATCTTTGTTTATTATATAATAAAATAATTTCCTCTAATTATTCGAATTCAATTTATTCTTCAATTATTAATTTGAATATACTACTAACTATTTATCTAGCTTGGTTGAGGATTGTGGAAAGGCTATTTATTACTGAGCATGCTGATATCACGTCTCTCTCTCTCCTTTCTATTGTATTTTTGTGTTGTGTGATTCGCTAACTGTTTGGACCCGCCTGTGCATTAGTAAAACCAATGCAAGCAGAATTAAGTTTCTCCGATGGGTTAAGGGTAAAATGAAATTAGTTGGTTACCAAGGATAAGGTTAATGGTAAGATTAGTGGGAGTTTTCTATTTTTGGGTGTCAGACAATGGTGTCGAAGATTGTTGTTGGTGGTTTGATGTAGAATCAGGAAGGTTTGTGCACTCCCTGAATTCCATGTGAGGGGTTAAACCCCGACTGTATGTCTCATTCGCGAGATGATACAGTAGTGATGATTCATGTGAGGGGTTAAACCCCGACTGTATGTCTCATTCGCGAGATGATACAGTAGTGATGATTCATGTGAGGGGTTAAACCCCGACTGTATGTCTCATTCGCGAGATGATACAGTAGTGATGATTGATGATATATTATGAGACTGATCACCCTTCATTTTTGTCCCTAGGGATGAAAAATGAAATAATACTTCCCATTGGAGATTAAGGAAGGAGTTGATGGAAGGAGAAGTTCTGCTGTTGGCCCATAAAAGCACAAAGTTGTTACAGTTTCGTGTTTTATGTTATGGTGAATTAAAAGAAAGAGAGAGGGATACGTTTGTTTACCTTCTTTTGTTTTGAAGATCAGCTGATTGTGATTTTGATGAGCTCAGTCTTTCTTTATCTTTTTTTTCTGTCCGTTCCACATTCCTTAAAGCTTTGGCTTACAATTTAAATGACTACGTTGTTATCTATACAGTTTTTTTTTTTTTTTTTTTTTTTTTTTTTTTTTTTTTTTTTTTTTTTTTTTTTTTTAAATACTTGCAGTGTTGAAGCAATTCTTATAATAAAGCAATCAAATCTTATAATAATATTTTCTTGTAAATTTAGATAAAAACAAAAGCAATGCATGATTAACGATAAATTAATATTATACATTTTTCTTATGAATTTACATGAATTAAGATTAATCTGAGTAGGTGTAAAAAAAAATTCTGTAAGCACAATCTTGTAATAGATCTACTCCGTCTGGGAAACAATGGAAATGCTGACTAGGAAATTTATATAATATGTATAATATGCCTTCAGTGTCTAGAAGGATCATTTTACAATGATTAGTAAATTAATTATTTTCCCGTGTAAGTCACGTGAAGAAAAAAAATACATTAGGCATAAAGTTAAAAGGAAATAAGATCTATTAGGTAAGTTCGAAGTGTTATTGCAAAATTGCAAGTCTGGTTGGGAATTGGATATGGCAGGAAAATATGGTTTGGTGGGTTAATTTATGGAAGCTGAAAAAAATGCATAATGTAATATTGTATTAATTTGATGTTGACGGGGGCTTTGACCCTTCATCAGCAATCTGCACGTGCCTCTGTTTAAGGCGTCATTTATCTAAAACAAAAGAATAGTGTTAGTAATGAGATAATAATATGAGCGTCTGAAATTAACCTTGAAGTCATTATTGCAATGAAAGTTCCTGAAAATTATATTTTATTTACAGAAATTAATATTGATGAATGTAGAATTAGGAAAATGCTGGAATGATTTTATAATTAAATTATTTCATTTTAAAATTATTTTATTTTTGTCGTGGTCTTAAGGCCATGTGATGAGTTGGTCTTGCATTTGTGTTTGGTTGTAGATTTTGGTTTCTTGCTGTCTGATTATCGTTGTCTGATTCATCAGTACTACCTGATTCATCAGTACTGTCTGATGATGCATCACTCAAGTTTTGATTTTGGTCTGGTGGGGTTGTGAATGGTACTTTATGTTTGCTGTGCCTTTTTATTGCTGGTTTTATTCTGTTTATGTGTACTGTAAGTTTTCTATTGCCTACTTGTAGTTGAACTGTTAATGGACTAATAATACGTGTTATCGTTTTGTTTGTCCAGTCATTTTGTAACTTTCTAACCTCTATGGTCTTTACTATTTCTGTTCGAGGTGGAAGTTCAAGTTTTAGTCTATTAAACAGTCTCGTTAATGAGAGGTTTGGAAGTGTGCTTGTCCGGGTGTGTCTATTGGTTTGAGTGTGCGAGTCCAGCTGAGTTGTGGAATCTGCTGACCTACAAGTTCGTTGTCTTGTGCTATCTAATAAAGTGTCTAAGTCTGCGTCAGCTTTTTGTTTATCTCCTCTGTTATGATGTTTGTGATGTAGGAGGTTTTGACATTCTACATCGTTGTCTTGGAAAAAATTAATTGTTGGTAAATCTAAGTTGAGTTGTACTTGAGACGTTTGATCTGTATTTGGTTTATTGGCTGATATATATATTTATTTGTATATGAATGTGTATGTGTGATTGTTTGTAAGATGTGTACACCTCCAGAGCTAAGATCGGACTCTCCGTGTGACTCTATGCTAGGGCTTAGTCTGTTAGATTCTTGGTGGGGGAAAGCACCACTAGACAGAAATTCGAGCCTTTGCTAGCCTAAGGTCTACACTGCTTTCCTAGAATATTCTAGACTTGGCTTCCCCGTTACAATAATAAATGAAATAGTTAAAAATACATGTATTGAAATTCAAAGAAAACGCTTTAATCAACCAATAGCTGCAGTTGGAGATACATGTTTAGAAGAAAGCAATGCTTTATTTGGGCTCTTATTAGCGGCGGCACTTAAACTTGTCTGCAAAAATATTATTTGATGACACAAACAGTGGAAGCAGATTTTCCGCAACACTTTTTAAGTGCCAGTTTGAGTTGTAATTAATTGCTTGCACTTCGATGAAAGAGAAAATCGGGATAGGAATGATAAATCTTCACCTGTTAGAAAAGTATGGGACCTTTTAATAGAAAACAGCAGAAAATGTTAAAGACCTCATGTTTAACAATAGACGAACGTTTTTTTATTGTTTTTATTATTATATCGTATAATAATCATTTGAACTGTGAATAGTGCTAATGTATCTGATATGATGTGTTGAAGAATACATATATCTACAAGTGTAAACTAATAAAACTTGAATTTTATATGAACTAAGTTAGTAAATTATATTGAATTAATATAAAAACAATTTACATCGCTGAAATCGAAATAAACTTATTTAAATGTTATAAAGTTTAAGACATTTTTTAAACACATACATTTATGATACTTTTTTTCTTTCATGTCACAGCATCAAGAAGATCTGCCTAAAGTATCGAAGGAAACTACGAACTTCTACTTTTATAGACCAAGCCACAGAAAAAAAGGAGCTTACTACATGCCATTTCAGACAAATCTCAACACATAGAATTTTGAAATTATCTAAGTTTTTGAAATGATTTAAGTTTTTTAAAGGATGAGTTACGGTAAGAATGACAAAGATAAGGGACGAAAAGGAGCCAAGTTAAGAATCACCGTTTTAGAAAACTGGGAGAAAACAATTAGGAATATTAAAGCCTAGTGAACCTGTTAAAACCAAAGGCTTCCAAATTTTTATGTTTGAGGCAACTAAATCGGGATCATACAGGAAATAAGTTTTGGGCAGTTAGAAGATATAACTCTCCAACCTTCCTGAAATTCATTGGAGCTTATAAGAGCCTACTGCAGATTGTCATGGTACCAAGGTGGCAGTTGGATAAGTGTAGCTGGAAACAATTTTTAAAAAGTTATATTTTTAAAAAGTTATATTTTCATTTTTGTTCCTAAACTTGCACAGAAATACTTATCAGCGAGAAAGGACTTAATGATGAGGTAGTAAGTGAAAGGAAGGCTGACCTTGATTTTCCAAAGCAGCTCAGCGTGCCAAACTAGATCAAAAGCTTGATGAAGACCAGGAGAAAATGAGAGAACCAGGAGGAAATCTGAAGTTGGGTTTAGTGAAATATGGAACTTTCCTAATTGCATAGGGAGCATCGATAGGAAACACGTGAGAATTAAATGCCCAAAAATTAGCGGTTCAAGTTATTTTTGTTATAAAAACTTATTTTCGATTGTTCTCTTGGCCATTGTTGATCCTTACTACAATTTTATTGTGGTTGACATAGGTAGTTATGGTCGGCATAGCGACAGTGCCATCTTCAAAAATTCCTCCTTCTATAATGATGGAAACTGCGAAGAAGACGGAAACTGCGAAGAAGACGACTGTACAGTTTTAGAAAAATTTTAATTTAGGACAGTTTAAGAAAATCTAAAAAAAGTACCTTTCTAAAGGTCAAACTCAGATGTTGCTGAAACTATGTAATTGTCCCCTTAACAGATTCCTGTGTTGGATGACCTTCCAGCAGAAATCGAATAAGAGGTAGATGCCATTCACTCTGCAGACAGTGAAAACACCAAGGGTGATATTAACAGGTTAGTAGGTAATTTGTAGCAATGCAGCAAGTTGACCGTGTCAGTGGTGATCATGCTTTTATTACCGAGAGAGAAAGAGCAAAACGGGAGAGGTTACTATCGTATCCAACAGCCGGCTACACTAAGATCTATGAACATGAACAGTGTACACCACCCTGCAGCCGTTCATCGTTTATGTTGGTAAATCCATTATAGACTATAGACATTGATAGAGCTTATGTCGTTGTCTATGAAACCATTTACCAGGTAGACACTTTGTTTCCTGCAATTGACATTGCATTTAAAATTTATCACACCACCGGGGCTTGGTTCACCCCCGTCAACTGCTGCTTAAGGGTACAGAGTCTAATTTGTTTACGCCAGAAACATTACTGCCTTTCTCAAAATGTGGCCCTAAAAAGACAGTTTCTGCACGTGGCCCAAAAAGAAGTGAAACACTTATAGTACTTACTAGCACTCCAGTAAAAAATCTATTACAAGAAGCCAAAAAGAATAAATATAAAACCTTCACCAACATTTGACTCTTCTCCCTACATAACTCCAGCTCCTCCTCTTGAATGAAAACTCTATTACTGACGACTTGGTAGAACGAGAGTTAGAAGCTGGAGACTTTATTATCATCGTAGGTTCTGGAACGAAAAAGCACAGTTAAAAGCTGGAGACTTTATTATCATCAAGGTGCCCATTTAAACTGCTACCTCACGCCATGGAGTACCTTGTACAGCCCTTCTACATATGGTCCAGGAAAAGTCAGCAATTGAAAGAAGAATGGGACCTGGAGCTGTTATAAGGAAAAATGAATTTAAATTATTAAAAAAAAGAATTATTAAAATCAGGGCCTATTTATGTTCCGAAACATTACTCAGAATTAATAAAAACTGCTAAAAAAAATCTTCCATATTATAAAGTGAACGAGCTCAGTCATTCTGAGATTAAAGATTTCAATGAATTTTCCTCCAGATTTGAAAGAAATTGTAATAAGAATACTAGTAATGCTCGTTTCACACATATACGGTTCGATTCGGTTCGGTGCGTATTCGGTCGCTTCCGACAAGGGTTAACAGGTGGCAGCCTTGATGCTGATAATATTAAACACCACTTCCGGCATCCTATTACAAAGGAAAAAGTGTTTGTGTATCCTGACCACATGCTTAAGTTAATGAGAAATTGCTTAGGTGAAAAAGGAGGATTTGTCAATGACCAAAACGAATGGATTCTTTGGGGCTATTTAAAACAAGTGAACAATCTACAGGAAGAAGAAGGGTTTCATCTAGGGAACCGATTAAGACGTAAGCATATTGATTTCCAACGCCAGAAAATGAAGGTGTAGTTAGCTTCTGAAGCTTTGAGTTTAAGTAGTGCAGACTCCTTGGTTTTTTGTTGAGATATCTTGAAGCTCAAAGCTTTTGAAGTTGTGAAGCAACCAATGTAGTTATTAGGAATATCAATAATTTATTTGATATTCTCAAATCAAGGAGATTATCACAAAAAGGTTTTAACCATCCTCTTGACAGTATGAATTTTGAAAAAAATAAAGATGTAATCCTCTCAATGACTATATTTCAACATTGAAAGAGACACCTGAAGGAAGAAGTATTACCCGTGGATCGAGGAAAACAGGATTCATAGGGTTTATAACTGACATAATGTCATGTATTGACATTTTTGAAACTTATGTTCTAAATGGTCCCTTAAAATTATTACCTACTTATAAGCTGAAACAAGACCATTTAGAGCTTTTCTTTGGTTTGGTTAGGAGCAGAGGGGGATTTAACAACAATCCGTCTGCTAGACAGTTTAATGCAGCTTATAAGAGATAGTTGGTCCACATGCAACTTACAGCAAGCAGGACGGGAAACTTTATGGCACTGAAAAACTTAAACAATTTTAAGCTGTTCCTCAGCAGTCCAAAATATTCATTTGTCCAGGAATTCTGTTGACATTATGACGATTTAGACGACATATCTATGGATCATGATTATGATGCCTTTCCCTACAGTGAAACATCTGAATATTCTCACTATGTTATTCAGTATATTGCTGGCTTTATTGGCAGTAAATTGAGCAAAAAATTAAAATGTGCACCATTCACACATGCTCTCAGAGGGGAAAGAAGAAACCTCCCATTAAAAGAAGTGAAGGACAAGGGAGGTTTATTTTATCCGTCTGAAGGCCACACTATACAGTGTTTAACTGTAAAGTGTATAAACAGTGTTTTTTTAAAATGCTAAAAAGCTTACTTTGAACCATTCTAAGGGTCTAAAAATCTCAAAACACACTCTGATAAAGTATTTTTGCCACTGAACCGGACTACAACCATATAAATACATCGAAAAGATCATAATTTTAAAAAAACGTACTTTGTCAATAAAAAATAAAAGAATATTTTTTTCGAAATTTTCAAAAAGTGGTATCTTTACTTTTGGTCGAAGAATGTTCAGGAATTTTTTCAGATTTTTTGCACTTCACATAAGCGAGATAGAGGGGGGGGGGGGGACACGTTTCAAACCCGCTTCCAACTCGCCTACGCTCGCCCTATCAAATTTATAACCAAAGAATTATATATTTTTGTAATCAGCTCAACGTACCCTTTCATATGATACCCCTCCCTTACGGTGTCGAAAAAAAAACAAAACATTTTAACCCTTAAATTTTTTTTAAAAATATTTTTTTTAAGTCGCTATATTTTTAAAATATGTGGGCAGGTAGAAGACACATACATGTCGAAAGGATCGTCGAAAGATCGGACGAAAGGTGCAGCCGTGAGAGCACGCGAGAGGACGGACGGACAGACACACGCAGGAAAATATAAGGGGATATAAGGGTCCTTGGTTTTGCCTACGGACCCTAAAAATGAAATTATAAATATATGACTAATTATTGTTAATTAATCATTTAAACGGAAAATTGTTTATTTAAGTATAAAATCATTGTTAATTTTAATTTTGTATAATAAATTAAAGGTCTGAAAATGTTACGAAGAGGAACGAAATATAGACTTTTTTTTAAAAAAAAAATGCTTAATGAAGTAGTTTTTTTCATATCTAAAATACCCCCTATTAACACAAAATAGAAAACAGTGATGTTACCATATAATTTCTATAGGTGTCTTCAGGGGTAATAAAGTGATGCTAAACTTATTTCTTTAAAAGGTGATATTTCATCCCTATGTTTGGGATATTCTCAAAACCTGAAATTTTATTTTTTATGATGTGATGTTACCATGTTGCTACGTGTGCTGCTAGGGGTAATAAAAAAAAAATTAACACCATTTATTTGTGATCAGCATTTTCAGGTTTTAGAAAATCATAGTATTCAATATTATTTTCCAAACTTGTGTGATGAAGATTGTGAGTAGGTAAGTAAACCAATAATCACCGAAGTAGCATATCAGTCAAAACTCAATCTAATAGAATAGCAGGAATTAATTGATTTGAAAAATAATGGTAATTTCAGTTCACAACATAATCAGATTAAAAATTATACGTTTTGGCTTGGGATAAAAAAAGAATATCCGTATATTACAAATAAAGCATTAGTTATATTACTGCAGTTTTCTTCTTCATATTTAGTGCGAATTTTCTGCATTATCGACCATTAAAAATAATAAAAGAGAAAGACTAAAATTAGTTGAAGAAGAAGTGAGGGTATGTCTTTTCAGTATTCCACCAAATATTAAAAAAAATCTGCGCTTTACACACCAGGCTCAAATATCTATATATAAAAATATAGAAAATGAGGGCCCCAAAACAAGGCCGAAGATACGGCTCCTGGATGTGTACAAAAAAAATGTGTGGTAAATCTGCTGGCGGCTTTACGGGGACTTTTCTTGAGAAGTCGAAACTGTCTCTTAAGGAAATATTTATAATGAGTTACATGTGGTCAAGGGGGACTTACAAGCAGGAAGATTATAAACACGAACTCCAACGCGACAATGGTACAACATTGTCGAGCAAAACCATTGTGGACTGGTGCAATTTCTTTAGGTAATATTTTACTGATTTTAATGGGGGGGGGGGGGGGGGGGGGGAATATAAAATACAGTGTAATAAATAAAATGTATAAAATATTTAAAATGATTTTACAGAGATGTGTGTGCTGTGCACTTCAAGAGAAACCAAATCAAACTGGGAGCACCAGGATTGGTGATTGAAATTGACGAGACCGTGATAACCAAGAGAAAATACAACCGAGGAAGAAGTGTAAGTAAAGGTTAAAAATATTAAATACAAAAATATATGCAAGTAGGTATATAAAAGATTCTGTTTTTCAGGTGGCAGAGCAATGGTATTTTGGAGGGATTGAAAGAGGTAGTGGTAGGGCCTTTATAGCTCCGGTCCAGCGGAGGGATGCTGGCACCCTCTTGTCAGTGTTGCGGGAGCACGTTCTGCCAGGTTCCACTATAATGTCTGATGGGTGGGCTGCCTACGGTGAGATTCAAAAATTGCCAGGTAATAACAACAAGATAGTGTTAATTAATCCGATAAATTTAATTATGACAATACCTTTTATGGATTAATTAATAAAAAAAAAATAAAAAAAGGAAACATTTTTGTATTTATTGTTACAGAAGGGTATAACCATTTTGTGGTTAACCATTCAGAAAATTTTGTGGATCCCACCACAGGAGCTCACACACAAACCATCGAGGGGACCTGGGAGAAATTCAAACAGCGATACAAGAGGGATTATGGTACTGCACGAACACTTTTTAGTTCATATATAAGTGACTTTCTTTGGAGAAGAAAATTTAAAGAGGACACTTTTTTCTATCTTTGGAAAGATATATGTAGATGTATGTGTGTAAGTCATATAATATTTCCATATCTTTATTTGCTAGGATAGTAAAACTTGTCTTCTTTAATTTTCCTTCTCCAAAGATAATTGCTGGTATTCCATCTAACAATTGTACTATGGGCAATACCATAATCCTTCTTGTGCCGATGTTTCTTATTATTTCACTTACCTATGGAACGTATAAAGGTGTCCTTACCACAAAATAATATGTATTCTTTTTTCATGTGTAAATATAAAGAAAAACTTTGATTAATGAAAAATAAAAGTTTTTTTTTATGACTTAAATCTTTATTACTCCATCTGAGTTGTTCAATATAAGTCAACCAACTCATGGAGTACAACCAATGCATCTCCATCTCAAATTCACTTCATTTTTGAGGTAAATTGGATGTATGTATCCCAAGTAAATAAGTGCCGAGAGAGCCTTCAGCCTCCCCCCCCCCCCCCCCCCCCCCCGCAGGCCCGCCATCTTTTTTTTTAAATTTCACTTATCATGACATTTATATAAAAATCAAGTGTCATTTGAAATTAAATTGTTGTAAATGGCCATTATGGTAGAGTCTCTGCACAAAACCATAATCTTTACGAGGCCATTCCTGCCCCTTTTGTGGTCTGGTCGCTAGTCAATGCCGAGACTCAGGATAACGCCGTTCCTGAATGGTTTATCCCTGAGATCGAGCCCCAAGATCGCGCACCTAATAGAGGTGACGAAGATCAACCCGAGGGTGCCGATCCTCTTGAGGGCGTAGGAGAAGATGACGTTAGCGGCGTCACTCCGGATGATGTCGATGCACAAGATGACGACGAGGTAGTAGTAGCACCAGCTAGAAACGTGCTACCAACGGTCATCCTTCAGGGCTGGGATGTGTGCCAGCCCATGACAGCAAATCAAAAGCGTTTGCTGCAGCAACAGGGGCTTAACCGTTTTGAAGGTGATCGTTAGCGCCTAAATCTAGGCATCATGAGCGTAGTATCTACGTACCTGACATCTTCACCAATGATCAAGTTGGCCTCGACTCTTCACGAGTCATCCAACGGCTCTATTACTCAAACAGCTTTCATCGAGCCTATTCCAACGCGATCATCCCGCTTCGAACCCTAGATGGACAATCGCCTATGTGGTGCTGCCACCATCATGGGATATCGTATACGCAAGAATAACTACACCCGTGGTGATATTGAATTAAATTATTTGTAGTTAAGGATTTACTTAATCAATTAGAAATATCATAGAGTTCTACAGTTAGCTTATTATAAGACATTGAAAAGTCTTTAACATTTTGTAAACTTAAAACTTTACACCCAAGTATATGTAATTAGATCCAATGACTTTTATCAAGAACTTAAAAGAATAGAGATTCACTATGGTAAGCTTCTACACTTTAAAGTCTAATACGGCAATATTCTAAAATTCGAATCATTACTTCGAGTATACTGAAATGTTGTTTCAGGCGAAATAATTTATTTATTATCATTAACTATAAACTCAGCAGATAACTTTGACATATTATTTATAACCTCTTCCAACAAGAAATCAATATAGATTTATAACATAATTCCTGAAATTAAATATTTGTTAAAATCAGACAAAAATATTGTAAAACCTCTAAATAATAATTGTATAAAGAATAAAGCCTACCAGTGTCCACTGAAATTGTTATCACATCGTCAAAGCCGTTGTGAAGAAGAGATTCTTTTGATCAAAACAACAGGATCTTATTCCTACATGGAATTAAGGGTTGAGCATAGTCACATTTATTTCATCCCTAAAATCAGTCAATTGCTACTGGTCTTCCCAAAAGAAGATGAAATCACCGTAACAAGCACTAAAGGGACAGAAACCAACCAAGTCACTTAAAGATATATTTCTACTTAACCCTGAAGGCGATACAATTATTTATAAAAATAAAATCGTTAATTATGTATTTTTTAGCCCAGGACAACCTAACATATTAAGGTCCCACAACTTTAAGCTGCCAAACAGTGCCTCTAGCCCAGGAAAATAAGGCAAAAAAAGAGGCTATGTGCCGAATAAATCCAATAAAGCTGAATTTTTGCACACACCTTTATTTAGGCATTAAAAGAAGGGGGTGAAAAGTCCCCATCGATATCGTGCCGGCGTTGTCAGATATTCAAGGTCAAAGGTAACGAAAATTGGTTTTTCGTTAATATCTCGCATACTATTAATCGGACGACAATTATAGTTATATAACAAATTGTAAATTAGATAATTCTCTACAAATTTGTATCTGCACATTTTTTACGTACGAGCACCGTTTCACATAAATTGTATAGACTAAACCTTTTGCAGCAATTCATTCTACGCTACTCTTTCTAGAAGGTAGATTAAAACCTCACTTTATATCATCCTCTTACACATAACATTATTCTACTAAAAAATGTTTAAATAGAAATAAAAATTATTTTATTAGGTGAAGAATGAATGTTATAATTTTAAAGTATGTATATCAATATTAAGTGAAGGAACAAGGCAAAGAAAGGTCGGAAGAAGTGTTATGACCGTGCATTTTCTTCCAATGATACCTATTAACGAGGGCTTAAACTAGAGTCAGACGTTCTCCTAACATCTACTATTTATAAAAATAAATATAGAAAAAATATATATGTATAAAATATATTATAATAAAAAAAAAAATAGTTTAATCTGCTGCACCAAATGCGCTATCTAGATAATATAAATGTAACTCTGTAGTGTCGCTCTTGCTCTCGGCCAACGTGGATGCTTTATTTTTAACCTAATATTTTAATTGAAACAGTTTATTTCTATGGCGGATGTTTGTTTTATTTGCAAGAAATCGCTTTCGGATGGCGATTCAGTGGATGTTAAGCGCGGCTTACAATCTTTAAAAGACGCTAGTGTTAGTAGAGACGATGGGAATATCGAATATTTAAGTTGTGTGGACTCAGTGAGTACTCATATTGAATGTCGTAAAAACTATACTCGCAAGAATAGCTGAATTGATTTTTTCCTTTTATAAGTATTATTCTTTTATGCAATTACCTAGTTACTTAGATATGGAATTATTATTATAGTTACTATATTATTATTATAGTTAATTACAGAGCCCTATTATTCCTATTTTCACTAAGCCTGTAAAATATGTTCCCCAGTATCACAGCATAGTGTGGACTTGGACCTCATACATGTACATTCTCCTTGCGACCTTTTTCACAATCACCCTATACCTACGACTACGGCACTCCTTCAGATCGTCAAGACCAACGACGGACCCACAGCAACCGATAAACAATACATGCGACATGAAATCACCCTACAAAACACGACTTTTACTTGCAGACCTACTGCAATCTTTCTTACATCTATCTTCTAAACTTCCCCTAACTAACGTTAACATTTGGTTTAAATCATCAAGTGACTCCTACTTACGCAAAAATACTTATCTAATCAACTTAATTCGTAGCATGACTTACTCAACTTCAAGCACAGACTTTACGAATTAAGAACGAAAATAGATCACTTTACATTAAGAAAGACAAACTCAAGTTACAACTCATGCAGACTCACTTACAGATAGCTTACTTACTACGAACTTACAACTACATTAGTTTTTACCACAGAATGAAAATAGACATTGACAGACAGATGAACAACTTAGGAACAAACTTATTGACACAGCTATTAGACAAGACCGACCAAACAACTTTCACCCACGGACAGTAAACCTTTCTAACACTAGTTTTACAGATTACGAATTAAAATTACTAGACAAAGGACTTAAACACAACTTAAACAACACCAACATTAAACTACCACTAGATCTACTGACACACGCTAGGCACTCAACTTATTTATTTATGCAGGTTTAAAGAAGGATTGTAAATAATATTTCTGCAAATTTTACCAGAAAAAAGGCAAAATGTTTGCAAGTTATATTTCATCAAAACACAAAAAGGAACAAGAGGTTGTAAATATTCTTGCCTGCCCAGTAAAGCCGTTAGAACGCCAGCACCGGATAGGTGTATTAAGAAACAAAGGTTGCCAAAAGTTCAATCAAGAAACAAATGAAACCGTCATGATTGCACGAAAAAAGGAAGTGATATTCGATTACAATTACTCTCGTTGCCATTATTGTTTTATTGCAGTCCAAAGATTTTATTTATCAAAACATGTAAAAAATTGTTCCATAAAACGTCAACATCGAGCTCACAACTCAACTCCTACAAGAGCAGGTGCTCAAGAGCATTCTCTTTTATCTCTTGCTGATAGCATAACATATAAAGAACTTTTACCCGTCGATGCTTGCGATAGATTAAAAAATGAAATTTTTTCAGGGATGAGATCTAATGATATAACTGAAATGATAAAAAATGATGAAACAATAATCGCATATGGCAACCACCTATCCTATGCATGCTAAGTATGAGATACCACTACAAGAATCTAATAAGAACACAACTAAGACAGATTGCAATGGTTCTCAAATCAAACTATTAATAAAGAAATAAACAATTTGGCGCAGATATTCCGTCAAAAGTATTATGATTAAATAAAAGCGTTTAAGCTTAGAAGTGGCTTTAATGAGGCAGGAACATTTAAAGTCCCTTTAGTCATAAACTTTGTAGGACGCTAGGAGGAAAATTATTCCGACTTAAAAAAATTGATTGAAGGTTGGCTTCCATTTACAATAGATATTTCAACATTGATATATGTGCAAAAGCTTCGAAATATTTAGAAAACTTAAAATGGAACAACCCCAAGCAGTTACCATCAATTGAAGATATTAAAATACTAAATGGTCACATAAAAAATGAAATAAACAATTCTCTGGTTGTGCTAAATGTCCAGTATGAAAGAAAAGCGTGGACAAATTTATCAAAAAAAAATTACTGACCGAAATTTTGATATCTAACAGAAAATGAGCAGGAGAAACCGAGAAGATATTATTAAAAGATTACGAAAAAAAGGAGGGAATACCTTGAAAGTACTGACGACGAGGATGCTTTAATAGAACAGTTGCTTTGCTAGTCAGGGCTTTGACAGGTGCTCGCGATCCCCGGTTGTGCGCCGCGGGCTCCTCACTCGATACTATTCAAAAAATGCTTCCCTACTTCCATGCAAGTGGGCATTGTATGCAAAATGCCTGCAAGATACATGAGATTTAGAAGAAAAAATGAACCCAGTAGAATATCTCAAATTTACGGTGGAAGGTTTCCATACTATTAGACGTACGGACAAATTTTGGTCTGAAATGACCATCGAGCAAAGTTTGAAGCGCATAGTGGGTAGCTATGGTGGCGGTGGCCTTACTCGAGGCTGTGGAATTAGCGACAGCGTACTCAAACTGTGGACTTTAGGCCCGACTTTCCATGGACATAGTTCGCCAAATGTTTTCCGGAAAATTAATTTCGCGAAATGGTGACGTTCCGTGGCCTCCACGCTCACCCGACCTCAGCCCATGCCGCTTCTTTTTATGGGACTATCTGAAGTCCAAGGTTTATTTGAAGAAACCAAGTACTCTTCAAGACCTTAAGAACGCAATCAGGCACAAATTGCCGCCATCCCAATGAAAACGAAAAAAGAAGTACTCCCAGGAAAACCCTAGACAGATCACCTGTTTACGGGGGCGAGCCAAGTGGTACTGGAAGGACTGCTACAGATGAAGGAGTAAAACAAGTTGAAGACGATAGGCCAGAAAAACGAAAGGCGGAATTCTCCCCGGTGCAGGGTCCAAGTAAAACTCTGGAGAAAAAGAGACTCAGCTGAGCAAATAGCTGCGAAGAGGATCAGATATAACGGAGTTAGGAAAAAGAATTGCTGAGAGAAAGCAAGAAATTCTAACAGAGTTTTTCAAGGAATAGTCGAGATAATGAGACATTAGTTGGAGTCACGTGAACGGAACGCTTCTACCAAGCGAAGCGATGTGTCTGCTAGCAGCACAATCGAAAAAGTAATTTTAAGAAGGGAGTCCGCCTAGAAGAACCGATAGCAAAATTTTCAATAAAATTAATTGTAATAACTGTAACAAATCTTATATTGGTGGAACATCACAACAGCTTAAGAACAGACAATACCAACATATGAATGATGTAAAAAACCAGAGCCAAAAAACCGCATTATCGTCACACGTTTCAATACTAGACACAATTTTGATTTTAACAATATAAAAATATTAGGATATGAGAATAACATAAACAAACACAGAGTACTTGAAGCTTTTTTTATCTTCAAGTATATTGATAACACAGTAAACCACAAAACAGACTCAGGGAATATTAATAAAAATTATAATGCAATTTTTAAAAAGTTTAGAAATTAAATATTTATATTTAATTAATAACCATCATAATTAGACAATATATTTAGAAAAAAAAAATCATTTACTAATATGTAGATAATAATCATAATTAAAATTAAAAAGATATTATTCATATGAATAATAAATAGTAAAGAGTTTAAAAATACTAGTAATAGTATAAAATAAACCTATTGAACAATTAGTTATACAACTCTCTCCTAGATAGAGCTAGTAGTCAACATCAAGGTTTGATCATTTTTGTCATAGTTTATTTCTTATTTTAAAGATTAAAACATAAATTATCATAAAAACAATCAACTTCCTAATCAATTGTTAATTAAAGCCAATAATTTTTTTTAAAAAATGAATTATTTATTATAATAACCACCGTAAAATGAGATGAATCTTCTCTATGATTAGTTGGTATGAAGATCACATATATACAGCTTTTTTGAAAAATTGTCTTTGTATCGAAGTTATTGTTAATATTATGTTGTATTGTATGGATGTCACTAATTTTTACATTTTTATTATTCTAAATTATTTTTATATATTCATATTAACTTTAATTAGTAAATTTGATGTGATACAAACAAGTTATGTAAGATGTGATAATTGTTAGTTATGTAAAACATTTTAAATTTAAAACAACTTCTTGACCCTCTCTCATGGAGAAAGTATTTTAAATAATAACGTATGTAAGTATATTTTATATTAACTGCAAAAGCTTAAGTAAAAATTGATTTTAGTGAGATTATAAGGTATGGTTAAATTTATAATGAAAAATTATATTTAACTTGAATTAATGTTTATAAATATGTTTGTTTGTAGAATAAAACAAGACTGAAGATGACCTTATCAAAATGGTCGAAACGTTTCTGAAATGAAATATTGAAGTCATTTAATATCTACACCTTCTTAACCATCCTAACCTCTCTTTCTTTAAATATTCTGTACTGGCTAAATTAGTTCAAGATAACCCAGAACGCCAATCTTTCTACACAAATTTAGTTCATAATTATGATTTTGATTGTGTAAATTATCCAGTACAATTAAAAAGTATTAAAACGTTTGAATCAAAAAATAATATTTCAATGAATGTTTTTGGTCTTAAAGAGAAATCCAATATTATATATCCATTAAAAGTAGTAAAGCAAGAGAAGGTAGATCAAAGAGATTTGCTATTACTAAATAATCCAAACGGCACTGCACTTTATGTATACATTAAAGATTTCAATAAATTAGTTGTCAGTCAGATAACCAAACGTGAGCACGCTATATCAATTTGTAAGCGCTGTTTCTCACATTTTGATGATCGATATGGTTTGACAAAAAAGGAAAAACTTGCAAACCATCTTAAACTCTGTATTGAACATAAACCTGTTCTAATTGAAATGCCTGAATCCGATTCGTATGTAGAATTTCAATGTTGAACGTTGTCTAAGAGTTCCATATGTAGTATATAGTGATTTTGAAGCTCAGCTCACACCTATTTCCGCATGCTCACCTAACCCACAAAATAGTTACACCTTACCGTATCAAAAACACGAGCCATTTAGCTTTTGCTACCTCCAACAATCGGAGGATGTTCAAGGTGTCAATTCCAACCTTCCGACTGAGCCTTTAATCTATCGTGGACCCAATGCAGCAAAAAATTAATGTGCCATCTAACTAATATTGCTGAAGACATTTCAAAAATTTACCAATTGATAACTCCTATGACCCTTTTAACGCCGAAAGAGAAGGACGAATTTAACAAGTCTACAATCTGTTACATACGTAAAAAGCCTATTAATGAGTCAGATGTTAAAGTAAGGGATCACTGTCACATAACAGGAGCATACAGAGGAGCAGCACATAGTTCTTGTAATTTACGATATACCGCCCCTAATTTTATTCCAATAATATTTCATAATTCAAGTGGTTACGACAGTCATTTTATCATTAAAGAATTAAGTTGAGACAATAATAAAATATACATAATTCCATGCGTAGAAGAAAAATATATACCTTTTCGAAATTAGTCAATAGGTTTATTAAACTCAGATTTATTGATAGTTTTAGATTCATGGCTGAAAGCCTAGATAAATTGACGAAAGGTGTGGATGATTTTAAAATAATGAAGAAACATTTTCCAGCAGAACATATGCAACTATTAACCCGCAAAGGGATATTTCCGTATGACTACATAGATAATTTAAACAAACTCACACACACATGTTTCACATGTGTGTGTGACACTGAACTACCACCTAAAGAAGCATTTTACAATAAACTCAATAGAACCAAAATAACTGATAAAGATTACAACCATGCCTGCAACGTTTGGAACACTCTAAAAGTAGAAAACCTGGGCCAATATTGTGACATTTATGTAAAAACTGAGGTTTTGCTGTAGGCTGACATATTTGAGACTTTTCGGAATGTGATTATAAAAACCCACTACCTAGATCCAGCACATTATTTCACGCTTCCAGGACTTACGTGGGACGACGCCATGCTTCCGTTTTGTAATGTAAAATTAGAGTTGTTGAATGATTACGAACAGCTATTAATGATAGAGAAAGGACTACGTGGAGGTATATGCCAGGTTTCACATTGATATATAAAAGCCAACAACAAGTACATGAAAGATTACTACTCGAATGAAGAGAGTGTCTACATTTGTAAATGTAAATTGCAATAACTTGTATGGTTACGCCATGTCGATATCTCTCCCTTATGGGGATTTTGAATGGGTTGATCCCACGACCGTCAACTTGGAGGAGGTGTCCGAGTCATCGAACTACAGGTATATACTAGATGTTGATATTGAATATCAACAAAATTAATTCCACATTTAAATAATAGACAAAATGTTGTTCACTATTTGGCATTGAAGCAGGCACTGAGACACGGTCTCAAAAATAATACAGGTATATAGAGAATTGCGGTTTAAACAATCGCCTTGGCTAAAACCTTACATCGATTACAATACAACTCTAAGAGCCCAGGCGACCTATAATTTAATTAGTTGTTGATTTAAGAAAGTCTTGACTAAATCACCACATGGTGATAGAAAATTTTATTTGTGAAAGGGAGGTTAGAATTAAGTAAAACAAATTCTATTTTAAGGAACATTTATTAAATTGGTCATGTTAACCATTACATGTTAATGAATATAAAGGTTCATTTATATACAACCATGGTATTTTTTTTAAAAGAAAAGTTTTGATATAAAATTTTGATGAAACAAATTAATGTTCTTCCATGTGAAGATTTTTTTTAAGTCCTAATGTTCGTCTATGCTTAATCGTCAGTGTTTTTAATCAGTCAAAAGAGCTACCTGTAAAAAGAAATATATTTTAAAAACTTAAAGAATAAATTGAAAAGTTTTACCCAGTATTTTTACTTTCTCATATAATTACTTTCTCATATAAAGAGAAAGTATTGTGATGGCGCGAAAATTCGATTTTGAGATTTTGATGGATTTACACGTTTTGAGGTCCCCTGAGTCCAAAAAAGTGGTTTTTAAAAAATGTCTGTCTGTCTGTCGTCTGTCGTCTGTGCAGACGCCTGGAGCCTAATCTACTGGGCAGATTTTGACGAAATTTGGCATACATGTTCAGAAAAATCATACCCCGAGGCGAAATCGAGAAATGAATTTTAGCTCCAAATTTAGGGGCGCAGCTCCCCAAAAACTCTGAAAAAACGTGAAAAAAAATTATTTCTCGAAAACGGTTCCGACGATTTTGATTAAAAAATTCTAAAATATAGTCCATTTAAATACGAATCCAACGATATAAGCCGTTTTCCCGGGAAAAATCTAGTTCCTGAGAAAAAAGCTTAAAACGCGGACCGAGAGAGCCCGGGTTCGATTCCCCGCCCGGGAGAAGTTATTTTTATGATAAATTTTAATGAAATGCACAATAATAATTAAATTTACATACGAAAACTAATAAATGGAAAACACTGGACTAAATAATTATGAACTCGTATATGAGAAAGTTTGTCTGAGTTGTCTCGGACCGATTTTTTTATTTTATGATTTCAACTGTTACCTTTACTTCTTTAATTTTATTTTGGAAGGTAAAATTATTAAAAGATTTATTTGAATATTTCAATTATTTAAATTTTATGCAAATAAATGTTTGCAAGAGAGTACATAGTCAATCCGGTGAGTGGCCCATGATAGGCACTTCATGAAAAGGTGGGCTCACGGGGAAGACTATAATTGTCGCCTTCGTACAGGGACTTGAAAAGCGGAAGACTATAACACTCAGATTAAAATACTCTATTAAACCTCAAAATATTTACAATATTGATGAAACAGGATTTTCCACAGTGCGAACGAAAAATCCTAGGGTTATTTCCCCAGTTGGTGCCCGTCGTGTCATCAAAATTTCCTCTGCTGAACGAGGAGCCACAGTTAGCTTTATGTGGTATGAGTGCTACTGGCACTTACATCCCACCTTTTCTTGTGTTTCCGAGAGTGAGGATGAATCCTGAGTTTTTGAATGGTGCTCCTTCGGTGTGCCCGAAGGAGCACTCCTTTTGTGCAAAGGAGTTGCTCACGAATCTGGGTGGATGACTGCTCAAAAAATGTTGAAGTGTTTGGAGCACTTCGCTACTTATGCTCACCCAAGTATTCAAAATCCTGTTTTACTCTAAATGGACAACCATGCGTCCCATGTATCGCTGGAGTAAATTGACTTCAGTAGGGAAAACGGGACATGTATGCTTGGATTTCCAGCTCATACGAGCCATAAGTTGCAACCACTCGATGTAGCTTTTTATTGCCCACTCAAAACAGCTTGCTTACAGCCAAGGTTGTGAAGACTATTTGGTGACTCATCCGGGCTCCGTTATTACAATCAGAGAGATAGCAGGGATATTTGGCAAGGCTTACCTTAGAGTAAGTGTTCGAGACCAACAGTTGTTAATCATATTTTTTGCTTTATTATTTATAATGTATTCTTTTCTTTAAAAATGGACTATTTAGCACACGATTTCTTCAAAACCGACACATCACTTTATACGTTCAAATTCACTTTCTACTATAAAATTACGTTCAACTTGATATTTCTTTATAAATAATCGGGATAACCACGATGCAACCTCTTTCGTTTTCGTCATTACGTCAGAAAGGGCATCACTCTTCTTGCTTGCGCTGGAATACGGATTTCTCTCCCCAGACGTATTTACGGCGAACATATGTTTCTTATGTAGCTTAACGTAAGCGTAAGAAATCTGAAACATACGTTCTACTCACTCGACCTCAGGATCTGCTAGCAGACACATCGCTTCGCTTGGTAGAAGCGTTCAGTTCACGTGTCTCCAATTAATGTCTCATTAACTTTAAGTTACTTAATTTAGTCTCAGGGCCCTCAGCTACATCTTTTATGAACTTAAATCACATCTTCACTTCTCATCGAGTCCGGGAAGAAGACGTCGGAACTTAGCACCTACGTCGCGGCATTCAGCCAGGCACCACGGCTAAGTCCATTTTCATTATCTAATTTTTATGTATAATTAATTTATTTATTTTATTTATTATTTTATTTTTTATTTATTTTATTTATTTATCATTAATTTTTTCAGTGTGAATGTGTGCGTGAATGATTGTTTTGGTGTGGAACAATTTTGTCTGGTATAACTTAACTTAACTTTTAACTTGTATGAATGCGTGTGTGAATGGAGCTTCACTTACATTAAATTCACTTTTTTTATGATCTATTGTCTGTATTTGGTTTCAATTATTTTTCAATATATTTGGAACAAATACAGACAATTTATCTGTAATTTAACTTCACTTTTAATTTTTAACAATTCATGTAAAACAACTACTGGTTACCAATTTACTCATCGTGGCGTGTGCCACTTATAATTATTTTTTTTATTTTTTCACATTATAATGCTCACGACGACCTTAAAGCTCTCACTCCCTCTCATTTTTTGACTGGAGGTCCTTAAGTCTCCGTTGCCGACGAATTTTGAGGACACTCCTATTGCTCGTTTATATTTCTCAAATTAACCGCTCACTTTGGCGGGGAGCAAGAATACCTCCATACGCTACAGAACCGAGGAAAATGGTTCCAACCGGCCGCAAATATTTCTGTAGGTCTGATTGTATGGTTGAAAGAAGACGGATCTCCACCCCTGTCTTATCCTCTAAGGCGAGTTATACAAGTTCATCCCGGTAAGTACAGTCCACCTTATTCGCACCTAATTCCACCGCCAGGCTGGGTGTTTAGGGGGTCATACTACTTGCCCAAGATCCACCAATGCTAAAAAAAAAAGGATAAAATAATGTAGTCAAAACCAATTACTGGAAAGTGATTGATCAATAATCAGCCATGATGGTGCATTCATTTAATTACCACACTCTTCTCTCGATACGGCAGTTGCACCAGTTAATATTTAATAACTCTAGTTCTAGGAAAATATAATAACATAATAAATACTCGATTTAAAGAGAATTAGTGTGAGGTTTAAGCACCCCAATCAGAAATTAATTCGGTCAACAATTCCGGATGCCATAAGAGCTCAAAGTCAAAAAAAAAAATGTAAATCAAATTTAGCACTATTTAAGGTAGAACCGATGGAGGTAAGACAAAAAGTCATAGGACCTAAGTTGTAGATCTCTTAAAATCAGTTACCGATGGTGCAATCTGCTTTTCAATACGACTTTACCGTTTAGAGGCTGCAATAAGCCTTCAAAAAAAACTTGAAAGTTGCGTCCACCATCTTTACTTTTTTAAGGGGGGGGGGGTAAAACTTTTTTTTTAACTTTTCTGATTTTTCCAGTAGGTTTAGGCCAATTTCCGATCAAACGCAAAAAACCGAGAGTCTCTAGGTGGTCTGGAAGTACCCAAACATTTTGATCAGCGAGTCTGTGGGTTTTGGTTATGCTGGGTGGGTCAACCTAATTTTCTTAGGTTATTTTTTTATAAAATTGATTCTACTCAATATTTTTCGATGAAACCAAGCCCACAAATTGCGCAACATGTTTGCCCTCACCTCTGAAAAAAAATTAATCGATTTCATTTAGCCAGTTTTGCGCCTAAAAAGTCTCTGGGACGACAGACACACATACATACATACACGAAAAAAGTTAAGGCCGGATTCGGTTTTTGGGATGTATAAAATGAAAAGGTATCCAACAAATTTTCAATTCTGACCAATGTACAGACAAAACTTTAATTTTATATACATGTAGATGTTCGTTCCTTGTTCTGCCACTAGATCGCACGCGCAATTATGTGACGTTAAAGTGAAATGGCCCCTACCCACCCAATTATTAGCTGATCACTAATCTGACACTGTCAGATTAAGAGAGTTGCGCAAGCGCACGATACCCCCCCCCCCCTCCACCTACCAGCACCCTGCCAACTTTCTACGCTACCAAAGTCACTCTATCTCATAGTTTCATGTCACAACAAAACATCAAATTAAACTATACAATCGTTTGTGAGTGTGCACTGACTGCTGTTCTGTATTGTGTTAATTAAGCTGGTTTGTTATTGTAAGTTGAAAATTCCAAAATGAAGCGAATGTACAAAAGTAGTTATCAAAAAAAGAAGACAAGAAGAAAGAAGATCGTAAATCTTCTAGCTCTTTGGCAACGTGGTTAATTAAGTTCCTCTCAATAAGTTACTACAAAAACCAAGGGTAGACTTAAACAAAGTTTTCTAATGCTGTGCAAGATACTCTGTCATCTTTAAAGGAAAGGAGAAACAATTGCAACGAGTCTTTTACAGAGATATATTTGGAGGCAAAAACCACTTCTGAAAAGCTGGGAGTGCAGCTTAAAATGCGAAGAACTGTAAAGAAGCAACATCATAGAGAAAATCACGAGGCTGACACAGTTATGGACTGCTACAGAAGATCCATGTACATTCCACTTTTTGACCTTGTAATCGTTGATCTTCGTACACGGTTCTCTCAAGAAAACCTCATGTGTTTTGATGTAAATAAAAAAAACCACTGATGTAAATGAAAAACGAGACACAAGAGAGAGAGAGTAAATAAGGTCATCAAGCTTTTTAAAAATGTCCTACCCCATGAAACTATAATGAAGCTATAGTGGATGGGAAAATAAAAGTTTGGAAATCAAAGCGGTTGAGAGAGAAAAAGGAAGGAAAGGAAATTCCATTAACTGTCATTGATGCATTGAAAAACTGTGATAGTGACATCTATCCAACCATCAAGTTATTACAGATACTAATAACACTACCAGTCAGTGTCACAAGTGCTGAAAGGTCATTTAGCACTCTTGACCTAGTGAAATCATGGCTTTGGACAAGGATGATCGAAGAAAGGTTAAATGGCTTATGCCTTCTATACATTCACAGAGACATTGAAATGGAAGTTGAAAAAGTGTTAGACCGCTACGCTAAAGGAGGGAAAAGATGATTCCAGTTGGAGGTTATAGTTTAAACCGCTAGATTTCATCACTGACTTACTATTCCATTGTTACTAAAACTCAATGATTTCATTCAAGTTGTAATTAAATATAGTTATTCGAAAGGTTTTGAGTCTTATTTCCTTTAAATGTATTCATAATATGTACCTATAGGATTTGTTTAAGATTGTTAAGACTAAAACCTCCCAATTTCTATTCAAAATGTATAAATTTTCCCCCCGGACCCCTCTTTTTCTTGGGGGTATTCGAATGTGTTTTCGGGTGTGATTTTCGAATGCATTAATTGCAGGGACCCTTTAGTAGGCCTAATAGAAGACAGTGGTTGAAATTATGTAAAATACTCGTTTATCCTATGTAAAGACTTGTAAATATTTTAAAAAATTATATAATATAAGTTTGTTCAGCAAGTTGACTTTTATTTAGATCCTAAAACAACAACTAAAAGGTAAAGTGATAGGTGGGCCAACGTACCCCACTAGCTGGGCCAACCTACCCCTTGCACGGGGTAGGTTGTCCCACATAACATGGCCCATAAATTATTTTAATAGAGCCTTCAATTGTGCAATTATACCAACCATAGAATTCTTTATTTTTAATAAAAAGTATTGGAAATAGTTACAAATTATTATCAAGGTAAAAAAACAGAAACTTTTTTTCTTAAAATAAAAAACTGGGCCAACGTGCCAAAAAAAACGTGCAACGTGCGGTCTCCCCTACATATGTTCAGAAAAATATAGTTCAGTTGCCCTTTCATAGTTGATCCATAACAATTGTGAAGAGGAGGCCCAGTTTTTCCGGGCCCCCACGTGAGTATGCGTTGAGGTGGCTGCGCATGAGCGTTCGTTCGCCGTGTTCATGCGCGTTCTCGCCGTGCGCGGTCGTACATGTTTGTGTGCGCCCGTGCGTGTCCTTGCTCGTGCGCCCACCGCGGGGTATATATTTGGCCCGCCGCGCCCAAGGAGTCAGTCAGGACTAGGGCTCGGAAGTGTTGGATTGGACTTAGTCAAGTATAACAGTGTCAAGTAGTAAGTAAACGGGGATCTGTGTGATTCATGGCTGTGTGCCGTTTTTATGGATATTGTTGGATTACTGAAGAAACTGAACTGTAAGTTACCGAATTCGTTTTATTTCTCAAAAGTATTCTGAAGAGAAGTTCTATAAAGGTCCTTCAGACCTCCTCTCTTAAGCCTTGTTCGCACTTGGCAAGTAATTTAGTCGAGTGGCGAGCAATTTAGTAACCGAGCTAGTAGCAACTCACCAAAATCGTTCGCAGTTGGCGAGTAATTTAGTCGAGTGGCGAGTAGATTAGTAAATAAACGTATCCGAACGGCAATATTTCAGTAAAGTAATTTAGTCACTTACTAAACTACTTGACTAAATACCCAATTCATTTTACTCTATTTTTTCGGGCGAGTAGAGCCTCTACCCACCCCGCATACTATCCACTAAGGAAGTGCGAAGTTGTAAAATTAGTTTATTTCATAAGTTGATATCTGCAGAACAACAAATATGTCACGATGGAATGAAGAGACAACGTTGAAGTTTGTTACGAACTACTTGCAACATGAGTGCCTGTGGGACTTTAAATCCCCGCTTTATAAAAAATAAACAAATCAAGCAATCTGCTTATGTTAATAATGAAGTACCTTTTTTTTTAATTATTAGATAGATCTCATTCTTCTATAAAAAAAATGTTATATTTCTTTTTATCTATAAAATTGTTTATTTATTGCAGCAATGAATAACGCTGATGTTTATAATGAAGTACATCTTTTTATTTGTTGATAAATACATCTCATTTTACTATAAAAAATTATTATCTTACCTTGATAAATTCCTTTAATGCTTCATAGATAGCTTAACAAACTTCTATAAGGAATTCTGAAATAGTGGATTTTCCAATTCGAAATATATGTGTAAGCATTCTCAAACTACATCCAGTGGCAAGAAAGTAGAGAACTGCCTGCAATTTTGTTTTTGCAGGAATTGCACTTCTAAAATAGGTATCCTTACGTTGAATTTGTGACTGCACTTTCATTAACAGAAAATTAAAACAATTTTCAGTCATTCACAAAGTTCCGAAGTATTCTTTAGGGTCTTCTAATGCCAATTCTTTGAGAAGAGAAGTAGTACCTCCTAATTCATCCCTTCTCTGAATCCATTTTCGTATCCATCCTTTTTTTGCTTCTGACATATTAATTTCTTCTTCTAAAATAGACATTGCAATAAGCATTATTAGCTTATTTAATTTGTTGCGGTGCCTGTCCATGTTGCAAATACACTAGCTACTAATTTACTAGACAGCTTAGTAAAGTGCAAGAGCGGACGATTTTTGGCGAGTTGCTACTAGCTCAGTTTCTAATCTACTCGCCACTCGACTAAATTACTTGCCAACTGCGAACGATTTTTGGTAAGTTTACTAGCACGGTTACTAAATTAATCGCAACTCAACTAAATTACTCGCCACTGGACTAAATTACTCGCCACTCGACTAAATTACTTGCCAAGTGCGAACAAGGCTTTAGAGAGAACGAAAATTGGCCAGTCAGGAGTGCTGGACTACTTAATTAATTTAATTCTTAATTCATACAGCTATCCAAACCTATAAGTGTTGGTTCAGTTTATTTTTGTTTAACTCTTTTTCTTTACTCTGATGATTGCAATTTTCTTTGTTTTAAATATCACGCAATTTGTTTGTAAGAGGGAGACAGAGAGGTAGTTGGAAACCTTTTTTGTGGTTTATTATTAGTCACCTTAAATTTGTACTAAATTCTTATTTGTAATTTTGCTATTTGTACTTTTTTTTTAATTATACCTTTGAGTATTGTTGTAGAAACCAGCGGTGTTTTTGAGTTATGTTATTGTGGAAAAACCCCCTTTCCCATACCAGAGATATTTTTGTACATGGCCCACTGGCTACACTACCACACTCAAGCCGTGGCATCGTGTTACACAATCCAATTATTTGTAGGCTAAGAACCTTACGAGTTCACATTCACTACTAACTCTTAAAATACGAAAGTTTTAAAGAAAAAAAATAGCAGGCGCCACAAAAGAATTAAAAAGTCCTCCTCGACGTCTAAGGTCCAAGAGTGGTGTATGGCAATGGCGTGGGACTGGCGAGAATCGGTCAGGGTGGACCCCCTCTGCCACAACATACCAGTGTACATTAGGCCATAAGTTAACATAAAGGTGGCACAAACCAGAGTCACGCCACTGCCACGCTAGTGCCATACGCCACTTTTGTGTGAATTGGGCCTAAAGAGGCAGTGGCCACTTGCTTTGCTTAATTTCTAAATATATGTAATATCAATTGTATTAATTCAAGGTAGTATCTGTGAGTACTTTTAATGGACAGTTCCTCACTTCAAGTCAATCAAGTAATTGTAAAAACTCTCATTAACATTGCTTATAACCAGAGACGGGAAAAAGTCATAAACGTCATAGTCATATGATTTTGTCATAAAATAGCCATTTTTCAAATAAACGTCATAAAATGGGTCATAAAAAGCAAAAAGTTTTTTTTTTTTTTTTATATATTGAACAGTCGTGGTCCGGTTCCAGGTAAAAGTGCAGTTCAAACAAAAAACCCTTACACCAGCTTAGTGAAAGGCCTGGGCTCTTAATTCCCTGATCACTTTCGGACTTAACTAATGCGCGTATGCATACCTGCAAGGCACCGAGGGTCATCCCTAATTCCAAACTAGGGCTCCTGATCGGCTCCTTCTTGGAACAAATCTTCCAATTAGAATCCAGGAAGGCCAAGATAGATTCTCCAATCAGCCAATAGTAAACCCATTGGGTTAGGCAGTTTCCTGATTAGCTGTTCCAGAACTTAATTTTTTTTATATATTCATGGTATGGGATTAGAATGTTTAATTGCTCATTTGATTTCTTACTCGTGTTACTTGTTTTTTTTTTTACTTGTTCTTTTACTTGGGTTTCGTTGGTAAAACCAAAAAAGGAAACCCTTATAGTTTCGTTCATGTGTGTCTGTCTATCTGTCAGTCGGTACAGTTCCAATAACTTTTGCATCAAAAGAGATAGAAACATGAAATATTCCAATATTAAAGATCGTATTGACGCACACACAGGAAAAATATTGCGAACTCAAAATAATCAGCTGTTCAAATTCAAAATGGCGGATAACTCACGTCACGCGATTTTTATTATTATTTTTTTTTTAATTTTGAGTGGGGTATCAAATGAAAGTATTGAAGAGTAGATACAAAACTATATAATACTTGTGGAAAGCGTTTAATTTTTAACGCCATTTTGTCAAAAAACATCAACATTTTGCGTGTACCCCCCCCCCCCCCCCCCCCCTTAAAACTATATTTCCGCTGTTTCTGGCCGGGCCATAGAAAAATAAGAATAGCAATTCGATATGAATTACTGGGAATCCAAGATGGCGGCTAAGTCCTGTTACGGGGTATTTTTTTTTAAAATTTTGAGTGCGGTATAATATAACGAAAGGTATTGAGGAGTAGATTACAAAAATATATAACACGTGTGGAAAGTGTTTAATTTTTCATGCCAATTTGTTAAAAAAAACATCAAAATTTTAATCATGGATGGTAACACGCCCAGGCCATAGCTGCCCGACTAAAGGGCAAAGAAGTTCGGAAATTGCCTGAAGGGCGAAAAGCAATTGAAGTGTCATGCATGAAATTTGCTCCCAACTCATCTGCCGACGTCGAATGGTCTTTTTCCAAGTTTAAAATTTTACTGACGGACAAAAGAGCCAATTTAACGCTGGATAATATAGAACAACATATGATTATTTTTTACAACGTTGAAGCATTCTGCTAATTATTATTATTTATTATATATTGTAAATATAATTCTGTATTTATGAAATATTGAAATCTTTCTTTTGAACTGTTACCCTCCAAAATAACGCTACATTTTCGCTAAAAAGGCTAAATTTGCACAGTGAAAATAAACGTCATACTATTTGCTAAAACGTCATAAAACAACCGATTTTCTAAAATAGAGGTCATAAAACAGGATAATAAAAGTCATAGAATAAAGGTCATGAAATGGAAAAATAAAAGTCATAAACGTCCCGTCTCTGCTTATAACACATGAAATTGTGTAGTTGCAATTTTTCTAATAAATTAAAAAAAAAGTATAGTGGTTCACGTTATTTTAATAAATAAGTTATATTATATAAACTCCATATGCGTAAGATAGCACTAAGTTAAAAAGCCTAATGCTCAAAATTAAAGTTATAATGCATAATGTTCCAAAAAAAAAAAAAAAAAAAAAAAAAAAAAAAAAAAAAAAAAAAAAAAAAAAAAAAAAAAAAAAAAAATAGAAAAATATGTTAAGAACTAAAAGAAAAGTTAAATCACATTTTATTTATAAGCCATTAAAGTTTATTCAAAATTTTACTACATTTGTTTGTACTATTTATTCATTTATCCAATATTTAAATTAATATAAATTATTATTAATACGCCCCTGTCCCCGAACCGCTACAAACTACATAGTTAATTTTTACTTTATATTCTTTACTTAATGTATATATCTTTTTAAATTAGGGTACACTTGTACCACAGATTAGCATTCATGCAATTGCTTGGTATGGTAGCGTTCCATAAGGCTTACAACCACATGTTGAGAGGACAGAACCTCAAGTCAATCTGATTCTTCTTTTTTTCATTACACAGAGCCTTGGAAGGGGTACAACCACATGTTGAGAGGACAGAACCTCAAGTCAATCTGATTCTTCTTTTTTTTCATTACACAGAGCCTTGGAAGGCTTACAACCACATGTTGAGAGGACAGAACCTCAAGTCAATCTGATTCTTCTTTTTTTTCATTACACAGAGCCTTAGAAGGCTTACATCCACATGTTGAGAAGACAGAACCTCAAGTCAATCTGATTTGTTTATTTTATTTTATTTTATTTTTTTTTATTTCATTTCACAGAGCCTTGAAACGCTTACAGCCACGTTTTGAGAGGACAGAACCTCTAGTCAATCTAATTATTCTTATTGTTACAGAAAGCCACACTGCCCACCAGCCAGCCACTGTCTAGTGTCCCATATTTTGTGTAACATCAATTTTCAGAAAATTTGAATATCCAAATTGTCTTTAAAATATCTATTATAACTATTTGAGTAAATAATGATAAAAAAAAAAAAAAAATTAGCACATAATGATTTAACATTTAATTTGGGCACTTAAAGGTATTTTAATTTTGTCGCCAATCCAATACAACTTAACCCAGGGACACTTCCTCTGTATATATTTATTCTCTAGAAGTAGAGCTACTTTGGGAGCAGTCAAAGAAACTCTTGCTAGAGTGTAAAATTGATCATTTGAAGCGGCCCTACAAGTATTTAATTCAAGCGTGCTAGGCACCCTGCTTTACGCCTCACCTATTTGGTCCCTACGATATATCAATCAGTTAGAATCAGCACAAAACTATTTCTTTAAGTCTTACTTTTCCCTCAAATTCAATACTCCTCAACACATAATTAGGAAAGAATTCAATCTGAAGCACGTCGCCATTAAAATCTTAAGACAAGTTTTAAGATTTATAAACAACATACATTGTACAGATGACAACAGTCTAGTGAAGAAATGCTTTCGCCGCTTACTTTATCTAGACTCGGTGAAAAGTAATTCTGTTAAATACAATTGTGTGTCCCAAGTTAAACAGCTTAATTAAAACCACTCAAGATGTAGATGTATTATTTAATGCACCTTTTAGTAACTCTATAATCGAAAACATTATCCAAACATATTCCTCAATATTAACTCAAGAAGACTTTTTAAAAGTAAGTAACGGTTCATACTCCAGTTTATATACGGTACTAAATAGTTTTAATAATTTTGCCACCGACTATTTAAATAAAGAATTGTCTCTCCCTTTCACTGTTCAAAAAGTGTTGGCACAAATTCGAACTGCTGGACTTGACAGACTTAAAATATCAATAAAAGGAAATCTCTATATAGTTAAAACTAGTGAAATCTGTCAGGTTTGCAACATCAAAGAACCTGAGAGTTTAGCACATTTACTTATTAGATGTCCAATGTATAAGTCTCAGAGAACAGCTTTCCTTCCCACTCATCTGGTTAGTGATGAATTCTCTGATGATACAAATGTTGGCTCTATTCTCGGTTTCACCAGCAAAAAAGAAGCGTCAAATATTTTTTATTTCATTTCAAGTTTGCTTAAAACAAGGTCTTTTCTTTTAAATAAGCATTTTAATGATCATTAGGGAAAAAAAGGATATAAGATAATTATAAGACAATTGTAAACCCCTTTGTGTAAAGCTTGTGCTTTAAAGACAAATATATATTATTATTATTTATTCTTTAGATTTAATTTAAAAAAAAAAAAATCACAAATTACAATCCTTTCAAGTTGCCATTTGAACCTTCTATTTGTTTAAAGAATAATAGGATATATTAGATTCCAAAATCATTTAATATTTTCATAACCATTCATTTACATCATTAGCACAAGTTTTATTCAACAACTAAAAACTTCCTCTGCAGGCTCTAAATATACTGCAGACAAGTATATTCAATTTTTTTTTTTATTGAACACACATATTCTAATAAAAATTAAACTTGTGTCAACTTCACAGCATAACAAAATAGCTATCAGCATCTCAGTACGGCAACGGCTATGAGCCGATCCACAAAGCAACAGTATGAAAAGCATAGGTGATTAAAAGCAGGCTAAGATGGACAGCAAGTGCCACAGACCACATTAGATGTCAGGGAATAGGTTGTGAGTGATAATACGTCACCAAGTACAAGTAAATTTAATTTTGAAAAGAGTTCATCTTTTTTTTTTATGAATTGACATTTTGAATTCTTAGTTTGTTGTTTCATAATGAAAATGGGTCTTGTTTCATTCAATTGAGATATTAATACAGAGATATTTGGAAACTCTTCTAGAAATAGCCTACTTCAAAATGAGCTCACATAACTCATGCACTGATACAACAGGTATAATTATCAGTCATTAGATTCTGTCCATAAATTTAACAAGAAAGGCATGAAAAGTACCCAAGGGTATAAAATGATTTCAATAACAACCAGACAAGATCAATTGAACCATATGAATATATTCTCTAAGACCTAGAAAACTGGAGTCATGAGCAAATAAGTTTAGACTAGTAGTATCTTTATAGGAAACAATTAGAATATCTTCGCTTAAGCTATTAATACATCCCATCTCAATTTTTCACTATCAATTGATTTGGAATCTCACCCTTGCTTCTAACATCAGTTATAGCATAATCTGGCCACTAAATTTCTGGGCACAAATATTTTGTTCCAAATAAGTCATGAGTAAAAATATTTCTTCCACAATCCATGTCTTTGTTATGATAACTAATAAATTAATAATAACGATAGTTATTGTGAAAAAAATTCGTTAATTTCTTCAGGAGTTATCATTTGGCGAGATTTCAAGTCAGACAATATTTTTTTTTCTATTTTTATCTGAGAAGACATTGACTTATCTGAATTGTGTACAATAATTCTTGACTGTTTAGATAAGTTTATTTTTTCATTTAGTTTTAAAACCAAATCCATACGCTCAGAGTTATTTTTGTTTACTTTTCATCTGTAACAACTTCAAACTATATTCTTTTTTTTCTGCTTCATCTTTATTCTTTAAATTTTATTATTAATATTCAAATTAATCTAAACTATATGAAGTCAATCATTTTTAAAAATGTAATCCAATCAAATTCAAAATGAATTAAGTTGATTTGCAGTCAGTATAAATTTGTTATCTTCAAATAATTTCAGGGTGGTATAACCAGATGGTTTTCATCAAATACTCCAGCTGATTATTGGGTGTCTTGGTCATTTTAACCTGCAACAGAAAAATAAATAGTACATTAAAATCAAATCATAAACAATACAAATAAATATTTCTACTGAATGAAGATATGAATAAGTTTTTATACTCCTCAAATTTTTAGTTAGTGCATATGGAGTTAAACGTTTAACCTATGCATATGCCTTGAAGCCCAAACATTGTGCTTTAGGGGAGGCATGTTTTTATATTAGCCTTATATCCCTTTAGTCTATTTTCTAATGTTTGCTGGGATTGTCCAATGTACACTTGTTCGCAGTTCTCACATGGAATTTGATAAATGATATTATTTTGGTCTTTCTTTTGTATTTTATCTTTCTTATTTGTAAAAAACCTGTTAGGACATAAGGCTAATATAAAAACACTAGAAAACAGAAATAAAAGTAAAAAAGGCTAATATAAAAACACTGGAAAACAGAAATAAAAGTAAAAATAAAAATACAAAAAAAAGATCAGTCAAATAATAATGATCAAGATTTAGAAAATCAAACAAATAAAAGCACCGTACTACTATGGTGGAACATGTCCAGTCAACAGGACATAAAATGGATTTTGATAGTACTGCAATATTAAATAAAGAAATGAATAAATATAAAAGACTATATATGGAGGCAGCGTACATTACCATGGAAAACAAAACTATGAATTTTAAAACAGATGCTAAAGATTTTAATAAATATTATACATCGATTCTTGATAAAATAATACCTTCAGTACAATTTAGAAGGCCATAATTCTTAAAAGTATAGTTTAAAGAAATTATAGGATAGTAGATAGAGCAAGTTTAGAGGTAATTAACAGAAATAATAATTAAATTATAAATTAATATGAACAATAATAATAAGAAAATAATAATAATCAGATAAAGTTAAGGGAATATTAAAATAAGAGGAAATTTAAATATAAATTTAAAAAAAAGTTACCAAATTTCCCCTTACATAAGATAGCTAGATTGTAACGTATAACTTTAAAGTTAAGCAGTTGTAGTATCCAATAAAGTTATAGAAGCATTATCAATTTTCCTCTTATCACTTTCAATCTCTTATCAAAATATGCAAAGAACTTGTTTTCTTAACGAGAAAATGCAAAAATTAAATAGTTCTTAGTTGTTTTTGACATATATTAATAATAAATTAATGACTATGTGTAAGTTAACTATCTTTTTAAACTATATGGTAGAAAAAAAAATGATCAAAAGAAACATTTAATGTTATAAAGTTTGATTAAATGTTGTAGGTATTGCACAGCTAGCTGGAGACGTGTTTTTTTGTTATAATATAAAATAAAAAATAAATATCATAAGGATAAGGAATATAAACTAATGACGAAACTATTGACTTGAGCGTATAATGACATTGAACCTTTTTTGTTGACAATTTAAAGTCCTATAAATTTGATATCTATTTTTGTCGTATCATCGATGAAAACGAAAATACTGGCCAAAAACCGTATTTCGGTCCTTTTTTTTCAAAATGGCGGCCAAAGTCGACCTCCCTCGAGGGGGAAAAATTAATATGTTGATCAGGGGACCAAAATAAAGCCATAAACCAAAATTCAGCTTTATCGGATTTTTTTCTCGTTCAAAGTCTCTGGCGCTTGGCCTAATAATAATAATTGTAAATAAATATTTTTCCATTACTAGGCACAATGAATAAATTATTTAAAAAAACTGTCTTCTTAGAGAATTTTGGAAATTCATGGATAAATAATCTCACATCTCTGGGAATTTAACCACAGATTCCAATATTTTAATAATAAATTCACTCCTTTTTTTAACCAGAAGTAAATATTTATATTTTTGTTTTATTATCATTTAACATGCATTCAAGATTACCTTGCCTTATCTTTTGTTTATTTATGAAATCTAGTTTATAAGTAAATAAATAAAAATTGTTGTTCATATTATATTTGCACGCTATCAGTGATCTTTTGCACAAAACTACACTTTAGTGCTAATTGTAAACAAAAACAAATACAGTAGAACCTCGCTTACACGACCCTCAATAACACGACCTCAATTACAAGTGCAATTTTCAAATCCCCTTGAGATTGCCATAACACATAATGTTAAATTAACCTCTATAACGCGACTATTATTATCTGAACAACCTCTTGGATAATAATATTTATTAATAATATTTTTTCCAATTCACAAGGTAACTCAGAACCTCTATAACAAGTCGTTTTGAGAAGTCAACCTCTATAACGCGTCTCTATACAGGAATGGGTCGACCTTGAACAAGTCTAGACTTGAAAACCCCGCCCATTAACCTCGATAACACGACTGATAGCCAAAATAACCTTGATAACATGACTCTCAACAAAAAGAGCACCTCGATAATAAGACTGTTTTCCTAATCCCCTTGAGACACTTCTTATCGGGGTTCTACTGTAATTATATCAACAATGTTTTGTAATTTATTGGAGCTTATGTTTTAATTTGTATTATGGATGTAATTTTATGCGATTCTTTTGTACAAGCTTGTAGCTTAATACAAATAAATATCTTATCTTATCTTATATCTGGATAGTATAAGTCAGGGGTGGGAAAATGCGGTTCCTTGTTGAGTTAAGTGCAGCTCCCAGTCAAAAATTAGATCCTTTTTTCGATTTGAAAAGTTCAAAATCAAAATTTTCATATATATATTGTAAATCAATTAATTTGTGACATTATTGAAGATATATTTCCAATTTCTAAAATAATACTAGTTGAAAAATTGGAGAAAAAATTAGAGTTATTAGAGGTGAAAGAGGATCAGGCCAATGCAAGTCATTACAGATAAACTTCAACAGATGCATTTTAGTAACTCCTGTGTAGTACTCTTAAGTAAGTCTAATTTTAATTTCTGGGACAACATATTGCTCAATAAAGTAAAAATATCATTCTCAGTTGATCAACTGTCATCTAACATAATTGCTGCGAATGTATTTAACAAATTTTATGCAATATTTCCAAGATTTTGACAAAGTTCTTCAATCAACATTTATTTTATTTTAATTATTAAAATTTTTAAATAATTATTTGCATTGTTTCACTAAATTGTATTGTCTTTTATGCATACTTAAGACACACTTAAAATAGCACTTGAGACTTGTGTATTATTTGCAAACATATTAATTGAAGCGAGAGTATGCTAGCTTCTTACATGTAACAAAATATGCATCCTGTGTGTATGTCAGAAACGTTTACATGTCTGACGATAACTTGAGTAAAAGTTGACTGATATAGTTGAAATTTAGTACACATGTTCCTTTTACTAATGCTCAGGCTAAGTTCGTTTGAAAGCTTTATCTAACCAAGAGTTCGCGTGCAAAGCTCGCCTAAACATGAGCTTCAAATTTAAAATTGGCATTTCAGGACGGAAAAAAAATCCTATCATCACTATTCAAGGAGACAAACATTTTTTTAAAAATAACATCTTTTTGTAAAACCAACAGCGACACTGCTTTGAAGTGACAAAGATCGTTAAAAATATTAAAGCAGACCTAAACGTTTAAAATAGAGAAAACCACGTTTTTACTAATATCTTATACGTTCTAAATCAACAATTTTAATACAACTTTATATACATTGTCAATAGCACAATTGAATCAGGGCATGTAACATTTCAACTTGATACATGCAGTAGTTTTGTGTGTAGCAATGTGATATATTTTATAATAGTTTAAATAGAATGGCCGGGACGGGTAGGTGAGTTAAGGAGTAGTGGAAAAACCCTTCTCCCCCACTGCACTGGTTCTCTCTATTACAATCATATTCTTTAACTATCAACTCATCATGATTAACTACTTATTTAATAATTATTGCATTAAGCTTGCTTCAATGCTAGAGCCATGCGATGCCTAGTTTTTGTAATTAAAAATATGTAATAATGGTGTTGTGCTTTATTACTACGGTCACACATTGTTTTAGAAACAATTATTTTAAAAACGATCCGCTAGTTCAAAACTCTGGGTGAATGGAGAACGGCCAGTTGTATCGGTTCAAATCCGCTGCACAAAAAATAAAATAAGTGATCGGAATGGGGATCGTATTCATATCGTGAACAGGTAACGGAGGGGATGGAGATATCAGGTTATTTTACTATTTTCCACTTTTTCAGTTGATTGTTTTCGTCAGCTTCTGTTTCTTTCGTTTTTTTACAAGAATATTTTGAAACAAAAGTTAATACTATAATAAAGAACCTGCAAAAGGTTTTACTAACTTGTAAATATGAAATGTAAAAATTCGCGGGCATATTAGGTAACAGAAAAAATATTTTGATCATCTGTATTTTTTGTTAAGGGTGCACTAGGAATCACTAACAAGGTCGACCGAGAAATAACTGGTGTGTCCGGAAAGACCAACCTAAACTAAAGACCAAATAAACGACTGCGTTGGTAAACCTTTGTTTCATTAAACCATAAAATTACTTTCTATGGTGGAATTTCATCGTAATTTAAAAAGTTTAGAAGTGTTTTGTCTATTGTTGCGTCGTTTATTTTGATATTCAAATTATTTTTTAATATTAAATTTTTAATATTTTTTTTAAATTTTTTATTATGAAACGTGGACCTTTATCGGCACTCTTTAACTTTGTTATTAACCTTTTTAAGCGTGATATTCCATTGTCACACAGTCCGGTCCTAAATAACTATTAGGTCAACCTTTATCCTAATACTTACTTACTTTGTCACCAATTCTACTTTTCAACATTTTATGGATACCAATATAGTTAAGGCCCGTTTACACGGTGATAGTTGGCACGATAGTTGCGGTCATGACAGCAACTATCGCATCGACTATGACCGTGTAGACTATGTGATAGATTTTGTCGCGATAGAACTATCTGCCATCACACTATCTCGTCTGACGAGATAGTTGAGTGTTCTATCACAGCATTCAGAGTACTCACGCGGATGATATTAGAACTACCACACTAGATACTAGACGCTGATTGGCTTATACTTTTTTATCAACTGATAACAGATTTAAAGGCACCAAATATGAGATTGCTTCACATTAGATATCAGATTTTGTTTTTTTTCGACAATATGAATATATTCTTTTGGCTGTGTGTGTGATATAATTTAACATTATAATATATTTAATGCTTTATTTCCGTATCCTAGTCAAAAATGTATTATATAGATGTAACATTGAGTGCACGACAACAAGTTTTGACATATTTTAACTCTCACCGTGTAAACTGCACACCTCGGCGATAGTTGTATGACGTAGACTGACATGATAGTTCTATCGTGGAAGAACTATCACCGTGTAAACGGGCCTTTAGATAACAACCAAGAAGAGAACCCCTGACTGAACTGAAGGAGACTGAGCGGTCAAGAATCACTTGGTGGCATAATTTTGTTAGATTTATACACAAGAGATTATACCTATTCTGTTCATTATCATGTTTTATACATTTAACCCTTCGTGGCACGGCTATAGTGGACAAACAAAGAGGCACAGGCGGCGTACTTTATGGGCCAATGCATTTTTCAAACCATAATTTGGTTAAATCCAGATTATCTAGATTGGAATATGGAAATGTTGAGCTATAAAGTCAATTGATGTATTACATATTTATTATTCAATGATATCTTTAATTATAAAAATAAAAATTACTATAAAAAATCAGTAAATACTCCTTCAGCGTTCTGACTTAGTATCGGGCTTTCAACCTTAATTATCAACCCTATTTATTATTATTAGTTGTCAAAGTCCTAAGATAACTCCTCACAACCATCATCCTAATCCGACAACTCATGTAAATCCGAAAAATATTGATCGGATGGCATAATTTTTCTAAACCGGACATTGTGGCACGGGCGGCGCATACAGTACACCAAGACAAATAAACACGGCAAAAGATGCAGAACGAAGCAATAATCAAAGCAGACTGTTTCATCTGTTCTAGGGGTCTCTAGTGGTAGGGTAAATTGAGGTTTTATTATTCTCGCATCGTGAATCTGTGATTTGCAGAAACTTTTTTACTCTTGGCGCACCCCATGCGCTAGCCCGTGTCTCGAAGGGTTAAGAGATTATATCTGAGTCATTAGAACACAGAAGAGTTGACATTATTGACGTGAACAGTGCAGTGCAAGATTTAAGATGCTGCTGAGTCGTGTAATCTGAGTTTTCAGTTTGAGAAAAGGGATGACTGCTATATACAGATTTAACCAACAAGAGTGCCGCTGCAATAGTTTATGCACTTAAGGAATTGTTACAGCTTCACTTCTATCCTTCCATCTCACACCCAGTGCCGGATTTACCACTAGGCTGACGGCTTAGAGGGGGCCGCAGATATGGGCAATACATTATACATTGATATGTCTTGCCGCTAAGCGCCTTTGACACATCAGATTCTAAGGAGTATTTCTTGAATTTGAGTATGATCCTGGAACTAAGTCAGTTAGTTAGTAATAACGATGTGTGAACGTAGTATATAATGCATAAAAAACTGGGATGCGGGTCTTATTCTTATTGAGCAAATGAGTGTCCAACCCTCGTATAAGTGAAAAGTATGAAGTACTGTCAAGGTTACTTCAACCAAGAAATCAACTTTATATCAAAAATATGAATGACTAGACTCAAAGAAACCAAGAAATAATTAATTATTAAAAGCTTTAAAAGAATGATTAACCAATGTAAATGCTGCAAATAAAATGGTCAGGAGGTCAAAAACAAGATTACGCTTCTTGTGACTCGGTTGTTAATCTCTTAACTCTTAAGCACAAAATACATTTATTTTGATTCTATGGATTGATTAAACTGAAATCTGTTTTACGCATTGCGTTTTTATCAAAATACCTTAAATGCAATTTAATTTTAATGCCAGGAAATTTTAGCGTTAAAAGATTTAACCAACAAAATTTAAGAATTATAAACGTGTACGTACCAGACTAAACAGGATCTGAATCGAATTTGTGTCGACCATTAATGTGTTTATGAATTACAATGAACATATTACTTATAAAGTCACTTTTAATTTGAGAGTAGATGAAAATATGAATAACCAATGCATTAAGCCAACGCCGACTTCAGTTCAGTGTTCAGACCACCACAATCATAACAATAACACAACACAAGACACAAGGAGTAGGGTTTATATTTATATCCCTTATCTCTGGGTTTAGGGTCGGAACATCGATGTCGATGTATCGAAAACATCGATATATCGGACTTAAAACATCGATTTCGATCTTTCCATGTATTGGACAGCATCGATGTTTTCCCGAAACTCGATACATCAAATTATCAAATCAAATAGTTGATAGTTGACGACCTTATATTTCTTTGGTCAAACGTCAAACGTCGATGTATCGGACCCCGAAAAAAACCGATAGCGAGATTCTTTTGATTACTTTACATGATTATTTTGTAAATAAAGTGTTTTCTCTCTCAGCTACATACTTTTTTTTTGCTCGTTGGGTAGAAAGATCGATGTCGATGTATCGAAAACATCCCCCCCATTGAAGGCTCGAATGGGCTGTGACCTGTTGCTCAAAAAATAACATGTTTTGTTATTGGAACATGTTACTTCCCGATAATAGAACAGCAATAACATCTCTAAAGTGTAGATTCACCCGCCTAATTATTTAACAATTCATAATTAATGTATAATTATAATTCATTATTAAATATAATTAATTAAATAAATATAAAAAATTAAATAAATATAAAAAATTAATTAAATATAAATAATTCAACTATTAATTTATAATTCTGTTCGCGCACGTTCACAGGAAATCAGTGTTACCTAACTTAAAAAATGACAATAAAATTAAATACAATTCAAAAATTGCAAATCTTATCCTTCTATAACAAACCTGAAGGCTAATTCTCAAAATTATTATTAAAAAAAGTTAATTTTCATATTATATCTATTTAAGTTAAAAAAATAAATATAAAAATTAAGTTGATGACACCGTCTTATATTTTATGACGATTTTTGTGTTGATGGATATTGAAGGTGTGAGTAATAATCTAATATCCAATTACAACTGGACTATTTATTGTTAAGAAACGTTTCGACCCTTTCTAAGGTCATCTTCAGTCTTTATTATCTATAACAAACCAAACATTGTTTATCAATTAATATTCCTGTCATAAAAAATTCAAATTGTCATACTATGGTCTAAGTAAAACCGCTTGCGACCTGATTAGATCTTACCTTCTTGACCGTTTGCAGGTAGTAAAGGGTCCGGATGGACTCTCAGAGGCAGGTAAACTTTTCTTTGGAGTTCCTCAGGGCTCCAAACTTGGGCCCTTACTTTTTATTATCTACATAAATGACTTGCCGCTAGTTTTTCCAATACAAAAGCCTCAAAAAGTTAAAATGTTTGCTGATGATTCCACAATAATCACTAAAGCAAAAACAATAGAAGAAACTAGACTTTCCTTGAATGAAGCTCAGGATACAGCCTCTGACTGGTTTTCAGCAAATCATTTAGTTCTAAACGCCTCTAAAAATCAGACAATATTTTTTTCCTTAAGTACTAAATCTGAGTCAACAACTGTAAAGCTTCTTGGAGTTACAATAGATTCGAAACTTAGTTGGTCTTCGCATATAGATAATATCTGTAAAGATATTTCAAGGAAGCTTTATCCACTCAGAATACTTCGGAAATTTCTATCTCAAAAACAGCTGATCCAGATTTATTTTGCAAATATCCACTCTAAACTAACTTATCGTATTGATATTTGGGGTACTTCAGCTCATTCGGAGAAGGTACTTATTCTGCAAAAACGTGCGCTAAGGATTATCACCAAGACTCACCCTCTAAAAACTTGCAAACCTATCTTTCAACAACTTAAGATATTAACAGTGATAGGACAATTTATTCTGTATAATATTCTTGCTATCCACTCATCTCATAAAACTAAGAACTCTGATATTCACAACTATGCTTCCAGAACATCTGATAACATTGCAACTCCATATAGAAGACTTGAAAAAACTAAAAAGGATCCAAGTGTAATCGGTGTAAAACTTTTTAATACTCTTCCTGCAAAACTCAGCTCCTTGGGCTATCAATCACTTAAAAAGACTTTAAAAAATATTTTAATTGACATTGCTCCCTATTCAATTGAGGAATTTTTAAATTTTACTTGGAAATAATTTTTTTATTTTGACAAAGTAACATGCCAAGTGGCATTACTACTGCATCTATTCATCATCATCATCATCATATTCCTATCATTACAACTTAATTATGCTTTAGTTTAACGATTATACTTCTATAATGTCTATAGTTCATCTTTGTCTGATAATAACAGTAATATAAAGCTACAAGTTAGTAAAATGAACTATTACCTACTTATAATGTCATTCATCTTGAGATATTTAAAAATTCACAAACATTTTTTATAGCTATCTCTATGTGAGAGCGTCAAATAATTTACAAATTTAAATAATGTAAAAGCAACTACTCTCTAATTTTAAAATTTGACAACAAAACCACGTAACAAAATTTATTTAAAAAAAAATAACATCACAAATTGGTAACTAGTTGAATAATAAATAATAATTTTAAACAAATAAATATGACATAAATATACCATAAATAAAAAAGTATAATTATGAACATTCACTTATTTACTATGCCCAACATATGTAGAGATTTTTCAATGAGATTATTGTCTCTTAAACTGAATAATTTAAAATTATAAATAATAATCTAATTCAAAATTTATATATATTAACCAAGTGATTGTTGATATACGAGAGCTATTGGAAAAGTAACCTCCGATTGCCACTGCGCTGCAGCTTCAACTAGCAACTAGCCGATGTACTGACAGTTCTTCAAAGAAATGCTCACACTTATTCAGGCATTGAAATATTTCATGGGGTACATTTTCTTCAGCTTGAAATCCGTGTCGGAGAGTATCCAAGGCGGCAAGCATGCTTTGTTTGGAAGGCTTTACAACTTGATTCTCGACATAATCGTCATCTTCTTCCATTCCATTATCTTCTTCGTCTTCTTTTTGGAGTGAAATTAAAATGTCCTCATCTGTGGGATATTCTGCTATCACTAAAGCATTCTATGTTTAGAAAATCCTTAACAGATACGTTTTCAGACACTACTCCTCTACATTGTAACTCATTCCAACATTTTTCTATCAATCACTATTGACACTGATTCTTCATAATTGTTTTGATCATCGATGTTATTTTCAATATCATACATAACTCTCTGGAATTAATGGTTTCACGAAGCCAGCTTTGGCAAAACAATTAATTGTAAGTTTGGTAGCATCGTTCGGTCCGTCATACCTTACTAATTCTGTTATACATATTCTTAGATTAATTAAAAATCATAATCAACCTCTCAGTGGCGCACCCAGGATTTATTTTTTTTGGGGGGGGGGGGGGGGGCGCAGATAAAAAAAATAAGGGGAAGGGGATGTAATGTGGGCTTAGCATAATCACAGACAATTAAGCAGTCTGGTTTTTTTTTTTTTTAAATTACTTCGTATTAAATTCTATATTAACCATCACATGCTATATCACATAATGACAGTTATGGAGACATTGTCTTATCACAATATTAAGTCTTAGTTGAAAAACACCTTTCACAAAAAAAACCTATCAGCTTCTAAACATCTTTTAAGTCTTGTTACATTTAAAAATTTTTGATTTTTCAAAGACCACGACATTCCAGAGCTTTCTTCTCTTAATTGAGGGAAGTTAGAAGTGGGGCGAATTCAGGAAAAACTTCTGCTCTTCTTAAGCTTTCCCTGAACGAAACCGCAATACTTCGGGCTCTCATATGGGAAGTTTAACGCTGAACAAAAAAGTTCCTATAAACATGGAACCGGAACATCTTCGTTTTCGAGATATTCACAAAAAATTAATTGGGCGTGAAGTCTCACGTAAAAATGGTTTCATTGATATTGTGAACATGAAATTAGTATAAAGAGGGGGGGGGGGGGGGGGAGGACTGAATCTACTCTTCAATACCTTTCATTTGATACCTCACTCAAAAATTTAAAAAAAAAAGTTTTTTCCCGTAACAGGAATTATTCGCCATTTTGGATTCCCAGTTAATCCGATCAAGTTGCTAATCATATTTTTTCTATGACCCAGCAGACCACACATTTTGCATATTTTTCTATATTTTTAGTAAGAGCGAAAAAATTTCGATTTTTTTGACAAAATGGCACGGAAAATTAAACACTGTCCACTAGTGTTGTATATTTTTGTAATCTACTCTTCAATACCTTTCATATGATACCCCACTCAAAATTTAAAAAAAAAAAAAAATTTTTTTCGAGATTTCAACGGATTTATCCGTTTTAGGTGTTTTTAAGACCCCTGAGTGGTTTTCAGCATGACGTATGTATGTGTGTTATCATCGTAGCGCCCAAGGTATTTAACCTAAAGAGTTGAAACTTGGCAGAAAAATCAGTCCTAACCTGTAGTTGTGCCGCCCGGAAAATCAACTTTTTCCGCCATCTTGAACCCAGTTCGCTGAGTCAGCAAAAATGAAAAAAAATCGTAATAAATTGAAAATGGTCATGATCGAGTTGAAATTTGGCTCGAATGTACCTCTCTGTATGACAATCAAGCCCACTAAATTTCATTTTGATTTTGGCCGCCATTTTGAAGTTTTTAAACTTTGACGGTTAATAATACTGAAATTACATATAGGTTTTTAACTTATAGCATATCGTTGGAACCTGAAAAAATTAAGAAACAAATTTAAAAAAACCCGATGACATTCTATTAATTAGTTTAAAAGTTATAAAAGTGAATATAATTATTTATTAGAGCGATAATTTTTGACGTCAAAGTTTGTTTACATCTGTCAAAATACCGCCAAACTTCAAATAATTAAATAAAATATAGGTATTAAAAATAAGGTTGTTTTTGTAAAAATGATAATAAATCAGTTAGTTCAGAACGGTCACCCATCCAAGTACTGACCACGTCCAATGCTGCTTCCTCCTGTGAGGAAAAGTTCCGAGGTACCACGTACCCGATTTTTTTTTTTTTATCACTTTAACATGTGGTGCGGTATTGCATACTTTAATTTTGATAAAAATTAGGACTTTGGCTTTGGGGGGGGGGGGCACGTGCCCTCCCCCTGGGTGCGCCACTGCAACCTCTAAAGTTTTAACTCCTTTAAAGCATCTAGGTTGTTTACTTTTTCCAATAACCAAAAGTTTTAGTTTCTCAGGGCCGGTCATATTGGTACCAACCATTACAGTTACTCGCTCTTCAATATTTTTTCCTCCAAAGCACTTATCGTCTTTAAAAGACTTTTTTTTGTAAATACTTTAAAAAAAAAGCTCAGTCTTGTCAGCATTGAAAATGTCATTCGGTTCATAGTCTTCTAAAATAGATTTTTAAACAGTATTTTTCCATTCCGTTATATCTGCTTCATTCACACTTCCACTTTGACCGAATATAACTTTTTCTATAATTCTATGACGTTTTTTTGAATTTGTCAAGCCAACCTGAACTAACCTGAAAATCTTCGTGGAAAATCTAATAGATACGCAACATTATCAGAGCGCTAGAGCGAGAAAAACCTAAAAATCAGTGGCGTACCCAGGGGGGGGGGGGGGGGGCAAGGGGCCCTGGCCCTCCACGAAATGATTACATAAGTTGGACCCGCCATACATTTAAAACCAAACAAACACAGTAATGACAGATGCATTCGATTTTTCTGTAAATATTTTCTAATGAAAGAAATTAAATAAGTAATTATATTAGAGTGTGTATACTCATAATCATCCCAAATGCCAGTTCGGCTTGGATTTTGCCGATAGAATTTAAATGCATTAAAAACTATACCGGCCCGATAGCCTGATGGGGCCGGATTTGTGCCGATGAAGTTAAAAACGTTTAACACTATACCGGCTTGATTGTCGGCTGGGGCCGGATTTTTGCCGATGGAGTTAAAACGTTTAACACTATACCGGCCCGATAGTCTGGTGGACCCGGATTTTTGCCGCTGAAGTTAAAAACGTTAAACACTATACCGGCCCGATTGTCGGCTGGGACCGGATTTTTGCCGATGGAATCTAATGCATTAAATTGAATTTGGATTCCTAAACTAAATCAGTCTAAATGTTTTCCGGGCCCGGAATTTTAGCCGATGGAATTAAAGGCACTGAATTGAATTAGGATAACTTAACTACACCAGCCCGATTACTCGGTAGGCCCGATTTTTCGTTGATTGAATTGAATAAGGAATCGTAAACTTGACTTGTCCGATTGACAGCAAGGTCCGGATTTTTGGATATGGAATTAAATGCATTGGATTGAATTAGGATGAGTGCAATGAGTCGGCCCGATTACTGTTGGGTCCAGATTTTGTCGATGGTAGTAAATGCATTATAATTAATTGGGATGCGTTCAATATTAGGCCGATTGCCGGCTTGGCCTGGGTGTTAAGAACATTAAATAAGGCCCGAGTCACGTCGAATGTTTGCCTATGGCATTAAATTAATTTAATTTAATTGAGATATGACCCACCCATTTGCTAAAGGGCATTAGAAATGTTTTTTAGAAAAAATTTGAGATTTTCCAAAGATGGAGTTAGATATAAAGCTTCTTGGCATCATATCCAACAGATATATGCAATAGGTGTGAACTTCAGCAGCAGAATGGTTGGGGAGCTTACTGACCAGCATGCCCTTCCTAACAAAATCAAGAAGATGAAAGTTTTGTTCTGCACTCAAGTTTTCAGCCAAAGATCGGGCGCAATGATGTTAGGAATGGCAACCATATGTAAGTTTATTTATAATTTAAAATAATTTTATACCAACAAAAGTTTTTAATTTATATTTTTTAAATTTGAAATGGGGGTTGGCATTGTCCCTGATCCCTTAGTCACATACAGTAGCCTATTTATTAAACCTTTTTGCACTTATCAAGGTGCATTTGCACTAGTTATAAGTCTTCCTTTAACATCCAGCTTGAAACTATTTTTTTTTTTAACTTGGGGTCCTAGTTCAAGATAATTTAATTTTAATACTCATGTACATTTCTTTGTTACAGCTGCAGAACTAGACCTGGATGTCAAGGCCAAAGATACTGCTCAACTTCTTATCTTATTGGATGAGCTCTTTGATTGTGTAAATGGTTCAACAATGCATCCCCAGAAGCAAAAGAAGTCGAGATGTGCTGTTCAGCACAATTCAGGGCACGTACAATTTTGAAATAATGCTATTAAAGTGTTGGAAAAACATGACATTTGTTCATCCAATTTCAAAAAAAGAGTCCCGTTCTCCAAGTTTAATGAATAGGGTGAGGACTTGAAAAAATATAAAAAACTGTTTTTTCTTGCTGAAGAAGGTCACATTTCTAATATCTCGAAACCTCATCAAGAATCCTTTGGAAAATAAGTTTGGGGCCATTAGGAACTATGGTTTTAGGAAAGAATTCCCCTTCCTGCGCCGACTTTGTGGGACCTTACAAAAGTCTAATGTTGTCTGACTTGGTGTCAACTCATTTGATAGGAGCCAACTGTCAAAAGGATGACTGCAGTGTTTTGGATAATTTGAAATCCTATATTTTGACCAGTCAAAACAGAATAACCATGGATGTTCATAATAATAGAGAACATCCTACAACATCTGAGACACTTAAACAGTTGCCTACCTCTGAAGGTGAAGATGATCCAGACCCGGTCAGCAATGATTAGGCCTTCCTGGATGAAAGATTTATTAGCTATTTAGTTGGAAGCTACAACACTGCGCATGGGCGTAGCCAGGGTTGCCTTTAGGGGGGGGCTAATTTTTTTGGATATATATTGGTATGTGTATATATATATATATATATATATATATATATATATATATATATATATATATATATATATATATATATATATATATATATATATATATATACACACACATATATATATATATATATATATATATATATATATATATATATATATATATATATATAGGGTGGGCCGCGATAAAATGTCATAAAGAAACTGGGTGATTCTATGGGTCAAATGCCACAAAAAATGTCGAGTAAGCATAGGCCCATATCTCAATAGTTATTTCCTAATTTATTTTTAAATTATCAGCTGCTAAGCATCTTTTAAGTTCTGTTACATTTGAAATTTTGGATTTTTTAAAATTCGACCATGAAATTCCTGAGCTAACTACTCTTAATTGAGGGATGTTAGAAGTGTGGCGTTTTCAGGAAAAACTTCTGCTTTTCATAAGCTTTCAAATGGTATAATTAAAGTTTAAGCTCAACGGACTAGTTTTTGAAATATGGTGGATTGAATGTTCCCAGACGTGAAATTTTTTGGTCAGGATCACAACCAATTCTAGTACAAACGCAAAAATGGTTTCCCCGAACGAAACCACAAAACTTAGGGTTTCTTATAGGAAATTTTACGCTGAACAAAAAAGTTCCTATAAATATGGATCCGTAACAGCTTCGTTTTCGAGATATTTGCAAAAAACACCTTTTTGGACGTTTATCCTAAAATTCTACGTCCCAGTCACTTTATTAGTCAATCCATTAAGGTGATCTCCATCAACGCTCAATTTTAAAATATTATTTTGTAAAGAGCTAAAATTGCTATAATTCGACTCTCCTCCAAGCAAATCTTGGAGGAGAGTCGAATTATAGCAATTTTAGACTCTCCTCCAAGCAAATCTTGGAGGAGAGTCGAATTATAGCAATTTTAGCTCTTTACAAAATAATATTTTAAAATTGAGCGTTGATGGAGATCACCTTAATGGATTGACTAATAAAGTGACTGGGACGTAGAATTTTAAAATTTCGCTGAAAATCAGGGGGTTGTCGTACAGCGCTGGGAAGGGTGTCATTCAACGAAAAATTATATTCTTTACCAGGTTTCCTTCAAGAAGTATTATGGTAAAAAGCGTAGTATTTGAGAATTGTAAGGATAAACGTCCAAAAATGGTGTTTTTTGCGAATATCTCGAAAACGAAGCTGTTCCGGGTCCATGTTAATAGGAACTTTTTTGTTCAGCGTAAAATTTCCTATAAGAAACCCTAAGTTCTGTGGTTTCGTCCGGGGGAACCTTTTGTGCGTTTATACTAGAATTGGTTGGGATCCTGACCAAAAAATTTCACGTCTGGGAACATTCAATCCACCATAATTCAAAAACTAGTCCGTAACTTTAATTATACCATTTGAAAGCTTATGAAAAGCAGAAGTTTTTCCTGAAAACGCCACACTTCTAACATCCCTCTACTTCTAACGTCTTTTTAAACGCCAAAAAAAAAATTTGTCGGGCAAAACTAGGTATATAATTACTTATTATATTTATTATTTTTTTAATACATATCACAACACTATTACTTGAACATGTGCTGCAGAATTGCATACTTAAATGTTAGGTCTTTGGCGTTGGAGGGGGGGGGACGTCTTTTTGACGCGAAATAACAAAAAAATTTCGGGCAAAACTAGATATATAATTACTAGCTACTTTATTTATTTTTTTTTTTTGACTATCACAATACTATTACTTGAACATGTGCTGCAGAATTGCATACTTAAATGTTAGGTCTTTGGCGTTGGAGGGGGGGGGGGACGTCTTTTTGACGCGAAATAACAAAAAAAATTCGGGCAAAACTAGATATATAATTACTAGCTACTTTATTTATTTATTTTTTTGACTATCACAACACTATTACTTTAAAATGTGCTGCGGAATTGCATACTTAAATTTCAGGTATTTAGCTTTGAGGGGAGGCCCCCCCCCCCCTGGGTGCGCCACTGGCTGAGAGAAGGAAAACATAATTATTGTCCAGCTTCTTTTCTTATCATAGGCATCTTTTTTATCAAAGCAATGCTAACCAAACCAGTGCAGCCACTCCACAGCTGTAGTAACTTGACAACTAAAACGAGATTTACATGTTTTTACCTGAAGACTCACTTTTTTTACCCTCTAGCCATAAAATAAATTTATATAATAATAATATATATATTATTATTATTATTATACAGAATTATTTTTACTTTTTATTTATTTATTTTTTATTTTAACCGGTATATGTAAAATGTATAATAATCGTATTTCTTTAGAGAGTTGAGCCGGCCTAGGGGGGGGCCATGGCCCCCCCTGCCCCCCCCTGGCTACGCCCATGACACTGCGGGCTACCTCATGAAGAAGCTCAACAAATCCTGTGAATCCTATCCTGTATATTTGAACAGGTAACCGAATCACATGACTTGATCATCCAAAGTGAGTCCTGTGAGCACGAGAAATTACTACAGTATCCTTCACAATCCTACACTCATGTTTATTCTGAGTGTAGGGACATCATTTTAAAGACCCTCCCCAATATCTGCTCATCAATAGGAGTTGGCAAGAAACTTTAAAGATAGGTAGTTAAATGGAGTTTCCTTTGAAAACATTACATGCCCTTTTCTTGCAGAGCAATATACTAAAGACTTCAAAAAACTAGTTACCAAACTTTTTGTTTTTAAATGGTGTGAGAGTGTCAACAGCTATTTGTCTGGCAAGGGCACAAGGTCATTATTATAATATGGATAAAATTAATCTTGCAGCAATTATGTACTACATAAAAAAAATAAGAGAAAAATAAATATGAAATTTGTTCATAAGCAGTTATATATTAATATTAAAAATCTCTATATTTTAATAATTCTAACCCTATATGACCCAAAAAAGGGCAAAAAACCAAAATTTAACAGTGAGAATGTTCAATCACTTTTACTATTATTAATTTTAAAATATAAAAGAAATTCTTCATCATAATTATAGTAATGATAATAATAACCATTAAATATTGTATGTACAATAAATGATAAAAAATATTATTTAACTGTAACTGATAACTTTTCTCACTTTGTGACAGTATACTTACTTAAAAATAAATTTGAAGCTTAATTCTAAGAAGGGAAGCAGAAGATAAGAGAGTAAGTCGATTAAGGCAGTTAATGGCGGAGAATTTGTTTCAAATTCTTTAAAACTATTTTAAATAAAGGTATTAAACAAGATTTTACATGTGCGTTACGGTGTTTAGCAACTATACAAAGTCGAAAGAATTATTAGAGAATACTTCAAAACCTTATCAAAATATGTATGAAAGAAAAGAAATGAAATGTTTGGTTTGGAATAGTAATGCCAACACTATATAAAATAATATAATGGAAACACGGCGTACTTCAAGTTTGTTTCGTTATACATTATATTCAATGAATGATTTGGTTTCTAAGATAAATTATTTGGCTTAGAGTATATCAAGGAAGAATATATGTTATAATAGTTTCTCTATCTCGGATAAAGTCCCCAACTTCCACTGTTCTTCTAACTATACTTACTTCAGAAATCCAACTATTCTCACAGTGACAGGTTTTAAAATTTTAGTTACAAAACACGATCTAAATTAAGACTAATTGCCGAAAGAAGAAAGGAAATGATAAAATATGTTTTTTTCAATGTTTAAATACGTTATCATGAGATTTTAAGTTTAACCTCGCAAGTTCCTGAATATTACCACTATTGCAATGTTGTTTCCTTTGCTTTATTTAATTCATACTAGTGAGATCGACGGAGATTTGTTTAGAGTAGTTGCAACTTAACATGGTCTTTGGAAACTGTATACCAAGGCTGGTAGCTGAAGAAATTACATAATTGAAAAGTTAGCACCTATGTGAAGCAGTGATTTAATGTATGGCCAAGTGAATTCCTGAATGTTACAGCTGTTGCTTTCATATATTATTGTTTAAACATCTACACTTCAGAGATTGGTGTAGCCAATATGTGTAGATCATATAGGTTTTAAACACTTAAACTTCTTAATAAAATACCGTCGTCGTAAGATTTAACATGTTTATTCAAGAATTATTACAAAAAAGTAAATTAAATACTACAAATCGTCACATAAGAAAAACAAAAACGAGAGCAAAAACAGGAAGGTTATAAAACCTTAGAAATACAATCACACAAAAGGCGGGAAATACGAAAAATTTAAAAAGATGTTCACATTCTTAAATGGTACTGGGCAAACTGGCAAATGATTGAGAAGTACGAATCCTTTAGTTATAAAACGTGTTTTAGGGTTTATCGAATACAACCCAAAAAAAAATTCAAATGATATTTTAACACGTTCACGGTGGAGCAAAATTATAAACTTTACCGAGAGGTGTGTCGGCATTTTCTTTGATCTATAAAATGTAGCCCCAGGCTGTAGTCAGCCTGGTGGGTCGGACCAGTACTGCCTCAGGCTGTAGTCAGCCTGGGGGGTTGGACCAGTACTGCCTCAGGCTGTAGTCAGCCTGGCGGGTCGGACCAGTACTGCATCAGGCTGAAATCAGCCCTGTTTGTCAACCTTCTGCTTTTTATTGTATTAAATATTATCTATAAAATAATTTTCTAATTGAAAAGTAAATAAAAATGCAACACATAAATATCAGAAAAACAGTTTATCATTTATATACTAAGCGTATCATGTATCACAATTTATTATATTTATCACATTATATTATTTTTTATCAGTCGAACAATTACTACGTACATACGAGGGGTTGAATATCCAAATAAACTAGATTTATCACAAATATTATTATTTATCATAACAAAATTATTATAATGAATTAGCTAAAATTAGTTATAATGAAAATAGCCAGAAAAAAATAAAAATTTAATTACTCTAATTGTCAAAATGTATATTATAAACAAATAAAGAATTAAGTACCCCAATAATCTCTAATAGTGTTTATCTACGATTGATACGAAATATAAACATTGTATCTCTGTTTAGATGCGTAGAAAGTGATTCTTTACGTATTTGTATTCATTGCGCATGCGCGTCTCATAGTTCTGAAGAATTCCTCTTCTTTACCACCCTAGGGCGGTAAAGAAGAGGAATTCTTCAGCTTTACGCACGATTAGAGAGTTTGTTTACATTTAACAAAACTAATTTGCTGTTATTTTATTAAAGTAACTGTTTATATCGAGTTTTTAGTGAAAAACAATGAGTGAATCAAGTGAATTTGACGAAAATGTGGAGAATAATACTCCTCCAGAAATAATTAATTCGGTAAAAAATACAACTCAAGAATTAATGCCATCTTTATCAAGAGAGAGATACGAACTTACATACAGCAAGTTTATTTTTTTCTGTATTTATTATTTAAATCTAACAATCGTAGATAAAGTACGGTGCGCAACTCGTGCGAAAACGGCATTACTACCCTCGCTGTCGCTCGGGTGCAAACTCCACACTCGCATGCAAAATGCTACTTTCCGCACTCGACGCGTAATGTACTTTTAAATTTATATTTCCTATATGAAATATAAGTCCAAGGAAAATATATAGCTCTCCTTTTGTTTTAGGCTTCCAAGTTGTTCTTCTAGCCCTTTCCTTTTCAGATTCTAGGAAAACATACTCAGCATTATTATTTGATTCTATAATAATTTGGTCCAAGAATTCATCCGTAAAAAGAAGCTTGAAAAAGTCCCATGGGGTTTGACTTGCCATAGGCACTTTGAGTCCAGGATGTCCTCTAAATGGAATTTCTGGTTTTACAACTGGTTCAGAACTCCATACAGTTGATGGTGTAGCAATATTATCATTACTTGAGATCACTGAATCCTGATCACTGACATTGTCACTAATTATTAATAATAATAATAATTTTTTATTCCTCACAAAAATATTTTTCTTTTTTTTACAATTTAGACTTTACAATTTTAAAATAAACTGCGTATACATTTCTTTTACAATTGTGTAGGTGAGCGCCCCCAAAAAAGCTGATGCTTGAACCTGGGGGCGGCCTCTAATTTTATCATGATTTTATAATTTCTTGAAAACAAAAGCCTTTATTTGAACTATCCGTCCTTTTTATTATTTAAATATAATAAATAATGTAAATTAAATAAATAAATTAAAAAATATATATAACAACTATTTCATTTTTTAAAACAAATAACATTTTAACATTGAGGAAACAATTACAATTAAACAATTTATTTGATAATAATTTAGATAGGCTAATATTTACTCATAAACAACTATAATATCTTTAAACCTATTTTTATTAATATTGTTTTGGTACAGATTAAAAAATAATGAAAATATATATATATAAATAAATATAAACACACAGATACAGATAGATACACACAGATACATGTACAAAGTCATTTCTTTAGTATTTATGTACTGAAGGTTACCAGTATAAAACTATATTATTGTTACATATTATGTTACGTAGAAAATTTGAAAGAGGCATCTATATTATTGTTACTATTATCCATCATTCCAATATTAGATTATCGATAATAGTCACATAAAATATTATGTTTTGTTATGTCGTGTTTCTTATCCAAACAATTATTGCTTTTTTAAATTTTTGTGTCTTTTATATGCCTGATGTTGAGTGGAAGTGAATTGTACAGTGTTACGGCAGTGTGAGACGAGTGTCGTCGTGCTACCTCTGATTTAGGTCTGTTGGTTCGTAGGTCACATCTTGTTTTCTGTCTTGTTCCGTAACAGTGGTTAATAATGTTTTTCGGTTGTTTATAGTGATTGATTAAAACGGTTTTTGTGTAAATTTGGTTTATGTTTAAAACAGGAAAATCTGAAAAAAGTGCTTCTGTGGAATAGTCTTTAGGTTTATTCAATATTATTTTCATGATGGATTTCTGTATAATTTGGACAGGTCTTATGGTCGTAGTGCAGGCACCTCCCCAAGCAAGGATACCGTACTGTAGTAGTGATTGTACCAAAGCATAATAAATCGTTGTAAGTAGTTTTATGTCACAAATATCTCTAAGAATTTTAAAATAGTAAATAAATTTTCTTAATTTGTCAGATAGAAATGTAATGTGTGGTTTCCAGTTAAGTCTATAATCTAACATTACTCCTAGATACTTGGTTTTCTCCACTTTATTAATTTTCTTATTACATTGACAGGGAATGTTTAAAGAATAATAATCACATGTACAGCTGTGTATAGTGAGATGGTCGTTTCGAGGTTGGTTAACTTTAGTTTTAGAGAAAGGAATATAACAAGTTTTGTCTTCGTTCAAATATAGTAAATTTGTGTGAAGCCATTTATTTACTAAATAAAGTCCTTTCGTAGCTTTTTTATATACATCATCCCATGATTCGCCTTGGAAAAGCAATACCGTATCATCACAAAAACCAAAGACATCACCGATACTATCTAAAATATTATACAGGGTGTCCAGCAGCCTTGAATTCCTTGAACTCCTGGAATTATGCTTGAATTTTTAGGATGCTTGAAAAAACCTTGAAATATGCTTGAATTTTTAAAAAATAACAGAAAAACTTAAAATATGCATGAATTTTTAAAAAATAGGGAATTTTAAAGACCCTAGGTTGTCTAGAAGTACCAATAAATTTTGAATTTTTTATTATCCGAACCACCCAAAACAACATTAGTTTGGATAATCGATGCGCTACTGTATATTGTATTTCACTTCTCTGGAGTAATACTGCTGTAATTAGGTTGAATTAATACTATTAATATTATAGTAGGCTGGAGGGTTTTTTTGAATGAAAGTCCTTCGAGTGATATTTATTTTTATTTCATCAGAGCTTAGTGATCACTGAAGAAGCTCAGGTTCCCATGGTGAAAGCTTTGATGAAATAAAAATATATAGTCGAAGGACTTTCATTCCAAATAAACCCTTCAGCCTTCTATAATATTCTACGTCTAAGTCCAAAAAAGAAAATCTCTTCTATTATAAAAGTAATTTATATGATTTTTCTGAACTCATACTATTTTTCCTATAATTCCAAGAAATTGTGAATAAATCACTATTTTAATAAGCCCAGCCTTGAATTTTATAAAATTGAGCCTTGAAATATGCTTGAATTTTACATTTTAATATTGCTGGACACCCTGTTATATAAGTCATTAATATAATTTGAAACAGTATGGGTGACGTGACTGTACCTTGGGGCAGTTGATAGTTATTTATAGTTTGTTTGTCACTCAGTGTTTTATTTATTTTTGTCTGTTGGTGCCTGTTTTCTAAGTAAGATGTTATGTTGTAGTGCAGTTCCTCTAATTCCGTATTGTTGTAGTTTTTCTAGTAGTTTGACATGATCCACAGTATCAAATGCTTTACTGAGATCGAGGAACACCGCAAGGCATTTCTTATTTGTTTCTAAACTACTAGTAATTTGTTTTGTCAGTTCATATAGCGCGTCTTGAGTACTAATATTTTTTTTAAAACCAAACTGGTTTTTACTGATAACACGATACTTAGTAAAAAAATCAGTCATTCTCAACTTAATAATTTTTTCTAGCAATTTGGCGATATTTGATGTTAGGCTTATGGGTCTTTAGTTAGAGAGTTCTATTTTATCTTGGGCTTTATATAAAGGTGTGATTAATGCTATTTTAAACGCTTGGGGAAAAATACCAGAATTTATAGAAAGATTAAATATGTGAGTTAAGGGTTTAACAATGTAGGTTTTAGAAGATTTAATAATTTGTGAACTTATCTCACCTACACCTGGGGATGTATTGTTTTTAAGTTCACTTATAAAATTTAGAATTTCTTTTTTATGAGTAGGCCAGAAAAAAATAGATTTATCTATCTTCTTAATTAGTTTAGATGTAGAATTTTTACTACAGTTACATTTTTGTTTACAAATGTCTGCTAAATTTTTCCCGACATTAGAAAAATATTTATTAAAAGCATTTGCTATTTCTTTATTTTCAGTAATAACAGTACCACCTTTATCCTTAATTTCAGTAATTTCAATGTTCTTTTTCTTTCTAGATAGGCAGTTATTAATTGTTTGCCAAATCTTCTTAGAATCATTATTTGCATTATGTATTTGTTCTTTGAAATAATTATTTTTAGTTATTCTAACAAGACTATTTATTTTATTTCTATATTTTTTGTATATTTTCTGTAAGTCTTTATTTGTCGGGTCTTTAAGTAGTTTAGCGTTAAGTTTGTCTCTTTTATCCTTGCTAATTACTAATGCACCTGTTATCCATGGTTTCAGTTTAGTTTTGTTTTTTATGCTTAATTTCAGTTTTACATAATTCCATAGATTTATGTATTTCAGTGATGAAGTAATCAACAGCTTGGTCTACATCAGAAATATTGTATAGTTGGTCCCAGTTTATTGTAGATATATGTTCAATTACATTTTCTGTATTTATTTTATAATTTATTTGTTCGCTAGTTTTAGCTTGTTTATTTGTTAATAGTTTGATTTGATCTATAGGATTAGGTCGTTCATGTTTATTTATTTTTTTATTTGTTTCTACGTTTAACATAACAGGATAATGATCAGTAATTTTATTTAATATAGTAAACGATTTCATTTTAAAGTTATCATTTGTTTGTTTGTACCAAATATGGTCCAAACAGGATTTCGAGTTATTTTCTACTCTCGTGTATCCATTAATATATGATATAAATCCATACGAACCTAATATGTTTCTATATTCATTAGATAAGTGTATTGTTTTCGTATTCTCAGCAATGTTGAGATTCATATCTCCTGTTAATATCTGATTTTTATTTTTCATATTTAATCTTAAGTAATCATTTAATGCATTTTTAAATAAATTGACATCCAAGTCCCAAGATCTATAAACGGCTATAATATTAAAGTAAATATTTTTTATATTTATTTTTATTCCAGACTATTGCAATGTTCAATAGGATATTTATTAATATTAATTATTCTTATGTGATTTTTTATGTATATTACTAGTCCGTCACATTTATTATGCATGGCAGTAGATGGGGTGGCAGTATAACCAGGTATATTTAAGTCGTCTGTAAATATATTTAAGTGGGCTTCTGTTAATACTATTATGTCAATTTTGGTATGATCTAACTGTTGTAATAAAACTTGAAAACTATTGAATTTTTTTCTAATACTTCTTATGTTCATGTTTAGAATGTTTAGATTTAATACATTGTTATTATTGTTTATATTATTTCCTAACTCTGCAGCATATAATTGCTTATCTTGCACTAGACTAGTGATTTCATTATCATTAATTAATTGATATATACTATTCATAAATTAAAAAAATAGCTATAATAGATTTATAAATTTGTCTTACTACAAGATGAATATACAAATTTATATTATAGTTTACATACACATACGTATTTACCCATATAGACCTACCTAATTGTACATACTTACAAACAAACTTACGCACATTACAAAACCTAATCCACAGAAAGTGTAAATTATTATTCTTAATATTTTTTGAGGTATATGATGAATCACAAAAAAGTGTTAAAACGTATAATAATATAAATTTGAAGTTATTAAAAAAATATAAAAACATGAAAAAACAAAAAACGTATTTAAATAATAATAAAAGAAATCTGTACCTTAGAGTTTATCCAAATCACTACAATATTTAATGTGAATCACTCTTGCCCCATCCTCTTTTCTAACAAGTACTTTGTTGCTACTGAACCAAACATATCGGTATCCTCTTTCTCTAGCCGCTATTTTGGTCCGATTGAGGAGTTCTTTGCTGGTTTGAGTGAGGTGTTCCGAAATAAAAATTCTCGATTCTTGGAACGACGGTGAAAATTTGCTGAAATACCAGGTATTATTTCAGCACCGCTAAAGTCCTCAGGGTTTTCCACCGGTTCAATCACAAATACTTCAGAAAACTGCCCTTCTGGATCTTCTTTTCCAGGTAAGGTAGATGACGCCTCTACATGATTGTCGATATGGCCTGGCTCGTCCGTGTCACTAAGTTCATCGCTATCCAACTCAGATGATGAGCCGAATATGTCATCATCACTATCTGACAGTGGACCAAATATTAAAATCTGTTTTTGCTCCTCAGTAAGGGTTGTAAATGGGATTTTAGATCTACCCTGGAAAACATCAGATACTCTACTAGTACTTGATAGCGATACAGGATGTAAAATATTAGGTGCAGCCAAATTCTCAGGATTTACTGAAACATAGAAATAAATAGTCTGCCAATAAGCTTCCTCGCATCCATAACATGATTGCATAGATAATTGAAATGAAATAATATTTATCATGGTTCAATTGTAGAGTAATTGATTATTAATTTGTTGTTATGCAGGACCATGACATAGAAACTGGGGAAACATGCATTATCATTGATAATAATGAAATAACAAGAAAAGTGTTTTCTATCCACCAATTCTGAGCAAAATCGGTTCGCTAGACCCGATTTTGTGTTGTGTTTTCTAACCCTAACTAGATTAGAAAATGTGTCCTTGTAACGAGGCTAATGTTTTCTATGCCCTTTAAAATTTGGTAATTCTAGGACAAGAAGTTTCGTTTTATGATAATGAACTGATGTGCCATTACTGGCACCCGTGAAATTGCCAGAGCAGGATGTTGATTGTCGTGCCTTAGAGTCATTAATCTGTTAAACGCCTCTGTGTACAACAAATACATTATCTTAAGGTCTAGTTAAAAATAAATAGCCATTACAATAATTTTTAATTATATTCTCTATAATAAATTATTTATTTATTTAGTATTTTACAAAGCGTTATAAATGTGTTGAGATTATGTAAATGGAGGTGCAGATGCTGATCGTACAGTTATTGTATTTTCTTCAGGTCCATTCAGCGTTGTGAGAGTATTCTTTTCGACGTCGAATGAAATTTCGGGTGTATTTCCCTTTATTCCATTGTAATTTAGCTGCATGTATGTTGGGTGCCGAATTGTTCATAGCAATATCTTGTTCATCGATTTTGTCGACGAAGCGTGGCAGGAATGTATCAACATCTTCTTCATTCAAGTCGATTGTTGCAACGACAGCAGGTCCAAACAGAGCTGTTTTCACCAGTTTAAAGGAACGGATAAAATAAGATTTTTCCCTCGACAAAGTTCTTGACATGAATGCATCTTCTAAAAACGTTGGCTTGATTGAGCTTGGCAGACTGGGACATGTTGAAACCATTGTCAGGCTATGTCAGAAGGGAAACGAGACGGCCGAATTTCATAAATTGAGGTGATATAGAGGAGGATCGAAGTGAACTTAATCCTGTATGATTAATCATGGCAGGCATCTACAAGTCTCGGTTGTTGGTAAAATACAGATGAGAAACAAGTCAGTCGAATTACTTATATTTAGCTGTTGTGGTGGTGGGGATAAAATTAGCCTAAGCCTGCTGGTATAGTTTTTGAAGTCCTCTTTGAATCTGGTCAAGCCTCATAGCATAATAATAACAATCGCAGGTGTCTGTCTGGCCCTCACCTGCAGCTTGGATTGCTCCAAATACAGCTTGCATAGTGCTTGTGACCAGAGTCTGCAACCCGATATATGCACTCTTTAGAATATTCTCCTTGGCAATCTTAATAAATTACTTGCGCGTTTATTATTGATGTGAATTGTTGGGTAGTCCTTTAGATAACGCTGATATAGAGGATCGGACTGTAATGTATCGAGCTGTTCCATGGTGTAATAGTGAGTCCATATCAAATTCATCAATGTTTGGTATCGATTCAGGCTGTACTTGCTCAGGTGTCGAGGCTTTACTAAGAGAAATCAGGTCTAGAGCCTGAGTAATTTGTCGAAGTTGATCCAACTCAGAAATAGTTTCGGCTGATGTCAAGGTAATAGATTTCGCTTGTCGAGCCAATAAGGAGTCTAACCAAGTCGAGCGGTATGACAAATCAGTCTGATGTACTTTCAATAAAAGTTTGCTCCCAACAATTGAAAAATCCAAAGACTGTTCGGTCACCTTACTTTTCTTGCAGCTCTTAATTCGTTGGATTTGATTCAGTAGCTCTCTGGGCCATAAAGGACCAGTCGGAAATTTTTATAAAATAAAAATTCTGTTGTCTACCTTCTAAACTTCGGATGAAGATAAACGGCACTCCTTTTCTAGTCAGCCCGACGATAAGACATTTCTTATTCGTCTCCAGCAAAAAGGTCCATGTTAATGTGAAGTGTTCCATGTCTTAGATCCAACTATTCGTGAAATCAAATGGAATAGAGCGAAGGATTCCAGAGGGGGAGAAATTCAGGCTTTATAGAAACAGGTTTATGCTCAATCCTTAGATGTGGAAGAGTTCAAGGCTCTTATGTAACCTTTTATTAACCTTTTGAGGGTATTCTCTAGTAAAAACACCTTTATGTCTGAATCCACTCCTTAACCCTTAACTAAGCAAAAAATTAAGGGAAGTAAAAAAAAAAATGTTATCTACTTAAATTTAGCTTATTTTAAGGTCAATTTAAAGGAATGTTTTATTTTCACAAGTTTTAATTAGATTATTTTTTTTAAAAAATGTATATTGAAACATATATTGCTTACCGTATATACCTGAACATACACTGCTAACGTATGTTTCAATATACATTGCCCAATAAATATACTTGACTTTAAGAAATATTATTAGATCATTTCTAAACAAGAAAAAGAAATTAAATAGATTCAGATAATTCATTGATAAAAATAATGTAATAAAGGGCCAAGAATTGATCCTTGGTGCACTCCCAGGTGCGTGACAAGGATTTGAAAAATAATTGCAAATTTTAACCTGAAAAGTTCTATTAGAGAGGTAACTATCAAAGAAAGAAATAAGAGGATATAATAAAGTGAATTTAAGTTTGTTAATGAGAATTGAATTATTAACATGGTCAAAAATCTTACCTTAATCGAAGAAGAAAGCATCTACCTACGAACCTCGAGATACTATCGGGCCTAAGTTAGAAATGAAAGAAACTAAGTTGCTAGTTGTAGATTTTTAGGAAGAAAGCCATGTTGCCGGTTGGCAAGAAGAGAATAAATGAAATGGAGATAAGTAGAAATTAAGAGTACGTCTAAAAACTTTTGGACGTACTTTTGGAAAATGTTTCAAATTGGAATAGGAAAATAAAAAACACCCACTATAGGCGAACGATGAATAAAAAAAAACTACAAGGATTTTCAAATTCTGCAGAAGAGCATTGAGGTCATTCCCGGAAAACCCACATTCTTATGGTATCCTATAGAGTTTATGTCTTTTCTGATTACGCTGCCAGGCGTTTGAAGGGGTTACAGCGACATTCCTGGGACAATAATAAGTACAGCCAATTGGGACGAAAATGAAAAGAATTTGAACAAATAATTAAAAAAGCTATACATTATGATTACTTTGAAGGAATGTTAAATGTATCAGATTGTAGTGGTGTATGTACAGTTTTCTAATTTGGAATTTCCACTAAATGATTGGCCTGATAACGAATTTAAGTTAAGAAAATTTCATGTCTGCGCGTCAATCATGTCCAATCAACAACAAATTTTGTTGGTTTTTGGTACAATGTTAAGTTCAATTCTGAGGGGTATATAGGCTATAAAACTTTTTGCGTGAAATGACAAAATGAATAAATAATGTTATAAACGTAATAAATCAGAACTATCAGACTCGTCAGTACAATTGCTGTTGAAAGAGCGCGCTGTTTCATCGCCATTTGAGGCCATTGTCGGTATGAATAGTGGGCAGTAGTTCTTTTTTGGCAAGGAGGTGAAGTAGGCAGAGATTGACTTGAAACGGTTGAACTATTGAATCCGTGATTGTATCCTGACTGGGGCGGGTGAGATGCATTTTGAGTAACAGACGGGCCAGATTGATAAAGAATATTTCTTTCGTTCGTGAAATAAAACGTTCATAACCTTAATTTTCCCTTCCATTTTTTCATAATCCTCAAGGTCTTCAACATGGGAACTTTTTTTTGTCTTGTTTACCTTAATATAATATATATTTTTATTCCAATATATGTTATACATAATCAGGGCCGGATTTAGGCATTGGCGACATAGACGGCCCTCTAGGGGCCCGCACCACAAGGGGGCCGCACCACAAATTAAGTGTAAGATGTAAAACGTATTTAAGTGTAATAACTTTTTTTTTTTATTACGTTTTTAATAAACCAAAATGCTTATTGTTTAAAACTTAACGAAGGAAACATTGTGGAACTAAATTCAGTCGACCTCCAACTCTCAATAATCCATCTTCATCTACAAAGGGACATAATTGCAACAAACTGTTTCCTTTTTTCAAAATCCTTTTCTCTTTATCTTTATGTCTTAGAGTTCCCAACTCCCCCTTAAACGAGTGATTTTGAAGAGCCTTAAATATAGTTTGTTCAGCCTTCTCTAATTCTTGAGCACTGACAGGGATGTCAATAGTAACACGTTTGTTTTGAGATTGAAGATTGCCGATATATCTCCTTAAGATAGCTACTGATGATCTTGTACGGCTCTAAGAGCTGTACCTTCCCGAGGCGAGAAATAAATGAAGATGTAGATCTGTAAGATTTAGATCTCCATGGGCAAAACAATATAAAAGAGCAAGGACCGCTTTGCAGTCTACTCTGGCCTCTGACCAACAGTGGATGTGGCTGCATGCTGATTTCTGTACCTTCTTAACTGTAGTTGAAACGTGAATTGCCTTCTCTTATTTATCTCTAGAGAATTGTAAAATTATTATCTTCCAAGTAGAACCTCAGCAGATGTTTCAACAAGAGAGGTGGAACTTTGGTTATCTCAGTTGAAAAAATAGGATGTATCAGAGGTTTGGTGCCTCTCCAGAACGCTTTACCTTCATCAAACAAAATTTTGTCACGATCTACAAAGGCCTCCACTAAAATTGAATCATACGTGCTCAGCTCATCAACCCATGGAATTTTTCCTTTGTCCGTCTTATTTTTGACTGTCATGAGTAGCTCTTTCCTCTCCATGCCAAAAAGTCTTTCCGGTCTTGACCTGTACCTTCGTGCTATCATGTTATACATACTTTTCTCAACCATTCCTGGAATCTCTTCTACTCCTTTCCTTATATATTGTGCAATGACGCTGCACATCTTGGAGAAGGTGTCAAGATCACCTGTAGTGCATTGAATGCTCTGCTCAGTATCTCCGAAGCACATTACTTGTGCTGCAATGCCCAGGTTTTTGTATAAAAAATGAGAGGAATCCTTGGAACTTTTTGTACTCAAAACCAGTTATAGAATGCCTGCAGGTTATCTTCTCTGCTTTGCCAAGAGGATGTATGTCAAAGCCTGAGATCTTTACTGATAATGAGATCTTTTTTCCTATGAAAGCCATCAAATACTTTATATAAATGTCCCCTGTTGAAATGTTGTCTACAATTTCATCAACAGTACATCCTCCATCCTCCATGATTTTTACTTCCTCACACAGCCCAACGTGTAACGCCCAACGTGTGGCCTAACGCCCCGCACTGTGGATTGCTGGCATAATCCTGTGTTTTGCATCCATTGAGCTCATCAAGACTTATTTCTGAAATCAAAGACAGCTTGTATTTGCCAACTATGTCCCTTTTCCCCTTGAGAATTTTCATTTTCTTCATGTCAATCTGCTCCCAGTTAAACACATATTCAGGGAAGAGTGCAGCTGTTATGTAAAGTGAATGTAAATTGGGAGGTACCTCTAATATGGACTCGTTCAAGGAAACCATTTCTCTTGTGAAGGCTATTTCACCTATGGTTACTCTTGCATTCCTCCAGTCCACTTGATAGTAATAAGAAGCAGCTTGATCAAAACCTTGATATATAAGATCTATGACCTCTTTCTCCTCAGCAGTGACACACTCCATATTGTCCAAATACCAACCAATGGCTTCCAGCTTACACAAGCGTCTCCCGTGGTGATGCGTGTCATATGGCCCAAGGAAATCTTGTGGAATTTTCATTTCCCTTGCTGCTGCGCTCTGTATGCTGATAGGGAACTTGGTTGGCATTAATTGCATCATGGATGACAATGGATTTGGATCATTGAAGCTCTTGGCTTTTCTCTGCACTACCTTGATATTGCACATTGCATTACTCCTTAGTGTTTCGATCACATCAGCACTGGGACTCAGGATCTTGCTTACCAGAAACTCCTCGTAACTTCAGGTTTTCTCCACTGTGACCGTTAAACTAAAAAACGGGTGTGTTCTTGCAGTATCTCTGAAAATTGGAAACTTATTACTATCACCGTTAAACTTATAGGGTACTATCATATTCAGAAGATGAAGTCTTTCAAAAAGTTTAGGAAGCAGGTACTGTTCAGAACAATAATTATTTTGACAGCAGCGCTCGTGCACGTTACGATTACGATTAAATTGCGAAACACTGGGTTCCACGGCATAAGGAGCGTCCCTATTACTCCCGAAACAACTATCTAGTAAACTTAACCAAGACTCACTATATTTAGAATACACAGAGTTTTTACCGTTATTATATTACCGTGAATTATACTCGTCCTATCGCTCTTATCATATGCGTTTGACTTCTTTGAAATAACAATAGACGACTAAAGTGGGCCTGTAATGTTGGCCACACTGACGATCATCTGTGACCTCTGCGTTCCAAACAAACTTTTTTTACCATGTAAAAGTGTATTGTGTGTACAATAATTGCTTCATATTAATATTATAAAGACTTTTTCCAGTGTTTTTTTGTTTTTTATAGCAATTTGTAACCATTTTTAACTACTAAGCATAAGAGGTAAGTTTTTTCTTCTTTTTTGGGCCTTAATAGGTTCATTTTATTACGTGGATTTCATAGCGTTTGGTCTTGATTCAAACCTTTGAATTAAACTTTAAATTTTCACATTATTTGATCATTTTGTTTTTAATATTACTTTTTTAATCATAATTTCTTTACTTGAAATTATTTTTTCCGATAGTTTTTTTTATTAATCTGATGCTTTTCAGCCTTTGAAACTCGCTCTGCCTGGAACTATTTTAGTTTATAAAACCCATTATTTTTTTACCTTTATCAATTTATTTTTATGTTTAACTACTTATTATTCGGTTTGATTATCATTAATTTAGATTTTTAATTAATTTTGACCATAAATTAACTTCAGCCATTAATTTTGATGCAATTTACTGTTTGACTTTTTTTGTTTACTCTACTGTTTGATCTGATAAGATGTTTTGTTGTGATTACTGTTTTTCCCCTCTTCTTTTTTAGTGAAATGGCTAGTGGTTCAACAATTTTTAGCTTCGCTAAAATTGCAACCTACTTTGATGGAGAAAAAGGTGTTTTAGAAAGAGGAGAAAATGGATTCCGTAGTAAGCACGTAGCATCTTGTACGTACGATGGTGCTCTTAAACTACTACGTGGAAATGTGAATGCCAGCATGAGAAAAGATGTTGTTTACCATGTGGAAGTAAGTAAAATAGCATAAGTTACTTTTTTACATTAATATAAACTCAAGTTTCTCATCTTTTGTCCTTTTTAATGGATGCTCATAGATCTTGTTGCAGAAAGGACTGCTTATTGCTTTCCTTGCTGTCAAGAAGAAGTAGAAAAGATAATAATCCTATTTGTAAATATTACCTTGACGTGGCATAGGCTCCAACCAGTGCTTGTTCCTTAGTTATTTGTATTGTTAACAGTAAGATTGTTGTTCACAGTAAACAGTAAGTTGTTGGCCAGCTCAGTAACTGCCATGTTGTAGCATGTAACAGTATTTCAGTTCTGACATTTTTCTAAGGAATGACAACATAAAACAAAATATCATGTGCCATGTGTTTTACCATAATGTTCCTTCACCGATATGATAATTACATATTTCCTGTAATTTGATAAATCCCCCAAAAAATACTATCCTGCAGATTTTTTTTTTTATCTACGATTGGTAAGTAATGTTAACGTTACATCACTGACAATAGATGCACAGACAGTTATTGTTTAGTTTATAGATGACATTGCATGCCGTATGTATGTGCAGTTGATGCTTCTTCGTTGAGTGCTTCTTTCTTTCTCCTTTAGTGCAGAAGTGAAGAATAAATAAAGTTTTCACACACTAAGCTTCAATTTCTCTCTAAACTATATGATAATTTTTTTTTTTCTAATTATACATATATATTGTGTTTTGTTCACTTATTATTAAAATAAAACAATCGTAGATATATTAGGGTACACACTAGTTGCATACTGTACTGTTTTGAGTTTGATGATATTTTTCCTTTTCCACCATATCATTTTTCTGTGCCAAATAAGCAAAATATCTAGCCTGTGTGTGTTTTTTTGTTTCTTCTGATAATCTTTATACTTTCATCTCTGTCTTACATCCTATTATATAATATTAAGTATAATTTAACTCATTACATGTATTTTTATTTTTTGATGCAGGTATATTTGAGTAATAACATGGATATACAAAAGTCATCCTGTGACTGCAAGAGAGGCCAGATGAAATGCCACCACATGGCTTCTCTGTTATTTTGGGCCTACCACAACATTTCCTCCACTGACTCCCTTTGTAGGTGGGTAGCTCCCAAGGGAGCTGCACAGGAGGAAAATAAAGATGTCGGCCAGTTGTTTCCTCCAGGCCCAAGTCATATTAATGTTGACCCTGCAAGCGAGGAACAATTATCTCAATTTTTGAAAGATTTAAGGGTAGGCCATTTTATTATGTTTACAAAAATAAAAAATAAATAGGGGCTCTGCCCCAGAGTTCTTAGTATTGTTCCTTTTTGAGGAGAAAATCATTTTCCCTCAGATCCATCTAATTTCATTTTACTTTTTTCTCCTTTATGGAAAAGTTAGACAATTCTGTATTAATGTACAAATAAAAGGCTATTTTATTTCATATTTGACAATTTACTAAAAGTTTTCCTTATTTTTTCCTTGTAGATTGCTGGGGTTGGAGCAGGCCTTCTGTGGAAGGTAAGTTTGCCTCCAGCTGAGGAAGACATTATTTCTGTTCCAGCAGTAGAAGATATTTTAGTTTCAAAGGAGTATGAATGTGCTCCAGATAAATTAAAATTCCTTAAGGAGGCATTAAAAACAACGAAAGAAGTTTGTGATAAGGTGGAAGAAAAAACAAGAGGACAGTCTAGGAACCCTCTTTGGCTGACTCTAAGGAAAAATCGTTTAACAGCATCCAATTTTGGCATCATCCTACAGCATTTGCAAAAGAAAAATATTCCACAGTCTTTTTGGAGTAGAATATTTGGTATGCATTAATATATTATTATTTTAATTTCTGTATTGCAGAGGAATTTCTGTTCATCAAAATAAATTGAAGTGGTGTTAGAATTATAACATTTTTAGTTAGTAAGCTATGTTCCTCATTAAAAAGTCGAAGTGGGAAATAAAACTTCATTTACGAATAATCCATCTTCTCATTATAAGTAATCTTACCTTCTAATATTACTTTTTAATTACAATGATTTTTGAGTAAGAGTTAGATTTTTTTCTTTTAAAACTCAAGCTGTCTTTTTTGGCTCGATTGACTATTCTGCATTTTAATGATAGAATGTTGGATAAAAGATCAGTATATAAATGCATATTAATGTTAGTAAAAATGAAATCCTTTCTTATATTTGTTTCGTCTTACTACTTAATGAGATTACATTGTACATTTGAGTTGCATTTATCTTTCAACTGAACACTTTCACAAAGTTCTTGAACTGCAGTGTTCTTGTCACCAATTCCATGTCTTTAAAGTTGTAAACATAAAATTTACCCTTTCGGTTAATTTCCTTTTTATTATGTTAAGATGTATTATGCTTTATTTTTAAACTAAATTTAAATGATTTCAGGTCTTTATAAACTAGATGGGATTAAAGCCGTTCAGTGGGGAAAAGACCATGAGAAAGATGCAGTCAACTGCTTCACAAGAATAACCGGTTTAAATGTAAAGTGTAATGGTCTTTTTTTGGACGAAGAAGGGATTTTGGCAGCATCTCCTGATGGTCTCGTTGGCGATGATGCTTTGCTGGAAGTTAAGTGCCCCTTTTCATTGAGGGATGAATTATCCCTAAAAGAGGCACAAAGGAAAGAAAGTTGTAGGACTTTCTTTTATTTTAATGGAGATGGTGATGTGGTAGTAAATAGTGACCACGATTACTACCATACGATTACTACAAGGCCAGTTGTACTTAATAGGTAATTACATATTGCATATAGTCGGTAAGCAACAAACTGAGTTTATAATGTGCTTATCTTAGTATTTTCATATGTTTAAAATTGTTTCTAAAATGACAAAATTGCTATGCCTCAAATTATGAATAATTTCTATGTTTTATCTTGTGTTGAAGTGTGTGTCTCATGGGTATGAGACACAAGAAGTATTGGCGACAAGAATACATGGAGCATTTAGATTTTACTAGGTACCTTGAAGACTAAGATAGAATACTCTCCTTAGAGTTTGAGTTGGCAAATGTGTCGTTGATGAGTAGCAACATTTATAAATAATAATAAAACAAAAGTCTGTACTTGTACCCTTTCAATTAGTTCAATGTGAAGTGTGAATCCTTAAGGTTAATATTAAAAAACTTCTGAATTATGTGGCATATCCTAGATAATGACAGTGATATACATTTTTAATTCTACGAGTTATCAATCTGTTATTGTTAATTAAATGTACGTTGTTTTTAATGTTATTTCTGTTTATTCTAGTCAATGTCAATTGTTAAGTTAATGTATTTGTATTATGTGCATACCTGTTTAGACCGCGAGTGAGGAGATGTTTAACTATTTTTTGTCGAAGGAACAATGTGTTGTTCCTTGGATTATGTATACAACCTTATTGGTCACAACCATTACGACCCTCACTAAATTATATTACAGGCTTGAAAATGGCTTGTCGGGCCAAAACGTTGCCACATAATTCAGAGTTTTTTTTCATATTACCCTTAAGGACCCACACTTTACATTGGAAGAATAATAAAGTTAAGTAGAATTAAATATTTAACTATAACACATTATTGATTCTACTGGTCTGAAGTCTTCTACTCTCTTGTTGTTTATGATTTTCTCTGTTTTAAAATAACATTTACTTATTAGTCTCTTGCAATATTTCCAAAAATATTATTTGCTAAACTTTTAAGTCTTTTTTCAGGGAAAGAAATTTTCTTGTGCAATGTCCTTATATGTGTTATCATTTTTATTTTATGTAATCATTATTTATGCTGCAGGAAGAGCAAGGTGTCATTTTCTACAATGGAACCCACTTGATTATGTTCACTTTACCCAGGCATGCATCTCCCACTTTGGATAAGTTAGGTATGCTGTTCTAGGTGATCCTCCGCCATGAACGTGTTAAATAATCATATTTAGTTTATTCAGAATATTATTATTTTGTCTATTTTTTTTTTTTTTTTATTTATTTATTTATTTTTTTTTTTTTACAGATTTGTCTGATGTCTCAACTTCTTCCACTTCCACATCCTAATTATGTATAATACAAATTGTATGATATAATACAAATAATACACATAACTTTTTTGTGCATTTGCTGTTTTTTGTTTGCTTTAACCTTAAAGTGTACCAGTGTCCTGTACAGATGTAGCAGAGAGGGTGAGCAAGAATGAACTAATACTATTAATCTTGTACACGATTCTCTAACAAAAAATCAATACTAAGTATTGTATCCTGTAGTACTCATAGGATTTACTAAACCATGTTTGTTATTAGCTTAACATCTTGAGTCCATTATTGAGGATTAATGCTTAAATATATGCTTCTTACATTTGATGATCCAAGTATAACTAACAATATAGTTATCCATTTTTGGCAAGTATCTATGGTTTTACTTACCAATAAGGTTCTTTATCGCCCACCACTTGTAAACATTCCTATCCTGAGCAGACGGTAAAGTTCTATTTTACAGCCCTGGGGCTTGTAAAGATGAAGCATGCATTTTTACAGGCCGGTAGTTTGAGAAGCGGCCGTGGCCTGCAGGAAGCACTTGTAGTTCTAAGCGTCAGCTATTCAATTTGTAACAATCAATATTTTTAAGCGACATGACAGGCCTCAGACGTTAAACGCACTCGTGCTTTCAAACTTCGCCCTCGGCCTGTAATAACGCCCTTACTGCTCTAGGTACATAAATAGCTATTATAATATTTCTGTTAAGTAGGGGCTAAATCACTTGTTACTGCCCAACCTTATTTTGTTCTATGCTACTTGAAAATAGCTGCTTTTGACATTTTCATGTTTAGGCTATGCTACATAACTCAAAAGCTTTCTTTCTTCGTGCACAACTTATGTTCAATTTATTTCCTAATATACACACTCAAAAACTTAACGCTTAATTTTTTTGACGATTTCATGTCTTTACTTAGGCACATAAACTTGAAAAGCTTTACCAAAAAACGACACTAAAAAACGTTACATGAAAATATGCCACTGTCTTACAGACTCGTATGTAAGCAATTTTTTTTAATATAATTTTTAACAAAAAAAAAAACTGTGTATTTTATTTTCTTAAAAGATTAATGAGCTAACAACAGAAATATCATCCACAAAGGCAGTGTACTTGAATTAACCCATTCACCACATAATAAAATGTAACCCAACAATAACATCTAATAGTTTAAGCCACAGACCAATAGTAAAATTCAAGTAAGCTTTAGAAGTAAAAAGCACTATAGCCAAATTAGTAAACTACCCCAAATAGCCTGCACTGCAAGCAAATGACAAGCCAGTTAAATGTACAATAAGATTTCCAATTGAGGTAGTAATAACAACGATGTAAAAAAACAAAAAACTTTAATTCAATATCCATCCTTATGCAAAAGTAAAAAGTCAAATACTAATAATACATATAAAAAAAGCCAAAATATTTTGCAATATGAAATCTTTTGAGTCATATATTAGGTTTTGCTTATAACAATATAAAAATTTTGGTAATAAGAAGTAAGAGTAAACTAGAAATAGGTTTCGATCACAATATAGTACTTAATATAACTAAGTACCAACATATTTAGTAATATAATATACAGTCAGTCATATATTTGGTTTTGCTTATATCACAATAAAAAATTTGGTAATAAGAAGTAAGAGTAAACTAGAAATAGGTTTCGATCACAATATAGTATTAATATAACTAAGTACCAACATATTCAGTAATATAATATACAGTCAGTCATATATTTGGTTTTGCTTATATCACAATAAAAAATTTGGTAATAAGAAGTAAGAGTAAACTAGAAATAGGTTTAGATCACAATATAGTACTTAATATAACTAAGTACCAACATATTTAGTAATATAATATACAGTCAGTCATATATTTGGTTTTGCTTATATCACAATAAAAAATTTGGTAATAAGAAGTAAGAGTAAACTAGAAATAGGTTTCGATCACAATATAGTACTTAATATAACTAAGAACCAACATATTCAGTAATATAATATACATTCAGTCATATATTTGGTTTTGCTTATATCACAATAAAAAATTTGGTAATAAGAAGTAAGAGTAAACTAGAAATAGGTTTCGATCACATTATAGTACTTAATATAACTAAGTACCAACATATTCAGTAATATAATATACAGTCAGTCATATATTTGGTTTTGCTTATATCACAATAAAAAATTTGGTAATAAGAAGTATGAGTAAACTAGAAATCCGAGACTTGAAATATTTTGCTGGCATGAGGGAAAAAATTATGTGGAATGAATTACATTATTCTAAAAGTTTTGGTTCTTCTGATGGCTCGTTCAACATGGATTCTTGCCTTGGCAATTACATTAGTGAGTCGTATTTGTGATGGTGTAAATTGAGGTGTGCTTAAAAAGGGTGGAATATTTATACTCACTCCAGGAGGGAGTATGTCTCTTATTAAAAATCCCTTATCTGCAAGGACCAAATCTCCAGGTTCCATTTGCTTTAAGAGACCAGAGAATAGAGTGATTAGTTCATCACTGATACTTCCTGGGTATAGGTCACTCACAAAAGTAACGACTCCATTAGGAGCAATACCCAAAAGACCTTTAAAGGTGTTACGATGTTTGTAATTACTAAATGTTCTTCTCTGTTTGTCCATCTGTTCTGGAATTTCAGTATTGAAATCCGTGCAATCTATTATTATACGGCAGTTAGAAAAGCCACTGAAAGCGGATGGCAAACAAGCTCTGTTTAGTGCTCTTGAAGGAATATTTTTCATCAGTTGTTTGTATAAAACTTGATGTAGTGTTTCCAACCAGGTGATGAATATGTTTGTAATTGTTATTGTAGAATAACCAAACAGGTATCCCAAGACGCTGTAAGTAGGGTTCACCCTCAATTTCATTAAAGTCATTAGGAGCTGATCTTTCTCCGAGATACTAGATGGGGCCCAGTTCGCATGGTAACATTTCGGTAATGGTTTTACCAACTTGAAAACAGCATCAAAAATTGCTATTTTCGGCATCCCTGTGAACGAATGAAATTGCTTCTCGTCCACACAGAGCACTGTATAAGATAATTTATTCACTTGTAAGAGCTTGGTCTCCAATAATTTAATCTTGTTAATATAGGCAGAAACTTGAGCTCCAGGCTCTGTACATTGTACTCCAACATCATTACGAGGTTTGTGACAATGACAGAGCCTTACTTGAACACCTTGGTGTATTAATTGATTTTGTATATTGGACAACTTGCTGTACGGATGATCTTGAGCAGCCTTTTCATCACACAAAAATGTTACTACTTCACTGGTGCTGGGAAGGGGAGATAAATTTCCAGTTACCGTAGTGGAAGAAGGTGGAAATACACAGGTGGAAGCTATTGGATAATTTTCCATACACACAGGAGATGGTTCTAGGGTGGAATTATCTTCAATTACTATGGAGGACGTTGAAGGTATTTCTACATATTCTTGATTGCTTGAGACTGATTCTTTTAAACCATTGGTTCCCAAAGTGGGGGGCGCGCCCCCCAAGGGAGGCGTGAAGACAAGTCAAGGGGGGCGTGGGACCTTCCAAACGTCTAATGCGATTATATAAAAATCCAAATATGAAACCAGTTGGAGAACCTCACTGACGAATTCAGCAGATACTTTCCTAACACATGTGATGACAACATTAACAAATTAACAATGGATCCTTTCAGTGTCAACATAGATTCCCTGCCCGAAACACTTACAAGCTTAAGATTTTAAACACAAACAAGCTTTAGAAAGAAAAGCTTTAGAAATAGCTTTAGAAATAAAATCTGCTACCGATTTTGATAAAATGGACAAATCATCGTTTTGGGTTAAGTATTACAAAGTGTACCCCAGTATATCACAGCAAGCACTTCGATTGTATTTACCTTTTTCAAGCACTTATTTGTGCAAAAAAGATTTTTCAGCACTTGTTGCAATAAAAACAAAGTATCGTGGCAAAATTGATGTTGCTGTGCTTGATTTTCGTTGTGCACTTTATAATACTCAACCAAGAATAGGGAATCTTGTAAAAAAAAAATACAAGCTCATCCATCTAATAAGATCCCATAAGATCATCTGTAATAAGATTAACTTGTAATGTTATAAAAAAATAGCAATATACAAATAAATGAATGGTTACAAATAAATGAATGTAATAATGGTTTATATTTTTTTCATTATGTATCTCATAAAATTGTGGAAGGCGGGGGGGGGGGGGGGGGTATCTCAATGAAAATGGTTGCATTAGGGTAAATGGGAAGCAAAAACCTGATAAAATGAAAACAACAAATAAATAATGAGTAACTTAAAAGAATACAAAACAAAACACTATCAGTTTTCGTGCTACACCTACAAACTCAAGTGCCATTTATCAGTGTCACACAAAGGGAGAAGAATAATTTATAATGGAGAAGATAGGGATTTCCACAACTTGATCTCTTTAAATAACTTTGAAAAAACAGTCAACGGCAAATTCGTACTGTACGTGCCAGAGCATTTCCTTGAGAAGAAAAAGGAGGTTAGAGGTGGTTATAAATGGCTCTAATTCTTTGCCTGGCACGTACAAACAAATGTTCCCAGTCATAATACTTTATTAATAATTTTACTGTAGTTATACCTCAATAATTTAATCCACCTCTTTTTTAATTTTCCATCTTTTGGAAATACATAGAATTTACATCTGTGTTTCTCCGAATAATGCCTGCAATCTGGAGCAAAGCACATCACCATCTGTTCACAAAAACAAAGTTATGTAAGTTATTAAGCTTAATTATTAGGATTTACTTATTAAGGTTTCAATAACAAGAGCACCGCGAAGCGGCAGTGCAAAAAAAAAAAAAAAAAAAAAAAAAAAATGTACTTTGTTTCTGTAAACAGCATTGTACAATTCACTTTTACCTCCCCACTTTGTCCTTTTGTACATGCCACCACTTTGGGGGTAGGTGATAATATCCCACATATTAAATTAATTTTGTGTACCCTTGAATTTTTAATAGCCACTACCCACCGCTTCGCAATGCTCCGCTTATTTCCTGGAGAAATACAACCCTCCTGTATATAAACCAAGTAGAGGTCCAACTTGAAGAAATTTCGATGGCAGGTATAACACGAATTAGCCCTAAAATTTAATCGGAGTTTCACATTTTAAGTTTTATGATGGTTGTCCTGAGTTACACATATATTGTGCAGGAAAAAAAACAAGGAAGTCACGATAATTATCAAATAAACGTAATTCAAAACATTGCTATAAATGCAGAAACTTTACACACATGATGTTGAACATACTAATGAGCAATTGGATTTTTTAAAAAAAAAAACTCAAACAATTGTACTTATCTCAATTGTATTGTAACTCAAACAACAATCAGCACCGTAATTACTATTTAATTTATCGATAAGATATTTAAAATCAATGTTCAACATGTTATGTTATATTAAATAAAATGAGAGTTATCTACTAAAACTTTTTACATACATATTAATGCAAACATACCTTGACATTTAGAGCTCCAGCGATAGATAGAAAGTAACAATTGTTCCCTCAAATCAGCCATGAATAGTTTCTTCCTTAAAACAGGTAAAAAAAAATTGCTTATAGCGATCCCTCCCTTATTAATTTTTTCCTGAGCCCGTGCAATCCGTATTTTAACGTCCTTCAAAAAATCTTCACAGGCAAAAACGACCGAGCCATAAGTCTCCTTACCCTTATTTACTTGGGGGATGCCCGATTCCTCCCCACAGGTAAAAATGACCCTTTTTGGGAGCCCGATTCCTCCCCGTTTTAAATGACAGCTGAATTTTAAACATCCCGATTGATCCCCAAATTATTTTCAGGTATAAATAAATACATAACCTTCTTATAAACAAAATGTATTATGTTTTGAACTTTCAAAATAGGAAAATCAACTTAATATAATATTAATGAAATATTCAAATCTAGTAATTATAAATTAAAAACTGGTAAATTCCTTCGACTTACAGTTTGAATCTATTGCAAAATTGTAATTTTGCCTTCATCAAAGATTTTTATTAATTCATCAAATTATTTTTCTAGTTGAACTTTTAATTATTGCAGGACCTTTGTATTATTATTGTAATTATGACGTATAATTTTCTCATCTGATTCAGGAGGATGATTGTGTTGCTCTAGTTTCTCCACTATCACTTTACCACTTTCATCAGTTTTTATGAAACTTTTGCACTTATGTTTAACATACCTCTAACGCTTATCACCATTACTGGAAGTCTCATGAAGTCATTCAATAAGAAAAGACTTTAACACTTGTTAATAAATAACAATCACTTTAACAAGTACAATTATTTATTATAACTTGTTAAATCATTTAAAATAAAATCAGTCTGTGTTCTGGTTCAAAAGGAGTTACAGTATTAATTTTTAATTTAGTTTTGTCATCCATAAGTAACTTCATTAGGTTATGGGCTCAGGATACTTTTGAAATATAATACATTAAACTAAAATGGAAAGTGTAACTTCAAGAACTATTAACATCGGTCTACTCGAAGGCATATCAAATTGGAACACTTGGAAGTGCAAAGCAAATGTGTGTCTGCGAGGCTTTCCAGGAGGATTGGATGTAATTGAAGGTAAGCTGATTAAAAGTATTCCAATAGAATCAACAGCAACTGGAGAAGAAAAATCCAAGTATGAAGCTGAGCTTAAAAACTACATGAAAGTTGACAGTCAAGCTCTCTTGATTGACAACTAACATGACTGAAGAAACTTTAGAAAAAGTTATGAGGTTTCACAGTGCTCATGAAGTGTGGACGGAGTTAAATAGATTATTTGATGGCCGTTTTGAAGATAAAGTTTATGACTTATGTCTACAATTCTTTGGATTTAAAAAAAAGAAGATGACATTGTCACACATCTATCAAAACTTAAAAATATTTGGAATAAATGAAAAATTGAAATTGATCGTGATTCTACCACAAAATGTGATTTACCCAACTTGCTACTTATTTGTAAAATATTAGACACTTTGCCTGAAGAATACTTTTCATTTAAATCAAGTTGGCTACTGATGTCAAAATTGGGCAGAACAATTGAAAACTTGACACATCTTTGTGCACATGAGAGGGCTATTCATGTAAAATCTGGACAAGAATCTCAAGAAGCATTAGCAACATCAGAGTCAAGAAAATTTGAAAATAAAGTGAAAGAAAAATTTAACAAAATGTGCGGTTATTGTAAACAAGGTTCTCATAAAGTGAAACAGTGTTATAAATGGAAGGCAGATGGTAAACCTCCAAAACCTACCAAATATACCAAACCAAAAGTATCGTCAGCCGAAGAGAGGTCTAGACTCTCTCTTTTTATAGAAAAAATTTTATTAACTCCAGAAAATCACTATGATTCGTGGTTTGTCGACAATGGTGCTACAAGTCACTCACAGAAAAGATTTTTTTTAAACTTTTCAACCATTCTCTAACGCAGTGATCACTACTGGCGGTGACTCTTTAAATGCTGAAGGAAAAGGATCAGTTGAAGTGGAAATCCCTGTGAAAAATCGTCAAATTAAGATTACTTTAACAAATGTTTGGTATGTCCCCAACATCAGGAAGAATCTGTTTTCTGTTCTTGCCATCTGACAGTTGAAACTTTTCTTAGTCGAGGGGCAGCATCTGGCTCCATTTTATATTCATTAATCATAGAGGCTGTGATTCTCATGGAGAAGGCAGATTTCTATATCGATGGCATTGTTTGTGATGGAGCAACTTGGAACAGAAAGATGTTCGCCAAGTTTGGAATTTCGGCAGATATTACAAGTTGCGCCCATATAATGGATGCTACAAGAAATTTTTTTTTCTCTGATTTCCCATATTTGGTTAAAAATGTGTGGAGCTGGATAGTTAAGAAAAATGTTGTTAAGGTAATGATAAAGTTCCCTTACTTTGAAGATGAGAATTTTCCTTTATTATTAACTCATTTTGTCTCCAACCTTATTTTGCGTTTTTTTAGACAAGTTTTGGCGACGTAAAGTTAAGCCATTGGAAGGCTGTAGTCGATTATGAGGTACCATTGAAGGGTTCTCCTACTCTAAACTCGTCCCATACTGATCCTTCTAGGTACGAATTAATGAATTCGGGAAAAGCATGTCAGGTATGTGCATCTTTTCTCACATAATATTTTTAATTTTGCTCATTGTAGTTTTGTAACACCATCTGACTTATATTACTTTATATATCATAGATTTAATTTTGATAACACATTTTGTAATAAAATAATATTTGTTTTCAGTTCTTTAGCCGAAATGCTTCGTCAACAATGGTGCTTTATAAAAATGCTGCGAACCAACCGTCAACCTGATCAATATGTTTAATGATGCCATTAAAGCATATAATTCAAGGACTCCAGTGGGAAGTCTAAGAATTGATTGTTCTGAGAGACAGGTAAATCATCATTATTAAAAGATTTATACTAACTAATAACTAACATAATAAGTGTTTCTGGGCTGTGTGTGTGTGAGACTCATTTTAAATTTTGTATAATTTTCATTGCAATTCACCGTAGATGCTTATCAAGTTTTATGCCATTTATAATTGATTTTTTGTTTACCCACCGTAATCTATTATTTTTTATTATTTTATTTTTTGTTATAGAGTATTCTAACGCTACTTGATTTTGTGAACAAATCTGAAGAAAACACGGCGATGAGCAACTCTACCCGCTATGGATTCATAGTTACATTGAAATCCGCCCTTGAATTAAGTAACTTATTAATAACTAAATGCAATTTCTCGTATGTTATTTATGCTGTCGAGAGTCAACCAAGACAATATTGAGGTAATTCAAAGTAGAATGTGGAATGTGTTTATTAAACAATTTGACCTATTTATTAGGCCTGCCTAATTTGTTACTTTATTTGGATTATAACATTTACTTTATATTTGATTTTCAGGGGTTCTTTGGAATGCTAAGGGCTGCTACTGGAAATTCAGATCACCCAGATTCGGCTTTATTTTTTATTAATTTTTCGACTCATGAGCTGTTACAGCTTGCTAAAAGTTTCCCCAGGCTCTAATGTTCCGGGTGAAGAAATTATGGACATGCTGCTTTCACCCGATGACATATCAAAGGACAGGATCGAACAATGGAAATCCCTTAAAAACCGTATTGTCCAGAGAAGTAATGGGGAAACTCCAGAACTTGCTAATTATAATAAAGACGATGAACAAGTTCTGGAATATACTGCTGGCTATGTAGTAAAAAAATGTGTGCAGTATAGACCCTGTGATGACTGTCGGAGTCTATTAATTCAACCTCCCCGAGATTCTCTAAGCTTAATAAACATCAGAAATATGTATAATTCCCTTTACACCCCAAGTGATGTTTTCTTCTCATTAATTAAACATATTGAAGGTTGCATACTCGCTGAGGTGGGTGTAAACAATGAGTTGCGCCCCGACAGTTTTTTTGACATAGCGTATAGAATAGAAGAGTCCGTAGCGTTACCATCAGTAGGATGTTCGAAGCACTGCATATGCTGTTCATTTTTATCTAATATTTCGCATGCACATACTATGCAAAGAAACTAACTCTCATCTAACAAAGAAAAACAAAAACAAAGAGTTACGAAAAGTCGGAAAGTTATTGCAATCCAATCAAGCGCTGCATAAATAATAACAATACTTTTAATATTAGTCCCATTCCGATTTTTAAAATGTAAGCATCAAATTTAATTATCAATTTCAATGTTTATTATTTCTACTTTTATTTTATTTTATTTTTTTATCTTATTTTTTTTTAATTTTAATTTTTTAATTTGTTTTTTACTTTTTTTGGAACGAAGTTCCTTATGGCACGTTCTGGAGCCCGGGAGTAAATCCGAAAAAAGCGACCAAAATCACCGTCATGAAATCACAGTCACGCAAAATCCGTCACGAAATCTACCGATGGTGATAACTTGTGTAAAAGTTGACCGAATTATTTGAAATTTGCTACACATGTTCATTTTACCCAATGCCTAGGACAAGTTCCTTGGACAACGTTATCCGCCCAACCGTTCACGCGCAACGTTCGAGGAGCGAAACCCCCATTTTCATTCATAAAAAATTAAAGGAGACATATCTGTGAAAAATGTCGTAGAGGAAGTGGTGTAGAGAATTTTCTGAAGGTGGGACGGAAGTTCATGACGAATCAAGAAGTGGGAGACTTCCCTTTCTGTCGAGGTGAGGGACAAAATCGAAAATGCAATCCGTGAAGATTGACGGTTTGAGAACATGAAAGAAGGTTTGATTTAAGCAAAAGCTCGATTCAAAGAATGATAAACGAACTGAAGATCGGAATTAACGTCACCCCAACCGAAGATAACAGTTATCACAGACAGCTCTTTCAAAGACCCGCGCTCTCCCCTTTAAACTCCGGCTCGGGGTTGAGTAGAGCAGGCCCGCAACACTATACTAGGCGCCCTTCATGGAGTCAATCTTGCTAAACCTTCATTACAGGCCCTCAATGAAGCAAAATCAAACTTCTCTACACCTCCTTATGGTGTTTTACCCCTACAGATTGATTATGATCCTTCTGTACGTCAACTTTCAAATGACCCTAAGCCCCCCCCCCCCCATTTTTGTGAAAAATGTTAAAAATTTCTCGCAATTTGTCCAAGGATTAAAAAGTTGGAAATGATGATTTACTTGTAAATGACGATTTCACCTGTAAAGCCAGATGATGTCAGAATGACAGTAAATAAATACTCAGTAAAACCATAGAAGGCTATAAGAATGCCGATCGCTCTCTTCGAGCTGAAAACGTAACCTTTCACACCATTCAAGTGAAGGAAAAGAAGTCTTACAGGGTGGCAATACACCTTAACCGCTCGCTCAACCGGTTTTGTTTAAATCCATTGTTTTATATAAGATTAAGACCCTTTGGGTATAAGGTGGGTGGGCAACCAAGTAAATTAGATAGGATGTGGCAAGATTTTACTTGGATGCCCACTGTTGGATTACCAATATTTTACTTGGCTTGAAATATACAGTGTGTCCCAAGATAAAGTATCCGATAGGAAAAATTTTCTTATTTTTGAGTTTTCGAAAAAAAAGTCATTCTTCATAAAAACTCCTGTAGTCCAGTAAATGAAGCTCAATAAATGGCAAAACCGTGCAATTTGTTCGTCCTGCATCGATTTACATAAAAATTTGGAATTAGGCTCATCTTACCCTCTACTTCAAAATCTATACTAAGCCGATGGGCGCTGATTATTTTTTAGGGGTGAAAACTACCCCTAATTGTTAAAACTTATTAAGTAACATTTTAAAGGTTAAGATGGGTAAAATTCAGTTTGGCTAAGTTGAATAATGATTATTTTATGCTTTAGAACATAATTTCAAAATATTTCAACCCTTAAAAATCAACCCCTGTTAGAGCTTATTGATTTAATTTAAGAACGCTGTTGCTTAAAATATGTACTAATTTCATATGGCAACTTTTTAACCCCTATTGAAGCTTAATTAAAAAAATATGATTTACCCCCCCCCCCCCCCCCCTCCCAAAAAAAGCTATTCTTGACAAAGTTCTTAAATTAAAAATGTAACTGCTTAAAATATTATCAATTTCAATATTTTGCAAATTTTCATTCCTTAAAAACCACAATATACTGCATATTTAAATACAAATATAAAACTTCTACAAACTCAGACAAAAATACGTATTTTAAAAGTCTTCATTTATATCATTATTGTCGTGGTCGACGTCATCCTCATCTTCTACTACTGGTGAACTGTTATTGCAATTCTCACCAGAGCACCCAGAACAAACCGAATTGCAATATAAGCCTACTTTTCTGCAGCCACATGAAACGCCGCACCCTTTTTTGCATTGACAAAAAATAATTTTTAGAAGTTCTTCAGGTGCAGGCTGTTTGTTCATTCTAATGGAGTGCAATGAACCTTCCTTGAAGAACCATCCCCAATTTGTTGGTTGAATATTTTCGTTTCCAAGCCACTGTTGGATTTGGTAGTAACATCTTTTTGTGTGCTCATCTAAGGCATCAACAGTAGGCGGAAGAGATGACAGTTTTACGGCACTGTTTTTCGTCGTAGCTTTAATGAACGATTCACAGCGCATCTGCTCGAGTAAAGTTTTTAAATCTTTAATTTTTTGAGCTGTATGTCTTTGGCAGATCCGTACAATACTGCTGCACAGTACCTGCCAGCGTTTAAAATTTCTGCGGGTTTAGCAGTACTACTATAAAAAATCTCGGCATGTTCTCTCACGTCGGGTCTTTTTTCTATAACATCAAATTCAATTTTTTTTAATTTTTCCGACTCAGATTCTTCTTTTTAGCAAGTTAATTCACGAGTCTTTCCAATACCCCGGTACCATTTGTGCCCAAAGAATTAACATTTTTGGTCCCGTGTCTTATTGGTTGGTCACTATGACCGTGCCGAATTTTGTGTGGATCAGACCAAATGTAAAGAGTAGTATACGTTTTTTTGACCTTCGCTTCGCTCAGTTCAAAAACCAGCGTTAAAAATAAAGCGTTAAAAAACAGGGGTAAAAGAAACAGTGTTAAAGAAAGTAAAAAGAAAGAAATGAGTCGGAGGTATAGTGTAGCGTCTCCACTGATTAAATGAAGAACTTGGTTCATGTCCTTTACACACAGGCGAACTGAACAAATGTTTTCCAACCCGATGGAAAACCAAGTTCATCCCGAACTTGGTTCGTTAACCTCTACACACAGGCGAACTTGGCTCTTGCGAACCAAGTTCAGTGAAACAAGTTCCCATACGTATAGGCCGCTTAAGATTAACCTTCAAGATTAAAATTTCTGAATCCCATCTACAGAGGCAGCAGAGATATGAGGGTGAGAAAAACTGGGTGAATTGGTTCAAGTAAACATACACCTCGTGCACTCCCGTGCGCCCTGATTATTTTTACATTACGCTTTTTAAATTCACTTATCGGATTACCATATAGTTCAAATTTCCATGATTAATTATGTATTTATTACCAAGTCAATAAAAAAAATAGTCTGGCTATTAGTGTGCCACGTAGCTTCCTCGCGTCCTGGTTCTATTTCGTATACTTTAATGATTTTGATTTTCTCTTTTATTTAGGTATACTTTAATGGCGCTTTTGGTTTTCGTAATGTACGAAATGAAAAAGTATCCAACAACTATACAATTCTGATAAATGAACAACTAATACTATAATTTTATAAATTGACATAATAGTCGTAATGCAGATAAAGTGTTAAAATGAAGAGAATAGTCAGTGAGGTAGGGATGTAGAGCTGGTAGCTAGAGTCTAAGGACCCAGCACTCCGCTTACTTGGCTCTCCCCTCCAACCATCTTACCTACCAAGCCTATAGACCCCTAGGTAGGTCCAGCCCAGACCTCAGTGCTAGTCTGTACTCCGTCGTGGCCACATCGCGCATCGTCTCTCTCAGCTAGCTGCCTACGTACTAAGTACCTGTACTTCTCACTCGTACTTACACTTCTTCACCTTGTTTCTAAGATTTATGGTAGGCCCTAGCTTTCTCTACTTTGCTGTAAATCCCCATCTTTATAAAATTTCTTAAATGTTCATTTAAAATTTCTTAAAGGTTCATTTGGTCTTAGTACATAGGTTTGAATGGAAATTTTATATTTTCTTGGTGTTTCGATTTCTCTTCGGCTGAATTTTTATTTTGAGCTTACGGAAGGTAACAGAAGCTAAGGAACACAATTGAAAGAACGTTTTGCATAATAGTTGTTACGAGTGTACTACATAATATTGCTTCGACTAATGTAGAGATTGTTCCGCCAACAGATGAAAATGTAGTATTTCCTTAAGAACCTCCTGGAATTCTAGATGAACCAAAAGAAGGAAATCGACTACCTTCAATGGCAACAACATTCAACTAATTAATAATAATCTAGTTAAGTGGATGTATGTGTAATAAATTATTATTATTATTAAAATTATTTACAATATATTATTATTTACTAATAATATATTGTAAAAAAATAAAAAAGCATTATACATTATTTATACATTGTTTTATTATAATTTAAGAACACAACAGATCATCACTTGCATCTTGCACATTATTTTCAAGAATGAACTGTCTCTTCTGGATTAATTTAATTTCAAAATCAGCCTTTAATATTTTATTTTATGCCATTACATTTTCTCTTTTTATATGTAATATATCCATCCTCACTTCATGTTCTTGTTTAAGAAATTCATTTTTTACGTCGGATTTTTTTTTTTTTCTCTCTCTGTTGAAGTAAAGTTTTTTCATCTTTCCCTTCTTTCAATTTCGTAATACCGAAACAACTGATCAATTTTGATTTAATTATGTTATTAAGTAAGTGATGAACCTAATTATTTTTTAAAAAAAGAAAGAAAAAATCTCGGACTATACGGCAAAACAATAAGAAATTATATATACAGGGTACCCAGTTTTTAGAGTTCCCCAGTTTGGGACAAAAAAGAAATCCTGATTCTATGGCTCAACATAAACAGAAAAAATCGGTCCGAGACAACTTAGACAAACTTTCTCATATACGAGTTCATAATTGCTTAGCCCTGTGTTTTCCATTTATTAGTTTTCGTATGTACATTTAATTATTATTGAACATTTCTACAAAATGTATCATAAAAAGAACCTCCTGGGCGGGGAATCGAACCCGGGCTCTCTTCGTCCGCGTTTTAAGCTATTTTCTCAGGAACTAGATTTTTCCCGGAAAAACGGCTTTATATTGTTAGGGTAAATTTGCACTTGAGCACCCACTTATTTATAATTGTCCGATTGACTTCGGGTTTTTTTTAAACTGTTCCTTTTTACATTTTAACAACTATTTACCAGGTACCGTGTCGATAAAATCAATAGTTTATTTTTAAAAAAATATATAAAATATCCACTCACGTACATACGGGAAATGTTGGGAAATAGGGGTTTTTAAGGGTGGGGGATTCACTCAAGATAGCTTAAAATTTCAAAACTGGTGGTATAAACACGTAAAACAAAATAATAGTAACATAAAATTATAGAATAATATAAATAATTCAATGCATATTGTATAATTGTGATGGCGCGATGTTATAAATCATCATGTAAACAAAACAATTCTTCGGATTCTTCTTTAAAAAGAAGAATTAATTGCGTATTTTTAAATCCAGCAGACAAGAACACTCCCATACAAAGGCTATTCCCAGACATTGTACAATTGATATGATTAATCGATTATTACTAGTAGATCGATATTTACATATCAATAAAGAGCACACTTTTGTATACAAAAGTGTGATGTTCCTTAGTACCAATGTACAGTAGACTAAATATCCCTTTGTCTTAATAGTCATTAAGACAAAGGAATATAAAGAGGAGAGTTTATTGCCCTTAATCATCTAACAATCTTTTAGACTAAGGGATATCCAGTTCTATGTGTTTTGGGACTAAGGAACATCACACTTTTGTATACAAAAGTGTGATGTTCCTTAGTCCCAATGTACATTAGGCTGAATATCCCTTTGTCTTAATAGTCATTAAGACAAAGGAATATAAAGAGGAGAGTTTATTGCCCTTAATCATCAAACAATCTTTTAGACTAAGGGATATCCAGTTCTATGTGTTTTGGGATTAATGAACATCACAATTTTGTATACAAAAGTGTGATGTTCCTTAGTCCCAATGTACATTAGACTGAATATCCCTTTGTCTTAAGACAAAGGAATATAAAGAGGAGAGTTTATTGCCCTTAATCATCAAACAATCTTTTAGACTAAGGGATATCCAGTTCTATGTATTTTGGGACTAAGGAACATCACACTTTTGTATACAAAAGTGTGATGTTCCTTAGTCCCAATGTACATTAGACTGATTATCCCTTTGTCTTAATAGGCATTAAGACAAAGGAATTTAAATAGGAAAGTTTATTACCCTTAATCTAACAATACATTAGACTAAGGGATGTCCATTTATATGTGCTTTAGGACGAAGGAACATCACACTTTTGTATAAAAAAGAGCTGAAGATTTGAGCATAAGGACTGTGACAGAGCATAAAGAGAAACAGAAGGAGAATTCTTGATGTGACGAGTCTTAAATGTACCGCTACAAAACTGATGACTCTTTGAACACACGTTTCGATATCGATATATATTCTCCTATTATATCGATAGTCACTGTTATCTTATCTACTAATAACATTGTATATAATGGCCGACGAAGATTTTTTTGAGTGTTTTAACGATGTATTTTTTTCATTATAAAACATTTATTTACGAAGAATACTGTCTTTTTTTTATAATTGGCATCCAATTCCAAGGTTTTTAGCTATCCTTAGTGAATCCCCCACCCTTAAAAACCCCTATTTTCCCAACATTTCCCGTATGTACGTGAGTGGATATTTTATATATTTTTTTAAAAATAAACTATTGATTTTATCGACACGGTACATGGTAAATAGTTGTTAAAATGTAAAAAGGAACAGTTTAAAAAAAAACCGAAGTCAATCGGACAATTATAAATAAGTGGGTGCTCAAGTGCAAATTTACCATTGACGTTGTTGTGATGTTTTTTCAGTTTTCGGGGGGTAGCGCCCCCAAATATTGAGCTACAATTTATTTCTTGATTTCCCCTCGGGGTATGATGTTTCTGAACTTGTATGACAAATTTCGTCAAAATCGGCCCAGTAGTTTAGGCTCCAGGCGTCTGCACAGACGACAGACAGATATTTTTTAAAAATCGCCATCACAATACTTTCTCTTTATATGAAACAGTAAAAAAGTACAGCATTATGCAATTGTTAATAGTTTTCGAGATATTTCGATGTATCGATTTTTTGATACATTGTTGTTTTCTCAAATAAATGCGTAATAACTCAAAAACAAAAAAGTTATAGAGTTGCGGTTTTCACCATTACAAAGAGCATTAAAATTACTTACAATATAACCCACGTATTACATTTAAAATGGAACTTCACTCATTTCAGGACAAGTTTTAATCTACATTAAGTAATTTGTCTTTATTTTATTTATTTATTTATTTTTTTGGCCAACCTGATACCTTCTTTAGTGATTTTAACTCACCATTATTACCTTTCACATTCTACACAGTTGTCTGCTAAGGCAAACAGCCGTAAAAGTTAAAGGGTGCAACGCTGTATTCGGGAAAATGCGCCCGGTAGGAATGGGAGGAGAATAACAGAAAATACCCAAGTATTTATATATACAGGGTGTATCAATTTCAGATGGCCTTAGAAAAAGGGATATATCTACAGGTCATTTGGAGCAAAAAAGTTCATATAAGCTATAGTCCAATTCTCAACAGGTTAGGAGCTATAGGCGAAAATAGACTGTGTTAAAAACAATCTACCTTTGCCTTAAAAAACTGAAATAACTCAAAATATATTAATCTTGGAACAATGAATGGACAATCGCTGGAAAGAGCAGGAAATTTCCTATAAAATGATGTATGTTTTAGTTGATTTGTTGCCTTTTAGTGTGACCCAGAGCTCTTTAAAAACAAAAAAATAGATTTTTTTAAAAATCTGAAAAACTTTGAGCCCACTTATTAATATGATCCAAATGGGAGAAATGCGTACAAAGTTAGGAAAAGTTGGCGCTTTTAATAAGCTTTAAAAGGATACCAAATACTTCAAAATATTCCAACTCTAAGTGGGCGAACAAACCATCGTTGTAGAAAAAAACATGTCGTGCTTGCAGCTGGAGAAGGGCAAAGAAACGTGACATTATCATCTGTGGTATCTTTGACAAAAAGATGTCGAATGTGCATTGCTCAAGGTGGCGGCCATTTTGAGCAGCTTCTGCCTTGAGATACCATGGTAAGTATATTTTACAATAATAGATCTTCTAGTTAGGGAACTAAAATTTCAATTTAATGGCCGCCACCTTGAGCAATGCACATATATCTACCAATAAATAATGAGGAGATTAACCTAACGCGTGTTGTTTTAGCTTATTGTGCTCTAGACAGTTGTGGGAAATACCAATACCCCATGAAAGTCGAAAGGAGCAACCCTGTATATGCGAAAAAGTGCCCGGTAGAAGTGGGGCGGATTAACAGAACCCCAAAATAACATATAATTGTTGAATATATTATTATAATCTGACGCTATTGGAGTGGGCCAAACAGGTTTCAGGTTTATACAGGTGTTTACAGCTGTTATTGTGTCGAGGCTATACACTCTACTTAATAAGTAAGTTCAAAATAGAAGATTTTTTATGAAAAGAGTAAGATCTTATTTTTTATTTTTTTAAATTTACCAACAAATGGAATGTAATAGTACATGGAGGAGGAGGCTTCCGACTGAGGAATATACTTATTAATAATATTATTCATTTATTGCTTCCGAGCTTACCGAAGGTAACGGAAGCATTGTGTTCACTTTTGAGAACAAAACAGTTTTATGCCTCCGATTTTAAAAATTCCAAGACAGAAATCCGGTTCATACATCAGGGAACATTTTTGGTTCCGTGTCTGTCTGTCTGTCTGTCGGTCTCTGTGTCCGCGAATCGTGAAACGTGCGACGATAACTTGAGTAAATGTTGCCCGATTTTGATGAAATTTGGTAGACATGTTTATTTTACCAATGCTCAGGTCGAGTTCGTTGGACAACGTTATCCGTTCAAGCGTTCACGCGCACTGCTCGCGTAAACGTGAACTTCAAATTTAAAATTGGAATTTTCGGTGGGGGAAAAAAATCAAACCTTATTTATTCAATGAGACGAACATTTTTTTTTCAAATACAATTTTTTAGTAAAACCTACAGCGATACCCCTATAAAGTGTTAAAGATCGCTAAAAAATGTTAATTGTTCTTACACAATAAACAATATAACAATAAAGTAATAAAACTTTAATGTTATTATAACAATAAAGTACATGATAGGATGCGAGGAAGTTATGTGCCACACTAATTGGCAGTGTATTTTTTAATTGAATGAGTTAAAAATGGAAGTCTTTATTATGACAAGAGAATGAAGGGGGGTAATTAGTTCAAATAATAATCGCGCAGGCGACAAACAGACTCGCCCCACATGAAGCGCAAGTCGCACCACGTGAAAGCCAGGGGCCATGGGGGGGGGGGGGGGGGGAGAGATGGTTAGAGACACTTTATAAGGGCTAGAAGGCCTTGACGTCCTAGGCTAGTACTTCCCGCACATAACTCGAACCTATAAAAAACAATAGGGCCAGTAGTGCTCAACAACACTTTTCAAGGCTAGAACCGTATATAAAAACAATAGGGCCAATAGAGGTCCAGGCTACAAGCACAGGCCAGGCGGTTAGACAGGTGGACTGGGCTAGAATCCCGGGCTAGTACGCCCGTACATTACTCGGGGCAGCTCCCCCGTATATAAAACCAATTGGGCCAGTACTGGCCCAAAAAATGGGCTAGAACGCACAAAATGTAACTGCTTGTGTAAGTGTAAACATTTATCTTTTTTTGTTTTAGTGGAATCTTCGGGTGTACTTCACCAAGCGACGAATGGTCGAAAAAGATCTTTCCACAGCGTATGTTGTAACTGGAAGAGTATTTGAAATCTTAAGAAGATGATAGATGTTTGGAAAAATATTTTTATGCAAAATCGAATGCTGTTTTTTTGGAATTGACTTTCCATTTTAAGTTGTTAACAGTTTTGTACCACAAAGTAAGTTCATTGTCCAATTTATGAAAATTTGATTCTATTTAATCTTCTTGATATGTCTCTATCAATTTTTTGAAGAGACCTCTATTAGGTTCAGAAACTGTTTCTTCCCCTTTTGACCTTGATCAATACACTAAAAGATTTTAAGAGGATTTTCATGATTTAAAAATCGGTCTCTCAGCTCAATTAAAATATTTTCTAACAGTAGGATGAGTATAAGAAATCATTTTCAGCATTTTCTCTCATACTCTGAAGAAGGTTATAACAGGATTTTACTTGTTCCAACCCACTTTTTAAATCAAAATTAACATGGGTGCCTATTTAGTGTTAAGTAACATGAATGCATTAAGGTGGACAGTCCGGGAACCGGACTTTCCAAATTTCCATTTCCCAAAAATGGCAATATTTACAAAAAAAACCTCCATTTTCTTTGTTTGAATAAGCCATCCACTCCTACTTAGTTATCCACTGGTACTGAAATCTCCTTTTTTTCCTGATTGCGTGTAGGGAAAACCAAAAGAAATAATCAAAGATTTAACAACTAAGTGATTAACTGATTAAGAAAATCATTAATTATTACATTCATCAACTAGGTAATCAATGGACAATAATCATCGATTAATATATATTAGGATTTAATTCAACTTATCTCACCAAAAGCTTATAAAAGGTATTTCGTCAGTTTGGTTAATTATAATGTAAGTTAGAGATTCCAAGAATTTACAAACTATTTTTTTTTAAAAATTCTTAAAATTCCTACTTGGTGCACTTGAAATCTTTTAAATATTTCCAAATTTTAGTCAAATTTTAGTTGACAAATAAAGATATATGTTTCTCGTAACGTCTATTACATGTCAGATAGAGATTGAGTAGCTTGGGACATATATCATATACAAAACTCCGTTTCCAGTACAGTTCAAGTATATATATAATGTATCATATTTGTTTCAAGGCCCAATAAAGGGATAATGAGTTTAAGTTTTAAGAGTGCCTGCTCATTATGAGAAAGCTTTTACTTAATTATTTCAAGGGAGAGAAAATGTATGTAGATGATGCTCATAGTACGCGTTTAAAAGATTGCTAACAAAAAAAAAAAAAAAAAAAATCGTTTTGGCCCTAAATTTATAAATGTGCTTCTCCTTTTGATGAGATGTATAAAATGTTATAATCGATTAATAAAAACATCTGCACAAATATCTTTACAACAAATAGTTTCACTGTATTTTTTTTTTTTTTTTTAATTATTACTAGAGGGCTTTGTCCCCTATTGGCTTCGCTCGTCAACCTCGAAAAGGCGGCCGCTACCCAGCGAATTCACTATTTGGGGTTGGTGCTATGCGCCCCCCTCCATTAGTGCCACAGGACAGACAGACCTACAAGTGGTATTAGACCTGTATGGTATAATAAGTCGGGACAAGTGGCCAGAGGGTAGATAAGTGGTTACATATGGGGTGTTTATGAATTAAAAGGCAATATTTATTTATTAATGAATGAGTCACGACGTTTAATTTGTTAAATAAAAACGTACGGCAACCCAACATTATGTTAAAAACAAAATTCTTCTTATAAAATAATAAAAATTAATGAATAATTTGCAACTTCGTAGATTTAAAATTTATTAATATAACAAGGAAGTATAAAGGCTGTTCACGGTTAGTATTTGTTTATAAGTTTTTTTAAATTTTACCCCCAAAATTTATAAGAAATTTATCGGCCAGTGCACAAATAATGATAATGATACAAATAATGAAATTATGATTGATTTATTGTATTGTCATCGGTAATACATAATGTGTACAGACTCAACTTGCCGCCTCACAATTGATTTTTATTTTTGCCCTAGCTCAGTGGAGATGGGAGAGGGTTATTGTTTCTAGGAGCTACAATTAATTTTTGAGCGCCACGTTATTTTATAATCTGGGAAGAAATAACGAAACCCAAAGTCCTCGTCGTGAGAAACAAAACTTTTTATTTAAAAGAAAACTACTTTTATAAAAGAAAAGCAAGGAAGGTTACGACCACGCACAAAATAAATAAATTTAAGTATGCTCCAGCAAAAACAAAAAAAACTAAATGGTTGACGATCATGCTCAAGCAAAAAAAATCTAAAACAACTATACTCCGAAAAAAACTAAATGTCTCATGATCACGGCAGACAGCTCGATCGAACTATATCGAGGCACATCCCGCAACCTACCACAACACTCGTCTCACACCGACTGACCCGGCATGTGCCAACCACACCAACCTTGAACCACGCTAAAGAAACATACCTTATCACTATCACCATATAAACAACAGGCATAAACTTTGTCCTACCACTAGATCTAAGCGTCCCCAGATCTAGAGGTCAACATTCACAGAGCCAAAGGTATTGGGAGATGCGTCCATCAACCAATAACAAAGGCTCTAATGCAGCGGTATAAAAATAAACCGCTACAAACTTTCTAGGTAGTCAGAAAGTGTGTCAAATTGAAGTAACAAGATTTGTCTCTGATAAAAATGTGAAGTTTTAAAAAAAATTATAAAAAAGACCAGTCATGCACCATGACTTAATGAGCGAATTTTCAAAGAAATCTGCGTATTATTGGCTTATGAAAATATAGGAAAATTGGCACTTCTTTAGATTGTTACTCCCCTTATTCAAAAAAACAGAGGGGAGTAACAGTTTAAAGAAGGTGTACGGAATGTTCTTCTTTTGACTGTTACTCCCCTTATAAAACAAAAGTGTGATATTCCTTTGTCCCAAAGTACATTGGACTTAAAATCCCTTTGCCTTAATAGTTAGTTTGTCAAAGTCATTTATATTCTAAAACAACATAGGGGAGTAACAATTTAAAGAAGTACCGGAAAATTTTAGTTAAGAATTTGAATGGGTGAAAAAAAAATTGGTACACAGGAGTAAGGGGTTACAAAAGTCAAAATAGTGTATACCCTTAGATGCATGTCGTTGGAATGCTCTTTAAGAGTACAGTAATTGTTGTTATGTATACATTTGTCATATTTTCATATAAGGGGGGGGGGGGGGGGTGAAATGGAAAAACACGTTTTCATGCTATTTTTGACCCTAAATAATAAGTTGAACTCCAAAAATATTGGCCAACGAACTCAACCTTTCTTTTAATATTATTGACATTTTCAAATTTGTTTGAAAATTTTAAGTGCATTCTAAGGTGAGATATCGTCTTGAGTGACATTTACTTACATACATACATACGTACATAAAATTGTGATACATTTTTTGAATCGATTCAGAATGGTCTAAAACGGATTTCCATGGAGAAAATTTTCAAAAATTTTTAAGCTATTGCATTAGCTTAATCTTCTTCGAAAATTCGCTAATAGATGATAATTATTTCTAACATTTTTTGTAGTTTAAGGTTGTCTGAGCCAGGACTCCTACTCTAGGCATGGCCTACTGGGACCCTCACCAAAATTATTCATATTTCGTGTCACGTATTTTTTTTTTTATGATATAATTATTGTTAATAATTAATACCTATGTGTTTATTTTTTTGTGCCATTGGTGGAAATAAAATTTCATTGAATTTATTTATTTATTTATTTATTTCAACTGTCGTTTCCTTAAGTTATGAATAAATTTTGAATTAAACGACCCTTTCAACTTTTGTGGAATAGCAAATCAGTCCAATAAATTTGATGTTTTCTAAAGGTCCATTCACACACATCAGTCACGTCACAGTTCCGTCACCGAACCGCCACCGTGCTAGTGTCAGTTAAAATCGTGGCTCTTTTCACACACCAGTCATGTCGGGTCTCCGTTCCGTCAGTTCTGACAAGTATCAGTCACAATAAATATTCTATCCTAATATTATTCTATCTGAATTAACTAGCAAGTTCCATCAGAACAGCTTGGATCTACGAAAAGCAATTGATAGAAGATTTAAATTTCAATTAAGGATAGAGGCTAAATTAAGCAACGATGGAAATAACAAAATAAAATCAAAAGACATTGTTCTAATTTTTTTTAAAAAAAAGGAAATGACAAATAGAATTTTTTATTTTTATTAATATTCATTATTTTTATATTTTTAGGCTTGATTTGTTTTGAATCTACATTCTAGAAGTATTTAAATATTAATGTACAACTCCGCCTAATGGCATCTTAGCCACGGGTGTATTGTCTGTATGTAACATACTCTATGTTTAAAAAAAACTAATAGGTACTCAAAGAAATTAAAACATTTATTATTATTATTATATGCTTGATGTCACTTTTATTTGGCTTAAGGGATGTACATTGTGCGACATCCGATTTCCCTTTGAAGCCCTGTTAAGTAGTTTTCCCTTGAAATAAGTGAAGTAATAGTCAATGATGTAGGAATATAGGACCGGTATCTATTCCGCTAACTTAGCTTCCCCCTCCACAACCATCCCTTCTACCAAGGCCACACTAGATATACCCCAGGCCCCGAAAGCCTTTCTCTAGTCTGGCTTTAGCCTCAGTCCAGAACGAGTTTCTACTCTGTCATGGTCACATCGGCGTGCATGCAAGCTGCCCTTATTCGTAACTACGGACCTCACTCGCATTTCCCTACTCTAATTTCTTATGAACAATTTTTTTGCGCTGTCATTAGCCTTTATAGCTATACCTCCGTTTCTCACTATATGCACTGCTGTAATAATTATTTTGTTTTTAGTTGTATTGACTTATTCCTTTCATTTTCATTATGTTTGCTGTAAACCCCTCGGCAGGTCCCCCTTTCGGGATATAATCGAGCAGTTTGCTTATTTCTTGTGAGCTCGGGGTCATCTTCATGCCATAACACTAATCGAAAGATCTACAGGTGATAAATTAGGAAACACTCATAAGTTTTGGTCAATTTTTTAAAATTATGATGTGTATACATTAACAGAGGTTCGTTAGTTACAGTGCTCATATTTCAAAGATATAAGTAAACTTTATCCATTACACAATCTAAAAAAAAGATACATATCAATGTGATAGTTGGCTCTGTATCTCATGAGCGTTTTTTACAATTAGTTAAATTGGTAATTGTGATTTCTATGCCAAGGCATAATAAGTGTTCTAAGTCTTAAAGAGTCGCGCGAGTGAACTTTTTGTATTGCCCTGCTAAAATTTTAAATCTCTGATAAATTCAGAACTAACTAGCTTTGCGCTTTCGAGAAAAATCTTAGTCTTCCACTAACATCGTCGTTTACTTTTATTTTTATAAAGGGTATGTTAATATAAATATAAGCCAACGCCGCTTTCTTATTGCTTCCGAGTTTACCGAAGGTAACGGAAGCACTGTGTTCACTTTTGAGAACGAAAAACTTTTATATCTCCGATTTTAAAAATTCCAAGACAGAAATCCGTTTCAGACATCAGGGAACATTTTTGGTTTCGTGTCTGTCTGTCTGTCTGTCTGTCGGTCTGTGTGTCCGCGAATTATGAAACGTGTGACGATAACATTAGTAAAAGACGACCGATTTTGATGAAATTTGGTAGACATGTTCATTTTACCAATGCTCAGGACGAGTTCGTCGGACAACATTATCCGTCCAAGCGTTCACGAGCAACGCTCGCGTAAACGTGAACTTCAAATTTAAAATTGGAATTTTAGGTCGGGAAAAAAAATCAAACTTCATCTATTCAATGAGACAAACATTTTTTTCAAATACAATTTTTTAGTAAAACCAACAGCGACACCGCTATGAAGTGGTAAAGATCGCTTAAACTATTAATAATTTTTACAAAATAAAGAATATAACAATAAAGTAATATAACAATAATGTTAATAGTAATATAACAATAATGTTAATAGTAATATAACAATAAAGTACATAATAGGATGCGAGGAAGCTATGTGCCACTCTAATTGGCAGTCTATTATTTATTGTAAACACAAACTACAGTTCAACAGTTTAAATTAAAAATTACCTCTCGAAAAAGTGATTGTTGGAGCATACGAAGCAGAGTAGAAAGGTATATATTTACTTCGTAGGTACCACCTTGTACCTCACACTTGTAAGTCCATAGATAAGATTTAAAACTAATAAAAAAAAATAAAAAAAGCCACAGGAATGACAGAAAATCTAGCAATTACACTCAGAAATAAAGGTGCAAATTATTCTTATATTAATTCCTTGCCTCCTTGTAATGAAGTGTCGATTTAAATATTCTAATACATTTTCTAAAAATGAAAGATAAACCATATTCAACTAATACTGTTTATTGGTTTATAGCATCCTGAATGCCTAGAATAAAACCCAGATATTGATGTTATAATGCTGAAACAAATTCGAGGTCTCAATAATGCATTTAACGTTGACTATATAAAAGAAAAGATTCGTGTTTGCCAAGTTTTTTTTATGGCCACATTGGGAATAAATTCTTGAATCATCAGAACTTTATTAGCCAAGCAGGTTGGTTCATTGGTAGGCGTACTTCGGCCAGACAAAATGACCTAACATAAATACCAAAATGCTGTATCAGTTGAAATGAAGGAAGATGTGTTCCAAACCACATTCGTTCCCTAATCCTTACGCATCTTTGTTATCCCTAGGTTAGAGAGCCTCAATTATAGGTGACAGTCAAAAGTAAAATATATAGAGGGTAGAAAAACATTGGTCGATCTTCATAGAGACTATGAGCTATCATGTGGCGAAAAATATATTAAGTATGTACATATATCAATTTTCTTTAACATTTGTGAAGGTAGAATTCAATATATTATTCCGAGTAAAAAAAAAATTGTTATTAAGGTTAAGGTTTCAATAACTCCACAAAAAGGGGAAAAATAAAAATTCACAAAAGTATAACATTCATGTAGAGGAAGAAGAACTTGCAAGCCAATAAAAAGAGAAATGACAAAAAAAATCTCTTGATAAACTTATTGTCGAATAAGGCAAAGATGCTGAGCTTGTTATAAGTGTTCACAAAAAAATGCAAAATATTATAGAATTTCATGAAAATGTATAAATTACTTTTATAAACTTTTATTAATAATAAATCTTGATTTTATAATTGTAACTATTGTTTATTACATTAATCAAAATCCTACAGAATATTATGTTTGTGGTTATTTTCCTATTGCTCATAAGAGTACAATTGTATTGTTAATAAAGGTTTAAACTCTAAGGTGTACTTTTTTCGTGTATGTACCCCCACGTAATGGGCGTCCTCGAAAGAAATTTTTTTCCCGATCAGACAATGGTGCTTTTTGCCACAGGGTGTCGTATATCGTGGGAGAGGCTTTCTTTTTTTCTTTACCCGACATAACATCATCAAGGGCGTCATTTTCACTTTTTGGTCGACCTGCGGGGCACCTTATACTTATTTTTAAAGACGTCCTTATAACAGTCACCATGATAGGGGGCTTTTGGCGCGACTATGTCATTAACATTTAAAATCCTACTTTTCCCCCTTTGGCCCCAATCATCATTCCTTATATCACATAGTTGGAATACAGAATCCCGCATTTATAAAGTATATACATTATGGACAGATCTCCGGCGATACGAAGGATATTTTACGTCTCTATCGGTTTGTTCTCCGCAAAACATACAGCTCTTTTTGAAGTTGATCTCGCAGTCAGTTTTTCTAAGTTCGAAGGAATTAGCTGGTTCATCGGATAAATAATTCTTTCGATGAGGTTGCCTTTATGCTGGGTTGGATGGGTATAGCTTTGTCTACACTGGACATGAACACAAATTGAGCCTTTCCTTTTAAATTCTCATGTAAGTCATCAAGCAAGTACTTCCCTGTGATTTTTTTTTAAACTAGTCAGTGTGTCTGCATCTCTAGAAGTAACAGATATTTTTCTATAAAAAGTTGTAACTACTTTATTTTGGTTATCGCTAAAGTTGGGTGGTTGGGTGGTTTCACTATCATACGTACCATTTTGGGGTAGAACTACAGTGTACGGTGCCCCTACTAGATATCGCAAGTTGGTAGTATCAATTGTTATGGTGACGTCATATATCGATATATCAAAGCTATGCATGATTTGCGACTTTTTACGCGGTTAATGTGAATGTGATAATCATTTTTAAAGGACGATAATAACTTTTAAAATATTCACTAACCTTATATGTTTTCTTCCTCTTGTACAGGTTCATTTTCCTCCTCGGGTGGACGGTCGCGAGACCGAGGAGGAAAAACTCTTGCCGCTGCCTCCAAAAATACTCTAGTCAGATCGACAGCATCAGAGTGATGCGTGCTTTTTTTTTGACAATGTGAGCTCGCCTCCAGATGTATTCCGCCAAGTACGAGTCAAACTGATCGCTGACGGTCCGACCCGGTATAGACCTTTTGATCGCAGACCACGTGCCCTCAATCACGTTCGTGTGTACCTCATTTTCAGGGTTTTTAAAATGAAGGGATGGTTGACAGTGAGGTGTGTGAATCCCTCATCTGCTAGACAGTCGTAAGACTTCCAACAGTCCGAGTAAATGGTAGTACCCGGCTTGATGCAAGTCTAAATAATGTCTAACAGAGTCTCCTTATCCCTCCTTTCAACAACCCTGAAAAAGCACTTATTTGTACCCCTTTCCACACCTCCAAACACCCATTTACCCTCCACTCGTCTCCCACGGTTATACTTACGCTTGCCAAACTTGGACTCGTCTATTTCCACTATCACACCTTCTCCACTAATCCTCTCATTCATATTCAAACACGCATCCATACACACCTCTCTAACAAAATTATGCCAATCACACACCGCACTGGGAGACACACTCAACTCAAACATACAAATCCTGTGTTCGATCCGGTGTACGATGAAATGGGTGAGGAGCAAGATGTCTGGAATTGACATCCTGCTCCTTTCAAAGTAACTAACGGATAGAATACTTCTTTTCACATGATGGGAAGGGGCAGACTTACTCCGACACGACCACTCAAACATATCACTCACATCGGGCCTTGGTCTGAGAGACATATTCTTCCCACACTTGGGACACACATACACGCGAGAAAGTAAATCAGCATCCATACAAAACTCGATCACACGCTCAGCACTCGAATGACGCAAACGAAACAAAAAATCCATATTAATCACTTCCATACCGTTTAAAAAGTCAAACCCGGCAAATTAGAAGCTGCGCCAGCGGTGACACTAAATAAACTGTAAGATAGAAGATAGTAGAGAACTTTAACGAGAACGTTAAAGAGTTGACTATGAAGTGACATGACAGGGCAGGCTGAGTACTAGAGCGCAACTGGTGGAATATGACGCGAGTTTAATTTAAAATAAGTTCAAAATGACGAGAGTACAAGCATAAGCGCAACCGGGATTGTAACGTATTAATGGACAAGATATATCGATATATAAAGTCACGAAAGGGGTCGATAGTGAGACTACATGTTATCAGTAGGGGCACCGTACACTGTAGTTCAGCCCCAGGGTGCTTTCATCTATAACTAGTAGTTCTGTGAACAGTAGACCTCGCGACGTCCAAAAATGAAAAATCCTTTATATACGTTGCTTGTAATGACTTCAAGGATAATTCCTGGCAAATTCGGAAGTGAGTCAAATTTAGGCTATAAAATTTGACGACAAACAGAAAACAAACAAATTGAATAATAATTATTTAACAGTTAACAATTTGAATAACTAATTATTTAGTAGTTAACAAATGTATTAACTAATGTCTGATTATTGTATTGTAACCAGTATTAAATAATTTGTAAAAGTTTCGGCTTTTCTAAATAGTCGGTCAGTTGGTTACATTTAGTTTACAAGATTAAGAGACAGATTAACCAACAAAATTATTAACTTATCAATAAATAGTTAAATAATTAATTAACTATTAACTGATTATGGTATGGTCGTCAGAAAAAAAAAAAACTGTGCAAGTTTCAGCTTGCTAGGTTGTCAGGAGTTAGGGCAATTTAGGTAACAATATTTAGAGGCAAAAATACGCAGAAAGACTTACAACAATAACAAATAGATCTTATCGTATCTTTTTTAATAGGAACACATTTTATTAACAAGCATCGATTAATTCATTTATTGAGAAATATATATTTTTTTTTCTTTTGGGTTTTAGTCCAACTAACCTTGCATGAAGGGAGCCAGCGTGGCTGAGGTGCTCTAGGCGGCTTATTAATGAGTGAGGCGAGGTCATGGGTTCGATCCCGTGCCATGGTACTTTGAATTGCATCTATGAATCGTGGACGATGCAGAGCGAGGGACACCCCCTGAGGGGTTCTCTTCCACCACACTTTGATGTGGGTTCGATCCGTGTCATGATATGTGATTTGTATCTATGGTTTGAGGACAGAGCAGGGCGAGGGAAACCCCCTACGGGGTTCCCTTCCCCCACGCTTTGACGCACACTTACATAGCTTACTAATGACCACACCATACCCGCTTCGGCGGTATTACATACAGGTATGTGTGAAGTAGCTGGAACTCTCCACCACGGGGCTAGTAAAATGGGCCCAGTGTGGCCTGATTGCTAGGTTCGAACAAGTGGTTCGTCCTTCCCATCTAACCATTACCATTAACCTTGCATGAAGAACTTGGTGTGGCATGCCTCAAGTCTTGTAACCTGTGGCAAATTAACACCTCTATGCCTCATAATATTTGCTAGATTCTATATTATTTTCATGGTTGTGGTGCCATTGGAATGTCCTCACTTGATTCACATCATCACCACCTGCAATGGTCTTCTTGGGCAGGTAAACATGGAATTGCCAAGAGATGTTTGATCTAGAAAAAAAAATCATTGACTAGTAACTTAACTCTTAACTTATTAAATTATCAAATTCAATTTTATTTAAATTACTAAATTTACAGTAACATTAAATAATTAAGAATAGATTAGCAATACATAGGTACATACTGACTCATAATTTTACATTAAAGTACAAACTTAAGTATTGTACAATGAAGTGATTAGCTTGTTTTTAAGTAAAACTCGAAATAGATTTGAGCTAGTGACTCGTAAATATTATTCATAAAAGAGTTTGAATCTCTACATATTATAAGTAACAATCAAAACAGCTTCTAGTTGAGGCACCTCATATTATGGTTTTTTTCTATTCTTAACAATGTTTTGACAAAGGCATATAATCAATCTTGTGTATATAAGTTATTATTTCCCTTTGTTTAACTAACATTAAATACGAAGGAGCATAATCTCTTCAAAATAAAATTTAATCTGGTAAAAATAATGTATTGCGAGCTTGGTAACCACATTCTAAATCTTAGCTTTAAATTTAAGCTGTTAATTGTAATATGTTATAATGAATCTTTAATACATTTAAATTAACTCATGACTAAAATGTTAAAAGAATAAGGCAGAGTCAATTTGTTTTATATATGTCCACTAAATAAGAAGAAGACATTATCATTTTATTTAAGCATTAAGGAAAATAAATATCACACTATTATTTAGGTATACTTCCTTCGACGCAATAAATGTTTTAAATTACTTTGGCTTGGAACATACTCCACACAAAATTTCTAGATGCCTTCGTATAGACAGGAATGGACGTGATTATGTATATTTATGAACAACTACGCCTTTTATAAAAACACCTATCTAAAATCAACACATTTTGTAAATAATAGTTCTAATGTAGCCATAGTTAAAGTCATTAGAAATACTGTGAAATCTAATTGAGATTAGTAAAATCGGGAATTTGTAAATAATGTCACGAGCAGTAACGAAAAAGATGGAGAAATTATAACCTTTGATTTGTTATGAAACAGAGAGGGTTACCTTCCCCCTGAATGTTGTCGTTGTCACATCTACAACAACTGCGCATGCTCATGAAGAAGGATTTTTTTAGGAGTCCCCACCGTCTAGTATAAGGGGTTCCATTAAAAATTGGTTCCAAGTCAGTGATTTGAGGGTCTTGTTTTTGGGTAGTGATACCAATTCCTGCATATTTGTTCTTAATCTACTGTAATTTGTTGGCTGGTGAACATATAATGTTGTCAAATGTTGGCCATACGCAAGAGTCAGGGTGTCATTAATTATGAAGTCATATATCGGTGTCTTATGCATTTTAGGCAATAACATATAGGAAATTATTGGTGAAAAGACATTATGTTTAACTCCGTCTCAAACTCTTTTATCTGCTGGCGGTACTTGTACACTGTACACATTCATCTAAAGATGCTGGTAGAAATTTACTAGAATCTGAAATAAAAATTTAAAAACGTTTTTTAAAATTTAAACTAATCGAAGTATTTTATATACGTAATTTGTTCTTGATGGATTTATTAGGTGTAATTAAAAGTAATAAAAATTAATTAATGTTCAATACCTTTATTTGTGACCTAAACGATCCATCAATAACAAATTACTTATACAAATTTAAAGAAGGTGTTGAAGTTTAACAATATACACACGATAGTGTGGCCCATGAACATGGCTACCGTGGATAGGTCTACTTTATTCATATGAAGTGCCTGGCACATAGTAGCTATATGCTTCCTTAAATGTTGCCTAGTTAGTGTTTTCAGGCAACGGTGCCCCACATGTCTTAGCTGCATTCCTCTATTCGGGACCTGCAATAACGAAACTTTCTCTTGTTGCAACAAGATGCCGGTTGCTTGATGGAATTAAAAGATTGTTCATTAAGCTAATTAAAAAGAAAAGGTAATTTTCCTGAGAATTATTTATGAGAACACTTACTCTCCTTGATCGTTTACCTCTAAAATCTATCTAACATAATTTTTTGAAAGAATTTGTTCAAATTTTGTTAACATATATAGTGGACATATTTGCCTTCATCAATTCTGTCTTTTATCAAAATTAGCCAGAGATGGTGAATGTACATTTGTACATCTCCCATTTTTCTTCTGTTGAAAAGAACAAGTTGCAAAAGCAATATTTTGCAAAAGTTCAGGTAGGTAGGATAATTTATAGGATCATATCTCAATGTTTTCCTAGCTTTGTCCGCTTCTCTACAAGGATACTTGTTTAATTTATGGATATCCTCAGCTAGAGGAATGGACTCTCGCTCATTAAATTTTTTTTCAAAGAGGGTGTCTCTCGAATGACGACCGATATGTATTAAATTTAGTTTTGGAGCCGCCACTGCTTTACATTCGGTGTCTATTCTCTCCAAACAAATTACCTCATGCAGCAGTATGAGGAAATTTGGTCTCAATGTATTGAGACCTTAGACATTGTTAGTCCTATATTCACACCATAACTGGCAGGTCCTTAGACATTGCCAGAATTATCTAATTTATTAATATCTTGTACTGCATTAATCAATTCTTGATAAGGGGTTCCATTAAAAATTGGTTCCAAGTCAGTGATTTGAGGGTCTGGTTTTTGGGTAGTGATACCAATTCCTGCATATTTGTTCTTAATCTACTGTAATTTGTTGGCTGGTGAACATATAATGTTGTCAAATGTTGGCCATACGCAAGAGTCAGGGTGTCATTAATTATGAAGTCATATATCGGTGTTGCATTTTAGGCAATAACATATAGGAAATTATTGGTGAAAATACATTATGTTTAACTCCATCTCAAACTCTTTTATCTGCTGGCGGTACTTGTACACTGTACACATTCATCTAAAGATGCTGGTAGAAATTTACTAGAATCTGAAATAAAAATTAAAAAACGTTTTTTTAAATTTAAACTAAACGAAGTATTTTATATAAGTAATTTGTTCTTGATGGATTTATTAGGTGTAATTAAAAGTAATAAAAATTAATTAATGTTCAATACCTTTATTTGTGACCTAAACGATCCATCAATAACAAATTACTTATACAAATTTAAAGAAGGTGTTGAACTTTAACAATATACACACACAATATACACACGATAGTGTGGCCCATGAACATAGCTACCGTGGATAGGTCTACTTTATTCATATGAAGTGCCTGGCACATAGTAGCTATATGCTTCCTTAAATGTTGCCTAGTTAGTGTTTTCAGGCAACGCTGCACCACATGTCTTAGCTGCATTCCTCCATTCGGGACCTGCAATAACGAAACTTTCTCTTGTTGCAACAAGATGCCGGTTGCTTGATGGAATTAAAAGATTGTTCATTAAGCTAATTAAAAAGAAAAGGTAATTTTCCTGAGAATTATTTATGAGAACACTTACTCTCGTTGATCGTTTACCTCTAAAATCTATCTAACATAATTTTTTGAAAGAATTTGTTCAAATCTTGTTAACATATATAGTGGACATATTTGCCTTCAACAATTCTGTCTTTTATTAAAATTAGCCAGAGATGGTGAATGTACATTTGTACATCTCCCATTCTTCTTCTGTTGAAAAGAACAAGTTGCAAAAGCAATATTTTGCAAAAGTTCAGGTAGGTAGGATAATTTATAGGATCATATCTCAATGTTTTCCTAGCTTTGTCCGCTTCTCTACAAGGATACTTGTTTAATTTATGGATATCCTCAGCTAGAGGAATGGACTCTCGCTCATTAAATTTTTTTTCAAAGAAGGTGTCTCTCGAATGACGACCGATATGTATTAAATTTAGTTTTGGAGCCGCCACTGCTTTACATTCGGTGTCTATTCTCTCCAAACAAATTACCTCATGCAGCAGTATGAGGTAATTTGGTCTCAATGTATTGAGACCTTAGACATTGTTAGTCCTATATTCACACCATAACTGGCAGGTCCTTAGACATTGCCAGAATTATCAAATTTATTAATATCTTGTACTGCATTAATCAATTCTTGATAAGGGGTTCCATTAAAAATTGGTTCCAAGTCAGTGATTTGAGGGACTTGTTTTTGGGTAGTGATACCAATTCCTGCATATTTGTTCTTAATCTACTGTAATTTGTTGGCTGGTGAACATATAATGTTGTCAAATGTTGGCCATACGCAAGAGTCAGGGTGTCATTAATTATGAAGTCATATATCGGTGTCTTATGCATTTTAGGCAATAACATATAGGAAATTATTGGTGAAAATACATTATGTTTAACTCCATCTCAAACTCTTTTATCTGCTGGCGGTACTTGTACACTGTACACATTCATCTAAAGATGCTGGTAGACATTTACTAGAATCTGAAATAAAAATTTAAAAACGTTTTTTTAAATTTAAACTAATCGAAGTATTTTATATACGTAATTTGTTCTTGATGGATTTATTAGGTGTAATTAAAAGTAATAAAAATTAATTAATGTTCAATACCTTTATTTGTGACCTAAACGATCTATCAATAACAAATTACTTATACAAATTTAAAGAAGGTGTTAAAGTTTAACAATATACACACACAATATACACACGATAGTGTGGCCCATGAACATAGCTACCGTGGATAGGTCTACTTTATTCATATGAAGTGCCTGGCACATAGTAGCTATATGCTTCCTTAAATGTTGCCTAGTTAGTGTTTTCAGGCAACGGTGCCCCACATGTCTTAGCTGCATTCCTCCATTCGGGACCTGCAATAACGAAACTTTCTCTTGTTGCAACAAGATGCCGGTTGCTTGATGGAATTAAAAGATTGTTCATTAAGCTAATTAAAAAGAAAAGGTAATTTTCCTGAGAATTATTTATGAGAACACTTACTCTCCTTGATCGTTTACCTCTAAAATCTATCTAACATAATTTTTTGAAAGAATTTGTTCAAATTTTGTTAACATATATAGTGGACATATTTGCCTTCATCAATTCTGTCTTTTATCAAAATTAGCCAGAGATGGTGAATGTACATTTGTACATCTCCCATTTTTCTTCTGTTGAAAAGAACAAGTTGCAAAAGCAATATTTTGCAAAAGTTCAGGTAGGTAGGATAATTTATAGGATCATATCTCAATGTTTTCCTAGCTTTGTCCGCTTCTCTACAAGGATACTTGTTTAATTTATGGATATCCTCAGCTAGAGGAATGGACTCTCGCTCATTAAATTTTTTTTCAAAGAGGGTGTCTCTCGAATGACGACCGATATGTATTAAATTTAGTTTTGGAGCCGCCACTGCTTTACATTCGGTGTCTATTCTCTCCAAACAAATTACCTCATGCAGCAGTATGAGGAAATTTGGTCTCAATGTATTGAGACCTTAGACATTGTTAGTCCTATATTCACACCATAACTGGCAGGTCCTTAGACATTGCCAGAATTATCTAATTTATTAATATCTTGTACTGCATTAATCAATTCTTGATAAGGGGTTCCATTAAAAATTGGTTCCAAGTCAGTGATTTGAGGGTCTGGTTTTTGGGTAGTGATACCAATTCCTGCATATTTGTTCTTAATCTACTGTAATTTGTTGGCTGGTGAACATATAATGTTGTCAAATGTTGGCCATACGCAAGAGTCAGGGTGTCATTAATTTTGAAGTCATATATCTCGAATGTCATATATCGGTGTCTTATGCATTTTAGGCAATAACATATAGGAAATTATTGGTGAAAATACATTATGTTTAACTCCATCTCAAACTCTTTTATCTGCTGGCGGTACTTGTACACTGTACACATTCATCTAAAGATGCTGGTAGAAATTTACTAGAATCTGAAATAAAAATTTAAAAACGTTTTTTTAAATTTAAACTAAACGAAGTATTTTATATAAGTAATTTGTTCTTGATGGATTTATTAGGTGTAATTAAAAGTAATAAAAATTAATTAATGTTCAATACCTTTATTTGTGACCTAAACGATCTATCAATAACAAATTACTTATACAAATTTAAAGAAGGTGTTGAAGTTTAACAATATACACACACAATATACACACGATAGTGTGGCCCATGAACATAGCTACCGTGGATAGGTCTACTTTATTCAAATGAAGTGCCTGGCACATAGTAGCTATATGCTTCCTTAAATGTTGCCTAGTTAGTGTTTTCAGGCAACGCTGCACCACATGTCTTAGCTGCATTCCTCAATTCGGGACCTGCAATAACGAAACTTTCTCTTGTTGCAAAAAGATGCTGGTTGCTTGATGGAATTAAAAGATTGTTCATTAAGCTAATTAAAAAGAAAAGGTAATTTTCCTGAGAATTATTTATGAGAACACTTACTCTCCTTGATCGTTTACCTCTAAAATCTATCTAACATAATTTTTTGAAAGAATTTGTTCAAATCTTGTTAACATATATAGTGGACATATTTGCCTTCAACAATTCTGTCTTTTATTAAAATTAGCCAGAGATGGTGAATGTACATCTCCCATTCTTCTTCTGTTGAAAAGAACAAGTTGCAAAACCAATATTTTGCAAAAGTTCAGGTAGGTAGGATAATTTATAGGATCATATCTCAATGTTTTCCTAGCTTTGTCCGCTTCTCTACAAGGATACTTGTTTAATTTATGGATATCCTCAGCTAGAGGAATGGACTCTCGCTCATTAAATTTTTTTTCAAAGAAGGTGTCTCTCGAATGACGACCGATATGTATTAAATTTAGTTTTGGAGCCGCCACTGCTTTACATTCGGTGTCTATTCTCTCCAAACAAATTACCTCATGCAGCAGTATGAGGTAATTTGGTCTCAATGTATTGAGACCTTAGACATTGTTAGTCCTATATTCACACCATAACTGGCAGGTCCTTAGACATTGCCAGAATTATCAAATTTATTAATATCTTGTACTGCATTAATCAATTCTTGATAAGGGGTTCCATTAAAAATTGGTTCCAAGTCAGTGATTTAAGGGTCTTGTTTTTGGGTAGTGATACCAATTCCTGCATATTTGTTCTTAATCTACTGTAATTTGTGGGCTGGTGAACATATAATGTTGTCAAATGTTGGCCATACGCAAGAGTCAGGGTGTCATTAATTATGAAGTCATATATCGGTGTCTTATGCATTTTAGGCAATAACATATAGGAAATTATTGGTGAAAAGACATTATGTTTAACTCCATCTCAAACTCTTTTATCTGCTGGCGGTACTTGTACACTGTACACATTCATCTAAAGATGCTGGTAGAAATTTACTAGAATCTGAAATAAAAATTTAAAAACGTTTTTTTAAATTTAAACTAATCGAAGTATTTTATATACGTAATTTGTTCTTGATGGATTTATTAGGTGTAATTAAAAGTAATAAAAATTAATTAATGTTCAATACCTTTATTTGTGACCTAAACGATCCATCAATAACAAATTACTTATACAAATTTAAAGAAGGTGTTGAAGTTTAACAATATACACACGATAGTGTGGCCCATGAACATGGCTACCGTGGATAGGTCTACTTTATTCATATGAAGTGCCTGGCACATAGTAGCTATATGCTTCCTTTAATGTTGCCTAGTTAGTGTTTTCAGGAAACGGTGCCCCACATGTCTTAGCTGCATTCCTCTATTCGGGACCTGCAATAACGAAACTTTCTCTTGTTGCAACAAGATGCCGGTTGCTTGATGGAATTAAAAGATTGTTCATTAAGCTAATTAAAAAGAAAAGGTAATTTTCCTGAGAATTATTTATGAGAACACTTACTCTCCTTGATCGTTTACCTCTAAAATCTATCTAACATAATTTTTTGAAAGAATTTGTTCAAATCTTGTTAACATATATAGTGGACATATTTGCCTTCAACAATTCTGTCTTTTATTAAAATTAGCCAGAGATGGTGAATGTACATCTCCCATTCTTCTTCTGTTGAAAAGAACAAGTTGCAAAAGCAATATTTTGCAAAAGTTCAGGTAGGTAGGATAATTTATAGGATCATATCTCAATGTTTTCCTAGCTTTGTCCGCTTCTCTACAAGGATACTTGTTTAATTTATGGATATCCTCAGCTAGAGGAATGGACTCTCGCTCATTAAATTTTTTTTCAAAGAAGGTGTCTCTCGAATGACGACCGATATGTATTAAATTTAGTTTTGGAGCCGCCACTGCTTTACATTCGGTGTCTATTCTCTCCAAACAAATTACCTCATGCAGCAGTATGAGGTAATTTGGTCTCAATGTATTGAGACCTTAGACATTGTTAGTCCTATATTCACACCATAACTGGCAGGTCCTTAGACATTGCCAGAATTATCAAATTTATTAATATCTTGTACTGCATTAATCAATTCTTGATAAGGGGTTCCATTAAAAATTGGTTCCAAGTCAGTGATTTGAGGGTCTTGTTTTTGGGTAGTGATACCAATTCCTGCATATTTGTTCTTAATCTACTGTAATTTGTGGGCTGGTGAACATATAATGTTGTCAAATGTTGGCCATACGCAAGAGTCAGGGTGTCATTAATTATGAAGTCATATATCGGTGTCTTATGCATTTTAGGCAATAACATATAGGAAATTATTGGTGAAAAGACATTATGTTTAACTCCATCTCAAACTCTTTTATCTGCTGGCGGTACTTGTACACTGTACACATTCATCTAAAGATGCTGGTAGAAATTTACTAGAATCTGAAATAAAAATTTAAAAACGTTTTTTTAAATTTAAACTAATCGAAGTATTTTATATACGTAATTTGTTCTTGATGGATTTATTAGGTGTAATTAAAAGTAATAAAAATTAATTAATGTTCAATACCTTTATTTGTGACCTAAACGATCCATCAATAACAAATTACTTATACAAATTTAAAGAAGGTGTTGAAGTTTAACAATATACACACGATAGTGTGGCCCATGAACATGGCTACCGTGGATAGGTCTACTTTATTCATATGAAGTGCCTGGCACATAGTAGCTATATGCTTCCTTAAATGTTGCCTAGTTAGTGTTTTCAGGAAACGGTGCCCCACATGTTTTAGCTGCATTCCTCTATTCGGGACCTGCAATAACGAAACTTTCTCTTGTTGCAACAAGATGCCGGTTGCTTGATGGAATTAAAAGATTGTTCATTAAGCTAATTAAAAAGAAAAGGTAATTTTCCTGAGAATTATTTATGAGAACACTTACTCTCCTTGATCGTTTACCTCTAAAATCTATCTAACATAATTTTTTGAAAGAATTTGTTCAAATTTTGTTAACATATATAGTGGACATATTTGCCTTCATCAATTCTGTCTTTTATCAAAATTAGCCAGAGATGGTGAATGTACATTTGTACATCTCCCATTTTTCTTCTGTTGAAAAGAACAAGTTGCAAAAGCAATATTTTGCAAAAGTTCAGGTAGGTAGGATAATTTATAGGATCATATCTCAATGTTTTCCTAGCTTTGTCCGCTTCTCTACAAGGATACTTGTTTAATTTATGGATATCCTCAGCTAGAGGAATGGACTCTCGCTCATTAAATTTTTTTTCAAAGAGGGTGTCTCTCGAATGACGACCGATATGTATTAAATTTAGTTTTGGAGCCGCCACTGCTTTACATTCGGTGTCTATTCTCTCCAAACAAATTACCTCATGCAGCAGTATGAGGAAATTTGGTCTCAATGTATTGAGACCTTAGACATTGTTAGTCCTATATTCACACCATAACTGGCAGGTCCTTAGACATTGCCAGAATTATCTAATTTATTAATATCTTGTACTGCATTAATCAATTCTTGATAAGGGGTTCCATTAAAAATTGGTTCCAAGTCAGTGATTTGAGGGTCTGGTTTTTGGGTAGTGATACCAATTCCTGCATATTTGTTCTTAATCTACTGTAATTTGTTGGCTGGTAAACATATAATGTTGTCAAATGTTGGCCATACGCAAGAGTCAGGGTGTCATTAATTATGAAGTCATATATCTCGAATGTCATATATCGGTGTCTTATGCATTTTAGGCAATAACATATAGGAAATTATTGGTGAAAATACATTATGTTTAACTCCATCTCAAACTCTTTTATCTGCTGGCGGTACTTGTACACTGTACACATTCATCTAAAGATGCTGGTAGAAATTTACTAGAATCTGAAATAAAAATTTAAAAACGTTTTTTTAAATTTAAACTAAACGAAGTATTTTATATAAGTAATTTGTTCTTGATGGATTTATTAGGTGTAATTAAAAGTAATAAAAATTAATTAATGTTCAATACCTTTATTTGTGACCTAAACGATCCATCAATAACAAATTACTTATACAAATTTAAAGAAGGTGTTGAAGTTTAACAATATACACACACAATATACACACGATAGTGTGGCCCATGAACATAGCTACCGTGGATAGGTCTACTTTATTCATATGAAGTGCCTGGCACATAGTAGCTATATGCTTCCTTAAATGTTGCCTAGTTAGTGTTTTCAGGCAACGCTGCACCACATGTCTTAGCTGCATTCCTCAATTCGGGACCTGCAATAACGAAACTTTCTCTTGTTGCAAAAAGATGCTGGTTGCTTGATGGAATTAAAAGATTGTTCATTAAGCTAATTAAAAAGAAAAGGTAATTTTCCTGAGAATTATTTATGAGAACACTTACTCTCCTTGATCGTTTACCTCTAAAATCTATCTAACATAATTTTTTGAAAGAATTTGTTCAAATCTTGTTAACATATATAGTGGACATATTTGCCTTCAACAATTCTGTCTTTTATTAAAATTAGCCAGAGATGGTGAATGTACATCTCCCATTCTTCTTCTGTTGAAAAGAACAAGTTGCAAAAGCAATATTTTGCAAAAGTTCAGGTAGGTAGGATAATTTATAGGATCATATCTCAATGTTTTCCTAGCTTTGTCCGCTTCTCTACAAGGATACTTGTTTAATTTATGGATATCCTCAGCTAGAGGAATGGACTCTCGCTCATTAAATTTTTTTTCAAAGAAGGTGTCTCTCGAATGACGACCGATATGTATTAAATTTAGTTTTGGAGCCGCCACTGCTTTACATTCGGTGTCTATTCTCTCCAAACAAATTACCTCATGCAGCAGTATGAGGTAATTTGGTCTCAATGTATTGAGACCTTAGACATTGTTAGTCCTATATTCACACCATAACTGGCAGGTCCTTAGACATTGCCAGAATTATCAAATTTATTAATATCTTGTACTGCATTAATCAATTCTTGATAAGGGGTTCCATTAAAAATTGGTTCCAAGTCAGTGATTTGAGGGTCTTGTTTTTGGGTAGTGATACCAATTCCTGCATATTTGTTCTTAATCTACTGTAATTTGTTGGCTGGTGAACATATAATGTTGTCAAATGTTGGCCATACGCAAGAGTCAGGGTGTCATTAATTATGAAGTCATATATCGGTGTCTTATGCATTTTAGGCAATAACATATAGGAAATTATTGGTGAAAATACATTATGTTTAACTCCATCTCAAACTCTTTTATCTGCTGGCGGTACTTGTACACTGTACACATTCATCTAAAGATGCTGGTAGACATTTACTAGAATCTGAAATAAAAATTTAAAAACGTTTTTTTAAATTTAAACTAATCGAAGTATTTTATATACGTAATTTGTTCTTGATGGATTTATTAGGTGTAATTAAAAGTAATAAAAATTAATTAATGTTCAATACCTTTATTTGTGACCTAAACGATCTATCAATAACAAATTACTTATACAAATTTAAAGAAGGTGTTAAAGTTTAACAATATACACACACAATATACACACGATAGTGTGGCCCATGAACATAGCTACCGTGGATAGGTCTACTTTATTCATATGAAGTGCCTGGCACATAGTAGCTATATGCTTCCTTAAATGTTGCCTAGTTAGTGTTTTCAGGCAACGGTGCCCCACATGTCTTAGCTGCATTCCTCCATTCGGGACCTGCAATAACGAAACTTTCTCTTGTTGCAACAAGATGCCGGTTGCTTGATGGAATTAAAAGATTGTTCATTAAGCTAATTAAAAAGAAAAGGTAATTTTCCTGAGAATTATTTATGAGAACACTTACTCTCCTTGATCGTTTACCTCTAAAATCTATCTAACATAATTTTTTGAAAGAATTTGTTCAAATTTTGTTAACATATATAGTGGACATATTTGCCTTCATCAATTCTGTCTTTTATCAAAATTAGCCAGAGATGGTGAATGTACATTTGTACATCTCCCATTTTTCTTCTGTTGAAAAGAACAAGTTGCAAAAGCAATATTTTGCAAAAGTTCAGGTAGGTAGGATAATTTATAGGATCATATCTCAATGTTTTCCTAGCTTTGTCCGCTTCTCTACAAGGATACTTGTTTAATTTATGGATATCCTCAGCTAGAGGAATGGACTCTCGCTCATTAAATTTTTTTTCAAAGAGGGTGTCTCTCGAATGACGACCGATATGTATTAAATTTAGTTTTGGAGCCGCCACTGCTTTACATTCGGTGTCTATTCTCTCCAAACAAATTACCTCATGCAGCAGTATGAGGAAATTTGGTCTCAATGTATTGAGACCTTAGACATTGTTAGTCCTATATTCACACCATAACTGGCAGGTCCTTAGACATTGCCAGAATTATCTAATTTATTAATATCTTGTACTGCATTAATCAATTCTTGATAAGGGGTTCCATTAAAAATTTGTTCCAAGTCAGTGATTTGAGGGTCTGGTTTTTGGGTAGTGATACCAATTCCTGCATATTTGTTCTTAATCTACTGTAATTTGTTGGCTGGTGAACATATAATGTTGTCAAATGTTGGCCATACGCAAGAGTCAGGGTGTCATTAATTATGAAGTCATATATCTCGAATGTCATATATCGGTGTCTTATGCATTTTAGGCAATAACATATAGGAAATTATTGGTGAAAATACATTATGTTTAACTCCATCTCAAACTTTTTTATCTGCTGGCGGTACTTGTACACTGTACACATTCATCTAAAGATGCTGGTAGAAATTTACTAGAATCTGAAATAAAAATTTAAAAACGTTTTTTTAAATTTAAACTAAACGAAGTATTTTATATAAGTAATTTGTTCTTGATGGATTTATTAGGTGTAATTAAAAGTAATAAAAATTAATTAATGTTCAATACCTTTATTTGTGACCTAAACGATCTATCAATAACAAATTACTTATACAAATTTAAAGAAGGTGTTGAAGTTTAACAATATACACACACAATATACACACGATAGTGTGGCCCATGAACATAGCTACCGTGGATAGGTCTACTTTATTCATATGAAGTGCCTGGCACATAGTAGCTATATGCTTCCTTAAATGTTGCCTAGTTAGTGTTTTCAGGCAACGCTGCACCACATGTCTTAGCTGCATTCCTCAATTCGGGACCTGCAATAACGAAACTTTCTCTTGTTGCAAAAAGATGCTGGTTGCTTGATGGAATTAAAAGATTGTTCATTAAGCTAATTAAAAAGAAAAGGTAATTTTCCTGAGAATTATTTATGAGAACACTTACTCTCCTTGATCGTTTACCTCTAAAATCTATCTAACATAATTTTTTGAAAGAATTTGTTCAAATCTTGTTAACATATATAGTGGACATATTTGCCTTCAACAATTCTGTCTTTTATTAAAATTAGCCAGAGATGGTGAATGTACATCTCCCATTCTTCTTCTGTTGAAAAGAACAAGTTGCAAAAGCAATATTTTGCAAAAGTTCAGGTAGGTAGGATAATTTATAGGATCATATCTCAATGTTTTCCTAGCTTTGTCCGCTTCTCTACAAGGATACTTGTTTAATTTATGGATATCCTCAGCTAGAGGAATGGACTCTCGCTCATTAAATTTTTTTTCAAAGAGGGTGTCTCTCGAATGACGACCGATATGTATTAAATTTAGTTTTGGAGCCGCCACTGCTTTACATTCGGTGTCTATTCTCTCCAAACAAATTACCTCATGCAGCAGTATGAGGTAATTTGGTCTCAATGTATTGAGACCTTAGACATTGTTAGTCCTATATTCACACCATAACTGGCAGGTCCTTAGACATTGCCAGAATTATCAAATTTATTAATATCTTGTACTGCATTAATCAATTCTTGATAAGGGGTTCCATTAAAAATTGGTTCCAAGTCAGTGATTTGAGGGTCTTGTTTTTGGGTAGTGATACCAATTCCTGCATATTTGTTCTTAATCTACTGTAATTTGTGGGCTGGTGAACATATAATGTTGTCAAATGTTGGCCATACGCAAGAGTCAGGGTGTCATTAATTATGAAGTCATATATCGGTGTCTTATGCATTTTAGGCAATAACATATAGGAAATTATTGGTGAAAAGACATTATGTTTAACTCCATCTCAAACTCTTTTATCTGCTGGCGGTACTTGTACACTGTACACATTCATCTAAAGATGCTGGTAGAAATTTACTAGAATCTGAAATAAAAATTTAAAAACGTTTTTTTAAATTTAAACTAATCGAAGTATTTTATATACGTAATTTGTTCTTGATGGATTTATTAGGTGTAATTAAAAGTAATAAAAATTAATTAATGTTCAATACCTTTATTTGTGACCTAAACGATCCATCAATAACAAATTACTTATACAAATTTAAAGAAGGTGTTGAAGTTTAACAATATACACACGATAGTGTGGCCCATGAACATGGCTACCGTGGATAGGTCTACTTTATTCATATGAAGTGCCTGGCACATAGTAGCTATATGCTTCCTTAAATGTTGCCTAGTTAGTGTTTTCAGGAAACGGTGCCCCACATGTCTTAGCTGCATTCCTCTATTCGGGACCTGCAATAACGAAACTTTCTCTTGTTGCAACAAGATGCCGGTTGCTTGATGGAATTAAAAGATTGTTCATTAAGCTAATTAAAAAGAAAAGGTAATTTTCCTGAGAATTATTTATGAGAACACTTACTCTCCTTGATCGTTTACCTCTAAAATCTATCTAACATAATTTTTTGAAAGAATTTGTTCAAATTTTGTTAACATATATAGTGGACATATTTGCCTTCATCAATTCTGTCTTTTATCAAAATTAGCCAGAGATGGTGAATGTACATTTGTACATCTCCCATTTTTCTTCTGTTGAAAAGAACAAGTTGCAAAAGCAATATTTTGCAAAAGTTCAGGTAGGTAGGATAATTTATAGGATCATATCTCAATGTTTTCCTAGCTTTGTCCGCTTCTCTACAAGGATACTTGTTTAATTTATGGATATCCTCAGCTAGAGGAATGGACTCTCGCTCATTAAATTTTTTTTCAAAGAGGGTGTCTCTCGAATGACGACCGATATGTATTAAATTTAGTTTTGGAGCCGCCACTGCTTTACATTCGGTGTCTATTCTCTCCAAACAAATTACCTCATGCAGCAGTATGAGGAAATTTGGTCTCAATGTATTGAGACCTTAGACATTGTTAGTCCTATATTCACACCATAACTGGCAGGTCCTTAGACATTGCCAGAATTATCTAATTTATTAATATCTTGTACTGCATTAATCAATTCTTGATAAGGGGTTCCATTAAAAATTGGTTCCAAGTCAGTGATTTGAGGGTCTGGTTTTTGGGTAGTGATACCAATTCCTGCATATTTGTTCTTAATCTACTGTAATTTGTTGGCTGGTGAACATATAATGTTGTCAAATGTTGGCCATACGCAAGAGTCAGGGTGTCATTAATTATGAAGTCATATATCTCGAATGTCATATATCGGTGTCTTATGCATTTTAGGCAATAACATATAGGAAATTATTGGTGAAAATACATTATGTTTAACTCCATCTCAAACTCTTTTATCTGCTGGCGGTACTTGTACACTGTACACATTCATCTAAAGATGCTGGTAGAAATTTACTAGAATCTGAAATGAAAATTTAAAAACGTTTTTTTAAATTTAAACTAAACGAAGTATTTTATATAAGTAATTTGTTCTTGATGGATTTATTAGGTGTAATTAAAAGTAATAAAAATTAATTAATGTTCAATACCTTTATTTGTGACCTAAACGATCCATCAATAACAAATTACTTATACAAATTTAAAGAAGGTGTTGAAGTTTAACAATATACACACACAATATACACACGATAGTGTGGCCCATGAACATAGCTACCGTGGATAGGTCTACTTTATTCATATGAAGTGCCTGGCACATAGTAGCTATATGCTTCCTTAAATGTTGCCTAGTTAGTGTTTTCAGGCAACGCTGCACCACATGTCTTAGCTGCATTCCTCAATTCGGGACCTGCAATAACGAAACTTTCTCTTGTTGCAAAAAGATGCTGGTTGCTTGATGGAATTAAAAGATTGTTCATTAAGCTAATTAAAAAGAAAAGGTAATTTTCCTGAGAATTATTTATGAGAACACTTACTCTCCTTGATCGTTTACCTCTAAAATCTATCTAACATAATTTTTTGAAAGAATTTGTTCAAATCTTGTTAACATATATATTGGACATATTTGCCTTCAACAATTCTTTCTTTTATTAAAATTAACCAGCGATGGTGAATGTACATCTCCCATTCTTCTTCTGTTGAAAAGAACAAGTTGCAAAACCAATATTTTGCAAAAGTTTAGGTAGGTAGGATAATTTATAGGATCATATCTCAATGTTTTCCTAGCTTTGTCCGCTTCTCTACAAGGATACTTGTTTAATTTATGGATATCCTCAGCTAGAGGAATGGACTCTCGCTCATTAAATTTTTTTTCAAAGAGGGTGTCTCTCGAATGACGACCGATATGTATTAAATTTAGTTTTGGAGCCGCCACTGCTTTACATTCGGTGTCTATTCTCTCCAAACAAATTACCTTGTGGCTACCATGGTTACTGAAATTATTATTGTTTATTTTTGTGAGTTAAACCTTGACTCAGTTGTGTATTTGAGATCATATAAAAATATATATTTAATTGTGGTTGTGGAAAAGTTCATCTTAATTATAATTTATTATATTAGAATTAAATTGCTATGTGGTACTCGCCCACATAGAATTGGTGACCCCGAAAAAGAACACAAAATATAAGTAAGTTTAATTTCAATTAATTTCGTTCAGCTAACCTGTCAAAATTATTTGTTTTTATTCAAAAGTTAACTGTCAACATCCAAAAGTAAACAAAATAACATTATTTAAAAAAAAAAATAAAATAAAAAAAAATTCCCGTGTTATCAAACTTTGAAGATGACGGAACAGCAACCGACACGTCCAACAGAAGTAGCTCGCGTTTCAGTAAAGATCCCACCGTTCTGGAAGAAGAAACCAAAAACCTGGTTTAATCAGGTAGAAAGTAACTTTCACGTAGCTGGGATAACATCCGAATTGACAAAATTCCACCATGTAGTCGCCATGTTAGAGAGTGAGATTGTGGACACAGTTTCAGACGTCGTAGATAACCCAGACCGGACAGCTCCGTATTCAGTCCTCAAAAGAGCGCTAATAAATATATTTTCGGACTCAGAAACCCAAAGATTAAAATGTTTGCTAGATGGAGTAGAACTGGGGGATCGGAAACCTTCGCAACTTTTAAAACAAATGCGTGACCTAGCCAGTACAAACCTCGATGACACCGCTCTGAAATACCTATTTGTTAGTCGCCTGCCAAAGGAGGCACAAGCTATTCTGGTGGTCAGCAACGAAGGCCTCGATAAGTTAGCCGAAATGGCAGACAAGGTCACGGAAGTAACGCGACAAACCGTGGGAGCTGTGGAGGCAGCCACATCTAGCAACTCTGAATTAGAGTCAGTTAAAAAAGAGGTTAGAGAACTAAGAGAGGAAATTAGTCGACTAACAGTAAAATCCAGGTACAGAAGCCCGGGACGTTCAAGAAGACGGTCAAGATCTCCGAAGAGTAACAGCAACCTCTGTTGGTACCACCAGGTCTTTAAAGAGAAGGCAACTAAGTGTACGCCCCCCTGCAAGTGGAAGAGCAATAACACGGAAAACTGGAAAGCCAGCGCATGATTAGGGCAGCTTGCGCGGGTGACAATACAAATGCCTGCTACAATCGTTTGTTTATAACAGATAAAACATTGTCACGACGATTTTTAATTGACTCCGGAGCAGAAGTATCAGTCATTCCACCAACTGCTCAAGACCGCAGAAACGGGCCAGTTAACTTATCGTTATTTGCAGCGAATGGCTCAAAAATTATCACATACGGGCAACGCGTGTTATCGTTGGATTTGGGTCTTCGCCGAGACATTAAATGTCCGTTTACAGTTGCTGACGTCAAAGAGGCGATTATCGGGGCTGACTTATTAAAGCACTATGGCCTTATAATCGACCTAAAACAAAATCTACTGGCCGATTCCCACACGTCACTGACAACCAAGGCAAAAATGTGTCTCGTTTCAATTCCATCTGATTCAAAACCATCGACGAATCCTTACCAGCGAAAATCAAAGACATCCTGATTAAATATCCAGCCGTCACAACACCACGTACATATGCCAAACCAGACACATCAACATCCACGTTTCACTACATCGAAACCAGCGGCCCTCCTATCTTTTGCAAACCACGGAGACTCTCAGCCCCCAAATATAAATTGGCGAAAGCGGAGTTCGATTCAATGATAGAACAAGGCATTTGTCAACCATCTAAAAGTCAATGGGCCAGCCCACTACATATGGTTCCGAAAAAAACTGGAGATTGGCGACCGTGTGGTGATTACCGGGCGTTAAATAAAATCACTGTACCCGATCGTTATCCGGTACCAAACATCCGTGATTTTCGAAACAATATCTACGGAACAACCATCTTTTCTAACTTGGATTGTCACAAGGCCTATCATCAGATACCAGTGAACCCAGACGACATCGCAAAGACCGCAGTCATCACCCCGTTCGGACTATTCGAATTTCCATTTATGGGTTTTGGATTTCGGAACGCAGCTGCAACGTTCCAGCGCTACATTGATCAGGTGTTAAGAGGTTTAGACTTCGTGTTTGTTTATCTGGATGATATATTAATAGCGTCTAAAAACACCGAAGAGCACCTCAAACATTTAGAGAAGGTTTGGCAACGGTTAAACAAGCACGGGGTAACTCTCAACCTAGCCAAATGCAACTTTCTACAAACAGAAATACATTTTTTGGGTTTCATTCTGAACAAGGACGGCATCAGGCCATCTCCAAAGAAGGTCGAGGCCATCGACAAGATCACCCCTCCCCAGACAGTCCATGAGATGCAACGCTTCTTAGGAATGGTAAATTTTTATCGCGATTTTATACCTCACGCAGCGACCATTCAAGCTCCACTTAACATCAGCTCGACAAAAAAGAAAGACAAGACTAAGCTCTCCTGGACCGGAGAGATGACCAACGCCTTCCGACAGCTTAAAGAGGCCCTAAAACAAACAACCATTCTAGCTTCACCTGTACCTGACCAACACGTGCAGATCTACACGGATGCGTCTGAGAAAGGAATTGGGGCAAGCTTAGAACAAATTCAAAACAACAAACGGAAGCCATTAAGCTTTTTCTCTAAAAAATTAACGACGACTCAGACACGGTACAGTACTTACGACAGAGAACTCTTGGCAATCTTCGAATCCATTCGGCATTTTCGAGAATTGATCGAAGGTTACAAGGTGACAGTCTACACTGACCATAAGCCACTGACGTACGGACTTACAAAAAACTACTCTACTCTTTCCAACCGGCAGCTCAGACAGTTGCAATTCACTTCAGAATACACAAGTGACATTCAACATGTAGCTGGACAGGACAATGTGACAGCAGACATCCTTTCTCGCGTGTCTGCACTCGAATCGGCCATGACACCAGGGAAAATCTCAGAAGCACAAAGAAACGACGAGGAGCTCAAAACTATCCTTGCGTTTCAAAAGGTTAGTCTCAACAAAATTACGTATGAATCTTTCGATATTTATTGCAAAATCGATAATAACAAAATTCGGCAATATATTCCAAATTCTTTCAGGAAATCTGTTTTTAATTCTATCCATCAACTATCACACCCTGGCATAAAACAAACTACTAAATTAGTGGGGGAACGATTTTATTGGCCGGACCTGAAACGTGACTGTAAAGAATGGGCACGCAGTTGCATGGATTGTCAGAAAGCTAAAGTCTTCAAACACACCAAAACCCCACTGTCTTCATTCATACCACCTAATGATCGGTTTCGCCACATACATCTGGACATCGTAGGACCTCTTCCACCATGCGACGGGAAACGATATCTCCTTACATGTATCGACAGATTCAGTAGGTGGCCCGAAGCATACCCGATGGAGGACCAACAGGCAGAAACCATCGCGAAAGCTTTCTATAACAACTGGGTAGCTCGATTTGGCGTCCCGGCTAAAATGACAACTGACCAAGGACGACAGATGGAGTCAAATATTTTTAAAGAACTACTTAGGTTAACTGGAACCACCAGGATACGAACTACCGCTTACCACCCTCAGGCCAACGGACTGGTTGAGAGATTCCATCGTAGCTTAAAGACAGGCTTAAGAGCACGAGGAAACAAAAACTGGGTCGAGTCACTTCCATCAGTTTTACTCGGACTACGTGTGTGTACAAAGGAAGATGTAAACCTTTCCCCAGCAGAAATAGTCTATGGCGAGCCTCTCCGTCTCCCAGGAGAGTTTTTCGAAGAGAGTCGACCAACCTGTGAGCCTCCAGAATTTATCACGCGTTTAAGAGAAGTCATTAAAAGTCTCCGACCAGTACCCGGTAAATGGCACTCAAAGCAGAAGGTATTTATTTCAAAAGATTTCGAAAAGTGCTCACAAGTTTTCATTCGATGTGACGCCACTCGCCCTCCTCTTACTCCACCCTATGAAGGACCGTATGACATCGTAAAGAAAAAGGATAAGGCCTACCTGATTAACGTCAAAAATAAGGAGAAATGGGTCTCTCTAGATCGCCTCAAACCAGCTATCTTCGCCACCAATGACCACAACCATATAGGAAGTTATGCTAGTGAATTAAAGGAACCAGATGAGGAGAAGGGACTAACATCAACCGACAGAAGCTCGCGTAAAAATAGAAGAGTCTCTTTTAGCCTGTAGCATAATATTATTATTTTTCTCTATCAGTTATTGTATATATCAAGTTTAGTAACCATGAAAACATCAGTATTATAAGTTATATTTTTTAATTTTCATTTCATACATTTATCGTTCAGTACCGCTCCTCTTGCCTTCACTAGGGGGGGAGGCCTGTGGCTACCATGGTTACTGAAATTATTATTGTTTATTTTTGTGAGTTAAACCTTGACTCAGTTGTGTATTTGAGATCATATAAAAATATATATTTAATTGTGGTTGTGGAAAAGTTCATCTTAATTATAATTTATTATATTAGAATTAAATTGCTATGTGGTACTCGCCCACAACCTCATGCAGCAGTATGGGGTAATTTGGTCTCAATGTATTGAGACCTTAGACATTGTTAGTCCTATATTCACACCATAACTGGCAGGTCCTTAGACATTGCCAGAATTATCTAATTTATTAATATCTTGTACTGCATTAATCAATTCTTGATAAGGGGTTCCATTAAAAATTGGTTCCAAGTCAGTGATTTGAGGGTCTGGTTTTTGGGTAGTGATACCAATTCCTGCATATTTGTTCTTAATCTACTGTAATTTGTTGGCTGGTGAACATATAATGTTGTCAAATGTTGGCCATACGCAAGAGTCAGGGTGTCATTAATTATGAAGTCATATATCGGTGTCTTATGCATTTTAGGCAATAACATATAGGAAATTATTGGTGAAAAGACATTATGTTTAACTCCATCTCAAACTCTTTTATCTGCTGGCGGTACTTGTACACTGTACACATTCATCTAAAGATGCTGGTAGAAATTTACTAGAATCTGAAATAAAAATTTAAAAACGTTTTTTTAAATTTAAACTAAACGAAGTATTTTATATAAGTAATTTGTTCTTGATGGATTTATTAGGTGTAATTAAAAGTAATAAAAATTAATTAATGTTCAATACCTTTATTTGTGACCTAAACGATCCATCAATAACAAATTACTTATACAAATTTAAAGAAGGTGTTGAAGTTTAACAATATACACACACAATATACACACGATAGTGTGGCCCATGAACATAGCTACCGTGGATAGGTCTACTTAATTCATATGAAGTGCCTGGCACATAGTAGCTATATGCTTCCTTAAATGTTGCCTAGTTAGTGTTTTCAGGCAACGCTGCACCACATGTCTTAGCTGCATTCCTCAATTCGGGACCAGCAATAACGAAACTTTCTCTTGTTGCAACAAGATGCTCGTTGCTTACTGGAATTAAAAGATTGTTCATTAAGCTAATTAAAAAGAAAAGGTATTTTTCCTGAGAATTATTTATGAGAACCCTTACTCTCCTGGATCGTTTCCCTCTAAAATCTATCCAACATAATTTTTTGAAAGAATTTGTTCAAATTTTGTTAACATATATAGTGGACATATTTGCCTTACACAATTCTGTCTTTTATTAAAATTAGCCAGAGATGGTGAATGTACATCTCCCATTCTTCTTCTGTTGAAAAGAACAAGTTGCAAAACCAATATTTTGCAAAAGTTCAGGTAGGTAGGATAATTTATAGGATCATATCTCAATGTTTTCCTAGCTTTGTCCGCTTCTCTACAAAGATGCTTGTTTAATTTGTAAATATCCTCAGCTAGAGGAATTGGCACTTGCTTATTAAATATCTTTTCAAAGAGGGTGTCTCTCGAATGACGACCGATATGTGTTAAATTTAGTATTGGAGCCGCCACTGCTTTACCTTTTTCTTCTGGATTCGTTGTCTATTCTCACCAAACAAATTAGCTCGTTCAATTTTAAGACCTTAGATGTTTTTAGCCCTATGTTCCCACTATAAGTGGCTACTCCTTGGACATTGCCAGAATTGTCCAATTAATAATATATCTTCTGCAGCTTTAATAAATGTGATAAAGGTTCGGTTTAAAAATTGAGTGCAAGTCAGTGATTTGAGGGTCTTTTTTTCGCATTGTCTTAAAAAGTGTTGCCACTTCTTGCATAGTTGTTCTTTTTCTATTATTATTTGTTAACTGTCGAGCATATATTGTAAACATTTTGTAGACATTTGTTCTTTCAACAATCCTATGTCTTGTATTAAAATTTGACTAAGGGAATAACTGCATGCCAACCATTCTTCTGTTAAAAAGAACATGATGCAAATTCAAAATTTTGCAAATGAGCAGGTAGACAGGATAATTTGTAGGATAATGTCTGAATTTTTTCCTTGCTTTGTCCGCTTCTCTACAAAAATGCTTGACTAATTTATGGATATCCTCAGCTAGAGGAATTGACACTTGCTCATTAAATTTTTTTTTGAAAGAGCGTGTCTCTTGAATGACGCCGATATATGTGTTAAATTTAGTTTCATTGATAAGCCGCCACTGCTTTATTATTTTTTTCTGGATTAGGTGTCTATTCTCTTTAAACAAATTACCTCATAGAGTTTTTGAGATCTTAGATGTTGATAGTCCTATACTCCCACCATAACTGGCTGCGCCTTGGACATTGCCAGAATTGTCCCGTATAATAATATCTTGTACTGCGTATCTTGTAAAATTAGCCAAAGGTAGTGATGTCTCTCAAATGACGCCGATATATGTGTTAAATTTTGTTTCATGGATATGCTGCTACTGCTTTACAATGTTTTTCTGGATTCGGTGTCTATTCTCTCTAAACAAACTACCTCTTACAGTTTTAAGACCTTAAATGTTGTTAGTCCTATATTCCCACCATAACTGGCTGCGCCTTGGACATTGCCAGAATTGTCCCATTTAATAATGTCTTGTACTTCGTATCTGGTAAAATTTGCCAGAGGGAGTGACGGAATGCCACCAATTCTTCTTCTGTTAAAAAGAACAGGTTCAAAACTTATATTCTGCAAAAGGGCAGATAGACAGGATAATTTGTAGGATCATTTCTCAATATTTTCCTAGCTTTCTCCGCTTCTTTACAAACATGCTTGTTTAATTAATAGATATCCTCAGCTACGGCAATACACTCTTACTCATTTTGAATACCTTTTGAAAGAGGGGGTCTCTCGAATGACGCCGATATATGTGTTAAATTTTGTTTCATGGATAAGCCGCCACTGCTTTACCATTTTTTCTGGACTCGGTGTCTACTCTCTCTAAGCAAACTACCTCTTACAGTTTTAAGACCTTAGATGTTGTTAGTCCTATATTCCCACCATAACTGGCTGCGCCTTGGACATTGCCAGAATTGTCCCATTTATTAATATCTTGTACTGCGTATCTTGTAAAATTAGACAGAGGGAGTGACTGCATGCCACCCATTCTTCTTCTGTTGAAATGAACAAGTTGCAAAACCAATATTTTGCAAAAGTTCAGGTAGGTAGGATAATTTATAGGATCATATCTCAATGTTTTCCTAGCTTTGTCCGCTTCTCTACAAGGATACTTGTTTAATTTATGGATATCCTCAGCTAAAGGAATGGACTCTCGCTCATTAAATTTTTTTTCAAAGAGGGTGTCTCTCGAATGACGACCGATATGTATTAAATTTAGTTTTGGAGCCGCCACTGCTTTACATTCGGTGTCTATTCTCTCCAAACAAATTACCTCATGCAGCAGTATGAGGTAATTTGGTCTCAATGTATTGAGAACTTAGACATTGTTAGTCCTATATTTACACCATAACTGGCAGGTCCTTAGACATTGCCAGAATTATCTAATTTATTAATATCTTGTACTGCATTAATCAATTCTTGATAAGGGGTTCCATTAAAAATTGGTTCCAAGTCAGTGATTTGAGGGTCTTGTTTTTGGGTAGTGATACCAATTCCTGCATATTTGTTCTTAATCTACTGTAGTTTGTTGGCTGGTGAACATATAATGTTGTCAAATGTTGGCCATACGCAAGAGTCAGGGTGTCATTAATTATGAAGTCATATATCGGTGTCTTATGCATTTTAGGCAATAACATATAGGAAATTATTGGTGAAAAGACATTATGTTTAACTCCATCTCAAACTCTTTTATCCGCTGGCGGTACTTGTACACTGCACACATATATCTAAAGATGCTGGTAGAAATTTACTAGAATCTGAAATAAAAATTTAAAAACGTTTTTTTAAATTTAAACTAAACGAAGTATTTTATATAAGTAATTTGTTCTTGATGGATTTATTAGGTGTAATTAAAAGTAATAAAAATTAATTAATGTTCAATACCTTAATTTGTGACCTAAACGATCCATCAATAACAAATTACTTATACAAATTTAAAGAAGGTGTTGAAGTTTAACAATATACACACACAATATACACACGATAGTGTGGCCCATGAACATAGCTACCGTGGATAGGTCTACTTAATTCATATGAAGTGCCTGGCACATAGTAGCTATATGCTTCCTTAAATGTTGCCTAGTTAGTGTTTTCAGGCAACGCTGCACCACATGTCTTAGCTGCATTCCTCAATTCGGGACCAGCAATAACGAAACTTTCTCTTGTTGCAACAAGATGCTCGTTGCTTACTGGAATTAAAAGATTGTTCATTAAGCTAATTAAAAAGAAAAGGTATTTTTCCTGAGAATTATTTATGAGAACCCTTACTCTCCTTGATCGTTTCCCTCTAAAATCTATCCAACATAATTTTTTGAAAGAATTTGTTCAAATTTTGTTAACATATATAGTGGACATATTTGCCTTACACAATTCTGTCTTTTATTAAAATTAGCCAGAGATGGTGAATGTACATCTCCCATTCTTCTTCTGTTGAAAAGAACAAGTTGCAAAACCAATATTTTGCAAAAGTTCAGGTAGGTAGGATAATTTATAGGATCATATCTCAATGTTTTCCTAGCTTTGTCCGCTTCTCGACAAAGATGCATGTTTAATTTGTAAATATCCTCAGCTAGAGGAATTGGCACTTGCTTATTAAATATCTTTTCAAAGAGGGTGTCTCTCGAATGACGACCGATATGTGTTAAATTTAGTATTGGAGCCGCCACTGCTTTACCTTTTTCTTCTGGATTCGTTGTCTATTCTCACCAAACAAATTAGCTCGTTCAATTTTAAGACCTTAGATGTTTTTAGTCCTATGTTCCCACTATAAGTGGCTACTCCTTGGACATTGCCAGAATTGTCCAATTAATAATATATCTTCTGCAGCTTTAATAAATGTGATAAAGGTTCGGTTTAAAAATTGAGTGCAAGTCAGTGATTTGAGGGTCTTTTTTTCGCATTGTCTTAAAAAGTGTTGCCACTTCTTGCATAGTTGTTCTTTTTCTATTATTATTTGTTAACTGTCGAGCATATATTGTAAACATTTTGTAGACATTTGTTCTTTCAACAATCCTATGTCTTGTATTAAAATTTGACTAAGGGAATAACTGCATGCCACCCATTCTTCTGTTAAAAAGAACATGATGCAAATTCAAAATTTTGCAAATGAGCAGGTAGACAGGATAATTTGTAGGATAATGTCTGAATTTTTTCCTAGCTTTGTCCGCTTCTCTACAAAAATGCTTGACTAATTTATGGATATCCTCAGCTAGAGGAATTGACACTTGCTCATTAAATTTTTTTTTGAAAGAGCGTGTCTCTTGAATGACGCCGATATATGTGTTAAATTTAGTTTCATTGATAAGCCGCCACTGCTTTATTATTTTTTCTGGATTAGGTGTCTATTCTCTTTAAACAAATTACCTCATACAGTTTTTGAGATCTTAGATGTTGATAGTCCTATACTCCCACCATAACTGGCTGCGCCTTGGACATTGCCAGAATTGTCATGTATAATAATATCTTTAAATATCTAAAATTAGCCAAAGGTAGTGATGTCTCTCAAATGACGCCGATATATGTGTTAAATTTTGTTTCATGGATAATCTGCTACACCTTTACAATGTTTTTCTGGATTCGGTGTCTATTCTCTCTAAACAAACTTCCTCTTACAGTTTTAAGACCTTAGATGTTGTTAGTCCTATATTCCCACCATAACTGGCTGCGCCTTGGACATTGCCAGAATTGTCCCATTTAATAATGTCTTGTACTTCGTATCTGGTAAAATTAGCCAGAGGGAGCGACGGAATACCACCCATTCTTCTTCTGTTAAAAAGAACAGGTTGCAAAACATATTTTGCAAAAGTGCAGATAGATAGGATAATTTGTAGGATCATTTCTCAATGTTTTCCTATCTTTCTCCGCTTCTTTACAAAGATGCTTGACTAATTTATAGATATCCTCAGATAGAGGAATTGACACTTGCTCATTAAATTTCTTTTGAAAGAGCGTGTCTCTCGAATGACGCCGATATATGTGTTACATTTAGTTTCGTTGATAAGCCGCCACTGCTTTACTATTTTTTTCTGGATATGGTGTCTATTCTCTTTAAACAAATTACCTCACCCAGTGTTTGAGATCTTAGATGTTAATAGTCCTATACTCCCACCATAACTGGCTGCGCCTTGGACATTGCCAGAATTGTCCCGTATAATAATATCTTGTACTGCGTATCTTGTAAAATTAGCCAAAGGGAGTGACGGCATGCCACCCATTCTTCTTCTGTTAAAAAGAACAGGTTGCAAAACTTATATTTTGCAAAAGTGCAGATAGATAGGATAATTTGTAGGATCGTTTCTCAATGTTTTCCTAGCTTTCTCCGCTTCTTTACAAACATGCTTGTTTAATTTATAGATATCTTCAGCTAGGGTAATACACTCTTACTCATTGGAATACCTTTTGAAAGAGGATGTCTCTCGAATGACGCCGATATATGTGTTAAATTTTGTTTCATGGATAAGCCGCCACTGCTTTACCATTTTTTCTGGATTCGGTGTCTATTCTCTCTAAACAAACTACCTCTTACAGTTTTAAGACCTTAGATGTTGTTAGTCCTATATTCCCACCATAACTGGCTGCGCCTTGGACATTGCCAGAATTGTCCCATTTAATAATATCTTGTACTGCGTATCTGGTAAAATTAGACAGAGGGAGTGACTGCATGCCACCCATTCTTCTTCTGTTCAAAAGAACAGGTTGCAATACTAATATCTTGCTAAAGTGCAGATAGACAGGATAATTTGTAGAATCTTTTCTTAATGATTTCTAGCTGTGTCCGCTTCTCTACAAAGATGCTTGTTTAATTTGTAGATAGTCTCAGCTAGAGGAATTAGCACTTGCTTATTAAATTTCTTTTGAAAGAGGGGGTCTCTCGAATGACGACCGATATATGTGTTAAATTTCGTTTTCATTGATAAGCTGCCACCTCTTTACCATTTTTTTCTGGATTCGGTGAGTATTCTCTTTAAACAAATTACCTTATACAGTTTTTGAAATCTTAGATGTTGATAGTCCTGTACTCCCACCATAACTGGCTGCGCCTTGGACATTGCCAGAATTGTCCCATTTAATTATATCTTGTATTGCGTATCTTGCAAAATTATCCAGAGGGAGTGACGGCATGCCACCTATTCTTCTTCTGTTAAAAAGAACAGGTTGCAAAACTTATATTTTGCAAAAGTGCAGATAGATACGATAATTTGTAGGATCATTTCTCAATGTTTTCCTAGCTTTGTCCGCTTCTCAACAAAGATTCTTGACGAATTTGTAGATAACCTCAGCTAGAGGAATTGACACTTGTTCATTAAATTTCTTTTGAAAGAGCGTGTCTCTCGACTGACGCCGACATATGTGTTAAATTTAGTTTCATAAGCCGCCACTGCTTTACCTTTTTCTTCTGGATTCGGTGTCTATCCACTCCAAACAAATTACCTCATACAATTTTAAGACGTTAGATGTTGTTGGTCCTATATTCCAGGAGGCTGCTCCTTAGACATTGCCAGAATTGTCCAATTAATAATATCTTGTACTGCTTTGATATATGCTTGATAAAGGTTCGGTTTAAAAATTGAGTCCAAGTCAGTGATTTGAGGGTCTTTTTTTCGCATAGCCTGAAGTAGTGATGCCTATTCTCGAATAGGTGTTCCTATTCTATTGGTATTTGTTAACGTTCGAGCATATATTGTTAACAAATTGTACGTAGACATCTGTGCCTTCATCGATCCTTTCTTTCAATAAAATTAGCCATACAGTTGACAAATTACAGAATTGTTGGTTATTCACACCATAACTTGCAGCTCCTTGGACATTGTCAGAATTATCTTATTTAATAATATCTTGTACTAATTTAATTAATTCTTGATAAAGGTTCGGTTTAAAAATTGATTCTAAATCAGTGATTTGAGGGTCTTTTTTTCAAAAAAACGACCTGACTTTGTTTGACGAAAATTACTAAACTTCATTCCTCCATGGTACCCCGTTCTGCCTCGGGTTTCCCTATATATTTATCACTATGCGCTCGCTTTAATGATAGAGGCACGAAATGCTTAGTTGTATAATAATTGAGGATTGTATTATATTTTTTCCGTTCATGGGATCCCCTGGTCACTACTTAAGTTGCGTGAAAAATTTAGACGTATTTCTTGTGATGATAAAGGGATATTTCTGCCTGTCAGCTGATGTAAAGGAAGTATAGCATTCCATCTAAACTCCAGTCTGCGTTTGCCTTTCCCCTGTCATTGCGTTTTGAACATCAACATCACCTTGATAGTTCGAGTCCACTTTCTCCTTCTGTAAAATAATTTTTTAAGGAAGTACATGTTAGAACTACCGTTGTGGCTTTTTCTGTTCAAACATTATTTTTTCTCAACAATATTCTATGTCAGGATGCTAATATTCCAAACGCATTCTCCACAATGCGGCGAGCTCGAGATAGTCTGTAATTAAATGACTTGTTCTTTGGGAAGGTTTTTTTTCGACTAAACTTTTATATCAAGTTCACTATAAGAGGATGCGTTGTCCTCTACCAAAATGCACGGCAGTTAGTTATTACTGTCAGGTAAATTATCAGGTTTGGTAATGTTTAGTTTGTTTTCCATTTGAGTCACTCATAAACCCTCGTATTTGAAAACACTCCTTCATCAGAACCTCTTCCTTTGGCTCTTCCTCTGTTACAATGATAAATTTATTATTACCATTCACCACTGCGATTAATTCAAATATAATTCAATGCTGAATGATTGCTTATAGTTGAAATAAAAGGAGCCTGTCACGGGTGGTTTTCGTAATAGTCCAGGCAAATTAGTCATAGTTTCCGAGATATTGATGAACAATCTGATTTGTTTGAAAATCAAATACAAAATTAAACAACCACCTGTTGTACACATTTTAAATAATACAAATTAACTAAGCATCACGTAGGTTTATCATCGAAGCGAGCATAATGCAATAAATATTTAATGTTATATTCATATTTTATGGGATCTGGGACCGAAATTATATGAGAATGTTAGTCTGAGTTGTCTTGGACCGATTTTTTATATTTTACTAAACTATTGAAAATAACAAAAATAGAGTAATTTTTTTAACTTTGAGTATCCGCCATTTTGGAACGGGAGTAGATAGAAAGCTCGGGTTTGCGGCAAATGTTTTCTTTTTTTAAGCCCTTTCTAAAAATGTATCACTTTGTGGGTGTTCCAATTTAGAATGTCAAAGTTGAATCAAATCCAATATGGCGACAACCAACATGGCGGAAAAAATGATTACCCACCAATAAAGTAGTTTTTAATGAATTATACAGATACCCGCAAACCGGAGCTTAATATCTCAATTGCCACCGCAGATATTAAGCCGTTTCCGGACTTTTGGATCATCCTGTATATATTACTGCGCATTTGAAATATATTGACATTCATTTTTACTAATAATGTGCTTAATTAAAATGATATATCTAAAAAATATTATTTTCTAATTAAATGCATCAACTCAACCACCAATTGCAGCAGGCAAAACTTACTTAATTTAACTTCCAAGTCATTTATGGATTATGTTAGTGGCAAAATTTTATATTTAAGTATATTTTCGAAAGGTTTGTGTCTAATCAATCAAATATTTGATCACAGCTATTTGCATCAAATAGCTGCTATAGCAATTCATTATCGTGTAATCTTCTTTAATAACAGAAAATGGTCATTATTATTTTTCAATCTGGTACGGATTGTATCTGTGTATAATTTATCGATAAGAGAACCTTCTTTAGTTTGAGTGGAGGTGTCAAAACTTACCCTTATGGTACATTTATCGCCTCCAATTTTAATGAAATCATTGTCAGGTATTAAACACCTTCCAGGGATCTTGGTTTGCATTATATGCCCTAAATCATTGAATTTATTTATAAGTTTTGAGTATAAATTAAAATGTTCCTGATGGCGGCTGTGTTTTTCCTTAATGTGACTAAGTTTCTGAAGGAATTTTGAGTTATTTTTAAAGTTTGAACTCAGATGTTTTCAGTAGGCAGTGTTGTGGGTACGAGCCAGACCTTCTGGGTTACATCGGTCGACGGTGGTCGGCTCCTCTAATCCAAGTAACGCTGAAGTTCTGAAGTCCGTTCCAGCGGTAGCGCAGAAAATTTAGTTCCTTATTCAACACATTGAATAAGTTTTCATGTGGGTTGCTTTATAATAATTGCCATTTATTGAAAAATATTCAATTTTCGACAAACATATATACATAACAGATCACTCTACACATTTTCAAATCGGCATTACGCCGTGGCACCCTAAAATTAGGTTTTGGCGTTACCTTTTTTATTTTTTTTTTATTTTTTTTTTTAGTACATATTCTTATTTCAACACAATGTTTAACAAATGCTATACAATTACTCTATCTAACTAATATTAGAGACTGATCATACAATAGTGCATTACGCGTCGAGTGCGGAAAGTAGCATTTTGCATGCGAGTGTGGAGTTAGCACCCGAGCGACAGCGAGGGTAGTAAAACCACACGAGCAATGCAAAATGCCGTTTTCGCACGAGTTGCGTACCGTACTTTATCTACGATTGTTAGATTTAAATAATAAATACAGAATAAAACAAACTTCCAGTATACAAGTTCGTATCTCTTCTCTTGATAAAGATGGCATTAATCTTGAGTTGTATTTTTTGCCGAATTAATTATTTCTGGAGGAGTATTATTCTCTACATTTTCGTCAAAGCCACTTGATTCATTCATTGTCTTTCACTAAAAACTCGATATAAACAGTTACTTTAATAAAAGAATAGCAAATTAGTTTTGTTAAATGTAAACAAACTCGCTAATCGTGCGTAAAGGTGAAGAATTCCTCTTCTTTACCGCGCTAGCGTGGTAAAGAAGAGGAATTCTTCAGAACTATGAGACGTGCATGCGCAATGAATATAAGTACGTAAATAATCACTTTCTACGCATCTAAACAGAGATATGTTTATATTTCGTATCAATCGTAGATAAACATAATAAATATATTCAAAGTAATAAATAAACAACATGGTAATAATTTAATTTAAAATTACAAAAAAATAAAAAAATAAAAAAAATTAAAAAAAATAATCTTCTAATGATAGGTATACAGAATATGCAATTTCAATTGAATATTTGTTTCGTTATATTCGTATATACTATTCCCCCCCCCTCCCCCCTACCTTTTGGTTGACCATATCCATGAAGGGATTTTATAAATAAATACAAAAATAACAAATAAATACAAGCATAATAATTTACAAGAAACCTATATACTATCTTACAATTACATAAAAATTCATATCAGTATTTTTTAACTCTTAACTAGCCATACAACCGAATAAATACCTCGTATCCTCTTCCACTCATGTCTGACGAGTGCAATCCTCGGCCAGCATGCTCCCCCACAACATTTACTCATCTCTTCATCCCAACTTACTCTCGGTCTGCCTTTATTTCTTTTCCTGTCCATCGGATACCAACCTAATATCTTTTTCGTCTATCTGTCTTCAGTCGTTCTCACTATGTGTCCTGCCCAGTTCCATTTCTTGTCTATCTGAGTTTTTCCTATATCTTCCATTTCCGTCAATTCTCTTATCCATGTATTTGTTTTTCTATCCCTTCTTGTATAGCCTAGCATGCTTCTTTCCATAGCCCTTTGACATTTTAGATGAAATAGTTAAATTTTATACTAATTTATATGATGATAAGGAATTCATATCAATAGAGAGTGAGAAAAATAGAAATATGAACAAGGATGAAGTATGTGACTCTAGATGAAGTGAGATGAGCTGTCAACAAAATAAAGAGGGGTAAGGCACCAGGCTAGACCGGATAACTGGAGAAGAAATCAAAGCAGGGGGAGAAACTCTTATACATGCTCTTGCTCACATATACAACCTATGTATTAAACACTGAAAAATTCCTTTTAACTGGTCCATAGCTAAACTCATACTTTTATATAAGAAAGGAGATAGTCTAAGCTTGGAAAATTATCGACCTTTAAGCCTACTTTCGTGCCTATACATGGGACTTATGCATCTGATTTCAAGAAGAGTAGGTGGCAGAATCGATGAAAATATTGGTATTACACAGACAGGATTTAAATCAAATATATCAACCCTAGATAACAAATTAGTGGTGAAGCAATTAATAAGGAAGAGAACTGAATATAAGTTCCCGATGATTCCACTATTTATAGATTTTAAAAAAGCTTTTGATATGGTGAACAGGGTAGATGTGATAAAAGGACTAAGGAATAGCGGGTTAGAGGAGGCATATGTGAGACTGTTTGAAAATATATATAAAGAACTCGATTAGAAATAAGTTTAAATAACGAGAAAAGAGAAGTTGTTGTTAAAAGAGGGGTAAGGCAAGGTGATATTCTATCTGGGAAACTATTTAAAAAAATTTTAGATGACGCGGGCAACCGATTAAATTGGAATGGCTGTGGAATAAAAGTAAATGGTGAGTGGTTAAATATACTAAAGTTTGCGGATGACCTAGTTTTAATTGGTAAATCCCATGAAGAAGCTACGAAAATGTTATCAGCGCTAGTAGAGCAATCAAAGAACGTAGGACTAGAGATAAATATAAATAAACAGGTTAAGTGTGTGCAAGTCAGCACACAGAGAGTGCTGACACACAGCTATACAGTGTGGTCCGTAGGCCACACTGTATAGTCTAAGTATTTCCCTATTTATGGTGTTTTTTAAAATGCTAAAAAGCTTCTTTGAACTATCCTATGGGTCTGATATTCTCAAAACACATAAACACACTCTGATAAAGTATTTTTTTGCCACTGAACCGGACTACAACCTTATAAATACATAGAAAAGACCATAATTATAAAAAAAACGTATTTTGTCAATAAAAAGTAAAATAATATTTTTTCGAAATTTCCAAAAAGTGGTATCTTTACTTTTGGTCGAAGAATGTTCAGGAATTATTTCAGAATTTTTGCACTTCACATAAGCGAGATAGAGGGGGTGGGGGACATGTTTCACAGCCGCTTCAAACTCGCCTACGCTCGCCCTATCAAAGTTATAACCAAATAATTATATATTTTTGTAATCAGCTCGACGTACCCTTTCATATGTTACCCCTCACGGTGTCGAAAAAAAAAAAAAAAATGTAACCCTTAAGTTTTTTTACCCTAATTTTTTTGAAAAATATTTTTTTTAAGTCGCTACATTTTTAAAATATGTGGGCAGGTACAAGACACATACATGCCAAATTTAAAAGTGATAGGACAAAAGGTGTAGCAGTGAGAGTAGGCGACAGGACGGACAGACAGACACACGCAGGAAAATATAAGGATCCTTGGTTTTGCCTACGGACCCCAAAAAGACGAGGTTCATGGCTTTTAACACTGCAGATAGAGGAAATATCAAGTGCCGAGATAATGAAATAGAATCGGTAGAAGAATACATTTACTTGGGTTCTTTAAACTCAAAAGGCTATGAAGATAGTGACAAAGAAGTCAGTCGAAGAGTAACTCTCGGGTGGAGAGCTTATAATAAATATCGTCACTTGTTTAGGTCTGGAGTAGACATAACAGCAAAGAGGAGACTGGGCGATGTGTGTAAGGCCAGTCCTTCTATACGGGAGCGAGACGTGGACACTGACTACCAACGTAATAAAGAAGATGAGAGTTTGTCAAAGGGCTATGGGTTGCTTTAAGATTCTGGAAATAAACAAACCGATGTCCTCGAAACACTATTTGCCGTCGTGTTCAAGGTGTTATGTGCTGTGTAAGGTACTGACCAACTCTGAGCTTGACTGACTGTTGCAACCTCTCTTGTTCTTGATCGACTAGAGAGGTTGGTAGAAAGTTACACAACAATATTGTCACCACAATTTTTATTACAAAAATTGGGTTAATTCTGTACAGAATTAACCCTTACTAAGTTAACACACACTGAAGATGATGTTATTTGTCGAAACGCGTCTGTGAGTTTATGTGTAATAAAAATTGTGGTGACAATATTGTTGTGTAACTTTCTACCAACCTCTCTAGTCATAATTATGAAGTGGTACCACAAAATCTCAGTCAAAACTACTAATTATTTGTTCTTGATCGCTTGTAACTAAGATTTCTGCAAAGCTTTTACATTTTTGCAAAGGATTAAAAATAATATAAGTATAATAAAATATGAAGTAGATAAGAAATAGTCCAGAAATTGTTATCATACTTAGATGGTAGTTTAATAGTAGCAAATAAAATAATTAATTACAAATCATGCCCACCTGCAAGGATAATATAAATAAGTTATACAGGTACCTAGTAAAGCAAACAATATAATTCGTTTTTTAAAAATAGTTCGTTTTTACACACAGTATTTCCACTGCCAAGAAAGGTATGCATGCGACTTTAAAAAATACTTTACTTACTTTACTTTACTTAAAAAGTACTTTTAAAAATTACTTGCTATGGTTTCTCGCTGCATAGGCTGGTAATCGATAATCTACTCTGCCTGTAGGTGGTGAATATTGAAGTATGTCAGGGACCGCAATGATTTCAATGTTTTCTTGTTGCAAATGTTGGTCTGTGTATTAAACTGATGGAGTTTACTTACAGCTTTCATTACGTCATTAACTATGATGACATCTCTGCAATATATGGGCGTAATTAAGCACTTGAAATTTCTCCGCCATCATCCTAAATGCTTATTCAATAGTTTTTCTTCCACGGCTTAATAATCTGTAGTTGAATATTCTTTTAACATTATCAGGAACCCGTTTTGAGTAAGGTCTAAATAAGTATCGCGATATTGGGAATACCTCGTCTGCTAAAAAGTAAGAAGGAAAAAGACTATCACTGTCATAAAAACGAAGCTTTAAGTGTGGTGGAATATCTAGTTTTGATTGAAGTAACCAATATTTCAATGCTGAGGAGCAGAAAATGCCTCCATCAGTTTCTTTCAGCATATTCAGTTCCAACCATTGTGAGAAGGCCATCAGCAGAGGCCTTCTCAAGAGGTGTGATTTGTAATGAAAATGAGTAGATCCAGTTTTTAAAATATTTTCGATTCTTACATGTTTGCCATTGATTGATTCGAAGCGTTCGGCAGTACTTATCCACTGTTCCTTCCGATTTATAAGCATGTATTCTTCCTTCAATTTATTCCGTGATATTTTCATAGTCTCCTAAACTATTCTCCTGATAGTTGTCTCTCCTCTGGAAAAATATAATCCCAGTGATACAAATGTGCACCCTGTTGCCGAATACCTGAAATAAAACAATAAATTTAATTGAATATTTTTTGTTACAGTGCAAAGAAAACTGAAGGCATTTAAAAACAGCTGTTGTTAGTTCGGCTCCAAAAAAAAAAAAATAAATAAAAAAATAAATAAAAATAAAAATAAATTACATGAAGCCTTGCAGTTTATTTTACCATTCACGAAGAATACACGCAGGAGGATATTTTACCCAAATATCCTCAAGAACCTGTGGTAACTGACCCGATTATCCTGACTCTCAACCCCTTTTAAATTCTCCAAATCCCGAATGGCCAGCATATGGCAAGTATAGATTTGCCAATATTACCTTAAAAACTAACCTTTTTACCTTTTCGACTCCAGGATGATTGCTGTAGCGTCCCTAGTCCCTAGTTGAAGTATTAGTGTCACCTTTAGGTCCTCCGTCGCCACAATACACGTCTTGGGGTTAGCCTCGTCTGGTCTCTCCTGACTCCTGACTTCCTGCCACTAGCCTCAGACCAGTCCTCCTCGTCACTCTCACCCTCCCCTCTATAAGTATAAAGTTCCTGAATTAACACAAAAAATTACAGCGTCTTAACTGTGTTGTAGATTAATTTGCATTACCTTTATCATACTAATGACTTTGCCTGCGGCTACCACTACTCCTAGGCGTCCAATCCCTGTTTTCGGCATCTACTACTGTTACCAGGACCCTGGGTCGACAATTCCTGACTGCCAGAACTCAAAACCTTAACGCGCAGCCTGTGAAGTTTCCCCGGTCGGCATATTCCCTAGAGTAACCTTTTAAGGCTCTTCCTTAATGCCTCTTCCTCTTGGGCCGTAATTTTTCCTCTATCCCTACTTAAGAGCACTACGATCTGCATGTCCTTTCTCCTGGCCGCATCGACTCACTATTTGGTCTTTCCGTACCAGGGTTGGAGCAGCAGAGCTTTCTGCTCTTTTAAGGCTGAGATTCCCCGAGGCCTTCGGTCTCGGGTTGAGGTGTGGGATTTGGAGTCCCCTTTCGAGGTCCCTTCATCCCACTTCCTCTCTCGCCCTATTTCTTTGTCTCTCCCTTTGTGACCTCTTCTTGGTTGCCTTTTTCTGTCGTCGTTCCATTCCCACGCAGTCGAATCCGACCTCGTGGAGCCTTCCTCAAGACTTATAGGGGGATGGAAGATGCTATCATCTCTTGTGGTTGAGGAGTCCTTGTTGGTCCTCCTGCTCCCCTAGAAGAATATCCTCTTAATTCACTCTCTTTAGCCTTATTTTGTGAGGTTGGGATTCCCGATTCCTTCTGTAGTACATCAGACACATTCATGGGGTCTTCTACTTCAGCCAGTTCCATTTTTTTGTGTTAAAATCGTGTATAATAATGTTGTTAGTGTTTGTTGTGTTGAGTGGGTATATTATCTAATAGAGCTACTAGACCAGGTGTTGATATAGGGATTCCGTTCGCGAAAATAGGGCGACGCGTCTCTTCATTCCTTCTCAGGGGGTCCTAGTGAGTCAGAAAGTGCAGGGTGCCGGTGCCGAAAGTGGTCAGGTTACTGTGGTGGTGGTAACGGGGAGGGGGGGGGGGGGTAAATTGGGGCCCTCAGCCAATTCGTTATATCTCAACGTATAGAACGATGATATTGGTGTCAAATTGTCCATTATATTATTGTCTACAAATCATTATATTACACATTTTAATCTAAAGCAAATATTTTCTCCGTAAAACTCGTTAGAAGTCTGAATTGCTTTATTGTGACAAAAATGTTATAAAATAATAAATTTTAACTCTTGTTAAGAATTATAAGGTGCTCATCAAGCTTTAGTATTATTTTAAAATTAGGAAATAATTTTCTTAGTTGATTACTAATGTCAGTACCCGGGGCATGCCAACGAGGAGGCGTAAGGGATGGCTAATGTCCCATTCCAGGCCACCCCAACCGCTCTACCTTTAAATGTGAGCTTAACATAAGAAAATTCGCTAAAACTAACTATAATACGTTTATGTATTTTATTTTTATGAAATAAATCTATATTGTAACTATACTATTATTTATTATATTGTATTAATTTAATATAATAAATAAATATAATAGTAAAAAAAATTGATTATATTTGAATACATGAAAATATATATATATATATATATATATATATATATATATATATATATATATATATATATATATATATATATATATATTTTTTTTTTTTTTTTTTTTTTTTTTTTTTTTTACACATGGTTTTTATTCAGCTTCAAAATTTTTGTAATTTTCACTTGAAAATTAACATGCCATTATACAATGCACGTCATGTTTCCTGCAGTTGCATGATTTAGTGGAACAGGTTGATTTACACTTACATGGAGCAATCAGATCAGAAGGAACACATGGTTTTGTGGACATAAGAGGCCATAATTGTTCATCTTCTCTTAACTTAAATAGTTTTATGTATCATATATTGGTGAATTTGCATTTTTTTATATCTTCTATTTATCATTTATCAACTCAACGCTGCAAATTACATCTTTTAACTCAACAGCACATTTTTGTAGAATATTTCCATTGGTCGACTCGATAGAACAGATCCTCTCAACAACATCTTAAAGGGGCAAATTACTTAAAAACACTAATGGTGATTTATTCCATTAAAAAATATATGAAAATAAGAGTTTTCCCCATATTTTTATATAAGTAAAGATTTAACCTTAGTCCCAACAGTTACTCCTATGCCTACAATTTCTGTCATTCTTTGAGCTAAATAGGTCGTTTCAAAGTAATATATTTTGAATTTTACCTCATTATAAGCTTTTCAAACGCGTTTCTTAACGCTTTTTGACTGGTATTAGATAAAGGTCGTATGTGCTGGTTATCAGATGTTGTTACCGACCTTTTACAATTTCTCATACAAGATTTATGGTATCTAATTTCTCGAGCGAACAGGTCGTATGGTAACGAGAGAGTGCTATTCCTTGTAAATACCTAATCTTTTTTTTAGACATTTTCTAACCTGTAAATAAATATCAAAATTATAAATACATCAACCTTTTACTGTTTATGTATTTCTAATTTTTTATCATTTTCTCGAATCAAATATATATTTAGGATTCTAGTTTATATATATAAGTAGATACAAATAATTTATTTATTTATAATTTAATGTAATTATTTGTTTCAAGATAAAATGAACATGTACATTGTACATATAGGTATTGATTTTCATTCCTGTCGATCTGTTCTGGTAACTTGTTGCATTTGCCAAGGTACTGATCCAGTGCTGCTTCTAAAGTAATTTGTAAAATCTTCTCTTACGGCAAAACCTTCAATATTTCCAAAGCCACTTCTAGCTAATATAGGTATCAAATTTTCTACTGGTAGGGTTTCTGAGTTATTGACTCCAAAAAAACATGCATTATTTTCTTCCAAAAAGGCATCTAAGCATATTATGAAGACAACACGGAGTCATTATTAAGCAGTCAGTAAGTAACTTTAGGATTGACAGCTATTGGCGTATAAAATATTTAAAATACTTGACTCAGAAGAGCAAAGGAGTTTTCTGAGACTCTTCTTGCACGTGAAAGTAATTAACAATGGTTTTTTTTGTTTACTCGAGCATCATTTCTTATGTAAGGTTTTATCATATGTGTTAACAGTTTGAAGGCTTCGTCACCTACAAATACATATGGCAACACACAATATCTCCCACTTGTCTAGGAGGAAAGATTTTTCAATGATACCACTGTCCCCTTCTTTTCCATATGATCCTATACCAACCATTAAAAATTTGTAGTCAGCATCTACAAAAGCAAGCAGGACTACAGAAACAAATCTTTATAGTTAAAAAATTGAGAACCGCTATTTCCTGGGCACAATATCCTAACGTGTTTAGCGTCCACAGCTAAAAGGCAGTTGGGAAAACTCCATTTTTCTTCAAATCCCTTTGCTCTATCGCCACAGGTTCTGTACTGTTGGAGTTGGCATAAAAATAGCTGGAAGTTTTTCACTGCATAACTTTAGAACATGCTTTACAATACGACTTATATAGCCCGGCGATATGCGAAATGCAAATGATAAAGATGCGTAACTTTCTCCATTCGCTAAGAACCTGAAACGATTAAAAAAAAAAAAATATAATAATAACAGCAATAATAATAATATACTATTTAGGAACGCAGCAGCGTTCCGCCCCGCCAAGTCAAAAAGTCAAAATTCACAAAAGCTGCCAGTGTATATATACTGTAGGTGACAAACTAGGGTTTTTGGGGGTCTGCAGCGTGAAATACGTTCAAGCAACCTAAATAATTTTTTAATATCTTTGAAGGCCGTGTCCTGTAGATCAAATTAAAAAAAGAAGGTCAAAATCGGTCTAGTAGAAGTTGAGAAAAATATGTTTGACAATGATAGTTTTGATAATTCTTCTTCTTATTCTTATTCTTCCTTCATTTTACGTTGACGCACCTACAACCTACACTACTGAACCTACTTTAATGAATGAGGGCTTTTTGATTCGTCTAGGGCCCTAGTGCATTCCCCCCCTAGAACCCATCAACTCATTACTACGCTGAATTGGAGCGAGAAACCAAGCTATCAGTCTAAAATGGGTAGAAACCAAGTAAGCGTCATACGAAGTGGTGAACCTGACAATTATACGGAGGCACACCAGTGTGTTGTGTAGTAGTTTCGTGCGTTTGAATTACTTCTTTTTTCGAGTTCATCTTTTGAACTTTGTATTATAGGTTTAGTTCAACCTTACTCTCTTGAGTTCAAGGGGGATTAATTTGTTTATTAATACATATTTCTGTTTTCTATGATTTTATTTTATTATTATTATTTATTATTATTGTTTCCGAGGTTACCGAAGGTAACGGAAGCATTGTGTTCTTTTTTAAAAACGAAAAACTTTTATGCCTCCGATTTTAAAAATTCCAAGACAGGAATCCGTTTCAGACATCAGGGAACATTTTTGGACTCGTGTCTGTCTGTCTGTCTGTCGGTCTGTGTGTCCGCGAATTATGAAACGTGCGACAATAACTTAAGTAAATGTCGACCGATTTTGACGAAATTTGGTAGACATGTTCATTTTACCAATGCCCAGGAGAGGTCGTTGGACAACATTATCCGTCCAAGCGTTCACGAGCAACGCTAGCGTAAACGTGAACTTCAAATTTAAAATTGGAATTTTAGGTCGGGAAAAAATCTAACTTCATCTATTCAATGAGACAAACATTTTTTTCAAATGCAATTTTTTAGTAAAACCAACAGCGACACCGCTATGTTAAAGGTCGCTAAAACTATTAATAGTTTTTACCCATTAAACAATATAACAATAAAGTACATGATAGGATGCGAGGAAGCTATGTGCCACACTAATTGGCAGTCTATTTTAAATTCTACATACTTTTATTTTTTTGATTCTTAAAAATAATGGTGGAGATGCCCCATTCCTATTCTTTTTTATCTAGTTTATTCACTGCAATTTTTGCTAGTTGAAGTTGGGGCAAAATATTACTCGTTAATTATAATAGATCTGATTTAAGTGCACCTATTGTATAATAATAAATATTGTTTTTTAAATATTTTTATTATGGTTGAGTTGATATTTTCTAATAAGTGGAGATCGTTTCTATATCTGTCTAGTGGATTAACCCGGTACTGACTGAGGTAGTGGTTTCTTAGACTGATGTAATGTGGGCATTCGAAAAAGAAGTGATGCAAGTCCTCGTTTTCCTTCATGTTGCTGCACCGTCTGCAATGTTCGGTTGTGTTGAATCCATACTTGATTCCTTTAAAGTAAATAGATATTTTCTCTTTGTTGATCAGTCTTAGTTGGCAAATAATTCTTAGCTTATGAATGGATACTCTTTTGTAAATTTTTTCAAAGATTCTATGATGTGACACTACCTCTCAGTTTTTTTTTGAATCGGCAAAGAGCTTCTATAAAGTCCAAATTTCAGAACTTGTGCTGAGGTTTTCATATAACATCTCACACAGAAATAAAAGATTTAATAGTTGTTGGTGAAAGAGTACTTGTGCTCATCCATGGTGGCAAGTAAGGTGAAACATTAGAGAACACATGTTGTCAAAAGACTGCGGAGTCCGTTATATTTGTTCAAATAAAAAAAATTTCCATCGATATCGGCATGAGCTATTTATCATAGTATTCGAGTTTTTATCAAGTGCAAAAACGTATTAGAACGGAAAACTGAATCTCAGAGATTGGGGTTGTGACTAATGCCAGTACCTTTGCTCTGCATCAAACAGACATGTTTTTAGCACCAACTTCTCTCATGAAGTTTATACTGTTTCATTGTAGAACTAGATGTGGAAATAATTAATGTGGATGCCGAAAGAGAAGATTGGAGTGATCAAGTGTTCAGGATGCCAAGGTTCCTGCCTCAACAATGAACGAGTTGACAGAGCACTGGATTACTTCAGGGATTGTGAAGATCAGCATGTATACTTGAATTACTTCTCTGCCTGCATTTCAAAATACAGTAGAACCCCCCATATCCGACCTCGGGTTATCGACTCCTTGGAATATCCCGACCGAACTTCATCCTTATCAGAATATTGAGTGTAAAACAAAAAAAAAAAAAGTAGCCAGTCGGTTCTTTGTTATCGTACTGATACTGATGGTTAGACTTCGTTTCTTATTATCGTGGGTGTCATTCTATGTTTACAATTCAGTGTTACGCTATATTTATTACGAGGCTCAACTGAATCCAAATAGGGTTTTGTGTACATTACTCTAGAAGTTAGATGTTCTTTAACGGCTTGACAAAGATGAGTCCGTTTTAAAACTAGCTTCAGAGTTAGCAGATGGTGTAACAACAATTAAGGATTGGAAAAAGGGTCTGAAAGACTTTGAGACGTATTCCTTTACAGGATTCGAATGAATATTCTTATATACATATTCAGCATTGAGTACGTAAATTGATTTTTAATAATAAAGATTTAATTTTTATACTGAACAATTCGCTTTTATTTGTTCTTCGGATTATCCGACCTTTTTTGTGTTCTGACCACGCTCCGGTCCCGTAGGGGGCGGATATAGGGGGTTCTACTGTAAATATAAATTAATCTATAAATAATCTAACTAAATGAATATCTATAAATTAATATAAAAATAACATAATTTTTTTTCTAAATAACTTTGACTGAATACAGCTTTATTATTTCAACATACCCTGCATGTTTTTTTATCGATTATTTTTATTTTTTACCAATAAAACTAAAAGTGATATGAAAAAGCAAAAACTAACAATCCTTCTTTGGCTTTTCTTAACGTATACGCATACAAATTTTCATGTCTCTGGGTTCAATATTAAAGGCGTGAGGTTATAGCGCGTGTGACGCGGGGGTCGAAATCTCAGTCGCCGTGCAGCCTTAATATTCCCCTTACGATTCCTTAGTTTCCCTTCCATTAATTACATCTAGTCATACTTGGTATCGTATTGGTAAAGTAATTTTAAGAGGAACTATAATGAAAAAGGGTATAATTTTGCAGACTGTGAAAGAAAAGTCAGAATTTCAATAATCCGTGGAAGTGTCGTAATCGGACGCCATTTTTTAAAAATATGTATATGTATTTCCTCTTCGATTAAACTTACTTAACATAAATTCGAGTCTGAAGAACTCGAAATAAAAGTTTGTCGTCACCGAGTAAGTAATTAGTTACCACAATGTTTGGAAGTATTCTTCATTTAATCTTCTTTATAAAGATGAGATGTCTTTTAAGTCTTGGCGTACTTAACATTTCTAAAAATGTGTCATCTCCAATTTCTTCTAGCAAAAGGTTTTTTTAAAATAATTTTATCCTTATAAACTTATTACCACATTCAGCAGCAAAATCTTCATTTGTCGAAATTAACAAATTACTGACTCAATAGTTGCTTTTAAGAACGTATCATTTGCTCTAATAACAACTTACTTTTAACCTGGACATCGGATTAAATATTTTAGATTATTTTTAATTTCTTTTTGTTTTTCTTTACTTCCTTCGTACTTCATTCCACTTTGACCTTATGTAGTCTTCCTTCGGAATTTTTCTTTGTGGGAATGTCGCAGCTGCGATTTAGAGAATTTTATTTATTTTTATTTAGAAAATTGAAAGGTAGTGGGGGCAAGTGAATATTTTTACTTTGTTTTTATTTATATTGTTTTGACGTTCTAATTTTGTGAATTTTTCTTCTGAAGAAAAAATAAATGAGTCCTGGTAGTAAGATATCAATCAGATTTTGGATGTAGTCAATGAATAAAGAGTCATCAAGACCCATCGGGAAAATAGTGGTTCTAGACGAATGAAGACTTCGAAGTTCGATCCAGAGGCATTCGGGAAAATAGTGGTTCTAGACGAATGAAGACTTCGAAGTTCGATCCAGAGGCATTCAATGTTTGATTCGAGGACAGTACGGACGCCGCCGCCTCGAAGCATGTTACATTATACGCATCATTACGCTAAACCATTATAAGTATCAGGAAAGTACAAACTGCTCAAAGAAGAAATATTTAACCAAGTCTCGGTGACGACTACAAGATCGTTGTCAAAACCAGACCTAGAAGGGAAATAATGACACTGAATATTGGTCTGCGATAATGAAAATAACGTGTGTAATTTTTTAAATGTAATTGGTCGACGAGAGCAAAATCCAGGTCGATGCACGAACCTCCTCGAATGTTTGACTTTTCCAAACTTGTTTTGAGCTGACGTCCAAATGTTTCTTTCATGAAGTTTACAAAATGTTTATTTTCTTTCTCATATAAAGAGAAAGTATTGTGATGGCGCGAGAAAATTCGATTTTTAGATTTTGATGGATTTACACGTTTTGAGGTCACGTGACTCCAAAAAAGTGGTCTTTGAAAAATGTCTGCCTGTCGTCTGTGCAGACGCATGGAGCCTAAACTACTGGGCCGATTTTGACGAAATTTGGCATACATGTTCAGCAAAATTATACCCCGAGGCGAAATCGAGAAATGAATTTTAACTCTAAATTTGAGGGCGCTACACCCCAAAAACTCTGAAAAAGTGAAAAGAAATTATTTCTCGAAAACGGTTCCGACGATTTTGATTAAACAAATCTAAAATGTAGTCCATTTAAATACGAATCTAACGACATAAGCCGTTTTCCAGGGAAAAATCTAGTTCCTAAGAAAATAGCCTAAAACGCGAACGGAGAGCCCGGGCTCGATTCCCCGCCCAGGAGAAGTCTTTTTTATGATAAATTAGGATGAAATGTCCAATAATAATTAAATGTACATACGAAAACTAATAAATGAAAAACACAATTATGGAACTCGTACATGAGATAGTTGTCTCAGACCGATTTTTTTTTTAAATCTAAATAGAATCATCGGATACAATTATAGGGATATCAGCGTACTCTTTCATAATTTTCGGTATTTTGGACGTGTATGTCAATAAATTTAATTCAAAGAAATCTTTGATGTCATCAGTCTTTAATTTTGGTGACTATCAGAGCTCGATGGTTGTTAATCATGCTTTTAACCACGCATTCTGCTATTCTATATCCGCATTCTGCCGTCACTACAGTGCACGGATTGACTGACTTTAGTCGTCTATTAACTTTAGTATTTCTGAAGGGGTCAACTTAATGACAGCTTTTTTTAATTCCATCGACTCCCTAGGCTTCAACGATTTCCCCGTGCATTGATTAACGCATATGTATTCCTTAATCCCCATATATTCGTCGTTGTTTATTCAGGTTTCAGGTCTATGCAATTATTTTGGTATCTGGCAACAATAACGTTGAGTATAACATCCTCAGGGCCTACCCGCTGTTGAAATTCTGTGCATGCATCTTTGATGGTGTGGGCAACCTGTGCTTCTGCACTATCTGTTGAACTCATTTCTTAAATCCAGTTTACTTTTTCCATGAGCATAATAAAATTTGTGTGACCTAATATCAAACATACAGAAGAACATTAATGTTCCTTTCGATGACATAGAAATTGTCATGGGAAAACTCACTGCGTGTTATAAGAATAGACTGCCAATTGGTGTGGCACATAGCTTCCTCGCATCCTATTACGCACTTAATTAATTTATACTTTTACAAAACATTATTGTCTAATTTGTTTAATTGTTTCCCCCGTTTTTTTGACTTTCTCATATAAAGAGAATGTATTGTGATGGCGCGAAAATTCGATTTTTGTGATGTTGATGGATTCACACGTTTTGAGTCCAAAAAAGTGGTTTTTAAAAAATGTCTGTCTATCGTCTGTGCAGACGCCTGGAGCCTAAACTACTGGGCCAAATTTGACGAAATTTGGCATACAAGTTCAGAAAAATCATACCGCGAGGCGAAATCGTAAATGAATTTTATCTCCGAATTCGGGGTTAAAATAATAAAAGTTTCATACAAATCAGATAAGTACTTTTTAAGCTATAGGTGTAAATAAATGTTAGTTTGTGCGCATGTGGAAGAGAAACTCATATGGGACCACCAGTGAGCTAATTATGACCTATCATCCAAATTTAAATAAAATCGGACGAGTAGTTTTTAAGATGTTGGTTCGCAAAAATTGAGCGACGACAGGCCGACAGACAGACATGGAACTAAAACTTTTCCCTGATGGTGTGAAACGGATTTCTGTCTTAGAATTTTTGAATTAGTTTAGAGGGACTAAAACAGGTCTTTTCATCCCTAACTCAAAAAGTAGGGCGAATAAGTAAAGTAGGGCAAAAAAGTAAAGATTGCAACTTAATTATTTTATAAATAGTAGAAAATGTATGGCTAATGTAATGAAGTTGTCGAAATCAGGTTGGCGGCACTGCGCTTTTTTGACCATGTTTATCTTTGTTTACAACATTATAACCTGCATCTAAATAACCTTTATCTACGATTGATAAGAAATATAAACGTTATATCTTTGTTTAGATGCGTAGAAAGTTATTATTTACGTACTTGTATTCGTTGGGCATGCGCGCGTCTCATAGTTCTGAAGTATTCCTCTTCTTTACCACACTAGTGCGGTAAAGAAGAGGAATTCTTCAGCTTTACGCACGATTACCGAGTTTGTTTACATTTAACAAAACTAATTTGCTGTTCTTTTATTAAAGTAACTGTTTATATCGAGTTTTTAGTGAAAAACAATGAGTGAATCAAGTGACATTGACGAAAATGTGGAGAATAATACTCCTCCAGAAATAAATAATTCGACAAAAAATACAGCTCAAGAATTAATGTCATCTTTATCAAGAGAGAGATACGAACTTACATACAGCAACTTTATTTTTTTCTGTATTTATTATTTAAATCTAACAATCGTAGATAAAGTACGGTACGCAACTCGTGCGAAAACGGCATTTTGCATTGCTCGTGTGGTTTTACCACCCTCGCTATCGCTCGGGTGCAAACTCCACACTCGCATGCAAAATGCTACTTTCCGCACTCGACGCGTAATGTACTATTTATTTGAGTTTAATTCCAATTCTTATTTGTTTTTAATATTAAATCTCTTATATCTGCTATTAAAAGTGCTAATAATTATTGTTATTTATTAAAATATTAAATAAAAACTGTGCAATGGACGAAAATGTGAATCTTTTTTCTACCGGAGATAAAATATTGTATGTACCTCGTAAGTAAAGTGCCATTATTCCCCTCGCGATAATTTTCTCCCTCGGCTGCGCCTCGGGAGCTGATTAGAGTTATTCCCTCGGCTTCGCCTCGGGATTTAGGGACCATGGTTCCTTCGGCTTCGCCTCAAGAACCAACTTTTTCGCTCAGGGAATAATGGCTTACTTTACTCCCTAGGTGCATAAATAACTATTTGTTTACCGGAGCCATAATGTTATTTTGAGAGGGGTTACTTTGTGCCTTTTTTTAATTTTGATATTTTGTAAGGGATTGGAGCTTTTTAATATTGGGGAAGGGGATAATGGACAATTTTGGAGTATATATTTATATTTTTCTAAACGGAAGTTTTTGGTTGGATTTTTGTTATGGTTGTTTGCAGGTATTTAAACGGGTATCATAGGCAGTCTGTGGACTGACTTAAGAGTGGACCAACCTGGCATTTGCCTAGTAAATTGAGGGAAACCACAGAAAACCTCAATTAGGTTGGGTGGATCCGAGTCCTTCCAAAATTCTTCCTATGTTTTCCCTAAGTAATTTTTATTAATTTTTTTAATTTAATTCGTTTGTGAGTTTCTGTTGGTGATTGGACTCCAGATTTTTTCAATTTATTTGAAATGAGTAAATTATTTCTTTTACGAATTTTAGTGTGAGTTTAATATTTTTTAAATTTGAGAATAGGATAGTCTTGATTTTTTCATTTTAGTCTTGAATGTCTTGTAATTTAAGTTCTTGGTATAATTTATTTCTTTCTGATTTATATTTCGGACATTCCAATAGGATGTGAGCTACATTTTCTTCTTTTTCAGGACAAGAATAACATATTGGTGAATCACTTAGTCCTATTATATAGTTGTACTGAATGCATCGTGCATGGTAACTTCTTAATCTATTAATTTTTATTATATCTGTACGAGTTAGTTTTGTTTTCCAAAACCATGGTTTATGTGGAATTTTTTTGACTATTAATTTGAAATTTTTTGCTTTTTCTGGTTCTTCTTGTAGTTTTATATTAAATTTTTCAAACATATTCTTTTTGGATAGTGTTATAAGGTCTCTTGTTGGTATTTTTTTTCAGATTGTTGTGTAGGGGGTTTGGCAAGTTTGTTTGCTTCCTCGTTTCCTTCAATTCCTTGATGTGATTTGACCCGTATAAAGTCTATTTCTTTATTGTTTCTTCTTATTTCTGCTATATTGTTTAAAATATTCATGAAGATGTGATCCAAGTGTGTAGTGTATGAAATGTTGTCGTTTTTTAAGAACGCCCTGGTTTATCACATGCTATCGTGTATTTGTTAGTTATTTTGTAATGTGTTTGATAGCAAAGTAAAAGGCAGCAGTAGAGGGTTCTACTTGAATTCTCTATTTATTTGATTATAATAACTTGGTATATTTTTTAGTTGACTCTCAAAAATATTTGAACAAGAAACAAGAATGAATTATTATAAATAATATATGACATTAAGTCATTTGTCAGATTGCCAGGTGGAATCCAACACACCCCCTCACATGGCATTATATGGTAGTGAATGACTTCAGACCAAGTTCGGCAGAGTGTTTACTTGTCTTCACCCGATCTAACCCTTTCGTGAAGATATCCGCTGTCATATCTTTTGTTGAGATATACTTCACCTCAATATTTTTCTCCTCTACTAGATTTCGCACATGATGGTATTTCACATCAATGTGTTTGGTCCTTTTGTGGTAGATGGGATTTTTGGCCAGCTGTTGAGCTCCCATGTTATCACTGAAGATCACAGTCGGGCCACCAACAAACTGGTCTAGTCCTAGTTGGAATAAAATTCTGCGAAGACTTAATGCTTCATTTGATGCACTGGTTAACGCCATGTATTCCGCTTCAGTACTCGATAGAGCGACTGTTGTTTGTCTTTTCGACTCCCACGAAATTGCGGCTCCGGCCAGAAGAAAACAGTAACCTGTCCGAGATTTTCTGGTATCTTCGTCACCGGCCCAGTCAGCATCTACGAAACCTTTTAGGACTTTTCCTGTTTTAGAAAATACCAACTGATAATTGTAGGTTCCACTTATGTACCTTAAGAGTCTTTTAGCCGCGTTGAAATGTTGAAGTCTTGGGTCAGTCGAGAATTGGGCTAGTCGATTTACGCTAAACACAATATCGGGACGTGTAGCCACGGCTAAATACATTAACGAACCGATGAGACTTTGGTACTCTTCTTTGTTAGTTCGTTGTTGTAATTCTGTCTCTTGAGGTTCTCGTGTTAATTTGATGTTTGGTTCCATCGGACAGAAGACATTGCGGCATTCCAGCATTCCATATTTTTCGAGGATTTTTTCGATGTAAAGACGCTGGTTTATATGGATATCAGAGTTGACCTTTTTTACCTCGATTCCGAGAAAATAGCTTAGCTCACCTAAATCTTTCATTTTAAAAATTTTACCAATTTCCTGTTTAAATTTAGATAAGTAGTCGATTGAAGTCGATGCTAAAGTAAGGTCGTCTACAAATACCGCAATAATAGTAAGATCTTCTCCTTCTCTTCTGAAGTACAGACAAGGTTCCGAATCAACTTGAATGAAATTTAACTGTTTTAATTTAGAGTCTAATTTTTTATTCCATTGACGTCCAGATTGTTTCAAACCGTAAATTGATTTTTTTAGGCGGCAAACTTTTGTTTCTTGTCCTTTGACCAAAAAACCTTGTGGTTGATCCATGTATACTTCCTCCTCAAGATCACCATTTAAATAGGCTGTAGTAACATCCATTTGATGGAGAACTAGGTTAAGTTCAGTTGCAACAGCTAACAAGAGCCGAAGTGAATTGAACCTAACCACAGGAGAAAAAGTTTCACCAAAATCTATGCCAGGTCTTTGGGAGAAACCTCTGGCCACTAGTCTCGCTTTGTAGCGGTCAAGTGAACCATCGGCTTTATATTTTTTGGTAAGAATCCATCGACAAGATACAGGTGTCCGCCCCTTGGGTAAATCAACTAAATCCCAAGTATTGTTTTCTAGTAATGAATGGTACTCACTGCTCATGGCAGACATCCATTGAGCACCATCGTCACTATTTAAGGCGTCTTCAACGCTTAAATAAGCTGTGCCAAGAAAGCATTGGTCTACAGAAGCATTGAGTTTCCCAAAATAATCAGGGTTCTCAGTTATGTTTGAAAATTCGTCGGATGGACTAAAATCAGTTAAATTTAGTTGCTGGTTGTCTGTGTCAGTATTGTTTAGTTGTTGGTTGTCTGTGTCAGTATTATCACCCCCTGAATCTTTCATTTGATTTATCACATGAATTGATTTATTGCTGACACTAGTTTCTTTAGGTTCTATAGGACTAGGAATAAAATCTGGGGAATTTGATTCTTTTGTCGTTAAGAAATCAAAATTTATTGTAGAGTTAATGTCGATTAAATTTAAATTTGTATTTTCCAAAGATTTGTTTTTGTCATTATCAATATTTAAATTTGGTTCGTTTAATTCAATAAATCTGACATCTCTACTTTTTATTACATTTTTTGTTCCGGGTTTCCAAAGTTTATAGGCTTTTGCTTCTTCTGAGTAACCTACTAGGATATATTCAGATGATCGAGGTGCTAGTTTTTGTTTGCCCGGTTTCTTATTTAAAACAAAAGCTTTAGAACCTATTACCCTAAAGTGGACAATGGTTGGTTTTGTATTTGTCCATATTTCTTCGGGGGTTTTATCGACTGCCTTGGAAGGACATCGATTACGAATGTAGGCTGCTGCCGATACTATTTCAGCCCACAGACCATTTGGTAATTTAGCATGTAACATGATACAACGTGTCATTTCCACAAGAGTTCGATTAACTCTCTCTGCTAACCCATTTTGCTGAGGAGTGTACTCAACCGACAGTTGATGTATAATTCCATGCTTTTTAAGGTAACTATTAAAATTTTTGTTGCAGTATTCCAATCCGTTATCACTTCTTAATATTTTTATTTTTTTATTAGTTTGATTTTCTACAAGGTTTTTGAAATTTTTAAAGTGATTGATTACTTCACTTTTGTTTTTCATAAAATATACAAATATTTTCCTTGAGAAATCATCTATAAAAGTAAGGAAATATGTATTTCCTCCAAGTGAAGGTATGTTAATAGAACACACATCAGAATGAATTAATTCTAAAACGGATTGGGTTTTACTGGTCGATGTTTCAAATGGAAGACGGGTCATTTTACCTTCAATGCATTTTTCACATTGTTCAAAAGTCTTGTTCTTCAGGCTATTAATATTTAAGCCATGAACTAATTTTTTTGAATTTAGTGTTTGTATATCATTGTAATTAAAATGACCTAGTCGTAAATGCCAAAGTGATAAAGGAAATTCCTTTTGATTTGAATGCTTTTGGATAGATAAATCATTATTATCTTCAATTACTTCGGTTTTGAAACATGAATTTTTATATATAGGTACACGGTAAAGATTTTCATCTTTTTTGGCTTCTATTAATTTTTTATCATTTAATAGAACATTACATTTGTCACATTCAAAATTTACTTTTATGCAGGGATTTAATGTCATTTTGGAAACTGAAATTAGATTGGTTTTTAAATTTGGAACATATAGTGTATTTTTTAATAATAACTTAACAGGGGAGTTATTCAGATTTGCAAAAATAACTGCTGTTCCTATACCGTTTACTTTAAGTTTCTTATCATCAGCTAATTTAATACTAGAATTTTTTATTGGTTGAAAATCTGAAAATAAGTTTTTCAAACATGACATGTGACTTGTTGCACCACTATCAATGTAAAAATTATATTTTATTGTAGATTTATTGTTATTGATACTGAGTGCAGTCCCTACATTAGTTGTATTTTGAGTTATATGGGCTCTATTATTAGAATTATTTGATTGTGACTTAAATGGTTTTTTCTTCTTTTTTTTATTGAAATTGTAATTGCTATTATTTCCCCTAACTTCAGAATTGTTTTGTAATTCCTCAGGATTACCTTTAGATTTAGTAAATTTAGTTTGTAAATTGTTTATTTGTCTATTGGAAGAGAATAGAGCATCAGAAGTGACAGTATGATTCCTGTCATTTCTTCTGGTCTCTTCTTCTAACATTTTAATTTTAAGTGAGTCTAAATTTGGAAGTTCGTCCCTACATTCAATTGCACACCTAAAATTATCGTAATCTTCCGGTAGACTACATATTAAAAGAACTGAAAGGAAATCATTTGGGGGAGTCGCATCAATTTCATTAAGGTTGTCAACAAGGTTAAAAAATTTGTTTAAATGATCTTGCATGTTAATGTCACTCGTTTTTTTAAGGTTTTATAAATCTTTTATTAATTTTACCCGTCTACTAGGTCCCCTAGGTTGATAAATTTTTTCTAATGTAGACCATGTTTCTGCAGCATGCTTACAGCGTCTAACATGAATCAACTCTTTAGGATGGATACCCAATATAATTGTAGCTAGGGCTTTTTGGTCTTTTTTGGACCATACAGTGAAAGAATCGTCATGGATACCTGGATGAGGAATAGATCCATCGACATATTCCCAAAGTTCTGAATGTATTAAGATCATCTTCATCTGTAATTTCCAACCTTCATAATTTTCTTTTCCAAGTTTTTCAATTTGGTATAGATTTGAACTCATTTTCTTTTTTCAGAATTTTTTTTTTTAAATCTGTCAAAACTAAACTTCAATTTTGAATTTCAAGATTTCTTTCTTCTGAATGTTCAAACCTGGGCCCATAACCTGATAGCAAAGTAAAAGGCAGCAGTAGAGGGTTCTACTTGAATTCTCTATTTATTTGATTATAATAACTTGGTATATTTTTTAGTTGACTCTCAAAAATATTTGAACAAGAAACAAGAATGAATTATTATAAATAATATATGACATTAAGTCATTTGTCAGATTGCCAGGTGGAATCCAACAGTGTTAATGTATTCTAGTGCATGTAAAATTGCTAAACTTTTTAATGTATATATACTAGTATGTTGAGGGCATGAGTAGCCAAGAGTAATTATAAAAGAACACAAAGAAAGCCCAAGTACCTTGGATAATAAAAGGGGGTTTATTAACAATTAGAATAATAAAGATAACATGTAATATTGGCCTGGTGTAACGGTGTGTGGTGAGGGGTTGAGTTTGAGTCTGCATTCGTCAGCAAACTGGCTCGGGCGAACTGTTGGCGGAATAAGTTAACGATACAACGTCTTAAACGGAACTCAACTCATTTATTGTATGGCCAACGGTACAATGTCAACATACAAGTCTTTATAAAAATATTTAAGCAAGTATTATAAATAAATACAAAATACATAAAATTTCCCCAACAGATCCCCCCGTAAATTTTATGGATAATATAACTATTAACATTATAACCATATTCTATAACAAACACTCATTCTACCTAACAGACATACAGTCATATACACAACACATTTAATTTTTGTTTACATTTATCCAAAATAGCTTTTGATGTAGCTTTGGTTAGAAAATCTGCTAACTGATTTTTAGTATCAAGATAATTCAAAATGAAATTATTATTAATTATATTTTCATGAGCAAAATTAACTTTTCTAATGATATGATTAGACTTGGTGGATGTAGTACCGTTCTTTGATAGACTTATGGCAGATTGATTGTCACTAAATAACTCAATCGCACCAGTCTCACTACCACATAACTCTTCGAGAAGATACTTAATATATATTCCCTGCCTCATCGACTCGACAATGGCAGTTAATTCAGAGTCACAAGTCGATAAGTTTACTTGATTTTGTGTTTTTGATGACCAGTAGACTGGACAACCACCAAATCTATATACAAAACCAGTTGTAGATTTTTCTTTCCCCTTTCCATCCTTCCAGCTTGCATCCACGAACCCCTCAAGAGACATTTTATGACCCTTTTCAAATACAAGTCCGTGCTCCTTGGTTTGCTTAAGATATCGGAAAACACGTTTCATAGCTTGCAAATGCACTACAATAAGCTTCAATCCTCTTTTCGAACCAAGGCCTATGGTTGGCAGCTGTGAAAGACTTCCCTATTAAATTGAGGTAAATTCCAGTTATAATGCTCAACTCTTCTCTGGTGATTTCGAAATCAGGAATGTCTTCTGGGGCAAGTCCTGCCATAATAGCAAACTCGTCAAAAGTTGGTTCTGTCACACTTACAAAACCAACTAGAGCTAAAGTTTCTTTAAAGTCATCATACATTCCTCCAGATAGGCATCGGATTATAGACAGGAATGAACCAAACAAGAGACCACTAGTAAGACCAGCAGTCTTTGTCAGTACCTGAAATAGAGTTCCTAGGCATATTTGTGTGGTGTCTTGATCCATTTCGTCGAAATTAAAGATTGGTATGAATGTTCTTGTGAATGTTCTACCTTCATTTAAGATAGTCACCGCAGGTAATGGGGATGTCCCAGTGCGGGTAATATTTTTTGTGTCACTTATATTCTTTTGATATACACGAACCTGATTACCAGTAACAGTTACCGAAGCCATATTTTAAAATTGTAATCAATTTATTATGTTTATAGAGTTATACAAATGATATTAAGTCTTGACAATTATTGTTTTGTGTTTTAGGTATTTCTTAAGCAAACCAAGGAGCACGGACTTGTATTTGAGAAAATGGCTCTGGAGACGAATCTAATATGTCCGGGCGGATATACAAGGAAGAACTGGAAATATGCAGTGGCTTGGTGAACTGGATTGGTATACAAGTGTCCGGGCGGACATACGAGGAAGAACTGGAAATATGCAGTGGCTTGGTGAACTGGATTGGTATACAAGTGTCCGGGCGGACATACGAGGAAGAACTGGAAATATGCAGTGGCTTGGTGAACTGGATTGGTATACAAGTGTCCGGGCGGACATACGAGGAAGGGTTTTAACTGAGATGAAAGAATAATGTATCCGGTCAGATATATCACTTCCACATACTCACATCCATTACATGTAACTGGCAAAAAGGAACTTCTCTGGCCAGGTTGGCCAATACAAAATAAATATAAAAATAAACTATGCAAAGATCTGTTAGAAATATGAAGGTTCTAAACAAAGATTAGCTCACAAAGGGGGACACACTCAGCTGTGCCCCAGAACAAATAAAAATATTTAATATAAAATCAAAAAATATGCTTTTCCTTAACATAAATAAAATATAATATAAATAAATAATACATACATATAAATAAATAAATAAAATAAACTGTGGCTTTAACTAGGGTTTATGACGTAAAAAAATAGACTGCCAATTGTTGTGGCACATAGCTTCCTCGCATCCTATCCAAGTACATTATTGATTTTATGCTTTTGCAAGCCATTATTATTTAATTGGTTTAATTGTTTCCCCCGTTTTTTTTTAATCTGTCAAAATTGTTTTGATTTATTACACGAATTAAAGTATCAATATAGCAAAAGTTAAAGAGCGCAGATGGTTCAAATTAATCTGGGGCTATCTGCGGGTGACATTCGATTAACTATAAAAGTTTCATTCTAATCAGATAAGTACTTTTGAAGCTATAGGTGTAAATAAATGTATGTTTGTGCGCATGTGGATGAGAAACAAATAGGTCCAGAAGGTTGAAACTTATATGGGACCAACAATGGGCTAATTATGACCTACCACCTAAAATTCATTAAAATTGGACGTGTAGTTTTTAAGTTATGTTGGTTCGCAAAAATTGAACGACAGACCGACACGGAACCAAAAATGTTCCCTGATGTCTGAAACGGATTTCTGTCTTGGAATTTTTGAAATCGGAGACCTAAATATTTTTCTTTCTTCAGAACGATCACATGGCTTCCGTTACCTTCGGTAAGCTCGGAAGCAAAAAAAAAAAAAAAAAAAAAAATACAGTGAAATTCGCTTATAACGATCTTCAAGGGACCTAGTAAAATCCGAACATCGTTGTATCCGATATGAAATAAAAGATGAACGAAGTAATAATGTTAATGTGCAAATGCAAATCTGCAAAGTATCAACTAATAGGATTTAAAAAAAAGACACATTATAATACAAATATGAACATTGGAAAGCTAAAAAGTTTACCAAATTCAGTAGCTTTTTCTTGAAGTATTGGATCATTTATTGGGATGTTTTTACAACGTTAAATTTTAAACCAGTCTAGAAGAGCCTGTTCTAAGTCTTTTTGAATTTTCTTTTTATTTGGTCCTTTTCCTTCCAAATGGTAGACAGGGTCATTTGACAATTATTCCTAGTTCCCGACAGAGATATTTGTTCGAAACACCTCATTCTAAACGTTTGATTATTTTTAATTTTTCCGCAATATATAATGAACATTATCCAATGCGAGTATTACTCGACATCTTAACGCAAAAGGTCCGAACTGAAAGAAACCAAAATGTTAAATGAGACTCTCCTATTCAAGAGGAAAAACAAATCGGAGATAAAGAGATTCCATGAACTAAACATAATATTTAAATTGTATTTATGCTAGGTGTACCCCGTAGTAATAGTTTTTAATCGTATACAAGGATCCTTTAAGGGTAAGAATAAAAAGGTGACTAACACTGCTTCATAATATATGGCAACGTTTCGGCTTCTAAAACAAAAGCCATCGGCTTCCATTTTCGAGCCTAAAACAAATTGTTTATTATAAGAAAATAACATACAGCACTAACTTCAAAAATAGTAAAACCTTACAGAATTTCTCGGGTAATTACCTCTATGTAAGATTACTTAAATGAGCTGAAGAGTTGTGTGTTAAAAAAGAAGTTGTAACTTCAGGAGAACTGGTAGTTCACCACGTCAAATTCCTATAAAACATTAATATAACGTACTGGTAATAGTAATAAAAATTACTATAGGCTAATAGCGTGACCAATTTTAATTCTAAAATGAGATCGCTTTACCCGAATTATCGTTATATAATAATCATTGCATGTTATATAGGAATCCAACCAAATGCATATTGCAAAAGTTGTTATACCCGGAATATCGCTGTATCCAGGTTCGTTCTAAGCGAATTCCACTGTAATTATTTTTTCATTAATAAAAATAAACTTTTTTTTATACATTTACATTTAAAAAAAATACAAGTTATTTTATGTTAAAAAAAACTTTATGAATATTTGTAAAACGTACGTTTTCAAAGATTGAAAAAAGTGCCTTTAAATTTTCTTCTCCAAAGAAAATCGCTGATATTAGAACTAGAAAGTGTTCGGGCAGTACCATAATCCTTCTTGTGTCACCTCTACACTACATGTAGCTCATGATCAAAATTTTTTTTATAGATAGTTTAGCCTTTTCAAAAAAAAAGTTTCTGTAAATCCTCATGCAGATTTATTACACTTTTTTTTTACCACACTTTCATGTTCCATATTATAATAAATAAAGAAAAAATATAAGTTTACTTACCTTGGAACCATTAAAACATCTCCCGCTCCATCATTCTTTCAGTCAGTAATATGACTTATTTCATTTTTAATGCCTCTGAGGTTATCTATGTCCTTTTCTTTGTAATTGTTCCTTTGTTCAACCTTTTAAGATTTTATTTTATTCAAGAATGAATTATGTAATGACTAGGTGTGCAATGCAGTTGTCTGCTTGCAATATTGTGCTGGGCGTGCATTTTAATCTTAAACTGTAAACATTTTTATTTATAAACAGCTGAAATCAGATCAAAAATAGTAGTATTTCTAATTTTTAATTGAAAAGCATTTTTTTCCTGTTTTTCTATTTTACCCCCTCTGATATGAAAATATGACAATGGTGAACATAACAACAATAACTGTACTCTTAACGAGCTCGTCAATTTCCACCACAGTCCCAGGCTCACCGATTTTCATTGGGTTATTTTTAAAGTGCACTGCACTGCACATACGTCTCCGCAATATTAGACATATTCTTACTTATATTCTGACGGCATCAACTGTTTAATAAAAGCTATATTCACCTAAAAAAGTTGCACCAGTCGACAATGGTTTGTGACGACAACGTGGTACCACCGGCCCTTTTCAGCTCGTGCTGTAAATCTCTGTGTCTCATTGTTCCCCAGTACCAGATATAACTAACCATAAAAACCTCCATCAAAGTTAATTTCTCCTTTTTCAAAAAATGGTCCCGGTCAATGCACCAGACGATTTCCGACTCTTATTGCCCACGCACCGTTAAATCCCATAGGCTCGGCCCTGTTGAGGTCCTCGTAGTTTCATGGGCTTGCCACATGCTTCACATTCCTTCTCCTTAGGAATTACACCTATTCCTAAATAACAAATATATCACAATTTGGAATTACACCTATTCCTAAATAACAAATATATCACAATTTATTTCAAAAATACACTAACTCGAGATTCGTATCTTAATAATTAAACTTACCATGAAGAAAATTATAGAATTCCCACTCGGTGAGAAGGATGATCGCCCTCAAATTCATGGGTGTGTGTGTTTAATTAATTTAAAAAATATTTTAAAGTCTATAATGTAAACAAACTATAATTTTTAACCCATAAACAAAATGTTTGTGGGCAACCAAGCCACAAAAAACGCTAAAAAATTAAAGCTAAAATCTTGCCCCAGCCTACCTTCTTTACTTGGTGTCACTACACTTCTTTACTTGGTACCACTACACTTCTTTACTTGGTACCACTACACTTCTTTACTTGCACTACACTTCTTTGTGCCGGCTTGCATTAAACGTTGATATCGACGTAACACATTTCCACCAATAGCCTTTGCAAATATTTGTTTTTGAGCGTGATTGAGAGCCTTGTACCTTACAGTAAGTTGACAACTTACTACATCTCCAAAAATTAATTTGTTTTTTTATTGACTATTCATCTATTTCAAAAGGCTGCTTAAGCATTGCATCACCTTTTGACCTAGGTCCTATATTCATATTGTTTCCGATAAATATTTCTTAAACGTTTCAATGCATTGATTTTCGCTGTCTCTTTCTCGAGCTCTCTTGTAAGCTCTGTAAACTTCTTCAACTTCTTCTCTGTAGCTTTTTCTTTTCTCTTCCCATAGTTAATAATAATTATAATTTGATTTAGATGAAAATTATAAACCTAATAAATTTAAGTAAACTAGATAATATTATATGTATAGAATTAATAGTCCAGGAGATAGCGTGCAAAAAAATGTCTGACTAACATCAAGCTAGAATTTTGTATACAAGTCAATCTTTTAGCGCCTTTTAAGAATATGTGGTCGGCTAAGTTCGTCTGCGGGACATAGCTTGGCAATAGGCGTTTGAAAAAAACAAACCGGTGGAGAGTGGCCATGTCTCACCACTTATGGTGGACAATGTGATTTTCATAATGCTGAGTACTGAATTAGTTAGTAGACAAAAAATCAAGTCGATGTTATTTTCACACTTGATAGGTTAGTTATTCCAATATTACTAAAAATCAACGTGGTCATCTGTCAAGGGACAAACTAACATCAACTTGATTTTCGGTCTACTAACTAATTCTGTACTCAGGATCACGAAAATCACATTGTCCACCATAATTGGTGAGGCATGGCCGCTGTCCACCGGTTTGTTTTTTTCAAACGCCTATTGCCAAGCTATGTCCCGCAGACGAACTTAGCCGACCACATATTCTTAAAAGGCGCTAAAAGATTGACTTGTATACAAAATTCTAGCTTGATGTTAGTCAGACACTTTTTTGCACGCTATCTCCTGGACTATAAGTTATGTAGTAATTTAAAGAACACGTTAAATGTTTTAATAATTATAAGGAATTAAAATAGGACCCGTTGTTGGCTATGCATCGTCGTGAAACCGATTCAGTTGCTTTTACCACCTCCTGAGCTCTTTGTATTATTTCCTTGAATGCAGCGTGGATTCTGTTGCAAAACTCTTTTCTCCTCCCACCACTTCCTTGAAACCTTATTTTTGACTGTGGCTCACAAGTAAAAATCCAGCGGGGTAAAGTCAGGTGAGATTGGTGGCAAGTTAACAGGTCCGTCTCTCTAGCATAATGAGGGCAAATTTCTAACTTCAACCACATGTCCTGCCTTGTAGCTAAGGGTAAATCCCCTAACAGTTGTCACAACTCATTCTCTAAAAAATTAAGAAAAATCACGCCATTGAGGTGGGTGAGGAAATAATATGGTCCAACTATAAATTGACCGATCATCCCTACCCATAATTTTACGGAAAAGTGGTGCTGATAAGTGTATGGTCTTGTATTAATACATGAGGGTTTTCTACCGCCCAAGAGCCCTGGTAAAGGTAGATTCGTCCGTCCACAATAGGACTCTAAAAACCATTTCCTAAATTATATTATTTTATTTAGGTCAGATGTTAACAGCTCTTGAAATGCTGTCATGACAAGCATTGTAATTGTTCCTTTTTAAAACCCTGCGCGTGCTTCCAATATTTACGTTCATGTGTTAATAACTCTTCTTATACTTTCACGGGGATTTCCTTGGAAATGTTGTAGTATTTCTTCATCTTCATGCATTTGAACCACCGTTTTTCTTTCTTGCAATTGCAGATGAGGCAGAAGGGATCCAGAATTTCTTCACCTTCGCCCTGAGTTTTGAAATGTCTTAGGGTTAGGATGCCTCCTATTTGGATAAAGCCGTTGGTTCTCACGCTCTGATTGACGAGCATTTTTCTCGTAGGCTCCATATGTTAAAAGCATATCTGTATACACCTCGGCAGAGTATCCTGCCATATTTACAGAGATTAAGAGATTTCGGGGAGGTGTAGAAAAAAAAAACGGAATAATTACTTAATTTTAAATGGGGGCTATAAGCAAATTCACATAAGTTTTTACAACAAAATTAGATGTTGAGGTACAACATCTAAAAATTAGAGATTTCGGGGAGGTGTAGAAAAAAACGGAATAATTATTTAATTTTGAATGGGAGCTTTAAGCAAATTCACATAAGTTTTTAAAACAAAATTAATAATAACAAAAGCATCTCAACCTATGTATTCTGGCAACGACTGGTGATATTCTAACTCTCATCAATCTTGTTCGTTTTCTTTCAAGCTCTTCTAACTCTTTAGAAATATCATCTATTATTTGTTTATTTCTAAACCTTTTGATTGAAGAAAAAGAAGTGTCGAAGTCTGAATTTTGGGAGGATATATCTATGGATGAGTCGAATTCATGGGTGTGATACCACTCCAAAAGGTCGTTATTATCTTCATGATTTATATTAACAATGGTGTCGGGTATCACCATGCCTTCTACACCTCCCCGAAATAATATCAAGGCAATTACGCCAGTCCCTATGAGATAATAGTTGGGCAAAATTTCTCGCGCTATCAGATAGTCGAGTGAGAGATTTCACAGTCCGTGTTTGATGCACCAGCTCAACTTGTCTACCGTTTACACGTTCACGCCGACGTTACTCAGTAACATGGGTCGTTAATTGATCTGGCCTTTTAGGTTGTGACCATCTCTTCAAATTGTGCTACCAAATATTTACCTAGATGTCGTGTATCGACCATGTGTATTAAACCCTTCGCAGGAAGACACCGTGGCTCTAACCAAAAGAACGTCTTGCTTTTCAGTCGGTAATAGTGTAGCATAAAAGTCCTGAAGTTTGGTAATTGACAGGTCTATATTCCCTGTAAAATAGGTCGGAATATACTCCTCTAATCTAAGCTCTACTGTAGCCTCGGGTTCATTTTTCTACTTTGTCAGGTGGTAGAACAATAGCTTCAACAGTAGTAGGAAGAGTCTCCGCTTGTCGCATTTGTGGTATAGTTAATCTCTCAACCAGAGCTATAGGCATGACTAGTGGACCACTATAGAAGCGTGGTTCTGGATTTAAAACTAGCTGGTCTGACACGTGTGCTATTATATCGGCGGCACTTACCCATTTTGTTGTATAGAGTGGATACAACATTCAGGATTATGTCTGGGTTAGCTAGCCTCTAAACCTTCGTCCGTCAACCGATAATCCGCAGTAATAGCGCTTGCAATACGCGTAAGTTTTGGTCTTAATTTGGGTTTGGCATGCACTAACCGAAGATAATCTCCCTCTTCAACGTGGGACATAGCCCAACTAATTTTATCTTATGATGCCATTGGGATTGTTAGTCTAATTTAGGAAAAGTAAATAATAATAAAGGTTAAAGGACTACAAAAGAAAGTGTAGATTTTTCTAAACAAAGAAAGATAACGGAACGGTAAAAAAGAACAAAGGGTTGGAATACTTATAATAATAAGGATGAGTATAAAAATGTAAGATAAAAGGAAAGAATAGAACAAAAGAAAGTAAATAGACTAAATGATCAGTGTGACTGCTTAGTCGAGGATGGTTCCCTTCTTTACTGATATTTTGGGATATCTTTCTTGACTTACTAACTAATAGAACATAAAAGAAATGACTTACCAAAACAGGTAAATAATGTATTTGGAAAAGCTCTTACAGAAATCAATACACAGGAAATTGAAATTACACTTATCTATAAAAAAAACCAAAATTTCTTTTGTACCCTTCTTTATACTTTTTGTAGAAATTTCTTGAGTTATTTGGCCTTTTTTTAGGGTTTTAATTTTTTAAACTTTTATTATATATTAAATATAATAAAAATTAAAAACTTCCACTCTTCTTTAAAAAATGCTATATTTCGCCATCACATTATGGCTTCTTCAGGCTACAACAATAACAAATTGAAAATAAATTATTAATAATGTCATTACATTAAGTTTAAAATAAATATTTTTATAAAATATAAAATGTTTTTCCTTTAAAAATCTACAAACATTAATATTTGAACATTACCTTGTAAGTTCCCTCTTATATGAGTCTCATTTTGTCAAAAGTTTCCTTAAATATTTCTAAATGTAACATTACATATTGTCACTGTACATATGAAACTGGGAATACACTTTATAATTGTGTGTACTTTATAATTGTGTGTATATACATACACACAAAACCATATATATATATATAAGTATATAATGGTTTTGTGTGTATGTATATATATATATATGGTTTTATAAAGTGTATTCCCAGTTTCATATGTACAGTGACAATATGTAATGTTACATTTAGAAATATTTAAAGGAAACTTTTGACAAAATAAGACTCATATGAGAGGGAATTTACAAGGTAATGTTCAAATATTAATGTTTGTAGATTTTTAAAGGAAAAACATTTTATATTTTATAAAAAGATTTATTTTAAACTTAATGTAATGACATTATTAATAATTTATTTTCAATTTGTTATTGTTGTAGCCTGGTGGAAGTTTTTTATTTTTATTATATTTAATATATAATAAAAGTTTAAAAAATTAAAACCCTAAAAAAAGGCCAAATTTCTCAAGAAATATCTACAAAAACACTTATCTATATCTCCAGAAATAACGTAAAAAAAATGTAGTGAAAAACCAATTCTTTCTAAAGTTTTGACTTGTATCAGTTTGACAAAACAAAACAAAAATTATAAATAAAATACATAAAACAAACTTCCCTAACTTCAAATCGGTCTCATGAGCGACAAACAGACAATATAAAACAAGAATATAACTTAAATTAAAAGAGTTAAGTTTGCTACTTACGTGTTATATTTGAAGATAAAGTTGTGAAAAGTATAAAACTTTTCTACCTGCATTTGTGTAAATAGCTTCTCGTTGAAACAAACCCCCTTGACCATGCCCTCCTCCTCATCAACTAACGTGAATTTGAAGTACTCTTTCTGCTCCTTCGTTTTTAATCTTCATATGACTTCAAACAACTTTTCCATTTCATTTTGGCCAAGAAAGCTTCATTGGTTCCTAGTTTCAAACTCGAGATAGGTATATCCTTTTTTTTTAACAAGAGAGAAACTGACAGAGTTTTTTTTTAATAATTTGTATTATTATTTTGCTTTCGAGCTTACCGAAGGTAACGGAAGCATTGTGTTCACTTTTGAGAACGAGAAACTTTTATGTCTCCGATTTTAAAAATTCCAAGACAGAATCTCCGTTTCAGACATCAGGGAACATTTCTGGTCTCGTGTCTGTCTGTCTGTCGGTCTGTGTGTCCGTGAATTATGAAACGTGCGACGATAACTTGAGTAAATGTCTACCGATTTTGATGAAATTTGGTAGACGTGTTCATTTTACCAATGCCCAGGACGAGTTCGTTGGACAACGTTATTCGTCCAAGCGTTCACGAACAACGCTCGAGGTGAACTTCAAATTTAAAATTGGAATTTTAGGTCGGGGAAAAAATCTAACTTCATCTATTCAATGAGGCAAACATTTTTTTCAAATACAAATTTTTAGTAAAACCAAGTACGACACCGCTATGAAGTGTTAAAGATCGCTAAAACTATATTTCATAGTTTTTACACAATATACAATATAACAATAAACTAATATAACAATAAAGTACATGATAGGATGCGAGGAAGCTATGTGCCACACTAATTGGCAGTCTATTTTCACTTTGATGTGATTAAATATTAACTTGTCGAAATTGACAAAGCATAAATGAATAAATAAAATAACTAAATAAAAAAATCTTAAATTATTCAGTTTAATGAATATGTGAATTATTTCTTATCATAATTATTGAGTAAGAACACAACTCTTGAGTTGTGAGTTTCTTATTTGTTCTTTCACCAGTGGAGGGATAGTCCAGTCAAACTAAACATTTTACCTTACAAAAGGTCGGGTAGTTTTGATTTTTGGATATGTTGTAGGTGTAGGTTCATTAATGAAAACCCTAAGTTTTCGACCTCGGTGGAGCGCCGCCGGCGCCGCTGGGGCCGAAATACCGTAAAACGTTGGACTTTTTTCTGGTTTTAGCCCGTTTTCTCCAAGAAGGAGTGGTTTAATCGAAAAAAATGATTCTATTTTTTAAAATTTTGTACAATTATAAAAAAAATCACCTTTCTAGCACTATTACTTTATAATGTACAGCCCTTCAAATATCGAGTATTTTTTTTTAATATTTTCAAAATATGCTTGTTTTTTTGTTGGTTTTTTCAATTTTCCACCCTGAAGACTTGATTTTCCATCAAAATTTATAAGGATCAAGCTTTAAGTAGAATAATCATTCTATTATGTGCAACTAGTAACAGCTATTTATTGTTAATAGCTTTCGTGGTACGGCTTATTGAAGTTGGAATCGTCTTTAGGGAAATAACATCAAAAAGTACATAAGGATATAATATATAATGATATAATAATGATATAATAGTATGATTTAATTATCCTGCTTGATTCGCCATGATTTTTTGTCTCTTTGAAGGTCCTGGTCCTAGTGTGGCTTCTTCTACTTTCCCATTGTCCTTCTCCTCTTGATGTATTTTATCGAGATCATTATTACCAGGTGCAATCCAAACATCATCATCAAAGTCACCCAAATCAAATGATGTTTCAAAGTCTTGAGGATAGCTAGCATAAAAGACTTCTGGCCTATTATCGCAAGACTCACCAGAACAAAATGGTGCAGCATCTTGAGTTGGAGGCAGTCTGGCTAGATTGAACGTTGCTTTGGCCGCCTTTACGAAAAGTTTGTACCGAAGGTCATTGAGGTTTTCAGTTTTTTTACCCCCATATATTGCCACCAACAACTGTTCACCTACGTCAGCAATCTGCTCAGGTGTGGCAATAGGGTCCAGAAATATTGTAGCAGCTGTTTGAAGGTATGGCTGCTTCTCAAGCAATGAACATATTTTATTTTTTCCATGGCCAAAGAGACATGATGTGGTGTCGCAGCCAGTAAATGCGTGTATAATAAGAATTATTTTAGACAGAGAAAACTTAACCGAGGCTGATGAATAAAATACATTCTGTGATTTTCCTCTTCCACATTTCTGGAAAAAGATATTATTTTCGCCTGTCCTGTCAGAAGAACCAGAAGATCTAGGTCTTCACCTACAATTACTACTGCATCAAACTCGAAGGACTTGGAAATGGCGGCGGTTACGATTAACACATCTGCATCCTCTGCTGCCTGCTGCACTAATATATTAGCAATTGCTAAATGTTCCCTCATCATATCAATTAATCGGATCTTGTTGCGTTCATTTGCCAAAAACATTTCTTGGGGGACTTGGGCTTAACTCGACGAATAGGTTCGCTGCTCTTCGTACATTTTTGGCCAGCTAAAGCTTGATCCTTATAAATTTTAATGGAAAATCAAGTCTTCAGGGTGGAAAATTGAAAAAACCAACAAAAAACAAGCATATTTTGAAAATATTAAAAAAATACTCGATATGTGAAGGGCTGTACATTATAAAGTAATAGTGCTAGAAAGGTGATTTTTTTTTATAATTGTTCAAAATTTAGTCAACTTTAATAAATAATAGAATAATCTTTTCGATTAAACCACTTCTTGGAGAAAACAGGCTAAAACTGGAAAAAAGTCCAACATTTTGCGGTATTTCGGCGCCGGCGGCGCTCCACCGAGGTCGAAAACTTAAGGTTTTCATTAATGAACCTACACCTACAACATATCCAAAAATCAAAACTACCCGACCTTTTGCAAGCGAACACCCCTTTTTGACGACAGATTGACTGGACTAGGATTCGTTTGATGATTTAAAAAAATGATAGCCATATGCACCTCGGCAAAACATCAGAGGATATTGAAGAGTATCATAAGTCCTATGTGTTTCAGAAATTCCTTGTAAATCATTACTTAGAGCTTTAATTATTATGTCTCTTTTATAAATTCCTGCAACTACCATTGAAATAGCCACCTTGTTAGTTGTTGGTTGGTTATATCTACCAGCAGGATCTCTATCAGCTGTTATCAGACCTAATAATAATATTGACATTGTTGGATTGGTTATTTGGTAAGGATTCTAAATATAGTTTCCGGTTTGAAATATAGTTATAATGTTCGTGTAGCATAGTTTGTAACTCTTCAAGTAACGATGTAGTTATTTAACCACAATTGTATATGTTGTGATATGATATATGATATAATATATATATATATATATATATATATATATATATTACTAGGGTGGCCCTTAGCTATAGGGGTGAAAAAAAAATGTCAAAAATTTTGAGCTCCCAACCCCTAATTTTGTTCGAATACATGAAAAACATATTCCATAAAAATTTTAGACCGATTGGAGGCGATTAACCCGTGCCGCCGGGCCTTTAAAGTTTTATAATGGTCAAAATTGCCAATTTTGGTTACATCACTATACTTTTTTAACATTAGGGTGTGGTAAAATAACATATAAAGGTAAATACATACATGTTTTGTAAACTAGACATATTAAACTTATTATCCTTACCTAGAACAAACCTATTATTGGCTTGGTTCGAAATTTAATGATTGACATACATAACTTTTTTATTTTTTTTTCGTATTTTCTAAACAAAATGGTGTACTTATTTAATTTTTTTTTTTTTTTTATTATTTCAATAATATATTGTGTATTCTAATTGAAAAGACAAATAGTTATTAATAACTTCTAATTATTAGCAAACTATTACTTGGCATACAAAATCACCCTATCTTGCAGTAGGTGAGAGTTAATATTGGCATTAGTAAATAAACTAATTTAATTTTATGGTAATTCCTGTTCATCTGCATAGTGTTTATTGCATAAGTAGTTGTAGTATCAGCTCATTTTATTTATGAGATGATGTGCTTTTTTTTATCATGATTATTAAATTGAAATTAAAAATTTAGGAATATTAAATAAAAATAATTTTACTATTCAATATAATATATACAGGGTGTTCCGCATAAGTACCTACAGAGAAAAACCTATAAATCTACATAAAATTTCTGACCAAAAATGTCAAGTAACCTTGGGTCCTACGGACCTTCGTTTTCGAGATATATCGATTTTTTAATTTAGGTCATGTTTTTAGCCATAAACTACGTAATAAATAAAAATCTAAATAAGATAGATAGATGCAGTTTGCAGCATCGTAAAGAGCATTAAATTGTCTTTAAGAAATCGCTACTTTTAGTACTTAATACGTTTATAAACTTAGTGATAATGCAAGAAAAACATTAAAATTGGAAATTATATTAAATGATTATACAACTTGGAGCTTTCATAACTTCTATATTTCTATACCTATCGTAATGTTTAAAATGTTTAAAAAACTGCGCCATTTTATAAGCTTTAATTCGATATAGCATTGTCTATAGTTTACGTCAATTTTCATAGAGAAGTAGTAGAAAAACTATTAGGAAATCAACTTATTAAGTAACAGCTCTATGAATTTTCTGCAATTTTAAAATTAAAATTTGATTGTTTTCTTTTCATATGCTGGCGCGGTAGTGTCTGAAGAATAGCAGGGGGTCTGCTCGTGAGTATGCCAGGCAGTTCCAAACAGACGAAATCTTTCCTATTATGTACATTTTTCAAGTTTTGCATTACATGGTTTATTGCATGAGTGTTGTGAAAATTAATAGCACCAGCTCTTGTAAGAAGGGACTCGTCTATCCACAAAATAAAATGTGACACAGTTCTTTGTAATATCCAATCCCAATACCCCCGCAGCACCATCGCATTAAAGTCAGCTATGGTCAGCTCCTAGACGGGAGTGACATGGAATGCACAGTTGAATTCTCTTCAAAATTCTAAAAATCTGCGTCCCTGGAATTCCCAATACAGCCGAAGCCCTTCTAATACCGGTCCTAGAATCAGTAACCAATCAACAGTGCCTGTTGTTTGGCAACTTGAAAAATGTACATAATAGGAAAGATGTCGTCTGTTTGGAACTGCCTGGCATACTCACGAGCAGACCCCCTGCTATTCTTCAGACACTACCGCGCCAGCATATGAAAAGAAAACAATCAAATTTTAATTTTAAAATTGCAGAAAATTCATAGAGCTGTTACTTAATAAGTTGATTTCCTAATAGTTTTTCTACTACTTCTCTATGAAAATTTACGTAAACTATAGACAATGCTATATCGATTTAAAGCTTATAAAATGGCGCAGTTTTTTAAACATTTTAAACATTACGATAGGTATAGAAATATAGAAGTTATGAAAGCTCCAAGTTGTATAATCATTTAATATAATTTCCAATTTTAATGTTTTTCTTGCATTATCACTAAGTTTATAAACGTATTAAGTACTAAAAGTAGTGATTTCTTAAAGACAATTTAATGCTCTTTACGATGCTGTAAACTGCATCTTTCTATCTTATTTAGATTTTTATTTATTACGTAGTTTATGGCTAAAAACATGACCTAAATTAAAAAATCGATATATCGATATATCTCGAAAACGAAGGTCCGTTAGACCCAAGGTTACTTGACATTTTTGGTCAGAAATTTTATGTAGATTTATAGGTTTTTCTCTGTAGGTACTTATGCGGAACACCCTGTATATTATTTGAATTTAATAATTACTACTTTTATCAAAATAATAAAATTAAGTATGTATATATCGTATTACTAAATTATAAAATTAAAAACATTAAATATTAAAATTAGTCCTTAATTTTATTTCTCTAATAAAGTGCTTTTTGAACTGCTGGGATATTGTTGTCGATAATCTTTTACAACTTGTAGAATAAATTGTTTTTCGTCATCATTTCTTGTTAAAATGTTGTTTAATTCCTGAATCAACTGAATGCCTCTCTCTGCAACATCGTTGACAACCTCTACTTTCCTTATAATATTTAATCCTTCTAAATATTCTTTATTTTGACACCACGTTGTGGGAGGAGTTTGTAAGAAATCCTTCTTAATGTTGAAGCAACTAAACAGTTTTAATGAAGCAGGTGTTATGAAATCTGAGAGATCTTTAAGAAGGATGTTTGATGCTTCTCTAGGTCTTAGAAAAAATTTATTTTCTCTTTCTTGCTCTTCTTCAATAATTTCATGTAGTCTTTCAACAATTTTAACTTTCGTTTCAATTGTAACTCTTTCGTCAAAAAAACCAAATGCTGCCGTTTCTGGAGCTAAATACCACAAATGGTTGGAAAATTTCTTGATCGCAGCGTTACTAATACTTGAATTTATTTCCACATAATTAACTAATTTTTTAATGAAGTTCAGATCTGATAATGGAGCCTTAATGGCATTTGTAGCTTCATACCAAGCAGGTAAATAGATTCTTACAAGAAACATACACATATGTTTTAGAGAAGACCTCTCTTTGTCCGATAATCGAAACTCATCTCTAAGTAAAAAAAATTTAATGCAGTAGATAGCTTTGGCCATCCATCTTGCATGGCTTATAGCGCCTGGTTTCCTAAAAGATATTCCACGAGGTGGAGTTTCTCCAAGAAAAATTACTGCAAGTTCCAAAAGTTCCCTATAATCTTCTCTGAACTGCTTTTCTTGTAACTTATTGAAGAAAAAATCGATAAGCTCTTTTTTTAACACCTCTGAAATGGCCTTGTTTACATCAATGTCTTCAATACCAGAAGATTTTTTTTTTGTGTTGATATCACTCCACTTATTTTTAAATCTAGAAAAGATTGGAACTTCAGGACCAGAAGTAGGTCCCATTAGCTCATCAAACACTCCTTTTAGTACCACCTCAAAAATGTGATGCCTACAAGTTTTCCTGGCTACCTCTTCTTGTTTACGATCTACATAACGCTTTTCTGCCCGGTGTAAGTTATTATCGACACCCAGCATTATACCAGGTCTCCCTTTCATTCGCTGCATTCGTAAAAATTCAATATCTTCCTGGATTCGCATTTGCTCTTCGGCATCCTTATGAGCAATGTCAAATAAATCGTCTAACTTCTCAGTAAAAGCGGATCGACTATTTTTAGCTGATTCTGATGTCTTATTAGCACTTTTTTGAAGTCCTCTCCACTCATCGTGTAATTTGATAAGCATTTCACAGCTATGATCGCTCCTTTTCATAGGTATCCTAGCTTTTTCCCAAAAAACACTAACCTCTTTTATCACTAAAGCAGCACTAATTTTCACATCTAACTTAATAGTCCTAAGATTATAAAAAAAACACTCAAGATTTGTCTGTTTGAGGGAAGTTTGCATCCTGTAATCTGATGGGACACAGGACCAATCAAAAAGGGTTGATTTGAGCGAAGACTAACTTTCTCACTAGAAATTGTTATTATAAGCACTAAGCACAAATAAGAAAAATCACTAATGATCACTATTTGATGTCTGAACCAAGACTAAGACGGTCTCTAGGTATAACTGTTCTTCAAGCTAAAATGCACAGTCACTCATTGCAATCCAACTGTTTAATACAAAATCTTAGGGGGTTTTCCTTGACTCATTCTTAATACTTTAATCCTTAAGTATGTGTCTAGATAAAACTTTTACCTGAAGGTATCTAAGTTAATGTGACTTTTTTTTATCTTTTCAACTTATTAAGGTTCCCTTAACCCTTCAAATCCCTTCATACAAATCCAGTGAGTAATGATACTACTGATGGTGTTTTATATGTCAAGCAATAGATGACTAATAATTGGAAGTTATTAATAAATATTTGTCTTTTAAATTAGATTACATAATATACAATAACATAATATATTATTGAAATAAAAAAAAAAAATAAAAATAAAGTTTTTTTTTTTTAATACACTATTTTATTAAGAAAATACGAAAAAAAATGAAAAAAGTTATGTATGTCAATCATTAAATTTCGAACCAAGCCAATAATAGGTTTGTTCTAGGTCAGGATAATAAGTTTAATATGTCTAGTTTACAAAACATGTATGTATTTACCTTTATATGTTATTTTACCACATCCTAATGTTAAAAAAGTATAGTGATATAACCAAAATTGGCAATTTTGACCATTATAAAACTTTAAAGGCCCGGCGGCACGGGTTAATCGCCTCCAATCGATCTAAAATTTTTATGGAATATGTTTTTCATGTATTCGAACAAAATTAGGGGTTGGGAGCAAAGAAAAAAAAAAGTTAATAATTAAGGGCCACCCTAATATATATATATATATATATATATATATATATATATATATATATATATATATATATATATATATATATATATATATATATATATATATATATATATATATATATATATATATAATATGATATGATATATATGATATGTGTTCATCTATTTAAACCATAACCTAATCAAAGAAATTCGAAAAACACTAAAGAAAACAGTTTTTTCAATTTATCCCAAGAAAAAAAACAAATTATTAATCTACTATTAAATAGCTTTCAACGATACATCATTATATAAAATATTAACTTTGACATTTGTACCCCTGTACCCGGGGGTACCAAAATTATTTTTCAATAAACAAACAATCCAAATAAGCTTTAAATTACCTAATGAAGACATATAAACCACTTATTAAATTTTAATACAAATCGGTACAAAAGTACGTGTACCAATTTTTTTAAAAATAAACAAATAAAAGAGCTTTAATGCACAAGTCAAGAGCTTTCAAATGATATGCGAACGAATATTTTAGTGTTTACTTGGCAACGGCACTCCGAGAAAAAGTTTACTCTCAATTTCTCAGCAAATAGGAAGAATTATAAACATATCAAGGTCTTGTTGTAAAGAGCATTAGTGTGAAATTTGTACCTATAAGTCAGAATTTAAATCGGTCAATTATTACCAAAGATATGAGTGGTCAAAGACAAAAATTGAAAAAAACAAAACCAAAATAGCTCCATTTAGACTACAACCAAGAGAGATACGACAAAATGACCTATGAACAAAAATGTAGATCTTTTAAAATCAGTACATGTTTGTTAATTTTTAAAAAATTCCAACACAGCTACGACAGTTTTTCTCATCTTAGAGGGGGAAGACGGGGGAAAAGTGAAGTTTTGGCAATTTTTTGGGTTCACATTGCCCTACCGAAACAAGAGGACCCTGAGACGAAGATCTCTACTGAGACCACCAGATCGCTTCTCTCCTGCCCCATGACATTAACTTCTTCGGAAGGGAAAGGATGTTCTTTATTAAGTTTAGTTATTTCTATGTATTATTACATAATGAAAACACGCCTGTCCAAGAGTGACAGCACAGTTGTTGTTTTCTAGTTTGATTTTTGTCATAATGAAGTTTGTAGTTAATTGTAAACTAAGTTAAATATGGGGGTTGAACATTAGTTATATTATAGTTATTCTAATTAATAAATCTGTATGAAGACAGATCACTATCTCTCATCAAGGTATTCCTTTCTCCATTGTCCTCTAACCTAGCCTCTATTTCCTCCTCTGTTTCACTACCTCTCATCAAGGTATTTCTGTCTCTACTGTCCTCTAGCCTAGCCTCCATTTCCTCCTCTGTTTCACTATCTCTCATCAAGGCATTTCTGTCTCTACTGTCCTCTAGCCTAGCCTCCATTTCCTCCTCTGTTTCACTATCTCTCATCAAAGTATTTCTGTCTCTACTGTCCTCTGGCCTAGCCTCCATTTCCTCCTCTGTTTCACTATCTCTCATCAAGGTATTTCTGTCTCTATTGCTCTCCTCCAGCCTAGCGTCTCTTGCCTCCTCGGTTTCATTTTCTCACACCGAGGCAGTTCTCTTCTCTTTTCTACTTTAACCGAACCTTCATTGCCTCCTCTTTATTAAAATAAAATTTTATTCATTTTTTAATATTTTATTATATATAAATATTAAAATAGTCCTTGTAATCTTCTCGTAAAATGTGTTGTCTTTTTTTTGTTTATACATATTAAAATGTAAGGAAATGGTACTTTATAACAATAAATATGATACGTTACCTTGTAACTTATATTTATTTAAATATAAATTAATATAATACAGAACAATTAGAGTCTACTTTTAAATATAAATTAATATAATACAGAACAATTAGAGTCTACTATCATAGCCTTGTTATTGACTTATACTGATAAAAGATGTTAACAGGTTTTTATTGCGTATATAATAATAATGCTTTGTCAATGAATAATTAATTAAAATATTGTTGGGAATTGCTATTAATTAGTAGTAAATTCTTGATTTTATAGCCTGAAGAAGCCCCTAGGTTGGGGCGAAATATTTATAGCTTTTTAAAGAAAAAAAAATTAAATAAATAACATACTAATAGGGACCAAACAGATATTGCTCTATATAATTTTAATAAACAAAATAGAACATATTTATCTAAACCTACCTTAAACTAGGCATCGCGTGGCTCTATCATTGAAGCGAGCGTATTGCAATAAAATACTGAATATTGAAATTTGTTAATCATGATGAATGTTATAGTTGAAGATAAGTGGAAGAGGGTAGTGTGAGGTAGAGTGGGGGTACTCGGTACAAAGCTTTACTTCATAACAAACCTACACACAAAACGACTATAAGAATCTTAACCACCCGGAATAGCTTTTAAACTAATATTATAAATGTATCACTTCATTACTCAAATACTACTGCTTGTATCAAGTTGAAATTTTACATACTTGTTTCAATTGTACTTTAGACGATGTACATGAAGTTTTATTAAGATCGTTACGTTAGAACGTCAGATATCGGTAAAAAGGTTGTTCTCTATTTTAAACGTTTAGGTCAGCTTTAATAGTTTTAGCGATCTTTATTAAATCATAGCATTGTTGGTTTTACTGAAAAATGTTATTTGAAAAAAATGTTCGTCTCATCGAGTAGGTGATGATAGAATTTTTTCCCGTCCTGAAATTCCAATTTTAAATTTAAAGCTCACGTTTACGCGAGCATTGCGCGCGAACTCTTGTACGGATCACGCTGTCCAACGAACTTAGCCTGAGTATTAGTAAGAAGATCATGTATACCAAATTTCAACTAAATCGGTCAACTTTTACTAAAGTTATCGTCACACGCGTAAACGTTACTGACAGACAGACAGACAGACAGACAAGATGCATATTTCGTTGAATGTAAGAAGCTCGCTTACGCTCGCTTCAATTAGAGCCAGTAATTTGTTAGCAATAGAATTAGAAAGATGTAATTTAAAAATATATATTTTATTTAGTTAATCAACCCTTAAAGGTTGTTAATAAAGAAAAGAAAATTTACCTGGAGAGCTCAAATCTTCTCCAATTTTTCTCCTCACAGAAGAAAGGAGGATTCTGTTGTGATGATTTTTGTGACTCGCGTCATAAATTGCACTATTTTCTTTTACCTTCTATATCAATAATTCAACGTCCATCATGTCTGGTTATTGGTTCATGACTTACGGCACAAGATAGTAAAAGTAAACGCAAGCCGAATCATTACACCAACTAAATCAAGGTGGATTGAAGTTGATTCGGCCGGTGTGAAGGAGACAATACTTTCTCATTATACAGAGTGGTCCAAAAGTTTCCCCTCTCCTCTTAAATTTTGAACGGTTTGAGATAAATTAATGGAACTTGGGGTACCTATTACATGCACAGGGAAATTTGTAATAATGCTAATGGCATGCATTATGGCATAATGGGCAAACGCCATTATGCCCCAGGCCACCCAACTTAAAAAATTCAAATTTGACTGTGTACATTTGACTCTACTCGTTTAAATTTAAAACATTTTCTGACTTGGCAAATACACACCACAAAGAGGCTAAAATTAAATACAGTGTTTTTGTGGTGTGTATTTGCCAAGTCAAAAAATATTTTTAAATTTAAACTTGTAGAGTAATTGGGACAGACAAACATAATGTACTTGCACTGGATAAATTAGACCTAGTAGAACATACTCGGACAGTGGGAGACTTGGCTAAACCTATGATCTCACAACTTTTTACGCGAGACTAGGCTTATTTTTTTACACTAGCATTTTTGTCGGGATTAAATTTGCTACTTACATTTAATACTACTATACAGAGGAATAATATTCGATGTATACTTACAATTCGATTCTAAGTTAAAGGGGGAAAAATATATATATATTTATTCCCCTATAGAAATGTAAGAAGGAATGGTAACACATAATAAAATATTAAATAAATAAAATAATAGAAATAATAAACATTAAAAGTGATAATAAATTTGCTACTTACCTTTTGAATAATTGCCCCATTCCTAGCGGCAATTATTAAAAGTATGATAGTTATTCTTTATGCGGCACTTGATTTGATTGCAATAATTTTCCAACTTTTCTTAATTCTTTGTTTTTCATTAATAAATGAGAGTTTAATTCTTTGCATAGAATATGCATGCAAAATATTAAGTAAAAAGCATATGCTGTCATATCAATGCTATGCTTTGAACATCCTACCGATGGTAACGCTATGGACTCTTCTATTCTATATGCTATGTCAAAAAAAGTGTTGGGGCACGACTCATTGCTTTCACCTACCAACCAGTGTGCAACCTTCAATATGTTTAATTAAAGAGAAGGAAACATCATTGGGGTGTAAAAGGAATTATACATATTTCTTATGTTTATTAAGCTATGGACATATCGAGGCGGTTGAATTAGAACACTCCGGCAGTCCTCACACGGTCTATACTGTACATTATTTTTTTACTACATAGCCAGCAGTGTATTCCAGAACTTCGTCATCATCTTTATCATAATGACCAAGTTTTGGAGTTTCCCCATTACTTCTTTGACGAATGCGATCTTTGAATAATTTCCTTTCTTGAATTCTGTCCTTTGCTATATCATCGGGTGAAAGCAGCATGTCCATAATATCTTCACCCGGAACATTAGATCCTGCTGAAACTTTTAATAGTAACAGTTCATTAGTCTAAAAATTAATAAAAATAAGGCAGGATCAGTGTGATCTGTGTTTCCTGTAGCAGCCCGTAGCATTCCAAAGAACCGCTAAAATTTAAATAAATATTAAATGTTATAATAATCCAAAAAAGTAAAAAAATTAGCAGATCTAATAAACAGGGCAAATTGTTTAATTGATTAACTCTAGTTAGCATCACATTCGAGAAATCACATTTATTAATTAAAGAAGTTACTTAAGTCAAAGGAGGAATTCAAAGTAACTAAGAATCCATAGTGAGTGGAGTTGCTCATTGCTATGTTTGCTTCAGAATTATTAACAAAATCAAGTAGCCTTACAATACTCTAAAAAAACAAAAAAAAAAAAAACATATAAAATTCAATAATATAAATACACATATAATAATTAATAAAAAAATACATTAGGTGAGAAAAGAATCAATTTAAAAGCATCTACCAGTGAATTGAAAATTAAATTAAACAAATTTAAAATGATTTTCACACATAGCCCAGAAAAACTTATTATGTTAATTATTGTAAACCTTTTAATAATGATGATTTCTCAGAACAATAAATTCTTAGAGTCCCACTGGAGTCCTTGAATTAAATGCTTTGATGGCATCATTAAACATATTAATGAATTTGACAGTCTATTCACAGTCTTCCAGTCCCGCAACCTTATTTTTCTACAACTTCATCGTAGACGAAGTATTTAAAGAACTGGAAAGAAATATTATTTTAATAAATAATGTGTTCGTAAAATGATATCCATAATATATAAAGTAATATAATTCATTCCTAAACTTGTAATAAGCAAGAAAACAAATAAGAAAATATGATTATTATTAACATTTAGCCTAATTGAAAATAGTTCGTCACTTAGCCGACCACATATATTCTTAAAAGGCACCACAAGATTTACTTAAACACAAAATTTTAGGACTTGTAGAATATGTATAAGAGTGGAGAAGATCGGTTGGAATAAAAGTCCGTGTTGTGTGTGCTTTACATTTTTATAGTCTAAGCTTTCGCTCAGGGAGCCTGAGCTTCATCAGTGATCTACAATATAAGAAATCGAAAATTATAAAAATCTAATAAATTTAATGAAATAGTACATCTTACTGAAAGAGTTAGGTGTAAAGTAATTTTGACTCGTTTTAGTACGTTATTACAACTTTTTATAAAGAAATTTTTATAATTGAAGGTTTTCTTAGGTGGACTTGAGAGTAGAACTAAAACAGTGAAGGTGTTGTTTGGAATAAAAGTCTGTTGTTAATTTCTTTTTTTATTTTATTTCACAAAGCTTCCTCCCAGGGAACCTGAGCTTCATCAGTGTTTCGAATGGTAGAATACTATAAATTTAGAGAAATTAGTCAAATGAAAAAAAGCAATTAAGAAATTAGACAATAAATGTCTTACCAAATAATGTTAGTAACATTTTGATTTGTTTTTAGCTGTTTTTGAATTTTTTTGTAAAGAGAATTTTTTATAATTAACAAAAATTGAATGATTTATTTTTATTAAATTAGACTAGGGGGCTCCGCCCCCTACTCGCTTCGCTCGTCAACCTTCCAAAAGCGGCCGCTGCCTAGTATAGAGTAATAGAATTATTTTGTGTCTATTTACTATGAGAACCGAGGACCGTTTTAAAAGTTTAAGTCCGCGACCGCTTTAATAGTTAATGCACTTAATTAAAATAAAGATATTACCTCGGATCAAAAATATCCACTCAGTAAAACCGGGGACCGTGCGCCCATGGCGCTATAAAGGAAGAGCGATTTTTTTTTTTTTTTAAATTTGCCCGAAAAATGAAGAACAATTACATTTTTAGATAGGTATATTATTAAAAGTATGATGATTATTAGGGTTTAGTTATCTATATATATGTATATAAAACTAAGAGTGACAGTGACTGATCATCAAAAATTCTCCTACTTCCCATTGACCTAGAGATTTGAAATTTGGTACATAGATAGAGTGTACCATAAATAGGAAATTGCGGCCATTTTGATTTCGATATGTGTCCGCCATATTGAATTATAGCCGCCATCTTGGATTTTTTCATCAGTAATTCTCCTACTTCCCATTGACCTAGAGATTTGAAATTTGGTACATAGGTAGAGTGTACCATAAATAGAAAAGTTCAGGTGTTTTGATTTCGATATATAGCCGCCATCTTGGATTTTTAAAACACGTGTATATTTTTATGTGTCGTATATCGTTTTAAAGGCCTTGATTAATACTTTAATGTTGTGGTATTTATTTATTTTTAAAAATTTTTGTACGGGTACATTTGTACCGATTTGTACTTTTGGTTCAGGTTAAGAAGGTGAAATAATTTTTTTAAATTTTATTTTTACATTTATTAGAATTCATTAGCCTAAATAATGATCTTATACATGGTTTGATTTTTAAATATATTTTTGGTACCTATGGGTACACGGGTACAAATATGCTTTTAAACACAAAACCTACTTTCATGTATATCGTTGAAAAACTCTTGAATAGGCCTTTTAATGTAGTTATGTAGTGTTTTGTGATATTTTTACTTTTTTGGGGGGGGGGGGGGTAAAATTGAAAAAAGTCCTTATTTTATAGCTGTTTTTTGACAATGGTTCCTTAGGTTTTGGTTGAAATTTAAAACATTGTTATTATTTTTTACTCTCCTTTTCGAGACGTTTACGAATATACCTCATTTATTTTGTTATCTTCATTTTGACTTTTTCGGGTAAAAAAATCACAGGGGTGTGGCTTGACGATTTTTTGGTAAAAAATAAAGTTTGTACTATCTTCATGAAATTTGTCCCGCTTATAAAAATGAAAAATACAAGACGAAAGTGCTCTTGGACTTTTTTTCCCAAGACTCTTAGTTTCCGAGAAAAAGCCACTCAAAGTTCATATTTGGCAATTTTAGGGGTTTTCGATTGGCCATTTTTTGGGCTTTAAAAGTGCTAAATGGTAAACTGACGGCATATTCGTAATCTACTCGACGGGGGCTTTAAAAAAACGTATAGTTTGTATGGGGTTGTCGACAACTTTTTTTGCCCAAATTTTCCGGCTCAAAATGTGGGCCCAAAAATAGGGAAATTAATAAAAAATTAAAAATATGAGAAATATTGATTCAATTTGATTTAAAATTTGTATGCATGCCTTATTTAATATTAGGAACTCGGAAAAAAATTAATACTTGAACATATTTGTACACATGTGTACTTTTGGTACATACGGTACCTAATGTGTTATTTTAACTTGAGATTTTATGTTGTGAAACAATGTGTTATTAGTAATGATTTTATTTAGTAAGCTTTATACCATTCAGTGAATTTAATTTGTTTTAATATAATGTTGGTACCTATATGAGGTACATGGGTACAATGATCGAAATGCTCGAAATATATCATATTATATATAATTTTACAGTGCTTGAAAAGTACATTCATTGTAAAAATTTTACATTTTAAGGGGTGTAAAGCATAAAAAACCGATAATTTATCTGTTTTTCCGAATTGGTTTTTTTAGATTATAATTTAAATGGAAAACTACCTTTACAACAATACCAATTTTGATAATATTCGATGAATGAATAAACCACTGCTGCTGCTCAGCAGAGTAAGGATTTTTTATTCGATAGACTGCTGCGCATTTGATTTGTTTTGATTTTTTTTTTAGTTCCGTGACTTGTTGGTTGAGTTAGTCTAATTGTAGCCGTTACTCTTGGCGACAAGCTTTCTACATCAGTTTTCTGGTGTTTAATTTGACATAATATGACCAACCAATGAGAGAAGACTTTGAGAAAGGCTTGGGTTTGTCTTTGTGGGGGGGGGGTGCATTGTTTTGTTTATTTTTGACACATTTTGACAGTTTTTGATACGGCGCGGCAATAAAAGAATAAAGTGTATAGAAAAATAATAATTAATATAAAAATGCCATTTTTCAAAACTGGTCTTATTTTCTTTTTTTTTTTTTTTTTTTTGTTTCTGTATTGTTCACCTTAGTTGTATCTATGTGCATAATTTGGGGAAGATTGAATGAAGATAAGTAGTCAAAATTGGGGTAATAGGTGTGCGATAAAACTTGAAAAGCAAATAAATTTGACGCCATTTTTTTTTTTATTTTTTTATTTTTGGTTTCTGTATTCTTCACCTTAGTTGTATCTATGTTCAAAATTTGGGGAAGATTGAATCATGGTAAATGGTTCAAAATTGGGGTAATAGGTGTGCGATGAAACTTAAAAAGCAAATAAATTTGACGCCATTTTTTTTTTTTTTTTTTACTTTTGGTTTCTGTATTCTTCACCTTAGTTGTATCTATGTGCAAAATTTGGGGAAGATTGAATCACGGTAAGTGGTTCAAAATTGGGGTAATAGGTGTGCGATGAAACTTGAAAACCAAATAAATTTGACGCCATTTTGTTTTTGGTTTTATTTTTTTTGGTTCCTGTATTGTTCACTTAAGTTGTATCTATGTGCAAAATTTGAGGAATATTGAATCACGGGAAGTGGTTCAAAATTGGGGAAACGGAAATGTGCGATGAAACTTACAAAGCAAAGTAATATAAGACCAGTAAAAATATAAATTAATCAAATATAGATATACTAGCTGAATACCCGTGCTTCGCTACGGGGTGTTTTATTTTCAACTTAATGGATTAATAAACTACCATCAAGAAACATTTAAATTATTTTACAAAGCGAGAATATCTAGATTCTATCCCTCCCCCTTATTTCTATACCCCCTCCCCATTGATAAGATAATTTGCTAATATCCCAAATTAGTAATTCATTCCGACTAAATTTTTAAAAAGGAAAAGCAGTGGTATTTTCCTTATGAAAAAATAAAATAATAATAAAATAAAAAAATAAAAAATAAAAAATAATAATAAAAAAATAAATAAATGAATAAATACAAAATTTTAGCCCAATCGGATAAATTGTACAGCACTCTTAAAGAGCTTTTCAACGGAATGCATCGTGAAGGGTTTTCATTACTTTGACATTTGTACCTCGTACCCCTGTGTACCAAAATCAAAATTTCAAAAATGCATGAAGTCAGTGACCTTCCCATTTTCCCCTTACTTTGAAGGTCAAGTGTGCAAATTTTCATTGAAATCGGAATAAAACGGTAGATTTGAATAAAGAACACACACACACGCGCCCGTACGCGCGCGCGCGCACACACACACTTACGTTGACATTTCCTTTTTACCCCTATCCTAAATGAAAATAATGACAAAAACGTACATTACAATTACTTTTCTCTTAAAGAGCCTTTCAACGATATGCATCATAATGGGTACCTATCCATTACTTTGACATATGTACCCCGTACTCCTGTGTACCAACATTTTAACTTTATAATCTCATGTAAGCAGTACACTCATAGACACTTCATTTATATAAGATAAAAGACACTCATAGGCACTCTTCATTTATATAAGATGTAGTTATACACATTTTTCCATTTTACCCCCTCCTAAATGAAAATATGACAAAACTGTACATAATAACAATTACAGTACTTTTAAAGAGCTTTTCAACGATATGCATCATTAAAAGTATTCATTACTTTGACATTTGTACCCCGTACCCCTGGGTACTAAAATAAAAATTTCGCAAAATCCTTTCTTAGTGGATGCCTATGATATGAACCGAGTATATCCTCAAAATTTCAAGTCTCTCGGTTAAGCAGATTTTGCTGTGCGTTGATTCTATGTCAGTCAGTCAGTCAATCAGGACATTGCCACTTATATTATAGACTAGCTGAATACCCGTGCTTCGCTACGGGGTGTTTTATTTTCAATTTAATGGATTTACAAACTACTATCAAGAAACATTTAAATTATTTTACAAAGCGAGAATATCTAGATTCTATCCCCCCCCTTATTTCTATACCCCCTCCCCTTTAATAAGATAATTTGCTAATATCCCAAATTAGTAATTCATTCCGACTAAATTTTTAAAAAGGAAAAGCAGTGGTATTTTCCTTCTGTACCCCCTCCCCTTGTCATTACATCCCTTGGTTGAAACTGGAATTATCTTTTATTAATATACATGCTTACATCCAAAATAAGAGCTCTTTCTCAAGTATTAACTTCCTAACTTTTGAAGATCGGTCTGGGCTCAATGACTTTGACATTTGTACCCCGTACCCCTGTGTACCGAAAAGCAAAATTTCGAAAATGCATGAAGTCAGTGACCTTCCCCATTTCCCCTTGCTTTGAAGGTCAAGTGTGCAAATTTTCATTGAAATCGGAATAAAGCGGTAGATTTGAATAAAGCACACACACACACGCGCCCGTTCGCGCGTGCGTGCACACACACTTACGTTGACATTTCCATTTTACCCCTCTCCTAAATGAAAATAATTACAAAAACGTACATTACAATTACTTTTCTCTTAAAGAGCCTTTCAACGATATGCATAATAAAAGGTACCTATCAATTACTTTGACATTTGTCCCCGTACTCCTGTGTACCAACATTTTAACTTTATAATCTCATGTAAGCAGTACACTCATAGACACTTCAATTATATAAGATAAAAGACACTCATAGACACTCTACATTTATATAAGATGTAGTTATACATATTTTTCCATTTTACCCCCTCCTAAATGAAAATATGACAAAACTGTACATAACAACAATTACTGTACTTTTAAAGAGCTTTTCAACGATATGCATCATTAAAAGTATTCATTACTTTGACATTTGTACCCCGTACCCCTGCGTACAAAAATAAAAATTTCGCAAAATCCTTTCTTAGTGGATACCTATGATATGAACCGAGTATATCCTCAAAATTTCAAGTCTTTCGGTTAAACAGATTTTGCTGTGCGTTGATTCTATGTCAGTCAGTCAGTCAATCAGGACATTGCCACTTATATTATAGATGTATAAAATTACAAGATAACAAACTAAGACATACAAAACTTTTACCAACAACAGTTTTATGAGTTAAGATTTCATTTCTGATGCAATAATATTATTAAATAAAAAAAAATTACACTGTTAAACAAAATACATTATCCACATAGTTAGTGCCAAGTAAATATGTAGGAAATATAAAAACTTATGGTTAAATTCATTTATAATGAAAAATATATTTTATATAAAAAAAAGCAGGTCATATATTTAATTGAGATAAAATGTTTAAAAATAAGCAATAAAAAATAATATAAACTAATTGCACTAAAATACAAAATTATTTAATAAAAAAGATATATTACTTATATTGTTTTAATTATTTTTTACACCTAGCGCCAACTTCTAGACGAATAAGGCACGCGGAGCGTGCCAATTCGGCTAGTCCAATATAAATATAAAAATCAAAGGTTTGAAATTAAATTTGTGTAACGTAATGTCGTTATTATATCTATTTAAAGACCAGCAAATCAAAACAAACATATATTTTTATTGAAATAAATGTGGTTGCCTTAGCGTAGCAATAACAAATCATTTCGAGGTAGGTCGGCCACGTCGGGACACTACTCGATTATATAAATGATAATATAATAATATATAATATAAACATTGTTTTCATTTTTTATCCAATTTTCCATAACCATTTCTTAATCCTGAAATAATAAATTCATCAAAAAATGAAAGAGAGCAATGCATTCTAGAACAAGTTTCACTTCTAATGCGTGAGAGCCTCACACATATTTTTTTATTTGTTCCAACAAAAATAATGGTTTGTTTTGATTTGATGGAGTTGAAAAAAATATAATAACTTATCTAAATAGTGACCGATAATTTTATCAAAACTAAACGTTATAATTAATATTTATTTGTTACCAATAAAAGTATAGGCTTGTTTTGATTTGTTGGTCTTCAAATAGATATAATAAATTATCAAAATAGTAGCCGACATTTTATTAAAATTATATTTTTGATTTGTTTTGTATTGAAAGCGAAAGCTGTCACTTTTTGATTAAGACATGTAAACAAACAATGCGCTTTCTTTATTACTAGGGCTCGGATCGATATGCTCGATAAAATCTCCAGATATGCTCGAAAACCCCATTATATGCTCGATAGATATGCTCGAAAAAACCCATAATATGCTATTAAATATGCAGAATATGTTTGAAAAACGCCGTTTAAAACTATAGAGAGGACAGTAAACGAGAAAATCTACAACTTATCTTCATATTATACGAGTATTACTTTTAAATTGTATGTATAATACACTGCTTCAACCCTCCAAAACCCACAAGTTTCAAGTATATGTATGAGAAGTTTTATGTAAAAGTTACAGTTTAAAAGTTTACAAAATGCTCAGTATTAGTCGAGTCAATGAAGTAGATTGGTTTATGGTCTGTACATCAAGATTTTTTTATATTTTCATTTTTAAGTGATTTTCACAAAGCGGCCAATAAAATCTTTCGAAAATACTTAACTTATGCTGCACCTTGTGCAGAGTAGTTTGGAAAATCGTCTGACATTGCTGACCTCAGAAATGAAGCTCATGCAGGCTTTTATGAAAGTCAAGCATGACATCACGTTTTTCTCTGAGATTTTGAGGTGGTCAGGGCCCGAATGAGGGCGAGGGGAGAATTTGAATAGAAACAAAGTATTTAGACGAAAAACCACAAGAATATGCATTTATGCTTTTCTGAAAACAGCCGTTTTATGCATTTGGGGGAGAATTTGAATAAATACAAAGTATTTAGACGAAAAACCACAAGAATATGCATTTATATGCTTTTCTGAAAACAGCCGTTTTATGCATTTATATGCTCGATAAATTTAAATTCTGTTGGTCCTAGAGAGGTGAAAATACCACCAAAAGGCTTCGTTCAATGAGTACTATTCAGGAAAAAAATATGCAAATATGCTCAAATCCTAGCCCTAAAAACTGAGCTAACCGCCCCGTGTTTTGTTTATTGCCTCGGGAATGACGTCACAGTTCTCCGTGTCATTCCGCTCAACACAGTCTATTTACTCTGAGAACCTCCCCTTTCTCCCCCCGACGACCTCCCCCTTCTCCCCCCGAGGACCTGCCCCTAACCCCTCTTATCTCTTATCGCACTCTTACAAACAGTTAAGTATATATCACTCTCACTGAACTTGTTTGTTTACAAAACTTTTTTAATAATATAGAAAGATAATAGTATTTGCATAAAAATATTGCTTAACTAATTGGTATTCAAGTTGATGTTATCAAGTGATGTTTTCCTTCGCCTACCTGGTATAACTTTTGCCTTAACAAAGTGCCTCCTATTTCTTTTATTTACTGATGGTTTCAGTAAATAGCTTGGTTCTTAATCGCCTCCCAAACATAATTTCACCTGGTGTCCTTCCCGCGGTTGCTACTACTGTTGTGCAAAGCGAGAGAGTAACCCAGTCTGCAACCTTGTCTTATGATTTTTTGTATCCTCTCCTATTCATTTTCTACTTGAGGTCTTAATGCGAACGGAACTTGTTTTTGACGAAATATCTTGTTTTTGGTTTCATCTGTAAGATTGATTTGGGCGTAGTAATCTTTGACTTTTCCTGTTCTTTCCGAAAATAGTATTTGTTGTGTGTGAGTAGTTGTGGTGTTCGAACAGTTGACTCAGAGCTTTATCCTCGTTCATCTTCTTTCCCTTATCCTTCTCTACGGTGCATATTGTCTAATGCATTTCGGTGACTTCAAATAAAATGCTCTAATCCAAGGTATATCATTATTTTGTATAACATACCTTAAGTGTTTTTTTAGTACCTTCCAACATAACTGTATAACTAGTTTTTCCTGAATAGGAATGTTAGTGTTTGTCTTGATAGATTAGAGGGTTCAATCAATATTTGGTAGTTCTGAAAAGAACTGTTATATTTATAGCGAGGTAAAATTAATTATCGAATTCGACCATTTAGATCAATTACTCGGCGCATAATTAAGTCATATGCGTAATTTCTTGACCTTCTTTCCCTTCCGTGGACCGGATCATCCCAATATTTGGTACAAATGTACATTAGACTGTATATATATATATATATATATATATATATATATATATATATATATATATATATATATATATATATATATATATATATATATATATATATATATATATATATATATATATATATATATATATATATATATGTATATATATATATATATGTATATATATATATATATATATATATATATATATATATATATATATATATACATATATATATATATATATATATATATACATATATATATATATATATATATATATATATATATGTATATATATATATATATGTATATATATATATATATGTATATATATATATATATATATATATATATATATATATATATATATATATATATATGTATATATATATATATATATATATATTTTGATATATATATATATATATATATATATATATATATATATATATATATATATATATATATATATATATATATATATATATATATATATATATATATTTTGATATATATATATATATATATATATATATATATATATTTATATATATATATATATATTTTTTTTTTCTTTTTTCTTAAATTGTTTGAATATTCTAGTCTTTTTTTAAAAAATCTCAAAACATTTTTATTCAATAGTATGTTACATTAGTTCTCATTCCATATGTTTCTCATTGTTAGTTTCTCTAGCTTTGTGTTTTTAAGTTTAGTTTTTCTAATTGTAAACTCTTTTAATCTTAATTCCATCCTGTGTAAACTTTTTGTATTTTCTTTTGTTTTAGATCCTATGAAGAAGGTTTAAAGAATAAACCGAAACGTCGGGTTTTTGAGTATGTTGTGAGTGAATAGTGTTTTTATGACCGAGCCCTGGGTTTTCTCTGTGCTTATATATTATTCGCGGTCGTGTGTTTTTCGTATGTATGTATATATATATATATATATATATATATATATATATATATATATATATATATATATATATATATATATATATATATATATATATATATAATAATAAAAAGAATTACACATGTAGTTCTGTGAGCTAAAATATTAATACTGCAAATACGGCAAATAACTTTACCACGACAAATCCTTTCGGGGTTTTACAATCAGACCAGGAAGCAAATGATTCAAGTTCAGTAAAACCCCCACCAATATATGTAAGAAACGTCACTCAATTTTCCAATTTAATAACAAGCCTTAGAAATATCTTAGGACACAACAACTTCCTATGTAAAGCCAGAATCTCAGACGTCTTAATACAAACAAAGACCTCTGAGTGTTTCAAGACAGTAATGCGTCACTTAAAAGCTCATAATATTGAGCATCATTCATACCAACTTAAAGAAGACAAGGCCTTCAGAGTTGTTATCCGGCACCTACACCCTACGACATCTCCTGAAATATTAAAAGAAGAGCTAGCTAACAAGGGATTTAAAGCAAGGAATGTAACCAACGTCCTACATCACTCCACTAAAACTAAATTACCTCTATTTTTTGTCGATTTGGAACCAAACCCAAATAACAAAAACATATTTAAATTAACGGAATTATACTATAGTAAAATCAGAGTAGAAGAACCACACAAAAGGCAAGAGGTGGTACAATGCAAGCGATGCCAAAGCTTGGGACACACGCAAAGATATTGCAACTATGCATTTCGATGTGTAAAATGCTCTGCAAGCCATCCCACATCAGAATGCACAAAACAAGACCGTAACCAGCCAGCAACTTGTGTACTGTGTGGGGGAGCGCACCCTGCAAATTATAGAGGCTGTGAAGTCCATAAAAAAGTTATGAATGCTCTCAAACCAAACCATAAAACTACTTCTACAAACAACCCACCAGCTCCAAGACTAATTCATCAACAACATCCTCAAACAAAAGGCAGCGCAACGTCAACGTTTCCATCTCTACCCTCAACTTCGTCCCACCAAACCACCAGTGAACAAACATGTAGCATCAGTTATGCAGCCGCTGCAGCTTCAGGCACCGTCCATCCCCCCTCTCAAAAACAACAACCTACCTTTATTCCACCTCCCTCTTCCCACGTAGATTTAACTACCTCGCTCCAAGAAACCCTCAATTCCTTTTTATCCGAGCTAAAAGCAGCCATCGAACCTCTCCTCACAGTCCTTCGCACCTTTTCATCAATTGTTTCAATCCTTCCCGCTTTCTCCCAAAAATGACCTCCCTTACACAAAACTCCCTCTCCATACTCCTTTGGAACGCCAACGGTGCAACCCAACATAAAAATGAACTCGACACACTTCTACACACTAAAAGGATCGACATTGCCCTCATAACAGAGACACACTTCACTTCACGATCACACTTTTACATCAGAGATTACACAACACACAGAACAGATCATCCAAATAACACAGCACAGGGGGGCAGTGCGATCCTAATAAAGAATTCCCTCTCCCACTTTGTTCATCCTTCCTCTCCAACAGAGTCCATCCAAGCTTCAACCATTACTCTCCTTTCTTCTCCTTTTAATTTTTCAATTTCCTCTATATATTGTCCCCCAAGTAAAACAGTAACCCGACAAGATTTTATTTCCCTCTTCCAATCCCTAGGTCCTAGGTTTATCGCCGGGGGTGACTATAATGCTAAACACCCACAATTTGGATGTAGAGCAAGTAACCCTCGGGGATCTACCTCACTCCTACCTGTAATTCTATCTAATAAATACCAAGTACACGCTCCTTCTGACTATACCTATTGGCCTACAGATCCACATAAACTTCCTGATCTCCTAGACTACTTCGTAACCAGCCCTATCATCCATTTCCACCCCTCTACTTCAACCCTTCATGATCTATCTTCCGATCACAGTCCTGTTCTATTAGTTCTAGATCTCAAACCCACTCCTAAACCTCCAAGAGAAACCTTAATAAACGGACATGTAGACTGGGACTTTTTTAAACGACTAATAACTGACGGACTTGACTTAAAAACTTCATTAAAGACGCCAGACGAGATAGACCTTGCAGTAAAGACCTTAACCGAGACAATACAACACTCTCTATGGACCGCGACTACTCCTTACAAGACAAAACAAACGACTTTTGACTCTCACTTACCACAAACTATACGGACGATGATAACTGAAAAACGACGTGCTAGGGCAAGATGGCAACAGACTCGTTACCCGACTGACAAACTAACGTTTAACAGACTAACTAGGAAATTGTCGACAGCACTAACAGACTACAAATCTAGACAGTTTGCGGACTACACTGACAGACTAACCACTGAGGACAAATCACTTTGGTATATGACACGTAAAATCCTAAAACATAAAATAAATCCCTCTCCTCTCCAAAAATCCGATTTATCATGGGCAAAAAGTGATGCTGAAAAAGCAGAGCTTCTTGGCCACTATCTCTCCAACCTCTTCTCACCCCATCCCGATATCCTTGACCATAATCATTCCTCAACCATAGAAGAAGACTTATTAACACCTCTTCAACTTTCCCCTCCTCCTAAAGCCTTCAATCCCTCCGATGTTTCATACACAATTAAACACCTCCCTTCAAACAAAGCCCCTGGTTACGATTTAATCACTTCAAATATCCTGAAACAACTTCCCAAGAAAGGAATCCTCTACCTAACCCAAATCTACAACTCTGTTCTCCGAACCACATATTTTCCTACTCTCTGGAAATTTGCAAAAATAATCACGATCCCTAAACCTTCAAAACCCTCTCACCTTCCAACCTCCTACAGACCCATCAGCCTCCTTCCTGTTATGGGTAAAATTCTGGAGAAATTACTCCTTCGGCGAATCTACCCCATAATAGAATCCTTAAACATAATCCCAAACCATCAACTAGGTTTCAGATCCTTTCATTCAACCATTCAGCAATGCCACAGAGTTGTAGATATCATCTCATCCACCCTTGAGAGGAAAAAGTACTGCTCAGCTGTCTTCCTGGATGAAGCTCAAGCTTTTGACAGGGTTTGGCATGCTGGCTTACTCTGGAAACTCAAGGGTATCCTTCCATTCACATACTTCCTCATCCTTAAATCATACCTAACAAACCGTTTTTACCACGTTTCCTACAACCTTTCTACATCTCATATCTACCCTATAACTGCAGGGGTACCCCAAGGTAGCATCCTCGCTCCTTTCCTATACAATGTTTTCACCCACGATATTCCTCAACACCCATCCACCATCCTTGCTTCCTTCGCAGACGATAAATGCATCCTCTCCACCCATAAAAATGCTCGTACAGCTTCTGATATCGTTCAAGAACACCTAAATCTTCTCGAACTTTGGCTTAAAAAGTGGCGCATAAAAATAAATGAAAGTAAAAGTGTCCATGTGACTTTTTCATCAAGACATGGAAACTGCGAACCTCTTTTCCTCAACCAAATCATTATCCCACACTCTAGTACTGTCCGCTACCTTGGGATATACCTTGATCGAAGACTTACATGGGCACACCACACAGCAACAATACGAAAACGCATCTACACACGATATAAACTACTACAGAGACTCCTCAACAAAAAATCTAAACTCAACACACATAACAAAGTACTCATATACAACACAATACTCAAACCTGCATGGACATATGGCATTGAATTATGGGGCTGCACCAAACGTTCAAATTCCTACCGCATCCAATCCTTACAATCAAAGATCCTCAGAACCATAGTAGATGCACCCTACTACGTCTCCAACCAAACCTTACACAACGACCTCAACATCCCATTCGTCCGAGACCTAGCCATTTCCCGCTACAGATCCTTTCACCACTCAGTTTCCTTCCACACAAATCCTCTTATCCGAAACCTGTCATCCGAAACCATTCCTGATAACCCTCCCAGGCGCCTGAAGCGGCAATGGCCTCGTGATTTATTAGCCTAAACCCCTAAGCCTAAGCTATGTAAATTAATTAATTATAATCACAGCCAATAAGCTCTGTCACTGGATAGCTGTCTTATATCTGCCAATGTCAAGTCACTATTATACAACTGATCATTATTGCTTATAACAAGGAATTGTAGTTGCAATAGTCAATAAATGTTAAAAAAAAAAAAAAAAAAAGTGAGCTAAAAAAAAACATTAATAAACACAAAGAAATGTGTTGTATAAATTAAAACATATAATGATTGATTTATTGATTTAAATCTTAATTTACGTGTTTCGTTGTGGGTGTCTAGTTTACAGATATACAGGCAAAATGCGAAACAGTTGAAAGTCTAGATGTGATAGAGACCTCGCTGTGTATAATATTGGTCATAAATACCTTTATGTATGCCTTGTCATATTTTCACCGCTGAAAATGATTGATTTTGTAATAATTACATAATGCAGATAATGCAGTATAACAATAAGCCTTAAACCGAACTAATGACTTTATAGACCTTAAATAAACTGTAGTTATTGATATTTGTCTTTATAATAAACATAATTATGTTATCAAAAGTATATAACAGAGAAAGTACACCTATATATATGTGTTCTTGTATTGATATAATTTAGAAATTCATATTTTACGATTTTGGTAGTATTCATACTACGGAAAGATTAAGTTTTTTTTTTTTAATTTAAATCAAATTATAATTATTATTAACTACGGGAAACAGACAGAGAAAAATACACTCCAGCGCTGGAGTGTATTTTTCTCTGTCTGTTTCCCGTAGTTAATAATAATTATAATTTAGGTTGGATTGCAAACAGTGATGTTTCATATATAAACTACATATTTTTACAAAATTAATTAGTTATTATCTGAATTAATGATGGAAATTATATTTTTTATTATCAAAACAATAATGTTATCAAAAAAAAAAAATATATATATAAAACCTGTATGTCCATAAACTATGTGAAGGTTGTACGATGAGTGGATGGTCCTCTATGATATGATGCCTGGTTATTATGGTGAGGAGATGCCCCTATGGATGACACACCACCCGATATCTAATATATATAAATATATATTAAATAAATAGATATACAAAATAAAAATTGTTAAATAGAGTATAAGTAGTTAGTGTATAAATATTGATGTATTAATAATAGAATATATATATAGATAGATATTAATTGGGAATAAGTAAACATAAATACAGATATTGAGGCTAACACTGAAAAGATAGATAATGATATTAATAAATAAATAGATAGACTGAGTATTTTGAAGTTAACCTGGGTATAAATAAGGTCGCAGAATCCATAAGAAATTGATCAAACCGGTGCAACTTTGGTGTTCTGGTCTTCCAATAGAACTCCCCAAGGTAACCTTCCTTGTCGATTCCCTGGCCATACCGTGGAATGTGACCTCAAACTTTACGCCAAACACGTTCAATGTTTTGCGTATGAGCCCCAGTGTTTGGGTCAACAAAGTTGACTGAGTGGTTAACCGAAAAATGTTGATTACCTTCTTGTGACAAGCAATCGTAAGCACGCCACATGACAGACATAATGGTCGTGCCTGGTAGGATCTTCTCCCTGATTATCGCAGGAAGGGTAGCAACATTTCTGGATGGTATAGGAACCACAAAAGAGCGTTTTGATCCCCTTTCAATCCCTCCAAAGACCCAAATACCATCCAAGATACGGCCTCGATTATATTTCCTCCTGCCGAACTTCGCTTAATCGATCTCCACTATCCTTCCAGGGCCACCAAGAGGAGCGGAATCACGTAGCACAGCTAGGTCCACCACTTCCTGACAGTACTGAGACCAGTCAGTTATGGTGTGTCCACTCAACGCAAGATTTTCCCCAATGACAGAAAATTTAGGGATGGGTAACATTAACCACGACATGACTAATCAACTCCAAAGCTCAAGTAAACTCCAAAGCTCAGTTTTGACTCAAAAAAAGTGTTAGCCCTGATAGAAGAAGAAAAATTGCAGATAGTTACTCTCTTCCCAATCTTTTGTCTCCTTCCGCACCTGTACATTTTTTGGTCCTCTGTAGGTACACTCCTCACCACATGTTAGACACATCTTCGTGGTCGGGAGGCAGCCATGATCCGCCAAGATTGTCATGGCTACCTCCTCTGGACCCAGCGTAATATTCCTTATTTCATAAAGCCGCATGGTGCAACCACTACATGTCTGAGACAAACAAGATAAATCAAGTAATTCAGTATATTAATTCACGTAATTAAAGAAATTAAATTACATAAAATAACTACGTATTTAAAAATAGACATTATTCAGTTGGACCAGTCACTCTAAGAGGAGTATTAATAATAAAAAAAAACTGCATCACAAAATAAATATATTGAATATAATTTATGATACTTACTTCAGCCTCCATATTATCTTTTACTCGGTGTCTTCGTACAAAAATTTTAATAATTTGGTGAAGATTTGAGGACCAGGATTTGAGCAGGAGGACAGTGACAGAGCATAAACAGAAGCAGAATTCTTGTTGTGACGAGTCCTAAATCTACCGCTACAAAACTGACGTCTCTTGAACACTTACGTCTGTGATAATCGATAGTCACTGTTATCTACTGATAACATTGTATATAATGCTGATTTTTCGAGTGTTTCAACGATGTATTTTTTTCATTATAAAACTATTTACGAAGATTTTTGTCTTCTAAAGGTAGTATTAATGTCATTAAAAGTATATGGTGAAAATAATAGTGTAGCAGAGCTGGGAATATTTCATCTTGTCCAGGTGCCTTAAATGGATTGAAGAGAATGAAGAATCATTTTATAGACAGCCCATTTTATAGACTAGTTACTAGGCGGGTCGCCAGGTCCCAGTTCACCTCCACTACTGGGACCCTTTTGTCGGTATCTACTACATCTTTTCCTTCTCCTGGGAAGTGGGTGTGTAGGAGGTATTCTAATGTTTCTTCCACACTGAGAGTCCAGGTGCTGCTGTCTAGCCTTTTGATTGAGCCTAAAGTTCTTCCATTTCTCTCGCCACTTCTGATTTTCACTAGTCTGGTTGACTCCGGTAGCGACTTAATTCCCTTGCAGACGTCCCTTCAGCCAGCTTTTTTTTTTAAATTTTCTTTTTAATTTCCACCTGGCCTCTCTGACGCTGTTCCATAACTCTTCTACTTGATCTTTATTCCTGAAGAAGGCCTCGTTGAAGGCGCTTCTAGCTTTACTCAGGAGCTTATCTAATCCTCTATTCCACCGAATGTTTTCCTTTTGGACGTTAGTTTTGGGGGACAGGCTCCTTATATCTGAGCTCAATCTCGCTGCTTCTCTCTCCAGAGCTTCAGGGCCAGTTATCACCTCTTGAGACATTCCTTGGGCTGGTGCCACTCCTTGTCCTTCCTTGGTAGTGCCATCCAGGTCCGACCTGATGTCGTCCTCAGATCTCCGGTGGTTCTCGGCTCTTTTATTAGTCAGGGGTTCCCTCCGGACCCGATGTTCCGTCCTAGTGTCCTCCTCTGTCCTCCTGGTTTTTGGGGGGTAGGGGTCCTCCTCGAACCTGATCAGCATGGAGATTAGGCCCAGGAATACATGCCGCTTAACCTCATCGAGGGCCCTAACAGAGGATCTCGGAATCCCAGTTTCCCGAGTCACCAGAAATGTGGTCCAACCTCCAGTCTAGGGCCCCTGAAATCATGTTGCGTAGGTGCATTTATAACCTAATTTCCTCAGGATCTGGTTTTTCCTCCTCTCTTATGTTAATGCCGATCTTAGTCGGCCAGGGAGCCTCCTTCTGTGAGAAGACCTTAAAAGAGATCTCTTCAATAGGGGGCGTTCTAGATACTCTAGTCCCTAGATTCGACGTCAACAGCTGATACTAGTAGCCATCCCGGGTCGAAGATTCCTGATTACCAGAACCAAATATCCCGAAAGGTCTCTATGCTCCCATCCATTTTCCAGGGAATTTGTCGTTTAACCAGTCACGAACATCAATAGTGGCGTGTGCCTGGGAACACCATCTTGTTGATATAATAGGTTCTTCTAAATTCTAAGTTTAAGTTTCTATTCGAGGCCATAAACAGTTGTTCATTAAATGTATGTACTTTTCTTGATATAAAGCAACATCCATGAAGTAAGGACCCATAATTAACTTTTTTATATTTTTGACTGTTTGTTGAGACCGAAAAGTTTGGATTATCTAGACACCAAGAGCTGATATATTGCGATGCAACATATTTGTGGTAAACGTAGATTCAACACTTAAAATAATCTCCGTATGAAAAGCGGGATCGCTTAAAAAATTGTCTCCTAAATTTAAACAAGTCAATTCTAAATGCTTCGCTTATTTAAGATTTGTTTAATTTATGATCCAAATTTGGTTTGAATGGATAAAAATTGTTTTCTTTTAAATACTTGATTTACTGATTGAAAGCTCTTGCTCTCGAATTTAAGATTACTACTGTTGCAGCGTCATCCTCGTCGTATGATTTCTTTTTTATATCCTTAGCGCTTCCTGTTCTGTGAAACTTTTCAATTAGTTTCTTTAAATTTTGTTTGGTATAAAACACATACATATATATATATATATATATATATATATATATATATATATATATATATATATATATATATATATATATATATATATATGTATGTATTATACCAAACAAAATTTAAAGAAACTAATTATATAATATATATATTATATATATAATTCAAACAATTTAAACTATGGGAGACAGAAACAGAGAAAAATTTGCACTGGCTCCGGGATTTGAACCACGGACCTTCATATTTCCAGTATAACGCTCTTCCAGTTAAGCTAAGCCAGATATAATCTTTCCTCTGCGCGAAACGTTAGATAATCCCAGTATTTAGCGTGTATATATATATATATATATATATATATATATATATATATATATATATATATATAATATAGAGAATCAGTAATAATTAAACTAATGGTCGCCAAAACTACTAACCTGGCAAATTTGAGATCCCATCATAGGCCGCCCATCCATTTGAAATTATAGTGGTGCCTGGCAAAACATGTTCTAGTAAGATCATCAAGAGGGTATTGGCATCTCCGTTTAACTGGAGAGATTAAGTATCGTCCACTCCCTCTTTCTACCCACCGAAACCAAACCAAACGTCCCCGATTGTATTTAGGTTTGGTAATTACTGTCTCGCCTATCTCTACAACGGCCTCAGCACCTCCGATCTTAATTAGGTTGCGTGACTCTGTAATGTAGTATAATTATATGTTACTTATTGCATTTCATAAATTTATTATAAAGTTATAAACTTTATATAATAATTATATGTTACAATTTGAACATATTTTATATTTTATCTATATATAAACATAAATAATCAATAATCAATTACCTAAAAATATTACACCTATCAACTATAATTTTAGTGGATAATGTTGTCCCGTCTACTCTTGACATTTTAAGGTGGATGTCTTCTATATGAATCCACCTCTACTCTATAAATTACTTAGTATAAAGATATATTTTAGATAGAGGTGGACTTGCTCGAAGAACGTCCCCTTAAGTGTGCCCCAAGATTTGCGGCACGCTTGTCTGCCAAACGACAAATGCCATAGGTCCTACCACCTTGAGTTCCATGCAGTAGCATCTCCCTTGCGCAAATGGGACAATTGTGGATAGCTGGAAATACACCTATTCCTAATTTCCCAAAATTTTAATAAATATGTATGTATAGCCCAGTAAAACAGATTTTTGGTGACGATTAATTTAGACAAAGCTGGAAATCGTTTTAATCCACTTAGGGCATCCCAAATAAGAGTAATATAAGTTTGCGACGGTTTCTGAGGCCAGCTTTACTTTTAGGAGCTAAAAAACTACAAACTTGTCATTTTTCTCAGTTTTTGGTTTATAACATGTTAAGTATGCATCAAATAGAGAATTGTCTTCTTACCAAACGTAAAGAAAATTAAATTCTAAATTCTTCTCCCCATATCACCAAGTTTATTGATCCGGAGGGGTCCCTTACACGAACTTTGTACTATGAGACCTCTCCGGATTTGGTCATCACTTTCTGACATGTTTGCTCAGACACGGCCACTTTGCTGATCAAGCAAATTGGCAATGTCAGTAAACTTGACCACGCTCTTGATGTTTTCTGTGCTGGGCTTCCAAAGACGATTGTCTCAACAATCAGAACTCTAGTCGGTTGGTAATGACTCATGATAGCTAAGTTTTATTGACAGCCGGGTTTTTTTCAACTCCAGCTCTTCCAAGAACTCTAGTCGGTTGGTAATGACTCATGATAAGTAAGTTCTATCAACAGCCGGGTTTTTTCAACTCCAGCTCTTCCAAGAACTCTAGTCGGTTGGTAATGACTCATGATAAGTAAGTTCTATCAACAGCCGGGTTTTTTCAACTCCAGCTCTTCCAAGAACTCTAGTCGGTTGGTAATGACTCATGATAACTAAGTTCTATTAACAGCCGGGTTTTTTTCAACTTTCCAAATCGTTTTTTATGGCCTTTATTATGTTTTCATCCCTTTTTTCTTTTTTCTTTTTAATTTTGTGTTGATGAATGTTGAAAAATATTCAATGATTCCTCGTCACAATTTAACAGATACCAGGTGAGCAGGGGTTATTGTCTGAAGTTATTACCTGGATAATTGTTTCTGGTACCACCGTCTTGGTACCCCCTCTAACAGATTTTAATTTTAAATAATATGTCATTTCGATAATTTCATGGATGTTAAATTTAAATAGTTCTCCCCAGCTCACCAAGTTTATTGATCCGGAGGGGTCCCTTACACTTACTAATGAGACCTCTCCGGATTTGGTCATCACTTTCTGACATGTTTGCTCAGACACACAAACAGCCCTACTTTGCTGATCAAGCAAATTGGCAATGTCAGTAAACTTGACCACGCTCTTGATGTTTTCTGTGCTGGGCTTCTAAAGACGATTGTCTCAACAATCAGAACTCTAGTCGGTTGGTATTGACTTATGATAGCTAAGTTCTATCAACAGCTGGGTCTTTTTCAACTCCAGCTCTTCCAAGAACTCTAGTTGGTTGGTAATGACTCATGGTAGCAAAGTTAAAAAGCAAAATTATTTTTCCAGTAAATCAGATCAAATTGATAATCTTATTTTTTCTATGGCCCAGCAGACCGCACATTTCGCATATTTTTCTATATTTTTAGTAACAGCGGAAATAGATTTTAGGGGGGGGGATACGCAAAATTTCGATGTTTTTTAACAAAATGGCGCCGAAAATTAAGCACTATCCCTAAGTGGTATATATATTTCTATTCTACTCTTCAATACCTTTCATATGATATCCCACTCAAAATTTAAAAAAAATATTTTTTTTCGAGTGACATGAATTATCCGCCATCTTGGTTTTCCAGTAAATCAGATCAAATTGCTAATCTTATTTTATCTATGGCCCAGCAGACCGCACATTTCGCATATTTTTCTATATTTTTAGTAATAGCGGAAATACGATTTTAGGGGGGGGGGGGACACGCAAAATTTTGATGTTTTTTGGCAAAATGGCGCTGAAAATTTAGCACTATCCCTAAGTGGTATATATATTTCTATTCTACTCTCTTCAATACCTTTCATATGATATCCCACTCAAAATTTAAAAAAAATATTTTTTTTCGAGATACATGAATTATCCGCCATTTTGGATTTGAACAGCTGATAATTTTGAGTTCGCTATATTTTTCCTGTGTGCGCGTCAAAACGATCTTTAATATTGGAAAGTTTCACGTTTCTATCTCTTTTTATTCAAAAGTTATTGGAACCGTACAGAGTGACAGACAGACAGACAGACACATGAACGAAACTATAAGGGTTTCTATTTTTGGTTTTACCAACGAAACCCTAAAAAGGGATGAAAACAAATTAAGGCCATAAAAAACGATTTGAAAGAGCTGGAGTTGAAAAAAAAACCCGGCTGTTGATAGAACTTAGCAAACATGAGTCATTACCAACCGACTAGAGTAGTGATTGTTGAGACAATCGTCTTTGGAGGCCAGAACGGAAAACATCAAGAGCGTGGTCAAGTTTACTAACATTGACAATTTGCTTGATCTTATTATCTTTTTAACTACGTGTAAGGAACCCCTCCGGATCATTAAGCTTGGTCAGCTGGGGAGAACCATTTAAATTTAACATCCATGAAATTATCAAAATGACATATTTAAAATTAAAATCTTTTAGAGGGGGTACCAAGACGGTGGTACCAGAAACAATTATCCAGGTAATAACTTCAGACAATAACCCCCTGCTCACCTGGTATCTGTTAAATTGTGACGAGGAATCATTGAATATTTTTCAACATTCATCAACACAAAATTAAAAATTAAAAAGAAAAAAGGGATGAAAACATAATAAAGGCCATAAAAAACGATTTGGAAAGTTGAAAAAAACCCGGCTGTTAATAAAACTTAGCTATCATGGAGTCCTTACCAACCGACTAAAGTTCTTGGAAGAACTGGAGTTGAAAAAAACCCAGCTGTTGATAGAACTTAGTATCATGAGCCATTACCAACCGACTAGAGTTCTGATTGTTGAGACAATCGTCTTTGGAAGCCAGCACAGAAAACATCAAGAGCGTGGTCAAGTTTACTGACATTGCCAATTTGCTTGATCAGCAAAGTAGGGCTGTTTGCGTGTCTGAGCAAACATGTCAGAAAGTGATGACCAAATCCGGAGAGGTCTCATTCAAAGTACGTTTAAGAGATCTATAAACTTGGTGAGCTGGGGAGAACCATTTAAATTTAACATCCATGAAATTATCGAAATGACATATTTAAAATTAAAATCTTTTAGAGGGGGTACCAAGACGGTGGTACCAGAAACAATTATCCAGGTAATAACTTCAGACAATAACCCCCTGCTCACCTGGTATCTGTTAAATTGTGACGAGGAATCATTGAATATTTCTCAACAATCATCAACACAAAATTCAAAATTAAAAAGAAAAAAAGGGATGAAAACATAATTAAGGCCAAAAAAAAAATTTGGAAGAGCTGGAGTTGAATAAAACCCGGCTGTTGATAGAACTTTGCTATCATGAGTCATTACCAACCGACTAGAGTTCTTGGAAGAGCTGGCGTTGAAAAAAACCCGGCTGTTAATAAAACTTAGCTATCATGAGTCATTACCAACCGACTAGAGTTCTTGGAAGAGCTGTTATTATTTTTATTATCACCTTATTTTATTTATAATTATTTATTTTATGTTTGTTTTTTTTTTGTTTTGTTTAATACTTTTTCAAACTTGAAGTTCATAAACCGAAATTCCTACTTATATACAGATATACATAATTGCATTCATATTTTTATGAATAGACAGCACAATAAAATTTTTTATATTAAAATTTAAGTTTGTAATTTTCACTATATGATTGTTTATAGATATAAATAAATAAATAATATAACCATTTAACAACAATATAACATACAAAAAAAACAGCCATACCTACATATTTCTTAGCAAAGAGACAAAAATTAAATTTCTTTAAATTTGGTAATATATGAACATGATAGTTAATAGATATAAATAAATAAATAATATAACGATTTTTTTCAACAATATCACATACAAAAACAGCCATACATATTTCTTAGTGAAAAAACAAAAACATTTTTTTTTTAGATTTGGTAATGCATAAATGTTATAGTTTAAAAGAAAACAAAATACTAACCATATTTTAACATTAAAAACATATAATTTACTCTCCCAATTAATTTCTATATTATAACATAAGATTATATTCTCTAAAAAAATTGTTTTTCTAAGAAATAAAAATGCAGTTATAGTAATATAATATTTTTTAAGTAAACATAATTTGTAACGTAGTGACAACATTTTAAAACGCAGACAAATATGCAACAAGTATACAATTTTATAACCTATAATAAAGCTTTTGAAATTTGAACTTGGTGGTGTTGTATTAAGAGATGGTAGAGTTCTAACAAGAGAAAAACTTTTAGATATAGCTATAGAAATACTTAATTTAAGCAACTTATCAACACAAAAATCTTCATACCTACACCTACATGCACGCTTACATTCATATTTAATAGTGACTAGATTTGAAGAAAGACAATTAAATTTTGACTTGTAGCTTAGTAATATAAATATAATCAACAGAAAAAAAGAAATATAAATATTTTGATAAATAGTATTTTTTTAATGAAAATAGAAAAATGTATTACAACCAAAAGTAGTAAATTATGAGAAACAACAGGCTTAGTAATTATGAGCTCGTACATAAGAAGCTGTAAGCAAACCCCTATGCATTTTTTGGGGAGAAAAAGTAAAAATATAAAATAAATTATAATCAATAAATCAATGCAATAAAAATGCAATAAGGTATCAATGTAATGGTATCGACACGATGAGTTAAAAAGTATTATTAAGTTATCCACTTAAACCATAACCTAATCAACCAAATCCGAAAAAACACTAAAGAAAATAGTTTTTTCAACTTATCTCATAAAAAATAAAAATAACACTATACACTCCATAACAATTATTAATCTACTATTAAAGAGCTTTTCAACGATATACATCATTATTTAAAATATTAACTTTGACATTTGTACCCCTGTACCCTTGGGTACCAAAGTTATATTTAAATAAACAAACAATCCAAAAAGGCTTTAAATATTCTAATTAAGAAAGATAAACCACTTGGAAAAATATATAAAATTTATTTAACCACTTACCTGCAACAAAATCATAACAAATTAATACAAATAAGTTTATTTAATAAGTGGCTTATGATCAAGAATATATATATTTTTAAATATATACAAAACAGTGAGAACCTTCATGAGAAAGAGGAAAGGAGAACCTTTATTGGGCCGATGACCAAAAACTGACGAAAAAAACGTAATAATTATTTAATAATTATGAATGGGGGCTATAAGCAAATTCACATAAGTTTTTACAACAAAATTAGATGTTGAGGTACAACATCTAAAAATTAAGAGATTTCGGGGAGGTGTAGAAAATAAAAACGGAATAATTATTTAATTTTGAATGGGGGCTATTACAACAAAATTAGATGTTGAGGTACAACATCTAAAAATTAAGAGATTTCGGGGAGGTGTAGAAAAAAAACGGAATAATTATTTAATTTTGAATGGGGGCTTTAAGCAAATTCACATAAGTTTTTATAACAATATTAATAACAAAAGCATCTCAACCTATGTATTATGGCAACGAATGGTGATATTCTAAATCTATCATCAATCTTGTTCGTTTTCTTTCAAGCTCTTCTAACTCTTTAGAAATATCATCTATTATTTGTTTATTTCTAAACCTTTTGATTGAAGAAAATGAAGTGTCGAAGTCTGATGTTTGGGAGGATATATCTATGGATGAGTCGAATTCATGGGTGTGATACCACTCCAAAAGGTCGTTATTATCTCCATGATTTATATTAACATTGGTGTCGCACCTCCCCGAAATCTCTTAATTTTTAGATGTTGTACCTCAACAACATCTTCTGCGCCAAAACAGAACAGTTTTTCCCAACTTGTGAGATTCAAGGATCCGGATTTGTCTCTAACTTGGACTTAATGTAATAGGACTTGTCCGGATTTGCCCTGAACACTGCTCGTGGTAGAAGCAGCAGTGCATACAGCTTTTCCGGATTTGCCCTGAACACTGCTCGTGGTAGGAGCAGCAGTGCATACAGCTTTTCCGGATTTGCCCTGAACACTGCTCGTGGTAGGAGCAGCAGTGCATACAGCTTTTATGTTTCGCGTCTGTTTTTGGGGCAGATCTATGATGTCTGTATATCAGGAGATTCTTCCACTGAAGAGTGTTGCCCAAGGACAATTTCATTCTCATTTGCTATACCTAAACAAAAGAAAGGGTATCTACTTTAATATTCACTGTAAAGCATGGAAAAAAATAATTAATAGCTTAATCCTGTCCAGTCTCAGTCAGACATGAAATGCATTGGAAGTCATCCAAAGTTTAATTAGTTGGATTATAATAATATAATTAAAAATTATGATAGACCAAAAATATACAGTAAAAACTGGTCAGGATAGTAACAGGTTCTTGCCAAGAATTTAATTTGATAATATTTAATGATTTCACTACCGTATATGGTAAATATGTATGTCGTATCTCACCCACTTTGTCTAAATAACTTCAACAATAAAGAGATATTTAGTCTAATGTACATTGGGACAAAGGAATATCACACTTTTATATACAAAATTGTGATGTTCCTTTGTCCGAATGTACATTAGACTTAAAATTCCTTTTTCTCAATGTAGTTATTTAGTCAAAGTGGGTCAGATACGACATATTTACCCTGTATATAGATATGTACTTATTTTTAATGTGCATAGATATTTAGCTAAGGCGCACATTGAGCAATGTCGCGCAGCTCACGCAGAGCAGGGCAGTACCGGGGCAGCTCGAAAAAAAAACTGCCTGGAACAGTTTTAAGAGCATATTGGAGCGCAGTTTTTTGGGGCAGTTTTTCGAAGGCAGGGGCAGTTGTGAGCGTTTAGTCGAAATCAATATAGTATATTATGGCGGGATTTCTTAATTTGAGCTCGGAGTCAGATTCGGATGCCGAGTTGGATTCATTAATATTACTTTATCAAAAGTCAAGAAAATTAAAGTTGTGGAGGAGTGAATATAAGGAGAAAAGAGAATCTCACGGAGAGTTTACACTAACAAAAGGTTCTTATTTTGACGTACATCCACTTTATCTTTATCATGTTCAGCTCCTTCGCAATTTTCATCCAAATTTCTTCTTTGACCTTGGTTTTCAGGTACACCGCCTGGTTAGTATCGTATACCACCAGGTGGTTGTGCACTAATTCAATCAATTTTTCTTCCATTGATTCTTTTTATTTTCGATAAAACTGCATCTCCAAAGATTAGTTGATTAATTTTGATGATATTTGTAAGTTTAATATGTAAAATAATAAAACGATAATAATATTTATTTAGTTATTAGGGTTTCGTAGATCATTTCTCGAATCCCTTATGCCGAGGGTCATGTGTCCGTCTGTCCGTCGTACTTTTGTTCGTATACTGGCGTAACTTTTAACATAGAGAAGGTTCACCTTTAATATGCCCATGCGTAATGCGCAAACATGTGCGAACCTAAAATTTTTATTTTTTTTTAATTTTTGAGATGGGTATCAAATGAAAGCTACTAAAGAGTAGATTACAAATAAGTATATACGACTTAGTATGACTACTGTGCATTTTACTGCTAATATTGCGTTTTTAGCGCCAAAATTTCATCCGACAAAACTGCCCCCCCCCCGTTTCACCCTATTTGGGCTAGTCCTAAAATTATGAAATGATTCATGCTAATACCTTATGGTGAGGCGATGATATTATCGGGCCGGATTTTTTAATTTTTAATTTTATGTGCACACATGCGCATGAAGGAAAAATGTTTATTTTTTTTAAGAGATAGGTATCAAATGAAAGAATCTACTGAAGAGTAGATTAACAAAAAATATATATGACTTTTTATGACTACTGTGCTTTTTACCACCAATACTGCGTTTTTAGCGCCAAAAGACAGATTTGAAGTTGTATTTTCCATAGAGTTCGCGGCGGACTAGATGCAACATGGCTGATGAATCTACTAATATTAGATTTTTTCTGTGTGATATGCGTCACCTGCACTATTTTATCATTATTATTATTAAATCAAAGTAGATATAGGTATGTTTTTAGTTTGCGTTTCAATGTGTGAAATGATATGATATTTTTAAGACAGTGCGGAAGTTAGTTGTAATGTTTTGATACTTGGTACGTAGCGTGTTTTTTTTTTTATATATTAAAACATGAAACTTATTCATAACTTTATTTAATGTTTTTAAACGCGTTAAATAATTATGGTTAATTGTGTTTTTACCTTTTTTTTAAAAAAAAAATTGCAATAAAACTGCTTTATTAAATATAAGATTTATCGGTAGCACAGTAATATCTTTAGAACACATTTCAAAAAGGTAACGACGAGGCCTTTTTTAGATTATTTTGATTATTGCTTTCTGAAACGGTGGTTATACTGATTATAAAGTAGTACCGGCAGCGCTTCCCAGAGACGGAACTAGACCTGTTGAGGCCCGTGTGCAAGATTTTTTTTTGAGGCCCCCCCCCCCCCCCCCCCCCCCTGCAAGATGACCAAATATTTCTGTCGCCTCATTTTTCAGGATACACATAAGATTTGTAATAAAGTGCAACAAAAAACATTATTTTATGATAAAAAATAACCACAATAAATTAAATTCCTATTTAAATGGACTACATTTTAGAATATTTTAATCAAAATCGTCGGAACCGTTTTCGAGAAATACTTTTTCCACTTTTTTCAGAGTTTTTGGAGGGTAGCGCCCCAAATTTGAAGGTAAAATTAATTACTCCTCGGGGTGTGATTTTTCTGAACATTTATGCCGAATTTCGTCAAAATCGGCCCAGTAGTTTAGACTGCAGGTGTCTGCACAGACAGACATTTTTTAAAAACTTATTTTTTGGACTCAGGGGACCTCAAAACGTGTAAATCCATCAAAATCGAATTTTCGCGCCATTACAATACCTTCTCTTTATATGGAAAGTAAAAAGAGCAAAAAAGTTGCCTGAAATGGTACTTTTTTACTTTAGTATCCCCCTATATCCCTTTATGTTAATAGTTATTTCTCCAAAGGAACATTATACAGAGTAGCATATATTCTTAGTTTAAATTACTGTTAAGACGAAGGGATATTTATTCTAATGTATCTTGGGACAAAGGAATATCACACTTGTGTTTATAATTGTGATCATATCCCTTAGTCTAATCAACTATTAAGATAAAAGAATATTAAATATAGAACTTCCCCAGGAGTCTAAATGTCTTGGGGAGACAAACACACAAACCTTTTTGACTTTTGTAGGGCAGATTATTGTTTAGAACCAAGGTGGGTGCTAAAGTAAAAAAAGAGCTCTTGTAATTAATGCAAAAGAATGGATTTCGAGTTTATGGCTCAAAATAAGAACTCTTTAGTTAACATTTTTTTATTAGATCCATTATTTTAGCTGTTAGACTTGAGTTGAATACTACTCATATTTTGAAACTTAACTTCTTGGAGAAAAAATGCCATATCCCTTAGTCTAATCAACTATTAAGATAAAAGAATATTAAATATAGAACTTCCCCAGGAGTCTAAATGTCTTGGGGAGACAAACACACAAACCTTTTTGACTTTTGTAGGGCAGATTATTGTTTAGAACCAAGGTGGGTGCTAAAGTAAAAAAAGAGCTCGTGTAATTAATGCAAAAGAATGGATTTCGAGTTTATGGCTCAAAATAAGAACTCTTTAGTTTACATTTTTTTATTAGATCCATTATTTTAGCTGTTAGACTTGAGTTGAATACTACTCATATTTTGAAACTTAACTACTTGGAGAAAAAATGCCAAGAGTAAAAAGTTCTTATTTTAAGCCATAGAATCTAACTTTAGCCTTAATAATATGTATTCTATTAACATTTTCATATTTTAAGTACTGCTTCAGAGCATTTTAGCGCTCAAGTGCATTTTTTCTGTAAACGCATTTTAAGTTATCATAGAACCCAGCAAACCGCGCCTTTCTTCCTGCAGTAGATTCCGGAGATATTGAGTGGATCGTGTTAGGTGGCCCCTGTGCAGGCATATTTTACAAGTTAAAAATGTATAATTATTTTAAAAACTTACTAAAGATAGTTACATTTTGATTAAACATATGCAGGATAATACAAAACATTAACAGTCTAAATTACCCAAATGTATAAAAAATTACGTCATGTTGTTAGTCAATTTTTATATTAATAATATTATCTTAATAAGCATTTAACATCAACTGTCTCAAAAAACGATTATAATAATAATTATTATTATGTGGAAAAGAATATAGATACCTACCACATAAAAATAATAACAATGGTAATAAATAAAATATAAACTAACTTCACCTTTTTCGTAAAATTATTCTTTATTTTTTATTCATTTATTTTTATTTTATTAATTTTTTTTTATAACTGGCCGAGGGGAAGAGAGGCCCCCCTTACCCCGAGGCCCGTGTGCGGCCGACCCCATGCACACGGCTAGTTCCGGCACTGGCGCTTCCCCAAGCGATAATGCAAAAACAAAAAATCGGTCCGAGACAACCCAGACAAACTTTCTCATATAGGAGTTCATAATTATTTAGCCCAGTGTTTTCCATTTATTAGTTTTCGTATGTAAATTTAATTATTATTGTGCATTTCATTAAAATTTATCATAAAAATAACTTCTCCCGGGCGGGGAATTGAACCCGGGCTCTCTCGGTCCGCGTTTTAAGCTTTTTTCTCAGGAACTAGATTTTTCCCGGGAAAACGGCTTATATCGTGGATCGATGGATTCGTATTTAAATGGACTATATTTTAGAATTTTTTAATCAAAATCGTCGGAACCGTTTTCGAGAAATAATTTTTTTCACGTTTTTTCAGAGTTTTTGGGGGGTAGTGCCCCCAAAAAACACTTTTTTGGGCTCAGGGGACCTCAAAACATGTAAATCCATTAAAATCTCAAAATCGAATTTTCGCGCCATCACAATACTTTCTCTTTGTATGAGAAAGTAAAAACAAATAAATGAACTCAATTCACAGCTGATATAAAACAAAAAAGAACACTAGTTGAAAAAATCACGTTGATCTTAGTCGACATTATGCTTGATTACACCGGACAGTCCGGTTTCTGTGTGACCAGCCCGTTCGCGGCGGACGGTGGACAACCTGTTCACGGCGGATAGTCCGCTTCCTATGTGTTCGAGCCTTAAATCTGTAAATTTGTGCGACAAAAATGCGAGAATACTTTATTTTCCATGAATCGCTTGGGGCACATGAGAAAAAGATGAGGAGGTACGGGGTACAAAAGTCAAAATAGTATATTCCCTTCATGATGCATATCGTTTGCAAGCTCTTTAAAACTACAGTAAATGTTGTTATGTACACTTTTTTCATGGTTTCATTAAAGAGAGGGATAAAATAGGAAAACAAGAAAAAAAATGCATTGAATTAAAAATTTGAAATATTACTTTTAGTACAGTTCATTTGTCTGATTAAAGGTATGAGAAAAGCTTAATTCTAACTTTGCGGGATCATCCGGAAGGCGGAGGGAAAAACACATATATCTATTTTACACTTAATATCTATGCATCTATAAGCACGAACGTAAAAAGTATATTTTTAATTCATTTGTTAAAGCTCAATAGAAAAATAATGTCATTTCAAGTTCTATTAAAATAGTAGGAAGAATTACAGAAATTTTATTACTGGCCAAATCAAAAATGGCCATAAATAAAATTAAGATGCTATAAGGTTTTGTTAACTTCAGGAATAAAAATGAACGTTAAATTTATTTATATTTTTTTTCTATTTGAAATTTTAATCTACTAGCGCCAAATAGCGACGTGCCAAAATATTATAAATTTGATTTTCTTTTGGAAATTCTTGTGGTTACTTTTTTAAAAAAATAAAATTGTTACTCCTGTGAAGCCTTAAAAATACAGACAACAAAGCAGCAGCGACAAATGGTCCAGCAAGGCTGCATGCAATATATTGGGCTGCAAGGAAGGAGATTAATAAGATTCCTCCAAATCCGGCGTAGGAAGAAAAAAAATTAAATAATAATAATACACATGGAATATCCTATTTTAAAGAAAATATCCCAATTTTTCTATGTTGGTAATTTCGTCTCCAACAGTACCAAACCAACGTAAGTCGAAAATTCGAATCTTTTGTTTTTATTTCCTAAAATTGTCTCTATGTATTTTTAACTTAGAGAAAACAGTTTCAAATCGACAAAACTACAGAAAAATATGAACTATTCAATTTAATTTGTTTTTTCATCCTTTTAGTAAAGTGCCCTAGTGGAACTTACGAGGTTTGGAACTGGCAACGATACGAACGAACAAAACATGCCATGCAGTTTCTGTGTCAGATCCACAAGTGTGGGGCAGGCCTTGTATAGCACAGTACTGCACTGCCCTGCTCTGCGTTCCAATTCGCGCGGTCTCTTATATTTCTGTAATTCACGAAAACTGCCCCACCCTGATCTGTGTCGTCTGTGTGGGGCAGGCCTCATATGGCACAGTACTGCCCAGCCCTGCTCTGCGTCTCAATTCGCGCGGTCTCGTATATTTCTTCGGTTTACAAAAACTGCCCCACACGGTACTGCCCCGCCCTGCGTCACCTGCGTCTCAATGTGCGCCCGGCCTAAATGTGGTGCACTCCTTTACTTGGTTACCCACCCAATTTTTCCTAATAAATTAAGCGAATTTGGGGTGTATGGCATTGTTAATCTATCTGGGTTGACCAGTGTTGCTAAATACGTGTGGGAACACAAATTACATTTTTTATGATTATACTAGTTTACATTTTTTATATTATTATGATTACAAGAAAAATATTACAGTGAATTTAACAAACCAGTTAATTATTCCACGTGCTTATGCCCTTCCATAGATGAAAAAATCGATTGTCAGTGAATTCACGTATCCACAGAAATTCCGAAAGGTAGGAGCTAAAGAGTGACCGCTTGGTGCCGTAATCCTTCTTGTGGCGATGCTTAAATCACCGTGTATATTTTTAATAAATCGTCATTAACCTGGTCATTTATCAATCCCACCATAGGCAGCCCATCCATCAGATATGACGGAAGAACCTGGCAGAAGAACATGGTCGGTCAACACCGACAAGAGGGTTACGGCATCTCTTCTTTCAACTGGCGATATAAATGCCCGGCCACTCCCTCGCTCCACACCTCCAAAATACCACTGCTCATCAACCTGTCACAAACAATTGTATTAAAGCATAATCAATACTAATATTTCTTCATATATATAATTATGTATGTATATATCAATGGATTAGTAAATTTAACTTACCAGTCTCCCTCGATTGTACTTCCGCCTGGTGATAACAGTCTCGTCAACTTCAACATCAGTGCCAGGCCCACCGATCTTAATGGGGTTATTTTTGAAGTGCAAAGCTACGTCTCTGCAATATTTGGCATATTGTTACTTATTTCATATTTATATTATAACGTCAACAACTCTTTAATACAAGCTATATTCACCTAAAAAAGTTGCACCAGTCGACAATGGTTTTTGACTACAACGTGGTACCATCAGCCCTTCTAAGCTCGTGCTGGAAATCTCGATGTGTCATTGTGCCCCGGGACCACAAGTAGCTTAGCAAGAAAACCTCCTTCAACGTTAATTTGGCCTTTTCAAAAAAGGTCCCGGTCAATGCACCACAAGATTTCCGGCACTTTTTACCCACGCATCGCCAAATACCATAGGCACGGCTCTGTTGAGGTCCGCGTAGCTTCATGGGTTTCTTACACGCTTCACACTCCCTCTCCTTGGGAATTACACCTATTCCTACATTTAAAAAATATATTACAATTTGTATAATTAGTTGGTTGTTTTTTGGAATGAAAGTCCCTTATTATATTTTATTCAAACAAGCTTTCGTCCAGGGAACCTGGGCTTCTTCAGGTTTTGGAAATACTGTAAATTTAGGGAAACAAATCGTCAACATGAAAACGAATTTTGGAAATGAAAGTCTTACCAAGTTAATTTTGATTGTTTTTATGGTTTTTTTTTTAAAGAATTATTACAATTTGTTTCAAAATTTCATAACCTCATAAACTCATAACATTACGCTACTATTATCTTATTAATTAAACTTACCTTGCAGCCAATTATAGAACTCCCACTCGTTAAGTCGGTCTGTGAGACGGATGATCGACCTAAAATTTATAGCTTTTAATTCCTCCATCACTCATATTATATTTTTTGACAATTTTTCTAAAAAATATGAGTGAACAATTTTTTAATAATATTTGAGAATAATATGACTTATTTAATTAAAATACTTGCATAAATCAACATAAATAAAAACAAACTTGTATATTTAAATAAATCCTCTATAAATCAAGAAAATTACTTATCCTGCAAAACATATTACAGATAATATGTTTTCCATCATTGTATCTTGATATTATAACTGTGACATTCGTACTACAAAAAAGCCCCTTTGTCTATCTCTGATATAATACTGATTGATATTTTAAGTTTATATTACAAAAGAATGATGTTCCTTTGTCCCAAAATACATTGGACAAAAACTTTGTCTATCTTTAATATAATAATTATTGATATTTTAAGTTTATATTACAGAAGAGTGATGTTCCTTTGTCCCAAAATACATTGGACAAAAAAGCCCCTTTGCCTAACTTGTATATAATTTAGGTATTCCTTTCTCCTCAAATTACATTGAAAATAATGCCCCCTTTGTCATATTGGATTGTCAGGCTAATAGATATTGACATTTTCAATTAGGGAAATTTTTTTAATAATTTTTGAGAATAATATGACTTATTTAATTAAAATACGTGCATAAATCAACATAAATAAAAACAAACTTTTATAATAAATCCTAATCAAGAAAATTACTTATCCTGCAAAACATATTACAGATAATATGTTTTCCATCATTGTATCTTGATATTATAACTGTGACCTTCGTACTTCCTAAAATACATTAGACAAAAAAGCCCCTTTGTCAATACTGATTGATATTTTAAGTTTATATTACAGAAGAGTGATGTTCCTTTGTCCCAAAATACATTCGACAAAAAAAGCCCCTTTGTCTATCTCTGATATAATACTGATTGATATTTTAAGTTTATATTACTGAAGAGTGATGTTCCTTTGTCCCAAAATACATTGGACAAAAAAGCCCCTTTGCCTAACTTGTATATAATTTAGGTATTCCTTTCTCCTCAAATTACATTGTAAATAATGCCCCCTTTGTCATATTAGATTGTCAGGCTAATAGATTTCATGAAAATACTTGCATAAATCAACATAAATAAAAACAAACTTGTATATTTAAATTAATCCTCTATAAATCAAGAAAATTACTTACCCTGCAAAACATATTACAGATAATATGTTTTCCATCATTGTATCTTGATATTAGAACTGTGACATTCGTACTTCCTAAAATACATTGGACAAAAAAGCCCCTTTGTCTGATATAATACTGATTAATATTTTAAGTTTATATTACAGAAGAGTGATGTTCCTTTGTCCCAAAATACATTGGACAAAAAAGCCCCTTTGTCTAATCTCTGATATAAGGCAATTATTTAACTGTATTGCTACTTATGTTTTTTTTATATATGGTGGAAATAAACCAGGGTGTCCAGCAATATTAAATTTTAAAATTCAAGCATATTCAAGGTTTGCAAGGCTCCATTTTATAAAATTCAAGGCTGGGTTTATTAAAATAAATAGTGATTTATTCACAATTTCTTTGAATTATTGAAAATTGTTTAGGCGTGAAGTCTCACGTAGACTAACTTTCTCATATTAACCTCGGTCCCAGATCTCAGGAAACATAAATATAATATTAATATTATATTTTTTTTCATGAATATAATATTATATTTTTGATCTCTATATTACGTGTATATATAAATAGACTTCAAACCATGATTTGGAGAGTATTATATTCTTATGGAATGAATGATGTATACTTTAGTCCTGATTCTATTCTTATCTTAGAAGGCTTTGAAGACAGAACTCTTTGGGATTTTCATTTAATTGCTAGGTCTACATTATATTAAGATACATAGCCACTAATACCTAGCATGAGCCCCAAGCGGAGTGTCTATTTAAAAATAAATTTCAAATAAAAATAATTTATAGCTCAATAAATGTAAAATACATAAATAACAATCCTTCCATAATAATATATTATATTTATTTTAAATAAACGAAAAAAGGGCTTTAATATGTTAAACGAAAAAAGGGCTTCTTAATATGTTAAAAAAAATTGATCGATTTTGTTTATCCAGTTTTTGCCTAAAGGACTGGTGGCGACTGACACGCATACATACACGAAAAAAGTTAAGGATTCGATTTTCGGAATGTATAAATTGAAAAAGTACCCAAACTTTTTCAATTCTGACCAATGTGCAGACAAAACTTTAATTTTATACTCCAATATAGTGATGAGATTATTCTTTTAAGTTATAAATGAATAAATACAGTAAAAGAAAAAATCACAGGGTAGTACTTGCGTCCAACAACTTTTTAGGGTTTTGTAGATGATTAAGCATATATACAGTAGAACCTCGATAAGAATCTCAAGGGGATTAGGGAAACAGTCTTGTTACCCAGGTGCTCTTTTTGTTGAGGGTCGTGTTATGTTAATGGGCAGGGTTTTCAAATCAAGGCTTGTTCAAGGTCGACCTATTCCTGTATAGTGTGATCGAGGTTGACTGCTTAAAACGACTTATTACAGAGGTTGTGAGTAACGTTGTGAATTCGTGTTATAGAGGTTGTTTGGATAATAATAGTCGTGTTATAGAGGTTAATTTAACATTATGTGTTATGGCAATCTCAAGGGGATTTGAGAATTGCATTTGTAATTGAGGTTTTCGTGTTATTGAGGGTCGTGTAGGCGAGGTTCTACTGTATATTTGTAACCTACTTTTACGCACCTTTCATTTGATACCCACTTAAAATTTAGAAAAATAAAATTTTGGGCGCACTTCACCTTTTTGTGCACATTACGCACCTTTCATTTGATACCCACTTAAAATTTAGAAAAATAAAATTTTGGGCGCACTTCACCTTTTTGTGCACAAATTCGGCAATTTTTAAAACGGAATTTTTATTGCCCTGTAATAAGGTATTAACATGAATTATTTCGAAAATTTAGGACCAGCCATTATATAGTGGTTGTGGGGGGGGGGGATTATTAAATAACCGATTAAAGAAAAAGGATAAAGAATGCAAAATTTAAAAAGGATATAGATATTTGTAACCTACTATTCAGCAGCTTTTATTTGATATCCCACTCAAAAATTTAAAAAAAAAATTGAGTTTACCCACATTTTTGAGATTGTGCATGTGCATATATAATTTTTAATATCTATATGTTTTTCCTGTGGTTGGGTAAAAAAGTTGTGGCAGTGTTTCAAATTTTAGCTTAAACGGTTCGGGCCCTATGAACCAAAGAGCAGCGACGGACAGGCGGACACATCACCCTTGGCATAAGGGTTTTGAGAAGTATCTACAAAACCCTAAAAACAGGATAAAAATTATCTTGTTTTTAAGACAATTCTTCTTTGTCCTCTGCTTAGTTACTAATATGGCGGACTACCTATTTATTATATATATATTTTTTTTTTTAAAGTTCTTAAATAAATACGTTGGGCTAATAAGGCAGATGAGAATAATTTAATTTGGTAAAATGACAAAAATACATAGGTTCAATTGCAAAAAGTAATGCAGGTCTGCATAATAAATTTATTATAACTTTAAAATTCCTGATTTTTTCAAAATTCAAGCATATTTCAAGGTTTTTTCAAGCATCCTAAAAATTCAAGCATAATTCAAGGAGTTCAAGGAATTCAAGGCTGCTTGGACACCCTGTAAACAAATATTTATTTACCTCAGGGTGCTCTTGGCTGTACCGCGGAACAGCATCTCTGGTCACCTCAGGATGTTGGATGGTATATTTTATTTTAGCGTATCTTACTTGTTCCTCTCGAGTAGTTGATAAGACTTTTGGTCTTATTTTTTTTTCTATCTAATTTTAATTTTTTAGGTCTTCCCGGACCTTTTTTTAGAATCGATGAAACGGACAAGGCAGTTGTTTGTAGAGGTATTTTTTCGTCAAAATTACATTGTGAGTCACGGTTAGGTGGAAGAACATTTAGTGAGAGCATTTCATTTTGAACGGGGTGGGCTTGTTCGGCAACTTGACGTAGAACTAGTTTTGTAATTGTAAACTGCCTTGCGATCCCTTCTACATCCGCGTTTGACAACAGCAGTCTGGCCAGTGACTGGTAGCTGTTACAAAGAAAAAGACGGGCCAAGTTGTTGCTTTCATTAATAAGGTCAAAACGGCGATTAGCATTTACTGCGTGTGAATCGAAAAGATAAAGCTGACGGTGGCTGCCCCAAAAAGACACAGTAACTGTTTGTCCAGTAACAGGAAGCCTACGTCTACGCGGGTTTCTGCAAGGAGTGTTTCTAAGGTCACAGAAAGGCAGCTGATACTTTGCTCTACATCATGGAGCGTTACAGGAAAGAGAGCATCGTGTACGTGAACGATGTCTAATATCTGGACGGACTCTCTTTTAATGCATACACCTACACTAGACAATTCAACCGGGAACAAGAATCGATTTTCTCCCATGCAGTCGACATTTCGCAGCGTGTTATATAAACGGTCCCCGCTAATTAGGATTTCATCGATGGCAGCCGTCGTAAATTCTCTTTCAATGGTCTTCCACGCAAGAGAACAAGCGGAATTCGCCATGCATTGTGCATTTCTGCTCTTGGAAAAGAAACAAGATGAAATGAGCCCCTGCCTCTACACATGAAAAATCTCCGGAAGCTGAATCCATGATTACTGAATTATTTTATAAAATATTTAAAACGATAAAATATAAATTAGGAAAGTGAGGTGAACTGTTAAAAAAAAACAGATAAACTGACTTACAACGAGTTTAAAAAAAAAAACCCAAATCAAAAATGACCAACGAGAGAACCAAACAGAAGACAACGAAATAACAAAAATATAGAACAATATTAATAATGAAAAGAACAGAGCGATATAACAAAAAGTAGACAGACCGATCTAACGAAAAGAATAGAACGATAACAACAATCAAAATGATCGAAACGACAGAGAACACAAATAGAACTAAGAATAAAAATTTTAAAAAAAATGCAATAAGAGAACAAAACTTACAGATCGATACAAAATTTACAGATCGATAAACACAAAAAAATTACTATACCAAAACCAAACAGAACACAAAAAGCTAGAACAAACAGAAAAGAACGATAACAAAAACCAAATAGAAAACTTACCAATGCGATGAAAAACGGATAATTAATTAAGCTTTGAAAAATATACGGTATGACAATATTATGATTTAATTATATAAAGTAAATAATATGTCACTTCTAAAAAAAAAAACATAAAATAAACAAATACAAAAGAAAACCTTAAAAAATTTCAATTAGGGCTACGCTGCACGGAGATTATTCCCTTATAACTTTCAATCTTTATACCGAAAACAATGTTATCTTCTTGTCGGTGTTCAACTCCAGCTCTTCCAAATCGTTTTTTATGGCCTTTATTATGTTTTCATCCCTTTTTCTTTTTAATTTTGAATTTTGTGTTGATGATTGTTGAGAAATATTCAATGATTCCTCGTCACAATTTAACAGATACCAGGTGAGCAGGGGGTGGGTCATTGTCTGAAGTTATTACCTGGATAATTGTTTCTGGTACCACCGTACCAATGGAACAACGGAGCAAGCACCTTTCACTTCCTCGCTCTACCCCTCCAAAATACCACTGGGCTACCGCAGGACGACCTCTATGATATTTTCGTCGACAGATCACGGTTTCATCGATGTGGCCTGGTCCGCCAATAATAATTCATCGATGTGGCCTGGTCCGCCAATAATAATGGGGTTTATTGTAAAATGGCGGACACAGACCTCTCTAAAACAATTTTGCCAGTCGACGATGGTTTTTGTAGAAACTGTGGAACCATCTTCTCTTTTAAGATCAAATTGGATCTCCTCCACTTTGTGTGTCTGACGCGTCCACAGGTAAGACAAATAGAAGATGTCATTAAGTGAGAGGGGTGGGATTTAGCGAACCAGTTGTTGCAAAAAAAAAAAAAACCCATAGACTTCCTACAGTTTTTTCGGCAACACCTCCATGCGCCACCAACACTTCCACCCGCGCCTCTTCTATGTGTCATCCTGCTCTGACATTCAGGACACACTCTAGCGGAGGGCAGTAACCCGTTAACAAAAAAATAAAACAATATTAAACATTGCAATACACCATATTTTTTCAATGTCAACATTTTTCGCTGCGTACTCGCTTACCTTGAAAGAAAATTAATATATCTTCCTCGCTTTTGGCCACAATATTCATCACTTGCTTGGTGTTCATTCCTTTCAGACACTCTATATTGTAAATAAGATTTTTTTTTTTGTACAAAATATTTAAATGCCCGACAAACAAATTTAAAATAATTTTACTTTCACAAAACCGGATTTTGAGATAAATGTCAAATAAAAAAAAAAATAAAAAAATAAAATAAAATAAAAACAACAACAATTGACAGACATCACCATGTCAATATCTTTGATCTCACAAATTTCACTAAACCATTGCAAACATTTTAAATTAAAATAAGTTCAAAAAACTAATAATTAAAAAACCTTATATAAGTTCCTCAACTTGACACTCACAATATTATATAATAATACGATATTCTATATTATTATATTACTAAACAATTTGTTTCCCATAGGTGTGATATTCCTTTGTCGAATGTACTTATTTGCTTGTAAGACTGACAAATATTTCCACTTCTTATAAAGAAGTGTGATGTTCCTTTGTTCCAAAATACATTGGACTAAATGTGCCTTTATCTTATTCATTTCTTACGCTAACAGATATCGTCACTTTCTCATACAAAAGTGTGATGTTCCTTTGTTCCAAAATACATTGGACTAAATGTCCCTTTATCTTATTTATTTGTTAGGCTAACAGATATCGTCACTTTCTTATACAGAAGTGTGATGTTCCTTTGTCTCAAAATACATTGGACTTGTCCCTTTATCTTATTTATTTGTTAGGCTACCAGATATCGTCACTTTCTAATACAGAAGTGTGATGTTCCTTTGTCTCAAAATACATTGGGAACGATATAACAAAAATAGACAAACCTATCATCGAATCGACAGAGAACACAAATAGAACTCAAAATAAAAATTAAAAAATAAATACAATAAGAGAACAAAACTTACATATCGATAAAACACAAATAAATTACAATACCAAAACCAAACAGAACACAAAACGCTAGAACAAACAGAAAAGAACGATAACAAAAACCAAACAGAAAACTTACTAATGCGATGAAAAACGGATAATTAATTAAGAGCTTTGAAAAATATACGGTTTGACAATATTATGATTTAATTATATATAAAGTAAATAATATGTCATTTCTAAAATAAAACATAAAAAAACAAAAACAAAAAAAAACCTTAAAAAATTTAAATTAGGGCTACACTGCACGGAGATTATTCCCTTATACCTTTCAATCTTTATACCGAAAACAATATTATCTTCTTGTCGGTGGGTGATAACTGAGTTCTATCAACAGCCGGGTTCTTTTCAACTCAAACTCTTCCAAATCCTTGTTATGGCCTTTATTATCTTTTCGTCCCTTGTTCTTTTTAAATATGAATTTTGTGTTGATGACGATGATTGATTGATCCGGAGGGGTCCCTTACACGTACTTTGTACAATGGGACCTCTCCGGATTTGGTCATAACTTTCTGAGATGTTTGATCAGACACGCAAACAGCCCTAACATAACCACTTTGCTGATCAATCAAATTGGCAATGTCAGTAAATAAGACCACACTCTTTATGTTGTCTGCGGCGGCTTCCAAAGATGATTGCAGACCGAGAACTATTTCCTTTTCATTACTATATCTAAAAAAAAAAAAAGTTTTAATTATACATGAATGAATGAATTGTTTTATTTTCACCATCATTTTGTTACATTACATTTTTCTTTTTTTTAAGTACATGTGAATTACACTGTTTATTCATAAATACATAATATAAATATTGACTGAAAATAACTATAATATAAGAATAAATAATTAGATAATTTATGGTGAGGACACTCAGTAGAGAAAAACAACTCTAGAGCGAGGGCCCAGTCTCTTAATGTTTTTAATAAATATTTATATCTATGTCAGAGTAAGAGTACGGAGTCAGAATAAGTATTTTTGTTTTTGTTTATTTTTATTAATTAAATCAGAGTAAATAGATATGTTTTTAGTTTGTGTTTAAATGAATGACAAGAGTTGAGATTTTTAAGATATTATGGAAGTTGATTGTAATGTTTTGATCCTAGATACGTAGCGTGTCTTTGTTTTTTTTGTTGTATTGCAGCATGGAACTTGAACTGTATTTATTTTTTTAAACGTGTGAAATAATTATAGTCAATTTTCTTTTTATCTTCTTTAAAAAATTGCAATAAAACTGCTTTCTTGAATAAGGAGATTTATCGGTAGCACATTAATATCTGTAAAACACATTTCAGAAGGGTAACGACGTGGCTTTTTTAAGATTATTTTTATTATTGTTTTCTGAACTGTGGTTACTGATTTTAAAGTTGCATCGGTGGCGCTTCCCCAAGCGATAATGCAATAATTTAATATTAACTCAACTAGTGCGTGGTATAATATTTTCAGAGTAGATTTATTGGCAAATTGTCGTATTTGAACAAAACTGTAAAACGTTTTTCTTATTCTTTTAACTAAGTTGATGTGTAGTTTCCAGTTTAAGTGACAATCTATGATTACTCTAAGGTATTTAGGGGGGATTATTTATATTAACAAGTAAGAGTTAACTAGTACAAGAATAGATTCAGTATAAAATTGATTCTGATATAATATAGTATAAAGATTAAAGATACAAACATTAACAAATTTGGTTTTAATATAAAAATAATAATAAACATATATTACATTGGATTATTTCAATAAAGACATGCATATTAAATAAAGAGTTATCTCTATAATTTAGAAATGATTACTTCTTTGTCCATGTGTTAGTATTTGAGGTTTATTCCATTAAGTTCCAATATCTCATTATGGCTACAAAGTAATCCACCTTCTTCATGCTGGTCAGTAGGTCTTGGAAATCAGGTTGTTTTCTCATATCCCCCAGTTCATTCCACATGTGGTCTATCATGGCTTGGTGATGGGATCTGTCTAACATATTGGGGTCTAATAACTCTGCAAATAATTCTTTATCTAATTTCAGTAAATGATAGAGTGCGTCCACCTTCCCTCTTTCTAAAACGAACCCGCTAGCTATTAGTTTTTCCCAATACTTGTCAATCTTAGATTTCTCCTCCATAATAATTGCGGCACTAATTCTGCTGCTCTCTTTATTGAACCGGACATTAGGTTTGTTTGATGTTTCCGGACCTAGTATGATGGGATTGAATTTAGGAGTTTCTTTCGGGATGACAATGACATCTTTCTTCATTGGGGTAGCTTTGTTCTTCCTTAGCTCTCTCAACCTGTTTAAAAAATCCCCTCCAGAGCTGGTTGGGGTATTCAATCCAGGTCTTTGTGAACTGGTGGCCTTTGAGGTTGATGGAGTTGGGGTTATGAGAGTTGGAACTGGGGTTTGTATTTTTGTGATCTGGATCTTTTTAATTTCTTTGATGATAGTCTCAGTATCTATAGTGACCTTATTTGATAAAGAGTCTAGCTTTCTGTCCACTTGTTCTACCAGCCTCTTCTCCCTATGGACATGATTTTGTAGCTTTACCAGCATCAACGTATTAAATCGGGTGAGTGGACTTTCCTCCGGATAGAAGTTATAAATGGTGTCCCATGCTTCCTTGACTTCATCCTTTTCCACTAAAGTCAAGACCGTACTATACATCTGCCACATGTTTTCGTAAGGCTCAACTATGTCACCAGACAAACTTACCTCATCATCTTTGCTGTCTATTGAAGGCACCTCGAGATTTTGGGCTTCTCCCCTAACCACTTCAGATTCATAATCCCTGGGCTCAAACAATGTCTCTCTTACTCGTTGTGCCACTTCCACTGTCTGCTTATTGGGGTCCATTAAGAGCAAATCGGTGAATTCAAAATCTTGGGTGGGGGGGTCCTCTATATTATCATTTGTTCTGCCAACCTCTTCCTCAATTATGTCCTCTTGGGGCGCACTAGATGTCATCTTTTTGTAATTTGGGTTTGTTATTCCACCAGTTTTCTCAATTAGAATTTGTAAGTTCCCCACTAAGTTTCCTAACACGGAGCAATCTGAGGTTAGTAGGTGATTTTTTTTGCCTTTTCTTATACTATGTTTGAATGTTGATTCTAAATTATCATCAGAGTTAGCCATTTAGTCTCTCTAAGGTATTTATTTGAGTCTACTCTTTCTTTTACAGAGCTACAGAGGCAAGTGGAGTTTTGTGGTTGTGTACAGAATGGTTCGTGTAAGATTAATTTGGTGGTGTCTGGGGGAGGCTGTCCTCGTATGTCGTGTGAGAAAGTCATATACTTAGTTTTAGGCAAGTTTAGTGTTAGTAAGTTATTGTCGAACCAGGATTGAATTTCAGTCATTCCTTTGGAAGCTTTCTGAAAGACTTCGTTCCAGGTATTTCCCCTGAAATAAACAAGGGTGTCGTCCACAATGGAAATTATCTCTGAGTAACTATTTTTTAATTTTAACAGGTTATTTACGTAAATTAAAAAAAAGCCAGGGCGTGATCACCGTTCACCCAAAATTTACATTAACTGACTTACTAAATTTACCTTCTATTTTTACTCTAACAAAAAGAATAGAACGATAGCAACAATCAAAATGATCGAAACGACAGAGAACACAAATAGAGCTCAAAATAAAAATTTAAAAAAAAAAAAAATACAACAAGAGAACAAAACTTACAGATCGATAAAACACAAATAATTACAATACCAAAACCAAACAGAACAAACAGAAAAGAACGATGACAAAAACCAAATAGAAAACTTACCAATGCGATGAAAAACGGATAATTAATTTAGAGCTTTGACAAATATACATACGGTGTGACAATATTATGATTTAATTATATAAAGTAAATAATATGTCACTTCTAAAAAAAAGAACATAAAAAAACCTTAAAAAATTTAAATTAGGGCTACGCTGCAAGGAGATTATTCCCTTATACCTTTCAATCTTTATACCAAAAAAAAGTTTTAATTACACATGTGACAATGTACTCTGGTCACGTGTATATACGTATTAAGAATAATGTGTTTCCAGTATCTAATGCAGCTAGTAGTAAGACTATATGACATACACTCTAACATCTCCTTATAAACCATTATTGGTGAGAGCGTTTGTCTACATACTCTGACATCACGGCTGGGACAACAATGCCCTGGATGACAAGGGTACAAATCCTGGCAGAAGAGGTTTGCCTCACGTGTTTCTGTGGCACATGATATGATAGAGTTCTACTATTATCTCACCAGCACCACAGACTTCCAATACTAACGCATGATTTATAAAAAATTAAGAATCTAAGTAATTTATCGAGTAATAAAATAAGTTACCTAGATAAATTAAAGTTTGCGACTTACGTGTTATATTTGAATAGAATGTTGTGAAAAGTATAAAACTTTTCTACCTCCATTGCTGTATATAGTTTGCCATTGAAACAAACCCCTTTGACCATGCTCTCCTCTTCATCGACCAACGTGAATTGGAAGTACGCCTTCTTTTCCTTCGTTTTTTTTTTATCTTCGTAGGTCTTTAAACAACTTTTCGACTTCATTTTGGCCAAGAAAGCTTCATTGTTCCCGATTTTCAAGTTGGAGATTGGCATTTTTTTTATTTCACTTTTAACAACAGAGTTTTTTTATAACTTTTATTAAGTTTTACTTTGATGTGATTAAATATTGTCAACGGACATATTTCCTCAGATAGCCAATACCACGGTTCAGCCGGAATGATTTGTACTTTTGGTAGTTGAAGGGGGCCGCGGGGCTCGTCGGGGTGCGCGGGGTAGAGGACCCCGGGCCTTGGCTTCCCCTTCCAGCGCCACTGGAGGGGAGCCTAGTGGGCGGGCCTACTCCCTCCCGCACCCCTGGGGAGCCTGGTGGGGAGAGAGGCTAGATACCCAGCCTGGAGCCTTCATTCAGTGCCACTTGCTCCGGAGCCTCCGGCTTGGCCACTTCTTCTCTCTTTCTCTCCCTTCCCTTTAGGCTAGCTTCTTCCCTTCCCGTGCCTTGTCGTGAATTGTATTTATATATGTATGTATTTTCTTTTCGAGATTACACAGGTTAATATGGAGTAGTGTTTTTCTTTCAGGACCCGTCTCCCTATCACTCCCGTCCTTTCCTCCGCGAGGGAATGTATACCCGTGGGACCCTTTGTTGCACGTCCGGCTATGGGATGTCACTGTAGCCCGGCTTTTTGTCTGCAGCCAGTTAGGTTGTCACTTTCTGGCCTCACTCTTCTTTTACCTCTGCTATGTCGTGGTCAGACGTAGCCGGCCTAAGCTTTTCCTTGCCGCTAGCAGGTGGTCACTGTTAGCCTTCCCTTTATCATCCGTCGGTTGGGTTGTCACCTTCCGGCCCCCTAGGTTTTTTCCTAACGCGCCACCGGGTGTCACGGTTGGCTTGTTTCCAATAAGCTGGTGGGATGTCACTTCCAGCGCCTTCCCTTTTGGTCTGGTCGCAGTACGGCTGTCACGTTCTGCTCTCCCGCTTCTCCCCTTTCCGCTGTCAGGATGTCACTGTCAGCCCTTTCACATTAGCTGGTTAGGTTGTCACTTTCCAGCATTTCGTTTTAGTCAGTGGGGTTGTCACCTCTGACGCGGCCTTTTTTCCCTTTCGCTGTCCGGGCGTCACGGATAGCCCCCTTTTCCAATTTAGCTGGTGGGGATGTCACTCCCAGCGCCGTCCTTCTTGTCCTCTCGCCATTCGGCTGTCACGTTTGGCCTAACCTTTGCAGTTCCCGCCGTTCGGCTGTCACGTTCGGCCCGAACCCCTTTGATGTATATAGCTGGTTGGGCTGTCACCTTCCGGCTTCCCTTCTTTCCCCGGCCACCTTCTGGCTGTCACAGGAGGTCATTTGTCCTTTCTCTGGTAGGCTGTCACTGCCAGACCTTTCCCCTTTATTCCCTGTAGCCACTGTGCGGTTGTCACGTACAGTCGTTCCACACTATCCTGCTTTTGCCCTACCACTGACAGGGGGCCACTGTCAGTCGTCCTTGTATTCCGCCGGCGGGGTTGTCACCTCCGGCCACTAGGATCGGGGTAGTGTGATGCTTTATGTTTTGTTTCAGATGGCCCGTGAGATCGACGCCGGTAGATGCGTCGCCGACTCAGTGTCATGGCGAGTTTGTCTCTTCTCGCGCCAAAGAGAGACTGGCGACCGTGATTGGTAGGAGTCTTTTGTTTCAGGTCCACTTCCTTTGCCCCCGGGACTGGTCGGGGCTATGACAGGAGCTCGCGATCCCCCGGTTGTGCGCCCCGCGGCCACTAGGGCCCGGGCGCCGGTGTCAATATAAACTGTCAAAATTGACAAAACATGATTTTAAATGAATAAATAAAATAACTAAATAAAAAAATAATAAATTATTCATTAATTGAATATGTGAATTATTCTTGTCATAATAATTGTGTAAGAGCATAACTCTTAAGTTGCGAGTTTCTTATTTGGTAGGGATTCGATGATAGCCATATGCACCTCGGCAAAACATCAGAGGATATTGAAGAGTATCATAAGTCCTATGTGTTTCAGAAATACCTTGTAAATCATTACTTAGAGCTTTAATATTATTGTCTCTTTTATAAATTCCTTCACCTACCATTGAAATAGCCACCTTGTTAGTTGTTGGTTGGTTATATCTACCAGCAGGATCTCCTATCGGCTGTTATCAGATCTAATAATAATATTGACATTGTTGGATTGGTTATTTGGTAAGGATTCTAAATATAGTTTCAGGTTTAAAATATAGCTATAATGTTCGCGTAGCATAGTTTGTAAGTCTTCAAGTAACGATGTATTTAATTCACCACAATAAGAAATGATAGGAGTAGGGGGGGGGGGAATAGAGCTTACAATATGTTATAGTGATGGTATAATAAGATATGATAGGAGTGGGGGGGGGGAGAATAGAGCTAACAATTTGTACTACTTATAAGTGTTGGTATAGGGTTTAAGAAAATGATAAAAGATATGTGAGTTTACAATTCCAAATAAAGGGGGGGGGGGTAGTGTCAAGGTACATGAGCAGGATTGCTAGAGAGGGGTTGTTTAGGGGGGGGGGTGTTCATCCATTTGAACCATAAACTAATCAACAAAATCCGAGAAAACACTAATGAAAACAGTTTTTTCAATTTATCTCAGGAAAAAAATAAAAATAAAACAATTGAGTACACACCAAGAGGGGGTGTTCAGGGGGAGGGGGGTTGTTCATCGATTTAAACCATAAACTAATCAACCAAACCCGAGAAAACACTAAAGAAAACAGATTTTTCAATGTATCTCAAAAAAAAAAAAAATAAAACAATTGAGTACACACCAAGAGGGGGTGTTCAGGGGGAGGGGGGTTGTTCATCGATTTAAACCATAAACTAATCAACCAAACCCGAGAAAACACTAAAGAAAACAGATTTTTCAATGTATCTCAAAAAAAATAAAAATAAAACAATTGAGTACACACCAAGAGGGGGTGTTCAGGGGGAGGGGGGTTGTTCATCGATTTAAACCATAAACTAATCAACCAAACCCGAGAAAACACTAAAGAAAACAGATTTTTCAATGTATCTCAAAAAAAAAAAATAAAAATAAAACAATTGAGTACATACCAAGAGGGGGTGTTCAGGGCACTTTTATAGAAAAGGGCCCCCCACTTTTTTCATTTTATATACTTCGGAATATACTTGGGAATACACTTTCGGACAAACGAATACTTTGTCTCAAAGCATATTGTACTGAATATCCCTTAGTCGTCTTAATAAGTAGTTTGACTAAGGGATATAAACTCCTGTAACGTATGTTAAATATAAAAACTCTTATTTCATTTACTTTTTTTTTTTAAAAAAAAAGAAGATAGATGTTTAATTTTATGAAATACAAGTTTTCTAACAACAATAACTTACTGAAGTCTTTATTCATATAGGTATTACTGGGGTGGCTTCCAATTTTTGATGGTGGTCCAAAGTGTGTAAAGTCGCTCCTCATTTTTTATTTCCCTGAACCACAGAAATTGTGGCAAATAACTTGACATAGTACTCCTTGCTGTGCCATATTCAGCTTTGTGTCTTGCTTTAAATTTTTGCCACAGGCTTTCGATGGAATTAGTGTGCTCCCGGTATTGGGGTTCATAAAATTTTGAGAGTGATTTACCTTGTAATGTGCATATCCCTCTGTAAACATAAATACAACCAAATTTAAGTATATGCATTAGTTAATATCTCAACTAGGACACCCTGTATTTATTTGAAGGGAATTTAAGAAATAGAATATAAAAATTGCATGCTAACCAAGGTAATTACCTGGTAAGTTTTCTATTCCACCGTATGCCGCCCAACAGTCTGAAATAATGATCGAATTAGGTCTAATGCGTTTTTGGATAATTGGTAATAATGTGTGTGCATCTCTCCTTTTGACTTCTTCTAAGAAACACCTGTTGCTGCCTCTTTCGACGCCACCAAAATACTATTGTTGACCTATAACATTAATTTTTAAGTCACGTTTCAAATATTTTCTTTATACTACTTTTGTATATAAAAGTGTGATATTCCTTTGTCCCAATGTACATTAGACTAAACATCCTTTTTTCTTAATAGTTATTAATCAAAGTGGGTCAGATACTACATATTTACCCTATATGGTAATTAATATTCGTAAAAATATTATAAATTATTATTAACCACTAATTACCATTCTTCTCCCTCTGTGGTATTTTCTCTTAGAAATAACAGTTTCATCAATTTCAACTACGATGTTTGGACCTCCAATAACTGTTTCATTTTCTTCAAAATAGGTAGCACATATTTCTCTGAAGAAGTTGTTCCAGTCTACTATGGTGTTTGTTGAGACCGTGCTACCATCCTCTCTTTTTAGGTCATATTGGATTTCGTCCGTTGTATGTGTGTCTCGTGTCCAAAGGTAGCTTAATAAGAACACATCCTTAAGAGGCAGGTGACGATTCTCAAACCAGGTATTCTTAAAGAATCCCTCTGTTTTCCTACAATTTTTTTTAGTGCATCGCCATTTTCCAATAGTATCCCTGTCCCTCCTATGTGCCATGTTCCCTCCACACTCTGAACATTTCTTATCACTAGGTAATATTCCGAGTTCTAAAAAAAATAAAAAAAATTAAAAATTAAATAAAACACCGAAAAGAGTTTACTATTAATGATAATTCTAAGACCACCCTTCAACCCAAGTGTTTCCAATAACTTTGTTAAACTTCATTCGTTAAGTTATTATAATATAATAATATAATTGTGTAATTACCTTGAAACATATGTAAAAATTCACTATCTGATAGGAGCTATCAGATAGCTCCATCAATCTGTAAACCTCTCTGCTGTTCATTCCAATCATCTTTTCCATTTTTATTCTGGAATATTTGTATGGTTCAATTTTTTTTTACACAAAAAATTATGGTGTTATTGTGGCTTGATTTATGTCAAAAAAAACCTTTACTTTTTTACATCAATTATTTAATTGAAAAATAAAAATTATACTAATAAAGATATTAAAAATAACTTACCTTGTAACCATAAACTGCCATTGTATGCTCTAATAAATTTGGTCCATTTCCTATATTCCTGCCTTGTATGGACTGGTATAGAGTAGGTCCCACTTTACGCTTTTATCCACTATTGAATGGGGGCCTTTTTCTATAATGCTGCACCCTCTATAACCTCTTATAGAATAGGACCCCCCTTACGCTTTTACCCAATACTAAATGGGAGCCTTTTTCTATAACGCTACCCTCTACGACCTCTTATAGAATAGGGCCCCCCTTTCGCTTTTACCCAATACTAAATTGGGGCCTTTTTCTATAACCCTGCCCTCTACGACCTCTTATAGAATAGGGGCCCCTTACGTTTTTATCCATAATTAAATGGGGGCCTTTTTCTATAATCCTACCCTCTACGACCTCTTATAGAATAGGGGACCCTTACGTTTTTATCCATAATTAAATGGGGGCATTTTTCTATAATCCTACCCTCTACGACCTATTGGGACCTCTTACATTTTTATCCATAATTAAATGGGGGCATTTTTCTATAATCCTACCCTGTACGACCTCTTATAGCATAGGGGCCCCCTTACGTTTTTACCCAATCCTAAATGGGGGCCTTTTCTATAATGCTGCCCTCTATGACCTCTTATAGAATAGGGCCCCCCTTATGCGTTTAGCATATATTGAATGGGGGCCATTTTCAATAATGCTGCCCTATATGATGATAATACTGATTGATATTTTAAGTTTATATTACAGAAGAGTGATGTTCCTTTGTCACAAAATACATTGGACAAAAAAGCCCCTTTGTCTATCTTTGTTATAATACTGATTGATATTTTAAGTTTATATTACAGAAGAGTGATGTTCCTTTGTCCCAAAATACATTGGACAAAAAATCCCCCTTGTTTAATTTATATATAGTTTAGATATTCCTTTATCTTAAAATTACATTATAAAAATGCCCCCTTTGTCATATTGGATTGACAGGCTAATAGATATTGTCATTTTCAATTAGGGAAATGTGATATTCCTTTGTCCCAATGTACATGGTAATATATGCCCCTTTGTCATATTTAAATGACAAAAATAATGCCTACATAGCTCCTTCTTTCCTTGGTTACCCACCCTTTGCAAAGTGTCTTACATTTTCTCTTTATTTCCTCTCTTTCCCCCTTTCTTAATCCCATACAAAAGCCCCACTGCTTTTGAACTTCCCCAGTTAAGATTGTTAATTATTTTTAAAAAAATTCAGTCAATAATGTAAACAAACGGTGGGTAACCAAGTAAAATCTTGCCACACTCTACTTTCTTTAGTAGGTTACCCACTTTAGGGTGGGTATCCAAGTAAATAAGTACCTTGATATTCTTTGTAAAATAATTGCTTCCAGATTAAAATTTGTATGTATATTTAGTTCTTTAATTTAAAGTTGTAAGATGTAAGTTGTAAAAATTTCAGTTGTAATTGAAATAGTATTTGGATTTATTACTTCGGTTATTTTGGTTGTTTGTTTTGATTATATGTTCTAATTAAACCTCCAGGGATTTGTTTTGAGACTACTGGGATGTCATAGAATAAATCTTTATCAGGTTTAACAATTTTGGTTTTTTTTATGAGTTATTATTGGATCTGTAATAGTTTTAAATGAATATTTCCGTATTTTTTGGCTTTGATTATGAGTTATAGTTGAAATTTTAAAGATTGTATCTTTTAACATTTTAGGAGTATTGTTACTGTTTGTAATTGTGGAGTATAATTTAGATTTGGTTATTTCAAATTTTGCTTCTCCAAATGCTTATTTTCTTTTGTCGCAATCTCTTTAATTGATTTTTGAAGTGAATACTCTTTGCACTTTTGCCTATCAGTACCTTTATGGTTTGTTTTGCAGAATATGCAATTTGGTGTGTCTTTTAAAGGACAAGGATTTTATTGTTAGAATTGAAACCTTGAGTTGAATTATTTTTGCCGCATGTTTCGCAACTTGAGATTTTGTTACGACATTGATCGCGGGATTGACCATATCAAAAGCAATTTAGACATTGTATGACTCTAGGTTTGTAATTTTCTAGTGGTCATCTTACATAATTTAAGTATCCATATGGGGGTATAATCGAGCCTCTCATTGTTGTGATTACAGATTGTGTTGGTGTTAAGTTGGATGTCCCGTTATCATAAATTTTTCTATGAATTCTTTTAGCATTACAGATTTTATATTGGGTGAACTTTGGAAATAGAGATTTTCTAGAATTTCATTTTCTGAAATTGATCTTTCAACATCATGATCACACCCTTTTTTAAAAATTAATGAATAGGGGATAAACGTTTTAAATTGAGTATCAATTTCTGGGTTAGTTAGTAGACAGCACTATTATAATTTTTAAATTTTATTTTAAGTCTATTGATGCCTGCTTTTTGTATTTTATCTATGCCTTTTGAAATATAGGCTAACTTTGTTTGAATTAATTTTCCTAATAGCATAGGATGCAATCTTCCTATACCTCTTTTTTCCCTATCAATTGATTTACTTTCTAAACACGTCGTATAAATACCTAAATCTTGTTGGTCAAACAAATTTATATCTGGCCTTTCTGTTTTTTCTATTAAAATGCTTTTTTCCGTAGAATCCATTTTTTGCGTTGGGCATGATTTATCATCCTGACCGAGGCTGTTTTCGGGCGTAACTGCTGCTTGCTTTTGTCTAAAATCTGTGGGGAAAAATGTTTGTTCTTATTACTCTATTTTTTTTTTTAAAGAAAAACGTTTTCTTACACTTGTCGAATTCCCATGCGGGGAATCGAACCCAGGCCTTGTAAATTAACCGGCCGGGAAGGGACTTAAATAAAAACGCGCTATTTTACTTACCATATAATATTTTCAAACTTAGTCTAAAAACATTTCCTCTTCGCTTTGGATATCATCGTTTAGAAACCTGTCAAAAGCAGATGAATTTCTATGATGTTGCTCTCGGAAAGAGAAGTGTTATGAGACTAAACCAGATTTGATTATATCTACAAGATGCGAACTGCAAGGACATGTTATGAGGGGTCACGAAACTGATAAGACGGGATCTGCTGTTGAAAGTATCTTCATTGCCTCAGCTACAAATGCCCCGAAAGTTGTTACGCTCAGAGACTCAACTATCTTACACTTTTTCTCATTGCCCCTGATGGATATGGTTGCTCCTGGCAACTTTCTGCAAAACTCAAGATGCCAGAATTCGTTCGATGTATAACAATAATCTTCCAATAGTTGTTTAAGATGTGTTGTCCTTTTTTCCAAAGTGGCAATAATGTAAGATCTTGTTTTTTTGGAGAGAGATGAGATTAAGCGTGTTGCTACCTCGTCTTCAATCTCCGATCCCACACACACCAGTTAATCTCATTAATCGTTCATAAACTCAACTCCCTCGGCCCCAGGGGAAACTCAGGAATATACTTCCAATGTACTGAATTAATTTGCGAATAATTTTGCAATTACAAGTAAATTGAACATTATTGTTGTCAGAAGATAGGAGAGCTCCATCTAATCGAAACTGTTTAGCATTATCCGAAACACTTAGTTGAGGTTTCATATTTCGCCGTGATACGAATCTTTGAAGGCAAAACAAAAATTCATATAACAACCTCCTTTTTAACATCTTCATCAACGATATCTCTCGTAGCATCAAGCATTGTTGCTTTGATCTGTTTGCTGACGATCTTAGGATCTATCTTCCCATTAGCAATGGTAACTGTTCGTGTCTCTTGTTGCAAGAAGACATCGCTTCTATAATTATTTGGTCTACTGAAAATTGCATGGAGCATCCTGGTAAAAGTCTAACCATTTCCTTTTCCCGTTCCTCTTCTGTCATTGCCTATCCTTATTCCCTTGGGTGTGTCCCCCTCTCCCGCGTCGATGCTGTTCGTGATCTTGGGGTAATTATCGATTCTAAATTGAAGTTTGACAAGCAGCTAGAAGCTAACTAAGAGAGCTTTTATTACCCTAGGCTTGATCCGTCGCATCTCTCATTGTTTATCTCTTGACTGTTTCCTCCATCTTTATAAATCCCTTGCCCGTCCTTGTCTTGAGTATGTCCCTCCCGTGTGGAATGTTTATGGCGTGACTAAGTCTAGAATGTGCACAGGTATTTTATCCGAGTATGATATCGTAGGTATTTGTATCGGCGTGTTTATTATAACTATGAGTTCCTGTGTGATCGGTTTGGGTTGCATTCTTTGAGTACAAGGCGTAAAGCTTTTGATGTCCTGTTCCTGGTGAACTGCTTAACTGGAAGGTTAAGTTGTCCTGCAATACAGGATAACGTTGTTATCTTACCTCCTGGCCGGCGTGCTGGGCGTCCCTTCTACATCAGAGAGTTGTCCAACCTATCACCTATTGTCCGTTGTGTTAATGCTTGTAATTTCCTTCCTTCCTGTCCCAATATCCTTTCCCTAAATTCCCTCAAATCTGTTTTAAACCATTTATGTCATAATTTGTTAGAAGTTAATTAGCTCAGGAGTTTTAAATCTAGTCCTTGCTTTGTTTGTTGTTTTTATCACTTGTTAATTGTTAATCATTAATTATTTATTTTTACTACTATATTTATTCATTGATTTGTGTTATTTATTGTAAATTTTTTGATTTGTTAATTAGTTTATCTATTTATTATATACATATAATGTACTTTATATTCTATTATTGTATTGTTAGAGTGCCTCTCTCGTGGTGTGCACACACTGTAGAGGACTCTCATTAAAAATGAAATAAATAAATAAATATGCTATCATGTCAAAAATTATTTCTAGATGAACAGCTTTTTTTTCTTTTTTTTCTTTTTTTTTGAATTTCCAATTAGAAATTAAATCCGAATTTAAGGGTTCATCCCAATCCAATTTTAATTTCCAAAGATCTCTAACAAAAATTGTTTCTAAAAGTGTTACAGGAGAATAAATTCCTAATGGGTCAAATATAGATTAAATAAATTTTAAAATAATTCTTTTTGTAGTCATAAGAGAAATATCTACATGTGGATTAAGTTTGAATTTTAAATTATCTTTGTTTGTATTCCCGATCAACCCAAGTACAGTAGTTAGATCTGATTTTATTTTATCCATTCCTTTGTCTATTAATTCGGGAATTTGTTCCCCATTCTCGAATACTCATTGATGCTTGATTAAAAATTGATTCTGTTTCTGGCACTTTTTTACTTTAGCACCCCCCTCGGTTCTAAGCAATAGTGGGGCCTAGGAAGGTCCCAAAGGAGTATGTATGTGTATGTGTTACAATGTCTCCAAAAGTCATTAATAGACAGATATCCAGCTAAAAACACTCAAATAGTGTATTAAAAATCCCAAAACGGATAATGCCATTGACTTATTCAATTTCGCATTTTTTGTGAAAACAATACTTTTCATTTAAAGGTAAGGAAATGTAATAATAAATCAGTTTACAAATTAAAATATGGAAATGAGTATATTTATATTAAAAATAAAGTGAACTTTTACAATAGTAGCCTAATAGGCCTATATTATAATATATGAGTACATTAAAACCTCGATTATCGGATATAGTGGGTGCTGAATGTTAGGAAGCTTATTGTCTTAATTGGGGTTTCTTCTGGCAGCTCGATTAGCCAACTTATTGAGGGAAAAATGTATCCGCTAACCCTGTAGGAGACACTGCTAAACTAAAATTGTTGTTTGCCTAGTTGGCCCTACCAATTGGTTGGTTGGTACCGCCCAACCTTCTAGACTTAAAAATCTTGATCTCTTATTTCTCCTCCCCTTTTTTCGACTGTACCACGGTGTCAGAGGTAACACTAATTGCACCAATAGTATAGTTGTTTACTGCTGTATTAGATATATCTATGCGTGGTCGCAGACCATCCAAAGTAGGAGTAGGGGAACGACTCACTGAACTGGAGAAGCCGGTGTTTCGCCCAGGCTGCATTTTGCTTGACTCAATTTCTTTTTTTTATCAGTTTTAAAAAGTACGGGTTTCCGATTATGAAAGTTCCGTTAATCGTGGTTTTACTGTACAAATTATAATAAAATAATAATAATAATATCCATTTATTGTAAAAAAATATATAAATATACATACATACATTTTTTTTTCTTTCTTATCTATCGGAATATAGCCGTGAATGGGTTAGAGTTGCCTTCTTTACTCTACCATATACACTGTATAAATTATACGTTATGAATATAATGTTACATTTTTCATTAGACTTTTTGCCAAGGGACATATCCTTCAGGACTGTTGGAATAAGCACTGAATTCGTTGCGTATTTGTTTTGCAAGCTGAGATGGTTTCTTTGGCACCCGTTTTAAACATAGAAGTGTTCCTGTCGGCATACCATCTACTCGCCACTGACCAGGGACTAATCTTGCCGACGTAGTTTCTTCATTGTCAAATGTTCCTGAAGGAGTGTATAATGCACTTGAAGACTTACTTCTCCGTTGAAAATTATGTAGATGCGTACAGGCCAACACTACTCTTTCAGCGGTTTTTGGCTCGACTAGATGTGGTTTTCGAAGGACTCTGAAGACCACTGACACTATTCCGAACACATTTTCTACATCCCTGCGTGCTCTGCACTGACGATAATTATAAATACGTTTATTGCTCCTTTTTTCGTGAAGTCCAGGAAATGGTTTCATCATAGATGGCTGTAAGGGAAATGCATCATCAGCTAAGATTACTTAGGGAACAGGAAAGTGCCTCCCAGGCAAGCAACTGGCGTTTGGAATGTTCATACTGAAGTTTTCCAATACCCGTTTTAAGGCGTTGTGAGCAAATACTCCACCGTCCGAAAGCCGTCTTTGGCACCCAACCGAAACATATGTGAAGCAATAATTAGCATCAACAACAGCTAGTAAGACTATGCTGAAGAATCCCTTGTAGTTAAAGTAATCACTTCCTGTATGTATAGGGCTTGTAGCATCACATACTTTCCATCCATGCTCCCAATGCAATAGGGGAAGTTCCACAGGCGAAGATACTCGTTGGAATGATGCAACCATTCTTCTGTTGTTGTCGGTACATGAAAAAAAACATGGTTACTAATGCAGACTGTAAATGACTTTTTTTTTTTTTTTTACGAAGTTCATTATTACATGTAATTATTATTTTGAAAACTTCATAAACTGTAGCATAAATATTATTAATCAATCACATAATTAAGTATAGATTAGACCTACGGTCGGTCATAAACGCCTCTACTCAATCTCTATTTTAAGCAGTGGCGGCGATTAGGGGGGGCGGTGGCCCCCCACTTTCTGGGAAAAGGTAACTTAATAATTTTGCTTTGAACACTGTTTTTGTTTAATTTACCTTTTGTTCATGCAATTGTTGCATTTACTATTTTGCGTACAACAAAAATTATAGTTAATGTAAATATTTCTATTTAATTACTTTCTATTTACATTAAACAACTTATGGAAAGTCTCAGTTGTATTTCAACGTTCCCTTCTATATTTCGTAATCTAGGCCTATTGGTGCGTTAAACAGAAATATAGTGTGAAATAATTGGTTTATTTGGTTCTAAATATTTTAGCTGATTCATAAAATTAAACTAGCCATGTTTTGTTGCAAAACAAAATATATTTCAGCAGGTTATTAAAATAATATTGTACTTTTATTATTAGACTAATGGGCCTGACTTTTTCAGTTCTTACTCATGACGTTATTATGTTATTTTAAGAAGTTATAAGCAATAATTTACTTTTAGTCATGGCCTAGGCCTACTATGATGCTGTTAAAAATTCTTAACGTTTTAAAAACATGGCATCAAATTTTGTTCAAACTTTATTTACGAAACTTTTAAATTTCAAATAAAAATCCTAAGAATGAACCATCTAGAAAATTAGCCTCAAATACTCTTAAAACTCACAATTTTGCTCCTAGATTGTAAAAATGTTCAAGGGGAGGGCCCCCCTCCCCCCCCCCCTTTTGGTGGGGGAATTTCATACCCCCAAACCTCCCGGTGTTACAGGCTCGCCCCCTCACTTTTAAAGTCCAATCGCCGCCACTGATTTTAAGTACATAGATTAACACTCAGTACTTATTACTTTTATAACTACTGTACTTTGTTTTTAGGTTGAAATAGTAAGCTACGTAAGATAACTGATACCCGTACCCAAATTATAGCAAAACATAGAATAAATCAAATATTGTTTGAGGCAGAAATGGCCCAGTTTACAGATAATTCTAGGGGCAATGTGGCATCATGTTCAACTTCGAGACCTTCTAGTGGATCGTCCTTAACGCATCAGGACCCTTCAGACCAGCCCTTCTCCATCGTGAACAATTTTAGTGTTGTTGAGGATATTGGGTTTTAAAATTACTATGGCGAGAGAAAAAACTATAACGCATTGAATTGAGAACTGTCGCATTTATCAATAAAATTCTTATAAAATATACTGTCTCAGATCAACTGATATAAGTAAAAAGTATTGTTGGGTCCGTTCCACAATAAGTTTTCAAGCTTCTGTACAAGTAATTGTACTAGAATATTTTCTTCATTTAGCTAGGTAAAAATGTGCTCAGCCAAAAAACATGTTTAGCATATTAATGCTATTTTATTTTGCATGGTATCATTTACCTGTAGTTTTTAGGGTTTCGTAAGTCATCCTGGAACATAAGGGGCCGTGTGTAATGTGTCTGTCTGTACTTTGGTTCATATCTCCCGTATCGATTGAGTGTAAAACTGGCGCAAAATTTTGACACACCTCAACAGAACACACATAGCAAAAATATAGAAGTCAAAAATAATATATATATGCACGCGCAATGCGGACTAAGGGGTAAGTTCCTAAATTTTTTTTTTAATTTTGAAATGGGATATCAAATTAAATTTCCGATAAAAAAATCTTATTTGCCTTTCGAAAAAAATAATTTTTCATTGGAAAAAAATTCCATCGGAAAAAAACGTTAATTGGAAAATAAAAGAAAAAATGTTCATGGGAAACATTTTTTTATCGAAAACAAATATCTTGACATCCCCTCCTCTCCCCTCCCCAAAAAAGGCGTCTCATCTAAAAATGAATTAATAACCCTAAACATAAAAAGAATAAGGCATGGCGGCTAACAATAAGAACTTAGACTTAACACTGGCTTAACATATTAAATTAACTTATGGAAATACTCACCAATCAATGCTGAAATCAACAAGCGGTGACTTGGGACTCAACAAGAACACCCTCTAAACCCTATAAATCGAAAAAGATGGTGACAACTTTTTTCTTTTTCACTTCAAAATAAACTTTTCCAACAGCGCCCATATGTTTCACGGGAACCAAAACCACGCAACCCCTAATTACCATTCTTCGCCCTCAATGATCTTTTCTTTTAGAAATCACTGTTTTATCAATTTCTACCCCCATATTAAGACCTTCAATTACTATTTCATTCTTCTCAAAATATATTCTGTATATTTCTCGAAAGTAATTATTCCAATCTACGATGGTATTCATTGACACCGTGCTCCCATCCTCTCTTTTTAAATCGCATTGGGTTTCCTCTGTCGTGTGTGTGACTCTTGTCCAGATGTAACTTAAATATAAACACACCCTTAAATGGAAGGTGGCAATTTTTGAACCTGGTATTCTTGGAAAACCCCTCTTTTTTCCTATAATTTTTCTTTGTATCTCCATTTTCCGATTTTATTCCCATCCTTCCTATTTTCCCTCCACACTTTGGACACATCTTATTACTTTGCAAAAAATAAAGAATATTTTAATATTTATGACCATTCTTGCACTCTTGCCCTAAAATGCATACTATAAATCTATTTAACTTTATAAATCAAGTTAATATGATATAATAATATTAAAGTTTAATTACCTTAAAACATAAATGTAAAATAATTCTCCAATTGCTCCAACACTATACACCTCCATGCTGTTCACACCCATAACCTTTCCATTTTTTTACATAAATAATTTTTCACTTTCAATTTGACAAAAAAAAAATCTGATTTTAAATTTGACAGATTAAAGTTGTTAAAGATTACGTGTCTATACTATAATTAATTATCTAATTATATTAATATACACGGTTCCAGTTATAACGCACCAAAACGAACTAACTATAATTTCCAAGAAATGCAAAGTTTTTACTTTGCCATTTTAAATATAAAATAAATAAAATAACAAAATATTGAGGCGACCTACAAAGTCTCTAAAGTGCTCCCCCTCCTCTGAAAGTTCATCAGATTTTTAATTGGATTTCCTTTGTTTTTTGTTTGGGTGTAGCGACAAGCTGACGTCCTGCACTTTCTCTAAGGCCACATGACTCCTCAACTGGTGGCATACTTTTACTCGATCGGTACTGATCGTGACCGATTTTCCCTGTTTCTCTACAGTAATGATCTTATCTGTTTTTCCTATAACTTTAAATGGACCTTCATGAGGTGGGATGAGAGGTGGTTTAACTGCTTCTACTCCCAAGAAAACGTACGTGTGGTATTTTTTAATCCTTTGTCGACAAACGGTTTCTTATTTTGCGTCAGCCGGCCTTGTCCTACACTCTGACATGTGTTCTTTTAAAATCTGTAGGAATTTTGATTGTGTAGACGTCTTTTGGCCTTGTGTAAAGAATTCCTCTGTCAGGCGTACTGGCTGTCTAAAAACTAGCTCAGAAGGTGCTGCAGCGAGATCTCCTCTCACTGCTGCTTTTATTCCCAGCAGTGTAGTAGGTAGCACTCTTGACCATCCTATCTTCCCCGTCGAGAGTGATGCCTTCAAAGTTCGTTGGAACCCCTCCACCATCCCATTACATTGCGTCTGTCCCAGTTGGAAGACTCAAATTGTCTTCCTTGGTCTTTGACCACCTTTGCTGGTGTTCCGTATCGATCTATCCACTCTTTATAGAACGCTTCCTTGACGGCCTGTATTTGCTGATAATTGTACCACGTTTAATAGCTGAAACTATTTCTGTTTTATTGTTAAATTCTTCAAAAAGTGAATGAGCAGCTTCTAACATGGCTTCTTTCACTAACTCTCCATCTGCAAATGTTTTTTCTTCTTAGCTAGTAAATGAGATATACAATTATTATTTCACCTCGACTTTAACTACTTATGTTTCAATAAGTAGTTATTGAATAACTAATAAATAATAACTAATAAATAATTAAATAAATTGACTGAGGTTCTATCTTTATTATTATTATTATTATTATTCTGTAATAAAACTAATGAAATATAATGTAATTTATTTCATAACAAGGCCTACAATTTACTTGAATATGTTAACACTATGATACAACCACCGATTCCTAACATGCATCCCACGGTTACGATCATCGGAGGGTTTATTTGGTTTTTTAATAGGGATAATTATTAAAATTTTCCATGATTCCGGTATCTTTTGAGATTTCCAAATTTTATTAAATATTTGTAGAAGTAAATGGTATAGCATGTCATAATGTATTGTGTCATGTCCTGGTGACGTGTTGTTTTTTTTATAGCAGAATTTAGTTCTATTTTTGTGATAGGGTTTGTTAGGAAATGTGTATTTTCCTCATTGATAGTTGGTAAGGTATTTGTTACATATGGGAGAGTTAATTTGTTTAAAAATTCATTTGACCAATCACCTGGTATTAGGAAATTGTCGTTTGATTTGTTTTTATTAAGTTTTTTAAGTGTTTGCTAAACATTTGACGGGTAATTTTGAGATAAATTAATGTTGTTTTTAATTTCGGCTTGCAAAAGTTTTTTGCCAGCCTTTTTTTCTTTTTTGTGTGATTAATCGCCTAAATTTTGTATTTCGTTTTTTGTATATTAAAAGTTTTGAATATTTGGATTTTCTTTGAAATTATTACAACAAGATTGGACTTTCTGTTTGGTTTCGTCACATTCAGAGTCCCACCAATGTAAAAAAACTTGGGTGTGGGGTAAACCATATTTTTCGTTGTTTGATTTCAGGAATTGAGAATTTACTAGCGATAATTATATCATCGATTAAATTCTCATATGTAATTTCTGTTAAAGTTATATGAAAAACCAAGAAATACCTTTAAAGAGAACACTTATATTGATCTAATAAGATCCCACATTACAAATAGGATATATCATTTTCTGGGTTATTTTAAATTGAAAGGATTTGTAATTTGTTATTTTTGAAGTTAGTCGTTAATCCTATTGATGTAATTCCGATGTTTATTGTATTATAATTTAAAAAAGGAATGTTAGATTTGATTATAATGGCAACACCTCCACCTCGTTTGTTGTCATTACGGTCTGTTCTAATAATATTATAGCCTTTAAAATGGATTTTCATTTTCTTTGTACCACGTTTCAGAGATCCAGGCAATATAGATATTATAATGATATAAAAGGTATTTAATTTCAGTTTTTTTATTATAAGCAGATCTAGCGTTCCATTGTAGGAATGTGAAAGTTTTATTTTGTTTATTATTTTTGTTCATTTATAAAATTGTTTAATTTTGATGATATATTTTGTGAAATAATTGCTTCCAGATTAAAATTTGTATTTATATTTAGTTCTTTAATAATAGCTTTAACAATTTCAGTTATCATTGAAATGGCAATTGGATTTATAATTTCGTCATTTTGGTTGTTTGGCTTCGTTGTGTTTCCTAATAGACCTCCAGGGATTTGTCTTGAGATTATTGGGATGTCATAAAATAACTCTTTATCAGGTGTAATAATTTTGGCTTTTTTATGAGCTATTGGCTCTGTTATAGTTTTGTATAAATATTTTCTTGTTTCTTGGTTTTGGTTATGGGTTGGAATGTTAAAGCTTGTATCTTTGAGTAAAACTTTAGGAGTTTGATTACTGTTTGTAATTGAGGAGTATGATTTTGATTTTATATTTCGCTTATCCAAATGATATATTTTCTTTTACCATAGTTTGTTTAATAGATTTCTGAAGTGAATATTCTTTACATTTTTGTCTGTCTGTGCTTTTATGATTTGTTTTACAAAATATACAGATCGGCGTGCCTTTTAAAGGACAAGGATTTACTTTATTATTAGAATCGAAACCATAGGTTGAATTATTTTTACCGCATGTTTCACAGCTTGAATATTTGTTGCGACATTGATCGCGAAAATGACCGTATCTTAAGCAATTTAGACATTGTACTACTCTAGGTATGTAATTTTCTATTGGGCATCTTACATAATGTAAGTATCCATATTGAGGTATAACCGAGCCTCTGGTAACAATTACGGATTGTGTAGGAATTAATTTTGATGTTCCGTTATCATACATTTTTCTATGAATTCTCTTAACATTAGAGATTTTAATATTTGGTGAATTTTCAAAATATAGATTTTCAATCATTTCATTTTCCGGGATTGATTTTTCAATATCACGTATTACTCCTTTTTTAAAAATTATCGAATTGGGGATAAACATTTTAAATAAATTATTCAATTCCGGGTTTGTCAGTAGACAATTAGCGCTATTATAATTTTTAAAGGTTATTTTAAGCCTTGATTCCTGCTTTTTGAATTTTATCACTGTCTTTTGAGATGCAGCCTAATTTTGAGTGAATTAATTTTCCTAATGTCATTGGATGTAGTCTTCCTATATTTCTGTTATCCTTATTAATTGATTTGCTTTCTCAATCAAATTGGACCTAAATCAAATTGATTAAATAGAAGAATATCTGGCCTTTTTTGTTTTTCCGTTGAACTACCTTCTTCCGAATTATCCATTACTTGGGTTGGGGATGCTTCATCATATTTGTTTGATCAGTTACTTGATCATTAAACATTAATTATATTGGTAATTAATAAAGAAATCCAATTTCATTTTAAGACAAAAAACAACAATACACATTATTTATTATAACTGTCACATACATGTTTGTTTATATAAAGGCAGTGTTTGCATAATTTAAAAACAAAATAAAATAAAATTTTAAATAAATTAAATATAACTTTCTCAACAATCTTCACCGTGGCTGTTTTCTGGCATAGCCGCTCCTTAATGTTTAAAATCCTTTGAAAAATCTAAAGATTCTGTACATCAATTTTGTTTTTATTTTTGGTATTGTTATTATATTATATACAATTTGAGCAGCGATATTCTGTTTTATTAGCTTGACAGTTCTTAATATTATGTTGTGTCGGAACAGAGAGGGCAAATAATGTCTTCATCGTTATTTGGACATTCAGCTGCTTTATGATGGAATTGACAGCATTTAAAACAACGTTTAATTAGTATGTGATCTGCACATTTACAGATGTTCCACATTATTTTTATTTTTCTATGGAGAAATTTACGTCGCAATAAGGTTGCTGTTTCTACTACCAAATTCCAGCAATTCAATTTTTTATTATTTATTATTATTCTTGGATTTATATTTTCGTTTTCACAGATTATTTCAGATTTTTGATTTAGAATTATATCCTTTGCATTTTTTAGAGTCACTTCTGCTGGAATATTGTAAATTATTAATCTAGGGAGAAACTTTTTCATAATTTCTAAACTAAATTCTGAGTTTTTGTTGATTTCTTCCAAATCAGTTTTCTTTGATTCAGTCTTTGTTTGATTGAATTATTACTTTTGCTGTGTTGGCTTCTTTAAAAGCTGTTATTCCTACTTTTAATTCCACTGGATTGATTTCTGATTTAATTTTTAACCTTAGCCTTAGTGCTGCTGTCTTAATTCCTTACGTGTAATCAAAGCCTTGTAGGTTTTACCAGTTGTTTCGTTAGGGATTTGTTTAATTGTATTTGCATAGCTTTCTCTGTTAGTGTTTAGTTCGCAGATTTTATCTGAGTTTGGCTTGATAATTTATTTTTTAAGTTTTTTGTCTCTTAAGTCATTGTATACAGTATTCAATATTTGGACTGACTCTAGAGAATACTATTTTTTAAATCAGAACATAACTTGTGACTTTGTTCAGAGACTTTCCTCAAAGTCATAAGGGCATCATGAAAACGTTCTTTAGAGTTGTGAATTGTCATATTAGTTGACATAATTAAAATAAAATAATAAAATATAATTAAATGTGCTCTAAATAATTCTTACAAAGAATGAAATGAAATGTTCCAATGCACTTTCAGGAGTACTGCGTTTCCGAATTCAGAATGGTCACTCCTTGTAAAATGCTTCCTATTATATCATCTATAATATAATATTTATAATAATATATAATAATTTATATATAATAATAATTATATATATATATATATATATATATATATATATATATATATATATATATATATATATATATATATATATATATTCTTTGAATAAAAAAAGAACAAATTATAAAGTATCAATATACATTTTTATTTATTTTTGTTAAATTATCATATAATTCTAAAGGTAGGTATTATAAAAATAAAATTGGTCCCCACTTGCATATTCGCGAAGAGAATATTATAAAGAGAAAATAATTATCTATTTAAAAATTAAATTAATATTTAAAAATAGTTTTAAAACTAAATGACTAGTTATGAGATATGAAATCCCTTACCAGTACCTTCTTAAATTATAAAAAATTATTTTAATTATCAATCACTTTTGAATTAAGATAATTGGATTGATCACTGTTTCTTGACAGAATCATATTTCTTTGCTAGATCAAATCGTTCCTCCTTTTCATCTCTTTTTTATGAAGTTTTTCGCGTTCGATCTCCTAAGATTCGATCCTAAGCCTTACAGAATAATATGCCTTTCAATCTTGTTTTTTTTTTTCTAGAGTTGAAACATTCTTCTTACGTTGACTTGGCCTTGGCAATGTTAATTTTGGTGCACTCTTACCACTTTGATTTTCTTCGTTGGACTTTACTTCCAGTGCTTCTTCTAAATTTAAATCATCTGTTTCATGCATTTCTCTTCAAATTTTCTGCCACATCACTGTTTGTTGACAATAGTAATCTTTTTTTTTTTTTTTTTTTTTTTTTTATGGCAGGGAGTTTGTCATTTTACGTATTTCACGGTATGTAGAGTGTCGGACTCGCTGGTATTTGCAATGCAGCCCTACCGACTAAACCCCCTCTCCCTTCCCCCAATGGCTCCAATATCTAAATCTAAAGCCAATATTTAAATCGGCCATTGGCGCCGGGACAGTCATGTCGGTCCTCCTCTATTGCTACTCCACTAAGAGTGTTTTAGTGTCTGTAGGGGATAGTAATTCTGGGAAAACTTTTTTTTTTTTTTTTTACCAAATATCTCCTCCCGTCGCATTTTGAAATTCGAAATATTTTCTACCTCGACCTTAAAATAATTTAAAAAAAAAATTATGAACTTTAAAACAAAAATACTTCAAATAAAATATTTAACGAGAGAGTAGATTATTACTTACCAGTTTTGTTGTTGTTGCCTACAAACATCTTATAACTTCTCTCAAGGACTCTACAACGGTTGAAACAATTATTTGGGTTCACCTTCACTTTCAAATTATCCTTAATATAAGCCGCAATGCGGTCCAACATAATTTTTTATTTTTTTATTTCTAATGTGCCCAATTTGTTTTTATATATCCTGTAGGCATTAATAAGCATCTTGGTGTCATTTGTGCTCCACTTATAGTCAGTTTTATTAGGACCTTGGTAAAAAATGATATAATCTTGTAGTTCTGCAATAATTAAAAATTAGGAATAATATTATTATGTTATTGGAAATAATAATTATAAAGGTAGATTACGTTTATTTTATCCAGAAATGTGTTATGCAAAGCATTTCTGGAAAAGGTAATGTAACTTGAATAAAATTAAATAATAAATAGTTGAATTCTAATTACCCACTATAATTATTAATATTTATATAGAATTTCTTTCTTTAGGTCTATGTGGGTAGTGTTTAGTTAAAAAAAAATATAATTACTTCTTCATCTTTTCCAAATCACCTGCTATATTTCAACCCCACCTTGGGTCATTTTCAAGCTGTTTTCGAATTCAATTTGAATCCTAGTCAAAAATTTGTGTTTTCTGTATTTAAAATTTATCTTTTAATCTCCAAAACATTTATTTTAAAATTATCAGCTGTCTTCACAGCCTTGTCAATCTATCAAAAAAACAATTTTTAAACATATAAACTAATAAAATATAATACATTTTCTCTAAGAAAATGTGTCTATTTATTTTCGTATTTGAAAGATCATCAATTTTTGTGTAAGAAAAACCACTGCTGCCTTTTCCAATCAGGGGGGAGAAAATGGCGGCAGCAGAGTTTGAAAGTCGCAAAGTTTTGATGTTTATTGATAAAATAGCGTGGAAAATTTAACACTAACCACAAGTGTTATATATTTTTGTAATCTACTCTTCAATACCTTTCATTTGATACCCCACTCAAAATTTTCAAAAAAAATGTATTTCCCCGTGACAGGTATTTGCCGCCATTTTGGATTCCAAGTTAATCAGATCCAAATTGGTATTCTTATTTTTTCTTTGGCCCAGCAGACCGCACATTTTTCATATTTTTTAAATATTTTTAGTAACAGAAGAAATACAGTTGTAGGGGGACACGCAAAAATTTGATGTTTTTTGACAAAATGGCGCGGAAAATTAAACACTAACCACATGTGATATATTTTTGTAATCTACTCTTCAATACCTTTCATTTAATACCCCACTCAAAATTTAAAAAAAATATTTTTTCCCCGTGACAGATATTAGCCGCCATTTTGGATTCCGAGTATAATTTTTGCAAAATCTCGAATCTCGCAGAATCCACGCGCTTACATTTTTTTATTGAGTACACATGTGACGTAAACACTTGCAACGGTGTCGATTATATTTTTGTTCTACAAATCCGTGACCCTTTAGAGACGCGAAAACATTAACCAAAGGGTCGTTTTTTTGTAGGATTTTATACAGTCGCACTTTTCCTTTTCGAAAAAACAAAGCCGTGAAGGCTTGTTGGTGTGGCTCACTGGCTGTGAAGGCGTGGAAACCGGGCAACGCTCGACATAAGTCAGGTCCTAACGCTGCTGCTAATTGAGAGCAGTCGACTACTGATTTGTCCAACGCTTTCGCGTAAGTGTTTTTCATCCATATCTTCATCTCTGGAAATTTATATATATTTCCCATCAGAATGTTGAGAATGTCCGTATCCGACGCTTTTATGACTGCTCTAGATGTCGGTGCTGCTTTTGAAAGGTGATATATAATTCTCGTGTCTGCTTCTTCGTGAGTGCACGTGTAAATAATTTCTTCTGACTTGGCGACGTCACCAATTACTTGGTATGAAAAACAGCGATCTTCGATCGTTATCAAAACCTTCTTACCTTGAAGGATGGTCGCTACACAATTATTCGCCCAGTGATCAGATAAAAAGCTCACATGAGCTTCTTTAAACTTTCGGTTTTGTTAGCTTTTCATAAAATCAGTCGGTCTAGTTTGATGCGGCCCAACGATACTATAGAAAATATCTTCCTCATTGCGTTTTTCACGCGTACAATCTTTGATCGAGGGAGAAAAATATCTCTCAAACACCATGTGAATTCATATGGCAATATATGAAGGAAATTGAAAGTGTTCAAATGTCATACTACAAGCGAATCTTCCATTGGCCGTGGAACACCCCTAATCATTTTGTAAGGCTTGAACTAGGGATTGAAGCTTTAAGTGTCGATGTTATTAAAAGGGCCCTCAACTGGATGAAGACGATACTAGAACAGCCTCAAACAAGTATACTCCGCCTATGTTTGTCTGCATTAGTAAAGCTGGACAGAAAAAGTACCAACAAAGTCAGCTTCAACTCGTTTAGTCAATTAAAGCAACACCTCGTGAAGGTAGGAATAGACAATCTAGATCCAGATCATTGCGTTTTTCACGCGTACAATCTTTGATCGAGGGAGAAAAATATCTCTCAAACACCATGTGAATTTCCGAAGCCTTGTTGTTACAAATTTTTAACAGAATCGTCTCCGCGACTTTACCAAAACTTTGTGGCAAGGAAGCACCGATGGTATGCAAAAAATAGAAACCATCCATAATATCAATGTCCTTGTCTACGGGTACAGAGTCAACTTTTGACATCAACAGTCTTCCAAATGCTGCCTCCTCTGTTGAATGTAGATCACCGCGGTAATTGGCAAACGCTGGAGGTGCTGGGGCAAGAGGATAAGTAAGGCAGGCTGCTATGTCTATTTTTTTCCAATCCTATAGCCAACAAACGCCCGAATGCATCCCTTTCCATTTTAATTAAAGCCTGCTTACTTCCGTCTGCACTTTTCTGGACTTTTTTCATGCTTTCTGAAGCAAAATTCATAATTGTATGTCGCTTCCATGGTTTCGAAAATCTTGATTCGTCGTCCTCGTATTCTTATTAGAAATCTTATTTTGTTGTCTCTACCCAAATCTTTGGCATTCAAAAGGAAATCAGCCACCACTGAGATGCAGGTCTTCCCGTCACAACATGAAATAAGCTGTTGGGGTCCAAGGTGCAATCGAATAGATTTAAATCCTGCTTTATCGCGTCAACAATCTTAGCAACAGCTGTATGTGATATTTTTCTATTCTACTCTTTAACAGTTCATACGAAGTGTCGTCGTCTCCGCGAGTTATTCCTACTTCTTCAAGCACTTTCGAAATAATTTTTGTTCTCAGAGATAAAAAGATAAAACTTTTCAATATTAAAGATCGTTTTCACACGCACAAAGGAAAAATATAGTGAACTCAAATTTATCAGCTGTTCAAATTCAAAATGGCGGCGAATACCTGTCATGGGGAAAAATATTTTTTTTAAATTTTGAATGGGATATCAAATGAAAGGTATTGAAGAGTAGATTATAAATATATATCACTTGTGGTTAGTGTTTAATTTTCCGCGCCATTTTGTCAAATTAATCAACATTTTGCGTTCCCCTCCCCCTAAAACTGTATTTCTGCTGTTACTAAAAATATAAAAAAAGTGAGGTCTGCTGGGCCAAAGAAAAAATAAGAATACCAATTTGGATCTGATTAACTGGAAATCCAAAATAGCGGCTAATATCTGTCACGGGAAAGGTTTTGAAGAGTAGATTACAAAAATATATAACACTTGTGGTTAGTGTTTAATTTTCCGCGCTATTTTGTCAATAAACGTCAAAACTTTGTGGCTTTCAAACGCTGCTGCCGCCATTTTCTCCCCTGATTGGAAAAGGCAGCAGTGGTTTTTCTTACACAAAAATTGATGATCTTTCAGATAGGCTTTGATTTTTGGGGGGGGGGGGGGGACAAGAATTTTTTTTTTTTATTTCAGCGTTGTCCGGTCCCCAGATATTGCAGCAGGTCCATTTTCTGTTCCCCTATGAATAACATGACGAATTATATGTATGAAATTTGGGAGACCTATCATGACAGGTTTAGTGTCGTGGGCTCTCCTACTAAATCATAAATAATTTAAAAATAATAATTTTGACTATTTTTCTCATATAATCTCGGTCCCAGATCGCAGAAAATATGAATATATTGTTATCTAAACAGACGGATACGCGTGTCGATCCGCTTGCTGAGACTGTGAACCCACCTTTAAGAACCCTCCTATAGAACCTTCCAAGTGAAGTGAGAGTCCCACTTAGCTCTACCATCTACTCCAATCATTCTTATAAACTATAAAACCATCATGATTAAATATTAATTTGCCTAATATCAAATAATTATTGCATTAAGCTCGCTTAAATGATTAAGCCACGCGGTGCCTACTTATTATATTATTTAATGGACTTTTTTTAAAACCATCTTTTTTGGACTCAGGGGACCTTAATACTTGTAAATCCATCAAAATCTCAAAATGTATTTTCACTCCATCACAATTCTTCCTCTCGATATGAGTTAGTAAAAAAATGTGGCATTGTACATTGTACAGCCGTGCCGAAGCGCGTATGGTGAGCCATATAGATTAGAGAGTCAAAGCGTGGGGTCATACTCATGTCTCTGTACTTGTACTTGTGACTCTGTGAGTCACATATACCAATCAGAGACCCACGGCGGAGAACCCCTTGTGGGGTGCCCTCGCCCTTTTTCGCCTCAATTCATAAATGTAAATCAGAGCACGGGTCGATGATCTCACGACCATGCGACCATTCGTCCAGTGATAAAGTGTGATTAATCGAAGTTGATGGATTCGTCCAGTGATTGAAGCTAAGAGCCACCACTAATTGTAAGCCGTTAACACTGTTCTGCAACATTTTAACGAATTTTAACGGCTCGAAGAAAATGTTATCTAAACTTTATGTTTTCGATGTCGTTGAATCCGAATCTGAAGTCAAAATATTTCCTATAGGTACAGTTTTCCTGGCAAATGCGCCTAAAGGGGTTTTTCGACCAAACAAATTTCGTAAAAAAAAAAAAAAATATTGGGAGTTTAATTATCTTCAAACCATGAAGACCACGAATCTAAAGTAAAAAAAATCCTTTTTTCCTCCTACAAAAGTTTTGTGACTTTTTTAACATTATTATACATAATATATGTGACCGAGAAGGGGGGGGGGAAGGGGGTTACAAGAAACATGGTGGGGAAATAATAAACAAATTTCTCAAAACCACAAATTGTATGTATTTTTTCAATTAAATATGACATGCTAAATTAAAAAAATTGATAACTAAACCTTTTTTTTACTTTAGATTCGTGTTCTTCATGGTTTGAAGATAATTAAATGCCCAATATTTATTTTTTTCCAACATTTTTTGGGCGAAAAATTGGATTGAAAAACCCCAAAACCATAATTTTTCCGAACTTTAGGCGCATTTTCCGGAAAAACTGTACGTATAGGAGAAATTTTGACTTCAGGTTCGGGTTCAGCTCACAAAAATACCTCAGAAAAGAAAAGAGCTTCATTCTGAAGCTTTTTTTTGCAGAACAGTGTAATTTTATTATTAATCAGTTGCTGCCTTGGCAATAATTTTGAGAGCAATGTGTAGTTTGTTTTTACAGAATATTGAAGTAGTTGTTTTTGCTTCCAAGCTTACTGATGGTTACAGAAGCCTGAGATAATTTTTTTGTCTCCGAATTCAAAATTCCACGGGAAAGACATCGGGGAACATTTTTGGTCTCATGTCTGTCTGTCATTCAACATTTTTATGAACCAACAAATATATCTAAAAATATATATTTTGGTGGGAAAAAAATTAAATATATTTGACAATAATAGGCCATAAAAGGAAAATATTGCGATATAATAGGACACGAGGAAACTTCTACTCTAAATGGCAGACTATTTTGGTCTCGTATCTGTCGGTTTGTCATTTAACATTTTTAGAATCACCATATCTTTTAAACCATAAGATTTTAAAGAAATTTGGATGGTAGATTGGTTGGTCCATTTGGTTGGGAGCTAAGTATTAATATTAGCCCTATTCCAGTTTCATAATTATTTCAACCTCTACATGTGCTATAACTGTATTTTATTAACACCTATATCTATGAAGTATTCATCTTATTTTGAAGTAAGGTGGATGGTTTGTTGAAAGAAGTGCATATCACAGATTATCCCCTATCAATTTCACTCGTCAGGGCACTTAAAATTATTGTTACCCTACAGAGAATCGAAACTGGTCTAAACAAACACATTCAACTCCTCGTTGGATAAATTTATTTTATACTCACGATTAGTCGAATATGACCAGATCACCACGTTTTAATTTGCTGACGCTCGTTCATGAACGACCATTCTCCATTTGCAGTATGATCAACGGAATTCAGAACTCAAATGCTTAAATAGGATTAGGATTTTTTTTTGCTAGACCCAAACGACACATTATTAGTTAATTACTGGATAGAGAACAACCACTTACATACATCTAACTCAATTTGACCGGAATGCGAGAAACGTGTGTAAAAATATGTTTATTAAATTATATATCATAACAAATATTACAATTTTAGACACAAAAATATCAATTAATCATATTGACATGAACTGATTAAAACAGTTATCATTCATTATAATTATTGATAATTAAAAACCCACAACAATAAAAGAAACCCTAAGGATAGAATTTGTCCTTTCATATTCTTATTCTATTATAGAATATTACTGGCAATGTTCTATCTTCACAAACCAGGCAGCGTTGGTGGTGGCAAATTATCCTGAAAATTATAAAAATATAAATTATAATATTTTAAGGTAATATATGAATAATAATATGTTAATAAGCCTATTCCTTGCAAATAGAACAAATAATTATCTAAGATCAAAAAGTACCACACGCTAACTACATGTGAATGAAGTTAATTCCTTACAAATAAGATACTTTTAGTGTACATTATATTAATTTCAAGTACCTAATGCTAGTTACTTAATGTTTGAATGATTCTAAATTCATTCTATTCCCTAGTCTAATATAATTTTAGCCAGAATTCTAAGATTACCTGTTTATTTTTGGTGAACATGCAAGCAATTATTTTACCACCGTATTCACACTCGTCCTCCACTTCAGCTGAAAATAAACAAAAAATGTAATATATATATACATATATATATATATATATATATATATATATATATATATATATATATATATATATATATATATATATATATATATATATATATATATATTAATTTATTGGGGGTTTGGAATTTGTTCATTAAATCTATTATTTGTTCAGATCTACAAGTACTTTTAACTACAAATGACATACTTAAATATAATAATATTTAATATACAACATAACTGCATACTTTCAAACAAAAGACCATCTAGATTTCATTAAAATCCGATGTCATTTTTAGTATAAGGTAGTTTGAAATAAAAATTGTCCGACAAACATGAACAATGAATGTTCCCTGATATCTCAGCACATTTTCTTATACCGAAATTTTAATTTGGAGGCACAAGTTAAGTATTTCCCTTTTATTGTAAGCTGGCTGAAGGGGATGTGAAGACTGGGGGGAGGGGGGGGGGGGGGAGTAGTTAAGTGTGGACGTTGTTTGTTTTGTTTATAATCGTTGCTATGAGTCTCCACACCCCCTCCCGCCTGGTATTTGTTTTGACAGTTAGTCTGATCTGAGACACCATTCTTTTCTTTGTGTGATTAAAAACTTTAAAACTTATTTCTTTCTTAAAACATTCTTTTATTTGGAGGGAGTTTAACTTATATATATATATATATATATATATATATATATATATATATATATATATATATATATATATATATATATATATATATATATATATATATATATATATATATATATATATATATATATATATATATATATTTAGCCGAAACCGGTCCAGTCATCTCCAGATCAAGCAAGTATCGACGGTAGGGATATCCTCATTTGATAACATTCCAACTTGCGGTAACAACTCACAATTCGATTTTATATATATATATTAAAACACTGAAAAAAACCCAGGGTTCGGTCACAAAACAATTTTTTTTTTATTAAAAAGGACCCATTATCTCTAAATTTTAGAAGTGACATAGATAACTTGCATGTTGTGTATTCTGGACTGATTGAATAGAGTATTTTTAATGTTTTTATTATGTTTTTTAATGTTTTTAATGGTTGTTGGACTTTTTTAAATTTGTTTTATAAAAATTATTGAATTCAATTTGTATGTAGTTTTGGTGAGTTGCCGCTAGATGGCGCCACCTTTTTACTTTCTCATATAAAGAGAAAGTATTGTGATGGCGCGAAAATTCGATTTTGATATTTTGATGGATTTACACGTTTTGAGGTCCCCTGAGTCCGGAAAAGTGGTTTTTAAAAAATGTCTGTCCGTCGTCTGTCGTCTGTCGTCTGTCTGTGCAGACGCCTGGAGCCTAAACTACTGTGCCGATTTTGACGAAATTTGGTATACATGTTCAGAAAAATAATACCCCGAGGCGAAATCGAGAAATGAATTTTAGCTCCAAATTTGGGGGCGCTACCCCCCAAAAACTCTGAAAAAACGTAAAAAAATATTTCTCGAAAACGGTTCCGACGATTTTGATTAAAAAATTCTAAAATGTAGACCATTTAAATACGGATCCAACGATATAAGCAGTTTTCCCGGGAAAAATCTAGTTCCTGAGAAAATAGCTTAAAACGTGGACGGAGAGATCCCGGGTTCGATTCCCCGCCCTGGAGAAGTTATTTTTATGGCAAATTTTGATATAATTTTCAATAATAATTAAACGTACTTACAAAAACTAATAAATGGCAAACATTGGGTAAGTAATTATGAACTTGTATATGAGAAAGTTTGTCTGAGTTGTCTCGGACCGATTTTTTATATTGTTACCTTCTCTTTTTGGTTACCTCTTTCTATTTACTTTTTGTTCCCTACTCATCTAGTCAATTTTAATGTTTTCTTTCCATTAGTTATTATATTAATTCTCACTTCAACGTTTCTTAATGTAAGTTAAAATCTTTGCGCTTCCATAAGAGTTTTTCTGTTAACTTTTCTCTTATATTTAGTTGCATTCTTTGTAAACCTTTTGTATTTCTTCTGTTTTAGATCCTCTGAAGAAGGTTTTAAATAAAGCCGAAACGTCGGGTTTTTAAGTATGTTGTGAGTGGTGTGAGTTTGTTTTTGTTTTGTGACCGAACCCTGGGTTTTTTTTTAGTGTTTTAATAACTATTCGCGGTCGTGTGTTGTTTCGTTTATTATATATATATATATATATATATATATATATATATATATATATATATATATATATATATATATATATAACATTAATATTTAAATTAATTTATTATTTTTTAATTAATTATATAATTAATTTGTTAGAATGTTTTTGTATTGGTAGAATCTATGGTGCCTATTTTTAAATGTTTTTATTTATTTTATTTTTCCTGTCTCGGAAAAAAAGAATTACTAATTTTTAATTGATTAAATTGTGATATTTCATGCCTTATTTTGAGACATCTTCGAACCTTGTTAGAGGTCTTAGTTGGGTAAAATCATTGAAAAGTTTAATCTTATAAATCGTCTTTTATTCAGTGACTAGGCGTTACTTGTTGCCTGTACTTGTATCACATTTTATATTTCGTTGGATCATTCTCGAAATTTTATGCCGAGGGTGATGTGTCTGTCGGTCCGTCGTACTTTGTCATACCCCCCGAACCGTTGACGCTAGAAAGTTAAAATTTGAAATAATGGCGTAACATTTTGATCAAGATATAGGGAAAACATAGAGAAGTTAAACTGAAAACTAAAAGTTAATAATGATATTAATGTTTAGTTTATGAGCTAAGCAAACATGTGCTTAGCTCAAAGTTATTCATTGTTTTAATTTTCGAGAGGTGTGTCACATGAAAGCCACTAAAGAGGAGATGTATTTAACATTTTATGACTATTGTGATTTTAACCGTCAATATTGCGTTTTTAGCGCCCAAATTTCACAAAAAAAAATGCCCTCTCCCTCCAACCACCCTATAACGGGAAATCCTAAAATTATAAAATAACTCTTGCAAATACCTTATGATGGGGAGGTAAAAATTTCCCGAAAAAATTACTATTTATAAATTTCAAATTTGATGTGCGCTGCTGCGCTCACGCGCAATGAGACAAATGTTTTAAATTTTTATTTAAATTTTGAGTGGGGTAACAAATGGAAACTGATGTATATACATGATTGCATAATGATGAATATAAAGTAAAAAGTAAGTAAAGTAAATATATTTGTCAACAAAGCATATTGCTTTATACAAAGGGGTGTACATATAAGTAACAAAAAAAAAAAAATATATATATATATATATATATATATATATATATATATATATATATATATATATATATATATATATATATATATATATAAATAATTCTCCATCTTATACCTAAATATACATTATAAATCAGTCCAAAAATCACAAATTTTTCTTTTTTTTAATGTTTTTTTAGGGTTTCGTTGGTAAAACCAAAAAAAAGAAACCCTTATAGTTTCGTTCCTGTGTCCGTCTGTCACTCTGTACGGTTCCAATAACTTTTGAACCAAAAAAGATAAAAAGGTGAAACTTTCCACTATAAAAGATCGTTTTGACGCGCACACAGGAAAAATATAGCGAACTCAATATTATCAGCTGTTCAAATTCAAAATGGCGGATAATTCACGTCGCGAAAAAAAAATATTTTTTTTAAATTTTGAGTGGGGCATCAAATGAAAGGTATTGAAGAGTAAAATAGAAATATATATACCACTTAGGGATAGTGGTTAATTTTCAGCGCCATTTTGTCAAAAAACATCGAAATTTTGCGTGTCCCCCCCCCTAAAATCGTATTTCCGCTATTACTAAAAATATAGAAAAATATGCAAAATGTGTGGTCTGCTGGGCCATAGAAAAAATAAGATTAGCAATTTGATCTGAGCTACTGGAAATCCAAGATGGCGGATAATTCATGTCACTCGAAAAAAAATATTTTTTTATAATTTTGAGTGGGGTATCAAATGAAAGGTATTGAAGAGTAGAATAGAAATATATATACCACTTAGGGATAGTGGTTAATTTTCAGCGCCATTTTGTCAAAAAACATCGAAATTTTGCGTGCCCCCCCCCCTAAAATCGTATTTCCGCTATTACTAAAAATATAGAAAAAATATGCAAAATGTGTGGTCTGCTGAGCCATAGAAAAAATAAGATTAGCAATTTGATCTGAGCTACTGGAAATCCAAGATGGCGGATAATTCACATTACTCGAAAAATAATATTTTTTTTAAATTTTGAGTGGGGTATCGAATGAAAGGTATTCAAGAGTAGATTACAAATATATATACCACATATGGATAGTGTTTAATTTTCGGCGCCATTTTGTCAAAAAACCACGAAATTTTGCGTGTCCCCCCCCCCCTAAAATCGTATTTCCGCTGTTACTAAAAATATAGAAAAATATGCAAAATGTGTGGTCTGCTGAGCCATAGAAAAAATAAGATTAGCAATTTGATCTGATCTACTGGAAATCCAAGATGGCGGATAATTCACGTTACTCGAAAAAAAATATTTTTTTTAAATTTTGAGTGGGGTATCAAATGAAAGGTATTCAAGAGTAGATTACAAATATATATACCACTTAGGGGTTGTGTTTAATTTTCGGCGCCATTTTGTCAAAAAACCTCGAAATTTTTCGTGTCCCCCCCCCCTAAAATCGTATTTCCGCTGTTACTAAAAATATAGAAAAATATGCAAAATGTGTGGTCTGCTGGGCCATAGAAAAAATAAGATTAGCAATTTGATCTGATCTACTGGAAATCCAAGATGGCGGATAATTCATGTCACACGAAAAAAAATATTTTTTTTAAATTTTGAGTGGGGTATCAAATGAAAGGTATTCAAGAGTAGATTACAAATATATATACCACTTAGGGGTTGTGTTTAATTTTCGGCGCCATTTTGTCAAAAAACCTCGAAATTTTTCGTGTCCCCCCCCCCTAAAATCGTATTTCCGCTGTTACTAAAAATATAGAAAAATATGCAAAATGTGTGGTCTGCTGGGCCATAGAAAAAATAAGATTAGCAATTTGATCTGATCTACTGGAAATCCAAGATGGCGGATAATTCATGTCACACGAAAAAAAATATTTTTTATAAATTTTGAGTAAGGTATCAAATGAAAGGTATTGAAGAGTAGATTACAAATATATATACCACTTATGGATAGTGTTTAATTTTCGGCGCCATTTTGTCAAAAAAACTTTTCTCTCCCCCCCCCCCCCCTCCCCCTTCTAATTTTGTGTTCACAATACCAACGAAACCCTTTTTACGTGAGACTTCACGCCTTACCAATTTATTCTAAAATTATATTTATCTATTTTCTAATTATTTGTTTATTTAATATTATTATTATTCATTAATTATAAATGATCTTATTTTCAGTATATTAACTATAAAATAAAAAACGCTAACTGCCTGCTTACTAGTAATTGGGGTTAATATGGATGCTAGGTTTGTGTTTATTGACCATTCCTCACAGATAAAGTTAAGAGGTAAGTGACCTTCCCTAAGCGAATTATATATCGGACATCTTAACATGATGTGATCCAGAGTTTCCGCTTCTTGCATGTTACAAATTGTACATTGTTGATCTGTATGAATTATGTATAAATTCCCTCTGAGAACGATTTTGATAGAGTTTCCTCCACTCAAACGTAATTGTGCTATCAGTCTCTTTTGTGCGAAATTTAATTTAAAGTTATTGTTTAAGTAGTTATTCTCTCTATTGCTACAGGCATGTATAATTTTATATAAACAAGAATAGCTCGAATTTTGAGTGCGGGTAACATCTTCCGTCGTTAATTTAGCATTGTAAGCGTTGATCATATTTCTGATAACTGCCGGTTTAAATTTGGTCTCGAAAATTCCGGCGGTGTCTACCTCAATGTTTTCGATCATTTGTTTAACCTGTGAGACCCAGTTATATTTTATAGTATTTCCCTCAACTCTGTCCAAGTGAAGTAGCCTCTTGAAAGCTACTTTAACTAGATTGTTTTCCTCGAGAGAATGTATATTATTTAAATAATTTAAAGTTTGCTTAAGAACTGAAACTGCTATATGAGGGAACTGAAATTCTTGCCTAAGTAAGTAATGTGGGGTGTTTTTCTTAAGGGAAAAGTAGGGTAATGATGAATATACATGAACTGATGTAAAAAAATTCATTTTTTGTTGCATGCATAAGCCGGACTACCCAAACCCCCCCCCCCCCCCCAACCACCGTATAACGGCTACTCCTGAAAGTATGAAATAATTCATGCTAATATGAAATTTTCCGAAAATAATTTATTTACCTTCGTTATTACCGATAAAAAAACATTTTGGCACCCCGGGGGTTCGAACAAGGGACTCCTATTCTAATCCTCGTTTATATTTGTTTACTTCCATATGGGGCGGGACGGGGGAATTATAAAATGTTATTTTAGAATATAATAACGTATGTGCTTTAATAACCTATGAAACCCTAAAAAGTACTTGGATGCAAGGACTTCCCTGAGATTTTTCTTAATATTTATTTATTATTATATTCAAACGGCTTTACTGAAGGTAAAGTAGACTTAAAAAAAAAGTTTAAAAGAAAGCATTGTCTGAATCAACCATCATGTATTTATTAAGCTATATTATATATTGATAAGCTTTATCATAATATGTTAAGCTCTAATATGTATATATTGATTATTGATAAAGTCATATCTTATATGTGTATAGCCTTTATCATATTATATTTATCCTTAAAATTAGTGAGGTACGGTTTAAATAAAAAAACTACATAGTTTGACCAACTAGTTTCGTGTAATTTGTACACATCGTCAGGGTATAACTATAGATAATAAACAAAATATACTGAATTTAAAGTATATACATGTTGACGTTAGGAATAGGACTGGTCAAGAAATGATGGAGTAAATAGAGGAGTTAGAAAGGATTGAAGGTGGGAGGCAAGAAGGACGTGAGAGGATTAACAGTAAAAGAAAGGCCAGGTGTAAAAGGGTGGTGGATCCAGGTAAAGGAAAGAGGCTACATTTTATATTACAAACTAGACTTAAAAAACTAATATCACAAAAAACAAAACCTAAATATTGCACTGAACTAAATAATGCTTAGGTTATTGCTTAGGTTAATTATCTGTTACCATAATATTATCACTAATTTTTAATTGTATTTTAATTTTCTTGTTCAATTACCTTCTAGTCAAACTCTACAACTTTTTTGGTATATTATTCCATTGCTTTTGTTTATCTTTTCAGTCAAGTTTATTTTTTTCTTAGTCTTGTCTCACTGTTAATTTATGTTTTTCGAATTATTATTTAGTTCAGTGCAATATTTATGTTTTGTTTTTTGTGATATTAGTTTTTTAAGTCTAGTTTGTAATATAAAATGTAGCCTCTTTCCTTTACCTGGATCCACCACCCTTTTACACCTGGCCTTTCTTTTACTGTTAATCCTCTCACGTCCTTCTTGCCTCCCACCTTCAATCCTTTCTAACTCCTCTATTTACTCCATCATTTCTTGACCAGTCCTATTCCTAACGTCAACATGTATATACTTTAAATTCAGTATATTTTGTTTATTATCTATAGTTATACCCTGACGATGTGTACAAATTACACGAAACTAGTTGGTCAAACTATGTAGTTTTTTTATTTAAACCGTACCTCACTAATTTTAAGGATAATTCATAATTTAACGGTTGCTAAATTTATACATCTTATCATATTATATTGATAATATTATATAAGCTTTATCTTATACTTACCATATTCCTTTGAACAGGCGATTGAAATCTTCATAGCAGTTTCACGATGACCGGGGTCACTCCAATTTATTTCTTGCGCTGCTCCGAAAGCTTTCATATCTGCTTTGCCATTCTTTATCTGAATAAAAAATAAAAACTGATGAGCTGAAACTATGTTGGAGTCTAAATATGTATATCAGAGTTAGTTTCTAAATTTCGAATAAATCTGGAACTCTTTCAGAGGGTGCCGTCAAGATCCAAGCCATGATTCAGTGTCCCAACATCGAACTTTTCCTGAAATTCTAACAGTAGTAATTCTAACCGAGGTAATTCTTACAGTGCATCAACACAGTTGTTTTATAGTTCTTGATATCAATTAATAGTATTAAGCAACAGTATTTTCAGGGAAATGCTCATGCAGCTATCAGCGTGATTTATGATACACTATTAATTAAGAGTTGCTATCATAACTCTGCTTTTGACATTTTCATGTTTAGGCTGTGCTACATAACACGAAAAGCGTTACTAAAAAACGTTACCCGGTGTATCAAGGAGTTAGAAAGGTATAGGAGGTGTGCAAAGTCTGTCTCCAGCTGTTGGGCCTCCCTCCACCCCACGTCATAGGGCCGAAGAAGGTCGAAAAGATTTATACGTGTGACAGGGAGATAGAAAAGTACAGGAGATTGCCGTCAACTCTCAGCCCTCTCGGCCTACCTAGTATGAAGGCATAATAACAATTCGTAGAAGGCGGGCCGGCGCCTCTGAATTCAGTCGTTTGTAATCAAGCTGCGGCAGTGCCGGTGTGGAGATAAGAATAAAAATTATCTTCCATCTACTTTTATCAATTACTTGAATAAATTACCGATTTTATTTCATTTTATGTCGGTAGTTTACGCAGAGCGAAAACATGAAAATGTCTCACTGTCTTGCGGACTCGTATGCAAGAAGTATTTTAAATTTTTTTCTCATACCTCTTGGTAACTATCAATACCCAATATCTGTATAGGTTAATCATCTAGTCGGCTGAATATCCCACACAGACACCTATACAAGAAAACTTACCTAGAATAGGACACAATGCGTGATAACGTTTTATAATCACCCCCTAAAAAAACTATTTAATATTGTTTTTGTCTAAAATAATCATAATTAAAAAGGGTTAATGACAACTAATGCTAATAATAAAATATTATATTTAGAGCTGTGGATGTGGATCCTTATGTTCATTAAGAATAAAAACTTATAAATAAAAAAACAGTTTTTTGAGATCGGCAACGTTTCAGCCTAACCAGCCATTCTCAAGCCTTGCATTTTAACACCAGATTAAGTGCGGTCATTGATACAACAGTAAATCAGTAAAAGAAGGAACTGTATGTATAGTTCCATCGTCTGAATTGCCTTCCACAGAATCTTCGTAAACTGAAGAGTAATATTATAACATATACTAATAGGTATAGAAAATGTAACAATGGTAACATTAATTATAACTTACTAAGAAGATCACAGATATATTCCGAAATGAGAAAAATTATTGACTATCTGTCACTATCTATACACGATGGTTGTATATAATATTTTTTTGCTACAACCCATTTTACTTACACGTTTACGAAGAGATATTGATAGTATTAATTATTAAATGTTAGTTATCTATAATTATTATAACTGTGCCGTTATTAGTAACTATATATGATTAATGATAGGGAGAAAGTGTGGTTTTGGCGCTAAGAAAATATTGTTATTATTACAGAAGGTATGTAGTTTAAAATCCTAGCGGAGGGTGCATTTTTTATCTCTTATTTTCTTCCTATTAGTCCAGTCAATGAGGGCGAAAATAAGGTAAAAGCTCCAAATTTTTTCGGATTGAATGGATTGTCCTGAAAATTTGCATACTAGCTCATCTGACCCCCCACTTCAAAAGTTATATTTCTATTTGCTATTTGGGGGTGAAAACTACCCTTGTATGGGAGAAATGCGAAAATTTCAGATTTACGTATTTTAAAGATTCAATTCATGTTCAAACATGTTGGATCAAGTTCCTTTAAAGTTTTTTATGAAATTTAATTACTTTTATACCCTTACAAGTTTTTAAAAACTACCCCTTCATGGCCGAAAAAAAAGGAAAAAAAGTTTTTAGCAGCTCAAAATGTTCTTTTGGTTCATTCACAATGTATTACATCTCTTTTGTTATTCATTAGAAAACTTACAACTAATTACAAAGTTGTAACCCTTAAAAACTACCCCTTTATAATAAAATTATGATTGAAGGCTTGAGATGTTTTTAATGGTATACCTATGAAGAATTTTAAACTTTTTATAGGTTTTCAAATGGTCTATGATTATATTGCTACTTTTTAACCCCCAAAAACCCCTTATGGAAGACCTACCCCTTATGGAGAAATTGCGTAAAATTATACAGGGGGGCATAAAAGTATGGAAACCCCTGAATAACTCGTCAGAAATATATTTTTTTGAAAAAAGTTAAATACAAAAGTTTCAAAATTTTTCCTTAGCTATTCATTGGTGACCTTGGATTTGACCTTAACCTTGCCCTTAAGGGCCATTTGAAGGTCAAGTTTGTTATTTTAAATGGGAACCCCCATTTTTTATTGCGGATTTGAAAAGAGCAGGAAATTTTATGTAAAATATGACCTTGACCATGTCCTTGAGCATGACCCTTAAGGTCATTCCAAGGTCAAAATTGTATTTCCAATGGGAAACCTTAATTTGTATTGTGGATTATGAAATTACCAAATTTTTCCTTGACCACGGCCTACACCATGTCCTTGACTACGACCTTCAAGGTCATTTCAACCCTTCCCCCCACCCTTTTTTTACTAATTTATTTGTTTAAGTACTTTTATTTATTTGTTTTTCTTGAAGGTCGACCACATCTTGACCATGATCAGAAATGAGACCATGAAGAAAAAAAAATTAAAGAAAAGTACTTAAACAAATAAATTAGTTAAAATAGGGGAGGGGGAAGGGTTGAAATGGCCTTTAAGGTCGTAGTCAAGGACATGGTGTAGGCCATGGTCAAGGCCACTGTTAATGAGAAAAATTTGGTTATTTCGCAATCCGCAATACAAATTAGAGTTTTCCATTGGAAAAACAATTTTGACCCTGGAATGACCTTAAAGGTCATGCTTAAGGACATGGTCAAGGTCATATTTTTCGTAAAATTTCCTGCTCTTTTCAAATCCGCAATAAAAAATGGGGGTTCCCATTTAAAATAAGAAAATTGACCTTCAAATGACCCTGAAGGGCAAGGTTAAGGTCAAATCCACGGTCACCATTGTATAGCTAAGGAAAAATCTTGAAACTTTTGTATTTAACTTTTTTCAAAAAAATATATTTCTGACGAGTTATTCAGGGGTTTCCATACTTTTGTGCCACCCTGTATGTTACATGATGATATAATAATTTTTTTTAATTAGCCACATTAGCTAAGATAAATGCCACACTTTTTAGTGTCTCATTTCGTAAAAAAAAAAAATGCTATATTTTGAAGGTCTCTGGATATATTAGATCAATAATATGTAGTTTTTACTTAATACACCTCATAATATAAATGTTAATAAAATGTAGGAACGCGATATTGAAAAATTAATCAAATAATCTATTAGCACACTTACATTGTAAATAGATTAACAAAATAACACCTTTTATTTATTTATAAATGAGGCAAACCTCGTGTTTTCTCTGCTCTCCCTCCAATTTATTCTTTGTGTACTTCTCTGTGGTCCATCTATTGTGTATTAAGTGTACTCATACTTATACACAAGAACTCGGGTTCATGTGTGTATGTATATTATTAAAATTCTCATTCAAATCAATTCACAAGCACTTCAAAATACACTAGGGTGGTGGTAATATACCTGCTCCGAAAATTTTATTGAAAAATTGCGATTACTCTTTTTACCATAACTTTTTAAATTTGAAAGTTATAAATTCTTTAAAAAAAAACATTTTGTAGGGAATTTGAAGCGCTATAAGATTTTTATAATGATTATTTTATAAGCGAAGACATATTTTTTGAGCCTTTCGTTTTTAAGATTCGGAAGTTTAAAGGGCTCAGGAAAGGTCTTCGTACTTAGTTTTTAGCTTCTAACGGCCATAACTCTGTCAAATTTTGTCCTACAAAAATATATAAAAAAGAAACTTTTTCAACAAGAAAAAACCTACAATTTCTTATTCTATCATTTTTAGGGTTTCGTTGGTAAAACCAAAAAAAGAAACCCTTATAGTTTCGTTCCTGTGTCTGTCTGTCTGTCACTCAGTACGGTTCCAATAACTTTTGAACCAAAAGAGATAAAAACGTGAAACTTTCCAGTATAAAAGATCGTTTTGACGTGCACACAGGAAAAATATAGCGAACTCAATATTATCAGCTGTTCAAATTGAAAATGGCGGATAATTAACGTCGCGAATTTTTTTTTTTTTTTTTAAATTTTGAGTGGGGTATCAAATGAAAGGTACTGAAGAGTAGAATAGAAATATATATACCACTTAGGGATAGTGGTTAATTTTCAGCCCCATTTTGTCAAAAAACATCGAAATTTTGCGTGTCCCCCCCCCCCCCCCCTAAAATCGTATTTCCGCTATTACTAAAAATATAGAAAAATATGCAAAATGTGTGGTCTGCTGGGCCATAGAAAAAATAAGATTAGCAATTCCATCTGATTTACTGGAAATCCAAGATGGCGGATTATTCATGTCTCTCGAAAAAAAATATTTTTTTAAAATTTTGAGTGGGGAATCAAATGAAAGGTACTGAAGATTAGAATAGAAATATATATACCACTTAGGGGTAGTGCTTAATTTTCAGCGCCATTTTGTCAAAAAACATTGAAATTTTGCGTGTCCCCTCCCCTAAAATCGTATTTCCGCTATTACTAAAAATATAGAAAAATATGCAAAATGTGTGGTCTGCTGGGCCATAGAAAAAATTAGATTAGCAATTTGATCTGATTTACTGGAAATCCAAGATGGCGGATTATTCATGTCACTCGAAAAAAAATATTTTTTTAAAATTTTGAGTGGGGTATCAAATGAAAGGTACTGAAGAGTAGAATAGAAATATATATACCACTTAGGGGTAGTGCTTAATTTTCAGCGCCATTTTGTCAAAAAACATTGAAATTTTGCGTGTCCCCCCCCCCCCTAAAATCGTATTTCCGCTATTACTAAAAATATAAAAAAATATGCAAAATGTGTGGTCTGCTGGGCCATAGAAAAAATAAGATTAGCAATTTGATCTGATTTACTGGAAATCCAAGATGGCGGATAATTCATGTCACTCGAAAAAAAATATTTTTTTAAAATTTTAAGTGGGGTATCAAATGAAAGGTATTGAAGAGTAGATTCCAAAAATGTATAACACTTGATGTTAACATTTAATTTTGCGCTCCATTTTGTCAAAAAAAAATCAAAACTTTCTTCCCTCCCCCCTTAATTTTTTGTTACTTTTTTGTAAATAATTTTATTACTAATTTTGTGTTCACAATACCAACGAAACCCTTTTTCGTGAGATTAACGCCTTACCAATTTATTTTTCATAACATTGTTAGTTTTTGTAATATTTTGAAAAGAAGTTGATTTTTTTAAAAATTGAATTTTTTCTTCTAAAGTAAATCAAACATTTTTTTCGAATTTAGGCTTCTTATACTATTCAAACTCTCAGAATCTATTGTTAGTATATTAAATAAGTAAACTGCCGACGAAATTTGATTAATTTCAATTTTGGCTGTCAAGTCATTAATTTTAGTACCGATTATTTTTCTCAAAAATCAAGACAACCACTTTATTTTGATTATAAGTCCGTCAGTTTTTATGCTAATGACTTTTTCCAGTAGTCAATTTAAAGGTCTATTCAATTACTTTAAAAAGTGTAATATAGGTTTTCTTCGAAAAACTTTTCATTTTTCCGCTACTTAACATGGAAAGTTTCGATTTTAACTCGGGTTCTATACTACCTACAAAAAAAAATGCAATCTCTTTGTTATTTAATAACCTTCATTTTTTAATATGATCTTTTTTATGATAAAACTTTAAGTTTTTGAGATATTGGCAAAAAATAGCTCAAAAACATGCATTTTTTGAGCTAAAAAAGAGCATGATAAAATTTAACCCCCGTGAAGGGGGGGGGGGGGGGGGCAGTCACCCCTGGGGTAAAAGCACACCTCGGCATTATATAACTTTTATTTCTTGGGCTAGTCCCTACAGTTCTACAGTAGCTACAGTTCAAATTTCATATCAATCCATCTCATCCGAAAAAGGTGGGAGCCAAAATGCTTCATTGACTGGACTATATGTAAGAATTAAATTATTGATTTTCACATCTACGCATAGATTGGTGTTAGTTTCAGCTTTCTTAAATATTTAAGGATGATTCACGCTACACCGAGCCGGGGCCGTGCAGGTCGTTGAAAAAATGTTGTATAGATTTGAAATAAAGCTATGCACAGTACACCGGGCACGACACGAGTCAGGACCGAGCCTCGTCCGAGGCTCGGTGGCGAAACGTTAGGGTACATTGTTTTCACGCGCCCGGCCCGTCCCTGCCTCGGTCCCGCCTCGTTGAGGGGTCGATCCACGCTACAACGAGCCCGGGCCGTGCCGGGGCCGAGCGCTCCCACCGTCGCTCTTCGCTATAATATCTCATCCTTTTCTAGATTATTTATTTTTTATTACTTCGTGGCTGTATAATTTTACTGTGGTCTTCGATTTTACTGTGGCAGTTAATTTTTAATGTAAAGTTTCGCATCAAAAATCAATTTGTGTGTTTTGCTTCCGAGCTTACCGAAGGTAACGGAAGCATTGTGTTCACTTTTGAGAACGAAAATCTTTTATGCCTCCGATTTTAAAAATTCCAAGACAGAAATCCGTTTCAGACATCAGGTAACATTTTTGGTCTCGTGTCTGTCTGTCGGTCTGTGTGTACGCGAATTATGAAACGTGTGACGATAACTTGAGTAGATGACCGATTTTGATGAAATTTGGTAGACATGTTCATTTTACCAATACCCAGCTCGCGTAAACGTGAACTTCAAATTAAAAATTGGAATTTTAGGTCGGGAAAAACAAAAATAGAAAAAAACTTACCAAACCAGCTCCTTTCAGAGTGCAGGTAGTCAAACACTGTAAACATATGAAGAAAATAATTAAAAAGTACCAAAATAAAAAGGAATGAACAATATTTTATGTAAATAGTCGAAATACCATCCGGATATCTGAATATCCGTATCAGCTAGAAGAAATCGAAAACTTATTTTAAATATGAACAGAGTCTGGTATTTACTCTGATCATCTGAGCTTGCTGAAGGTACCAAACGCTGTATTTGTATTCTGATATGCCATATGATCGTCCGAAGAACGATTTTCTTTTGTTTCCAGAAGACAGAAATCTCTTGCAGACATCTGGGAACATTTTTGGTTCTGGTGGTGTCTGTCAGTCACTCAATTTTTGGGAACCAAAATATCTTAAAAACTACTCGTCGAAATTTAATAAAATGGTAGGTCATGATCATAATTAGCCCATTATTGGCTCCATATAAATATCAACCTTCTGCGCCCATTTATATCTCTTCCAAAAGAGATCATTCTCTTGATTTATTCTCTTCTTGCGCTCAATCATACATTTATTTACACCTATATCTTTTAAAGTACTTATATGATTATTATTAATTTTTGATGACAGACGACTGTAGATTAATTTCAACCGTCTGCACTCTTTTTTTTCCTCAAACAAATTTTGACAAATAAAACCGGGGGGGGGGGGGGGGGGGGTAAATAAATTTGACAATAATAGGCTGTAAAAGCATACAATGCTTATTAATGATGTTGATTGTACTTTTTTCTTTTTTAGAAGTAGAATGTGGAAGGATTTAATAATAATAGGATGATCTTGGTAACTTCCATAGATAACGCAGTAGGGGCAGCCACACATGCAGTTTCAAATTTGTGTGTATATTTTAGCAGATTTGGATTTTACGGTGAAAAATAAGAATATTTTAGTGCAATTTTTGTTTCTATCTCCAATATTTTGCCCCCTATATGGGACGAAAGTATAAAAAATCGGGTACGGGGTACCTCGGAACTTTTCCTCACTTCAGAGGCCACCAAAGTGGCCTCTCCTCCCTTCCTCCCAGGAGGAAGCAGCATTGGACGTGGTCAGTACTTGGATGGGTGACCGTTCTGAACTAACTGATTTATTATCATTCTTAAAAAAAACCTTATTTTTAATACCTATATTTTATTATTTGAAGTTATGCGGTATTTTGACAGATGTAAACAAACTTTGACGTCATCAAAATTATCGCACTAATAAATAATTATATTCGCTTATAACTTTTAAACTAATTAATGGAATTTCATCGGTTTTTTAAATATTTTTTCCTTAATTTTTTCCGGTTCCAACGATATGCTATATGTCAAAAACCTATTTATACTTTCAGTATTAATTACCGTCAAAGTTTAAAAATTTATAACTTCAAAATGGCGGCCAAAATCAAAATGAAATTTTGTGGGCTTGTTTGTCATACAGAGAGGTACATTCGAGCCAAATTTCAACTCGATCAGGACCATTTCGATTTATTACGATTTTTTTAAATTTTTGCTGTCTCAGCAAACTGGGTTCAAGATAGCGGAAAAAGTTGATTTTCCGGGTGGCACAACTACAGGTTAGGACTGATTTTTCTGCCAAGTTTCAACTCTCTAGGTTAAATACCTTGGGCGCTACGATGATAACACACATACACACATACGCACACACATACATACGTCATGCTGAAAACCACTCAGGAGGTCTTAAAAACATCTAAAACGGATAATTCCGTTGAAATATCGAAAACAATTTTTTCTTGAAAACAATACTTTTCCTACTATTAGTAGTGAGGAAAAGTAAAAAAGGTAGATTTCAGCGCTTGGGGGCAAAATGGGTGGTTGCCCCCAGTACGCAAGTGGATGATTACAAACTTCCTTCTACATGGTACGATCCCCCAAGTACCATTAATTTATCTCTACTGATCAAAAGTTAAGAGGGGGGGGGGGGAGAGAGGAGAATTTTGGACCACCCTGTCGGTTTCGTTTCATCAGCTGAATAAAGCTTACAATTGACAAATGCAACCCTTCATTTAAGCAGTTCCTTTGACTCACTGAAAAAAAACCTTGGCAGTGAGCAAAACTAACTTTAACGCATCCCTCTAGTACAAATAACCTTGTAAGAATATATTTTTTCTTAGCGAATTCACTGTTCAATTTAAAATATTTCCAAAAAAACTACAAGTTATCCAAAATAAATTTTTAAGACTTGCGACCAATTCACCTAGATCTACTAAATTATCAGATCTCCATAAAATAGCAGAGATAGAATATATAGATAAGTTCCTAATAGATTCAGCCAAGTATTTTTTAGCTAGCTGTGAAGGACATAATAATAATCTAATAAACAACATAGCACAACAAATGCAGTCGAATAACTTAATCCCTACTAAACACAAAACATTAGACTTCCGATTAAAACAATAATAAATAAAATAAAAATATTCAATAGAGCTTATCAGAGGAGACTGCCCGTATAACAACATTTACATAGTTATTCCACCACAAATTGAGATATAGGTTTTTATATTTTATATAGCATGTAAATAAAAATAATTTAAAATTATAAAAGATAAAGGATAAGTTGTTAACTGTGACCTTTATAAAAACTATTGTAAACACTATGTAATGTTTATTATATTGAAATAAATTCTCTTCTATTCTATAATTTAAAATATTTCCCAACTTACTAATGATTTTGAGGAAAACATAGGTGAATTCAAGTAACACGTGCATGCAAAGCATTTTAAATGCTCTTGGAAATTACAGATCACACTTGCCTATTAAATAATCCTAGCTTACATAACACTACTAGTACACTACTATGCTCTTTTTTATGTATGCAAATAATTAATTGAACGTATATATTAAAATTATTCTTTATTGCTTGTTTATTTTCTATCTTTATACTGTGAGAACAAAAAAATATAATTTTAGTTGTCAATGATAAGTCTGATAGAATAATTTAATTAAAAAATGCAATTTATAAATAATTACCATTTCGTCTCTTGTAGTTGGATTCTTTTCATGCTTCATAATTTCTATTCCATCCTCTGAAAAAAGAGGTAAATTAGTATATATATCATATTATATTCATGTCAAAAATATAAACAGTAAAGAATTATCGACTATTTCTCACTTCTAGAATCATTGGGGTTTCTTTGTTTGTATTCTGTTTTATACAAATTTTTATTTATATAAGTGAGACTATTAGAAATGCTTTTCTTAAATTAAAATTTAACTTAGGAACTTAAGAAGCAAATTTAACAATAGTGTTAATGTTAATTTGACTATCGAACCTAAACCCTATTCCCAATTCAAGCCGAGCAATTGGAATAATCAGTTTGAGTAAAGATACCGTATTAACGTATTATAAATATTATAAGGATTAGTGATGTTTCAAATCCAAGAGAGGTGAGACATATTTAACATTGATAATTATATTGAGACGATATTTTAAGTGGCCGATACATGTGTTGAGCAAAAAAAACTTAAAAGATACAAAAAAAATAAATCAATAGTCAACGAATCGGTGAGGCACATAGCTGCCTTGGTACTATTTTTGGTGGAATGGTCATAAATTATTGCAATGGCTGAAGCAATGGTCCTATTATTAGAGTATAGAATAATGGGATCCCAAAATTGGAAATCGTGCATGTTTAGTCAATTAAATCAACACAATAGACTATAGGATCTAAATCCTGATCAGAACACATATTAAATGCTCCTGCCACTACTTATCATCCTCATACACTCCTCTGCACAGATGACGCAAAGTTCTTTAGGTGTTGGCGGAGCTTAAGGGCAGAGAATATCTATTCATTAACTGAGATTCGATAGCTAATTACGAATGAGCTACAAAGAAAAGATCCTGATACATCTTATAGGCTGCAAATATGAAATTGATTCCACTCTACTATGTTCAATATACAAGTTGCAGCAAAATTGAGATATTTATTATTTCCTTTGTCTCTGCCCGATTTACGATTCGCTTGAAAAGCACTACCTAAAATATTTTCAGTTGTCAAATTGTGGAATGGAAAAGGGCTGTGTACTAATGCAATTCCTAACAAAACTTACATAATTTATTATCATCTTTAGTCTTTAGGTACTCAGATAAGAAAGAAAGAAAGAAGATAATCAGATCATCATTGATACAATCGAGTAGTGTCTCGACGACGCACGTCGAAATGATTTGTTATTGCTAAGTTAAGGCAACCACATTTATTCCAATAAAAATAAATGAGAATCTTAATAATGAATGTAATACCAAAAAATACTGACACCAGAAGCCATGCATAATTGCATATAACTAGACAAGTTAATAGTATTAATTACAAAAAAAGATTGCAGGGATTTTAGGGCAGTCAAATAAGGCTTTTTTGGGGAATTAATTCCCAGAAAGCAGGAAATCGTTTTAATACCTTCATTTGGTCCTAAATAAGTGTAATCTGAGTTTGCACTAACCCAGGAGGTGAGCTTAACCCTTAATAACCTAGCGTTGCCATATGGCAACAGCAAAACCCCCTCCCTTTATTATTGTCTGGAGAGGTCCAAGTTAATATTGAACTTTTTAAATGTTAATATTATGTCAAAAGAAAGACTAAATTGATTTTTCATCATTAGATTTATTTGTTTGGTGCAACACGTATGTGACAAGACAGGTTTAAAAAATGGGTTATTCCAAATTTGAGACACGGAAAGAATTTTAATTTTTTAAATTAATTAATTAATTAAATATTTTTATTATTGGTAATGAAACTATTAGAATAAAGAGTGATTAAAAATATAAAATTATTGCAGTTTCACAAAATTTAATTTTTCTGCTCTAAATTGAGCGTCAATTTGAAAGTTGCCATATGGCAACGCTAGGACATTAGCCTTACAGTTTTTTTTCTAAGTGGTAATTTTATTCAGTCATATTTATATACAAAGTTTTGATGTTTTTTTGCCTAATGTTCATTTTTTATTGATTATTTTCTAAATATTTCTCAATTAGTCTCTAAATATTATAATTATCTTTGTTGAACAAGTATAATTAATAATTAGTAACACATATTATTGGGCTATTCTTTTAAAAATAATATGTATATAATAATATCTATATTTTTTTTATTACAATTGAATAATACATATATATTTTTAAAGGTAATAACAAAAACACACGCATAAAACAAAAAATTAAGTAATAATTACATAATTTTACCGAAAAAGAACATGATACATAATACAAATAATGAAGAAAAAAAAAAAAAAGAAACTTTTTTGTTCTTTTAAATAAATTTAGTATTATGTTTGTATTATTTGTACTTTTTTAACCTAAAATTTATTTTACATACATTTTGTAAAAGAAATTATTAAAAAATTTACTGAGAAAATAAACTGTAGGGCTAATGTCCTAGCGTTGCCATATGGCAACAGCCCAAATTTGGGGTAAGGAATTTATTTCAATTTTTTTAAACATTTTTTACATATTAAGGGACCTCTTAACAGACAAAATCCCCAGAAAAAAACCAAACAATTCCCCAAAAAAATAATTCGGGCAGTTAAGGGTTAACTTATGGGAGCCCAAGAAAGAGTATATTTTTGACTTTTTTCATTTTTTTGCTTATAGCTCGAAAAAAGTGAGTCGGACGGAAAATGAAACCTATTTAGTATTAAAAAGGGTTAAATTCTGCGTAGAATAAGTATATAAATCTTCAAATTCGGTTCAGTAGTATAGCCGCAAGCAAAAGTTAGAAACCGGGTAATTTTCTCTTTTCAGTGCAAACTTACATTTTGCGACTTTCCAGGACAACATATCTTTGAAACAGATACTCCTACTGAAAAAAAAAAACCCATAGAATAAAAGTTTCAGAGAATAAAATTTCCCGTTATATGGGTATCTCAATAAGTGCATTGTGAGGGGGGAAGAACATTTCAATGCAAATTTTAAGATATTTCACATTTATAAAACTAAGATATATGCACTTTAGCACACATTAGTTCTACCTCACGCCATATTGTTTTATTCCCTCATTGTAAATTATTAGATTAAATGTGGTATTTGAATTTGAAGAGCTCCGACTTTACCGCTAATATTAGACTGATGATTTTTTGAACACACTTGTATACATCGATATATCACGAGAACATCGCTAAATATATCGATTATACATTGTTATTCACTGATATCATTGTTTATAATAATGACGACGGAGATTTCTAAGAGTTAAATTACTAAATAAAGAAAAACAATTATTTATGGAGATTTTTGTGTGTGTACTGTGCATCCAATTCAAGTTTTTTGGCTATCCTGAGTGAATCCCCCCACCCTTAAAAACCCCCTGGTGCCCAACATTTCCCGTATGTACGTGGGTGGATATTTTATAAATATTTTTTTTTTAAAAACTATTTAATTTACCGATATATTACCAGGTTAAAAGTTGTTAAATTGTAAAATGGAACAGTTTAAACGGACAGTTATAAATAGGTAGGGGAAAAGACCAAGAAGAAAAAAGCCACAGAAACTTGACGGGTAATGATTCCGTAAAAGTTTTTATTAGGAGTCAACAACAATCACATGCAATATAAATCAAAACAAAGAAAAACCTGTCACTTTAAGATAAACAAGGTTACTCTAAATAAAAACAATATAAAGATAATAACTCAAATCCAACATCCTCCCCCTTAAGCTTGGAGAGGTGATGTGGGAAGACAATAGTTGCGGAGAGTCAACTTTCAGACAGTGTAGTCTTTGGAATGGACGAATTATCTCCCTTTTTTGAAGTTTCATCCTGGCCACTCTGCACACTCCATAAACTCTTTTTCTTCTGAATTTATTTGTTGTTATCTGAGGTTTCCCCTCTTTTCTTGCCTATCGCATCCCACATTATCGTGACATGTCTTTGTGAGTATGCTATCCACTTGACAGGAGCAGTGCACTGCTTAAAACAATGATTTTTCTTCTGGCAGATAAAGCTATTACCTGACTTTTTGAGGGTATTTCTCTTCTCCTGAGAACTCATATTTTGTGCACGAAAGCACTCTAGGCTGCTATGGTTCATGTTTCCATAAAACCCACATGATACCTTATCTATAATTGTCTCAGATTTATTTTTAGCCTGCGTTGATGCTGTAGGGAAGGAATCACCCAAGGCCTCTATGATAGATTGAATCAGTAAAAGGCAAATGTGCTAAGGCTACCCTTTTCTCACTCTCAACCTCTAATTTTTTAAAATTCAACAAAGTAATCAATCTGGTATTGGTGTCTCCCTTGTTAACCATATTAATATGTCGAGACCTTTCCCAAACTTTTAAAATTTCACCTGGTATACTAGATTCCACTAGTGGAAATAACATAGAACCATAATTTTTTACATTACCCTCATATTTTGGAAGTTCCAACTTTGGCAAAACTATCTTTTTCCTGGCCGGTTTATCCGCCTCTTTCTTTTCTTTCGGAGTGCAGCCAGAATTCGATTGCCCAACAAAGTCTTCAACTCTTCTTTTCTTTATAAAGTACTCCTCCCGGTATTCTTTAGAAGAATTAATTTCATCTACCACGTCCTTTTCAGTAGAATCCACATCGGCCGAGATACTTTCCAAAATGTTTTGATCTAATTCAAACAAACGAGTGGTATTGTCTTTCAAAATGATCAAGGCCTCGGTCAGGGCCTGAACTTTTCCTTCCTCCTCTTCTGTAACTAGAAGTGAGTCCAGCTTCTTAAAGGCAAGTGTCACAGATATTCTAGTGCCTGTTCGTTGCATCTTCACAGCTTCTATATTGCTAGCCATATTGTTCCTTTTCTCTTTTCTTTTCTTGAATTTACTGCTAAGCAGTCCTGACGCGGTCGCCACTAATAAAAAGGCCAAGAAGAAAAAAGCCGCAGAAACTTGACGGGAAAAGATTCCGTAAAAGTTTTTATTAGGAGTCAACAACAATCACATGCAATATAAATCAAAACAATGAAAAATCTGTCACTTTAAAAATAACAGGTTTGACAGTAAATAAAAAAATATAAAAATTATAACTCACATCAACAGTGAATGTTCAAGTGCATATTTAACCAGGTCTGTGATGCAAAAGAATATGTCTGTGATAATTATTCTATTATGCTGTGAGTTAATTTATATTAATAGAGGACAGAAGTGGGCTTGTAATGTTGGCAACTCTGTACGTCAACTGTGTTTGCTCTAGAATCCAAACAAACTTCTTATTTACGTTTCGCTTACAGGGTTCTTATTCAATTTAGTTCTATTTTTAATATTTGTCTTTAATTTTTTAAATATTTTTTAAAGAAATTGAATAATTCTTTGTTTCATCTCAGTCAAATTCTTTCTATTTTAATGTATTATATAATATGTATTATATTATTGAGTCCTCCGATTTATCTATAGATATTTATAGGTAACAAAAATAAAAACAAAAGATACTAAAAAAATTAAAAATACACCATAAATAATTAAATAATCATAAGGACTTGACTAGAGCACATAGGTTTTCAACTTTGTTTGGATTCTGAAGAAGGTTGCTGTATTCGTTATGTTATCGGTTAAGGTTACTGTTCTTTTGTGGTCTATTATGAAAAAGGTTGGGACTTGTTTGAATGTAAGTAATAATAATTGTAAAGCATGATTTTTATAGAAATTGAAATTTATATAGTAACGTAATATTAAACAAAAGTGTCGATGTATGTTCTAGTTGGAGTTCTTATCTGATGTTCTTAACTTAATGACGAACAGTGTTGTAACAATTAATAGAATTTTATGTTTAAATTTGGCTGTTTCTGGTAATAATAACCAGACAAAATGTTTTATAGTCCAGTCAAATGGTAGTTTGAAGTGGAAAGCTCTGGTGTAATTGTTGTTAGTGGCTTACTTTTTGTTTTCTGGGGTGCTGAACACGAATCTGAAGTTGTCCAATAAAATTTCCCTCGGCAAATATGAGAAATCATCGAAAAACTACAAAAAAAGTTTTTTATTGGTTTTCAGCTTATAACTTGCAAAGCAATCTACTCACGCAAAAAGTGGTCTAGTAGTAAAATAAAAAGGACAAAATAATCGACAATTTATGTCTGTAACATTTATTTGTACGTCGTATGGTTTTCACGCATATAAGAGTTGAAATATTGGGAATAAGTGGCGGGTGGAGGGTACAGGCTGAAGGGTAAACGGTTGGTGGCCAGACTGCGCTGGCAGTTAATTTTATGCTTTTAGGTGTGCTGAACACGAATCTAAAGTTGTCCAACAAAAATTTTACACGCAAATATGAGAAATCATCATAAAACCACTTTTTACTTTTATTTTTTTAGTGGATTTCGCCTTATAACTTACAAAGCAAGCTATTTACGCAAAAAGTGGAAGAGTAGTAAAATAAAGAGGAGAAAATAACCTACAAATTATTTCTTTACCATTTTTTTGTAAGTCGAATGGTTTCTATGCAAAAGAGGGGTTGTTAAATAACAATGTTTACCTACATGAAATAAAGAATGAATATTAATGGTGTTACTTGTTGTTTTTCAAAAATTACTGATTTCCCGGTTATTTCAACCCCTCTTTTGCATAGAAACCATTCGACTTACAAAAAAATGGTAAAGAAATAATTTGTAGGTTATTTTCTCCTCTTTATTTTACTACGCTTCCACTTTTTGCGTAAATAGCTTGCTTTGTAAGGTATAAGGCGAAATCCACTAACAAAATAAAAGTAAAAAGTGGTTTTATGATGATTTCTCATATTAACGTGTAAAATTTTTGTTGGACAACTTTAGATTTGTGTTCAGCACACCCAAAAACATAAAATTAACTGCCAGCGCAGTCTGGCCACCAACCGTTTACCCTTCAGCCTGTACCCTCCACCCGCCACTTATTCCCAATATTTCAACTCTTATATGCGTGAAAACCATACGACGTACAAATAAATGTTACAAACATAAATTGTCGATTATTTTGTCCTTTTTATTTTACTACTAGACCACTTTTTGCGTGAGTAGATTGCTTTGCAAGTTATAAGCTGAAAACCAATAAAAAAAACATTTTTTTTTTGTAGTTTTTCGATGATTTCTCATGTTTGCCGAGGGAAATTTTGGCAACTTCAGATTCGTGTTCAGCACCCCAAAAAACATAAAGTAAGCCACTAACAACAATTACACCAGAACTTTCCACTTTGAGCTCTTTTCATGCACCAGCATTTGACTGGACTATTATGGTTTTTAGGTAAGAAACGTTTTCCAAAGACCTTTATGGTTGAATAAATTATTATGTTTAGTATAATTATAAACGAGTAATGTTGATGTTGAGTTGATTGTAATGTAATTGTTGTAGATGCTTGAAAATGACCCAACTAGGTCGAAATGTAGCAAAAATGAGATAGACGAGTAGTTAAAAAGTCATTTATGCACCTAGGGAGTAAAGGAAGTAATCCCTGTGCGAATAAGTTGGTTCTTGAGGCGAAGCCGAGGAAATTAGACTTTTTTATTCCCGAGACTTAGCCGAGGGAAAAATGCTAATTAGCGTTAGTTAGATTATTATCGCGAAGAGAATTAGCACTTTACTCCCGATGTACATACAATATTTTATCTCCAGTAGGGAGGAAACGCATCTTCATCTATTGGACAGTTTTTATTTTTTATAATAACAATCATTATTAGCACTTTTAATAGTGATCTAAGAGATTCTATTTTAAAAACATTTAATAATTACAATTAAACTCAAATAAAAGGTTTATTTAGATACAGGTGTTAACAATGATAAGTCGCCATACATACATATATATATATATATATATATATATATATATATATATATATATATATATATATATATATATATATATATATATATATATATATATATATATATATATATATATATATATATATATATATATATATATATTATATATATATATATATATATATATATATATATATATATATATATATATATATATATATATATATATATGTATATATATATATATATATATATATATATATATATATATATATATATATATATATGTATAAGTATTAGTATATTACCAGGTGAAACTGAGGGATAGAGTTTCTTGCAGTTCACGTAAGAGTTGGCAAGCTTGCTGAATACAGTTTCTTCACCATTACAACTCTGAAAACAGTATTACACATAGGCATAACTTTAATAAAGATAACAAAAATAAACTTTTAAACGCTCTAAATATTATATCTGAAGAAATAAATTAAAAATAAGGTACCAATTTTATTTATCAGGAATAATTATGTAATTTTATTATGATTTTAATTAGGCATCCCAGTTTGGAAGATTTTCTTCTAAGTAATATGACCGCTCATATTATACTTGTCTTAAATGCTTTTTATACACTTTCACTTATTATTCACGTATATACGAGGTAAACAGTTTCTAATACATATTTTTAACCTTTTTTTCCGATTACATGGAAATCTGAAACTTTCACAGAATATTATATACTGTACATATAATATATCGATGACAAAAAAAATATTATTGTATCCGATGACATTGAAAGTAATATTTTCAAAGTTTTTTTTCTTTTTTAAAAACTACGTATGTTATGAAGATTAAATAATATCTATATTTGAGGATATAGAAAAGCTGATTGTAAGACGAAAATGGAACTGGGCAGGACATATAGCCAGAGTTGAGGATGAGAGGTGGAGTAAGGATCTTCTACAGTGACAGTGGTACCCAAAAGACGAGGCCAGAGGAAGAGGATGGCCACATCATGCATGGGACCAAGATATGAAGTCATGTTGTGGTGGAGAGACTTGGCAAAGAATAGCTCGGCAACGGATGGAATGGGAAAGGATGGGACAGGTGTACCAGGATGAATGGATGTATGAAGACGAAACTTAGTATTGTGCATTAGAAATAGCAAAAATAAATGAATAAACAAACGAATAAAAAATTAAACTAAAATAATTGTATAATTTACAAATAAACAAATTATGAAAAATAGCTATATATTATTAAATAAATATAATATAGAAGAGATAAGAAGAATAATATTAAAATAAAATATAAAAAAAATCGATAAAAGTATATATGTATGTGTTAGTATGTATATATGTATGCGTAATGCATGTATGTAGGTGTATGTGTGTGTATTTATTTATATGTATCCAGCGGGGTAAAATTAAATTAATAATAATAATAAATAAATATAAATAAATTTATTTAAATAAGCTTTACATAAGAGAAATAATTACAATAATTACATGATTGTTTTATCTAATTTCTTTAAACATTACTTAGTTTAGCCGCAAAAGCGATTTGCTTGAGTGCGGCTAAATTTTTATTAAATATTAAAAGTGCGCATAAAGATGAAATTGGTATGTCAGTTACATTCGACAAATTATCCAATTTCCAATTCAAAAAGGTTTTGTTTTAATAGTATACAGTCGTTACTTGTACAACATAATATAAAGTGTGACATAGGAAGCTATAACACATTTATTTGTAAAGCACTCATTCAATTTTAATATAAAAAAATAATTATTGGAAAACGACATTTTATAATAAATTTACTTACGTAAAATACAAATATAGCTGAGAGAAGTGGAAGTAAAATTAGACGGGAAGTCATAGTAGAGAATTACTTTACTCTTCAGATGTACTCAAGACAGTGATGCTAAGACAGAACTACCTTTTATATAAACTTATTTCCTCTAAACTTCTGCTGAATTCATTATAATTCTATTATATAATACTAGCCTTCACCCCTTATAACAAGAAAATGTTCCTGTATGAAAAGGATCGGAGACGTAAAACATTTTCGGTCATTAGAACGATCACATAGCTTCCGTTACCTTCTGTAAGCTCGGAAGCAAAAACCTATCAACGATGACGTATATTTGGTCAAGAGCGTCTTCCGGACACATTGGTCCAATTGCCTGCTCAAGTTGAATTTATAGTTAACTAATTGCCATTGTTCGGGACTAGATGATAATTTTATATGCTGTGACGCTATAAACAATTTTATTATGTAAAAATAAAAAAGTTTTAAAACAAATTGGTAATTAATTCCATGTGTCAGCAATTATATCATTATATAATCACTATTAAAGTATAAAAACTATAAATATAATACATCATTATATATTCTGTCATCAATATTATACAAAAACAAATAACTAGGTTCGATGTGAGGAAAATATAAAATACTCTGCCAATTAGTGTGGCACATAGCTTCCTCGCGTCCTACTTCGTAAAATTTAATGATTTTATGCTTTTAAAACCTATTATTATCCAATTTATTTAATTTTCCCCGTTTTTTTTATACGTGTCAAAATTGTTTTTATTATGCTTCAGAGCTTACCAAAGGTAACGGAAGCTATGTGATCGTTCCGAAGATTGAAACTTTTTTAAGTTTCCGATTTCAAAAATTCCAAGACAGAAATCCGTTTTGGACATCAGGCAACATATTTGGTTCCGTGTCTGTCTGTCGGTCTGTCTGTTTGTCGGCCTGTCGCTCAATTTTTGCGATCCAACATATCTTAAAAACTACTTATCTGATTTTATTAAATTTGGATGGTAGGTCATAATTAGCCCATTGTTGGTTCCATATAAGTTTCAAACTTCTGCACCCATTTCCATTTTTAGGGTCCGTAGGCAAAACCAAGGACCCTTATATTTTCCTGCGTGTGTCTGTCCGTCCGTCCTGTCGCCTGCTCTCACGGCTACACCTTTCGTCCGATCACTTTGAAATTTGGCATGTATGTGTCTTGTACCTGCCCACATATTTTAAAAATATAGGGACTTAAAATAAATATTTAAAAAAAAAAAATTAGGGTAAAAACTTAAGGGTCAAAATATTTTAATTTTTTTTCGACACCGTGAGGGGTATCATATGAAAGGGTACGTCGAGCTGATTACAAAAATATATAATTCTTTGGGTATAACTTTGATAGGGCGAGTGTAGGCAAGTTTGAAGTGGGTGTGAAACGTGTCCCCCCCCCCCTTCTATCTCGCTTATGTGAAGTGCAAAAAATCTGAAAAAATTCCTGAACATTCTTCGACTAAAAGTAAAGATACCACTTTTTGGAAATTTCGAAAAAAATGTTATTTTATTTTTTATTGACAAAATACTTTTTTTTTATAACTATGGACTTTTCGATGTATTTATATGGTTGTAGTCAGATTCAGTGGCAAAAAAATACTTTATCAGAAGTTTGTTTATGTGTTTTGAGAATATCAGACCCGCATAAGATAGTTCAAAGTAAGCTTTTTAGCATTTTAAAAAACACCATCAATAGGGTACTACTTAAACTATACAGGGTCGCTTACGGGCCCTTGCTGTGTGCTGACTAGCACAGTCTTGACCTGTTTATTTTCTCTTCTACATGCGCACAAACATACATTTATTTAGACCGATATCTACAAAAGTACTTATCTGATTTTTATGAAATTTGGATGGTTTGTCTACAGTAGCTCGCAGATAGCCCCAGAATAATTTCAACCGTCAGCGTTCTTTAAATTTTAATAAATTATACTTAATGTTAGATACTTAATGTAATAAAATAAAAATGTATATGTAAAATCAAAATGAGTAGGACAAGTTAAAAAAACGGGGAAATAAAATAATTTTGACAATTATATGTTCTAAGAGGATAAACTCATGAGTATACGAAATAGCACCCCTCTTCCCAGCGTAACCATATGGTAACATTTAAATTTAAACAGCTTTGTATATAAACACTTTATTTACAAAATATAAAAAAGTGAGGCTGGCCTTATATTAAGGTTTGCTTTCACACACAGCGTACTTATCAATCTAATGACAATATTTTAAATTAATAATAGCTTAATTATAAATCATAAAGTTTAAATTATAAGGTGATACACTAATGCATACACATAGCACTATAAAAATAATATAAGTTTTTCAAGGATATTATAGTGAACAAACAATTAATCAACTCATAATATTAAAAACTAAGTAATATAAAAATAACAATTAAGAATAAATATGGTGGTTGAGGATACCTAATGAGTCCAAAATTATATTTTCTGACAGTAGTCCTAAAAAATTTGGTCCCGTCAAAGAAGTTTTTAGTGAGTGCTAGAAAGAAGTGCTGGTATAGTCACTAAATAATCTCTATCACCATGAGAAGCTCGAAACCTATCTTTATAAAACTCGATGCACTCACTTGTCATAGATGATCTTCTTCTCCTCATGCACTTTGTTGGCTTGGTCTATGTCATTAGTTTCATATCTGACGGTGGGGTCAATAATAAGGGCAGTCTTGTTGTCCGGGTGGAATGCTATAATATCAGAAAATCTTGAAGAACCTTCCGAGTCGATAGCATAAACCTCGTCATAACAAATATACCTTTTCTCCTTGAGGACTTCCGAGATCTTGCGCTTAATGTTATGATGGCGCCTAGTCACAAGAAGCATGTTATGTGGGCATTTTCCAAGCACATGTGGTGGAGTTTCATTCTCTCTGCCACATTTGCGACAGAGGGTCCCAACAACTTCTGTTGACTGATTACCAGGTACAGCTCTTAAAGGGGCGTTATTAACGTTAAGTTGGTCCATTCGGATCCCGTTAGTACTTTAGTACTACCGGCCCCAAATGTATTTGTTACAATTTGGATATTCTTTAAAATGCTCGACCCCAACACCCTTCCACTTACATTTTGTCCACTCATCTAAACTTTTTTCACGCAGGTTTTGGTGTAGCTTTTTGACATCGATGTTTTCAAGAGACTCATTTTCTAGGCTTAATCTTTTCAAACACTCCGTAACTTCCTCATCAAAGTTGAAGGTATCTGGAAATAAGGTATCTTGAACTGCGCTTAACTTCTGAGCAATACAAAGATGTCGCAAAGGAGCTTCCCAGGTGCATTTTAAAATACCAAGCCCCCGAAAACGACGAGGCGAGTATAGCATTGCAGATGTGGTGCTAGCTAGGAGACCTACTATTGCTTTCGTGCTTCTCCTTATGATGACGTCGATTCCTTCTAATAGTGGTTGAAGTAATTTAGTGAGAGGTGCAGTTTGTAATGGGTATGTCAATGCAGGAAAGATTTACTGGTTTAGTATATTTAGCTTCTGGTCAGGTTTCAATAAATCCAACGTTGTTAATTTATTACGATTTTCATGAAGCTTGCGAATTGAGTCCTCATTACAAACTAGTTCTCCCGAGAAGGTGCAACCAAGTTACTTGATTGTTCCACCCCCACTTACTGGTTCGATTTCACTGCCATACTCTAGTCTTAATATACGTTCATCAAGTATCCCATCTATATCAACAAAAGCAGTACATTTCTGTGGGTTAACGCTCAGTCCAATTTCACTTAACCTTCTCTGTATACCGTCAATTAACCTTTCGGCAGCTTCCATATCACACGCTGTTATAGCCTGATCATCGGCGAACCCTGTTAGCACTATGCGATCTTTACCTTCAGAGAGTTCATATCCTAAACTATTGGCTATTTGTGGGCCACAGAATTCTTTGAAAAGATGGTCAATGTCAATGTTAAATAAAAAGAGTACTCGATGTTGGTCCACCCTGAGGTACTCAGCAAACAGATATAGGAGCTGTTTCGTTCAGACCTAAGGAAATTTTCATGGTATTGTTGCATAGTAAAGCTTCAATGCAATTTATTAAGTCCGAAGAAACGCCCTTTAGATTTAAGGGTTTTTATTACATGGCTGTGACCAACATTGTCAAAGGCTCCGGTAACGTCAAGGAAAACAACTACAGCCGTCTTATTTTTCTTCTTGGCATCTTGAAGGACAGCATTCATAAGCCTGGCATTCGCATGGCATCCTGGATGACCCTTTATAAAACCCCTTTGACTTAGATGGAAGGATACTTGTCTTCTTAATTCTGCGTCTAAAACCTTCTCAATAATTTGTCTGAGTATTGAATACATGGTAATAGGTCTCCAAGATGACATATTGTTTACATCTCCTTTTCCTTTATAAATTAGAACAGTACGTCCTCTCCTGAGAGGTTTAGGAGAATTTCAAGATTAAGTCAATAATGGTCTTAATAATATGATAGATATTTAAGGTCTTAATAGTTCTAATCAAAACACCGTTGGGACTAGGAGATGTGTCAAGTGATGCTCGAATGTGCCTTATGAATGTCACTCATTTCTACTGATATTATATTAGGATTCGTAACCTATATATATTTTACTTAGCCTGGTAAAAGATAAAAAAAAAAAATAGAAAAAGACGAATCATTAGTTTCCTTCGATGTAAAGTCCCTGTTTACGAATGTTCCCCTTTCAGAAGTGTATAAACTCATCCAGAATAACTGGAACCTTATTGAAACGGAAACCACCATCAAATGCCCGAATGAATTTTTAAGATGTATCAAATTCTGCACCTTTTTCGCAGTTCTAACAAACTGTACTGTACAAACAAATAAATGGACTCCCTATGGGTGGGGGCATGTCAGTTAACGTCAGCGGGATCTTTGTCAACCATGTCCTAAACACAGTTTTATCAAAAACCAAATTTAAACCTAAAACCATATTAAAATACATTGATGACCTTTTCCTAGTTATTAAAACAGATTACATAAATAAAGTGGTCGGATAACCCCCGTCCTGTAATGACCTAATAAAGCTGTTGAACGGGACTAAAACTACAAACCAAAAAATTATCAATTATCCTTTTTAGATGTAACCGTTATCAAATCTCCTACAGGTGAACTAAAGACAAAATGGGCGAATAAACCAATAAAAGGGACTAGATTCCTTAAATTCAAATCTAACCACCATCCTAGCCAAATTAAAAACACTGCTCACAACTTAATTAAAAGATAGATTACACTAACTGATCCAGATTTTATAGCTGAAATTAAAACTTTGGTGTATAAAAAGCTGATTAATAACATGTATCCGCTAAAATTAATTAGAACCTTATGGTTTAAAACCATTAATGCAACCGTTCCGATTATGAACCCGCTTCCCAACAATAGTGAACCTTATAAATTCTCGAGCCTTACTTACATTAAAGGACTTTCCCAAATATAAGCAAAATCTTTAAAGAACTTGATATTGCAGGATTAAAATTTGGCTTTAAATAATGTAATAAAAATAGGTAATAAGTTTTACACACCGATAAAAGATAAAATTTCAAAAAACGACACTATGGGTTTTGTTTACCAAATTCCTTGCAATAACTGTCCAGGAAAATACATAGGTGAATCGAAGCAAACATGGGCAAACCGAAAAAACCAACACATTTCAAATGTTAAAAACAAAACGGATAGCCCAGCGCTAGCCATCCATTCAACATCCAAAAACCATTCCTTCAATTTTAATGAGGTTGTAATATTAGAACATGAAGAAAACAATAGAAAAAGACTTTTACTTGAAGCACTTCATTATCTAAAGAACCCAATTGTGTTATTTTCAAAAAAGATAGAGAACTTAATAAACATTACATAGGAATCCTCCAAAATTTAAATTTAAATATTTTCCCGCCATTCCTGAATCAAATTAAACCGATCGCCTTACTCTGCCTTCCTTGGGGTTTTCTGTTAAGGTTACCTAACTATATAAATTATTATTTTACTACTTGCATGTTAATCTGTGATAATTATTGATGTTATATGTGCTTTTAGCTTATTAGCAAATAATTTTATATAGTGTTTATTAATTTACAGTATGAATTAATGTATGTAGTTTTTACGTTTGTAGAATGTAGTTAAGCATGATTTATTATAATATATAAATATTTTACCTAAATATGTAGTTTTAATTTGCATGTGACGAAAGCTTGAATTGCTTGATTTCTAACAGGTAAATAGTGTTAACTTTGTCTTGTAGATGTATTGCTTGTTATGGTTATTTTAGTTTGTTAGTTCTTATGTAACTTTTTCAATTATCATTTTTAGACATGAATATGCCCCGAGAAGGAGGCGAAATATAGTCAAAAGTTAAAAAGAAGTCTTTCCTCTTATTTGCCCAAAATTCTACTTCCTTTCTATATTTAGGGTTTAAATTGTAATTTTCACTGTGACTGCACAATTATTGTACTATTCAAGGTTTTATATTATGTTAATGAGAAATGCCTTGTCGTGCTATTCCATTGCGTGAAACGCTCGCTTGTATAGAGAGGATGTCCTTTGGGATTACTAAGAACAGTATCCCGTTCCTCGTAGTTAAACATATTTTTTGCGGCGAGACGGCACATCTTTAAAATTGGATCCACCTAATTTCTGCTATTTCCTTTGCAGTTATGACGGCAGAGTTGTATTGTGTTCATCGGTAATCAGTCAGATATATCCGAAACACTTCCAATACATTTACGGCAGTAACTAAGTTTATTTCTATTGCCTGCGTGGTTTTACTCGCCGCGTTTCTAAAAATATGCCGCACAAAACAATGACTGTGATGATGAACTGGGTTAAAGAAAGCTTTGGGAAATTCCTTCTTCCGCTAAGCTCATCAGAGTATCGTAAATTTAGAACAAGTATCTTAAATTGATATCGGAGACTTTTAGCTCTGAACACTGCATTCCCTCCTAGTTTCACTCACAGCTTTGACGATGAATTTATCTTCAAAATCGTCCAGTTTCGTACAGATCCACTAAAAAGTGTAGTAAAGGGTCGCTGCAGTAGGCCAATTAGGGACACTTACAACCGAAGATTTTGTGCGTCATCGACACCCAAATTAAGGAATGGCACCCACAAAGGATGAAGAATGCTCGTGAATACATATAACACCCTCATCTGCACTCCTTTATTCTTGCCTACCATACTAGCACCATTATCGTAGCCTTGGCCTACGCTATTATTCATATCAACATCACATTTTTCTGTCAGCTCATCAAGAAGTAGTGAAGTTAAACCTTTACCAGTTGAGTCTAGGGCCTCTCGTATAGACCACGTGAGGTAATATCTTTTACGCAAATATTTTTAACAGTTATATCGACAAATGGAAGACTGCAAAACATTTGATAGGTAAAACTAACATCAGGTGTACAGTCGAGGGCGATCTAAAAATACTTTGCAGCTCCTAATTTTTCAAGTATAACTTTTTAAGAAGTATAAGTATTTAACATTTCCACCAAGTTGGCAAATTTTTTTCCCGCAGTTGTGATCATGAGTTTCTTTGGATCGTACTCGCCAAAAATTTTCACTCATAACTGGATCGAACTTAGCTAAGAGCTGGACTGAACAAAAAAAATATCCAATTTTTTCAGAATCTAATCGACCTGAGGATCCACGCAAAACTAAATAGTTTTTTAAAAAATACATGAAAAAGTCAGGCTCACCTTGGCTACTGAAGGGCTATCTTGCTGGATCACCGGTGGTTAATGTTATAATATTAATTGTTTTAATATAGTTTTTTTTTTTTATATGGTTTTATAGAGTTTCTTTAGATCGTACTCGCCAAAAATTTAAAAAAAAACTAATTAGCAGTTTCGAACGGACTGAAATTCCCAGAAATCCCAGATTGTTTAAAAGAATTGTCTCCCTTAGAAGAAAGAATGGTTTCTCCTATTATAAATTTTATGCAGATAAGGCCTTTAAACCCTCAGTTAGGGTTACAAGGAAGTGTTGTAAACATTCCTGTAAAAATTGATGACATGGTGAAAGTTCTCCCTTGGGATTTTAAAGATATACGTCTACGATACAGATTACGCTTAAAAGACATGTAGATCATAAGAATGACTATATGTATGAAAGTGTACGTCCTGCTATTATTTGTTAGGCTCTAAAATATTTAGTCCAAACTCCTCTCTATCATAAAATGAAATCCTAGAAGATAATATTTCTTTAGAAGTTGATTTTATTATTGAGGAAATCAGATAAGGATGACAATTTGGAACTTGAAACAATTAAGGAGCTTTTTGAGAATGCAGAAGCACTATCTGATGAAGAGGATGTATTTGGTAATGACCAAGCTATAGACGAGGATCCACGCAAAACTAAATTGTTTTTTTTTTTAAAAATACATGAAAATACCTGGAAGTAGCACGGACTTCCAATGTCTGAATTCCTTATTTATATGCAGTCGCAGAATAGCACCGATTCCAGCAAAGTTCTTCTAATCGATCATAATAAGCAAGTACATGATGCCACTATACAAGTTATAGCTCCAGGACAAGGGAAGGCTCCAGCACCATGGCATCAGATGGAAGACATCGACAGTTATGTTTTCCTAAAATATTCTGTGGTCAAATAATGCAACTAAATAAAGACATATCATATACGATGAGAGTAAAATCAGAAATTAGACTTAGTGATAGAAGATCATGTAACCCAACAAGATTGTTATTTATAGCTAAAAAGAAACTTGAACTAAGTTGTCTAGCAACGATGAATATGTGTCTAAGAAAAAACTAAAGTGACTGAAAACATAACAGCTGCACAAGCTTAAATACGGAATATGTCAATAATTTATTATAGTCCAGGAGATAGCGTGCAAAAAAGTGTCTGACTAACATCAAGCTAGAATTTTGTATACAAGTCAACCTTTTAGCGCCTTTTAAGAATATGTGGTCGGCTAACTTCGTCTGCGGGACATAGCTTGGCAATAGGCGTTTGAAAAAAACAAACCGGTGAAGAGCGGCCATGTCTCACCAATTATGGTGGAAAATATGATTTTCATGATCCTGAATGCAGAATTAGTTAGTAGACCAAAAATCAAGTCGATGTTATTTTCACACTTGATAGGTTAGTTATTCAAACATTACTAAAAATCAACGTGGTCACCTGTCAAGGGACAAACTAACATCGACTTGATTTTTGGTCGCAGACGAACTTAGCCGACCACATATTCTTAAAAGGCGCTAAAAGATTAACTTGTATACAAAATTCTAGCTTGATGTAAGTCAGACACTTTTTCGCACGCTATTTCCTGTAATATTAAAATGTGACGAAGGATATAAAATTCTTAAAACAATTAGATCTTCTCCACCCTTCTGGGAAGAAAAAAAGAAAAATATGTTATGCTATGGTTAGGCAGTTAGGAAAACCAACTTTTTTCTTAACTCTCTTAGCAGGAGAAAATGTTTGGCCAGAATTATTGCAATGTTTAGCTAAGTTAGTTTGGGGGAAAAAGTTATCTATTTCTGAAGCATTAACGCTGAAGCAGCAGAAAAAGCGGAATTTATAAGATCAGACCCGGTTTCTTGTGCGCGGTATTATGACTATAAACTTAACAAATGTATGCACTTATTGGAAGAAAAAGGGATTTTAGGGGACTATTTCATGGATGACTACTTTTTATGAGTCGAAATGCAATTGAGGGGATCGCTCCATGCCCACATACTATTGTGGTTAAATAATGCTCCTAGTTATAACTTGAGCATTGAGGAAAGTAAAAAACAATGTGTAGAATTCATCGATAAATTTATAACTTGAGAATTGACCGATGATGCTTATATCAATTTTCAACGCCATAAACATAGCCATACTTGTCATAAAGGTAAAAAGAATAAGTTGAAGTGCCGCTTCAATTATCCACGCCCAGTTATGCCTGAAACAATGATCTTGGAACCATTTATTGAAAATGAAGTGCCTGAAGACATATTGAAGTCGTACAGGAGTGATTTCAATAAAATTAAAGAACTTATGAAGGACTTTTACAACAAGCCTTAATTATTAAGTTTTAATGAAATATTGGAAAATTTAAATCTATCAAAAGATCAATACATACTTAGTATCAGAAGCTCTCTTGAGAAGACACAGATATTTTTAAAGAGAACAAGCATGGAAGTGTCAATTAATGACTATAATAATGAGATATTACACTTATTTGAAGCAAATATTGACCTGCAGTCCATACAGAAAAATATGCTTTGGCTTCATATATACTTAATTATGTAGGTAAGATTGATGTAGGAATGTCAAAATTACTTGTTAAATTGAATGTTAAATTATGTTCAAGAAGGCAATTTAGATATTAAACAAAAATTTATGGAAATCTAATGTCAGCCCAAAAAGCGGTAAATCATGCTTTATCCATTCCATTGACTAGAAGTAGCAGAAAAGTTGTTTACGTAAATACATATCCCAAACGCTCTAAAATGTTAAAAATGAATAAGGATTTAAGAAGTTTAGGAGAGGAGTCTACTGATGTCCACATGGAAGATATTCAAACGAAATATGCTAAACGACGATGTATGTGAAGCTAGTTTTGCTTGTGATTTTAAGAAAAGCGGCAAGAAAGATAAACAAAATAACGAGGATTTAAATGAAGATGAAGATCTCGAGAAAGGAGTAACCGGCCAGAATGAATTTTAGAAGAGAGAGCAAAGTGCTATTCTTAAATATCGGCGATAAAATTTAATGCAAGATGAATACAATTATTATAGAGAGCAAATGTTACTCTCTATACCTTGGAGAAATGAAATTGAAAATGTTAATGGGAAGCAAACATACTGTGATAATATCAATAAAATTAATAACAATAGGGATAAGTTTCAAGTTATAACTGATGAAGTTTTAGATGAAGCTTTAAATATGGTTCAAACCGAAATTGAACATATCGGAGAGGAAGATGTAGAAGAATTTAAAGCTATGTAATTGAACGATGAACAGAAAGTTAATATTTTTCAACAAGATGGCAGTGAGACTACAAAAGAAATAAATTCAAATAGATTATCTTGCCCAGCGAGAATTTCAGAACCAGAATTACGAAATAAGATGAGGGTTTTAAACGAAGATCAAAGAAAATTTGTCACGCATGTATTAAACTGTTTTAAAACTAAGAACACACCCTTTTACATATTTTTAAGTGATTCTGCGGTTGTTGGTAAATCACCAACCATTAACTCAATATTTTAACTTTTGACTCTTTATTTTGACACTACACCAGGTATAAAGAATGATGCTATTACTGTTCTTCTGACTGCTCCATCTGGAAAAGCAGCATTTCTTGTAGGCGGGGTTACTATTGGAGGGTGAATTAATTCCAGTGTTACCCAACGCCGAACTTGATAGCTAATGCCTGACCTGTTTCGCCTTTTCTTCAGTCGCGTACCAACAGGGTTATGGGCCCAGGTTTGTCGAGGCCCCGGTTTTTATTCGAAGAAAAACTTTCGTGTAGCGACAACATAGTGAGGAGTTTTTTTTCCGAATCGTTCTTTTTGTTTTCTTGGACTAATAAAAAGTTCAAATGAGTTTCGGAACGAACGCAGGGAATGTGTCAACCGTGGCGAAATTAATCGGCCGGGAAAATTACAGTGACTGGAAATTCGCCATGAAAGCGTTGTTGATACACGATGATTTGTGGGACGCTATAGGTTATTACGAGAGTGATAATAGTGGGACATCGCCATCACAGAAAAAGGACCAAAAGGCGCTAGCAAAAATAGTTCTACATGTTGATCCAGTTAATTACTCCCATTTGAAAACAACAAAGACGGCGTCAGAAGCTTGGAAGTCCTTGGAGAGAGCTTTTGAAGACTCCGGATTAACTCGACGTGTGGGACTTTTGAAGACCCTCGTGACCACGGAATTAAACAAATGTAAGTCCATTGAAGATTACTGTGATAAAATTATATCTACCTGACATAAATTAAACGATATGGGTTTCGGGGTGAAAGACGAATGGGTGGGAACTCTTTTGCTAGCGGGATTACCTGATGAATACAAGCCTATGTTAATGGGTTTAGAAAGTTCAGGGGTTACGATTTCGGCCGATTCAATCAAAGTAAAACTTCTTCAAGACGTAAAACTGGTTAGTTCTTCTATGAAGGGAACAGAAACGGCATTTTATAATATACATAAAGATATGAAAAAGGTAAATGAACCCCCGAAATGTTATATTTGCAACAAACCTTACCATATTGCTAGAAATTGTAGATTCAAAAAATTTAACTTGGAAAATAAAAGTACCAAACCAGATTTCCATGGGAAGACTTCAGTAGCTAAAAATGAAAAACATAAACGAGCTTTCCTGGCTTGTTTGACCACAAGTGATAAGCAGCTATCTTCAAGTAGTTGGTTCCTTGATTCTTGTGCTTCGACGCATATTACTAAAGACAACAAAGCTTTAGCAAATGCTAGCTTCTGCAATATGAAAGTGAAAGCTGCGGACAACTCTGATATGACTGCCAAAGCTGTTGGAAGTTTGAATTTTAAATTTAAACCCCCTTGCATAAATGAAAATATAGAAGTAGAGGCTACTAATGTTCTGTATATCCCTGATGCAGCAGTTAATTTATCATCAGTGAGTAAGATTGTAAATAGTGGTCATACAGTTGTATTTGACAAAACTTGTGGGAGGATTCTAGATGAAGATGGAGACCCCCTTGTTACTGCATCTTTGGAAAATGGAGTTTGTCGGTTAGATACAAGAGAATGTCCTGTAGCAAACAATTCAACTTTTTTTACTGCTAACAACAAAATAAACAATCTTTCGCACCGTCTTACGGCGCATTTAAGTAGAAAGAACATGCGACAACTTGTAAACATGTCGATTGGTATAAAGAATGACTTTGTTAGCAATGAACCTTGTGAAATATGTGTAATGGGGAAACAGGCTAGATTACCTTTCCCGTCAAGCGGTAAGCGAAGCAGAAATATTCTGGAATTGATACACACAGACTTATGCGGCCCCATGGAGACACCATCCATTGGAGGGAGTAAATATTTTATTACATTAATTGACGATTATTCTCATTATATGTGGGTTTACTTTTTAAATGAGAAGTCAGAGGTCACTGAAATTATTAAAGAATTTAAGATCATGGTGGAAACTCAGACAGGAAAAAGAATTAAGAAAATTCGTTCTGATAATGGAACGGATCGCATCGCAGATCACTCGACCAGATATCGCCTTCGCCATTAGTCTATTAAGTCGTTTCAATAAAAATCATAATAAGCTCCATTGGAGTGCGATAAAAAGAGTTTTTAGGTACATAAAAGGTACCCTACATTATAAACTTGAATTTCACAGGGAAGGTAATTCGGAGCTATTAGGTTTCAGTGACTCCGATTGGGGTAATAAAATAAATGACAGACATTCTGTCACTGGTAGTTGCTTCAAACTCCAAGGAGCATTGATTTCATGGTTCAGTAAAAAACAAAACACCATAGCCTTATCATCTACCGAAGCCGAATATATGGCGCTTTCTTTTACAGTCCAAGAAGCCTTATGGTTAAAAAAATTAATAGAACAGTTGGACGATAAGACTAAGATGAATACTGGTAAAGTGTATTGTGACAATATGGGGGCAATCAGTTTGGGCAAACTCCCTGTTATCACTCAAAAAACCAAACACATTGATTTAAAATATCATTTTATAAAAGAACATATAGAAAATAAGGATGTGATTATTGATTACTTAAATACCAGCGAGATGCCAGCTGATGCCCTCGCCAAACCCTTGACTAAGGCATTACTATTAAATTGTGTAAACTCTTTTGGTCTTAAGTAAAAGTAAAATAAAAAGTATTTAAAAAGAAGATTAACTTATTGTTTTGAAGAAAAAGTATTTAAAAAGAAGATTAACTTATTGTTTTGAAGAAAAAGTATTTAAAAAGAAGATTAACTTATTGTTTTGAAGAAAAAGTATTTAAAAAGAAGATTAACTTATTGTTTTGAAGAAAAAGTATTTAAAAAGAAGATTAACTTATTGTTTTGAAGAAAAAGTATTTAAAAAGAAGATTAACTTATTGTTTTGAAGAAAAAGTATTTAAAAAGAAGATTAACTTATTGTTTTAAAGAAAATGTATTTAAAAAGAAGATTAACTTATTGTTTTGAAGAAAAAGTATTTAAAAAGAAGATTAACTTATTGTTTTGAAGAAAAAGTATTTAAAAAGAAGATTAACTTATTGTTTTGAAGAAAAAGTATTTAAAAAGAAGATTAACTTATTGTTTTAAAGAAAATGTATTTAAAAAGAGAAGATTGACTTATTGTTTTTTTTAAAAAGGGGTATTCAATTTTAAATTACTTTGTAAACCTATTAATTCAAGTAGGGGTATTGGAGGGTGAATTAATTCCAGTGTTACCCAACGCCGAACTTGATAGCTAATGCCTGACCTGTTTCACCTTTTCTTCAGTCGCGTACCAACAGTTACCCTTCATACTGCTTTTGCACTACCTGTGACTCAATTCGGTGGTCTTATGCCAGAATTATCAAATGATATTGCCAGTACTTAAGACAAAAATTATTTAACCTTCAATTGTTCATTATTGATGAGATATCCATGGTAGGATCTCGTTTGCTCAGTCGTGTAGACTCAAGACTTCGACAAATTAAAGGAATCAATGAAATGTTTGGAGGAGTTTCTGTCATAGCAGTAGGAGATATGAATCAATTACCACCTGTAATGGAATCCTGTAACTGGATTACTAAGTTCCCTAATTGATTCCAATCCTTTGTGGGATGATTTCCAATTTTTCGAATTATCTCAAATTATGCGGCAGAAAGATGATTTAGAGTTTATAACTGCATTAAATAACAGCAATAGGAAAAACAACAAAGGAAGATGTACTACTTATTAATTCTAGGCCAAAAAATCATGAACAAATTCCTGAAGGTGCTATAAAACTTTATTCTAATAATAAAAATGTGAATATCTACAACGATCAAAAGATTCAAGAAATGGAAGGTGACTTATACAAATATGAAGCACGCGATGTCATTATGGGCAAAGTAGCTGACAGTATTAAACACAAAATTTTGAAATCCATTAAAAATAAAAAATTAAGTGAAGTTGGAGGAATCGCACACGTTTTGAAACTAAAGGGAAATGTGAAGTATATGATTACCAGTAATATAGATGTTGAAGATGGACTCGTGAATGGAACATGTGAAACTCTAAGAGAAATAACTTTTAAAAATAATACTGTCGTACCAGATATACTTTGTTATCTTATTGCGTAGGCTTCCGCGGTTAATGTCATCATTAAGTTCTCTGAGGCAATATCTGTTGCCTCAGACCCAGAATTGAAGATATTAACTCCAATGTTGACCATTCTCTATAGTCCACGTTGTCCCTCGCTTAGAGCAACATCTACAACCCTGAAGATGCATCCAGCATAGGAGGCGAAACGTCGGAAAACTCTTCGAACATGACGCGGTCACCACCAGAAGATCTAGAACTTACAGAGATACTTTGGTTTGGTTTTGGACCAAAAATTGGAAATAAAATGAAAACATCACACCGTAAGCAGGCATCAAAACTAATTGATCAAGCACTCTGTCCTATATCATTAATATCTCATCATTTAAATCTATGGAATAAATTGCAATATCAGATCATTAGGAACCAGTTTCCGCTGTAGTTCCTGCAATGGCCCTTACAATCCATAAAAGTCAGGGACTAACGTACAATCAAATTTGCATTACTTTTACTAAATCTAAGAGTGACTAGGCAGATGCTGTACGTAGCATATTGAGCAGAGTAATTAAATTATCTGAACTGTATATAATAGGAGAATTTAAAGCACCCAAACCACCAGCAATCAATAATCATAAAACAAATGAAAAGGTGTCGTACCACAATTCAAATAAAATTAAGTTATTAAGGACTTTTACGAAAGTAGTGGATTAAAAATTGTTTATCTAAATATTAGGTCTTGGAACTCTAATGGTGAAGACATTAAATCATGTGTTTTACAAGAATGCAAATGTATTAATCAGAAAAATTAACTGACCAAAGAGAAGATAATACACAGTATTTCAATTACAAACTAATTTATATTGCCAATCAACAAGGTTCAAGAGGAGTTGTTTGTTTTATAAAAAAAGATTTAAATGTTAAACTTATATCTAGTGCTTATGAGAAATGTCCTAGCAATAGATTCCATGTAGAATTATTTTGCTTTCAAGTTAACGATGAATAGTTTATAGTTAGTGGTTATAAATCCCTAAAAGCTCCACATTTACCATTTAAATCTTGCTTAGATAACATATTAAGGAATTTACCTAGTGATATGGAATTAGTAATAAAAGGTGATTTTAATTGTAACGTAATGGATGTGGAGGATAATATTTATTTCACTAAGTTAATGGATAGTTATAATTCTCTAAGTGCTTTACCAAACAACATTTCAACAACTACTTATAATTCTCAAATCGATATAATATTTTCCAATTTTAAAATTACCACTGGAGTATATGAAACATATTTTTCCCATCACAAACCTGTTTATGTTATTATTAGTGATAAATCGAAGAGTAAAGCTAACAATTTAGGTTCACATTATTTGGTTTCAAATGATAAAACTGCGAGATATAGGATTGTCAACACTACATAATTATAATTTCAGTTAAAGCTGGACCATCAAGAATTATTAAAAGTGATAACAATATAATACCAGGAGATGATAATCACGATGAAACTATTCTTAATCATATAAACTCTATAGCCAATAATTCAGATGAAAGAGTCAGACTAACTAGTGATGAAAGAGAAGAAGTATTTAATTCAGATAGATACATAAATTATGGACATATTACTAAATTTGCTAAAATTTTATCGAAACCATCAATTTATGATATGAAGGATACATTCATTTAGACCTCAATGGATTAAACAAATACGCTCTGATGAGAAATGTGTTCAAGTGCTTTATTACTGTAATGTACCTATTTATAGGAGATCATCAAATAGTGTAGGACACTGGATTTTATTAGTTTACTATGATGGAAACCACAATTTACATGTATACGATTCTCTAAATGCTTGATATTCATTTTTGAGCAATATGAAAAAACAAGAAAATTTACACATGTTCAAAAATTCAATTTGCTGAATTTAGAATTTTTATTTTTCTATAATTATCCAGGTTGATAATTTAATATATTTAATAATTCAAGGTACTGAAATATTATGTGAATATGTAAATTTAATTCCTTTAAAGAAGTGGGTAAAAAAATGGATTAATATTTCAAATTTGAAAAGTAAGGAGGAAATAAAATAGCTTAATACTTTTGATTTGAAATTCCCGGTCTTTTTGCCGAGAATTAGTACTTCATTTTCCCGTCGGGGCCGTGGAGCGCTTCTGTCCGTTTCCCCCACTATAACCTTGTCAAAGGTTCTTTAAGAGGGGAGACGACTATCTCTATATATTTTTTATCTCTGGTTATGGTTATAGGTATGGAATCTATATTAAAGAGTGACAGTGACTGAGTAATCACTAATTCTCCTACTTTCCATTGACATAGAGATTTGAAATTTGGTACATAGATAGAGTGTATCATAAATATAAATTTGCGGTGCTTTTGATTTCGATATAGGGCGACCATATTAAATTATAGCCGCCATCTTGGATTTATTCATCACTTATTCTTCTACTTCCCATTGACATAGAGGTTTGAAATTTGGTACATAGATAGAGAGAGTGTATATACCATAAATAGAAAAGTGCTGCAATTTTGATTTCGATATATGGTCCATATTCAATTATAGCCGCCATCTTAGATTTATTCACATTCTATTATCTCAGCTTCAAGTGGACCTAGAGATCTGAAATTTGGTGCATAGAATTACGGTAGCTAAAAAAAATTAAGACACTTTCACTTCAACATGTATGGTCACTGTATTGAATTATAACCGCCATCTTGAATTTAATAAAACTATTATCTTAGCTTCTAGGGGACCTAGAGATATGAAATTTGGTACCAAGACCTATGGTAGCTAAAGAATAAAATTAAAGGTACTTTCACTTCAATATATGGCCGCCATCTTGGATTTAATCAGATACTTTTATCTTAGCTTCCAGTGGATTTAAAGATCTTAAATTTGTTACATAGACTCATTGTAACTAAAATTATAGCTCTCTCTACAGCTCAGGACTCCATGTTCTCTAGTGGAGAGATAACCTTCTATAGTCCTAAAATGTAAAATTCGAAAAAAACTACTCATAGAATTAGATAAATTATGTACCTAATAAATATTATTTATGTATTATTATTTTTATTGAATAAACATATTTAAAAATAAATAAAATAGAAAATTTAAGGTAGTATAAAATAGAATAATTGAAAATACATAAAATAATTTCAAGATTAAAAGAACTTTTTATATACTACGTTTTTAAATTTTCTGTTGAATCGTATGTAATGTTGATAATATAATTGTTATTGTTATATAATATATAATATTAGTGAAAAAAAATAGTTCCGAATTTATTTACTTCACATAAATGACAACCATCTAGAGAGCTGATCTTAAACCTATAAAAGGATAAATCTCCCCAACACGATATATTTGAAATAATATAATCGATATTTCCTGTTTTGCTGTCATTCAATGTTTATCTATCACAAATTTGAGACCCGTCAAAATGAAGATTGCGTAAATATTGGATATGGCAAAACAAATAAAATAACTTGCGGATTTTTTCCGAACTAACTCTCCGCACAGCAAAATTTGCTGAAAACTAATTAAATTCTGCTGAAAGATGGCCAGAAGTATTAAAATAATGCATTGTCATCGTGTTCTGAGCTATGCTAAAAGTTTCAAATGTCTAGCTATTCGGGTAGTTAGTTAGAAATCGATTGCCAGATTTGTACCGGACAAACAAACAAATAAACAAACAAACAAGCAAACAAGAATGCAAGCTAATAAAAACGTAGTAAAAAATAATATCACCTACTTTTACTAAAATACGAAATTATGCAACAATAAAGATATATTAATTATATTGTTTTAATAATCATTATTTACTCACAGCGCCAACTTCTAGACGATTAGGTGCGTGAAGCGCATCGATCCGGCTAGTAGATAATAAGTATTTAGTAGATAATTAATTATGTATAATACAACAATAATTGATCAAGATTTTTAATATACAGTGTACGAGCTGAGACATCAGTCACTTGAGCCTGAGCCTCCCTCAGCCTTTCCTGTGCCTCCTACAAGACTCATACACGCAGCTCGTTTATAATTTTATTTTGAATATCTGCCCGGAAAGGTCAAATGTACCCAAACAGGAAGAAGACGAAAGAAGATTATTGGAAACAACTTAAAAAATTAACTTTCAAGAATGAAAACTCAATTTTAACCTTAACGAGGACATCAAACAAATTACCTGGAGTTTCACAGCTAGCAGGAGACCTGTATTAAAAAGTCAATCATTAGGATTATTTAAATAAATAAACAGGAAAACGAAATTAAAAGCCTAAAGATGCCTCAAGAGGAGGTGAAATATTGCGTATAAAAGCAATGCGTTTTTTTTTTTAATATACCCCATAGATTATATAGAAAAAATTGAAAGATTATTATTAATTTAAAATTAATTTAATTATTCTAAAAAAATTATATTAAACGTAGTTTAAATAATTTATAACTATATATTTTATTTTCAAGGACCTTAAAGCCTTAAAATTGCAGTTTTTCCTTATTTCTACTTATTTTCCTTATTTTCAAAGAGGCCTTTGGCCTTGCAACATGTGAAACATACAATTATACAAATATAATAACCCTCAATTTATGAAAAAAACTAACTACAACTATCGATTATTAAGGGTACATTAAATATAAATTTGAAAATTAATTCAGGATCAGAAGTAATTCAATGGGTAATGGGAGGTGGAAATCTTGTATACGTATTTATATATAAGCAGGGTACATGATCTAATTCTTGTATGAGGTTTAACCATTGTACTGAGCACTTTTAACTGAGCATTAAGTAATTACTTAAACTAGTATGAAGTCTAAGATTGTCTTATCTTCACTACTTGCAGCTTTAAGCCTCTCTGTAAGTACTTACACTTATACAGATTCCCTTGGAACACTAATAAGTTTATTTATTGTACACAGACGCCTCAATACCTAATTAGTCTATTTCTATATGAAACTTAGTGACTAAGCTGTTATAAATATAAAAAAAAATACGTGTGGTGTCGCGGGACACCCGGTAGGAACGAAGTTCCTTACATTTTACATTTTTCATTAAATATAAATTTTAAAATCACACTGCTAAGTACGTATACATTGCTAACTACTTATACATGGTGGAGTTAGAAAAGAGACAAAATTAAAAGTAACGAACTGTTTATACCTGGCAGAGTTAAGGCAAAATTAAAAGAAAATCATTATTTGTATAATTAAAGCAAGCATATATATATATATATATATATATATATATATATATATATATATATATATATATATATATATATATATATATATATATATATATATATATATATATATATTAAATATAAGAAAAAAGTTGATCATGATGAGTTTATAGTTAAAAAAGAGTATGTTTGTTAAAGAAGTTTGGATTGAAATAGAACTGTTTTGTACCTACCCGGCCAATTAATTTAAAATATATCTTCCCTACTCTACAGCTTCTGCTTGTATCAGGGTGAAATTTTACATGATTATATTTTATTTATTTACAAAACAAAGTGACATTTTTGACACAAATAATCAAAACAAGTCAAGTAACAGGCTTCCTCAATAACATTTTTCCCCGTCTTTTAAAGCTTACGTTTACACGAGCGTTGCGCGTGAACGCTTGGGTGGATAACGTTTTCCGATGAACTCAGTCTGGGCATTGGTAAAATGAACATGTGTACCAAATTTCATCTAACTCGGTGAGCTTTTACTTAAGTTATCGTCATCTGTAGATTTCGTGACGGATTTTGCGTGACGGTGATTTTGTGACGGTTATTTTGTGACAGTGATTTTGGTCGTTTTTTTCGGATTCACTCCCGGGCTCCAGAACCAGTGGAAATGCCATAAGGAACTTCGTTCCAATAATATGCATCGAAGAAATTAACAAAAATTAAATTATTCTTACTAGTTCCGTACAAATCCTTAATCTTTTTAATTGACGAAAAATGTATTCCAAACTAACAAACCTAAAGTTAAAATAGTTTGTGACTATGGGGCACTATATGAAAAAATTCCGTCAAATACTTGCCAGCGCATATATCGTACATTATTTTTTTTTAACTATAATATGAATAAAAAGTTGCACTTTGGAGAAGCAAGGTGTGCATATATTATCCTTTAGCATCTTAGGTATGCACTTTTTTGGTTCTTTTAGGGGTCATGACGGTCATTTTTAGAAACGCAATATTATTCCTGTCAAATGGTGCACAAAATGGGCTCGAAGTGGAAAGTTCTGGTATAATTGATTTTAGAGGTTTATTTTATGTTTTTGGGGGTGCTAAACACGAATATGAAGTTGTCCAACAAAATTGCCTCCCGCAAATATGAGAAATCGTCAAAAACAATTTTTTTGTGGTTTTCCGCTTATAACTTGCAAAGCAATCTATTCACGCAAAAGTGGTCCAGTAGTAAAATATAGATGAGAAAATAACCTTCAATTTATTATCATAAGCCAATAATTCGTAGATTTCTTTGAAAATTGGCTCGTTAAATCATGGTGCATAAACTGGTATTTTTTCATAAATTACCGATTTTCCCGATATTTCAACTCCCATTTCTGTGAAAACTATATGACGTACAAAAAAATGTTATTGACATAAATTGAAGGTTATTTTCTCATCTATATTTTACTACTGGACCACTTTTTGCGTGAATAGATTGCTTTGCAAGTTATAAGCGGAAAACCACAAAAATAATTGTTTTGATTTCTCATATTTGCGGGGGGGGGGGGGGGGAATTTTGTTGGACAACTTCAGATTCGTGTTCAGCACCCCCAAAGACATCAAATAAACCACTAAAATCAATTACACCAATCCACTTCAAACTACCATTTGACGGGACTAATAATACAGTGTGTCCCAAGATAGAGTATCCGAGAGGAAAAATTTTCTTATTTTTGGGTTTTCGAAAAAAAGTCACTTCTTTATAAAAACTCCTGCTTGATCTTAAACCTCTAAAAATGCTAAAATTTTCTTGATTTTGTTTACAGGGTGTTCTGTTTTTTGAAAACTTTAAAATATGACCAAGAGTAAACTACCCTTATTTTTGGTGATATTGTTTTTAGAAAAGGGGTTCAGAATTGCAAAAACCGTATACATATTAAATATTAATTTATTTTAAGAAAACAAAATAAATTACTTATAAATCAAATAATAAGCTAATGCAAAAAAACAAACAAAAAAAAAAAAAAAACATAACAACAAGTAATTAATAATTCTAAAGCCTAGTTTGCACGGGTCGAGTATTTTAGTATTAGCAACCACGGTCGAGTAATTGAGTCAGTGTCAAGTAATATAAATTTAGTAAAACAAAGTGTCCAAACGAGTCGAGTACTAAATTACTAAAATACTCAACCCGTGCAAACTAGGCTTAATCTTAACATCTATTTTAGTATCACAAAAAAAAAAAAAAAACAGAGTTGAAAAAAAAGAAAAAATAAAGAAATGATCATTCAAATGTATTGCCACCTACTTCTACGCGAATTTCGATTCTATTTATGAATTCTATACAAGCCTTGTGAACTTGCTCAAGTGAAATAGTGACAGTGGCGTGTTTAATTCTTTCCTTTAACTCTTCCAAGCTATTATCCACTTATTTCTTATCATACTTTTTTATTATAAAAATCCAAAGAGAACTATTTGTTGTAGTTAGCATTGTTTATTTTTAAAAAAACAAACTAAAATTTAATATTTCAGAAAATTTAATAATTCATAAAATAAAATAATATTTAATATTTATACGTTTTTTGAAATTCTGAACCACTTTTTTAAAATAATACTTTTTGATACCGTCAAAAATAAGGGTAGTTTACTCTTGGTCATATTTTATAGTTTAAAAAAAAAACACCCGGTACACAAAATCAAGAAAATTTTATCATTTTTAGAGGTTTAAGAACAGGCAGGAGTTTTTTTAAAGGATGACTTTTTTTCGAAAACCCAAAAATAAGAAAATTTTTCCTCTCGTATACTTTATCTTGGGACACACTGTATATTTTATACTGTATATTTTTTTTCTACATTTCAATACTTTTAAAATAATACCCCACTTAAAAATTGCCAACATTTTAAAGTAAAGTGAAAATATTTTTGTTTTCAACCTTTTTTCATCCCTAAAGACGAAAAGGATAAGAAAAATTAATAAAATCATAAGGGATCAACTGAAGAAAAAGTGACAATATATATAGTAATCCACATTTAAATAACTTTAAAATGATGCCCGACTTAAAAATTACAACAACAAATAGAAATGTTTGGTCACTATAGTTACGGCCACCTAAAATTTCTAAAGTTTGACTTATTTTATTAACTCCCGGAAATATCATTGGACCACAGAGATGTATATTTATGTATTTCTTCATCATTTTTAGGACCTGTCCTTATGGGGTAGCGGGATTTTTTTTTGTGCTTTGTTTAGGTAATTTTGGGGGTAAAATGGCCGCCATTTTGGAAACGTATATGTGTCGTAAATGGTACCCTTTGATGATGATTGAAATAATATCCCACTCAAAAATTACAAAAAATATGATAAAATATTGCGATCTGTTCGCAATTGCTCGTTGATCGCAGTGATTTTTCTGTTTTTAGACAAAAAAAAAGCTAAACTTTTTAACCAAATTTCAAATCTCTACCTATAGGTACAGTCAAACAACCAATGAAAACTAAAATAAATGTGGAGTATACAAACTGATATGCGTGACGTGTAAAGGTGTATACGTAGGACAATGCTGTAGGAAAATAAGTACACGCATTGCAGTGCACTATAAATCTTGGCAGAAAATAATAAAATGACGAACTCCAAAAACATATTAACGTATCTAGTTTTGCCAACCATGTTCTAGAAACCGATCATATATTTGATGATGATAATTATCAACTCTAACACTCGTCCCAAAAAATAGGAAATTGGACCTCTTAGAAAACTTAGAAATTCAAAGAGCTATCCAAGACACAAGTATACCATGTTTTAATGAAAAATCTAATCTTAACAACTCTGCACTTGTAAAACCTATAATTTTTTTTTTAAATAATGTGATAGTTGTAAGATATTTTAGTCATAGTAATATAAGGAATTATTATTTAGTTATATAAGCAGTTGAAAAACCAAATGTTACCTGAACCTCCTTACCTTTACTGTGTTTTCCGATTTGGATCTCAACTTCATATCCCTTACTTTGTTCCTTCTACCCACACTGCCCTAGTCTACCCCCACCTTGTACTGTTAGTTTGTAATAAATGTTTGTAAAATAGTTAGCTTAGTACAGAATTAACTCTTACTAAGTTAACACGCACACTGAAGATGATATTACATGTCGAAACGCGTTTGTGAGTTTATAATAAAAAATAATTGTGGTGACAATATTGTTGTGTTACTTTCTAACCAACCTCTCAAGTCTCATTATGAAGTGGTACCACAAAATCTCAGTCAAAACAACAAATTATTTCTTTACTAACTTTAAGATAAACTTGTTTACTTAAAGAATATTATGAAATTACTTAATCACTTATTTACACATACTATAAAATAAATCATTATAATGCTATTCAATTTATTATTTATACCTTATTTAATTAATTATTAGACTTAGAATACCTTTCCATTTAATTAGAGATACCTGGTCGTCAACCATACATAACATACATAACGGCAATACATAACGCAAACCATCAAGACAGACTTAAATAATAATCCCGGATTACTTCAAATAACTTTAGAAAAAGCCCAACTAGAAACGGATTAATGGAAATTTATTCAAGTAATAGACATAAGCATATTTTTAAAAGAATTTGTAAATTTAGGAAATGCATACGGTATAATTAAGTTAACAGCAGAAAAACGAAGAAGAAATAGACGAAAACTCATTTAAATCTCCTGATCATTTGATATTGATTATAAGTATAAAGAAAAGGAAACAGCACATTTAATACCGACCTATAACTTATAACAAGAAAACACGCCGAATAGATTTAAACGAGGCTTTATTGATGGCTTAAGAAGTATTAAAAAAACTATAACTGGAGACTTGGATCATGCAGATGCAATTATAATAGATAAATTAATATCGAATCTTAAAACCAACCAAAATGTATTATCGAATCTTAAAACTTATTTAATTCAGTATTGCATTCACACATAACTTTATTTTAAAATACTACTTTAGATTTTGTAAAGAACATAATAATACTTAAAATTGAACAAGCGTAGAATGATACATATTAAATAATGAAATGAATATATTTTTTATCTCTGGTTATGGTTATAGGTATGGAATCTATATTAAAGAGTGACAGTGACTGAGTAATCACTAATTCTCCTACTTTCCATTGACATAGAGATTTGAAATTTGGTACATAGATAGAGTGTATCATAAATATAAATTTGCGGTGCTTTTGATTTCGATATAGGGCGACCATATTAAATTATAGCCGCCATCTTGGATTTATTCATCACTTATTCTTCTACTTCCCATTGACATAGAGGTTTGAAATTTGGTACATAGATAGAGAGAGTGTATATACCATAAATAGAAAAGTGCTGCAATTTTGATTTCGATATATGGTCCATATTCAATTATAGCCGCCATCTTAGATTTATTCACATTCTATTATCTCAGCTTCAAGTGGACCTAGAGATCTGAAATTTGGTGCATAGAATTACGGTAGCTAAAAAAAATTAAGACACTTTCACTTCAACATGTATGGTCACTGTATTGAATTATAACCGCCATCTTGAATTTAATAAAACTATTATCTTAGCTTCTAGGGGACCTAGAGATATGAAATTTGGTACCAAGACCTATGGTAGCTAAAGAATAAAATTAAAGGTACTTTCACTTCAATATATGGCCGCCATCTTGGATTTAATCAGATACTTTTATCTTAGCTTCCAGTGGATTTAAAGATCTTAAATTTGTTACATAGACTCATTGTAACTAAAATTATAGCTCTCTCTACAGCTCAGGACTCCATGTTCTCTAGTGGAGAGATAACCTTCTATAGTCCTAAAATGTAAAATTCGAAAAAAACTACTCATAGAATTAGATAAATTATGTACCTAATAAATATTATTTATGTATTATTATTTTTATTGAATAAACATATTTAAAAATAAATAAAATAGAAAATTTAAGGTAGTATAAAATAGAATAATTGAAAATACATAAAATAATTTCAAGATTAAAAGAACTTTTTATATACTACGTTTTTAAATTTTCTGTTGAATCGTATGTAATGTTGATAATATAATTGTTATTGTTATATAATATATAATATTAGTGAAAAAAAATAGTTCCGAATTTATTTACTTCACATAAATGACAACCATCTAGAGAGCTGATCTTAAACCTATAAAAGGATAAATCTCCCCAACACGATATATTTGAAATAATATAATCGATATTTCCTGTTTTGCTGTCATTCAATGTTTATCTATCACAAATTTGAGACCCGTCAAAATGAAGATTGCGTAAATATTGGATATGGCAAAACAAATAAAATAACTTGCGGATTTTTTCCGAACTAACTCTCCGCACAGCAAAATTTGCTGAAAACTAATTAAATTCTGCTGAAAGATGGCCAGAAGTATTAAAATAATGCATTGTCATCGTGTTCTGAGCTATGCTAAAAGTTTCAAATGTCTAGCTATTCGGGTAGTTAGTTAGAAATCGATTGCCAGATTTGTACCGGACAAACAAACAAATAAACAAACAAACAAGCAAACAAGAATGCAAGCTAATAAAAACGTAGTAAAAAATAATATCACCTACTTTTACTAAAATACGAAATTATGCAACAATAAAGATATATTAATTATATTGTTTTAATAATCATTATTTACTCACAGCGCCAACTTCTAGACGATTAGGTGCGTGAAGCGCATCGATCCGGCTAGTAGATAATAAGTATTTAGTAGATAATTAATTATGTATAATACAACAATAATTGATCAAGATTTTTAATATACAGTGTACGAGCTGAGACATCAGTCACTTGAGCCTGAGCCTCCCTCAGCCTTTCCTGTGCCTCCTACAAGACTCATACACGCAGCTCGTTTATAATTTTATTTTGAATATCTGCCCGGAAAGGTCAAATGTACCCAAACAGGAAGAAGACGAAAGAAGATTATTGGAAACAACTTAAAAAATTAACTTTCAAGAATGAAAACTCAATTTTAACCTTAACGAGGACATCAAACAAATTACCTGGAGTTTCACAGCTAGCAGGAGACCTGTATTAAAAAGTCAATCATTAGGATTATTTAAATAAATAAACAGGAAAACGAAATTAAAAGCCTAAAGATGCCTCAAGAGGAGGTGAAATATTGCGTATAAAAGCAATGCGTTTTTTTTTTTAATATACCCCATAGATTATATAGAAAAAATTGAAAGATTATTATTAATTTAAAATTAATTTAATTATTCTAAAAAAATTATATTAAACGTAGTTTAAATAATTTATAACTATATATTTTATTTTCAAGGACCTTAAAGCCTTAAAATTGCAGTTTTTCCTTATTTCTACTTATTTTCCTTATTTTCAAAGAGGCCTTTGGCCTTGCAACATGTGAAACATACAATTATACAAATATAATAACCCTCAATTTATGAAAAAAACTAACTACAACTATCGATTATTAAGGGTACATTAAATATAAATTTGAAAATTAATTCAGGATCAGAAGTAATTCAATGGGTAATGGGAGGTGGAAATCTTGTATACGTATTTATATATAAGCAGGGTACATGATCTAATTCTTGTATGAGGTTTAACCATTGTACTGAGCACTTTTAACTGAGCATTAAGTAATTACTTAAACTAGTATGAAGTCTAAGATTGTCTTATCTTCACTACTTGCAGCTTTAAGCCTCTCTGTAAGTACTTACACTTATACAGATTCCCTTGGAACACTAATAAGTTTATTTATTGTACACAGACGCCTCAATACCTAATTAGTCTATTTCTATATGAAACTTAGTGACTAAGCTGTTATAAATATAAAAAAAAATACGTGTGGTGTCGCGGGACACCCGGTAGGAACGAAGTTCCTTACATTTTACATTTTTCATTAAATATAAATTTTAAAATCACACTGCTAAGTACGTATACATTGCTAACTACTTATACATGGTGGAGTTAGAAAAGAGACAAAATTAAAAGTAACGAACTGTTTATACCTGGCAGAGTTAAGGCAAAATTAAAAGAAAATCATTATTTGTATAATTAAAGCAAGCATATATATATATATATATATATATATATATATATATATATATATATATATATATATATATATATATATATATATATATATATATATATATATATATATATATTAAATATAAGAAAAAAGTTGATCATGATGAGTTTATAGTTAAAAAAGAGTATGTTTGTTAAAGAAGTTTGGATTGAAATAGAACTGTTTTGTACCTACCCGGCCAATTAATTTAAAATATATCTTCCCTACTCTACAGCTTCTGCTTGTATCAGGGTGAAATTTTACATGATTATATTTTATTTATTTACAAAACAAAGTGACATTTTTGACACAAATAATCAAAACAAGTCAAGTAACAGGCTTCCTCAATAACATTTTTCCCCGTCTTTTAAAGCTTACGTTTACACGAGCGTTGCGCGTGAACGCTTGGGTGGATAACGTTTTCCGATGAACTCAGTCTGGGCATTGGTAAAATGAACATGTGTACCAAATTTCATCTAACTCGGTGAGCTTTTACTTAAGTTATCGTCATCTGTAGATTTCGTGACGGATTTTGCGTGACGGTGATTTTGTGACGGTTATTTTGTGACAGTGATTTTGGTCGTTTTTTTCGGATTCACTCCCGGGCTCCAGAACCAGTGGAAATGCCATAAGGAACTTCGTTCCAATAATATGCATCGAAGAAATTAACAAAAATTAAATTATTCTTACTAGTTCCGTACAAATCCTTAATCTTTTTAATTGACGAAAAATGTATTCCAAACTAACAAACCTAAAGTTAAAATAGTTTGTGACTATGGGGCACTATATGAAAAAATTCCGTCAAATACTTGCCAGCGCATATATCGTACATTATTTTTTTTTAACTATAATATGAATAAAAAGTTGCACTTTGGAGAAGCAAGGTGTGCATATATTATCCTTTAGCATCTTAGGTATGCACTTTTTTGGTTCTTTTAGGGGTCATGACGGTCATTTTTAGAAACGCAATATTATTCCTGTCAAATGGTGCACAAAATGGGCTCGAAGTGGAAAGTTCTGGTATAATTGATTTTAGAGGTTTATTTTATGTTTTTGGGGGTGCTAAACACGAATATGAAGTTGTCCAACAAAATTGCCTCCCGCAAATATGAGAAATCGTCAAAAACAATTTTTTTGTGGTTTTCCGCTTATAACTTGCAAAGCAATCTATTCACGCAAAAGTGGTCCAGTAGTAAAATATAGATGAGAAAATAACCTTCAATTTATTATCATAAGCCAATAATTCGTAGATTTCTTTGAAAATTGGCTCGTTAAATCATGGTGCATAAACTGGTATTTTTTCATAAATTACCGATTTTCCCGATATTTCAACTCCCATTTCTGTGAAAACTATATGACGTACAAAAAAATGTTATTGACATAAATTGAAGGTTATTTTCTCATCTATATTTTACTACTGGACCACTTTTTGCGTGAATAGATTGCTTTGCAAGTTATAAGCGGAAAACCACAAAAATAATTGTTTTGATTTCTCATATTTGCGGGGGGGGGGGGGGGGAATTTTGTTGGACAACTTCAGATTCGTGTTCAGCACCCCCAAAGACATCAAATAAACCACTAAAATCAATTACACCAATCCACTTCAAACTACCATTTGACGGGACTAATAATACAGTGTGTCCCAAGATAGAGTATCCGAGAGGAAAAATTTTCTTATTTTTGGGTTTTCGAAAAAAAGTCACTTCTTTATAAAAACTCCTGCTTGATCTTAAACCTCTAAAAATGCTAAAATTTTCTTGATTTTGTTTACAGGGTGTTCTGTTTTTTGAAAACTTTAAAATATGACCAAGAGTAAACTACCCTTATTTTTGGTGATATTGTTTTTAGAAAAGGGGTTCAGAATTGCAAAAACCGTATACATATTAAATATTAATTTATTTTAAGAAAACAAAATAAATTACTTATAAATCAAATAATAAGCTAATGCAAAAAAACAAACAAAAAAAAAAAAAAAACATAACAACAAGTAATTAATAATTCTAAAGCCTAGTTTGCACGGGTCGAGTATTTTAGTATTAGCAACCACGGTCGAGTAATTGAGTCAGTGTCAAGTAATATAAATTTAGTAAAACAAAGTGTCCAAACGAGTCGAGTACTAAATTACTAAAATACTCAACCCGTGCAAACTAGGCTTAATCTTAACATCTATTTTAGTATCACAAAAAAAAAAAAAAAACAGAGTTGAAAAAAAAGAAAAAATAAAGAAATGATCATTCAAATGTATTGCCACCTACTTCTACGCGAATTTCGATTCTATTTATGAATTCTATACAAGCCTTGTGAACTTGCTCAAGTGAAATAGTGACAGTGGCGTGTTTAATTCTTTCCTTTAACTCTTCCAAGCTATTATCCACTTATTTCTTATCATACTTTTTTATTATAAAAATCCAAAGAGAACTATTTGTTGTAGTTAGCATTGTTTATTTTTAAAAAAACAAACTAAAATTTAATATTTCAGAAAATTTAATAATTCATAAAATAAAATAATATTTAATATTTATACGTTTTTTGAAATTCTGAACCACTTTTTTAAAATAATACTTTTTGATACCGTCAAAAATAAGGGTAGTTTACTCTTGGTCATATTTTATAGTTTAAAAAAAAAACACCCGGTACACAAAATCAAGAAAATTTTATCATTTTTAGAGGTTTAAGAACAGGCAGGAGTTTTTTTAAAGGATGACTTTTTTTCGAAAACCCAAAAATAAGAAAATTTTTCCTCTCGTATACTTTATCTTGGGACACACTGTATATTTTATACTGTATATTTTTTTTCTACATTTCAATACTTTTAAAATAATACCCCACTTAAAAATTGCCAACATTTTAAAGTAAAGTGAAAATATTTTTGTTTTCAACCTTTTTTCATCCCTAAAGACGAAAAGGATAAGAAAAATTAATAAAATCATAAGGGATCAACTGAAGAAAAAGTGACAATATATATAGTAATCCACATTTAAATAACTTTAAAATGATGCCCGACTTAAAAATTACAACAACAAATAGAAATGTTTGGTCACTATAGTTACGGCCACCTAAAATTTCTAAAGTTTGACTTATTTTATTAACTCCCGGAAATATCATTGGACCACAGAGATGTATATTTATGTATTTCTTCATCATTTTTAGGACCTGTCCTTATGGGGTAGCGGGATTTTTTTTTGTGCTTTGTTTAGGTAATTTTGGGGGTAAAATGGCCGCCATTTTGGAAACGTATATGTGTCGTAAATGGTACCCTTTGATGATGATTGAAATAATATCCCACTCAAAAATTACAAAAAATATGATAAAATATTGCGATCTGTTCGCAATTGCTCGTTGATCGCAGTGATTTTTCTGTTTTTAGACAAAAAAAAAGCTAAACTTTTTAACCAAATTTCAAATCTCTACCTATAGGTACAGTCAAACAACCAATGAAAACTAAAATAAATGTGGAGTATACAAACTGATATGCGTGACGTGTAAAGGTGTATACGTAGGACAATGCTGTAGGAAAATAAGTACACGCATTGCAGTGCACTATAAATCTTGGCAGAAAATAATAAAATGACGAACTCCAAAAACATATTAACGTATCTAGTTTTGCCAACCATGTTCTAGAAACCGATCATATATTTGATGATGATAATTATCAACTCTAACACTCGTCCCAAAAAATAGGAAATTGGACCTCTTAGAAAACTTAGAAATTCAAAGAGCTATCCAAGACACAAGTATACCATGTTTTAATGAAAAATCTAATCTTAACAACTCTGCACTTGTAAAACCTATAATTTTTTTTTTAAATAATGTGATAGTTGTAAGATATTTTAGTCATAGTAATATAAGGAATTATTATTTAGTTATATAAGCAGTTGAAAAACCAAATGTTACCTGAACCTCCTTACCTTTACTGTGTTTTCCGATTTGGATCTCAACTTCATATCCCTTACTTTGTTCCTTCTACCCACACTGCCCTAGTCTACCCCCACCTTGTACTGTTAGTTTGTAATAAATGTTTGTAAAATAGTTAGCTTAGTACAGAATTAACTCTTACTAAGTTAACACGCACACTGAAGATGATATTACATGTCGAAACGCGTTTGTGAGTTTATAATAAAAAATAATTGTGGTGACAATATTGTTGTGTTACTTTCTAACCAACCTCTCAAGTCTCATTATGAAGTGGTACCACAAAATCTCAGTCAAAACAACAAATTATTTCTTTACTAACTTTAAGATAAACTTGTTTACTTAAAGAATATTATGAAATTACTTAATCACTTATTTACACATACTATAAAATAAATCATTATAATGCTATTCAATTTATTATTTATACCTTATTTAATTAATTATTAGACTTAGAATACCTTTCCATTTAATTAGAGATACCTGGTCGTCAACCATACATAACATACATAACGGCAATACATAACGCAAACCATCAAGACAGACTTAAATAATAATCCCGGATTACTTCAAATAACTTTAGAAAAAGCCCAACTAGAAACGGATTAATGGAAATTTATTCAAGTAATAGACATAAGCATATTTTTAAAAGAATTTGTAAATTTAGGAAATGCATACGGTATAATTAAGTTAACAGCAGAAAAACGAAGAAGAAATAGACGAAAACTCATTTAAATCTCCTGATCATTTGATATTGATTATAAGTATAAAGAAAAGGAAACAGCACATTTAATACCGACCTATAACTTATAACAAGAAAACACGCCGAATAGATTTAAACGAGGCTTTATTGATGGCTTAAGAAGTATTAAAAAAACTATAACTGGAGACTTGGATCATGCAGATGCAATTATAATAGATAAATTAATATCGAATCTTAAAACCAACCAAAATGTATTATCGAATCTTAAAACTTATTTAATTCAGTATTGCATTCACACATAACTTTATTTTAAAATACTACTTTAGATTTTGTAAAGAACATAATAATACTTAAAATTGAACAAGCGTAGAATGGTATGGTTTATCTCAGTAATATATCATTTATCAATGAAAAATGATAATTTATAAACTAATGGTATTTATTAATCAATGACAATTTTATATCCAAGTTATGGTACAGCAAATAAAATATACTTTACAAATTCTATATGATTCAATGGAAAGTATCCATATGTCGACACTTATAACAGACTCTTATACCTTTTGCGAAATCAAACACATTTCATAATTCTGAAATAATTGCATTTCATAATTGCAGAACCAGCCGAACTTTTAGATGCTTTACATAAAGCTGCACCCAATTTAAAGGATAACAGATTAGAACCAACTCTTAATAATTTATTAAATTTGGAAAGTCCTATGACAATTAAAAGTTATATTAAGGAAAATAATCTTGTATTAATTTTAGAATTGCCATTAGCAACTAAGGAAGATTCTGACTATTTTGAATTTATGCCTATACCAGTCTATAATAATGTAATCAAAGATTTGTAACAAGCATCTAGTGTTAATTAATGATAAAACCTTTTCATTTTGTAACACAGAAATATGAAAACGTCAAGAATATATCGTTTGTTTGCAAAGATATATTTATTCACCCATTAAATTATCACTGTTTTGAAACAAATTTTATCTACGATTGATACGAAATATAAACATTATATCTTTGTTTAGATGCGTAGAAAGTGATTATTTACGTACTTGTATTCATTGCGCATGCGCGTCTCATAGTTCTGAATAATTCCTCTTCTTTACCACGCTAGTGCGGTAAAGAAGAGGAATTCTTCAGCTTTACGCACGATTAGAGAGTTTGTTTACATTTAACAAAACTAATTTGCTGTTCTTTTATTAAAGTAACTGTTTATATCGAGTTTTTAGTGAAAAACAATGAGTGAATCAAGTGACTTTTACGAAAATGTGGAGAATAATACTCCTCCAGAAATAATTAATTCGGCAAAAAATACAACTAATGAATTAATGCCATCTTTATCAAGAGAGAGATACGAACTTACATACAGCAAGTTTATTTTTTCTGTATTTATTATTTTAATCTAACAATCGCAGATAAAGTACGGTACGCAACTCGTGCGAAAACGGCATTTTGCATTGCTCGTGTGGTTTTACTACCCTCGCTGTCGCTCGGGTGCAAACTCCACACTCGCATGCAAAATACTACTTTCCGCACTCGACGCGTAATGTACTATAATATTTCATAAACATTTTAATGACTCTTGATAATTGACTAAATTTAATATATCAATATTAATAATATAGATGTAAATAAATGGGTAATCGCAGCTCCTAAGCTTTTGATTACTGAAACATGTAATAACAATAAAAATATGTATACTTTAGATGGAAGAAATATAATTATTGTAGATAAAATGTGAACTTTGAAATTTAATAATCATGTATTAAAAAAAAAATATATCAAATTTACATATGTACCTCAAGAATATAATCATCCCCACACTAGCATTATCTAGTAAACTATTATTTGATAAATATCCTAAACAATTTAATTAAAATCCAGTAGATCATAAAATTGTAAACATTGCCCAAGAGGTGAATATTCAAAAAGACTTATTATCCAATTAACTTTAATAAAATATATAGTCAAACAAACAAATAAATAAATAAATAAGTATAAAGTAAGTAGTTTTAAATAAGTAGATATATATATTTATATCTATATAGTCATTCTCTAATATACCTTTTGATAATTTACTTTTTCAATCTATATTGTCTATAGATATATTAAATCAAAACGAAATATGGTTTCTATGCAGGATTTTGGCCATTCTGTCCCAAATCCTCTGTCTACAATGGGAGGAGTTATATTCAAGTAAAGTGCTGTAATAAGCAACACATAGATACACCAACATACACACACAGACACAGTATAGTCAACTACAACTATCGATGATTAATTATAAATAAAATATACATTTGAAAATTTATTCAGAATCAGAAGTTCTGATCATACTGTAATTTAATAAAACTATTAATAAAAAATAAAAAAAATTGAAGGTTTTTTTACGATTATTGTTGTTATTATTGATGTTTTGAATGTATTCATAATTGTTGCACTGACTCAAATTCATAGAATCACTGTTCTGCAACAATGTATCCATATTTGAAACATTTCTCATTTTTGGAAAGTCACAAATGCTTTTGAATGGAAACAAAGCTTTTATTTAAAAATTAAATCAAATAAAGTTCATTATCAATTATAACAAATAATATTTATTCAAAAATAATCAAAAACAATAAACTATAAAATACAATTTAGTTTTAAAAATATCTTATTTTCACAATTTTATCACCAAAGGCATGAGGAGATAACTTATTAATTATAATTAATTTACACTATAATAACAAAATTTTCCTTCTAATGACTTTTGATAATCTGTTATCTCCATATATATATCTATATATATATATATATATATATATATATATATATATATATATATATATATATATATATATATATATATATATATATATATATATATATATATATATATATATATATATATATATGACTTTACTTATCACATAAAATCTTAATTTAGTTCTCATAAAAGGTATACTTACTTACGGCCCTTGAAGGGTCTTTGCCTGCTTGATGAGTTCTGCCCATTCAGCATTCTACTGTCTTGGGCTTTCTTCCGCCAACATCGGACTCCAATCAACAGGTCTTCCTCAACATCGTCTAGCCATCTTTTCCTTGGTCTACCTCTGTTTCTTCCTCCCTTCAGGTCTTCCTTTTTTCTCTTTTTTTTACCGGGGTTTCCTCATTCTTACGTTCTACATGCCCCAACCATAGTAGCCTACTTTTTTTTAATTTCTGCGACAAGATCTTGGTCATCATGAAGTGTTTGGAGCTCTGCATTCGATCTAATTCTCCTTTGTCAGTCACGCCTCCAACGATCCTACGTAATATTTTTCTCTCTCATACTCCTATTCTCTTTTCGGTACTTGTTTAGATGGTTACTCCCCTATATTTATTTACAAAAATGGGGAGTTACCAAGGATTCTTTAGTTGGTTACTCCCCCTAATATTTAAATTTGTTATTGTTAAAACAGAATGCAACATGGGAAAATAAGTATGTATATTGAAACATCATGTATTATATAAATAAATTAAACTAACGAATACGCGTCTATGTGTCCTCATTCCAATGTGAAATACCGACCCAGAGGACCCTAAAACGTTCTGACGGAGGGAAATCACGCCTCCACAGAAAATCTGATATGTAAGAGGAGAACAGCGCTCTTGCCGTTCCATACTACCTTTTGTGGCGGGCTTTGAACTTTTGCCACGTGGCCTCAATGGTGTTGGTGTGTGCACCTGATACCAGATCAACAAAATTTGCCGAATGATTCACCACATAATGGCTATATCCTTCTGCAACAAGAAAGGACAGCACAGTGTGAGTATCAGTAGGAGTCCCTTCAGAAATTCATGAAGATTGAAAGAAATTTAATTGGATAAATTGGAGAAGTAGTAAGTAAAATACGTCTAGGTAGGAGGAATATGGTAAATAAGTACCTGGCAAAGATTCAATACCACCGTAGGCAGCCCAACCGTCCGATATTACTGTCGTCCCAGGTAAGACATGTTTTCGGAGTATTGCCAGAAGAGTTGTGGCATCTCTCTGGTCAACAGGTTCGATGAAACATCGGCCACTCCCACGTTCTACTCCTCCAAAATACCATTGTTCTCCCACCTAAATAAGCAAGCAAAATAAGATCAATCTCAACCTGCGACACATGTGTGAAAGAGGTTGAAAGTAAAATAAAGTTTGGAAGCACTTACGAGTCTACCGCGATTATATTTGCGCCTCGAAATTACCGTTTTATCTATCTCAACCACAAGACCCGGACCGCCTAAGAGATCTCATTTTTCTGATAGTGACGCGTACAAACGTCTCTGCCATCATAATAGTTTAGTAATAGGATAATTATAAATGCTGGTTGAAGTGCATACAATAAGTACAAAGGTGTGCAAAAATTTACTCCTTTAGATTGGTACTCCCCTATGTGTGTTTAGAATTTAAATGACTAACTAAATAACTATTTAGACAAAGTCATGTTCAATCCAATATACTTTGGGACATAGGAATATCACACTTCCGTTTAAACAAAATAATTTGTTAATGATCACCTGGAAAAATTGCAGTAGTCAACTACTGTAGCTTCAGACGGTCTGCTGTTATTAGACCGCTTTAATTCGTGCCTAATTGTTTCATGAGTATAAGTTCCAACCGTCCACAGATAACTCAGCAAAAAGATGTCCTTTAATGGCAGTCGGGAACGCTCAAAGAAAGTGCCGGAAAGTGCGCCTAATGACTTCCGGCACCGCTTTCTAGGGCAGCACCAGGTTCCATATTGGCGACTGCCAACAGGGGTGCATGGCTCGTCCGCATTCTTCTCCAGGGCATAGTCTGCTTGCCGGGAAAGCTCCAATTTCTAGAAAAAAAGAAAAAGCAAGAAAATAATAATTAATTATTAATTTTTTTTTTTTTTAGTATTTATGCAATAAAGGTCAGTAATAAAAAAACTTACCTTGCATCCAGCGATAAATTCCCCAATTGTCGTGAGAAGATATTATTGCGTAAACATCCCACATATTCAAATCAATCAAAGCATCCATTGTCTAGTTGTAAAGAGAAATAATTAACGTAGATTGTTGGTTTTGTCACACTTCAACGAAATAATTAACTAATGAAATAATTAAATATTGCCACAGTAATTTGACAAATGATTTTTAAAAAAATATACAGAAAATGAAAACTTATCAAGGTAAAATAAAAAAATAAAAAATAAATCCTTGGTTACTCCCTCTGTCAAAATGGTCTAAAATTAATTTAAACGATTTTTTAAACGAAACTCGGCAATTATTTAGATTGTATTTTTAAAATATATAACTATTAAAACAAAGAGCTGTTTAGTCCTATATAAATTGGGACAAAGGAGTATCACACATCTGTTTTTATTAGGGGAGTAACAGTCTAAAGAAGAGTACTCCGTACACCTTCTTTAGATGGTTACTCCCCTCATTTTATCTTTATACATCTTGTCTTTCCCCCTATTCTTACCCCAACAAAAGCCCTAATGCTTTTCAACATTCCCAAAAACGTTTATTGGTTGCAAAAATAATCATTTTTGGAATTTTATCAATTCAAATTAATAAATTAGGGGAGTAACCAAACACCTCTTCCTGAAATTGATGTATTATGCTTGTTAAATTTTCTTGGAAAAATTCTAAATTGAGCTTCCTAGGTGGTACCTTCTTATTTAGGTGTATAAAAATTCAATTGTCGTTTTGTCGGCAGAATGGATTGATTACCTGCTCGGCCCCGGCTTTTTTCTATTATGGCGTATGACTACACAACCTGGTAGTCAGAGAGAATTTAGAGTTTATAGAGCACTCTAGTGATCTTTTTGTAAACTCTAAATTAGACGCTTTTTCTCTCGAGAAAAGAATGAGTAATACTTGTTAATTAAATTGCTTAAAAGAAAGTCTTAAAAGATGTACAATGATGTGTAGCACAGATTTAAAGAAACTGATAAATAATTAGTAGACAGAGAATAATAATAGAATAAAATTGTTAAGTAATTCAGGGATTTAAGAAAAGCTTGATTGGGGGGTTTTAAGGTTTTATTTATACTACCCATTATTAGACCATGAAAGGATTTTCTTTTAGACACAAATATGTCAATTATCAATTATATATATATGTGTATATATATATATATATATATATATATATATATATATATATATATATATATATATATATATATATATATAATTGATAATTGATAATTGACATATTTGTGTCTAAAAGAAAATCCTTTCATGGTCTAATAATGGGTAATATAAATAAAACCTTAAAACCCCCCAATCAAGCTTTTTATATATATATATATATATATATATATATATATATATATATATATATATATATATATATATATATATATATATATATATATACATATATATTTTTTATACATAGACCACTCAGTGGGTCCTTTGAACCTGCTTTGTTATGATTGTTTATTGTCATAATTTGTGCTGTAACTAAAATGTATAATATACATTTTTTTTTATTTCAGTGTTGCCAAGGCAAAACAGCAATGTTAAGCGAGGGTTTGTATAAAGCAGCTGGGGGTTGTATAAAACAATTCCAAAGCGTTCCTGAAGGTAACATTTTCAATTTTGATTTTATTTTTATATAATATATAATACGAGTATATCTATAAACTTATATATATATATATATATATATATATATATATATATATATATATATATATATATATATATATATATATATATATATATATATATATATATATATACATATATATAGTAAGTAAGTAATCCATTTATTGGAAATACATTAAATACAAAAACATTTTTAGGTTTTTTACATAAATATTTCCAAATCAGCTGGTAGCTGTGGATAATTTGCGGAGATTACATTTTCCTACATATAAATAATAAATAATACATTTTTATAATACAATAACTGACCTATTTATAAATCATAATCTATATTTTTTTTTTTTTTTTTTTTTTTTTTTTTTTTTTTTTGCCAACAATCTGGCCGAAAAGAAATTACTGCACTAAAAGATCAAAATGGTGACATAAAGTATGAAGAACAGGAAATTTTAGATATTATATTCAATTTCTACAGCAAACTATATCAAGGTCAGAAAGAAGAAATAGAGGAACAAGAGAATACGTCTGAAAGTAAAGTGAATAGAGAAAATAAAGAAATCAAGGTGAAATGCATAATGCGATCTGAAGTTGAATACGCTGTTAAAAAATTAAAATTGGGAAAATCAGGGGGTGTTGATAACATTGTAAACGAACAAGTGAAATTAGGTGGCGCTAAAATCATCGATGAATTAAAAGATTTATTTAACTTGTGCATACAAAAAAGAGAAATACCTCACTCATGGCTTACTTCAAAATTAATACTGTTATTTAAAAAAGGAGACAAACTTGATATTAAAAACTATAGGCCGATAAACTTGTTACCGGTAATATATAAAATTTTTTATGCTGTTATAACTAGAAGAATAGAAAGTGCATTGGAAACACCAATAGATCAAGTAGGCTTTAAGAAGAATTATTCCACATGCGATGCCATCATTGTTACTCAGCAGTTGATATCGAAAGCACAACAATATAATTTTGAATTATGTCTTCTATTTGTGGATTTTGAAAAAGCGTTCGACAGTGTTAATCATGAAGCTATTAGGATCACATTAATCGAACAAAATTATGTCGACATACTCGAGAGCATTTATGAAAACGCTGAAATGCTAATCACGCGAGGAAACAAAAAAGAAATGATAAAAGTCAGAAGAGGTTTAAGGCAAGGAGATGTGATTTCGCCAAAATTATTCTGCTCGATATTGGAAGAAGCTTTCGATAAATTGAAATGGGAAACATACGGAATAAATATAAATGGAAAAACTTTGAACAGGCTGAAATTCGCAGACGATATTGTTCTCATAGGCAAATCCGTAGAAGAAATTAATATAATGGTCTCTGATCTAACTAAAGAGACAACAAAATTAGGGTTGAAAATAAATTCTACAAAAACAAAAATCATGACCGTAAACTGTAGAAGTAACATCCCAATTAGTATTGAAGATGAAAACATTGATCACGTTGAAGAATTTATATATCTGGGTCAACTGATCACAAAGACCAACAGCTCAAAGAGGGAAATCAGTAGGAGAATAGGAATGGCATGGAGGGCATTCAATAAATATAAAAAACTATTTAGATCTAACGTAAAAGTTCAAGAAAAGACCAAATTGTGGAATAGTGTAGTTAAACCAGTTTTGACATATGCATGTGAAACATGGACTCTGACAAGGAAAAACATAGATATGCTAAGAAAAGCCGTCAGAGGGATGGAGAGGAGCATGTTGAAGATAACCAGAAAAGATAGAAAAACTAACAAATGGATAAGACTACAGACGGAAATGGATGACATTGGGAAAGTGGTAACTGAGCGAAAGTGGAGGTGGGCCGGCCATATCATCAGGGTGACAGATGAAAGATGGAGCAGGAAAATCTTGGAATGGTATCCAAGGGGCTTGACTCGCAACAGAGGAAGACCTGCTCAACAGTGGGATGAAGAAATGAGGAAATGTTGTGGAGGAGCTACGTGGAATAGAATAGCAATAGACAGGACAGAGTGGCGCAGGATGGAAAATGTGTATGTCCAAGCTTGGCTAACTCCGGAATGAAAAAATAGTTTTAGGAAAAATGTAAAAAAGTATAGTTTTATTTAAAAATCGCACATTAAAAAAAAAAAAAAAAAAAAAAAAAAAATACATATATATATATGTGTATATATGTATATATATACACACATACATACACACACCCTTATATATTTATATATTCAAATAAAAATAATATGGATCGAATTCACATAATTACAATGAAAGTAATGATAATATATTATATAATATATTAACTGACTTATATACTCGTATTGCTGTTGCAGACACTTTGTCAATTCACTTAACAAACTTACCTTCATCTTATTTAATAGTTTTTGTTTTAAGTTTTTAGCTTTAGTTAGTTTAATTTGCATTCCTTACTGAACCCTTTACACAGGTCTCTCTTTACCTACAGCTTGTGGGCTCCTTCACATTAATTCTTCCACAGGCCCACCACCACCACCATCTTTTATACTTGTCTTTAACACTGAGTAGCCTTTTTCATTGAAAATAGTCAACAGATTGAAACGATCTTCTGATAGTTATATTTATGAAGCTTCTGGTTAGACAATTATATATTATTTTAAATTAAATCACAAGTGCTTTAAGTACTAATTATCATAATGTTTGATTATCTCATATTATCGGTCAATACAACAATTTATTTTTATTCACAACTGATCAAATAATTAATTTTTCTCTCACTTCCCACTTGTAGCACCTCCTGCTGTTACCAATGTTTGAGCCAAATTTTATTTACTGTGCTCCCTTTGTCTCTTCAAAGCTCTTTGAGCTAATTATATTATTTAAGTGATAAAATTATAAATGTATATATTTTATTTTTGTTTTTATTAATATTTTAGATGTTATGATGAAAACTCTCTCTTATGATTACAAATTATCTTCCAAGGATGAGAAGGTAATATACAACAAATAGTTATTTTGTAATAATAAATTATAATTTTAATTTAATACTTTAATCCTAGTCAAGTATTAATAATATTTAAGCCAATGAGCTTGCAAGAGATAGCTACCGTTATTTGATCTTCCCAATTTAGATTAACCCGTTTTATTCTGGACGAAATTATATTTTAAATGGTGCTAAAGGATGCTTTGTACATGTGTACTATTGTGTCACATTGGTGGAAGACATTTATAACCAACAAGAAAATACTCTATCTCATTCAATACTTCATTGTATAATTAATTTGTGAATGATATTACTGTCCTCCATCGGCGGAGATCGAACCATGACTCTCTAAATTCAGACGTTATAGTTCTGTCCAATATGTATTCACTTGGAGCATCATTCTTAAAGCTTTCTTTCTATTAGTTAATTAATATTCTGTTTGTTTCAGTGTTTAGCTAACTGCTTTTTGACCAATTCCGGATTGGTAAGTTCTATTAGCCATTAACCAATCATGTTAAATTTGATTTTTAATTACTTAGTTTAACAATTTATTTTACTTATTAAAAACCCATATTCATTTATTGACTCTCCTTAACTTTAATTTTAATCGTTCAATCCTCGAATTTATATGGTTCTCGCAACTTAATCGTAAGTCGAATTCCTTTCTTCACATTCGATATTTGTATTATAGACTTAAGCAATTAAGGCCGATTTTATTCTAATCTACTTATAGACAAAATTCACGACTGAAACTAACGAAATATACATACATATTAGTATTATTTATAAAACATAAATAAATGAGGCTTAAGTAATATGACTAAGAATTTAGTTTGAAAGAAAACAGGAGTAGCTTAAATCACCCAAGATCGAGCCAGTATTATAAGGGTTTATTCCAATTCTTATATTATCTTAATGTTTACTATTTTAACCAACCATATATTAAAAAATTACTTCTTTAATTTCAGTTACATAAAACTTGATAAAGTATCCCTATTTCCATGGCTTTAATCCCCCTGACTTTAAAAAGTTAATCCATAATTTTATCATTTTAATAATGTCTTCTGCAAAGGTCAGACAAAGTCATACTGTTTCGTTTAGTATAGTTAATCGTGGGGTTTGATTGAAAATGTACGTACAGCGTCGCTTTCTAGGCAAGGTTGCAAAGAGTTGTATTCAGAATTAAGATGAGCTACCATCAATTTTTATCAAATTTACTATAAAACTTGTTATGTTATGCATTTCTGTTTTGTTATCATATTGACTTTTTACTGTGGTTTAGATTAAAAATAACAAAGTATCTGTAGGATTTTGGAACGAGATGATCAATATTCATTGGCAGGAGAAGGTCCATCAAGAAATAGCCCAGAAAAACATTTTGGATTGCATACAACATGCAGGTAAAAACTTTCTTCAATGTTTTTTTTTTAAATAAAAATTGATTCTGACACTTTCCTTAAACACTATTTAATAAACAACATATCTAGTTCGATCCTAAGAGAGTTTAGATGTATTTATGTGTTTTTAGAGAATTATCCATATTAAGTATAGAAATTATTCAACAATCGATGCTTTATTATTAGTTTAACTAACGATCTTTAGTGCAAACTTAATTGGACTATCAATGATATTCAACTCTCTATGAGCTAGAATTGATGAAGTCAAAATCTTTCCAAGAACCATAACTCATCCCATTTTTTATGGTTCTTTTCCCTAGAACCACAAAGACATCCCTGGGATATACATTTTTTCAAATTTTCCTATCCAAAGATTCGTCTTTAGGACACCATGGTAATCTTAATTTAGATGTCATATTGGAGTATCATAAGGACAAGGACAGCCTTGGGACAATGTTCCAAAAATTGGTCCATTTAAGGATATCCTATTATAGACATCCAGTTGTCACTCTTGTACTCGCTGAATGAAAGATAAGATTTAAAGTCTTCCTAACATATTGTAAAACATATCCATCTGGGTTTTGTACTGTTGCAGATATTAAGATAGAGTTTTCTTATTCGATGTACTTTCTAATTAAAGTTGATTTGGATAGTATTTTACTGTGTGTTAAAAATAAAGTTATATAATATATTTACTGTATATTTTACATTTGTCCATCTTTAAATGAAGTTACCAGATTAAATCAGTGTATAAATATTACTTTCGAAAAAGGCTTGTCCAAGTGGAAGCTTTGAAACAGTCTGAAATATTAAAAAAAAGAATAAATAAATAAAATAAGGTTTGAGGTTTAAGTACGACTTTAGTTGAATACGGACCAATGGGAATATCTTCTGGTCAAGTGGTTAAAATATGTAACTCTACTTTATTTCTAGAGATAATAATACTTACCTTGGATATCATTCTTAACTATCCATCTTAACTTGGTGGGTAGGCTTCCGCGGGTAGACTCGTAATAATCAGCTTGGTTTTCCGGTGAAATCCGCGTCACAAAGGGGAAGAAGTCCGACGTGCTTCCAGTAGTGGAAGCGAAACGTCGGACTTCTTCCCCTTCGTGACGCGGATTTCACCGGAAAACCAAGCTGATTATCCATCTTAAGTTTTAATAGAACCATCAACAGTAATATTTTCGAACTCAACTTGATAGTATCAAATTTTGTTTCTTGGAAGTGATGTCACTGAACAATTTTTGCTATGATGTTGGTGTTATCCAATGTTACTACACGCCACAGACATCTCCTTTTCAACAATTGTAAAATGTATCACTTTACTACACAAAAACTTCTGTCTGTATAAAGTTTTAATTTTACATCTCTGTTTCAATTGTACTTTAGACGATGTCATGATGTCTTTAATTGTTAGAACTTAAAATATCGATACAAACGACGTTGCTTTCTCTATTTTAAATGTTTAGGCCCGCTTTAATAGTTTTAAATATCTTTATCACTTCATAGCGCAGATGGTTTCGTTAAAAAATGAGCAATTTGAATAGTTGATAACAGAATCTTTTCTCGTCTAAAATTCCAATTTTACATTTGATGCTTACGTTTACGCGAGCGTTGCGCGCGAACACTCGGGTGGATGACGCTGTCCTTCGAACTCGTCTAGGGCCAGGGTTCTCAACCGGTGGGTCGCGACCCCCTGGGGGGTCGTGGGATGTGTCTGGGGGGGGGGGGGGGGGGGGGGTCGCGAAATGCGGGGAGAAAAAAGAAAATATTTTTTTAAAATTTAATTTTTCAATTACATAGGTACATTTTCTTAACTTTTGGTTAACCGCAATAGCATAGCTTGAGTGCCTTCAGTGATCTTAATATATAATTATTTTTTCATTTCCATGTATTTCTTATCCAAATATTAATAAAGTCTTTAAATATCTAACTAGCATATATAATGAAATCATACATAAATATTATAAAATAGAATACACTATAGAGAATAAAAGATTAGAAAAAAGATTATCCAAACAAAAAAATATTTATATAAAAAAAAGAAAATATAAGTGACTCATTTGTTCAAAGCTGTACTGCTTTTAGCCTATTCAAATCATCTCAGGTGTAACTTGATAATTAATAAATTCTATATAATATAATATGAACAAATATAATCATATACAAATACAACAGAATAAACTGAGAAAAAAATATAAAGTAACAATAAATGTTTAACCAGACAACAAAACGAAAATTTAAAATTGAAAAATTAAGTGTGATAGAAAACAGTGTTATTTATGTACATAATATTATACACTAAAAAATATGCGAGGTTTTGAAAAGTTTGAAGAATGCGATTTGTGTTATAGTTATTTATTTAACAAAGAGACTCAAACATTGTGCATTACTTTTAGTTTTTTAAGTCAATCATCAATGTGATACTTGGGCTTGTTTTGAATTAACCTATTTTTTAATATCTGGATTTATTTGTGTAACTCACACAGTGGCGTATCCAGTGGCTAGGTCTGGGGGGGGGGGGGGGGCACATTCTAAGACACTTAGATTGGGAGGGGGGTATTCGTAATGGTAACAAGAAAATGAACTACTTATTCAACCAAGCATCTCTTGATACTTCATCTCTCTGCCTACTCATATCATCTCATCTTGAAGCCTTAATTGAACAATTGACAGATTATATTCCAGTTAAAGATATGAGTGGATATTTTTGGGTAGTCAATCCGTTTAATGAGCAAGCCGTACAAAATGCTGAGCTAGGTGTTCCTCTACATGATGAACTGATAGAGCTATCAAGTGATCAGGCAATGAAATTAACTTTTAGCAATGCTTGTGCTGACAAATTTTGGATAAGTATTAAAAAGGAATATCCAAAACTATCCAGAGCAGCATTGAAAATTTTGATACCGTACGTCATACAACTGCGAACAAGCTTTTTCCATTAATGGTGAATTTGAAAACAAAATCAAGAAATCAGTTGACTCTCGTCGATCGTTTTGTGTGTTCAGTGGCGTATCCAGGGGGGGCACAGGGGGGACGTGCCCCCCCCCCCAGACCCAATAGAATAAAAAAACGCCGTTTTTTTTAATAAAAATTTTTTGCATTCACCTCATATTCAATTTCACCTCAGAAATGCATAAAAGGCTGTTTTGAGAGGTCATATTTTCAAAATATGACCTTCAAAAAAGAGGGGGTCGGCGAAATAGTCTACCTAAAAAGGGGGTCGCAGTGTCTAAAAGGTTGAGAACCCCTGGTCTAGGGTATTAGTAAAATGAACATGAACATATGTTCCAAATTTGAACTAAATCGGTCAAATTTTACATAAGTTATCGTCATCGGTCAGTTTCGTGACGGTCGATCTTGGGAAGGTTTATTTTTTCGGATTCACTCCCGGGATTCAATCCTATATATATATATATATATATATATATATATATATATATATATATATATATATATATATATATATATATATATGTATATATATATATATATATATATATATATATATATATATATATATATATATATATATATATATATATATATAGATAGATAGATAGATAGATAGATAGATAGATAGATAGATAGATAGATAGATAGATCGATATAGATTACGAATTCTTTAGTGTTATGTATTTGTGTTTAATATTATTTTCAGATTATATTTGTTTTATTAAATTGTCTTGTAATAGTTCTAATTAATTGTTCATTGTTTTTCAGTCAATGAATCCGAACCATGTGAATACGCAGCAAAAGTTTTGAACTGCTTCTTCTTTAAAAATCAAAAGGTACCCTAAACTAAATAAAACATGTTTGTTAGTGGTTAACTTAACCAGTCTAATCTTTACTTAGTTAACATCTAACATTTTTTTGTAAGTTTATTTTAATGGATAATATTACAGCAAAACAAGTTCAAGCTCAGGTCTTTGAACACTTTTAATTCCCATTAAGGACACATTATTTCTATGGAATTAATTATGTGTTTGCTACACTGATTGCCAGGCGTAATTAAATCACTTTAGAACAGGTATTATCAAGGGGGGCCTAAATAGCTCGTATAGGATTGTAGTTACTTCAATAATTAAAGGTAAGCAGCATCGGGCGTGGTCCCTACCTACATGGATGTTGGTTGGGTGATCGCACAGATCTGGGATCGATTCCCAGGCGCCACTCAATGTCCTCCCAGCATTGCTAAGCAATATAGAGAGGTACTTGAAGAGATAGTGCCTTAAGGTTTTGGTCTGTAAAACCATGAACGACATTCTCTTGGGGGTTTGATAAAAAACAATGATGCCTGAGTTATGAAGACATGGTTTATCGACCAACACTTCACTTATGTGTGAAAGGTTTAGTTTTCACCAATGGTTTGTTCAAAATACCTACATAATATTATGTGGTCCATGTCTTGGGGCGTAAAATCACATAAATAACAAAAAACAAGTTTCACTAATTTTACTTTTTTAAAGTGGTTAAATATTTTTTTAAAGTTAATTTCTTATCACCCATTCATTTTATAAACGTGTAAATGTGCTATAACTATGCAAGAAATTATTTTAAAAACTTTCTGCATGTATATAATAAACCAATTAATTCTGAGACAATATTGATTGTCTTTATTTTTTAAAGGCTGAATTTTAAATGATTACCAATTTTAATTATAATTTATTTTAATACATTTATTTATTTTTTTTTCAGAATAATCTTCCTCCTCCACATCCTGCTAATGTCTAATTGTTGATAGATCCAGATGAACCACACTGTTGCAACCTGCTTGCAGGAGTTAAATGATAAGATTCAAAATGCACAACAATAGTGATATATATATTTTTTTTTTTGTTTGTCAAATTTCAACTAACAATTTTACTAACAAAACCACAACCATACTTACAAAAACTAATCTTTTGATCAATAAAAATATATCTAAACACTTGAATTTGTATATTTGTTTACTTATATCTGATAAATGTTTAATTAAGAGAATAGACCAGCAACACTGCACAACACACTCAAGACTGCTTAGATACACCCAGTTAGGTCATATAACCTAGAGAACCAACATCTAGAAATCTATACTGCAAGCTCCGTTGGCAACACTGCCAGATATCTAAATTTTTAAATTTTCTCCTTCTACAAAGTTGTAGAGAAGATCTTTGTAGCATATAATACCCAACATATGTGGCCATCCACAGTTTAACTTTAAATTTAATTTACAGTTGTGTGGCAACATTGACTGCAAAAATAAAGAATCCTTGAATAAGACACTCACAACATAAGAAATTCAGCTTAGATAGAATTTTAGAAAATCCCCTCATACACTACGAAAAACTAAGGCTATAAGATGCAATCCTTGCTACTGGAATAAATCCAGGTGGTATTCTTATTCAGTGATGGTCCGGTAGTAAATCCTTCTTCTATAACGTCTTCATAACTATAAGTTAAGGTTAATAGCAACAGAAACTTGCAACTCGTTTTTATTTATAAATCACGCTAAACTTTATTCATGGGTAAAGTTTATTTTCGCACTAATTCATAAGCAGTTCAAAAAACTAAAATGTTAATGGTTTCTTTAAGGATACTGTAATATGATACTATCTCTGCTTTTAGTGGATCTAGGGACCAGCAATTTAGTACATAGACTTATGATAGGAAAAAATAAAGGTAATTTAACTTTAACATATAGTCGCCATTTTTAATTATAGTTACTATCTCGGAGTTAAATACACTCTACTTCATCGGCTTCCAGTGTACTTGCAGATCTGAAATTTAGTACATTGATATAGGTATAGATATAGCTTAAATTTATTACGCTCTATTACCTCCGCTTCCAGTAGCCCTAGAATTTTGAAATTTAGTAAATAGAGTTAGTAGTAGATGATGTCTTGAATAGAAAATTAACGGTTTTTTCATTTTGATATATTTTAGCTATCGTGAAACTATTTTTGCTTTATTTTATTAGCCTCCAGTCCAGCATACTTTAAATGCTGAAATCAGGGTTATGGATTTATGGTACCTAAATCAGAAGATGGAATAGCCGCCATCTTAAAATCGGCAGGCCATGTCGACTCATGCATGTAATGTACGGTTAATAAGTAGTACATCTAATGTTTAGTTTTTTTTAATGCAGTGTGAGTAAAACGTTTTGTTTTAGCTATTGTAAAAAAATAATAATAATTAAGTACCTATAATAAAGTAGTCTGCCAAGTAGAGTTGACCGTCACCTCTGATCACAGCTCTGGGTTCTATTCCCGGACCGGGCCCCCTCAATTGTCACAAACACACAGCATTGTCAAACAAATGAGAAGCTGATCGAAAGATTAAGCGCAACCAGGTTTCGGCCTGGAAAACCATTGTTGACACTCTCAAGGTGGGTTGATAAAAAATGTAACAAACGTAACTGCAGAGCAGAGTTGTGAAGACATGGTTGACCGACACTTCACTCGTGAGTGAAGGGTTTGGTTGTCTGGTATCAATCCAGCATTGGATTGATAAAAGGGCAGCCTTTTATCAGTCCAAGACAGGATTCCGTTTCAGACATCAGAGAACATTTTGGTTCCGTGTCTTTGTTCTGTCAGTCGGTCTCACCAATAGAATTAAATGAATGAAATTTTCCCTGATGTATGAAACGAATTTTTGTCATGGAATTTTTGAAATCGAAGAAATAAAATATTTTGTTCTTCAGAACAATCACATAGCTTCCGTTACCTTTGGTAAGCTCGGAAGCAATTATATGTGAAAGTCACGTGATTGAATTAAAACCTTTACACCACTATTAAAATCAGATTTGCACATACAGTGGTTAGCATCCCCGACTGTCACCCAATCAGGTTAGGGTTTGGTTCTTTCCGGGAACACTAAATTGTTTAACCAATGTGAAACCGTTCTTACACCAAGGATTCTATTGATGTCAAGCCCAAATCCCTGGGGGCAAACACTAAAAACGGTAGGCATCTATTTATGAATTTAATATTCCTCTCATTCGCAATTTTATGGAAGTTGTTCAAGTCTAGAGTAACCCAATTTAATAATTTAGTTACCCTAACAAAAAATAAGACTATAAAAAATATTGTCTACTTTGAAGTATTAATGTAGTTAAAATGCAGCATAAATACATGATGATGATGCTAAGAATAAATAGTGCTCTAGGTAGGTGAATTTACTATTAAAAGCATTATCTATATAAATAACTGCAAAGTAAATAAATATGAAAATTATTGATTAAGTTAAATTTTAACTAAAAATATTATGGTATTTAAAAGCATAAGTGATGTTACTCCACTCTGTTTTTTTATAAGGGGAGTAACAATCTAAAGAATGCCAATATTATTATATATGAAACACATACAAAAAACAGCCGTTCATATCTTTTTTACTTTTCCTCACTACCTATGGTAGGAGAAGTATTGTTTTCACCCAAAAAATTTTTTCTAGATTTCAACGGAATTTTCCGTTTTGGGTGTTTTTAAGACCACCTGAGTGGTTTTCATTATGACGTCTGTCTGTATGTATTTGTGTATGTTATCATCGTAGCGCCCAATGTATTTAACCTAGAGAGTTAAAACTTACTTACAGAAAAATTAGTCCTTAACTGTAGTGGTGCCGCCCGGAAAATCAACTTTTTCTGCCATCTTGAACCCAGTTTGCTGAGTCAGCAAAAATTAAAAAAATCGTAAAAAATCGAAAAATAGTCCTGATCGAGTTTGGAGTTGAAATTGCCCGAATGCACCCCTCTGTGTGAAAAACAAGCCCACCAAATTTCATTTTGATATTGGGCGCCATTTTGAAGTTATTAGATAACATGTATAAAAAAATATCCTACTTGTCCTAAAATATGACGTAACAATAAAGATATTATATTTAATTGTTTTAATTTTATTTAACACAGCGTCAACCTCTAGACGGATAAAGTGTAAGTGTGCCGATCCGGCTAGAATAACAATAATCTTAACTTAATAACTAATATCACATTTATCATTTCATTTGTAATAGTTGCAATCATTTCCGGCAAGAGCATCTAGATTGTCATTTCATATCAGTAGTCAATTAGATCTTCTTTTATTTTGCTCTTTTACTTTTGTGGCCTTGGGTGTTTTAGAAAGGACATTGTAGGCTGAATATGTTCTGTGATTAAGTGGTCAAATAAAGATCTTCCTTAATCTATTGTATCACAAGAGAAGAGTTCTTTCTTTCTTAAGTACATATAGCAATGCAAGTGAATGTTCTTAACTTGCACAATATTGAAAGTTTATGTTAATTTATTTACTCTTTTTAATTTATGTTTTGTACTCTGCCTTACTCGTGATTTCTTTTCCCTGGATTCCTCATTCTCCAGATTCCTTACTGATCCATTTTTCCTGCCCTCTATTTGCTTTAGGTTTTGTTTAATTGGTTCTCACAGTTTAAACTATTAATTTTCAGAGCTAAATGCTCAATACTTAATTACACTTAAGAAATCAGAAGAATTTGATAAAGAATTGGGAAACGCCTTAAACAAACTTTATAAATAATTACATAAGTAAAGATATTGAATCCGTTTTATAGATGAATAGGGTTATTAAAAAAGTACGCTCTTTTTCATTTCGCGGGAATGTTGTTGTTTTAAGTTTTGCAGCACTGCCACTCTTTTTTTGTAATCTGTTATTACTGCGATTAAATGATCATTTGTCGTTTTGTAATGATTTTATGCTATGGAACCGCTTAGTATCGAACAACCATTCTAAAACTCTCAACAAGAACGGGTAAAGCTATGCAGAGATCCTTCAGATACTCAACCCGATCTTTGAACGTCGGCATATCCCTGCAGCGTCATCATTAAGGAGGTGATGAAGTTTCAAGAAGTCACTTGTTATGTATAACAAAAAATCTTCAGAGGTAAATTAGGTTTATTTTGACTAAAAGGGGGGAATGGGATAATTTTAAATGAAGAAGGGGGAATTACAAGGTGAAATTTGACACTTAAGCCATGTTCACAAGGAAAAGCTTCATATAATTGGGCCTGGTTCTTTAATGAAGCAGTTAGTTTTTAAGTTTCTATGTGTGGACTTTATCTATTTTAAGGGTTATATAATAATAACAATAGAAGTCAATTTTAAAACAAATTATATACCAACAGTTAAAATAAAACACTAAATATTCCTGGATTCCAGAAAAAAATGTATATTAAATTTAAAGTGAAACTATAGATGACCACATATGCGGTGAAAGCTACTGAAAACTTCCCTCTAAATTTGCAGAAGAGAGGAAATTTGAATTTATACATTTTTGGCAGTTTCAAATGGTTACAGAATTCATTTTTAGATGTAGATTCTCTAGATTAGATGAACTAACCTGGTTCATATAAGAAGTCTTGATGATGCATTGCAGATCTACATACAATTGGCATCCTATATATGATATACATAATTAAAAAATGTACAAATAATTAAGAGCTCTTAGTTAAGTTAGTTTAACCTCGCTTAATTTAAGAATTTTAGTGATCCTTAGTGCTAAGCAACACGATCAATTAAAAATAAATACAACAAATATTTCGCACCAAAGCACGGTAATCTATCTAGTATCTAGTATGGGCTCTTAGTATGTAAAAAAGTGTGTATCATACATAGTATGTACACATTATATGTAACAGTAGCTTGATCCCCATTCTTTGATTTAAAATGTGTCGATTGTTATTTGCATTTATTTTTAATTTAATAGGTTTATAAAATTAATTATAAATCAAATAAACTCAATAAGTTTTTTTTTTTAACTGTAATCGATATAATTTAAAATTATATTATAAAATATCAAGAAAATGATAAATTTTAGTTAAGGAATAATGTTTTTAAAGATGGTAGCGTGAAATTTTTAGTTGTGATTCAATAATTAATTAAATCATTGTAGAAACCAGTATAGATTCGTATCACCAAACTTCTGTTATCAGGTTACATTGATAAGGTTCACCTCAATTTATCAACAGTTACACCTAAATCAAGATCTGGCGAAGGAAGTTTATTCTGAAAGAAAAAGAAATAATATCATCAATGTTAAAATAAATTAATAAAATGTTACAAAAAATACAAATGTATTAAACAGGTAACAATCTAAATTTCAACCACTAAATATATAAATCGTTATAAAATTAATGGTTGATAACAAATTAAGTTGAAAAATAATTTCACCACTTTTTGCAAAGTATAGTAGGTAAATAATGGACTAGAAGGAATTAAATGGTTACATTTTGATTACCTCTTTATTTTTAACGAAGAAGCAGTGCAATAATTTTCCTGCATATTCACAAGGTTCATGTTCACTGGCTGGAAAGCAATAAACAAATAATTACAACATAAATGTAATAAAAACAAAATAATTAGATAATAAACACAATATTATTACAAAAACAGTTATGTAAAAAAAAAAAAAATAATAATTAAAAAATAGGCCAAGTCTCGGCTAAAACGTTGAGATCATAAGTTTAGCCATGTCTCTATGTTCTAATAAAGGCCAACCAAGAATTGTTGGCAGAATCTGAGAAGTGAGCTAGTGTTGTTTTCTGTGTCATGTGTGGTCAGTTTTTGACGCTGTAAATTTGCTAATATTGATTTCATTTTTTTTATTGTCATTGAGAACTATTATTTAGAGAATAAAAATGATTAGCACCAGACTTCGGACTATACAGACTTTGGCATTACTCAGAAGTTAAGATTTTGTAGAAAGCTAAGTTTACAGTTTTTCCCGAGTGCTATCACTTCTAGGTCGATCTTTATTTAGGTCTAATCCATCCAGCACATAAAGTGATGTTAATTAATAAGTGTAAAATTATAAATTAATTTTGAAGTTCTCTATTAGGTAGTGCTAGCAATAATTTTATTCAAATTATTTTTAAGTGGTAGTTATTTTATTTTTTTTTAGCTTTGAGAGGGGCAAAGAACCAGCATTTTTTGGACTTTCTTTGTATATTAAGTTTTACCCTTGTACTGATTGTACATTGAGACAATCAGTAAGTGTCAAAAATAACAACAATTTAGGCTCTTATATATTATGAACTAATATCGGTGGTGTTGTGAAATTTTTATTTCTTGTTCAGTTTGTGATGAAATCATTTAAAAATTTAAAATTAGTTTTATATATCTATGTATCTTTAATAGGTGTGCTTATAGGAGGAGCTTAATAACATTGATTTTACGATTAAATTGACTTCAAATCAATAGATGGATACCATCGATTATGCAGTAAAATAGACAGTTGTACACAGAGTTCAACTGCATCCTATGAAAGATAGGATATTACGCGTTAGTGGAGGCCATCATAAAAGATAGAAGGAAAAGTCTCCCCAAGTAAAATGATATATTTATTATCAGAACAGCTTTCGGCCTCTATGAGGCCATCATAAGTGCTAGAAAAGATGAAACGTAAACTAAGCACAAGAACTCATAGGGGAGGAGTGTCATGCAAAGCCAGACCCTGTCACAAGACTTGCACTTGTTTCATTCGCTCTATTGATAAATTCACGTTTTCATCTTTTCGGCACTGATGATGGCCTTAAAGAGGCCGAAAGCTGCTTTGACAATAAATTTATAATTTTATCAGGAAAGACTTTTCCTTTTACCTTTTTATGTCAATGAAAGTTATTTAACAAATTTAAATGTAATTGAGTGTTCATATAAATTGAGAGTTCATTTTCTTTGATAGTCCAATAAAATTTTAACTAAAAACAGGATTAATCGATTATATAAAAGTTAAAAACTTAATACGCGCATGCGCAATTCGCACAAATAAGCTCAAAAAGGTTCAGTGATGAATGCTACTGAAGAGTTGATTAAAAATATATATAATTTTGAGTCGTGTTTTTTGTGATGTTTTATCTCTTATGTGACTCAACGCCGGATTTTGCCTTTTGCCGAAACTGATCATGGCCGAGAGGCCGAAAACGGTTTTTAGAGAAATAAGCATTAATTTTGTTGAGAGGCTTTCCGTTTTTTATTATTCTATAACGTATATGCTTAAATAACACTCGGCTGTATATCAAACTTCCATAAGAATCACCGTCTAAACAAAAACATAATGTAGTTCGATTCTCAGAGAGTAAGATGTATATGAATTGGTATCATATTTAGTAACGGATTTATTAGAACAAACCATACTTAAGTATCAGCGTTGTGACATCTAACAATCTATCATCAGAAAATATTTAGCCGGTCAATCAATGGTATTGAATCTCTCTTGAAATTAATTCTCTATGCAATAAAGTTGATGATATTGAACTCCGTCTCTGTACTTTTTTAACTTTTACATATTTTTCCTATGTGAGGGTCAAAAAGTTGCAGCAGTGTTTTAAATTTTTACTCTCAAGCTTAACTAACGGTTCGGGAGATATGAACCAAAGTGCGACGGACAGACAGACACCTTCGGCATAAGGGTTTCGAATTCGAGGAGGATCTACGAAACCCTAAAAAGCAACATAAATCGTTTGAATAACATTTTTAAGAAAATAAATTGGGTTAAAAATAGATGCTATGTTATTACCTGCATTTTGTTTGCAGTCAAGAGTATTTTTGTGAGCGATTTCTCGGTGGGCCTCCTCCTGCAAATGAATATTGTGAAGTGCATCCCAGCTTTCCACAGATATCTCGTTATTTTTAACCTAAACCACAGAGCAATGTCAATAAAGTAATAAGTAGTTACGTATCATTTTATAAAAAAATAGTAAATTTGATCAAATTGATTGCAGTTGATCTAAATATCTCTAAAGAGTACAACCCTTTTTAACATTGCTTAGCAAAAAGTGAAAAAGAAATGGCGCATGAAAGGCGAGATATTTGAAAAATTTCAAAGCTTTAAGTATTTGGAATTCTAAAATCTTTTGCATCAAGAATAAATATAACGTTAATAAGAATATTAAGGCAAGGATTGCTTCAAAGAAACCGTAGCTACTTTGCCTTTCGATTTGTGTTCAGGTGCCAAAACATTAGTTCCAAACAGCTTGTTTATTTAAATATGAAAGACAACGAGTAACTAACTAGTTCCGAAATAAATCAGATATCTATGGTGTCAATCATTCATATTTAGGGAGAGACCCGATTAAGGGACATCTTGAAGGAAATAGTAAAAGAGGAACGTCCTGACAAAAGTAACTGGGAGATTGAATTTTGAGACATGAGGATGAAAGGGTGTGATTCTAGAGTGGGTGAGCAGGAAAATGTACAGAACTGTGGTTGAAGAAGGAATCCGCAGACGGAAGTATTGGCACCAACCAAGAAATCAGGGATATATGAAGATACACGGCCAACCTGTCATAGTTTTAATTATGGTTACAAAGGATGGAAGAATCAGCTGGATAGGTCAAGTCACCCAGTAAGCATCAGGGAAGAGCCCTTAAGATATTGATGGGCGAGTATCCTGGAGAAGGTAGAAAAAGAGGAGGTCTCTTAACAAGGTGCTGGAAAATAACCAAGATGACTTGAGGAGAAAGAGCAAGGTCCCCTACAGCAACCGTACGCTAAAGAGATGATTGTAGATGTGTAGTGACAGCTAGAATAAAGCTTTTCATAGACATATGGTGTAAAATTATTTGCATGAGCAGAATTTACTCAATTGATGATGAATAGTTAGAATAACAGTAAGCCGGTTTGTGTCTGTGTAATGTACAGGGTACACTGAAAAAAATCGTGCATATTTCTGTGGGTGTAATTCGGAATTATACTTTATTGTATGACCAACACGGATATTTGGATGAAACAACTTAAAATGTTTGAAAGATATGTCCTAATTATATGTTAAATATTTTTTGACAAATATAATTCTGAAATAACCTTTTTATTATGAATCAAATGTTTGATAGACAAATAATACCTCAAAATGTATAGTGTCAATGGGAGATATTAAATAAAGTATGAATCATAAAAATAAGAAATATGAAAACAAAACATATATTGGATAAGTAAGAATTATACCTTGACGAATATTTTATATCAAATATAGACTATAAACGCAGATCTTTTTAAACATATCAGTAAAGGTATGTTTCATGATGTATTCCTTTTTTCAGTCTAATGATACATGCCTGATTAAATATCCTTCTTTTACATTGTCCAATCAATCATATATAATATATTTTTAAATCCATGTATGTATGTATCGTTAGTAGTGGTAAAGGCTCTTGGAACTACTTCTATCAGTGTTTCTCTAGCTTCTTTAGAGTGTACATGTGCTAACTGGCCTTAGGCTCCACTCGTGTTATATTGCATTTTTGAGTAAATTGCCCCTGTTTTTTCCTTACTCACCTGCCGCTTCAGTTTGATTTTTACGTCCTTTCAAGGTAAGATAATACTTTTTCTGAATTACAGTTGTTATATAAAAAGCGACAAATGTTTAAACAATATTTTACAAATATGTTTATGTAATTGTATGTTATTTTTCCATATGTATATAAAAAAATTACATACGAGTATATATATTCCTGTTTTTTTTCCATATTACTCTATATTATTTTATTATAACTTCCTATTTTAAAAATATATTTAATACATTTTTCCCTTTTTATAACATATATATGTGTGTGTGTAGTGTGTATAGACGCTTCTTATGTTTGTATTATAACTACACAATGTAAATATAACTTCATGTAGGATTTGTTTTTGTATAGATGGACAGACCGAGTACCTTTAAAAGAGATGCTGAGGAAGAGGATATTCTTTGAATATTTGTTGAGCCCAACAAATATTAAAATATTGTAGCTCTTCTTTTATATTAGTCAATTGTTCTTCACTTCAAAGTGAACAGTGTTCTTCACTTGTCAAAGTTTTTTCACTTCTCTAATTATGTTATGATATTATGATAATATAGGTAATTTTTTGTAGCTATTTCTTAATATAATTTGATTGTAAGTTCAATCCAAAGTATAAAAGTGTAAATAAATATCTGCATAGTTTTAATATTGTTATCGTATTTTTCATTTAATTAAATATATTTAAAGTTTATTTAATCAAATGTTCTAATTTCTTCGTCAAGTAATAATACCCTTTACAACACCTTTCCCATAATCCAAACATATATTATTGTACAATACCCCCTGTATTTTTTCAATCATATCCCCCTGAATGTTTAATCTGAGTCAGTACGCCCTTCTGTATGTTAAACGCTATTATGTAGTGTATGCATCACTAAATATTTCGCATGCAAAATACTTACTGAAATATATTTTATGCTGATTATTGTATGATATATACAGTTTGTTCCAAGATAGTGTATCCGAGTGAAAAAAAAAATCTTATTATTGGGTTTTCGCAAAAATTCCTGGTTGTTCTTAAACCTCTTAAAGTGTTACTATTTCCTTGAATTTGTGTACAGCAGTTTCTTAAAGGTGGTGACACACTTGAGCATTCGCCCCGAATGAGCATGCATTCGCCCCCGAATGAGCATGCGTTCGCCCCCGAATGAGCATGCATTCGCCCCGAATCGCTTAGATATGGAGAGGACGAGCCGAACGGAAACGCATGCTCATTCGGGGCGAATGCTCAGGTGTGTCTCCGCCTTTAAATCTTTAAAAAATTACTAAGAGTTAACTAGCCTTATTTTTATGTAATCCAAAACATATGATTTAGAAAAGTGGTTTAATAATTGAAAAAAAACAGGTAAATATTAAATTTTAGTTAATTTTCTAAAATATTGCATTTGAATTTGTTTTATAAAATAAATAATAATCGAACAATAACTAATAGTTCACACTGTAAACTAAAGTGTGACTATTTTTTGTTGTTAGATTATTATTTATTTTTAGAAAACAAATTCAAATGCAATATTTTAGAAAATTAAATATTTTATAAAATTATTAAAATGTAATATTTACCCGTTTTTTCAATTCATAAACCACTTTTCTAAATAATATTTTTGGAGTTCATCAAAATAAGGCTAGTTTATCTTAGTAATTTTTTATTGTTTTCAAGAACATTGTACACAAATTCAAGTAATTATTATCACTTTTAGATGTTTTTGAACAAGCAGGAGTTTTTATGACGAATGACTTTCGTTTAAATACCCAAAAGTAAAAAACATTCTTAGTCTCGGATACACTATCTTGGAACACACTGTATATATCATACAATAATCAGCATAAAATATACTTTAGTAAGCATTTTGCATGTGAAATATTTAGTAATGCATACACTATATAGCGTTTAACATACAGAAACATAAAGAGCTTACTGACTCAGATAAAACATTCAAGGGGATATATGATTGAAAAAACACAGGGGATATACAACCCGTAGGAAGGGTAGTACTCTACCAAATGCGGTATGTTTCATAACGACAAGTGTATCTTTTGAACTGAAGATATATAGGGCGTTGCATATTTCAATCTAAGTCAAATATAATTCATACCTACACTGGTATAACGTTAAAATGAATGATACCAATTAATAGACGTTACTAGTGAATCCAATATTTAAACTACTTATAGAAAGTATGTTTTATGCATAGCATTTAATTTATAGTACCGACCGCAGCATGAACCGTACATCAAGAAGTATAAAGATGTTTTCTTTCATACTTTATTCAGTATTATACATACATTCCACCCTGTATAAGTTATCTTTATAACAGGATAATTCTTGTTTTATATTTTAACCCATTATATGATTCACACTAGTGATATAATTACAACATTATATTTTAGGATATATATGAAACATAAAATCGGCTACTGAATGCCAAAATGCAGGTTTTAAAGTATGTTTCAGTCCTTATTTTAGTGATTTTGGCACAACATTTTTTTCAGTGTAGGCAAAAAAAACCGCACTTTTTTTTATCACTTTATTACTCAGCTTCTGTAATAGATAGAGATATAGGGTTTGCGGGGTCTGAAAACTATATTCTTCTACTTTAAATTTCATATCTATAACCTAACAAACTATTGGGTGAAAGCCATGCAATGATGGTTTGAAGTTGGATCTTAAAAAAAGTTGTCCAGGCAGTTTTTATCAAAGAAATTTATTTAAAAAATTAATATTTCACAAAATTTAAAAAAAATAAAAACCTAATGCATATTTTACAGATTTAATTGTTGTTTGGTTCAATATGTCGTCCTTGCTCATTTACGACAGCCTAAACTTTCCTCCTCCAGTAGGATATGGCCCCCATCAGCAATAGTTGATTGACGCATATCATCCCAGGCAGGAAGAAGTTCAAAGTTCATCAGCGTCCTTTATTCTGCCCCCCACGTACACTTTTTTTTCTAACTAACTCCTGACCGAAGAAGTCTGGGGCACCATCTTGCATAAACGTGTAATTTAGCATTTCATCTTCAACTTCAAGCAACATTGTGCTTAACAAATCTTCAATATTTGTTATAACACATAAGGACTCCTCCCACTTACCTGCAAAGAACCCCGACTCCACTATATGGTTAGTTATTCTCTCAATACCATAATACCAGACATCGATTAATACTCGGACAACGACATTTCTTAAAACCATAATTCAAAACGTCATTGCATGGCTGTCACCCAATAGTTTGTTATAGAAGAATGTTCTTTTCAGACCCCGAAAACCCATATCTCTAACAATTACAGAATCTGAGCTGTATAAGTGTTCAAAAAAGTTCGGGTTTTTTTGCCTACCCTGTATAATATATTTGTTGAACCTTTTAACTTATTAAGTAATACGTGTACAAGATTCTAAAGCTATATCACCCAGTATAAATGTACCTGGTTGCTTTTTTAATTATTAATAAAAAAAACAATAAAAATTACTAATCCAGAATTGGTCAAAAAGCAGCTAGCCAAACACTGAAACAAAAAGAAAATTAAATAACTCATTAAAAGAAAGCAGGATAATGATCCCCCAAACAGATGTATCCAGTGTTTAAGGCTATGCCGGCTAAATTTAGGGATTCCAGATTCAATTCCCGGCGGTGGAGAATAAAGCAATATATCAATGACTAAAGTAATATAATGTATCATTTAATTACACAATACATCCCTAAAACTTATTAATAGAATTTCGTCCAAAATCATAATCTGAATTGGGGAGGACTCAGAATGTTTGAAAATCTTTGGGTAAAACATTATAATTATTAGTAACAGACTAAGACTGTAGTATAATATGAAATTATATATTTTTTGTACATTACCTTCTCATCATTGGTTGTTAAATCGTAATTATGAGAAAAAGCTTTCATCACGATTTCTGAAACAGTTAACGTAAAATTAATTGTATATCATAACTAAAACATTAACATTATATTTGTACTGAAATAATATATTTAGCTCAATGAGCGTAGGAGTGGTAGAATCTCTCCACACAGAACAAGTGCCTCAGACTGTCTGAGCACAACATTCACTTACAGTCATATTTACTATTATCAAACTTTATATTTATTCATAACAGCTTGGGTTTCCGGTGAAATCCGCGTCACGAAGGGGTTGAAATCCGACGTTTCGCTTCCACTACTGGAAGCATCTTAAAGTGAGGTGCATCGTTGTGATATCTCGAAGCAAACACAGGATATACTGACTACTGGAGAGAAGAACAGCGTATTTATAGTGGGTTCCTAGATTGTAGATTGTACCTGGGTGTTCCATTACACGGGGTGATTCTTTGTCGGGATGATGCAATCAGGCAGGAGTTATCGCTGATCTGTGGTCGTTGTTTTTCACCGCTCTTACGTGTTCTTGAAGGCGGGTTGAGATCAATCTACCGGTTTGCCCGATGTAGTTCTTGCCGCAACTGCATGGGATCTGGTATACACCGCAAGTCTTGAGATGTAATTGGTCTTTTGGTGACTTTAGGAGGCTTCTGGTGGTCATAATTGCGTTGAAGGAGGTCCCGATGCCATGTTTTCGGAGAATCCGGCTTATCTTATCTGTTGTACCTTGGATGTATGGGAGTTAAGCCTTCCGCTGGTCTTCCGTCCTTTCTGCTGGGGTGCGTTCCTCGGTGCTCTCTTCGCGTTGGATGGTTCGCAGTATGTCTTCCTTCTTGAATCCATTCCTTGTTGTTGTATTCCTTATTGTTTAGGAATAAATTCACTTCTTGATTTTCCTCTAGGTATAATTTTAGTGAACATCTATGCCGAATTTCCCATTCAGAAGCCTCACGTTTCTGCACAGTCAACCAACGTGTAAATCCATCAAGTTCTCAAATTCGAATTTGGCACCTTACAATAGTTTCTTTCTATGTATAAACTATATAAGAAAGTAAAACACGGGGATTTCCAATATCATTGGATTCGTAGCTATTAACATTTAATAGATTTTATAAAAACCTTAAAATTTGATTTGCAACTTTTTTTTAACTTGATTCTGCTTAGATAACAATTCGCTGTTCCAATACTTTTTCGACACCCTATAAAAATAAAATTTTAAATCAATTTGAAAATTGTTACCGTTGGTAACGCTCGGGAATTGATTCATACAATTCACTACTACTTCTATAAGCGTCTCCCCATTGCAACTCTGAAATTAAATATGAGGATAAATTTTAGTTAAAACATCACAAATCTATGACAATATATAATCATGATAGAGAAACAAATTTAATTATTAAACTAAAACAACTTATATTAGAACTATATAATGGACTGCACCACTCAATGAATTGTCTGCGCCAATGGTTTGGTAATTGACAGCAGAGGAAGACAAGAGAAATATTTGAGGAGTCAGCGCTAGGCGTGGGCTTTAACGTTAACGGCAAAAAACCAAATGATAAGATAACGAAAATATCTAGGGCGGAATGTGCACTTCTTAAGTGTGGGCCACAGATCATTTGCAAGATTTCAAGTATTTAGAGTAGTCGTCAAAGAGACAAATTAAATTCATCAAGAGATAAAGCCAGGGTTGAGCGTAGGGAACCCAAGCTATAGCTCTCGGAAAAATCTTTCTAAATCGAGAAATCGGTCCCCAGATAAGTCGTGATCTACGGTTCAAGTACATGGTAATCGAATGCTAAGAATTTGGGAGAAGAAATCACGAGGAAGGTAAAACTGCAACTCTACAAGACTAGAAATACTGGCTGAGATTAAAATTAGAAAACGTGAGATAGCTGACTTTTAGAAATAATGCCTTATCAAAGACCTCTAAACTAAGTGTTCACTGGGCACTAAAGGCAAAAGAAAAAGAGGACGACCACGCCAAAGATGGATAGATGATGTAGAATGTTAACATCCTCAGAATGTTATCTGTGAGTCAGAGCTGAACGTAGGAAAAGGACAGTTAGCAGTGTAATCACTTGACCGCAGCCGACTAAGTAAGTATGTACTCGTATGTACCTCGGGGCTAGTTTCGAGCCACTAGTAAAGTTATCCCGTTTACTACTTGTTTATCCGGCTTGTGGTAAATAGAGTTAAAGACTAATGACTTCTTTACGAGCTAGTAACCAGTAATCACGTTACTACTAACGGCTTGTAGGAGCCAAGAGACCCATGGCGACACCTGCTAGTCCAATAGCCCCTAGTTCTACTGAACTGTATGAGGAATATGAAATTTTATGGAACATCAGACCAACTTCTGATGGTCCAAGTAATCACAATTGATTGCACTAATAACATTAAAGAGGATAATGCTACGACAAAACTGATGGGTGAGTTACCACTTGTATCCTTTAAAGTTTGAGCCACTTTTTGAAGCTTTATGGGGTGTAAGATGACTCTTTATTGATCTGTTAAGGCACTTCTGTTTGTCGCGATGCTTTGATTGTATTTTAAATTTAGAGTTAAATTTAAGCTAATAGTCCAAGTTCATTTATTAATCTGGTTTAGTTTAGCTTAAACTAAAGATTCATCTTTTGAAGGAATTAAAATAAAGCAGATGGTAGTGCTGATTAGAAAATATTGATATGACAAGTGAAATATTATTATTAGTTAAAGAATTTATCCATGTAAGTAAAAGCAAACGTTGATAGGTTTCTATTTGTTCTTGATAATAATGACATTTTTTAATCGACTTGTAAGAAAAAACAATTACAATAATTTTTTACTTTCTCATAAACGTTGTAAAAATACATGAAGAAAGAATTTTGAATGACCTGAGTCCAAAAATGTGTATTTTATAAAATCTATGTCGCGGACCCTAAATTGCTGGGTCGATTTCGATGAGAAGCGGTAAACATGAGAGTTTAAATTAATGTCAATCCAAAGTTATATTATTTGGAATGATTTTCACCTGTTAGACTGTATTCATAAGTCCCAGTTATTGGTGAAATCTATTTGTAAGTTTACTCCGCTAAAGATTTAAGTACAGTCGATGCAGTTAAAAAGGGAAACAAAGTGTTTGCCAATAAGGTGTTACCTAGGTTCCTCACATCCAATTAGTAAAACAATACTTTTCCTTTAGGTAAGGAAAAAGAATAAACCGTCTCATACATTGAATAAAGTATAATGAGATAGACATTACAATATGAGTGACTAAAAATTAAGTTATGCGAGTGAAAGTAATATTGATAGAAGATTGAAATTTCCACTGAGAAATGGCAGAGGTGAGACACTGTATGTATTATACTGAGGTTAAGTAAACATGTATATGAGGGGTATTTAGCACTAAGGTTGTTTTGTAAAAAGGTCGTGTGAAGTTGCCAACATCCCGTTTTATAATAATAATAGCGTAATATTCATTGTTTCTCAAAAAATGTTTAGAAGGGTTCTTTGGCTTCGGTTATCTCCTAATCGAAGACCACACATTGTAATACGAGTGTTTAAAGTCGCGGCGATATTTAAGGGGTAAATTCCTTGGACTATTTTAAGAGTACATAATTACACCTTAGAAGATTTTTCGAAGATTGTTTCATTTCTAATATACAGGGCCAGGTAAATAGTGGACTTTACTATAAAGCTGTTTTGGAAACTTTTAACTACAAGTCAAATTAAAAATCGAATTGCACCAGCGGCAACTGATTTTAAAAGATCTACAACATTGGACCTTTAACTTTTTGTCGTATCCTCAACGTTTGTACTTTAGTTACAGCTATTTTTTTTTTTTTTAATTTATATTTTTCTATCGTAAATTATTTGAAAGGACTTGCTTTAGCAACTGTGCCATTTGTTGATTTTAAAAAATATTGGTAAATGTACCTTGGTACGAATTGTATTTTTTTAATATTTTGTTTTGGGATTATTTATATTTATTTGATTACTTAACTTATGGGATTGTTTATTTATTTATATTTTATCCTTTTGTACCCAGGGGTATAGGGTACAAAAGTCAAAATACGCGGAACCTATCATGATGTACCTATATCGTTGAAAAGCTCTTGAATAGTACAGTAAATATTGGTATGCATTGCTTTGTAATATTTCTCATTCTTATTGGGATAAAATTGAACAAAAAATGTTTGTTAGATAGTCCTGTATCTTCGAAATGACACCAATTTTCGAAAAATGGTCTATGGTGAAATTATTCTGAAAATAGTCCAAGGAATCGCCTTCTTAAATATTTTTAAAAACCCTATATAATATACCAGGTGATAATTTAAATCCAAGATGGATTCTCTAACCATTTCTAGTGACCTTTGCATGAAGTAGTTCTGTACTCTGACTAGTATAACCTAATGAATTGCATACGTAGCAAATGACAAAAAAAATAAACTATACATTAAGAATTATAATATTAGTACATAGTTGTTTCGGAACTTACCCACCCCCCTTTGTGTACAGCAAAAATTTATTAATTTAATGTTTAAAAACTTACTAGAGGTAATGTTTAATATAAAACCATTTTCGATCACTTTAGTTGGTCATAATCATTTATGAGACAAAAATTAGCTTAAATGAATCAATTTTACTGTCAACATAGACCACATAAATGTTATTTTTATTTTTTTTTATGTTAGTTTTAAATCTATCTTCATTTATTTTTTAAAGCTAAAACACATAAACTAATACAATACTTCGTATATGTATAAGTACTCACGGTGAAGCATAGAGCTGAAAGAAGAGAGGGTATTAAAATCCTTGCTTCCATACTGGTTTGAGTTATTATCTATTCCACTACTGAGTTCACTTGTTAAACCACGTTAAGACTACTTAGATCCTGTTTCATGTTTATATGTAAGTATAATTATAGGATATTTCCTCCTCCTATCACCCATTGTTACCTTTAATTACGTCTAAAATACATATTCGTATACATTTATTCTCAGAATAAATTAAATAAAAAGTCCAGTCATGCACCATGACCATGACTTAATGAGCGAATTTTCAAAGAAATCTGAGTATTATTGGCTTATGATAATATAGGAAAATTTTGGTTTAGAATTTGCATTGGTGAAAAAAAAAAAATTAGTACACAGGGGTACGATGTACAAAAGTCAAAATAGTATTCACCCTTTAAGATGCATTTCGTTGGAAAGCTCTATAAGAGTGCAATAATTGTTGTTATGTACACTTTTATCATATTTTCATATAAAAGGGGGGTAAAATGGAAAAAACACGTTTTTATGCTATTTTTGACCCCTAAATGAACTCATTCATTTCTGGCCAACGAACTCATCCTTTCTTTTGATATTATTGACATTTTAAAATATGTTTGAAATTTTTAAGTGCATCTTAAGGGGAGATATCGTTTGGAGTGATACATATATACGTATAGTATACATGCATACATACATAAAAAAGTGTTACATTTTAGGAATCGATTCAAAATGGTCTAAAACGGATTTTCATGGAAAAAATTCGCAAAACAAAAATTTTGAAGCCATTGCAATAGCATAATTTTCTTTGAAAATTCGCTAAAAGAATTATATTTTTAATTAGTAATTAATATATGGCTGTTTTTATAGATTTGAAGAAAGGCTTCGATACTGTTTCCCATAATATTTTGCTAAACAAACTTAACTCGATAGGGATTAGAGGGACTTGTATAGTTTTTTTTAAAAAAGCTACCTATCCAACCGAAAACAACAAGTAAAACTGGAAGGTAAATTTAGTGAACAAGTAGTTGTAAATTTCGGAACAACCCAGGGAACAGTGATAGCGCCCTGGTTTTTCCTGATTTACGTAAATAACTTACTGAAATTAAAAAATACATACTCGGAGATAATATCTTTGGTTGACGACATTTTAGTATATTTCAGAGGTTCTACCTGGAACGAGGTTTTACTTAAAGCATCTGAAGGAATGACTAAAATACAATCATGGTTCGACTGAAACTTACTCACTCTTAACTTAGACAATACTAAATACATGACTTTCTCACACGACCTACGGGGACAGCCTCCTCCTGACACGACTACACTGATCTTACACGACTCACACTGTACATACCCACTCACACCTGACCCCACCTGCGCCTGTAGAGCAATGATAGAGAGAGTAGACAACAATAAATACCTGGGAGTAATGATAGATTCCAACTTAAATTGTAAAATACATAAATGGGTGGTAAACCGAATAAGAAAAACTTTATACAGCTTTGTACAGATACGAGAATTCAGTAACAAGGAGACTTTAAAAGTATTATACCATGCACTAGTAGAGTCTATACTGAACTACATATTTTATTTTGTCTTGGGGAAGCGCAGTCGCGGCCAATATAGAACCGGCAAAAAATTGGCCAGAAAACAGGTATTTAAATAATCCTAAAAAACCATCAAGATATCCTTCGTAATCGTATTAATACACAGATCTTTGTAAATACAATACAGGCTTTTATTCGTATTCTTCTCTCCAAACCCTTTCATTTGATACCAATATCATGGGCGTGCTTAAAAAATAACTAATCCGCCATCTTGGGATGTCCGCCATATTGGATTTAGAATAACGTCTCATAGCTAACCATGCATTGTCATCCAAACTAAACATGTATGCAAAATTTCAATTCAATCGGTTGAGAATAACTGCTTTAAAATTCAGTTGCAAGATTTGACCCGAACATACATACAAACAATGCAAGTTAAATAAAAGCTTGTAATAAAAGTTAATGATATTTATTCTAAAAGATCTAAAATAAACAAAACAATTCAAATTCCAAACTGCAACAAAACAAAGACATGCTACATACGTAGGACCGAAATATTACAACGAATTGCCTCATCGTTCAATGAGGCAATTCGAGCATCCCCCCCCCCCCTACAACCCCTCAACTGTTCCTACGCTGAATGTGGAGCAAATGATAGGAATGTTAGTGTATCTAGGTGGCCAAATGCTGCTAAATATCTATATATGCTCCTACTATCAGAATGTTAAGTTCTTTCAATGTCATAGGTCTCGTAGTTCTTCAATCTCCATAGACCTTGTCAAGCTCTTAACTTCACTTTTATTTGACTCTAATGTGTGGGAATAAACAGTTTAGAGAATCCTTCCTTAGGAACCGTACAAAAAGTCATGAAATCTGACCAAAAACCACTTGTGTGGTAAAAAAAAAAAAAAAAAAACACTCCGCCAAGTCTGTGGTCCAAAAAAAATGTGAAATCAACTTTCTGTCCCGCCAAGTGATGTTGGCACTGCCCAACACTGTCAACTTAGATATTTATCAGCTTCTTCTCCTTGGCGGTGTGCCTGCAGTACTACCCAAAGTTAATTGGTTGTATTCCACGCATCCTCTGCAAAGAAAGTAGTAGTTGCATGGGGTCATTCCTTGAAAGCTTAATTTGTATATTACTTATTTCTATTTTATTTGCTTTGTGATAATGGAAAGGATTTACTGCAATGATCATTGTGGCATTGAGAAGAGCCTTCAACAACACTGTTAAAAGGCTTTCCTCTCCAATGTGCGCCTGCATATATTACTACTAGTTGTCTAAAACTAAGACTATGAGGTGAACAAGTATCTTTCCACACAAACCTCATGTGGCAAACGTGGAGGTGAAACAAGAAATTGTTGGATAATCCTTATAATGAGAATGGTATATTTAAGGATATTTTGAATTTCTGCGCATTTCCCGCCGTAGAGTATTTATCATGTATTTAGTCATTTATAATATGTGTTGAGATATTTATCATGTGTTCAATATGTTCCGTATAATCATATGTTTGTAACTATACACTTTGCTGTGCGTGACCATAGCAACCCGTTGTTAAAACTATGTTTTACGCCGGTAAATAGTTGTCTTATTTTAACATCCAAGCGTTTCCAAGTCAAGAAAAAACCTTAAGACTCGCCACCCAAGACCAACTTAGCCAGGGCCCGCGGTACAAGCATCTTTACTCCTCTCCCAAGGTAAATGCGTCGACTTTAAATATCATTAGTATATTGTTCTCATTATTATTCAACCAGCGTGTTTTGTCTTCCTGTCACTTGAGCCCTCTCAAACGGGAATTCGCCAATTGTATTGGTGTTTGAAGAATATTAAAATTCCAGTTTCAGGAAATGGAGAATGGACCATGGAGAAGAAACTAGAAGAGAACCCATCAATGTGTCTAACGTGTTAAAGGAGGGATCAGGGTCCCCAAACCTACAAATTAAGGTCAGGACGGAGAGTGAAATAGAGGCTATTCTTCTAGGGGAGCCTAATAGAGGACCAACAAGAACCCCCACAATCCCTAGACATGGAGACTCGTTCCATAACCCCGGTAAGTCTTGAGTAAGGCCCTATTAGGTCTGACTCGATTGAGTGGGAAGTGGAACGGAGACAGAAAAAGGCGACCAAGAAGTGGCTACAAAGGGAAAGACGAAGGAGCAGGACGAGAGAGGAAAAGGAGAGGAAGGGGGGGGGGGATGAAGGGACCCCGAAAGGGGACTCTATGACCCACACCTCTACCCGAGACCTTAGGCCCTCTAGGGAGACTAGTGGGAGGATTCCCAACTCTAGAGGAGGCTTACCGAGCCCGCAGCATGAAGGCACCACCACCTTCCCCTCCGAAAAGGACAATGAGAGAGAGGTCCAGGTGCGAGGGATGAAGCAAGGAGGAAAAGCAAAGAAGAGAGGAAGTACGATCTGCCAACAGCCCCCAGATCAGTTTGAGAGGAGAGTGAGGGGCTCACCACGACTCCCCCACAAAGGACAGGGAACACCAAAAGACCGAGAGGAACCTCGGGGACCCCTTCTTCAGGAGACCTTACTCCCAAAAGGACAAAGGAGACCTTACTCCCAAAAGGACAAAGGAGTCAGGAGTCTCCCCCCTAAAGAGAGCGGAAAGCACCAAGACCGGCTCTGCTGCCCCAGCCCCTGGCGCGGAAGGACCAAGTAGTGAGTCTCCCAAAAGGGAGAGGCCCTATTAGGTCTGACTCGATTGAGTGGGAAGTGGAACGGAGACAGAAAAAGGCGACCAAGAAGTGGCTACAAAGGGAAAGACGAAGGAGCAGGACGAGAGAGGAAAAGGAGAGGAAGGGGGGGGGGGGGGATGAAGGGACCCCGAAAGGGGACTCTATGACCCACACCTCTACCCGAGACCTTAGGCCCTCTAGGGAGACTAGTGGGAGGATTCCCAACTCTAGAGGAGGCTTACCGAGCCCGCAGCATGAAGGCACCACCACCTTCCCCTCCGAAAAGGACAATGAGAGAGAGGTCCAGGTGCGAGGGATGAAGCAAGGAGGAAAAGCAAAGAAGAGAGGAAGTACGATCTGCCAACAGCCCCCAGATCAGTTTGAGAGGAGAGTGAGGGGCTCACCACGACTCCCCCACAAAGGACAGGGAACACCAAAAGACCGAGAGGAACCTCGGGGACCCCTTCTTCAGGAGACCTTACTCCCAAAAGGACAAAGGAGACCTTACTCCCAAAAGGACAAAGGAGTCAGGAGTCTCCCCCCTAAAGAGAGCGGAAAGCACCAAGACCGGCTCTGCTGCCCCAGCCCCTGGCGCGGAAGGACCAAGTAGTGAGTCTCCCAAAAGGGAGAGGCCCTATTAGGCCCTATTAGGTCTGACTCGATTTTTTTTTTTTTTTTTTTTTTTTAAATTTTATGATCCATTTATTTAAGCAATTTAATTTACAAACAATAAGAAATTATTGATCTCCTTCTACTATAAAGAGATGTCTCTTTGAGTCGTAGAAGGAGAGTAAACCATTCCACAATAATAGTGATAACAACTACTAATAATCTAACAATGCTTGATGTTTTTTACCATATCTAATTTATAAACGCTCTAGTATCTTCTTAACAATACACTATATATAAACAAATGAGACAAAATATTTCTTTACATTTACTAATACACTTATATTATTCTATACATAATTTAAATTTTATTTGTATCTTTAAACTCTTTAAATTATATTTAATTTTCTCTAAGTTTTTGAGCTTCCTAGTTTTGATTTAAAAGTATAGTGTTTTTTAAAATGGTTAGTTTTATAATTTTATAGTTATATGAATCTGTTTTTCATTGGTATGCTTTAGAATATTTATTATTGTATCTTTTTTGTTTCAAATATAGTGTTATTTTGAAGCAATATTAATTATTATTATTTTTATTTTATTTATTTATTTATTTTTTTCCATGTGTTAATTCAATGTTATCTTTTATTTATAATTTATATTTACCCAATGATCATAAATAACCACATTATTTGCTTATTTGTATAGTATTTTTTTTTTCTTTTTTTTTCCCCCTTTTCTTTAAGTATACAGTGTGTTCATGAATAAATTATAAAAGGTTAGTATTTTGATAATTTATTCCTTTATTTATCCCCCCCCCCCCCCCTTCTATTTATTTCCAATATTTTTTCTTACACCGTTAAACTTGCTGTTTATTTAAGAGATATTCTTTTAGACTAATTTTGAACGATGTTACTGTTTTTATGTTTTTAAGTGTGAGAGGTAATTGGTTGAAGGATTTGATGGCAGAGTAGTACCAGTGTCTTTGTGCCGTCGAGGTGTTAACCTGTGGTACTAACAGTGTCGAGTCGTGCGCTGCTCTAGTCCGTCCCTGCACTCTGTCTAAGTCGTCTAGTTTTTTGTATAATTGTAAATTAATAACCAGTTCCCACATGTTGTCTAGTTTAAGTATTTTCAATTGATTAAACAGTGGCGTCGACGGAGCGTATTTGTCTTTGAAAGACATTATCCTAATTATGGATTTTTGTAGTAAGAATATTGGGTTTTTGACAGTGGACGGTGCTGAGCCCCAGGCAGTGAGTCCGTATCGTATTACCGAATCAACGATTCCATAGTACAGCATACGTCTCTGATCTACGGTTAAGAAGCCTCTAGCTCTCAGCATCACGTATGTCATCTGTCTTAGCTTTTTTTGTAAGTTATTTATATGAAGTTTCCAGTTCAAGTTGTTATCTAAATATATACCTAAATATTTCACATGATGGTGAGTTTTTATTTTTGGGCAGAAACAGTGTTGTGGGAATGTTGTGAGGCATGTAGTCCTGTCGTGTAAGCTAATATAGTCGATGTGTGTTTGTCCTCGTGCTGTAAGTGAGAAAGTGAGTATTTTTGTTTTTGTCAAGTTGATAGTTAGTAGGTGAGTGTCAAGCCATTTCTTCACCTTGATCACATCCTCCTCCATCATCTGTATTGTTGATTGTAAGTCTATGCCTGAACACATAAGCGCGATGTCATCAGCAAACCCCAATAAAGTGCTAAACAGTTTAATACGAAATATATCCGCTATATATACTATGAATAATACAGGACCTAATACTGTGCCCTGGGGTATTGAGTAGCTAGAGTAGTACTCCTGGCTAAGAGTATTGTTTAGTTTAACAACCTGTGGCCTATTTTCTAAATAACTAATGAACCAGTTTAAAAATGTTCCATTTACACCGGCTAGTCTAAGTTTATCTATTAGGATGGTATGTGAAACTGAATCGAAAGCTTTGGATAAGTCTAGGAACAAACCCGCCGGTTTGAGGCCCTTATCCAATTTTTCCGTCAGGTAGGAAGTAACTTCTGACACCGCATCCTCAGTGCTCAGGCCTTTTCTAAAACCAAACTGTTTTTTTGGTATTATATGGTTACGTTCGAGGTGGAGTATTAATTGTTTTTTTACTATTTTTTCAAGGATCTTAGCAATATTAGATAGTAAGGAAATGGGTCGGTAGTTAGTCAGCTCTGACTTATCACCGTCTTTATAAATCGGTATAATTATAGCTTTTTTTAGTTCCGTGGGGAAAATCCCCTCCTGGAATGAGACTTGAGCAAGGTGAAGAATGGGCTTGATAAGGTACTGTATATTGTTTTTTATCATATCTACTGTAATTCGGTCATGTCCCGGTCCTGATCCTCCCTGTAAGTCCGTCACAGCATCTAAAACATCTTTCTGTGTTACTAGACACTCAGTTAGTTTGGTCTCTGTACTGTTTATAGAGTTTTTTTTGTATTCGTACTTACTTTTGGTTCCCTGAGATTGAGTTATTTTATAGGCCATCTTCTTCCCAATTGATGAGAAGTGTTTAGCCAGAATATCAGCACCTTCTTTCTTGCTTGTTAAAGTGTTAATGATTTTACCCTCGTCATTCTTTAATTCCTTTATATTGTTGACCTCTTTTTTTTCACCCGTAATTACTTCATTTATGACACCCCAAATAATTTTGGGGTTATCTTTGTCTTTCATTATTTTATTCTTATAGTAATTATTTTTAGTTTTCAGCAGTAATTTTTTGAGAAGTTTGTTAAAATGTCCATATTTTGTTCGTAATGTAATGTTAAATGGCTGTTTTCTTAGTAATCTTCCCATCTTATCCCTTTTACGCATAGAGGAGAGTAAACCACATGTCATCCAAGGTTTGAGCTTAGTGTATTTTTTACTAATTTTTGTCAATTTTTCTGTGCTACAAGCATCTATATAATCTTGTATTTTTTTATTAAATGTTTCTGCTATTGTATGTGTGTCATTTTTGTCTAAGACCTCTGACCAATCATCTACTTGTATATATTTTGAAAATTTTATTTGATCAAATGTTATTTTGGGTTTATTTATTTCATTTATAATACTTTTATCTGTGTTGGTTTTATGGTTACTAATTTTAACGGTTAATGAGTAATGGTCTGTTACATGTGTTTTATTTACCTCAGCCTCTACTAGTGACAATAGTGTATCGCTCACAAATACATGGTCGATGACCGATTCCGACATTTCTGTAACTCTTGTAGGAGTGTTAATTAAAGATCTCAACTTATTTTCCGCCATTAGTGATAAATAGTCATTTTCTAACGGGCTAAAAATCCTATTTTCCTGCTCTAGAATATTTACATTAATGTCACCGATCAATACAGTATGTTGCCTACAGGATTCTTTTATAACATTTTGTAATTCCTGCAAAAACAGATTACCATTTCCATTTGGTGAGCGATACATTGCTATGATATTGGTTTTATTTTTATAATTTAAAGTAGAACAGTTGCAGTCTGAGAGTATTGTTTCTTGGACTTTAATATTTGGATACAGTTCAGCTTTAACGTATACCACAATCCCACTGCTTTGATTATAATAATGTGTGCTGCAAATAGTATTGTATTCTTTCAGTTGGAAAGAGTTTAGCTGAAAGTCTGGTGAAGTGCGTGCTTCTGTTAAAATTATTATATCGTATTCAATATCTACGGATTCGAGCAAAACACACAATTCATCAAAGTTCCTCCTAAGACTTCTTATGTTTTGGTGTAAGATTTTTAACACACTATTTTCAGTTTTTTGTTGATTGGATGTACTTTTCATTTGGTTTATCTTTATATTATTTTGTAATTAGGGAAAAAATTTATCTTGTATATAGCATAGAACATAACAATTGTATAGAGCGATTTATAAGAACAATATATAATGTATGTATATGCATACTTCATTGACGTTTTATAGCTATTTGGGGAGTACAATTTGATGTTGTTTGGTAACATATTAAAAGGGAAGTATTCAAAGATTTTGATTTTACATTTGATAAAATATATTTTCTAGTAATTACTAAAATTCGATTATTACTCGTTGGTTCATATTTATACTCGTATATAAGTCCATAGTTACATTGGAATGCACTAACTTTTTTAAAATTGTTTTAGAATCTAAAATAATATACGGTATTAACAATAATATTTTTTCCTTCATGACGATATAAATTATCAGTTAATTAATAATATTTGTTACTTTAGATGTAGTGTTTAGTTGAAGTTTGATTTTGATGGGGATTCAGCTGGTGATGGTGTTGGCGATGGTAGTCGGTTTAGGTCGTCTTGATTGTGAAAAAACATAATTTTTTCACCTTCTGATTTTCGGGCCATTATCTTGCCGTCCTTAGACCATACGAATCGAAAATTTGCTGCTCTAGCACGCTGTTTTACTTGAAATAACAGTTGTTTCTTAGCAGGCGTTAGGTGTTCATTTATATATATTCTTGCATCAGGGAAGCCTTTTGCTAGATCGTTTGCCTTTATCTGGGAGTTTTTAAAGCTTTGTAACCATATATTTTTAGTTCTTCTAGCCGAGAGCTGAGCGACTATAGCTGGTAGTTTGCTTGGATTCATAGATCTGGTACGGTGGGCAATTTGAATATCATTGTCCAAGACTTTGATACCTGCTATTTCAGCTATTTGTTTGACTATTTGTTCACAGCTTTCGTTCTGTGAGATAGGCACACCCTGTATTTCAATATTATTTATACGGCTTCTTTGTTCAAGTTCGCAGATTCTATCTTCCTGACTTAGTACGACCTTTTTGAGCTCTAAATTTTCATTTATTGTTTTTTGGACATATTTTTCCAAATCCGCAGTTTTTTTTGCGATTTCCATTAAGTCACTTTTAAATCCATCAAAAAGATTGGACAGGCCTTGGACCGAAGTATCTAGAACCGTAATAGTCTGGTGAGTCACCATTTGGGATTTGATAGTTTTAATATCATTTAGCAGTTCTTGCACAATATCAGGCAAATTACCGTTTGAAGTGCTAGTGCACCAGCTCTCATTACAGGTCCAATTACTTTTTTTTACTCCTAATTTAGACCAGGCTTCGTATGTTTTTATTCGGCAGCATTGTGGGTGGTATTTTGATTTGCAATTGGAGCAAGCCACTACTTGTTTAGGATTTTCTAGATCATCGTTACATTCTTTGCAACACGGCATAATTAGTCTTTGCACAAATAAACAGAAAATATAAAAATAGAATTACGAGTTGGATTAAAACATAAATTTTAGAGTTTGCAGTTTACAAAAAAAGAAAACTTAAAGAAACGAATGGTAGATATTTTAGTGTGTTGTACTGTTAAGACGCACAGAGGAATATTAGAGGTAAGAGTTCACTGAGTATCACTACGGTATACGAGCTTGAGTTGTTTACACTACGAATGGCCGAGGTCTACTGTTGATTGTGATTGAGTGGGAAGTGGAACGGAGACAGAAAAAGGCGACCAAGAAGTGGCTACAAAGGGAAAGACGAAGGAGCAGGACGAGAGAGGAAAAGGAGAGGAAGGGGGGGGGGGGGGATGAAGGGACCCCGAAAGGGGACTCTATGACCCACACCTCTTCCCGAGACCTAAGGCCCTCTAGGGAGACTAGTGGGAGGATTCCCAACTCTAGAGGAGGCTTACCGAGCCCGCAGCATGAAGGCACCACCACCTTCCCCTCCGAAAAGGACAACGAGAGAGAGGTCCAGGTGCGAGGGATGAAGCAAGGAGGAAAAGCAAAGAAGAGAGGATGTACGATCTGCCAACAGCCCCCAGATCAGTTTGAGAGGAGAGTGAGGGGCTCACCACGACTCCCCCACAAAGGACAGGGAACACCAAGAGACCGAGAGGAACCTCGGGGACCCCTTCTTCAGGAGACCTTACTCCCAAAAGGACAAAGGAGACCTTACTCCCAAAAGGACAAAGGAGTCAGGAGTCTCCCCCCTAAAGAGAGCGGAAAGCACCAAGACCGGCTCTGCTGCCCCAGCCCCTGGCGCGGAAGGACCAAGTAGTGAGTCTCCCAAAAGGGAGAGGTGTTAAGGTAGAACCTGAAAAGGTTTTCCCTGGAGTGTATGGGAGACAGAGAGAACTACACAGGATGAACATTAAGGTTCTGGCAGTCAGGCATAGTCGACCCAGGGTGGCTCCTGGTAACGGCAGTGGATGCTGAATCCAGGGACTGGACCCTAAGGAACAGGAAGCCACCCTCTATAGAGGAGATGAACTTTAAGGTCATCTCTCAGAGGGAAGCTTCCTGGCCAACCACGATCGGCATCTGCATAAGGGAAAAGAAAAAACCCAACCCGGAGGAGATCTTTTTTTTTTTTTTTTATTCGTTTCAGGAAAATTGGCTCAAGGAATCTCTGTTAATGTCATTTCAGATTCGATAAGAGATTTCAAAAATTATGAAAGGACGTCATTAATTACAAAAAAAGATATAGCCAATATAGCAGCAGCCTTTAAAATAAACTGCATGTATCTGATTATATAAGTGTATCTCTTTGGGTATCTTTAATGCAAAAAGATCCTGAGTCAAATCCAGTCCTTTTTTTAAGAATCAGGGATATGTGAATTTAAGCGGAGGTTTACTTGATCAAAGTGATTTTATCCTGATAATAAGTACCCATGCTCATCTAGAGTTATTAGAAAAACTCGGGACTGAATCAATATGTATTGATTCGACACATGGAATGAATAAGTATGATTTTAATCTGACAACAATCCTGTGCATCGATGAGTTTGGGGAAGGAATACCGGTTGTATTTTGCATCCATAATAAATCAAACACAAAAACTTTTACGGTCATATTTTCTGCGATCAGAGAGAAAATTGTAACTAAAATTTTTATGTCAGATGATGCTCCCGCATTCAGTAATGCTTGGGAAGGAGTTATGGGCGTACCTGAAAAAAAAATTTGTGTTTGGCATATTGATAAAAATTGGAGAGAAAATTTAAAGAAGATTTCTAGTTAGGAGAAGAAACAGTGTGAAATTTATAAAATATTAAGAATTTTGTTAGAAGAGTTGGACGAAGATAAATTTAAATTAAATGTTAAAAAACTTTTGTGACTTAGTTGTCAATGATGAGTCAGTGAAATCATTTGGAGACTATTTTATTTCACACTATGCTAGAAGGCCCACAGTTTGGGCATATTGTTATCGAGGATATACAATAGTAAATACAAACATGCATCTAGAATCACTTCACCAAAAGTTAAAAACAGTATATTCCAACTTTAGACAAATTAAAAGAATTGATAAATGCATCCAAATTTTGTTTAAACTGATCCGAGACAAGTTATATGACCGTTCAATAAAATTCCAAAAAGGTAAAGTCTCACACAGAATATTTGAAATCAGGAAAAATCATAAACGTGGTTTAGGGTTACCTGACCATAATGTGTTACAAGAAAGTGATAACTCTTGGTTGGTGCAGTCTGAATCTGACAAAGGAACTAGATACGTAGTGTTAGCACATCATAGAAATGAAATTACTCCAATACACAATAAATTTATATGTGAACTCTGTAACATTTGTAGCAACTGTTACAGTTGCAATTGTGTAAGCTACACAATTCATTCAACAATATGTAAACACATCCTTAAAGTTGCTCATCAGCCATCACTAAAAAGTCATCAAAGAATAAAGGAATACCGAGAAGAAGATCTACCCGACATTTTTCAAGACTCAACAAGCGACTACAGCTTAGTGACAGTATTAAAAGAAAAAATGACTTTTGCATTAGGGCTAATGGAGACGGTACAAGAAAACCAAGTCACTCACTGACATTGTGAGTACTGTAGATGTACTAATAAAAAAATTTCAAGCTGCTACTATAACTAGTAATGAGAGTTCACAACTAATTAAAGAGTCTGGCAGTGGATTAATCAATAAATTTAATGAGAAGTAGAAAAGATTATTTTCAACTAAGAAGAAGAGTAAACCGAATCCATTTAGTTGTTCTAAACCAACTGTTGAAAAAAAGAAAGAATTAATTAAACTACTTAATAATACTGATAACGGTTCCAATAATAATGAAATATTATACATAAATGACTCTCATTTATTGGACCACTTATATTAATAAAAAAAATAAGTAAAATATATATGCACTTCTGAAGTTCCACTTCAATATATTGTTATGTATATAAATAAATAAGTATAAAGTAAACCAGCTGTATTCTTGTGTTTTGCTGCGGACAGTGAAGCTAATTTTTAATTTAACAGGTTTAAAATCAGGTTTAAAATCAGTCAAGAAATGTACAATTATTTTAGAGAGTATCTAGATGCAAAAAAGTTTCCTTAGCCCCCCTTCCCTTGTCATGGATCAAATATAATTCGCAAAACTCCCTAATTAGTAATTGATATGAATACTGGAAAGACATTTTTATACTTACCTGTTCAAGAGACGCCTATTTTATACATTAATAATAAGAATAATTTTTTCTTTCTCTATCCTTTACCCCTCCAGGACTTGAAGTTAGAAATTACGGCTTATATCTAACTTCAGAAGACCAGTCTGGGATCAATTCCCCTTCTATGTTTACTTTAATACTATTTCTCCCATTGAAAAAAAAAAAAAAAAAAAAAAAATCCAACAAATAAATTAACACTTTTGGAAAACCGATATAATTTTAGAAATTACCATAGGATAACAATTATTATAATTCACAAAAGTTGTTTAGGTATTCCAAATTTCTAAGTTCAAGTTATGGTTCTGGAGATGTCGTAATGTTGAATTTTACAGATAAACTTGAGCGGTGAATCATAAAAATATTTCTTAACAGACACCTAAGGCCTAAGTTCAAAACTTAATGGTGATAGGTCCAGAGATTCCACAGATATGGTGATGAGTCAGAGAGTCAGTGGTATTTGGATTATATATATATATAAATATAAGCCTAGTAACAAATACAAAATACTAGAATGAATGAAGATATAAATAAAATAATATAAAATCAACCAGTGTAGAAGTTTCAGTATTTTAATAAGGCACTGAGTTTTTAAAATTTAAAAAAATAACACTCCAATTCAAGATATAACAGTCTTATTTATTGAAATTTTACATGATTCTTTAGAAGTATAAAAATAGAAGATTCATTTTGCGGCAAGTTTAATTCAGACTAAAATTTCTTTGGTGTTAAAAAAATAATGCAAATACTAAATTTTGTAGATTGACAAGTATTAAAAAAGTGTGTGGGGGTGTCGGAACACTTAATTTTAACAAACTCTTCTTTCATTCTCTCTCTCTTCATTCTACATTTAATATGTAGTGCTCAAACATAACAGTTAAAAAACGGTTGAGCTCAATAAGTTTTCAATCATTGAGGTAGACGAGGGGAAAACAATTTCTTGTTAAAATAAAATCACATTGACACTTATAATACTACGTGTACATTACTGTACATAAGTACCTGTCTCTATTGAGATGGATCATTTCAACATAAGAAACATTACCACGACAGAAACGTGGAGAAATCCTTAGCAGAACTAAAAAAAAAAATGGTGAAGTACGAGCTCTCCGCCTCACTATTTCCAAGATAGGACGTGAAAAAATGGTGATCAAAACAATCTTTAAAAAAATAATAGCAGTGGACACATTAGCAACTACTCCAATGCAAATTCGCTGAAGAAAAAGAAACTGAAAACTGATATGGTAAATAAAAACCATAGACTTAGTTAAAAAACTATTATTACAACCTGTTATTTTTGTTGTTAAACTATAACATGGCTATAACCTTCCGGCACAAAAATGTTCGTGGTTTTTAGCTTCTAGTCGAAAAGAAACCTTAGGTATGTAACCACTCTGTCTGTCCGTTGGCATGTTTCATTTCATAAACTACTAAAGCCATTTGTGACAACTGTACACTTTTTGGAGTTCACACTTAATATTTCCAAAATGGCGGCCAATATGACGGGCGTCTAAAACAAATGGTTTTTAGTCACCATGACATGTTATACATAATTTTAAAGGACTTGAAGTGTAGAAACAGAATATGACTCTATTAAAATTTTACACTTGATAATTGTAACTTAATCGTACAGAAACCGGCGATTATCGCCTCACGTACTTACGTGAAACGCGCCTTACATGTTTTTTTTTTATTTGGTTTGGTCTTCACGTCAAAAATTACTCGAGATAACAGGGTGCACTATTAAAAACACCTTTTTGTTGGCAGTAGAGGATCGAAAGGTCGGATAAAAGAAAAACCTATTTGTCACCTAGGGTAGTTAGTGTTTTTCAAGAGTTACATTAAGTCAGAAATATCGTTTGTAAAAAAAAATCCTGTAGTGAAATCAGATAGTGTATATATTTCATATGATCACAAAAATACATAAGCTTTTATACATTATAAAAGAAGTACTTTAATAAAATAGAGTACTTATTAGGTGTACATAATGTTCCTGTTACAGTAATTACATAAAATAGCCAAATTAAAATAAAATACTATCCTTATAAATCGGCAATATGCCATGGCACCGGTTAAATTCTCCAAGTAATAAATACATTTTTAACAGATTTTCTTTTACTTACAAACAGTATTTTGTCAGGGTGAGAAGACAGGGAGGCGCTGTACTTTACTAACTGGTACGACTGGCCAGAAGAAATAAAGAGGACTTTGAGGATCATGCTAGCCAGGACACTAAATCCTCCAACACTCAGTGGAGCCTATTTTACTATAAAGCCTAACTATGAAGCATTTGTTACGATAAAAAACCACACATATCTGTCAGAATTTACTAACGTTATAGTAAAATGCGTAAGTTTTCCTTAAAGATGGACATAGTGGATTTTTAGCTTAGCGAAGCTTGTTTAGATACAGATGTAAGTAGTAGTAGTAAGGTTCTAGTACTAGACGGGTAGGACGTACCACTTGTTCGAACCTAGCAAATTAGGCCATCTTTTAGGCCCATTATACTATCCCCGTGGTAGAGAGTTCCAGCCACTTCACACATCATACCTCTGTACATTGTACCGCTGAAGCGAGTATTGTGTGATCATTAGTGAGCCAAATAAATCAGAGCATCACGGCGGGAGATCGAACCCTCGATATCGTACCGCTCTTGATTCAGTGATGGCCGAGCAGACGTGGTTATTCAAAATGATTAACTCAATTTCATACCGCTATACTTCCTGAGTTAAACATTGTATGTGAGTGACCCACATAGCAATTAAAAGAGAAGTTCTGGAAGTTTCGAATCATACCGCTTAGATCACTCAGATAGCGGCCACACCGGAGCTACCTCGCTTGGAGCCTAGTGGCTTGGTGGGTCGCCAGGCGCGTAATTCATGTGAACCAACCTTCTAAAACATACGAGACCGGCCACACCGCGCGCTTGGTTACTAAGCGAGTCACCTAGCGAGTCGCTAGACGAACAGTCCATTCTGTTCTACATGGCGACTCACCAAGCCGCTAGGCTCCAAGCGAGGTAGCTCCGGTGTGGCCGTAGCCTCATAGTTACACAAGCCACAAGCCAGCTGTGCGGAAATTGGTATACCAACGATAAATGCTACTCCTAGTTACAGGTTCAATGTTGAAAATAGATACAAATGACTCGCTGCGTTACAGTTGCCCACTCATTGTTAAGGAACTCACAAACAGAGAATAGTTTGCCCTACATTGTATCCATTTTACTCACAACTAATGCAAAATGGCTGTTTGGATGCACAAGCACTCTAGAAGTGGTTTGCATAACTATGAGCAATCCAGCAGTAGTATTCGAAACTTCCTCATTTAATTACTATGCAGATCATTAACATATAACGGATAATTCAGAAAATGCATCTGAATAAAATTGAGTCCATCGCTTTGAATAACTCTGTATATAAAAATAACTAATATAATTGCATTAAAAATGTATTTCGTTTAAATAGATTTACCTAGAAAATTAAGCGCAGATTTGAAGGGGCATAGTATAGCATAGTGGGGCATAGGGCATAGACCCTCTACCACCAATGGCAACTAAGGAAAAATGTTCAAAAAATTATCTCCCTATCACATCTCTATTAGGTGAACATTTTAACTTATATAAACAAGCTTTTAGTTCAGAGAACCAAACATATTTATGAACCAGCATCAATCAAGAGGCTGTAACCACCAGAATACCTACTGCGTCAATTACTTTTTTAGCCGGTGTTACTAAACGGGAAAAAAACTATTTAAAAGTACCATTAACCAAAAAGATGTATGTTTTTTTTAAAAAAAACAGATCCTGAACGGCGCTGAACGGTTGAATATTCAGATCCTGAACGGTTGATTATTCATTAATCAACTTTCTGATCTTGTCTCAACTAATTCTTCTCTGCCATTATCTTACTTCATTGAGCTTTGACTTGCTGCCAGTAGGTCGGCTGTGCATTTCGTCTTGCTTCTTAGAGCTTGAAGCTTTACCACTTTTTTTGCGTTAAACTTCTCACTAAACCGAAAATATAACTTAAGGTATACTCTTTTCAAGCATGTGCTTCTCACTTGCGTTCGTCTAGGTATTAGGGATAACTGACGGAGAGATGAAACTTGTTGATTTCTCAGAATCCTACATCTAAAGGAAAATTAGTGTTTTTATCCTAAAAATCCGAAACAGAGATTTCAATGATATTAGTTGTTTTGGGTGTTTTCAAGATACGCTTTGTGTGGTTCTAAGCTGGATGTCTGTCCGTCTGTGTCAAGCGCAACTCCCACAGTTTTACAGCTTGAGAGTTGAAACTTGGTACAGTCCTTACATGTAGTTGTGCTGCCCGAAAAAACATATATTTTTGGCGTCTTTAACTTATTTTGCAGTCTTCAAATGTTTTAAAAACTCTTGGTGGATTCTTATTTTAATATTTACTATTTATATTATGCTATCTTCTCATATTATCCTATTTTTTATTTATTATGGAACCCAGCAGATATTGGGATAGGTATTTGATTCCTACTGGAGGCTGCCCTGCTATTTAGCGGTAGGTAGCCTAACCTTTACTTCGCAAAAGGCCCGCAGCGCTGGTGTCGTCTTCGATGCGGCACCGTCTCGTTCGTCCAGTTGTGTTGAATGGTCTGGAGTTTGAATACGCCGCCTTATTATGTTTCCGCCATCTCGCCGCCACCGCTTATTATAAAAGTTCTTTTTCATTTAATTCATTTATTTTAGTGATCATTTCGCCACATATTTAAGACCGTTAGACAGTGAGCCCGGTCCGGAATCGGCCCCGCCACATAAAACAAGGAAACCCAGGTGAGCCCAACTATTTTATTCTTATATCGCCTAGGTTTCATGCTATATTAATAATTATTAGTATCTATCTCTTATATGTTATTTCCTACACCTATTTCACCTATATACAGTCCACCTTCGCACCTACTTCCGCCGAACCACCGCCCGGTTGGGTATTCAGGGGTCATACTACTTGCCCAAGACCCACCAACTCTCAAACCTCAAAAAATTTCTGATTGCGCTGAAATTTGCACAAATTATACCTCTTTATAAGATAAATATTTCCATTGAATTTCGCTTTGGTATCTGCCGCCATTTTGAAAATATTGGCTTATAAACTTAGACGATTTTACGCTAAATAATTTCGATACTATTTCATCGGTTGAGCTAAAATTCGCACCAGTAATACCTTTCTATGAGATAAATACGTCCTCCATATTATTAGTTAACATCTACCGCCACTTTGGAATTAGTTGGTAAAAAAGAAAGTACCGAGACGCTCCGCGTCCGATCATTTTTTTTCTTTTTCCAACAAATGATCAAACGAAGAACTTTTTTTCCATAGGTAATAAATAACTAATTACAATAAAACATTTGGCTACCGGCTATAATATACAAATCTTAACAGACACTATTGAAATTTTCATGAAATTATTTTGTCAACATGTTAATTATAAATATAACATGTTTATCAACATTAGTTAATTATAAATATTATCATGTTAAATTTAAAATATTATAATGTAATCAAAATTAGTTCTAATTTATAATTCGCCATTCATGATTACATCTTGGATATCAAATAAATGTTTGTGAAACGTTGGCAAATTTTCTATTTTGATTGTTACTTTTGACTGATCTTCGCTACTCTCGATATTGAGCTATCACCAATTATTACCTTCTACAAGGTTGTACTGTAGATCTAAAAATTTAACAATTGTTTTGATAATACCTTGGTTTCACTAATAATTTATTATTTACTATTGTGACTATTTTTATTTTATTAAAGTTTATAAATATTTAAAAACATCTTTTACAAATAATATATAACTCCATTTATTATTAATGTTTTGAGAAAGAATTTGCCAAAAAGATTATATTTATCACATCACAAATCTTCAGATTATGTCAAATTCTGTGAATCAGGCTGCAATGGCGGAGGAAGCTTATCCTAAAAATAAAATACACATTTATTATTTTTAAGGGAATGAAGGAATAAATAGAAATAGTTAATAACAAAAAACCTGAGTTTAATCATAAATATTGAACTAGTTATAGTCTACTCTGCACTTATCACCTCGAAACAGGGCCGGCCCGAGGGCCGTGCAAGCCGTGCAACCGCACAGGGCGCTGGATTGGCAGGGGCGCCAATGTGGCAAAAATAAAAAAAAATAGCATAGTTTTTTAATAGAACTAAAAAGAACAACCTCATAACTCAAACATTATTGAATAAAAGAATTCGTCAGTAATAATCACAACAGGTCTTATTAGAATAAATTAAAACAATGAATTATTTATACTTAATAACTCTATACGATATAAATATTAGATTAGTAAGAACTGTTTAAGACGGAACAAGACGGAACCACTAAGTCATTTTGTTGTTTTCGAGTTTGAAATAAAACGAATAAAAAATAAATAAATCGGAGGGGTGTGTGGTAAGGGAGATAAGAGGGATGAATATGCAGATCTATAAATGAGTGAGAGAGTAGAAGTTAATAAATAAGTAAGGAGGAAAGAGTGCATTAGGACTTCTACTAGATAGAGAGTGATAGGAATACTTTGTCTAAAGATAGTAAGGACACCTGGATTTGTTATCTACTTAAGGTAAGCATCAGGCCAGATAAGATTAAATCAAACCCATTTAATTTTTGTTCAGTTTTATTTAACTAGACCTCCCTGCTTTTTAGTGTCATATTAAATTATATATTACGCAGAAAGTGAACCTCCGAAGTGGTCCTTTTTCCCCTCTTTCCTCATCCAAAATCTCGGAACCCCCCCCCCCCCCCCCCCCTTAGGACCTCTTTATGTCTTTATGATCCAGATCCCACATTTACTCCAAGTTCTTCAAGCACTTCTGCAAAAATTTTTAATTCAAACAACAGCAGACGAGGTAAATTTTGACACAAATTTTGACAAAATGGCGTTAAAAATTAAACAATTTTCCTAAGTGCTATATAGTTTTGAAATCTACTCTTTGATACCTTTCATTTGATATCCCACTCAAAATTTAAAAAAAAAATGTTCACGGGACTTGAATTATCCGCCATTTTGGATTTGAACGGCTTAAGATTTTGAGTTCGCTATACTTTTCCTGTATGCGCGTCAAAAAAAATATTGAATACGGCGAAAGTTTCATGTTCTTATCTCTTTTGATTCAAAAGTTATTGGGGGGGGGGGGGGGCGCCAAAATGGCAACTCGCACGGGTGAAAATTTACGCTCGGGCCGGCCCTGCCTCGAAAACGTGATATTAAAGACCAATTTTGATATATATTTTTTTCCTCCATATATCCTTACATTAAAGTGTTAAAAAGTATGATGACTGCTTTTTAATTGTTTCAACAAGTAATTAAAAAAATAACTAATACATCTCGTTAATCCGAACGCCACCGAGTTACAAAGTAGCATAAAAAAAAAAGCACGTCATTAATAATACAGAAGAAAATTAGTGATTTTTTCATTAATTTCTATTAGTTTCAGAACTGTTTATAAATATTAATATACAGATAATGTCAGTGTTTTACACTGTAATGGACTTTTCATTCTTATAATTATATTTATCCTTTTTTGTTCTTTGACCTTCAATATTGCGGTATTGTGTCCTCGAAATTAGCTCGTAGATAGCCCCAGATTAATTTCAACAGTCTGCGCTCTTAAATTTTTGTTACATTGATACTTTAATTCATGTGAAATAACAATTAATATAAAAATACCATTTTTAAAAACTGGTCATATTTTAAACATTTTTTTAGGGTCCGCAGGCAAAACCAAGGACCCTTATATTTTCCTGCGTGTGTCTGTCCGTCCGTCCTGTCGCCTGCTCTCACGGCTACACCTTTCGTCCGATCACTTTGAAATTTTGCATGTATGTGTCTTGTACTTACCCACATATTTTAAAAATATAGCGACTTAAAAAAATATTTTTCCAAAAAATTAGTGTAAAAAAACTTAAGGGTTAAATTTTTTTTTTTTTTTCGACACTGTGAGGGGTATCATATGAAAGGGTACGTCGAGCTGATTACAAAAATATATAATTCTTTGGTTATAACTTTGATAGGGCAAGCGTAGGCGAGTTTGAAGAGGCTGTGAAACGTGTCCCCCCCCCCCTCCCTCTATCTCGCTTATGTGAAGTGCAAAAAATCTGAAATAATTGCTGAACATTCTTCGACCAAAAGTAAAGATACCACTTTTTGAAAATTTCCAAAAAAATATTATTTCATTTTTTATTGAAAAAATACTTTTTTTATAATTATGGTCGTTCAGTAGCAAACAAATACTTTATCGGAAGTTTGTTTATGTGTTTTGAGAATATTAGACCCGTAGGATAGTTCAAAGAAGCTTTTTAGCATTTTAAAAAACACCATCAATAGGGAAATACTTAAACTTTACAGGGTTGCCTATGGACCCTCGCTGTGTGCTGACTAGCACACTCTTGACCTGTTTATTTCTTTGTATTCTGCACCTAAATTGTTTCCATGTGCAAAATTTGGGTAAGATTGAAAGACGGGAAGTGGTTCAAAATTAGGGTAATAAGTGTGCGATGAAACTGACAAAGCAAAGTAATATAAGACCAGTAAAAATCAAAACCATTTTGACAGATTAAAAAAAATGAGGGAAAAATTAAATAAATTAAACAATAATGGCTTGTAAAAAAATTATAAAATCAATAAAGTTCGGGATAGGATCCGAGGAAGCTATGTAACACACCAATTGGCAGTCTAATTTAGGATAATAATAGGTTAATTCAGGTCATCATAAAAAGGATTTTTGTTCTGACATGTACTAGTCAGAACAAAAATCCTTTTGCCCGAATTTGTTTGAAGTCATTACACAATTTAACAGAGCTCGTATATGTATGTGAGAAAGTGTTTTGTTTGCGTTGCCGGATCGATTTTTATCCGTTGTTTTGAATTAATAACAATTACATTTTTTGACCATCCGCGGTCCATAATTTTGATATAAGTGCAGTTAATTCCCCTTAGTGGTTATCAATATTATCATAGGAAGCTTCCAGGTTCAGCGGATATATTAATAGCTGAAATTAAATCTAAAATTAAAATATTTTGATCTGAGAAAATGCCATATTGATCTCGCCTAGAAGTCAGAACGTGGTGTTCATGCGGTATTCAGTCCAGATTGAGTTTTTCAAAAACGTTTTCAATCGTCCATTAAAACATAAAGCTATTAGTTGAATATTTGTATCATAATTTATTATATTTGTGATTTTATTACCTCATTATTTTTAACAGCAAAGCAGTTCAATACCTTTCCAGCGTATTCACAGGGATCGTGTTCGTCATCTGAAAGAAATTATACACGTGTTACTACAAAACATATGTTGACCAATTAAATTTTATTAGAAGCAGCAAATTTAACCAAACAACCTTTAACTTTAGCTAATCTCTTAAAAATCCGTAGAACAAAAGTTCATTTTTAAAGGGAGGAAATATTGGTATGGGTCAGCAAGACCTGGTTAGACCCTTGTAACTATGGAATATTATCAAATCTAATTACAACCATACCTAAACATAGAAAATTCTTTGAAACTCGCTCTAAACATTGATTTTTCGATAGCATAGATAGTTAGAAGAAAATAACTGTTAACAACGATATTAATCATCGGTTAACACCGATATTAATCATACAGTTCGTTGTAATTGATGACAGAGTTATAAATTTAATATAGTTCAAAATAATTGATACTAAACATCGACATTGAAATATAATTTGTCATAGTTTGACAATAATTAAAACTACTGTAAGAAATAAACAGCACGTATAATCTACGTTCCAGAAAGCGACTATAAATGCGCCGTCCTTCACTCCAGTCGTCAGTATGTTTTGTTCTTGCTTCTAGTAAACATCACGATGCACCACACCCCTGAAGATGCTTCCAGTAGTGGAAGCAAAACGTCGGACTTCTCCCTCTTCGTGACGCGGATTTCACCGGAAAACCAAGCTGTTTATTAAGAGTCTACCCGCGGAAGCCTATACGCACTAAGTTTACTGTATGAAAACTTATTCCTTTAGGTTTCAATCAATTACTGAACTCATATTTAATTTAGTCATAAATATATGGCGTCTGTTCCAAAAAATCGGAGCTTCAATTTTTTTCCATTGATCGCTTCATTTTGATGTTCTGAAAAACATATTAAAAATCGGCAACGAGTTCGTGGTCGCGATAATGTATTTTTACGAATATCTCGTTTCCTATGGCTCGGAGACAAATTAAGCTGATTATCAGAAAGCCAGATTATTAAATTTCCTACAAATAAGGTCTTTTTATTTTTTAAGTACAACGAATGTTTTGAAAAAAACTAGCTTATTATAACTTGCGTAGTGTTTGTTTTTGCACGACTTTTTACGTATTTTTGTGAATATCTCGCTTCCTCTTGCTGGGAGACCAGTTGAGGATCAGATCAAAATTGAAGAATATAAAATTTCACACAAGAAACGATATGTTATTCAAACATATATAGAACATAATATGTTCTATATATGTTTGAATAATAAAGTGCTCCTAAGTTTCCACACAAGGCGTAAGAACGACCAATAACTTTGGCTTTTACCCGAGGGAGCTTATTCTATAACCACGAGTGACATTTCAAGTTTGTTTGGACGTAGTTTGAAAATATGCGTGCTTCCAGTGTTTTAATATTATACAAAGGTTAGTGTTATGGTGACAATCACAATGCAGTCCTCCTTGTGCGGAAACTTCGGAGCACTTTATTATCCAAACGGTTTGTTGTATGTAAAAAATAAATGTTATATTCTTCAATTTTGATCTGATCCTCAATTGGTCTCCGATCTAGAGGAAATGATCTAGGTTTTTGCTAAACCGTTCGTTGTACGTAAAAAATGAATGAGACCTTTTTTGTGGGAAATTTAATAATCTTGCTTTTTGATAATCACCTTAATTTGTGTCCGAGCCATAGAAAGCGAGATATTTGTAAAAATACGTAAAAAGTGGTGCGGCGACGGATACTAAATATTCATAGATATTCTTTGCCCTACAGTCCGTAAACCGTCCATTGTACGAAAAAATTGAATAAAACATTTTTTTTTTGAAAATTTTGTTATCTTTAATTTTGATAACCACGTTAATTGGTGTCCGAGCCATAGGAAGCGAGATATTCGTAAAAATAAGTAAAAAGAGGTGCGACGGATACTAAATATGCGTAAATATTCTTCGCCCTATAATCCGTGTACGTAAGTGTGTCCATTGTACTTAAAAAATGAAAGAAACTTTTTTAGTGAGAAATTTTGTTATCTTTAATTTTGATAACCACCTTGATTGGTGTCGGACCATAAGACCTTTGCCCTTAAATATCTATTAACGCGACCACAATCTCGTTGACTTTTTCAATATGTTTTACAGAACGTCAAACCGAAGCGACCAAAAAAAATTGAAGCTCCGATTTTTTTGGAACAGAAAACCTAAAATGACTTAACTAATTGCAAAACAAAAAACAAAAAAACAATTTAAATATAATATCATATCTTGCCATTTGACACATATTATAATTGGTAGTTTCGCTACGATCGATACTAAATATTTAGTTTAATATAATTGATAGTTTTTTGGATCGATTTTTTTCTGCTTTGTCGATCCTCATCAATTCTAAATTGTTAAAAGATAAAGATCAGCTGATTCCTTATTACAGTAATTTCTTATTGATTGAAATGTGTTGAAAATTGATAGAATTTGAAACAATTTTTTTCATCTCTAGCAATGAAATAAAATGAGTCTAACCTCTAGAAATTGTACCAGATGGTTTGTTGTTTACATAGTTATTCTAAAGAATGTGTGTCTAGCGTATTTTCTATTAAATTAAAGAAGCAAAGGAACAACAAATACAACTCGTCCAAATGACTTAGATAATGTTTTAAAAAGCTACTGGGTTGTTACCTGCTAATTGTTTACAGGCTGCAGTATTTTTGTGAGCAGCGTCACGATGAGTCTTTTCCAACCAATGAACTGCGTGTAATGCATCCCAGGTTTCCATGTTTACCTGCTTATTTGTAACCTGAATCACAAGATAAAGCCAATTCAATACACACATAATAATTAGTCTTCTATAAAATATAATACATTTGTAAATTTTTACAATAACAGGCCGATACTGCTTCATAGAGCTTTAGTGCTTTAGTTGACTTAACAATGTTAAGTGATTAATGAATCTATCGTCCGATCACTGAAATGAAACAGCATCGGGCGTGTTCTGTACTTGGATGGGAGTACTGGTTAGTACTGGATGGGTGCTCTTTGTGTAAAGTAATGCAGTAGAAATATATGGGTAATTTTCATATAAAATGTACCTTTTCTGTCCCAAGATTTTACAATTTTATTGTAACTAAAAAAATTCATATTAATGAAAAATAAAAAGAAACCTTTTGGTTTATTGATCAGATGTCTGTCTATTATTGTGTTAATCAGGGTCATTTTATGGCTTATAAGGTGAAAACTTCTTGCTTCAAAAAATTTTGATATTAAAAATTGTAATGAGTGTTACGTCCCACAGTAGTTTTGATAACATGTAATGTGATTTTTATTCATTTTTTTCATAAGTTTTTTTTCATTATAATTTTTTTTTAACCAATAAAATATCCAAGTTTATATAAATGGGATAGGAAAAAATAAAACTTTAGTACAAAACGAAACAAATATATTTATATGTATGTCCCAAGGGTTTTGTAATGAGTGTTACCGATAAGAGTTGACAGAATTAGAGGGTGAGTATGAAAAAAAGATGGAGGGATTAGGGTTTGTTTATGTTAAGAAGACATTTAAGTGAGTAATCAACGACTTTTTGGATTGATAGCGTTTTATTCTTCTCTTCAATTAATATTTCACTAAAAAAAAATTGTGAGTATTTTTATTCATTGTAATGAGTGTTACCATCATTTTTGTAGTTGTAATCAACATTTATTTATGTTATTAATATGATTTAGTAGTTATTAATTAATATAATCAGTACACATTAAATTGGTTTAATCAAGAAACATAGTTTCTGAGGAAAGATTTTTTAAAGTTAAAAATGTAATGAGTGTTACCTGTAATGAGTGTTACTATACTGTTTGTTCTACAATACTGTATATTTTAAAACTTTAAAAAACGATTAAGTTTAATGTTTTTACAAAAAATAAATTTGCCACATGTAAACAAAAATTGTAAATAAAAGTTTAATGTTTAAAGTTTGTGTTAGAATTTAATTTTTCTAGGTCCAATATATAAATGTGTAATGAGTGTTACCATAATGCAATGAGTGTTACTTGAATAAAAACAAATTCTTATGGGTAGCCGTGTCCAACTATTTTTTTAATAAAGAAAAATTATTTTTTCGTCTTCTTTATAATAAAAATTTGTATTACAATGCACTGAAACGTATCCTTTACATTTTTTAAGCTTTGAAGAAACATTAAAAGATAATAAGTGTAACACTCATTACTTTTTTTATAAATTGCAAATATTTTAGGTCTAAAAAATATTTCTGGTGGGATGAAAGAGAATATTTACGTCATATATACAATTTAATAACGTTTCATAAAAACAGAGAAATAAAATCTAAAAAAATACCGTTTTTATGATAGTAACACTCATTACAACAAAAATGTGATTTTTTATGTATATATGTTCATATATATGTAAATGAATTTAAAAACTGACTGTTCTTGAACGAAAATGTCATCCTAAGTCCCTGATGTGTCAGAATAATCAATATTATCATGTCTTAAGGCTTATTTTAATTTTCTATAAAGTAGCCAAATTGATTTCCCTAAAGGTACATTTTATTTGAAAATGACCCATATATCAGATTCAGTAATCACGTATGATATTTATTAAAATTTTATCCATCATCATCGGACCGAAAAAAAAAAGTTTAATTTTTTTAATATTAATTAATTAATTAATTTAAAAAAAAGGAAAAAAAAATACTTGCCATTTTCATTTTATTCAACATACAGCTTGCGAAACACTAGAACACATAGAAAAATAAATTAGGTATACAATCAAATTTTTCTCGAAGGATTTAAGGAATTGCATTAGGGAGTCAGTGTGGCTGAGGAGCTATAGGCGCCTCCTATTCTGGATCATCAATGAGTCCATAATCGATCTCGTACTTAAATGCTCGGATTTAAATCTATGAATCGTGGGCTGAAAAGAGCAAGGGATTATCTGCCTTGGTGCTCTGATCTGTGAGTCAAGACTGGTTCAGGGACATGGGTATGTTATGACCCCATGCTTTGATCCTCTGATTTGCATAGCTTACTTATGAACACACCCTACTCACTTTGGTGTTACAATCATTCCACAGTATCAAGTAGCAGGAACCCTCCAGTACAGGACTAGTAAAATGGGCTTCAAACAAGTGATTCGCCCTTTTGTCGATTTGTCTAGTACTAGTATTTGGATCTACTACTACTGAGGAAACACACATAATAATTTCTGGAAGGAATCAATGTTCCAGTGAAAGATTACCTTTGTAAGCTCATCATACAATATTCGGTCAGAAATTAAGAGGCTAAATTTGGGGATCTGTGATTCTATTTCCTGGGTGTGTTGCATTGTTCTGTAGTTATATTGTTTTTCGCCCAATTAATAAAGATTGTTAATTCTTTCGACATTCTACATTTAATAGACATAGAACACCAATATAATAGTTTATGGTTGTGCTGACGAAGGGTTGTTCTTGGAGGAAGATTCGTAAGCGGTGTTTATGTTTTTTAGTAATTGCAAAGGCAGAGAAATCAGAAGCGGAAGCTGTTGTAATGCTTCGAAGTGCTTACGAGGAGCAAGCTCAACCTAGGCATGATTGATTTTCTTGTTTTAAAACTGGTTGAATATTAATTAAAGATTACTAGCGGGACTCTGGTTAGTTGTATTCCATGCAATTTTTTTGTATTCAAATGAATGAGGCAAATTGTTTAAGATATCCCCGCTAAAAATCTAATGCAGTTGAATGGTGGAATGAAAATAAAATGAAAGAGACCTTATCAAATTAGCACCTTTTAATAGTGTTGCACATGTTGGATATTATACTTTAATGAAATTGAGTAAATTTCATAATTTTCTAAGCATTTTATAATGCTACCTGGTTTCCCTGATTCTTTATTCCGATTTTTTTTAAAAAAAAGAAAAATAATTTGCGAAAATTCCTTATTAATAACTGATTGCGACTACTGGAGATCCCGTTATAAAAGTTAACATTCCGGTAAAAGCGGAGGTATTTTTCATTCTTTACCCCTTCGGTTGTCATATCGCATCTCTGGGTTAAAATTATTTAGTCAAAAGAAACTTTTACATTACCTTATCCTCCTTGGATTTTAAATCAAAATCATGAATGACAAATTTCATCACTAAATCTAAACACAATTTACAGTCATACTAATTATTAACAAAATATAAATATAAATGATGTATAAAACAAAAAAAAATTAATAGCCTATGTATATTAACTGTTGAGGAGTAAAGGTAAGTTATTGTTTATTTAGAAGATTATTTTTTATATTTTTATAACTACAATAACTTACATGATAATATAACATACTGACATACAACGTTCTAACAATTGACATAAATCATTTATACAAATACAGGTTGTCCTATTTTGGACTTTTTGGGTTGAATTATTACCAATAATTCAATCTAATATAGTTATTATAAATAATTAAATTTACATCACTCTACACTGATGACGATGCTACCTAACATCACCCGAGTAAAGGCCCGGCCACACAGAAAGCTACGTGAAAATCTCCGTTCTGTTATAATGAATGGAGGTGGCCACACTGAACGCGACTTTGCGCTGGCTAGCTACGCTACGGTGGCGACGCATCTTAGCTATATTTTGGCAATTCCATTTGAACGGATTTTTCGGTGACGTCCAACAGCGACGGACTTGCGCGCAGACTGCTACTACCCCCTGCAGCTCTACCAAAAATAACGAACATAAAGATTACTTACCTCAAACATACAGCAAGGCGTTCTTCAGGTGATATAGTCGATCTGTAGTTAAATCTATTTTTTTACTGGTCTTATATTACTTTGCTTTGTAAGTTTCATCGCACATTTCCGTATCCCCAATTTTGAACCACTTCCCGTGATTCAATCATCCTCAAATTTTGCACATAGATACAACTAAGGTGAAGAATACAGAAAGCAAAAAAAATATAAATAAATGGCGTCAAATTTATTTGCTTTTAAAGTTTCATCGCACACCTATTACCCCAATGTTGAACCACTTACCGTCATTCAATCTTCCCCAAATTTTGCACATAGATACAACTAAGGTGAAGAATACAGAAACCAAAAATAAAAAAAACAAAAACAAAATGGCGTCAAATTTATTTGCTTTTAAAGTTTCATCGCACACCTATTACCCCAATGTTGAACCACTTACCTTCATTCAATCTTCCCCAAATTTTGCACATAGATACAACTAAGGTGAACAATGCAGAACCCAAAAAAAAAAAACAAAAAAAATTGAAAATAAGACCAGTTTTGAAAAATGGCATTTTTATATTAATTATTATTCTATATCACTTTGAAGAAGTGATATAGAAAAGTGTTTAATTAAATTTAAAGTCACTTGATGTCATTCTAAAGTATTCTTGAAACTTCTCTTCATCTTGTTTAAGATCCTCCATCAAGTGATGGAATTCCCTAAAATTGGTTTCTTTTACCGTTCAATGCATGTACCCACTTTCTTTTCTTTTTCTGCTTACATAAAGTAAATAAGCAAGAGCTCTTCACCAGAGCTACTGAGGTCCTTTCTCCTTAACATGATGAACGAGACTAAAAAACATAGCTTATTGTGTGGCCACCCCACTTAAATATAGCTAGCGTAGCTCTCATAGCTCGCAGACTTAGCATAGCTAGCTCGAGTCGCATAGCTTTCTGTGTGGCCGGGCATTATAGGATTGCATATTTGTCTATAATTTCAACCAACTTCTTATTCCTTCTTTTCTGCTTCATCTACCAGATCACCAAAAAAGGCATTGCATTTGAACCAATTTTTATAAACTTATTTCTTACACCTTTTGACTCTCGATATATTACACCTTTTGTCAACCAAATAATTATCCTAATAGCATAACCATTTATATAGCTCAAGAACCAGCACCCTACCAGGGTAAAGACTCCAATTTTCCACTTTACCATCCTTCTTTTTATGGCCCATCGGACCTTACTCATATTATAAACATTTTTTGGTCCTTAGTCTATAAATTTTCATTACAAACACACACACTCACGCAATAAATATTTCATTTGATATTTGTTACCTTTAGAAATGTTAGGAAATTGTTTGGTGCAGTCCCCTATGTGGTGTCAAGTGAAATGACATATTATGACAGGAGTAGTTATTAGATCTTAGTGTGTGTTTACTTATGTTAAAATATATAGTTATTATAAAATATATATAGTTGATTACACATGGCGCAGTCGGTATTAGTACAATGAGTACTAGAAAGCGTAACTCAAAAAGAGTGAACAAGAAATCATCTAAAGATGATGAATCAGACGAGGAGTCAATGCGGGAGTCAGTCAAGAAGTTGGAGAGAGAGACAGAAAAGGCAATTGACGGATTAGAAGAAAGATTCACAGCCCAACTATGTGAATTAAAAGACACAATAGTGAATCTTATGGGGAGGAAAAATCCGGAGGAGTTTGGTAGCAACATCGAACGCGATAGTTACGACCATAACCAACGGATTGACAGAACGTCTTACAGAAACCCACGGATTACTGTCAAGATACCAGGACCCGAAAAACTTAGTGAAAACTTGACACTAGGTCAATTCAGAGACTGGAGGCAAGCTCTAGAGAACTATTTAGTGCTACAAGGACTAGATGTGGACGAAAGAGGTCAAGTTGCCGCTCTAGTACAGACGTTTCTGGATCAATCAATGATTGACGTGGTTCGCCTAATAATCAAAATAGAAGACGTAAAAAACGTCAGAGCTAGCTTCGTCCTAAATAAAATTGAAGAATATTTCAAGAATAAGGAAAATGGACGCATGAGGCGCTGCCAATTCCTTGTGAGGAAGCAAGAAGAAGGGGAAACATTCATCAACTTCTATCGCGACAAGGTAAAACTTTTTAGACTTAACGATCCATGTCCACATTGTTATGACCAATATTTGTCAGACCACATCATAGAATCCCTGTTAGATCCAAAAATGAGAAAAAAATGTAGAACTTTATCTGATTCAGCTGACTTAAACGATATAGTCAAACTATGTGAGTTGGAAGAAGCCGCAAATAAAGAAGAAAACCTATATAAAAAACAGGTCAGCAAAGTAGTGAGTGCCGGTAAAGAGAAAGAATGCTGTCGTTGTGGTGGTGCATGGCACAAGAATGTTAAGGAGTGTCCCGCAAATAGTTATAAGTGTCGCCGATGCAATATTAAAGGGCATTTTACTAAATTCTGTCGAACAAAACGAGTCGAAAAAATTCAAAACTCTGAAAAAGAAGATTGTAGTGACGATGAGGTAAAAATTGGATGCTTAACAATTAAGTCCATAGAGGGAGAAAACCAAAATAATTCACGTTACATCACAATACAGATTAGCTGTCAGGGCAAAGAATACATTAAGTACAGAGGAACTCCAGACACAGGAGCTGAAGTCTCTGTCGCAGGGGAAGACTTATTGAAGAAATTAGGAATTACGACTAAAGATCTACACCCAAGTCGATTAAGACTCGAATCAGCAGATTCCTCTCAATTAAAGTTGATGGGGTACATTAACTGTAATATTAAGTGTGAAGGACTTTGCGCAAGCGTTAGAGTCCACATATGCAAAGGCGTTAAAGAGCTGCTGATCGATAGGCATTCATTAAAGAAGCTTAGAGTAATTCATCAAGGATTTCCAAGACCTATGACTACAATAAGAAGGATCAGTTGTCCAGACAATCCGACAGAAGAAAACCTAGAAACGATAAGAAAACAATTTATAAAAGAATATGAAGATGTTTTCTGCACAAAGACTCTTAAGCCGATGGCTGGTCCACCTGTACACGTCCACTTAAAATCAAATGCGGTTCCCTATGCGATAAGTACACCTCGGAAGATACCGTACGCGTGGAGACAGCAGGTAAAAGACGAATTAGACCTTATGACTAAGAAAGGAATCATAAAACCAGCCGAAGACATTCCTTGTGAGTTTGTGAGCCCGATGGTATGTGTACAGAAACCAAATGGGAAAATCAGGGTCTGCGTCGATTTCAAGAAGCTTAACGACCACGTTCAACGCCCAGTACACCCATTTAAAAGCCCATGGGAAGCGGTTGCTAACGTACCAGCCAAGTCAAAGTATTTCACAACACTAGATGCTGCCAGTGGGTATTGGCAACTAGAATTAGACAAGGAAAGTCAAAAGCTAACTGCTTTTTTGACACCATGGGGGCGGTATATTTTCTTGCGGGCACCGATGGGATTAATCAGTTCAGGAGATGAGTTTTGCAGAAGAGGAGATCAATCACTGTACGGAATAGGAAACATGGAAAAGGTAGTCGACGACATCTTACTATATGACGAAGGATTTAAAGAACATTGTGAGAGAATTACTCGGCTTTTGGACAGATGCAGGGAAAGTAGTATCACCCTGAATGCAGATAAGTTTGTATTTGCGAGACAAGAAGTACCCTACGTAGGATATATAGTAGGAAAGGATGGTATAAAAGCTGATCCGAAAAAATTATCAGCGTTAAAAAATTTTACTGTTCCGAAAAACATTACTGAACTAAGGTCGTTCATGGGCGTTGTGAATCAGTTAGGATCATTTTCAAACAAAATTAGTGCGGCGGCTTCACCCCTACGCGACCTATTAAAATGCAAAAATCAGTTCCAGTGGTCTAAAACACAAGATGAGGCGTTTGAGCAAGTAAAAAAGCTACTGACTCAACCTCCAATACTAGGGCACTTCGACCCCAACAAACCAGCAGTGCTATTCACAGACGCCTCGAAATTAAATGGTTTAGGATATATATTACTTCAAAAAGACACTCAAGGATGGAAAATGATCCAATGTGGGTCTAGATTTCTCTCGGAAACAGAAGCAAGGTACGCCATGATAGAAATGGAGCTACTAGGAGTCGTATGGGCGGTAATCAAATGCAGGTTATACTTACTGGGACAGTCATTTACTGTAGTAACTGACCACAAACCCCTTATACCTATATTGAATGACAAAACCTTAGATGTTATCGAAAATCCTAGATTACAAAGGTTAAAAACCAAGCTAGCTGGATACCATTTTACGGCAGAATGGAAAAGGGGGAAAGATAACATAATATCGGACGCCTTCTCTAGGTCACCAGTGGATATCCCTACCGAAGAGGACTTAATTGCTGAAGAGGCGTCGGCTCAAGTGAGTTTCCTAATTTCTCAGCAAGTGGCAGAAATCGGAGAGGTGAATAAAAATACAGAAAACCACCTGAAGGACCCCTTCCTGAGACGGTTGCAAGAGTCAGCAAAACAGGACGAGGAGTACCAACTACTAATTAAGACAATTAAAGAAGGTTTTCCGAAAAACCGGGGTGCTATGGATCCTAAGCTGCTGGTGTTTTGGCGCTTTAGAGACATGCTAAGCTATGATGACGGCTTAGTAATCAAAGGTGGTCAGATTGTGGTACCTAAATGCGCTCGCAAGACTGTCTTAGAACGTTTGCATGATGCGCACCAAGGAATAGTAAGAACCAAACGTCGTGCCAGGCAAACAGTGTATTGGCCTGGTATAAATAGTGATATAACTAATATGGTAGAAGGTTGTGAAGCATGTCAAAGAGCTAGACCGTCGTTAGGAAGAGAACCATTACTATGCGAGCCTATACCAAGCAGACCTTTCGAAGATGTTTCGGCTGATTTATTCACAGCTGGAGGCAACAAATACATGGTATATGTCGACCGGTTGTCAGGGTGGCCAATAGTATGTCATTTGGGGAAACGAGACCCAACAGCTGAGAAAATTATCACTTGCTTACGGAAAATATTTGCAGACACGGGAGTACCAGTAAGAATTAGAACCGACAATGGGCCTCAATACAACGCGGCAGAATTCAAACGATTCCTTCAAACCTGGAATGTCTCACATTCACCGTCGAGTCCAAATTACCCTCAGAGCAACGGCCATGCAGAAGCAGCGGTAAAAGCCATGAAACACCTAATTTTAAAAAACACAAAAGATGGGACGTTAGATGAAGCTTATTACAGTGCAGGTCTACTCGAGTGGAGAAATACTCCAAAAGTCGATGGTCTATCACCGGCACAGATGCTCTTTGGAAGGTCTTTGAGGTCACTAGTACCAGCACATGAAAAATCATTTGCAAATAAATGGAAGGAAATCGCGGAAAAGTGTGACAGCAGGGTGAGACGGCAAGAGTCTCTGAAACAACGTTATGACGTAAGAGCCCATACATTGAAACAAATTAAAATAGGCACTAAAGTGTTGCTTCAAAACCCAGCCACGAAAAGATGGGATAAAGTAGGGGAAGTAGTGGAAGTGGGACTTCACAGAAAATACTTCATCAAGCTGCCCAGTGGAAGAGTTCTTACAAGGAACCGTCGTCACATCAGAGAAGCTGGAAGGGGAGAGAGAGAGGAAAGGAGATGTGGTGTCAAGTGAAATGACATATTATGACAGGAGTAGTTATTAGATCTTAGTGTGTGTTTACTTATGTTAAAATATATAGTTATTATAAAATATATATAGTTGATTACACACCCTACTATTTTCTTTAGACTCTCACCTTGGCAACTCTGAAATCAAAATGTATATACAAATGAATTTATCGGCATAAATAATATAACGCATATAAACACATATACCATCATTTATTAATTTATGTGTTACTTTGTCAAATACCTATATGTAAGATTAAACAATTGTGTATATTAATTAAAGTTTTTGAAATTAATATTTAATAATTTGTAATAATTAAACTATATTAATAGATAGTTCTTATTTCGAGTCGAGCCCATAGAAACATTCTACCTCAAATCTTTAACTAAACGTAATAATATTTACCGTAAAAAATTAATTTTGGACACTTTTAACGTATATTAGAAGTTCTCACGATCTTAAGTTTAACGTACTAAACTGTGTTGTCAGTTAAGTTCGTTAAATGATGTCCATTTTTAACAAAAAACTAGTTATATTCCTTTAACATTTAACTCGGCTTTGAGTGAGTTAAATGAAGTTTAACAGATGTTAAATCGGGTAGTAAAATAGGTGAGAAAAATATATTTTTAAAAACTGTCAATTTGCAATTGGTGCATGTGCAAGCCACTGAAGGCGCCATCTGTTTAACATTTAACTTATAACACGCCTTCTGGTCAAGGTCCCTCACCTTGGTGTATTTCATAGTGTTTATGAACCTTAAATTATAAAGGAATACAAATAATTATAAGGTGTGCTCACGTGGGGCAAAACTCGACTTTGCCCACTCCAGAAGGGGTGCGACTGTCTTAAACTTTAGAATTTTCAAACGAGATTCTCTGGGTAATTTGACCGTATAAAGTACTACAGGAATCTATTTGTTTCTTTTTTTCGACGCCCACGGATGGTACCGTGCGTGGGAGCAAAATCCCCGAGATCGGGTATAATTTTCCTGTTTCTTTCCAGCTCCTACACAAGTACCAGCTTCTACACTAGTACCTGAAATATACAATTACCTGGATTATACAAGTACCTGGACTTTAAATTACCAGCGTCTACACAAGTACCTGGACTATACGAGTACCAGATCCTACACAAGTACCTGGACTATATAAGTACTCGGGCTATATTATTACCAGGGAAATACAAGTACCACCTCTTATACAAGTACCTGGATTATACGAGAACCTGGAATTTAGAAACCACCTGCCAAGCCTAGCCGGGGCTCGTTGGCCGACGAGACCAGCTAGTAGTAATTCTAATAATGAGAATGACATTCAATTTTTATATTAGAAACATTTATCTGAGCGCACGGCAGTGCGAAAGGCCTTGTCCCCGTAAGCAATCAGTGTATCTTGAATCTTGAACCAATTCAGCCTCATATCTATCCTTTCTCCTCTGATGGGCTTTTGACATTTGAAACTTAGTTTAAGTTTACAGTTTTCTTTTTTAAATAAAGGCTAAGTCGAATCGATAAACCGATTGCACAAACAGCTGCTCATTTGAAATGATGTACAAGTTTGATTCAATGACTTATTTCTTACCTCCATCGGTTATAACTTATAACTTAGTTGGAGCTAGATTTTATTAACTTTTTTTTTAATTTTAACTTAGAGCTCTTATAGATTCCACAATTATTGACCAATTTTATTTCTGATTGAATGGCTCTTTAAATCTAGTATTTATTATTTTATAAATTCGTCCTATTTGTTGAGAACATGATATTAAACTTTTTCCTGAGTGCCGTGTCGCCACTCTTTTAAAGTTTGTTATTGTGTTGCATATCATTTGAAAGGCCTCAATTTATAATTCAATTTTTAAGTTTTTGGTAGTTTTCATACTACGGAAAGTTAAATTTTAATTTAAATCAAATTATAGGCCTCAATTTATACTCTAGGGCTGAGCAATTTGTTTATTTGTTAAAAATTTGGTTCATGTACTTTTGTACCGATTTGTACCATAATAATCTGAGGGCACGGCAGTACGCCAGGCCATGTTCCAGTGAGTTTATGGATTAATGAAAGAGCAAACTTTGCCACAATGTAGATATCACTACGTTGATAGGCTGACTTTTTTGGGGATCTAGAACTTGGCTCTTTTTTACGGTTAGTTGTTTAGGGGGATTATTATTTCATATAAAAAAAAAAAAAAAAATCATTACAAATCTGACTGTGTGGTAGATTAAATTATTTTGGTATTAAAAATTCTTATATTTATGTCATAGTAATGTTTGGACGAAATATCGGAATATGTAAAACAAACGGAACCACAATTGGTGTAATGAGCAAACTGCTAAACCACAAAACAATCGAACATATCAAAATGAATAGTATTAACTCGAGAGAAATTATAGAGATAAACTTGATATAAAACCATTCTCTTTGATTTATTCAACATTCAAATGAATTATTTATACAGTTGAAAAACACTATTTGTGTGATGAAAAAGAAACAAAAACTTATAGTAAAATAATTTCAAGATAAAAAGAACTTTTTATATACTACGTTTTTAAATTTTCTGTTGAATCGTATGTAATGTTGATAATATAATTGTTATTGTTACATAATATATAATGTTAGTGAAAAAAAAAAAAAAAAAATTCCAAATTTATTTACTTCACATAAATGACAACCATCCAGAACCTATAAAAGGATAAATTTTTGTACAACGGATCTCCCAACACCAAATCTAAAGCATGCCATCGATATATTTGAAATAATATAATCGATATATAATATAATCGATATTTCCTGTTTAGCTGTCATTCAATGTTTACCTATCACAAATTTGAGACCCGTCAAAATGAAGATAGCGTAAATATTGGATATGGCAAAACAAATAAAATAACTTGCGGTTTTTTTCCGAACTAACTTTCCGCACAGCAAAATTTGCTGAAAACTAATTAAATTTTGCTGAAAGATGGCTAAAAGTATTAAAATAATGCATTGTCATCGTGTTCTGAGCTATGCTAAAAGTTTCATGTCTAGCTATTCGGGAAGTTCGTTAAAAATCGATTGCCAGATTTGTACCGGACAAACAAACAAACAAACAAACAAACAAGAATGCAAGCTAATAAAAACGTAGTAAAATAAGGGGAATGTGATAAATGAATCGTTCTCAATGTAACTTACAGCGAACGCATTGCTCTTATATCCATAAGACAACAATTAACAATCAGCAATGCATGATTGCATCCATTTACAGTCAGCATTGCATGCTTGTATCCATTAACAGTCAGCAATTCATGATTGTATCCATTAACAGTCAGCATTGCATGCTTGTATCCATTAACAGTCAGCAATTCATGATTGTATCCATTAACAGTCAGCATTGCATGCTTGCAGGGCCGTACCGAGGCTGTGGCGAAGGTGGCCCTTGCCAAGGGCGCAGGTTTGAGAAGGGCGCAAAATGGAGAGGAAAAACATGTTTTTGATTGGCTAAGATTGGTCAAAATAAAAACTTTATACTTAGGTATAATTTCGGTTGTGTGAGCTGTCAATTCGTGTTTTTATGATGAACATTACGCTTAGCGCGGTGGCGTGCGATTCATGTTTATATTGGCAACGCTAGGGCCTAGCGTTGCCGCGAGGCGCATCCGCCCCACCCCCTAGCGGCTAGGGCAGTGTTTTTCAACCTTTTTCTAATGGTGGCACGCCAACTTGGTTAATTGTTTCTCGCGGCACCCTTATTTCTTAATACTAGTTTAAACAAGTAAAGTGTGAAAAAACATGTAATTAATAAACTCAATGCACTCACCCATATCGAAAATTACTCTATTTATTAACACCATCTTAAATTATTTAAACAGTAAGAACACTTATGATACCGAAAATACGAAAGAAATAAAACGTTAAATAGTTTTTACATATAAAAAATAATCAAATAAAGGGTTCACAACCAACAAGTGTTGAATTTTTTTTTTAAATAAAATGATTAAAAATGTATGGAATATTCTTTTTTGAAAATTGTAATTACAATTGTATATATTCAGTAACAACATTTATGAATAACAATACAATATAATTATATAAATGTATTCAATGCGATATTTCAGCCTGGTGCAATTCGCAGCTTTTTTTTAATATTCGGTGGAATACTGGAAAGACATACGATCATTTCTTCTTCAACTGATTTTAGTCTCTCTCTTTTATTATTTTTAATGGTCGATAATGCAGAAAACCTAATTTACATAAATATAAGGTAGAAAACTGATGTCATATAACTAATGCTCAAATCAATTAATTCCTCCTGCTCTATTAGAATGAGTTTTGACTGATATACTACTTCGGCGATGAATGGGTTTCTTACCCACTCAATCTTCAACACGCAGGTTTGGAAAATAATATTGAATATGTTTTTCTAAAACCTGAAGATGCTCACAAATCAATGGGGCTATTTTTTTTTATTACCCATAGCAGCAACATGTAGAAAAATGGTAACATCACCCTTCGATATTATGGTGAGCCATAAGTTAAACTTTTCTTTCAAGGATTTAATATTGTCCGTTAAAAACAGAATATTCTCATATTTGCCTGGCAGGCTTGTGTTAAATTTTTTCAAAACTTCAAATATATCTACTAAATATGCCAGTTTAGAGCACCAGTTATGATCTAAAAGTAGCGTACAAAATTCTTGTTGTTCATCAGTATTAAAGAAAGAATGCATTTCATTTTTCAATTCATATACTCGTGATAGAACTTAGCCTCTGGACAACCATCTTGCTTCTGTGTGAAGAAGAATGTTAACATGATTTGCACCAAGCCTCTCACAAACCTTTGCAAATAAACGTGATTTAAGTGTTCTCATTTTTATATAATTTACCATATTTACCACTGCGTCTAGAACATTTTTCAAATCACTATTGATTATTTTTCCAATAAGAACTTCACGACGAAAACTTAATTTTCTGCTTCATCACCAAAAAGTTTCTTCACTAGCACAGCAAGCAGGAAGACTAAGTTTTTCTGCATCTGTGTGGACTTCATGTTTTTTGCAATTAGTTCAGCTTTGATATTTCGCGGCACCCCTGAGGTGTCATTACGGCACCCCGGTTGAAAACCACTGGGCTAGGGGCATGTGCAATATGTTTGATTTGATGAGCCTCTACTGCGCCTTTTTTTAACTTCGTTTTTTAAAACTGTACGAAATGGTGAAACTCTACAAAGGCAATATGGTTGTTTACAGCCAGTCCAAAGATACACTGTTTTGCTTCCCTTGTCTTCTTTTTAAAAACAAAGACGACAAATCAGTTTTCTGTGATGTAGAAAAGGGGTTTAATGATTGGAAACACTTAAATCCAACACTTCATAATCACGAAATATCAACACCTCACCTACGGTGATTGGAAAGAGTTAGCAACACGATTGCAAACTGTAAGTTCTATTGATGCAGAGAACCAAAAATGTATAAAAGCGGAAGATGAAAAGTGGCACAGTGTCCTCAAGTGTATTGTGGATGTAATTCTTCATTGAGCCAGGAATAACTTACCACTGAGAGGAGGATCTGATTCGATCACTGACAACAATTATTGTGGTGTATTTTTTAATACTTTGGAGCTTATTAGTCACTATAATCCTCAACTACATGAGCATATAGAAAATGTAAAAAGTGGAAAACATGTACCAAACTATTTCTCTCCAAAAATTCAGAACGAGGTTATTGAGATTTTAGGAAATAAGGTTAGGTCTGAAATATTGCAAAAAATTAAAAGTGCCAAGTACTTTTCAATAATGTTTGACTGCACATTTAGAGCAGATAAGTCAAATAATTAGATAGCAAGTCAAAATATTAGTTTAGCAAGGTGTTAAATAGTACTTTTTTTTAAAATAATACTTAAATGGTACTTTTTTTAAGTGTTAAATAGTACTTTCTAGTAGCGAAAACTAAAAAATTACTTTAACATTTAGAGCCAGAATTGCTTAAAAATTTGTTTTACTGACGTTAAAATTCCAACCATTTTCCGGGGGGGGGGCTGGACCCCCCTCTCCCCTGGGGGGTATGGAATACCCCCCAGACCCCCCGGTGGGGCGCACTTTTACGGTTCGCCATGTACGCAGGAGCACCTAGGTACGGCCCTGCATGCTTGTATCCATTAACAGTCAGCAATTCATGATTGTATCCATTAACAGTCAGCATTGCATGTTTGCATCCATTAACAATCAGCAATGATGATCTTCTATACATTAAAGATATTAATTTTACTTACAGAGATGAATAAAGCTGCAAGTAGCGAAGGTAATAAAATCCTGGAGTTCATACTGGTTTGTTTACAATTTATTATCTATTCAAGTTTTCACTACACTGCTTAAACCACATATAACAACTTAAGCCAGGTTTTAACTTATATATACAAGGTATTAAACTCCTTCTATTTTTACCTCCAATTATCTTTACTAAATAAATCAAATTTCAATTATTCATACATAAAAATCCAGTCATATAACTACGTACTAAAATATGTTTAATGTTTTAATTGCAACATTTCATGAATTTACTTCACAAATGAAGGCAAGAGAGATTAACCAATACTAATAGAGGTCATAATATTACGCAAGATCTTTGTAGATATGAAGGATATTTGTTATCAATTCTATACAGAGAAGAGATTAAATCCTCATCAACTTAATTTCTTACAAGCACATTATTTTATTATTAATCCTAAGAAAACTGCTATGATTTACCTTTATGGCATTTATATTATACAATTGTAGAGTTATGCAGTACAGAGGTTGTGATAATCCATAATGGCACATCTCTGATAATCGATTCTACTTCTCAAAACAACCAAATACTCATTTCACATTTTTTATGTGTAATGGTGGCCATACACGAAGAAGAAATCCTCAAGGAAAAAGCCTACGGGATTTCCTTGAGAGATTCCTCAAGGAAATCCTCTAGAAAAAGTCTCTGGGATTAAGTAAAGCAAATTTAGGTTTTATGCAAGGGAAAACTTTACTATCACTAAACAATTGTTTTCGCTTTCTCTGTTAGGTCTATATATTACAACACAACTTCAAACATCCTCGAGACCGACTGTGGTCAACTCATTTACACGCCGCATCTCACTGCCTAGTTTCGTCCTGCGTTTTGGCCTCAAGTCAGAAAAAAATATTTTTTGGGGGGACTTCGGGTACTGCAGTCCGCAGAGGCGGCCGCAAGGCCGCCTCAATCGTACAATCGTTCATGAATTCTCCTGGTCTAGACTGTTCAGTCCAAACCTCAAGGCATTAAGGCTTGTGTAGCCGCCTTTAATTGTTACCAATATTTATACTTTATTTATTTTTTTAATGGCGTAGTGCTTTTTTTACAACTCATTATTTTCTCATTTATTTACCCCCTCCCCCCTTTATTTTAAACTTGTCAAAATTGATTTAATTTTGTACACGTATAAAAATATCAATTTAGAAAAATGTGATGAATACTTTTAAATATATAAGTTATAAAAATACGTGTGGTGTCGCGGGACACCCGGTAGCAACGAAGTTCCTTACATTTTTCATTAAATATAAATTATAAAATCACAATGCTAAGTACGTATACATTGCTAACTACTTATACATGGCGGAGTTAGAAAAGATACAACATTAAAAGTAACGAACTGTTTGTACCTAGCAAGAGTTTGTACCTAGCAAAGCGTCTTACTATAAATATAAATTAAATATAAGAAAAAAGTTGATCATGATGAGTTTATAGTGAAAGAGTATGTTTGTTAAAGGAGTTTGGATTGAAATAGGACTGTTTTCTACGTACCCGGCCAATTAATTTAAAATATTATAAAATATATCTCTTCCCTTTACATTTTTTTACATGATTATATTTTATTTATTACTACTTTTTTATTAGCTTGCTTTCTTGTTTGTTTGTTTGTTTGTTTGTTTGTCCGGTACAAATCTGGCACTCGATTTCTAACTAACTTCCCGAATAGCTAATCATATGAAACTTTTAGCATAGCTCAGAACACGATGACAATGCATTATTTTAATACTTTTAGCCATCTTTCAGCAGAATTTAATTGGTTTTCAGCACATTTTGCTGTATGGGAAGTTAGTTCGGAAAAAATCCGCAAGTTATTTTTTTTGTTTTGCCATATCCCATATTTACAATCTTCATTTTGACAGGGTTTCAAATTTGTGATTTTTATAAATAAGAGATAAACATTGAATGACAGCAAAATAGGAAATATACCGATTTTATTATTTATCGATTATATTATTTCAAATATATCGATGGCACGGTTTAAATTTGGTGTTGGGGAGATCCGTTGTACAAAGATTTGTCCTTTTATAGGTTTAAGATCAGCTCTCTATAAATTCTAGATGGTTGTCATTTATGTGAAGTTAATAAATTCGAAACTATTTTTTTTTCACTAACATTATATATTATATAACAATAACAATTATATTATCAACATTACATACGATTCAACAGAAAATTTAAAAACGTTTTATATAAAAAGTTCTTTTTATCTTGAAATTATTTACAAAACAAAGTGACATTTTTGACATATATAACAAAAATAACCAAAACAAGTCAATTAACAGGCTTCCTTAACAACACTTTTTCCCGTCTTTTGAAGCTTACGTTTACGCGAGCGTTGCGCGTGAACGCTTGGGCGGATAACGTTGTCCAAAGAACTTAGCCTGGGCATTGGTAAAATGAACATCTGTACTGAATTTCAACTAACTCGGTGATCTTTTACTCAAGTTATTGTCATCGGTAGATTTCGTGACGGATTTTGCGTGACGGTGATTTTGTGACGGTGATTTTGGTCGTTTTTTTTTCGGATTTACTCCTGGGCCCCAGAACGTGTCATAACGAACTTCGTTCCAAAATCTGTTTTTAATTTTTAAATCTATATTATCTCGCCGGACCACACTAATTATAATGTAAACGAATTAAAATATGATTAATTTTGTTGGAAACATAAACTGGTATTTCTACTTTAGCTTATTATAAAAAATAAATTAAATTGCGAAAGGAAACAAAAGAATCAAGTGCGTAGAAAATTTAAACAACCTTGTTATAATATAATTGTTATAATGTAATAAGATTATAGCAAAGTAATGGGCAAATTGCTTCTCCTTGGAATTATGATAATTATTTCAAATTGTATTTCTTTTTCCACTAACATTGTATAAAAAATGGGTTCGAGACAACTCAGACAAACGTTCGGCTATAGGATTTCATAATTACTTAGCCCTGTGTTTTCTGTTTATTAGTTTTCGTGATTTCTTAGGTACATTTAAATATTATTGAACATTTAATAAAAATTTATCATAAAAATAACTTCTCGACGGGGAATCGAACCCGGCTTCTCTCCGTGCGCGTTTAAAGCTACTTGTCAGGAACTAGATTTCCCCCAGGAAAACGGCTTATATCGTTAGATTCGTATTTAAATGGACTACATTTTTAATTTTTTTTAATCAAAATCATCGGAACCGTTTTCGAGAAATAATTTTTTTCAGAGTTTTTGGGGGTTGCGCCCCCAAGTTTGGAGCTAAAATTAATTTCACGATTTCTCCTCTGGGTATGATTTTTCGTCAAAACCGGCCCAGTAGTTTAGGCTCCAGGTGTCAAGACAAATAAAAAGGCACAGACAGACATTTTTTAAAAACCACTTTTTGGGACCTCAAAACGTGTAAGTCCATCAACATTTAAACTCGAATTTTCGCGCCATCACAATAACTTCTCTTTAGATGAGAAAGTACTGTAATGATGGATTTACACGTCTATGGTCTCCTGAGTCTACAAATGTAGTTTTATATAAAGTCTGGTTGTAGTTTGTGCAGATATGTGGAGTGTGGAGCCAAAACTACTGAACTGATTTAGAAGAAATTTGACATACACATTCAGAAATATCAACGCCAAAAAATGCGCTAATACATAATCGAGAAATTAATATAAAGAACCGCCTCCAAACACTTTGAGATACCTATTGTAATAAAAAGGTTCCGACCGATTTCGATTAAAATAATCTGTTGTCCGTATTCTGTACTCTGTGCAGACACATAGAGCTAAAACTACTGGACCGATTTCGATGAAATTTGATATACATGTAAAATTTTCTAAACCTGAAAATTCTATAACTAGGAAAAAATAATCTTAGTAATTTAATTTCTTATTAATTTCAATAAAATATAGCATATAAATGTATAACAGCTTACTAGTTAAATAAATTGGCCTCAAATACAATATTATTACTTTATTTTACTAATAAATTTTATAATAATACAATAATTGATGTTATATACATGTGAGTATTGAGGTATGAGGTGTTTGAGATATCCATAAATGATTATAAGCTTAAATTTAATTATTAATGACTTAGAATAGTTAATGAATATTTACGTGTCTAAAGAGTCGCAAGAAGTGGCTCCTACAACACACTTTTTGAATATCTTGTCAAATCAAGACTGGTCTAGATTTGGCATTTTGAAGTCGATTTATCAATAAATTGATGTATTGGACCAAAAAAGATCGATGTTGAACTCACAATATGTCGATAATATCGGTATTGACCTGAAGAAACATCGAAATTCAGCAAGAACTACAAAATCAGAGCCCACTTTCCCCTTTTTTTTGCTCCTATGGTTAGGGGATCGGTGTCTCATGTATCGAAATCATAGATTTTCTGACTAACGTCGATGTTGGTATAGCTTAACATGAAACATCAAAAACATCTATAATTGGAAATAAATGCCTCAACCCTAGATTGGTCTAGACCAGCGATTCTCAACCTTTGGGTCGCGGTGATGGTTTTGGGGGTCACGAAGTTATTAGTAAAATAAATAAAAATAGACTGCCAATTGGTGTGCCATATAGCTTCCTCGCATGCTGTCACGTACTTTTTGATTTTATGCTTTTACAAGCCATTATTGTCTAATTTCTTTCATTTTTCTGTCAAAATTGTTTTAATTTTTTACTTGAATTAAAGTATCAAGCAAAAGTTAAAGAGCGCAGACGGTTCAAAGTAATCTGGGGCTATCTGCGGGCTACTTTCGATAAACTATAAAAGTTTTATACAAATCAGTTAAGTACTTTTGAAGCTATAGGTGTGAATTAATGTATGTTTGTGCGCATGTGGAAGAGAAACAAATGAGCGTAGAAAGTTGAACCCAATGGGTTCAAGTTGGACCAACAATGGGCTAATTATAACCTACCACCCAAATATCATTAAAATCGGACGTGTAGTGTTTAAGATATGTTGGTTCGCAAAAATTGAACGACAGACCGACAGACAGACACGGAACCGAAGATGACCCCTGATGTGTGAAACGGATTTCTGTCTTGGAATTTTTGAAATCGGAGCCCTAAAATTATTTCGATCTTCAGAACGATCACAACTTCCGTTACCTTCGGTGAGCTCGCAAGTAAAATGCATGTAAGAAAATAACTTCATTAATATTAATTATTTTTCATTAATCTGTAGCAGTATTACAATAGAAAAAGTAAAAATTATCAAGAATTAGAGTGGATGATATGGTTACTTTAACTTAGATTGTGTAAACGTTAAATATCATAATCGTAAATTATATATTATAGTTAAATAAGTAATATTTAATAATAAATAAACGTTTTAATAATAAAATAATTTGTTTATATTTGTTAATGCTGTTAAATAAGTTCAATGATTAGTAGATCTTATATTAAAAAAAATAGTAGAGTCACTGACTAAACTGTAGCGTCATGTAAACATTGAACATCCATATTATTTTTATTATTGAAGTCTTTCTAGATTAGACTAGCTACTTTTCTTGATGTATCCTAGTTACTTCTTTTCTTTTAAGCAATAGAAGATATCTTTAACACTTTTATTAATTTTTTAGTAAAAATATAAATAAATATTTTATATTGCGTGCATTATTCATTCAGAAGGTATGTGTGTTATAAACGTGTGTTTTGTATTTTGTTGTTATAGATTGAGTTTGCTTTTCACTTATTGTTATTATTCCCAAATTTCTTATTTGAACATTATATTTAGTTAATACATATGTTATTATCTTTATTACAGCTTCATTTTTCTTCCGCAAGTAGATAAAATATTGTATGCAACAAGGCAGCAAAGGAAACATTTCTGCCTCGTTTATTCATTGCCTGCCTCGGCTTCGCCTCGGCAGTCAAATAGGTAAATTACCTGCCTCGGCTTCGCCTCGGCAGTTAATTATCATAGCCTGTCCTCGCCTTCGGCTCGGAGGCTAATCTAATCACTCTAAATTCCATTTTGCTGCCTAGTTACATAAATAACTAATAAAAGACCATAATTATAAAAAAAACGTATTTTGTCAATAAAAAATAAAATAATATTTTTTTCGAAATTTCCAAATAGTGGTATCTTTAATTTTGGTCGAAGAATGTTCAGGAATTTTTTTAGATTTTTTGCACTTCGCATAAGCGAGATAGAGGGGGGGGGGGGACACGTTTCACACCCACTTCAAACTTGCCTACGCTCGCCCTTTCAAAGATATATCCAAAGAATTATATATTTATTTAATCAGCTCGACGTACCCTTTCATATGATACCCCTCACGGTGTCGAAAAAAAATTAAAAAAATTTAACCCTTAAGTTTTTTTACCCTAATTTTTTTGGAAAATATTTTTTTTAAGTCGCTATATTTTTAAAATATGTGGGTAGATACAAGACACATACATGCCAAATTTCAAAGTGATCGGACGAAAGGTGTAGCCGTGAGAGCACGCGAGAGGACGGACGGACAGACACACGCAGGAAAATATAAGGGTCCTTGGTTTTGCCTACGGACCTTAAACATTTACAGTCCTAGTACTAGTAATAGTAAAAAAAAACCAAAATCAATTCCCAGTTTCATTTGTACTTATAAAGAGCAATATATTAATGCATGGTTTCACTTTCATTAAAGAAAATAAATTGTTTTGGCTACCTCTTCATTTAAAATTAATAAACTGATAAGATACTTGGAAACAAATCATAGTTAATATAAAGATAAGCCTACTGATTTTCTTTTAAGAAATCGAGATGAGTTAAAAACAAATGCATCTAATTTGACAAAAAACTCTTGAAATATTCCCATTTGGCACCCTATCATACTGCTAAATGCAAATAAGCATATATTGCAGCAGAAAGCTATGTATGAAAGACATATGTAGAGAATTATTATATGAATAAAATATCCACAGTATTCCTTTGTCAAATGACACTAACTCGAAGAAAAATTGATTTTTCCAATGATTATTGTCTAATTGAAGCGCAGTTAGTGGAAAAAATACAAAAATCCCAATGTTATGTAATTTAAGGATTTCTAATATAAACCTTTTTCACCACTCTTTCCTCTGGCATTCTCTCTACATGGCCAATTCAGCTCAGTCTTCCTTTACGGATTTTACTGAAAATCAGGTACATATCATATACTCGTATTTCAGCATTGTTCCATCATCTCCACCAATTCTCCTCACGGCCCAGTGTGTGAGGAGAATTGGTGGAGATGAAGCAACACCTTTCTTTCCTAGTGGAGTAACGATTCTTCATCTCTACTGGTCATAAAAATGGTGTATGAAATTGAAATAATCCCGATATCTCTTGTTTTCCTAATACAAATAATCCCGAGAACAGTTGAACACAAGGTCTAAGCAGAACTTAGTAAGTTCACCGATTTTCGTAAATAACTATCCTTTTGTAATTTATAAATTATTTCATTTTATGAAAATGGTTGATGAAAATCCAGGCCATGGTGTGGAAAAGGAAGATATTGCAGTAGTTAGTAAACCCCCGAAAATTGCTCTGTTCTGGAAGGCAAGGCCACAATTATGGTTTACTCAAATTGAGTCACAATTCATAACATCTAATATAAAAGCTCAATCAACAAAATTTCATACAGTCGTCGGTTCATACATTGTATAAAGATATGCTTGATGCGAGGGAGAGTGGAAAATTCGCTCTCTTAAAATACGACAAACTTATTAAAGACTATGCGTACCGCCCTAAAGAGAATAATTATAAAAGAGGGAAAAGAAATTTAAGCACATCGCCAGAAAGTAAAGCTCCACTAGAAAAGGAAACTAAAAAAAGTAAAACCCCTTCTGAAGCTTCAAATAAAAGAGGATCACTTGAAACTTTTTTTCGTCCCCGATCAGGATCATGGAAATAGTAAACAATTATTAAATAGATATGAGAGAGTTAGTGAGGTACGGTTTGAAGAAAAACAATTATTAAATAAACATTCAAAAAATAAAAATTATAGTAAGATAAATACGAACTCTAGTCTCCTAGTAAGCGTGGTCGGCGAAGGAGATTACGACCCTAACCTCCCAAAAACAAGCAGAAAAACGAGTAAATCGTGTTCCCAGGAGCAGGGCTCATTCAAGTACAATAAGGAATCAAACACAATTTTTAATATTGGTACTCTAAATGTAAGAACCTTGTCAAGTTTGTGGAGATTACATGAACTGGAAGAAGCTTTTGAACTTTCTAACATTCAGATTCTCGGTTTAGCAGAAGTTAGAAGAGAAGGAGAGAGAATTATAAAACTTAAGGGGGCTCTACTTTCATGCACTATGGTGAAGGAAATGATCAGCGTGGAGTCGGCTTTATTGTTGAAGAGGAAACAGCGCACAACATCGTCGAAGTTAAGCCTATTTCAGATAGAGTGGCTAGCCTTAGGGTAAAAGTAGGCGGAGAAAAATACTTGACTTTAATACAGGTTTATGCACCCACTACACAATACGATGATGAAGCAATGGAATCTTTCTACAGACAGATTGATGAGTGTATAAAAACAGCTAAGGAAATTAAGAAAACTCATATTATAATTGTAGGCGATTTCAACAGTCAAGTCGGAACAAAGGAGTGCGAAGAAGAAGAAGAGTTAGGAAGATTTGGATACGGCCGTAGAAACGACAGGGGAAGGAGGCTTTTAACTTTTTGCAGAGAAAACAACCTAAAAGTGATGAACTCGTTCTTTAAAAAGCGAAAAGGGAGTAAATGGACATGGTTGTCTCCTGATTCCAGCTGTAGAAATGAAATAGATTTTATATTAAGTACCAGAAGAGACCTCTTTCAGAATGTCGAGGTGGTAAGAAAGTTTCCATTCTTAACAGACCATAGACTTGTAAAAGCTTCTGTTCGTTTTCCTAGGCTGCACAAACCATGCAAGCCAAATTTTAATAACGTTAAAAAAATAATTGATTATAATCTTTACAAGGAAAAAATTTATAATAAAATTAGTCACAATGCCCAAAACTGTATTCAAGATGCACAAACCAGATATGATCGACTGGAAAGAATAATGCTAACATCAGCAGTAGAGAGTGCCATTTTAGAACAAGATAAGACTAAGAAGTTGTCCCAAGAAACCTATGAACTAATTAGAATGAGAGAAGAACTTCGGAGCAAATACGGAAAAGGTACAAAAGAACGGATAGAATTAAGGGAACTCTGTAAAATAACTAAAGTTGCCATTAGAAATGATGTTGAAGCTTATAATTATAAAATAGTAGAAGAGTGTATAAAAAACAGTTCAGCGGTTAAGAAAGCAAGGAAGATGACAAACATAGGAAAAGACTGGATACCTGCGCTTAAGAAATCAACAGGAGAAATTAAAAGATCTAGAGAAGACGTCCTTCAAATAGCTACCGATTTTTACACCGATCTGTATAAAGATGCAAATAAGAATTTAAATGAATGGAAGAAAAATTGTAATCGGATTGCAGAAGAAGCATTCACGCCAGTAATAAAAGACGAAGTGAGACAAGCAATAAATAGTTTAAAAAAAGAGAAAAGTCCTGGAGCCGATGGAATTACGTCAGAAATGATACAAGAAGGAGGAGACGCAATAATAAAGGACTTGACATTTATATTATAGCCTTCTTAAACTAAGGCTATGCTGATAGAGTGAAGTTTTACCCAACTCAGTCGGTGGCAGGGAGGGGCAGATCTGTCTGAGGTGCAACGAATGAATTTGAGCGCCACCCCGTTCAGAAAGGGGTAAGAAAAAGTAGGATGAAGTGGTACATAGGAAAAGGAAATAAAAGAAAGGATGAAAAGGGACCTATTAAACCACCTAGTGGATTAATAGACAAAAGGGATAACTGGGGAACGGGGAAACCAGTTATTAAGGGGAATTATGGGAACTGGGGAAGTTCGGGGAACTTAGTAAAGCCCCTAAAAAGAATAATAAAAATGTAAGAAAAAAACACCTTTTACTGAGTTCAGAGTGACACAGGTTTCGCTCACTCCCCAGTCAGCAAGTAAAATCAAAGCGGTACGCAGTCACCAAGAAACAAACTATTTACAATAAATTAAAAATAATAATGGCTAACTTCTTCTGGTAAAATTAACAAGAACTAAATATATGGATGACTGCGCCCTAGCTGAAAAATGTAGATACATATAAATATATATATAAAAAAAAAAGTTTCCTATGGGATCCCAGTACAAAACTCCTAGAGGTGGTCATCCACCAACCTAACTTTTAAGTCACTGGGTGAAGCTTTTAAATAATTACACTTTATAAGAATAAAAGAGTAATGAACGTAAAATAATAATATATTAGTAATTGAATTTGCAGGGGCTTCAGGTAGGTTCCCGGTATGCCTATATGAGATGGAATCAAGCCGGAAGCTGGTTTGACCTTCTGCCTGTCCTCGGGGTACTTGTTGCCGAGGAAGAGGGGATGAACCAGGGGAAGAGAGTAACAATTAATTTTGGCCAACCTTACGTGTAGTCGACGACTGTCGATGACCACCTTAGCTCAACCTTGAGTTGGTTTAGCTGCGTAGACTTAGAGTTGGAATCGGAGACCTCTACGAAACACTGGTTTCGGTAATCCACAAAGCTCGGTTTCCTTAATCCTCCGTGAATGGAGACAACCCTAACTTCAACTTAATACAAAAACTGGGACACGTGAAGTTCCTCGTAACCTCTTCTTGGACACAACCTGCTTTTCGAAACCTTCCTCTTCCAGGTCATCCCTTTCCAGGAATTCCAACAAAATAAAACGGAAAAAAAAATCCCTACTTCCTATGTCAATAAAAATCGAAATCCTAAGGGAAAAAAATAAACTGCCCTTTAAAAAAAATAGACCTTAAGATAAAAATCATAATGATAATTAAAAAACCAAATAATAATTAACTAACTTGTTCAACATTCACCCCTTAATTTTCATACACAAAATTTTCTAAGGGGTGATACAAATAAAATCGTTATAAATTAAATCCCTCCTTGGAAAAGAAAAGAAAAAAAAAAATGCGTCTAGTCCGGGTTTCTCTTCAGTTCGCTGACATGCCAACGCCCTAAAGGCTTTCCTGTTTCGTCTTCGAGTTCGTAGACAAGAGGGGTGATTTTCTCCCTAACTTTACATCTCACATACTTAGGCGCTAATTTGGCTCAGAAGTCCTTTGCAGCAGCGGAGAGGAAATGCGTGCGCTTCCAAACAACGTCACCAACTTTAAATTCTTGATGTCTACGACGAAGGTTGTAGGTGTGCGCATTCCTAGCATGAACTTTTTTTAACTTTTCCCTAACAGTTTGAAGGGTCTCTTGCAGCTTATCCATGTTATTCGCCGTCTTCTTAGCAGAGGGGTCTTGTGGCGCAACCAAAGGATCTTCGTCGCTGTGGGGAAGTCGTTCTCCGCTCGGGTGAAGAGGACGTCCAAAAGTTAGGAATGATGGTGAGTAGCCGGTTGTCTCGTTCACTGCAGTCCTAAGGGCAAAACCGAGTTGGGGTAGATGTTTGTCCCAATGTTTGTGGTTGTCCTTAATGTATGCCGTTATCATACCTTTAATGGTTCTATTGTAGCGCTCCGTCGGGTTGCTTTGTGCGTGATACAAGGGGTTGAACAACACTCGCACCTTGTATTGGGACATCTTTTCCTGGAACTCCCGACTACGCCACTGCGGACCATTATCGGCAATGAAGAACTGTGGTACACCAAACACCATGAAGACTTGGTCCTCCACAAACTTTGTTACTGCCTTTGCATCGGCCTTTCTCATCGGGTGCAGCACAGCATACTTAGTGAAACAGTCCACCAGCACTAGCAGATAGCAATTCTGATTGGATGACCTCGGGAAAGGACCCATTAAGTCACCACTAACCATTCTCCATGGGGCCCCTGGTTCCCTCTGGTGACCCATTAGTCCTGCCGGCTTCTTGCATTCGCTCTTCGTAGCGAGACAGATCTGGCATTTCTTGACATAAGTGGTAATGTCAGCGGCCATCCCTGGCCAATAATACCGTTGCATTATTCGCCTCTTCGTCTTAAATGAGCCAAGGTGTCCTGCCATAGGAGCATCATGATTTTCTCTCATGATCTCCTTCCGTCTTTCCTTTGGTACCACCTCCTTCCAGGGCGAATCTTCTTCACCTCCAGCTCCTCTTCTTCGGCTCCGGTTCGCGTATAGTTTCCCCTGCTGAATGGACCACAAAGGATATTTTTCTGGCGACGACTCAATTTTCCCCAGCATACCGACGTACCACCTATCTATTACCCTCTCTTCAGCTGATTCTTTTCCTGGGCCTTCGACTGCAACAGCATTGACTGGCGCTCTCGACAGGGCATCAGCTACAACATGAAGCTTTCCTGGACGGTGGGTGATGGTAAAATCATACTGTTGGAGGCGAAGGACCCATCTCGCCAGTCTTCCTTTCGGCTCCTTTAATCCCATCAGCCATTTAAGGGCCATATGATCGGTAACCACAGAAAAGGTTTGCCCCTCCAAGTAGGATCTGAACTTTTCAATAGCCCAAAGAACTGCCAAGGCCTCTAATTCCGTTGCGCAGTACTTCCGCTCCAGCTTATTCAGGGATCTACTTGCAAATGCAATAACCTTCTCTCCTTCAGAAAGCTCTTGAGATAAAATGGCTCCAAGCCCCACTTCGCTGGCATCTGTCTGTAGGATAAAAGGTTTACTGAAGTCTGGACAGGTCAATACAGGCGCAGAGATGAGATGGTCCTTAAGAGCACGGAAGGCCTGAGCACATTCTTCAGTCCAAATCCACTTGTATCCCTTTTTCAGTAGAGATGTTAATGGCACAGTGATCGAAGAAAAGGCTGGTACAAATCGTCGGTACCACGATGCCATACCGAGAAAACGACGTAACTGCTTCGGCGTCTTTGGTGGGGGATAATCGACGATGGCGCTAACCTTCTCTGGATCAACTCGCAGACCATGGCGATCGACGACATAACCCAGGTACTTCAGCTGAGGACAACAGAACTTACACTTATCTCGATTTAATGTCAGCCCAGCATTTCTCAATCGTGAGAGTACGGCCGATAAAACATTGGCGTGCGTATCGAAGTCGGGCGTACAGATAACGATGTCATCGAGATAGACAAAGACGTATATCTCAACGTCTGCCCCGAGAACTCGATCTATTAGTCGCTGCCAGGTGGCTGGACTATTGTGCAGGCCAAATGGCATCCTACGGAACTGGAAGAGTCCGCGGGTTGGAACGGTGAAAGCGGTCTTCTCTCGTGACTTCTCGGAAACCGGAACTTGCCAGTAAGCTGACTTAATGTCCAGCGAAGAGATGTACCTCGCATTCTTTAACCTGTCCAAAATATGCGATACATAAGGAAGCGGGTATGCATCTTTCTTTGTGACAGCGTTCACCCGGCGATAGTCTACACAGAATCTGTAGGACCCATCTGACTTACGCACCATCACAACTGGAGAGGACCACGGTGAATTAGAAGGCTCCACAATTCCTTTTGACAGCATTTCCTCGAGCTCTTCATTTATCTTCGCTTGGACAGCCGGCGAAACCGGATAGTAGCGCTGCTTGATGGGAGCAGCGTCGCTGGTATCAATTTCGTGCTCTACCAAATCAGTACATCCTATCTCGGAAGTCATGTTGTTGAAGAAGTCGTTCGTGATTTCCTGAAGTCTGGCCCGCTGGTCCGGCTCTAAGTGATCTTCAGCTACGATAACTTCAGATAGATGTACCATGTCTTCAGCAAAATGGAACTTGTGATGCCGAAGGTCAGGAACGATTTCCATCTTCTTCCAAAAATCCAGTCCCAGGATTAGTGTAGCGGAAATTGAAGGTACAACTAAAGTAGAAATGACTTTAACCTTCCCATCAAGAGTCATCGGTACTTCAATCGTACCCAAAATTTTGCACTGGTGGCCGTCTGCGACTGTACATTTAATATCGGCAGCCTTCTCCAATTTAAAGCCTAGGGACTGCAAGATTTCCCAGCCCTTTTCTCCAACCAGTGTTCTTGAGGCTCCCGAATCCAGCAACCCTAATAGTGGATACCCCAAAACATAAACTTCCAGGTAAGGACGCGGATCTTCAGTGGTGGAGGTTATTAATCCGCTGACGCGTTCGTCAATGAAAAATGACCTAACTACCTCCAACCACCGGGATCGTTCCTCAATCTGGGACTTCTTGTCTAACTGAGGAAGGCCAACTTGTCCCACTAGTTTTGCCTTCCTTGACCGTTTCCCCGCAACGAAGGTTTAGGGCATCTTGGACACATTGATTTTGAAACGTCCTTGCTGCCACAACCAGTGCAGAAACCAAGCTGAGGGCACCGAACGAAAAAATGGCCCTCCTTCCCGCAGCTGTAACATTTGCGGTTTCGCGGTTCACCATCCTTACTCCTGAATAAACCACTCCTCGGATAGGATTTACTTGCCGAACCTTTTGCTTGTTCGTGGTGAGGGTTAAACCTCTCATGAACCGGTCGTGCTACCTGGACTTCACTAACCGTACTCGGGTAACTTATCTTTGAGGAACCTCCGTATGCCAGACTTGGCTCCAGAAGAGTTTTCTTAGCGGAGGGTGGAGGCTGGTACTTCTCCATATGGCATCTGTCTCCCTGAATGCGACGACCTAGCTTTACAAATTCGGAGACACTGTCGATTTTATACTGTCTCAATCGATCGTAAAAATAAGGGGTCACATTCCGGAACAGAATCTTCAATTGTTCTTCCTCTTTTAAGTCAAGCCTCGAAAAATAAGTTTTGAGGACGGCAATGTAGTCTCCGAACTTTTCATCCAAGCCTTGGGTTCGAGAGAGCATCTCAGCTGTGAGCTCTACGATATAGTCCTCATCCTCGTATTCCTCCTTGAGGAGGGTAACGAGCTCCGACCACGAGGAAATCTCTTTATAGATTGATTTGAACCACTGGAGGGCGGCTCCTTCGAATAAATCTAAGGCTCCACTCCAGAGGTCGTGATCAGTTGCGTGCCGCGCTCGACTGTAGACCTCTATATCCTCAAGGAAGGATCGAAGAGATCTGCCTTTGCCGTCACCTGAGAATTTAATACCCCACTTGCATGTGGGAATAACTTTTCGATAACCATCACCAACAGATGTTTTCGGGTTGATGGTCAACGCTCTTAACAAATCTTCTACAGTTATTCCTTGTTCTAGAGTTTTCCTCGATGTTGAAGGCTGGGATCTCGATGTTGAAGACAGGATGGGTTGTGAAGGACATTCACTTAAAGTTTGAAGAAGTTGCGCCGACTCCTCGTATTCCGGCTTCTGGTCTCCTTCTTGGTCCTCGGCTACCGTCACGTTAAGCTTTTTGTCCAACTCCTGTTTAAATTCTACCAGCTTCTTAGTGAGGTTGGATCGCGTTGTTAATAGGTCTGATCCCTCCGGAATGGGGCAACGATTTAACCGCGACATCAAGTGACTAAAAACAGTTACTATTTTTTTATAGTCATTATCCCCCTCGCGACCCTTAAACACCATGATCCTGGCTTCTAATTTTGGGACTTTTTGGCTTATGATGTCTAATTCTGCCTGAGGGTCTCGCTTTTTGACCGGTGAATCCGCTATAGTTGACATATTCTCTCGTTCCATTTTTAATAATGTGCGGAGAGCACGTCGCATTGAGTCTACTGTCGTGTATCCCGTAGCTCCTCGTATATCCAACTCGTATTCCAATTCGTCCTTTTCTAAACGATCGACGTCCATTTTGTTGATTGGTGAAAAAAAGTAAAAAAAAAGTAAAAAAAAAATGATAAAATAAAATAATAATATTAAATAATAATCCGGCACTACCAAATTCTTAATACGACTCCTAGGAGAATAATCAGTCAAACAAAAAAATAAAGTAAATCAAAAACAAGGAAAAAAAAATTAAAATTAGTTGCTGACCCAAAGTCACTGTGACTATCCTAAAACTAATACTAACTATCCCCCCCAATAGCTAAGTGCTTGCCAACCAGAATAACAGAAAAAGAAAATAATATGGAAATTAAAGACAAAATGTGTAAATCCTCTTGTGGACTATGTATAATTAATTTGTATATAGCTTAGAGAAACTAGAAATTAAATAAAATAAAGATTGCAGTCCAATTGATCCAGAAATAATTATTTTTAATAAACCAGAATAATAAAATAATATGGCGCACCGCTTCCCTATTCTTAAATTTAGACAACTAATACTAAAAAGAATATTTACTCAAAGTACACTCAAAACAAATTGCACCAAGTTGGATCCTAAAAATATACGCAAAAATTTAAACACCTTATACCTAATACCCAGACTAAAATTAATTAAAAATACTCAATATAATTCTAAAGCAACGACTCCAGGTTCGAAAAATAAAAATTGTGCCAGCCAGAATAATTAAAAATAAAAATTAAACACCAAAACAGTAATAGAAGTCAATCTAAATCCTCTATTTAGAGTGAAAGGAAAAATAATTTATTAACGGGGCCTAAAAAAGATTAACACAATAGATCTAGTTTTAACTATAAAATCTTTTGGACCCTGTAACCCTGCGAGCGGCTGCAGAATAAGAAGATATCGAAGAATTAATCTCGTGCTAATCTGACAGCCAAAACAAATCAGTCGACTCCGTTGCCAGTTAGAACTCTCTTCCCTTCTACATATATTCAATTAAACTACAATAAAAAGTGAATCTTTCGGAAGCTGGCCATCTAGACGACATCAACAGATAATGCAGCAGAAGAATATTGTATATCAATACCGTAGATGTCCCTCGATAGTTCGTGAAAGTGATAAACAAAACACATATATATATGGAGCAGTGGAATAGATGTATAAAATAGTGATATATATAAAATAACTGGATTATAAACAATATAAATAAAGGTAATGTAAATATATATTATATTAGTAAAATAAAATGTTGTTTTATTTTGTTTACTTCTTTCACAAACCCTAACATACATCCACCATATAGCACACACAATATCTGTATACCTTTTACTTATAACTATTAATATTAATTTTGCTATACACCTCAGAAATACCACTAACAAGATACAATCTTGGCCCCACGCTTATGGGCGCTATTCTCTTATATAGCCTTCTTAAACTAAGGCTATGCTGATAGAGTGAAGTTTTACCCAACTCAGTCGGTGGCAGGGAGGGGCAGATCTGTCTGAGGTGCAACGAATGAATTTGAGCGCCACCCCGTTCAGAAAGGGGTAAGAAAAAAGTAGGATGAAGTGGTACATAGGAAAAGGAAATAAAAGAAAGGATGAAAAGGGACCTATTAAACCACCTAGTGGATTAATAGACAAAAGGGATAACTGGGGAACGGGGAAACCAGTTATTAAGGGGAATTATGGGAACTGGGGAAGTTCGGGGAACTTAGTAAAGCCCCTAAAAAGAATAATAAAAATGTAAGAAAAAAAAACCTTTTACTGAGTTCAGAGTGACACAGGTTTCGCTCACTCCCCAGTCAGCAAGTAAAATCAAAGCGGTACGCAGTCACCAAGAAACAAACTATTTACAATAAATTAAAAATAATAATGGCTAACTTCTTCTGGTAAAATTAACAAGAACTAAATATATGGATGACTGCGCCCTAGCTGAAAAATGTAGATACATATAAATATATATATAAAAAAAAAAGTTTCCTATGGGATCCCAGTACAAAACTCCTAGAGGTGGTCATCCACCAACCTAACTTTTAAGTCACTGGGTGAAGCTTTTAAATAATTACACTTTATAAGAATAAAAGAGTAATGAACGTAAAATAATAATATATTAGTAATTGAATTTGCAGGGGCTTCAGGTAGGTTCCCGGTATGCCTATATGAGATGGAATCAAGCCGGAAGCTGGTTTGACCTTCTGCCTGTCCTCGGGGTACTTGTTGCCGAGGAAGAGGGGATGAACCAGGGGAAGAGAGTAACAATTAATTTTGGCCAACCTTACGTGTAGTCGACGACTGTCGATGACCACCTTAGCTCAACCTTGAGTTGGTTTCGCTGCGTAGACTTAGAGTTGGAATCGGAGACCTCTACGAAACACTGGTTTCGGTAATCCACAAAGCTCGGTTTCCTTAATCCTCCGTGAATGGAGACAACCCTAACTTCAACTTAATACAAAAACTGGGACACGTGAAGTTCCTCGTAACCTCTTCTTGGACACAACCTGCTTTTCGAAACCTTCCTCTTCCAGGTCATCCCTTTCCAGGAATTCCAACAAAATAAAATAAAAATAAAACGGAAAAAAAAATCCCTACTTCCTATGTCAATAAAAATCGAAATCCTAAGGGAAAAAAATAAACTGCCCTTTAAAAAAAATAGACCTTAAGATAAAAATCATAATGATAATTAAAAAACCAAATAATAATTAACTAACTTGTTCAACATTCACCCCTTAATTTTCATACACAAAATTTTCTAAGGGGTGATACAAATAAAATCGTTATAATATTTAATCATGTCATTATAGAAAAGAAGGTTCCAAGACAATGGTGTGACTCAGATATCATTCTATTACACAAGAAAGGCAGCAAAGATGATATGAAAAACTATAGACCGGTCAGTCTGATGTCCTCAGCCGGAAAAGTATTTGCAAAAGTTTTGCAGGGCAGAACGAAGGCTACTCTTTACGAAAACTTGTCATGGGAGCAAGCAGGGTTCAGGAAAGGTTTTAGCACAGTCGACAACTTACACGCCATCCAGCAACTAATGGAAAAAGCCAAAGAGTATCAGAAAATTATTTACATGGCATTTATTGACTATTCTAAAGCTTTTGATTCTTTGAGCCACGAATTTCTGTTTAAAGCACTGGAGGAACAAGGAGTGGATGCCCATATAATAGAGGTTTTATCCTATTGGTATGGCAATAGCAGAGCTAGAGTAAAGTTGGAGAGATATGGTTACTTTTTTAATTTAGAAAGAGGGGTAAGACAAGGGGATCCATTATCTCCGGATTTATTCTCAGCAGCTCTAGAAAAGGCCTTTAAAATATTGAACTGGGATGAGAAAGGAATAGACATAAACGGGGCTAAACTAAACAACCTTAGGTTTGCGGATGATGTGGTGATATTCGCTGAATCTGTTGATGAAATTGAAGTCATGTTACAGGAACTCAATAAAGCAGGCCAGCCAGCTGGATTAAGCATAAATTTTGAGAAAAGCTGCATCATCACGAATGGTAAAGAAAACATTATAAAGATAGCGGGGAAAAGGCTAAAGTGGGCTAAGGAAACAATTTACCTAGGGCAATTAATACACTTCGACCAAGATGGGCTAAAAGAAATGAAAAGAAGAACGGAGAGAGCATGGAAAAAATTCTGGTCACTTAAACATATCTTCAAGAGTGATATGGCGCCGGAGTTAAAAGGGAAAGTGTTCAACAGTTGTGTGACACCATGCCTCACTTACGGGTGTCAGACCTGGGCCCTTTCACAAAAATTATTGCAACATCTAAATGTATCCCAGAGGGCTATGGAAAGGAGCTTATTGAAAGTGAAACGCAGAGATAAAATAAAAAACAGAGATCTACGAAAGAGGACTGGCATGATGGACTTAAGAGAGGCCACACTTAGTTTAAAATGGCAATGGGCTGGACATGTTGCCAGAATGGATGAACAGAGATGGGCTCAACGAATAATGGAATGGTACCCTAGAGATGGATCAAGAAAGAGAGGAAGACCAGGAAGAAGATGGAGAGACGATATCACTAATTTCTGTGGAATGTTGTGGCATCGATCTGCTCAAGACAGAAGAGCGTGGTCTCGATTGGGAGAGGCCTATGCCCTTAGATGGGCTGAATGAAGATGGAGTACTTTTTATTTTGTTTTTTAAAAAATGTTACTTTTGTTTTAAAATTAAAGGCTTATTATTATTATTAAGGCAGCAAAGGAAACATTTCTGCCTCGTTTATTCATTGCCTGCCTCGGCTTCGCCTCGGCAGTTAATTATCATAGCCTGTCCTCGCCTTCGGCTCGGAGGCTAATCTAATCACTCTAAATTCCATTTTGCTGCCTAGTTACATAAATAACTATTTTTGCCACTGAACCGTACTACAACCATATAAATACATCGAAAAGACCATAATTATAAAAAAAACGTATTTTGTCAATAAAAAATAAAATAATATTTTTTTCGAAATTTCCAAATAGTGGTATCTTTAATTTTGGTCGAAGAATGTTCAGGAATTTTTTTAGATTTTTTGCACTTCGCATCAGCGAGATAGAGGGGGGGGGGGGGGGGGGACACGTTTCACACCCACTTCAAACTTGCCTACGCTCGCCCTTTCAAAGTTATATCCAAAGAATTATATATTTATTTAATCAGCTCGACGTACCCTTTCATATGATACCCCTCACGGTGTCGAAAAAAAATTAAAAAAATTTAACCCTTAAGTTTTTTTACCCTAATTTTTTTGGAAAATATTTTTTTTAAGTCGCTATATTTTTAAAATATGTGGGCAGATACAAGACACATACATGCCAAATTTCAAAGTGATCGGACGAAAGGTGTAGCCGTGAGAGCACGCGAGAGGACGGACGGACAGACACACGCAGGAAAATATAAGGGTCCTTGGTTTTGCCTACGGACCTTAAACATTTACAGTCCTAGTACTAGTAATAGTAAAAAAAAACCAAAATCAATTCCCAGTTTCATTTGTACTTATAAAGAGCAATATATTAATGCATGGTTTCACTTTCATTAAAGAAAATAAATTGTTTTGGCTACCTCTTCATTTAAAATTAATAAACTGATAAGATACTTGGAAACAAATCATAGTTAATATAAAGATAAGCCTACTGATTTTCTTTTAAGAAATCGAGATGAGTTAAAAACAAATGCATCTAATTTGACAAAAAACTCTTGAAATATTCCCATTTGGCACCCTATCATACTGCTAAATGCAAATAAGCATATATTGCAGCAGAAAGCTATGTATGAAAGACATATGTAGAGAATTATTATATGAATAAAATATCCACAGTATTCCTTTGTCAAATGACACTAACTCGAAGAAAAATTGATTTTTCCAATGATTATTGTCTAATTGAAGCGCAGTTAGTGGAAAAAATACAAAAATCCCAATGTTATGTAATTTAAGGATTTCTAATATAAACCTTTTTCACCACTCTTTCCTCTGGCATTCTCTCTACATGGCCAATTCAGCTCAGTCTTCCTTTACGGATTTTACTGAAAATCAGGTACATATCATATACTCGTATTTCAGCATTGTTCCATCATCTCCACCAATTCTCCTCACGGCCCAGTGTGTGAGGAGAATTGGTGGAGATGAAGCAACACCTTTCTTTCCTAGTGGAGTAACGATTCTTCATCTCTACTGGTCATAAAAATGGTGTATGAAATTGAAATAATCCCGATATCTCTTGTTTTCCTAATACAAATAATCCCGAGAACAGTTGAACACAAGGTCTAAGCAGAACTTAGTAAGTTCACCGATTTTCGTAAATAACTATCCTTTTGTAATTTATAAATTATTTCATTTTATGAAAATGGTTGATGAAAATCCAGGCCATGGTGTGGAAAAGGAAGATATTGCAGTAGTTAGTAAACCCCCGAAAATTGCTCTGTTCTGGAAAGCAAGGCCACAATTATGGTTTACTCAAATTGAGTCACAATTCATAACATCTAATATAAAAGCTCAATCAACAAAATTTCATACAGTCGTCGGAGCTCTTGAAATGGACATATTAATGCAAGTAGCAGGTATCGTATCCGCACCACCCGTTCTAAACCCTTACGACGCATTAAAACGACGTATTATTGATGTATTTTGCGACTCAGAAGAATAACAAATAAGACAACTACTAACCGATATGGACCTGGGAGACAAAATACCTAGTCATTTATTAAGTCAAATGAAAGAGTTAAGGGGCACAGCCGTAAGTGATCAGTTCCTTCGATCGTTACGGCTACAACGCATGCCTACTTAAGTCTAGACAATATTATCAGTTTGTGGAGAAAATGATCTGAACAAACTTTCACTCTTAGCTGACAAGATTTTGGCAGTAACACAAAGTCAAGTTGCTGCTATCGACCCTTCTAACAATCTACAATTATCTAGCCAACCATTCAAAGCCCAAAATTCAGCTTTAACTAAAAAAGTGAATGAACTTCCAGACATCGTCCGAGAAGGCCGACCCACAGAAAAGTCGACAAATTGCCACCGTTGTTGCCGATCAAGGTCTAGTTCAAGAAAGATTGGAACAAGTCCATGTGTTATTATCACAACAAATTTGGAAAATAATCTACTAAATGAGCAAAACCTTGTTCTTTTCAGGAAAACTTAAGAGCCCTTAACTTGCGGCAGTGAAACAAGAGGGCCAATCAAGCCGCCTGGGTATCTCAGACAAGACATCCAGTTTCTTATTGATACCGGGGCTGACAAATCCAGCAATGCAAACAGGTTTTCTCTGATGTTACAGCTCTTGCATTTTCACGCCCAAACTCCAGACGGTCAGGTCCACTTGGTTACTGATGCATCAAATGTCGCCATCGGGCAACCAACTAGATCACGGCAGTACAAAGCCTCTTGGAGTTTTCTCTACAAAGCTAACACCTGCTCAACAGCGGTACAGTGAATACGATAGAGAACTCTTAGCAGTATACTCTGCTGTGCGATACTTCAAACACATGCTAGAAGCACGGGATCACAAACCCCTATCTTTTGCTTTCTTACAAATAGCTGACAAATGTTCTCCAAGGCAGTTACGGTATTTGGACTACATTGGGCAATTTACAACAGATCTGAGATATATTAAGGGCAAGGACAACATCGTTGCAGACGCACTTTCTCGAATTCAAACTATTTACACCCCTTCAACTATTGATTTCAATCAACTAGCCGAGGATCAAAATGATGAAATCTTAAAAATATACTAGCTGGAAAAACTTCTAAAATTAGAGTTATAAAAATTGCCAAACTGGAAGAAACCTTTATACTGTTCCGTCGAAAACGACTCAATTCGCCCTTACGTTCCACGGAAGTACAAACACGAGGTATTTAAAACCATTCATAATCTTTCATATCCTGGACAATGTCATCAAGGATGGTTCGACAGCGATTCGTCTGGCCAAGCATAAATAAAGATTGTGCATCATGGACTAAAACATGTCAAGCTTGCCAGCGATCCAAAGTCCATCGACATACTAAAACACCTATTTCGAGTTTCCCACTGGATACCCAACGCTTCTCTACAGTCCATATTGACATCGTAGAGCCCTTACCATCTCGTCAAGGATATCGTTACCTAGTAACTTGTATTGATCGTTTTACAAGATGGCCTGAAGCAATCCCTGTTTCCGACATAACTTCCGAAATAGTGGGTTATGCATTTTACGCCAACTGGATAGCCCGCTTCGGCGTCCCTTGCACGATCATCAGCAATCAAGGCAAACAATTCGAATCAAGTCTATTCCAGCAGCTAACCAGAATACTTGGTGCGCGCAAAATAAGAACGACCGCCTATCATCTACAAGGTAATGGCATGATTGAACGAGTACACCGTCAATTTAAAGCAGCCCTAAAAAGCCCTTAAGTGTCATGAAGGAAAAAGTTGGCTCGACGCTCTACCAATGGTCTTACTCGAAATGAGAGCAGCACTTAAAGAAGATATAGATGCCTGTCCTGCCGCTGCCGAACCAGTGTACGGTACCGCCTTACGATTACTAGGAGAATTGCTGAGGACTCACAAATTTAGTCATACAGAGAACGAGTTCGCGGTACGGCTAAAAACGGCAATGGAGAAACTCAGACCATGTTCAGCATCCCAGCACACTAGAGATAAGCCATTTGTCCATAAGGATTTAAAGTCTTGTTCGCACGTTTTCCTACCCGTTGACACAGTACCCAAGCTATTGCAACAGCCATACACCGGTACATATGCAGTAAAACAGAGAAAAAATAAAACGTTTACAAATATGATAGGGTCAAAAAAAAATTCGTGTCTACAGACAGATTCCAACCTGCGTACACGGTCACCGAAGATGTTAAAGAAACATTCGGAGAGCTTGTAAAGAATAAGAATGTACGTACGCTTTCAGCCAACTGAAGCTTTACACAACTAGGAAGGGGGAATCCCTGTGGGCTCGAACCCTCAAGTATTTATTCATATTTATTTATTTTTTGTATTTTAGTTTTTGACACAGATCAAACATTTAATGAGACAGCAATTAAATAGTGATTTTTCTTTTTCCCTTATAAAATCGAGTTATATCATATTATATAGTATACTACCTATACATTTATTATTTATTGCAGAACCAAGGTGAATTTGACTCAGAAAAATAATTTTTACAGAAAACTTAAGGCTATACTAAACCCACTAAAAATAATTGGGTAAGGATTGGACCGCGGAATGATTTCAAATATATTTGTTAGGTCGCGGGTCCCAAAGTTGAGAAACGCTGGTCTAGACTAGAGAAGTTTCTCCCTCCACCTCAACCTACCCATTATTGTTATGATTATAATAACTTTATGTTACAATGTTTAAAAATAAGTTTATAAGGATACAAGGATAAGCTTGTAAACCGGACTTATTAATAAGATGAGCTGTTGTTGTATCCATTTTAATTTTCTTTGTATACATCCGGGTGAGGAAGATTTATCTCAAAATAAATTGAAATAATAATTATATTGAATATTAAAGTAATTAATAATATTATTATTAAAATAGTATAAACTGTAAAAAGAAAGGTGTAACATTACTTACCTCTTTATTACGTTGAAATACGCAGTCCAATGCGTGGGATGCTAATTCACAAGGGTCTTCATCTATAACTAGAAACAATTCAATTCGCAAAATGAAATAAGTATTTACGAACCAAGTAAATTTGGTGCCATGGGGCAAAAATTTAACTGGTTACCCACACTATATTTTTTTGACACTAATAAGGAATTCTATTGTCTAAATAACTATTTAGGTAAGCTTATTTTTAACTGTATAGAGGCAAAGGGGTATTTAGGAATCAAAGAACACCACACTTCTGTATTTAAATGTGATAATATCACTTATTTCAAACAACTATTTACGCAAGGGAATATTTAAATAAACTTTAATTTTTAGGTCACTTGTTTTTTTGTTACATGTTGTGGACTTTTTTTGTAGCCAAATTACTTTTATCTCCAGTAGGGAGAAAAAGTTATGATTTTGAATTAGTTTAGAGGGACTAAAGTAAGTCTTTTCATCCCTGAACTCAAAAAGTTGGGAAAAAATGTATAAGTCGGGCGAAAAAGTAAAGATTGCAACTTAATTATTTTATAAATAGTAGAAAATGAATGGCTAATGTAATTAAGTTGTTGAAATCAGGTTGGTGACACTGCTTTTTCGACTATGTTTATCTTTGTTTATAACCTGCATCTAAATAACCTTCTAATTGAGTTTAATTCCAATTCTTATTTGTTTTTAATATTTAATCTCTTATATCTGCTATTGAAAGTGCTAATTACCTCCCTCGGCTGCGCCTCGGGAGCTAATTAGCGTTATGCGTTCGGCTGCGCCTCGGGAGCTAATTAGCGTTATGCGTTCGGCTGCGCCTCGGGAGCTAATTAGCGTTATGCGTTCGGCTGCGCCTCGGGATTTAGGGACCATGGTTCCTTCGGCTTCGCCTCAAGAACCAACTTTTTCGCTCAGGAAATAATGGCTTACTTTACTCCCTAGGTGCATAAATAACTATTTGGGCCTGATAACCAAGAAAATGAGTGCTTTATTTTCCTACAATGTTGGGGTTATTCGTGATGTTTGTATTCCATATTTTGTTATTATTTCTTCTATTTTATCTTGTGAGCAATCCTGAAACAAATTTCAAAATAACATTTTCCAAAGTATTGAAAATAACAGTATTTACTCTTAGTCTTTTTTATAGTTTACAGAAAAAAATAATACCGTGTAGAAACACCCTGTAGAAAAATATAAAGAAATGTTTAGTGGTTTACGAACAAAGAGGGGTTTTATTTTATAAAGAATGTGTTGCAGCCGAAGGGGATGTTAGAAGATCCAATTATCGTACTACAAATCCATAGGGGGTAAAGTAAAGGACCACCTGTACGATGATACAGGACGTTAAAAAAAATAGATTAATTGATGATATTATAGTTAAAAGTTAGGCAAGGTTATAAATAAGAAAGAATAAAAACAGATTCAGTTTACAGTTTTAAGAAAAGATGTATAATTGAAAATAAAAGATTATAAAAATGATGAGATTATAAGAGTTTAATTAAAAGTTATAATGAGCGGTTATAATAAGTTGATTTTAAGTTATAAGTAATAGTTTGAGTTATAAGCAATAGTTTAAGTTATAAGTTAATTCATAAAGAAGTCAATTTGAAGTTTAAATGATAATATGATATATGGTTGACTTGCGAGTTGGTGTTGGTGAATGGGATCAGGATCCAGAAAGCACCTCCTCCTCTGATATGGGATGAAGGGGCTCTGCCGTCTCAGCTCGTGAGGATGAATTCTGACCAATGCCGTGTTGAGTTGATGATAGCAAGATTGTTTCAGAAGTGTGTAGAGAGATGTTAGATGTTTTCTCTACCACTGTCTGGGCCAGACTGACTATTCCGGTCTGGTTGTGAAGAAGGGAGAACCCTTGTATAACTTAATTAGCTTTAGCTTATAAATTCTTAGTTTTATATAAAAGTAAAAATAATAATTTGATTTAGTTTATTTGAATTTAGAGAAAAAATACTGAATCTGAGAAGGATAATTAAATATAAAAAGGTAATAGTAAGATGACAATAATCAGATTAACTAGGGACTTCCGCCCTAGGAGTTAAAAAGGAAGTGAAATGAAAACTGTACAAAACATACCGCCCACCAAAAAAGACCCTAATCTTTTTTCTATGCACGCCCTACGTTGAGCGCCAAAAATTGACTGATATTATGATTGGAGGAAGAAGGTCTAACAATATGGTTAGAAGTATGGGATTCTTTGCGTTTATAGTTAAATTAGCATTTTTGAGTCTGCCTCCAACTCTTATAATGTTGTTGTTATCGTAGAAAGGAGCCAGGGTAGAAAGCTGTTTGTTTTGTTTAGAATTAGGTTTTAAAATTTCATTGAAGTAATAATCTTGTGTTAATTTGATGCATTTTAAGCTAGCTTTTAAAAACTCACTTGCTGTCACAGAACGATGTGGATAAGGATAGCTTCTATTTATAAACCTCAGAATATATGCCACCGTTCTCACTAGCTTTGAATAATTAGAGAAGTTTTCCATCCACTGAATGAACTCAGGTAACGATTCATTATATTTAGTTGTAGATGAATCATTATTATTGGACAATAAGAAAACTGAGTTTACAGAATTATTTAACTCTGGTAAACCTGCAGGGTTGTGTCTAAAAGTATCTGGTGGCCAATCTGATTGAGGATAAGAAAGCCAACTCGGTCCATTCCACCACAGTGGATTGTTCAGTAAGTTTTCAGGTAATAGGCCTCTTGAACCTAAATCCGCTGGGTTGTCTTCGGAGCGAACATGCCGCCACAAAGCGTTTTCAGTTAATTCTAGTATCTCCGTAACACGATTCGCTACGAAAATCTTTAATTGGTTAGGAGGTATATGCAACCAATTTAAAACTATAGTTGAATCAGTAAACAATATAATTTCTTCGATACTCAGTCTTGATATTAATTTATTAATTGACTGAAGTAACCGAGAGAGGATTAGTGCTCCACACAGTTCTAACCGTGGAACTGAAATCGTCTTAATTGGTGCTAGTTTAGTTTTTGCTTTGATTAAAAAGGTTCGAATATGTAGTTTAGTAATTAATCTAGCATACAAGGCTCCGCAGTATCCTTTGCTTGACGCATCGGAGAAACCGATAATCTGAATTTTGTGAGGATCAGTACTTGATATAAATCTAGGTATTCGGAGATCTCGAAGATGATATATTTGATCTGAGAACTCCGCCCACCGTTCACAAATATGGGAAGGAACTGTTGCGTCCCAATCGCACCCAGATACCCAAACAGATTGAAGTATGTGTTTGGCATAAAAAATTACTGGAGCCAGGTATCCTAAGGGATCATAAATTCTGGCGATAGCCGAAAGTATAGATCTTTTCGTAACGCTGGATGAAACAGGTTGAATTGCGTATGAAAAGGAATCTTCTTTGGGGTCCCACTGGAAGCCCAAAATCTTTATGTTTTCATCGGGAGAAAGGTTGACTAGGTTATTGGAATCTTCCTCAGATAATAACTCAACAGCATTGCTTGACCATTTTGAGAGATTAAACCCACCTTTTGATAAGAGTTGGATGAGTTCCTGTTTGATTAATAAAGCCTCTTCAACGTTATTAGCACCTGTAACGATATCGTCAACATAAGTATCATCGCGCAGGGCTTGAGATGCGAGAGGATAGTTTAATCCTTCGTCTAAAATTAGTTGTAGAATAGTTCGAATCGCTAAAAATGGAGCACAGTTAATGCCATAGATTAGAGTTAACAACTCAAACTCCTCAACTTCTAACGAGGGATCATTACGCCATAAAATGTGTAAGTACTTGCGGCATAACGGATGAAGCAGAATCTGTCTAAACATTTTTTGAATGTCCGTGGTGAAAACAATTTTATGTGTCCGAAAATTAAGGATAATTATGGATATGTCCTGTTGTAATTTTGGACCCGGAAAGAAAAAATCGTTAAGAGATCCACGCGTAGCTGGAGCTGATGCGTCGAAGACAACTCGTAACTTCATCGCTGTTTCTGTCTTCTTAACAATAGAGTGATGAGGAATATAGTACTCCCCTCGAGTTAAAGATTTTTCCATGTGTCCTAGATCACAATATTCTTGCATAAAATTGATGTATTCAAGTTTGATGTTAGGATTCTTGCTCAACTTAGTTTCTAAGTTCATTAGTCGAGATAAGGCTCGTTGACGAGATTCCCCTAAATTAATGTTTTCATATTTAAATGGGAGCATAACCATGTAACGCCCATGTTCTGTTCGCTGATGTGTAGTAACAAAATGATCTTCACAATACTGTTCTTCTTTAGATAACGGTATAATCTTTTCAACTGGTTCTTCTAATTCCCAAAACTTTCTCATAACCGTTGTTAAAGACTCAGTTTCCTGGCTAGAGTTATTAATTTGAGTATTAGAAAAACAGTTAAGAGGGTTGTCTGTATTAGAACAGTAACGACCAATCAGAACGCTTCCAAATATTGTCGGCAAAATATTGGGTTCATGAGGTGCCAACGTAATAGGTGTACCGCTGATTACGTCACAATATAAATCAGCACCTAACAATAAATCGATTGGAGCAGGTTTCCAGAAGTCAGGATCTGCTAAGTGCTGATTAGCATATTTATTTTTAAAGTTTTTAGGCAAAGGAGTTAAAGGTAAATGTGTAGTTATAGAGGGAACTACCAAGGCTTCGCTATGAAGTTCTTGTTGACAACCAGATAATACAAGTGGCTTCAATGTGAATGATATTTTTCCTCTTACTCCTTTTACTGATGCTTGGTTCAAACCTGAGATCTTATGAATTGCCTCAGATGGAATAAATCCAAGTTTCCTAACACAATTATGTGTTATGAATGAGTGTTGGCTAGCACTGTCAACGAGTAGGCGTATTTGTTGAAAGTTACCGCCTGAGTCTTTAATAAGTGCTAGTGCAGTTGCTAGAAGGACTTCTGACTCAAGCTCTGTTAATGTTGTTAATGTTGTTGATGGCGATGGTTTATTAGGTGAGTTACAAGGAGGATCTGTATGAAGAGTTGTGTGATGATTCTGATAACAAATCCTACAAGTCCTGGTGGACTTACAGCCGTTTAGTTTATGTCCAAAATATAAACAATTTGTGCAAACATTAATGTCTTTTACTAACTTATGTTTTTCTGTTGAAGAAGCACATATGAATTTAGGACATGATGATAATGTATGCATGCCATTGCATATACAGCACGAGAGGGATGTTCTCGATGATTGGTTAGTAGAACTATCTGATCTAGAAGTTGATTGTTTATCATACCAGTTAGGTTTTAAGGATGACTTAGATATAGCTTGTTTAGATGTATCTGCTTCATGGTGTTTTTGTGATCCTGAATTCATGTTTACAAAGGATTTAGTCGTATTCGGTTTTGGAAAAGGTTGTTTACGATTCACTTTTGTTGAATCAAATTCAGATTTCTTAGGATTAATTTGAGTTTGTTCTTTTTGAGATGCTGAAATCTCTAATATACGACACCTTTTCTTAACGAAATCGCTTAAGTCTGTAAACGTTGGATATTCCGTGTTGACATGTTCAGACTCAAACAATTCCCTTGTGTGTACATCTAGGCCTCTTACAGAGAGAGTGAATAATATAAACTCAGCTAAATTAGGAATATCTAAGTTTTGTAGAGACCTAATATTCTCAATAATGCCGCTGATATAAGATCTTAGAGAAGAAGCCGTAGGTTTTCCCTGAAGAGTTTTAAAGTCGATAACGTGTTGAAGGTAGTTATTGGCTATTCTTCGGGGATCATCGTAGACAGACTTCAAAGCCGACCAGGCCTGGGGATAATTTTCAGTTACAAGTGGAATACTCTTTACCAGTGATAAAGCTGGTCCACTCAAGGAAGTAATGAGATGATGAAATTTCTCAATATTACCTATCGAGATATCATTATGTATGATAGAAATAAATGTATCTCGATAGACAGGCCAATTTTCCATCGTTCCGTCGAACCTCGGTATGTTTAAACGTGGAAGATTGCTTCTAGCTTGAGGAATCCTGGTTTCGTTGAACATAGCAGCATTAAGTTGAGAATGATCAAATGCTTGTTTTTTGACTGATTCCTCGTGATCCTCATAGATGGAACAGCATTCATAGAAGTATCTTTCTACATTTTGTCTAGTTGTAGTATCACTTTTAGTGGGGAATTCAGATTCCCGGCCATTATACAAGTGAACTTCAATCAGATCGTCCCACAGTGTTTGATATTTATCATAGTAGCATTCTAATTTTTTATACATTCCTCTAAATACAGAAAAGTTTGATTTGTCTGTTACTGATAATCGTCCTTGTTCTACTATGGACTTAACCTTGTACGCCATGTCGTTAAGCTTGTGACGTAGAAGAGTTATTTGTTTCGATAAAGCAGGAAAAGGGTTTTGAGTTGTTGAAGTTTCCGGATTAGATATCATTTTTGATTTAGGTTTGGGTTCTACAGGTTTTTCCGGAACTTTAACAGTACCTGGAGATGGCTTAGGTTCAGTAGGTTTATCCATTTCCGATACAGTGACTTAAAATCCGTTAAGAGGAAAACAAAAGAGCTACCAAAGATAACTGTTTAAAAATACAGCACAATTGGCTGTAAAATAATCTAAAAGTTATATGATACAAAATATCCTATCATATACAAAAAATAATAAATGTTAAAGCTGAAAAAAGTTTGAAATAAAAACAATGATTGCGAATGGTACAGTTTTGGTGGTGGTAAAATTTTAAAGAAAATATAAATTTTAAAAATTGAGTTAAAGTTAAACAGGAAATAACCTTGCCACATCCGGCCCAAAGGACCAAATTTGTTGCAGCCGAAGGGGATGTTAGAAGATCCAATTATCGTACTACAAATCCATAGGGGGTAAAGTAAAGGACCACCTGTACGATGATACAGGACGTTAAAAAAAATAGATTAATTGATGATATTATAGTTAAAAGTTAGGCAAGGTTATAAATAAGAAAGAATAAAAACAGATTCAGTTTACAGTTTTAAGAAAAGATGTATAATTGAAAATAAAAGATTATAAAAATGATGAGATTATAAGAGTTTAATTAAAAGTTATAATGAGCGGTTATAATAAGTTGATTTTAAGTTATAAGTAATAGTTTGAGTTATAAGCAATAGTTTAAGTTATAAGTTAATTCATAAAGAAGTCAATTTGAAGTTTAAATGATAATATGATATATGGTTGACTTGCGAGTTGGTGTTGGTGAATGGGATCAGGATCCAGAAAGCACCTCCTCCTCTGATATGGGATGAAGGGGCTCTGCCGTCTCAGCTCGTGAGGATGAATTCTGACCAATGCCGTGTTGAGTTGATGATAGCAAGATTGTTTCAGAAGTGTGTAGAGAGATGTTAGATGTTTTCTCTACCACTGTCTGGGCCAGACTGACTATTCCGGTCTGGTTGTGAAGAAGGGAGAACCCTTGTATAACTTAATTAGCTTTAGCTTATAAATTCTTAGTTTTATATAAAAGTAAAAATAATAATTTGATTTAGTTTATTTGAATTTAGAGAAAAAATACTGAATCTGAGAAGGATAATTAAATATAAAAAGGTAATAGTAAGATGACAATAATCAGATTAACTAGGGACTTCCGCCCTAGGAGTTAAAAAGGAAGTGAAATGAAAACTGTACAAAACAGAATGACTTTCTTGTAACCCTATAAATTTGAAATGTTTTTCTCTTCAATACTCTATCTCATATAATTATATTCTTATTTATAAGTTAGTTTACTAATTTGATTATTTAAAACTTACCCTTATCGTAGCAGTAATGTATTCCTTCAGCAGCCAACTCTTGTACTTTAGGGTCGTGCCACTTTAGCTTATTGATTTTACCCCAGCCTTCTACATCAATCCTGTTATTAGATATCTAGAAACAAATATGTACATAACATAATTCGATGAAATAACAATTTTGCTTCCGAGTATACCGAAGGTAACGGAAAAATATGATACGATTTAATTGACTTAATTAATTAATTAATGAAAAAAATAATTTTGCACAGGCGAGCGCAGCAAGCCTGCAATAATATTATTAAATAAAGATAAATGACAATCTACAAATACTGTACAAACAGGCGAGCGTAGCAAGAATGTAAAAACTTTTAAAAAGAGACGATCTATAATTTATGAAAAATATGATAAGGCCCAGCTGTCTAGATAGGCGAGCGCCTGGAGCCTGCAATAATCTTTCTAAATAAAGATTATCTAGAAATGCTGTATAAACAGGCGAGTGTAGCGAGCCTGCAATGATATTATTAAATAAAGATAATTTACAAATGCTGTACAAACAGACGAGCGTAGTGAGCCTGCTATAGCTTTATTTAATAAATATTATGTACAGATGATAGAAACATAGTTTTTACTACTAAGAACTTAAGACATGTCATACATCGTTTTTATTGGTCTTGAAAAGTAGCATAATGAAGATGTTTTAAATTAAGTTCATACTTATATAGCATGTTAAATCTCTTTCAGGTTGATTAAGAATATGTCAGGTTTTATCCCGAAAATTATCCTGTCAGCCATATTGAATTATTATGGCCAATATAAGAGCACAATTCTGCTCGATTTCTTTATGCACAGCATCACTAGTAATATATTTGCTTAAAAAAAAAAATAAAAAAAAATAAAAAAAATTCAAAAGAGAAAATTAATAGTGAAAACAAAGGACCAGTCGAATGTAGAAATCAAAGTTGCGGATTTTTTGAAGCTTTGAAAAAATGCATTTACTTCTTCAAGGAATAAACAAAGATCGGCAAATTCATCATTTATGTTGTGAATTTATCAATTATGTTGTTATTTCACCATTGAAGATAAATCTGCAATTTGATTTTTGCTTTTGACTGACCTCGCTATCTCAATTTTTATATAATGTAATATGTGTTATATAGATGTATTTGTTCAAATTATCAATTATATCACCATTTGCGTTGCCGTCATACTACAGCTAGCTACACACTAAAACAGATTCAATAGCTTTATTAGAAAATAATTATTAAAGTAAATAAAAAATAAAAATAAACAACACTAAATGAACGAAATTAACTGGACTAAGTAACTAACTAGGCATAGCGTGGCTCTATCATTAAAGCGAGAATAATGGAATAAATATTAGATAGTTAATCATGATGAGTTGATATTTAAAGAATATGCGTATATAGAGTATTAAAGAATATATATAGAGAGCCGTGTAGTGGAGAGAAGGGTTATTCTTCTATTCCCTAACTCTTCTACACGTCCCGGCTATTCCACTTCAATTTACTATTGTAAAATGTATCACTTCAAAAAAAAGGATTCACAAAAACTACTGCATGTACCATGTTGAATTTTTACATGCCTGTTTGAATTGTGCATTAGATGTATATGAAATTTTATTAAAATCGTTACGTTAGAACGTAAGATATCGGTAAAAAAAATGTTTTTTCTATTTTAAACGTTTAGGTTCGCTTTAATAGTTCTAACGATCTTTTTTAATTCATATCGGTGTCGCTGTAAATGTTATTGCATCACATATTCAATAACATAATATGTGTTATTGCATTTGTGCAATAACATAATATGTGTTATTGCATTTGTGCAATAACATAATATGTGTTATTGCATTTGTGCAATAACATAATATGTGTTATTGCATTTGTGCAATAACATAATATGTGTTATTGCATTTGTGCAATAACATAATATGTGTTATTGCATTTGTGCAATAACATAATATGTGTTATTGCATTTGTGCAATAACATAATATGTGTTATTGCATTTGTGCAATAACATAATATGTGTTATTGCATTTGTGCAATTACATAATATGTGTTATTGCATTTGTGCAATAACATAATATGTGTTATTGCATTTGTGCAATAACACACACTATGCAATAACACATTTATTGCGTTATAATATTTATGGCCTTATAAATACCGAAAGCTGCTTTGATTTTTAAATAAAAATTTTACGAGGAGAGAATTTTGCTTCTACTTTTAATGATGAGCTCCACTCACGCTCCATATCCTATCTAATTAGTCAGTTATTATGAACTAGAAACCGTAAGTTAAAACAAATGTGAAACGTAGAATCACTAACCTTTTCATCTCGACTTGATGGGATTATTTCATGCTTCATAATTAGATCAACCCTATCTGGAAACAATAAAGTAATACATTACTACTAGAAATTGGACTTGCCAATTTGTGTGAAATGCTTCCTATGCTTCCCATTATATAACTTTTGTATAAATATAGGATAAAGTTTATTGGATAGATTTCAAAATATGAAGGTTACTAAGCAATTAGGGTCTACGCATGTGCGAAAGAAAGCAATTTGCGCAAAATGTTTACTTTAATATGGGAAATGGGATGAAACAGAGTTTATAATAAAACAAATATTTAACTATAAAATTATACTAAAGTAATTAAATTTATTTAATATTGTAAGTATGATTACCTTGAGTTACACTTGGGTACTTATTGAGACAGTCCCTAATTATTTCAAACATTACATTTGCTTCAACATTACCCGCGCCATCCTGAAATTAATATAAGAATAATTACAGTTGTATATTTGTACCATACAAAACATCTGAATTGTGGAATAATATGTCCGATAAACATAACCAGGACAAAGCATTCTCATATGAGTAGTGATAATGGATTTAAATCCCAAAACATGTCTTATTTATATTATTTTATAGTAATAAATGTTGTAAATGTTTTGTATAAAAATAATACCAGCCCATAAAAACAAAACTTTTATTAATCCCCGAGGAATACGGTCACTTAACTTAACTGCTCGGTGTGATCAGAATGAAACATGTCTTAACTCTTTGGGATTCCAACCATGGGATATCCGAAAGCGACACTGCTAGAAGTTAAAACAAAGGAAGCGGCGACACATTATTAAATTCTTTAATCTTAAAGCTATGGATCCTTTCAGGGTAGTACGAACAGATTAAAACATGAGTTTTACATCGGCAACGTTTCGGCCTAGCCGGCTATTTTCAAGCCTAAAAAACAATTTTATTTAACTACAATAAATTGATATCCAAGAAGATACATATATTATAAGTACTAGATATTTAATAATTCCTACCTTGCAGTTTACACTTGAGTAAGTGAAGTAAAAAAATGAGAGAAAAATCGTAAATAGGAATTGTAAGGTTCTACCGTCAAATACATTCCGTCGAATACTTAAAATTACACACAAATATCACAAACATGCTTGGTAACAATTAAATAAATTAAATTAACAAAGGTAACAGTATTTAAAACATTAATATGAAGTTATCACAGATACATTACAGCCAACTTACATATAAATTCTTTATATTAATTTCGATTTTGTTTTTGCCAGTCACCTGTCATCAAAATCACAGTAACCCTCTTCCAGTCATCTAATCGAGCTGAAACTTGTCACTTGGAAACTCATTACCATGATATGTTCATGTACATACTCGTATATGGGAAAGTTTAGAAAAAGTCCTTTCGGACAGATTTGCAATATTACTTGTGATTGCTACTTACAGTTAAAGCTAAAGTCGCAAATAGAGCAGATAATACAATGTAGAGATACATTCTGCTTGTACTGTGTACAGTAGAAGGTCAACCAGTAGGATACGTTTATATGAACCTGCACCACATGCTCCATCAGCTATATATTCCCCCTACCTATCCTCATTATCATTATAAACTCATCCGTATAAATCATATATGTGTATTCATGTCAAAAATTATTGATAATTTCTCTGAATAGTTGAAGTGAGCGTAAGCGACCTTCTTACATTATACAAACTATGCATTATGCATCCTGTCTGTGGGTCCATCAGCTACGTTTCTGTATCCGACGATAATTTAAGTAAAAGTTGAACGATTTGGTTGAAATTTGGTTTACATGTTCCTTTTATTAATGCACAGGCTAAGTTCGTTGGACAGCGTGATCCTTCCCGAGTTCGCGCGCAATGCTTGCGTAAACAAGAGGCTCAAATGTAAAATTGAAATTTCAAGACGGGAAAAGATTCTATTATCACCTATTCAATGAGACGAACATTGTTTCAAAAAAACATTTTTCAGTAAAACCAACAGTGACACCGCTATGAATTAATAAAGATCGTTAAAACTATTAAAGCGGACCTAAACGTTTAAAATAGAGAAAACAACGTTTTTCCAATATCTTACGTTCTAACGTAACGATTTTAATAAAACGTCATATACATCGTCTAAAGCATAATTGAAACAGACATGTAATATAATTTCAACATGATACATGCAGAAGTTTTTGTGTAGCGACGTGATACATTTTATAATTGTTGAAATAAAGATGGCCGGAACATGTAAGTAAAGAATAGCATGTAGAAAGACTCTTCTCCCCCACTACACGGCTCTCTGTAATAAACATAATCTTTAACTATCAGTTTATCATGATTAACTATCTAATATTTATTTCATTATGTTCACTTCAATGATAGAGCCACGCGATGCCTAGTCTATTCTCATTTCGTTTATTAGTTAATTAGATCAATTTCTAAAAATGGTGAAAAATATCACTAAACTTTTAAATTCTAAATACCATGCTTTTAATAGTTTGTTAATTAAGGAGGCACATAACTTACTCGCGTCTTAACACTAGACAAATGATGATGAGTAAAAAATATAAATATTTATGAGACAGATTTAAAAATTTAAGTGTCAATAAAAACTAAAAAATGCCATAAATAAATAAGTCTCCTGTCAATTCCCTGTAGAATCACACTACAGGAAATTGATAGGAGACTGATTTTAATTTTTATTCACCATTGAATGAGCGCAGAGAGTTTTTTTTTTTTTTTTTTTTTTTTTTTTTTTTTTTTTTTTTCCGAGCCTTAAACAGCAAAAAATGCCACGGGTTAAGCGCTCACGAAGAGTAAAAAAGTAAGGATATTAAGTGTTCAGGAAGAGTAGAAAAGTAAGGATAAAGCGTTCAGGAAGAGTAAAGAAGTAAAGGATAAAGGATAAGATATGTCAGGTAAAAATAGGAAAAAGAAATAAAATTAAAGTATGGGATATTAGGAACAATTAACTAACACGAGAGTTCAGTTCTTAAATTGTAGGGCGCATGAAAGATAGGATGGTTTTAAGATTGCAAAGTTTAGAAATAGATATTGTACTATTAGAAAGAAAAAGTCGATTAGTATGGTTTATTGAACGAACCAGAGGACTAATATCAGATAACTCTTTGATATAAGCAAACCTACCAACTCGTTTACCGATAGGGAGGATAACAACTTGAGATATAACTTCATCACAACTGTAGTCACCGCATAAAGCTTTGGAGAGAAATAGTACTTCGAAAGCTTTTCTTCTATCACACAAGGAATGAAGGCCTAGACGTTCCGAGAGTGATTCGTAAGAATAGTAGATTTTATTGTAAAAGAAACGAAGATAACAAATTCTGACGAACAGACGTTGAATTCTTTCGAGCTGATCAGATCGGATACGGAATAGGTTATTCCACACAGGAACAGCGTACTCCAGAAGTGGTCGAACTAGAGCCGTGTAGAGTCTAAGGAAGCATTCTAAAGACAGGCCGTGGCTAATACGACGAATTAAACCTAACCGAAGGGATGCCTTGGCAACTATAGAATCGATGTAATCATTAAATTTAAGCCTAGAATCGACTAGAACCCCGAGGTCCGAAACTTTAAAAACACGTTGCAGAGGTGAGCCATCAAGATCGTAATTAAAATTGATAGGACAGCGACGACGAGAGAAACTAATGACTAAGGATTTAACAATATTGATACTCATTTTATTGGTCGAGCACCACCACAAGATTTTATTGATATTACGCTGTAAGAGAAGACATGAAGAGGAGCTGGAAATTTCTAGATATATTTTCAGATCATCAGCGAATAACAGAAAGGGGCACTGTATAACAGAACAAAGATCATTAATAAAAATGAGAAAGAGAAGGGGACCTAGAATTGATCCTTGGTGAACTCCGGAGTAGGCATTATAGGAAGATGATAAAAAACTATTAATTTTCACTTGACATAATCTAGTAGAAAGATAACTAAAAAAAAAATCTAAATATTGTTGAGAGAAACCAAAAGATTTAAGTTTGGTAAGAAGAAGAGCATGATTAACAAGGTCGAACGCCTTCTTTAGGTCAAAGTAAACACAGTCTACTTGGAGACCTTTAGAGACGCGAGGAGCCAAGTACGATAAAAGGGAAACTAAATTAGTGGCGGTTGATTTCTTTGGAACGAATCCGTGCTGATTAGGATGGAGAATTTTGTAAATAAGAGGAGCTAATGTAGTATTAAGAGTACGTTCAAAGACCTTAGAGAAAACGTTACATATGGATATGGGCCTATAATTTGAAACAAGCTTAGGATCACCTGACTTAAAGATGGGCACAATTATTGCCGTGTTCCATAGAGAAGGAAAAGTGGACGACGTTAGGCAGCGGTTAAAAATGGATGAAAGAACTGGAGCAAGGACTGTTGCAAATTTCTTCACCAAAAAGTTGGGAATATTATCGCTACCAGAAGAATTATTACATTTAAGAGAAGAAATAGCTTCAAGGACAGAGGAAGTGTTTATGGACGGGATGTGAATAGGATTAGGAATAGGAACTGAGGAGATACTAGTAACAGCGCTAGAATTAGTATAAATAAACAGTGAAGAGTTAGTAGAACAAGAGGCGGTTGAAACAGCTTGAGAGTTAGAGAGCGATGAGATGGAAGGTGCTGGTGGGAAGACCGATGAGAAGTAATCGGAAAAAGCCTGTGCGATTTCAGAGCAATCAGATGTAGTACCAGATGGATGAGAAATAGTTTGAGCGGATCGATGTGAAGAACTAGACATGCTCTTGACTTCAAGCCAGAAGGATTTAGGGTTATCAAGTAGAGTAGCATTGAGTTTAAGACGGAAGGATGTCAAATCTTCTTTAATACGTCCCTTGAAGAGTTGTCTATAGATACGATGCATATTAAGGTAATATTGCTGGCCTGTTTTACGATGCTTTCTATGGAAATAATTTTTCTTCTTGATGATATAAACCAGATCAGATGAAAACCACCGAGGGTATTTACTACGTTTTATAGTAACCTCAGGAATAAACTGAGTTATACCACCATGGACAATACGGGATAGAATGTCGGCACTTTTGTTAACATCAACTTCGTTCAGAACACAGGCCCAGTCGACCTGAGATAAATAATTACGAAAGGATTCGTAATCACCTTTTCTGTAGTCCAAAAAGGTGAACCCTTTCTTTAGCTTATTATCACAAAATGAAAAACCGGTAATTTCAAAAGTCAGCGTTGGATGATGAGAGTCTTCAGGGACTAAGGACTCGATACATCTAGAGACAGCAATGGGTTTAATAATGTTGGACATTACAAGGTCTAAGATAACACTGTTGCTGTTTTCAACTTTATTGAATTGAGTAAGGCCAAGAGACCTACATAAAAATGAAATTGCCGATGCTCGAGGACGCTTAGCTTGTGGTCCCTCATATTCAAGGTTTAACCAGTTCATTTTAGGAACATTGAAATCACCTAAAAAGAATGCTGGAGAATCAGGTGGTAAGATTTCAATAAGGTTATGAATATATTCAATAAAAACAGAGTTGTCAAGATGGTCAGGCAGATAGTGGTTCCCGATAAATATAGACTTAGAGTTGCTGAGACGAAGTTCGATCCAGACACACTCAACATTTAATTCGAGATCTGTCCGTCTGACATAACTGATATTATCTTTGATCGCAGTACAGACGCCACCACCGTCGGAGCATTTCACGAGATCGCGGTTTCTATCACAGCGTTCAACATGATAAGAATCAGGAAAATAAAAACTGTTTAGAGAAGAAGAATCGAACCAAGTCTCGGTGACGAATATAAGGTCATAATCGGAACCAGAAATAGAGGTAAAAAAAGAATTGTATTTGGTTCGAAGACCACGAACGTTCTGTAGGATAGCAGATAAAGATTTCATTAAGAAAGGGATTGTTCTGGACCCTCCGTACCAGGGTTTGGCAGAAATAATTTATCTTTAGAGAGAAAACCTCGAAATTCTTTAACGAAACTACCAGCAGGCCAAAGATCGGGATTATCGATAATCGAAAAATCTAATTCGGACACAGAAATGTGAAAAGAAGCATAATTATTACTTTGGGTCTTAAGTCTACTAATAACGACATCAGAAATTCCACTATCGGCGAGTACAGTGAGAATATCAGAATCTAGAGTGTCGTACGAAAGTCTTGTCACGAAAAGAGCTTTGCGACGAGGCTTAACAGGAGCAGCTGTAAGTTTAGAAGAAGAGTTTGTACCCTCTTTAACTGGTCTTCGAGAAGGTTGATTAGCCTTAGCAGCGGCATAGTGGGGAAATTGTCTTGGCAATTTTTTACCTTGTTTACCGACACGTACAAAACCTTCAGAATCAACCAAATAATAACTGTGGCTAGCATCAGAAGAACCATTGTTAGAGAAAACAGGTACCGGATCATTTAGTGTTAGGTCAGAGGCAGAGGTAGGAGGTATTTGCGGGGGCGAAGGAACAGTAGTGTTATTGACAGCAGCCAACATTCCTTGACTTTTATGTTTTGTATCAGACGAGACAGAATTAACTGCATTAGTTAGATTGACTAAAGCAGGTTGTTTAACGATATCTGGTTTTGCAGGAAAGTAAACAGGAGAAGAAGATTGAAGAGAGCTGACTTGAGCGCGAAGTATCTTATTTTCAGCAGTTAAAGTTGAAACATTAACGGATAAATCAGAAACAGTGCTTGTAAGAAGATCAATTTTAGAATGGAGATCTTTAACAAGATCAACAAGAAAACCAGTGTTAGTAGTAATTTCTTTAATAACTAAGTCGTTAAAGTTTAAATTTTTACTACTGGGAATCAATTTATTATCAGGTCCCTCAGTCTGCTTAGGTTTATCATTAGGTACTGTGGTAGTTCGACTGGTAGTAGGTGTACTCGGCCGATTGGGATCTTTTAAACAGACATTACACCTCCAGTTATTAACAATTAAGTCAAAGTCGGCTTTCGTAACTTTCAGACAAGAAGTAGCGTGAACTCGATTTGTCTTACAGAGAATGCAGCATAAAAAGTTCTGTGTAGAAGCGATAAAATCATTACAAAGATAACATTTTACCTTATTAGGAGGAATGACCTTGGACCCAGTCATAGTGGCCCGGACAAGAAAACCGTAGATAAACGTAAACGGAAGAAATAAGCTTGAATGTAAACACGGTGTTATCTAGACCGAGGTTCAGACAATACTGAACCTCGGAGTTGAAATTAATATAGGAATACCAGCATGAACTAATTACTAATTACGTACGCATTCGTAGGATATCATAGTTACAAATGTATACGCTCCTAAATGTGAAAATGGTAGGAAAAAACGAATTTCAAAACTTGAAATGGCTCTTCTGAAAAGTTACGTTTTTGAACTTGTGCTTTTAATGCCTGGAGCTCTAGATTTATTTCTATGTAAAAAAAGTTGTGTTCTTGTATAAATAGTCCACAGGCCACCATAAGAAGTGAGTCGCTGATTGATAAAGTTTTCTTACCTTATGGAATCGCTTATTTATGCCTTGTCCACCGATGAATTGGGTATATGGCAACTGGGCGCTGGGCCATTTCTTTTTTGTTGACATGCCAAACTTGCCCTTCTGCGGAAACATTGAAAAGCGATAGATAAAGTTTTGATTTTCACAGTATCGTTTAGTTAAATTATTTAAAAAACAGTGGTAAAGGTGGCCACCGATAAGAGTGGGCCGTTTGGGGTGTCCACCGCCCCAAACATATCGCTTTGCGGGGACGTTGACTCTTATCGGTGGCCACCTTTACCACTGTTTTTTAAATAATTTAACTAAACGATACTGTGAAAATCAAAACTTTATCTATCTCTTTTCAATGTTTCCGCAGAAGGGCAAGTTTGGCATGTCAACAAAAAGAAATGGCCCAGCGGCCAGTTGCCATATACCCAATTCATCGGTGGACAAGGCATAAATAAGCGATTCCATAAGGTAAGAAAACTTTATCAATCAGCGACTCACTTCTTATGGTGGCCTGTGGACTAAAATAGATATGTAAATACTTTCTTGTATATTTATACGCATTTTGTTTTTACAATTTATAATAGGGTCTTTCATTATAATAATATTATTGTTTCTAATTTTAACAAATCTAATTACATTATATTTCCCAGTCCAAGTTTTCCCACCTTTGAAATCACTCTAGGCTTATAAATATGCATTATTGTAATTTAGTAATTCAAAAACTAATACTCAGTCTAAATAATTGCTTGTAAGTTTGTCTTTGTCTCTTATTACATATTATTATTATTATTTATTTTATTTTCATATAATAATTGAGCCAAGGCTACGGAAAGATATGGCGCATTAATTATTATAGTGGAATCCACTATAATACTACTAAGCAGGTCCTTAGATATTGATGAACTCCTATGCATAATTTTTCCTGTATATTATGTATGTCTGTGTAAATCAATTATATAAAGAACTCACCCCCCCCCCCCCTTGGAATACTGAATGTATATAAGCTTATTTAAAAGTAGTAAAAGTTGCTAAATTTTTCTTTTGTTTCTAAAAAAAAAGAGCATTCGAAGCAACACACTTTGAACCAAGCAGGTTCTTAGATTTTTATGAACATCTTTGCATAATATCTTCCTGTATATTATGCATGTCTCTGTAAACAAAGTATATACAATTTTTTCCAAACCTCCACCCCCCCCCCCCCCCCCCCCCTCTCGGAAAACCTATTTAAAACTAGTAAAAGTTGCTAAATTTAAAAAAGCGATAATTTCTGTGAGGGCAAAGTATTAAAATACAAAAATGACGGACAAACGTTTAAAAAAATCGTAAAACAACTACGTATATGTAAATGGTTTTTATCTACGATTGCTACGAAATATAAACATTATATCTTTGTTTAGATGCGTAGAAAGTGATTATTTACGTACTTGTATTCATTGCGCATGCGCGTCTCATAGTTCTGACGAATTCCTCTTCTTTACCACGCTAGCGCGGTAAAGAAGAGGAATTCTTCAGCTTTACGCACGATTAGCGAGTTTGTTTACATTTAACAAAACTAATTTGCTGTTCTTTTATTAAAGTAACTGTTTATATCGAGTTTTTAGTGAAAAACAATGAGTGAATCAAGTGACTTTGACGAAAATGTGGAGAATAATAATACTCCTCCAGAATTAATTAATTCGGCACAAAATACAACTCAAGAATTAATGCCAACTTAATCAAGATACAGATACGAACTTACATACAGCAAGTTTATTTTTTTCTAAATTTATTATTTAAATCTAACAATCGTAGATAAAGTACTGTACGCAACTCGTGCGAAAACGGCATTTTGCATTGCTCGTGTGGTTTTAATACCCTCGCTGTCGCTCGGGTGCAAACTCCACACTCGCATGCAAAATGCTACTTTCCGCACTCGACGCGTAATGTACTATTTAAAATTATTTTTAGATCATATCAATTTACATTATATTAAAAATGGTTCATAATTTTACATTTCATGCATTACGCAACAAAACCGGCAATCAATTTTCTATACGTATATGTATGTCTGTCACCACTGGTCTGACTTTTAAGGCGCAAAACTTGCTGAGCAAAATCCATTTATTTTGTTTTATAATTTTATTGTTTTTATACAGCGGTGTGCGCTAATATGTGGCGCATGTTGTGGGCTTCGTATCATCAATTGAGTTGAACCTACGTTATTAACAATTTTATAAAAATGAAAAAACTTTTTTACATAAAAAAATTACTAAACTACTTTCTAATTTCCTTTCACTTGCTGATAGAAAGTATAATTTAAGTAAATTTATCAAATTATTTCGAAAATAAAAAAGTAAACAACGCACTTACCTTTGTTGTAGCAGAAATGTAACCATCAGCATTCCATCAATAGCCAACTCATGTACTTTCCTTGATCATGCTACATTAGCTTATTCATAACTAATGTGACTGTACATTCTGCATGGAGTATACTTACTCTATAACATTTTGTTGTGGAAGTCTCCATTCTAATATATCCTTATCCTTTGACATATTTTTATTGCAACCGTTCCCATCCTGCATAATTCATACCCTATGACTTATTTTAATTTTAGTAGTTCCTATCCTGTACTCATTTTTTGGGCCTTATATCGAAATCAGAATTAGTTTAGGTAAAGTAACTAATAAGAATTATTTGGTATTAAAATATACCTCTGTGTAAGTATAATGCTGCCAGGATTTGGATTTGGCATAAGCCACAAAAGTACTTTATAGATGAAATAGAATTTATAGAATTAAACTATAATACAAACAATTTATTTTTAATTGAAAGTCAGTAAGTCTCTAATTAGTCTAAAATTATTAACTTAGGGCTAATTTCAAAAACCATTTTTTATAATATAGCACTATAAATTATTTGTTTTGTGGGAGTCCAGGAATCTCACTGATAGTCAAACAGGGGGAAATTCAAGTTTTATATATAATTTGTGTATCTCAGCTGTATGTGATATGACAAGTTTTATGTAAATAAAATGTTATAAAAAAAATAAAATAAAATATCAAATGATTAGTGAATTAAAAATCAGATAATTATTGATATAAATGTTTTGTAAATTGAATGTTAAATTACTGTTAAGTGTTCTGTTAAAAATATGTTATTATAACAAATATAAATTTGTTAATTTGTAGCCTGAAGAAGCCTAAGGTGTAGGGTAAATATAGCAGAAGATGTGAAACAAAAAATGTTAATTTTTATCCAAAAAATTATATTAAAAAAAAAAACCTGAAGACCCACAAAACATATAATTTATAGTGTTAACAATTTCTGGCAATAATGGGCTCAAAAACTCAAGTCAATTATTTTAATGGTAGTTTATTTATGTCTAAAGAATATGCCATTAATGGGCAAACAATTTTTAAATTAGTTTTCTTACATTGTTACAAAAAAATAATATTTATTACCTACATTTTTATTTATCAACTCAGAATTATTGGTTCGAAAGATAATAGTTAAGACATTTTTAGCTCTAATTTGACAATGAAATGAAGCTGTGTTGTTATCAATTTAGAATTTTATCACCAAGCTCCTGATATCAGGTTAAATTGGTGAAGTTAATGTTAATTAGAGAGATGAGACAGATCTGGGGGAGGAAGTTTATTCTGAAAAAAAAAATAAAATAAATAATAATAATAATAACAATAATAATAATAATTGTAATACTAATAATAAAAATAAATAGAATTACATTATTAAATATTAATTACATATTATTTATTAATTAATTACATTATTTACAGCGTACAGTAAACGGTTAGCAAACAATCCCTGCGCGGTCATGTTGGAACGGCGTTTATCCCTTACGCATGCCCGTGACGATCACGCGGACGGTACATTGCTTGGTTGGAACAACACTTATATAAGACTACTTTAGATACTTTTTAAATTATCAATCAAAACAGCCTTATTTTCCTTTATAAGCCAATAATCAGTACCAACCAACTAATACCAAGTAAAGATGTGCTTACTATTGACACACATGTTTTATTTTATATGTTAATTACCTCTTTATTTTTATCGAAGAAGCAGTTTAACACTGTTCCCGCATATTCACACGGTTCATGTACATTGGCTGAAAAAACAATAAATAAATAATTAGAATTATGCTTACAAGACAAATTTAATTATAAAACAAAATTTGTAATATTATATTTTGAAAGGGCTTGCCTGGTAAAAGGCAGAGATGGAGAAGATAGAAAAGAACAAGCCAGTCAGGATCTCCTTCAGGCTTTTGTTGGGGTTGGACCATTAAGAGAAATTTAGAACCATTTTCTTTCGAATTCCATTAATGATAGTTCGTGAAAGGAACTCTTAACTGTATGCGATAAGCTTTTCGCTGCACGTATAAGTTTTCAGCGAGCGAATGGACTTATTGATGAAAGATGCAGGGTAATCTTAAACAGGTCAAGAGAACTGAGTCTCCTTGCAATTACGAAAGCAACTGGGTTGAGCGACTACGAGATCGGTTCGCAGCTGGAGAACACTTTGCTAAATTTGAGGTAAAGCTCAACAAGGGTGTTTGTGCGGGAGTAACAGATCTCTTTTAATAAGCTTGTTGAATTAGCTTATTATAAGTGAGGTGAACGTAAGCTAGAGGAGCGCAGTAGTATGAAATACTCGGCAGATAAGTTTAAATGACATAGATGTGTAAAAAATAGGGAATTTTTAAATTGATGTAAAGAAACATTTAATAAAAAGGTTTGAACAAAATATCCTAACGGGAAGGAGGATAATTATTTTTCGGATGAAGAGGCAGCTACATTGATGTCGCGATTGAAGTCAAATTAAATAGAGTTAAGCATATAATGGAGTTCAACTCAGGGACTTGAGTATCAATTATTAGTGAAGATATGTGGATGAAAATTGGAAGACCAACGTTAACGGTACTAGGATGTAGCAAGAGACCATTGGTTGTGAAGGGTAAGACTATAATATTAAAGTCACATTTGTAACAATTACTTTAATTAGGTTATGCCCAACTCAGTAGGTAGTTAGGGAGTGGGTTGTAGTGAAAAAAATAATTAAAAAACAAACATTACAGGAAAAAAAAATCTATTGATATTTAGGCGCCAGGTTCTTTTCTGTATGGGATAAGAACCAACCCATTACATACAAAAATTAAATTGGCTGAATGACCTGTATCTAAAACTAAATATAAATTTGTCGTAGTTAGATGGTTGGTAGCGAGAATCTGGTTGATAGAGTTAGACCACTTCGGCCCCAGACTAACCACCCTAAAATTAATTATAAAAAAAGAGAACATTACCATCTAGAAGAAAACTGAATATTACGAAATCTAAGTACAAAAAAGAAAGAAATGGTGCGGCCAAAAGAAAAGAAAGCTTACCTTCACATGAAGGGTTGAAATTCTAAATTTTGAAAAAAAGCTGTTGGGGAAGAACTGCATTTATAGTAAAACATACTAAACTTGCTACTGAACTTTCTGACAAACATTTAAAATTTTGTTTTAGAGGTTCGGCCTCATGGCCGAAGCCGCCGGCCTCCACGCCGTCCCAAAAGCCTCTGCCTGGGTCAGAACCAGCATGGCGTACCTTAGCAAAACCACACAAAACAAAAACTGGATTGGTAATGTTATTATAGGTTTCAGAAGTAAAACCTATCGGAAAATTTAAAACAAAAAGAATAAAAAAATAAAAAGTAGGTAGGATTTCTCCAGATCCCCGAAATTAAAATTGTAATGTAAAAAAAAATTATGGCCCACCTGATAAATTTTCCACCAAATTTAAATAAATAATTTAACAGAAAATTTACCCCAATTACAAACCGTTACACATTTACCGGAGAGAAAAATGATAAAAATTGACAAAACCAACTAGGTTGTGTAAAATTGTGAATTTATAAACTTCTGAAGACGACTGGGTAAGACGAATATCTTTTGTTATTTCATAATCTATTTATTAATGTTTATTTTTTTAAGGATATATATTTTTTTTAAGCTGTACTTAAAAAATGTACACCTGCAATTAATACAAAATTTATTAAGTTTTGATGATGTTTTAGGCATGATTAGGCCCTTTAGTCGGACGAAATAAAGCCATATCAAGGTGAATGATTTGGTTTAAAGTATTTTAAGTTACCCTAAAACGACCCCTATTAAAAAAAGAAATGATTTATCTTCATCTACCTGTAGATCATTCAGGGTAGTATGAAAAAAACTAAGTAAGTTTGAGCACGAATAATTTATCTTATTGAAAGGTATAATTGCTGCGAATTTCAGTTTAATTGGCAAAATAATTCCTAAGTTATTTACCGTTTAAGTTTCAAGTTCAAAAGTTGATATTTCAAAAATACCGGATGGTAAATGTTTGCCTACTCAGCAAAATGGGTTAATATTGTCACAAATTTATGATTTTCCTGGTGGCAAAATTACGTGCAAGAACTTTTGTCCCAAGTTTCAAATCTTTAGCTTTAGAAAGTGGGAGTTATAGGAGACACACTCACAAATAGTCATCCATCTAATATAATCATTTAAATGGTTTAAAAAAAAAAAAACCAAAATAGATAATTCCACTGAAATTTTGGTTTCGGATTTTTTGATTGAAAACAATACCTTCCTTTTTAGGTAAGGAAAAGTAAAAATGTTGGGATAAGGTACTATATGTTTACCTGCGTCTTGTTTGCAGTCCAGAGTGTTTTTGTGAGCGATTTCACGGTAGACCTTCTCCTTCCAATGAAGATTATGGAGTGCACCCCAAGCTTCCACAGATATCTCATTATTTGTTATCTAAACCACAGTACAATGTGAATAAACAAATACGTAGATAACTTATAATAAATAGTTATAACAGATAGTAAATATGATCTGATTGATGTCAGCCTGTCAGTTGATCTTAATATATTAGCTTACAACCCGTCTTAACAATGCAATGCAGAAAACGATGCTGAACTTGACTTAAACCCACGATGACATCAATGACGTAAATGAATTTAAATTAGAGTTGGAATCTAGTCAGTATGCTTAAATTCTAATAGTACTTTTAAATAGAGACAGGGAAATTGGATTGACGATTAACTTTGTGAAACCCCTTATATTGTACTTCATTGGTTGAGACACTTAAAGGAAATAATAATTTAAAATGGTTTAACTCTTCTTCTAAATATATTTCGCCCTCTCTCAAGGCATATTCATTACACTGGCGAGAATGCAAAAACTTTTCACGTCTTGAACATATCAAATAAGATAATTATATTAGGAACATATCTATTCCTTCGTCCAATGATAATAAATAAATAAGATGAAATCAGTCAACAGTAATGTAATAAAACTAGCATAGCAATAACAACGTTTTTGAACATACAAGAATAAGGAAATTAACGGTAACCCACTGGGAAGGTAATATAGATCATATGTTACAATTCAATCATATGATTACCCAGCGAGTTTGGCGGGAATAATTTTTAATTTGAAAATCTTAAATTGGCACTGTAATATTTGTTCAGTTCTCTGGAATCTTGTTTATGGTTTATATTTTTTTGTTCTTTTGTTATGTAAAGAGCTTCTAATAGCAATCTTTTTCTATTGTTATTTTTTCTATTTAAAATTTTGGAGTTTTCAAATTTAAAGTCATGGTTCATATTCCTAGAGTGTTGACTTAAGGCGCCTTAAGTCAACACTGCCCGTGGCACAAGTTGTGTCCCACAGTCGCTTGGCACATTTTTGTCCCCGGCACATGTCCCGCAACATGTTGCAGACTGTTTCCATTTCAACAAAATCCTGGAACTTGTGCCGGCAACATGTTGCGGCACAAATTTGTAGTAATGGAAATGGGGCTTAAGTAAAATAAATTGATAAACATTAAATAAAAAAATATATATATTTTAATGAAACTTACCAATCCGGAATGGGTTAAAACGCAGCTGGCCAGACACTGAAACAAAAAGTACATTAAATAACTAAATAAATTAAAGCGTCAAGAATAATGTTATTTATTTCGATTCCCGGTGGCAGAGGACAATGTTATAATTCAGAAATTGAATGAAGAATTAAATGAGATGTAGTATTTTTGTGGTGGTTAGAAATACTTTTGCCAGAGAAACGTACTTGTGCTAAACATCCATCCCGTAGTGATTTCACTAGTACAGCAAATCGTCTGTGGCTTTTAGAATATAATTTAGTTCAGAACCAGAACGGAATTATTTAAATTTGAGAGGGCACAGAACGGTTAATGATTCTAGCAAGCTCATTTGCTGACATATTTATTTCTTCGAGACAAAAATTACTGACTAAAATAGAAATTTTATATTTATTGTATATTACCTTATCATCCATGGCTACGAAATTGTAGACATGAGAGAGAGCTTTCATCACAATACCTGAAATATTTGACTTAAAATTAAAAGTATGAAATAAAAATAGAAGAAACCTGTAAAATACATCTCGTACTCAACATTCTTTCATGCAAGTACATAATTACTTAGGCCTCTGTGTTTCAATTGGTAGTTTTTAAGGGGTTTCGTGGTTACATTAAATTAATATTGAACATTTTATCAATATTTACCCTCGGCGTGAATCTTTACCCTAGAAGTAAATGCAATCCACATTAAAAAAGAATAATTAAATCAGTATTAAGAAACACACAATTAGTTCATAGCACTTTTTTCAAAATTCGCTCCTAGAAGATACATTTTTGGGAAGGTTTACATAAGATAAGGCCTCACATACTTAAGACTTTTTTTTACCTAAATTACGTTCAGATACATGTAAAATATCCGCATGAAATTAAAAGTTGTATTTTTCCAAGTTTTTCTCAAATAAGTTTTTTCATCGTTAAAACTAAAATAAATAAAAAGTAATAGTCTGTCATTAATGTGGCACATAGCGTCCTCCCTTCCTAATAATATGATCCCACAGAGAAATTAAAGTGTGGTCGTTTGGACCTGTTTCAAATACAGACTACTGCTTTGATTGTTAAAATTCGGATAGTTCCTACCACCCTAATTCCATTAAGATCGGACCAAAGTGTTGGTGGGCAAACGGACACAAGACCGATAAGATTCCCTTATGTCTGAAACGAAATTCTATTTAAAATTTGAAATTTGTTACAAAAAAAATCGTTCTTCAGAATGATCAAAATGTTACCTTTACCTACACTAATCTAAAACAAAGAACGCTCTGGATTTTTCTAAAATACCCACATAAAAATGTACATGGTCCTAATTTCAAGGATAATGATTTCAAGAAAAACTATATGAATAAAATAAATTTAAATTTTGAAAATGTTTACCTTCAGGAGCGTTTGGGAATTGTTTTAAACAACCCCCTATAATATCCATTAAATTCTCGCCTTGACAACTCTGAAATCAAACATTTGTATCAATTTTAGTTACATTCACACAAATAATAACAATAAATAATCATAATAAAGTAAAACAGTACAATTATTAATCTAAAACAATATTAACAATGACACTTTAATAGACTGCACCTCTCAATGTCTTGCTTACTGAAATGATGTGCACATTGTCAGCAGATGAAAACTGGAGAAGTTGGTAGTGAAGCCATTGACAATAAAATTAAAAACACAATAGCATCAAGCCGAGGTCGAAGGAGGTATGTGCAATTCTTAACTGAAGGCTGAATATCCTTTGAACATGTGCAAGAGTTCGAGCATCTAGGAGTTGCCATAAAAGAAACGAATTATAATGTAGCAAGAGGTTAAGAGAAATTAATGCCTCTACATTGTACATCTTCTGAAAAATCTTCAAATCGTTTCGAATTGCTAAAATTTTATTTTATAAAACATTCATCAGACCAATCGTGATTTTCGGGTTAGATGTTGGACCATGATAAGGCTAATCGAGCACATGCTAAGAACTTCGGAGAGGAAGGTCCTGAAGAAGGTTCACGGCGACGGCATCTGGATCCGCAGCAACTCTACAATGTCCCGGATAAGATAAATAATGAATTATGAGCTGACTGGGACGTTTAGAAAGAATTTCTGATGAAGGAGCTATTAAGGAAGTGTTTACTGGGCGGGCGCGTCATCATTATTCATCTTTAGAGTGGTCTGCCTCTCTTGTTCCATGCGAGCTCTCACGTGAAGGACGACCACAGCTGGGTTTCGGTTTGAGGCGGCGGTAAACGCAGGTAGAGGAGAGACATCAGTGAAATAAATTGGTGGCGGCCGAGGTCGTGCAAATGCTGTAGTAGCGCCAAGGAGTAAATAATTTAGTAATTTATAATAAATAGTGATAAGTATTAGGTGACACAGTGAGTTAGATTAGTATTTTATAGGTGTGTATTTTTGATTTTTTGAACTTTTGAACCGCATTTCAAAATACTATTTTTTGTTACCAGTATTTTCTTCTTACAAGTTTATTTAAGCATTAAAAATTAATTGAACATCCTGAACAGAAAACAGCACAGGGGAGTTCTTGTATCCAAGTACTTTTTAGGGTTTCGTATTCATAGATTATTAAGCATATACGTTTTTATATTATAAAATATTTTTTTAATTCCCCATCCTGCACTATATGAAAATAAAAAAAATATAAACAAATTTAGGCGGAAGGCCCCAAAAATCAAACAAAAAATAAATAGGTACCCGGTTCGAACCTCCCGGGGGTTACAACGATAATGACAAAAAGGTAAATTAAATTTTTTCGGGAGATTTTCATCACCCTATAATAAGGTACTTGCATGAATCATTTCAAATTTTAGGACTAGCCGTTATAGGGTGTTTGGGGGAGGGATTTCATTTTAAAGTATATTTTAACTCTTAAAACCAATAAGGAATGCAAAATTTAAACAAGCATTATATATGTATTCGTAACCTACTTGTCAGGAGCTTTCATTTGCTACTCTACTCAAAATTTAAAAAACAAAATATATATATAAATAAAGGCGCACTGCCCATTTGCGCCCTCAAAATTTGCAATTTTTAAAAATTAGGGAACTTCCTCCTTTTATTTTCACCGCCCCATAATAAGGTATTTGCATTAATTATGTTAACATTTTAGGTCTAGCCGCTAGTGGTAGGGGGGCGAGGAATTTTTAAGGTATATTTTATCTAAAAAAATAGTAAAATAATTTTAAAATATTATATATTTGTAGTGTAATAATACTAGAATATTATATATTTGTAACCTACTCTTCAGTAGCTTTCATTTGATACCCCACTCATTACTTTAAAAAATTTCAAGATAAAAAGAACTTTTTATATACTACGTTTTTAAATTTTCTGTTGAATCGTATGTAATGTTGATAATATAGTTGTTATTGTTATATAATATATAATGTTAGTGAAAATAAAATAGTTCCAAATTTATTTACTTCACATAAATGACAACCATCTAGAGAGCTGATCTTAAACCTATAAAAGGACAAATCTTTGTACAACGGATCTCCCCAACACCAAATCTAAAGCGTGCCATCGATATATATGAAATAATATAAATAATATAATCGATAAATAATATAATCGATATTTCCTGTTTTGCTGTCATTCAATGGTTTTCTATCACAAATTTGAGACCCGTCAAAATGAAGATTGCGTAAATATGGGACATGGCAAAACAAATAAAATAACTTTCGGATTTTTTCCGAACTAACTTTCCGTACAGCAAATTCTGCTGAAAGATGGCTAAAAGTATTAAAATAATGCATTGTCATCGTGTTCTGAGCTATGCTAAAAGTTTCAAATGTCTAGCTATTCGGAAAGTTAGTTAGAAATCGATTGCCAGATTTGTAGCGGACAAACAAACAAACAAGAAAGCAAGCTAATAAAAACATAGTAAAAATAAAAATTTCGCGCACACAAAATCTGCATTTATAAAAATTAGGAATTCCACTCCGTTATTTTCAACGCCCCATTATAAGATATTTGCATGATTTATTTCAAAATTTTAATATGGGTATATTTTAACTCATTAAACCAATAAAAAATGCACATAAATATATATTTTTAAACTACTCAGCAGCAGCTTTCATTTGATGCCCCAGTCGAAAATTTAAAAAAATACATTTATTTTATCAAATTTTTTTTTATCAAAAATTCCTCGTTAGTACTCCATCGTGGGGCCCACTGTTGTGTATAATATATTATTCAACATAAATGTAATTTAAGATATTAATATTTAGTTGTAAATGACGGAATTCATTTTACAGTCTGCAATAACTTAAAGTTATTAAGTCTGATGTACTTACAGAGAAGCATAAAGCTGCAAGAAGTGCAGGTAATGCAAAGTTGGACTTCATACTTGATTGTTTACAATTATCTATACAAGTGCACAGCACACTGCTTAAACCACATATGACTACTGATATGAGTTTCATGTTTATATCTATAAATAACGCATTCTCCTTGGCATGATGTTTCCTTCACCTTGGCGTGGCTAAGCTCTTCACGGCCTGTTGCACTACATATTATTATAAAAAATGTCTACTCCATTCTTATTATATTGTAATTAGTTCAAAATAAAATGAATTCAGAGTATATTTAAAATGTATAATGTACCACTTTTCATAAATCCTCAGTTTTATTTTTAAAACAGTGTTTATAAATTTGTATAGTTTTAATCTCTTATAAATTTTACTGCATATTAGAGTTAATAAGTAATATAAGATTTATGATTTAATTCTTTGTTATATTAGCGAATTTTCGAGGAAAATTAAGCTATTGCAATGGCTTCAAAATATTTGTAATGCGAATTTTTGAAAATTTTCTCAAAATCTGAATCGATTCCTTAAATTTAACACTTTTTATTATGTATGTATGTATGTATGTGTATATATATATATATATATATATATATATATATATATATATATTATATATATATATATATATATATATATATATATATATATATATATATATATAAATGTCACTCCAGACGATATCTCCCCTTAGGATGCACTTAAAAATTTTAAAATGTCAATAATATCAAAAGATAGGATGAGTTTGTTGGCCAGAATTTTTGGAGTTCATTTAGGGGTCAAATTTTGATAATTTAGGGTCAAAAACGCTTTTTCCCATTTTACCCCTCTCTTATATGTCATTCTTCACATCCACCTCCAAGAGCTATGAAGAAATTATTCTGTACGTTGATTGGCTGCAAGCAAGCATGACGGTGTAGTTAAAATCTCTGTTAGTGCTAGTTGTCCCTGGTATTCTTTTTTGATAATTATTTATTTCAAGATTAATGCTACAGGCTTTCGCCCAAAAGAGCATATTGAAATACATACATTTTATATCAACAATGTTGATTCAGAAATACATTAGGGATTGTGAAAGAGCTATAACTCAGAATACAAAACGAGTACAAAAAGAGCAGAGAGTGCTAACATAAACTTATTTTGTCTCATTTGCCTAAGAGCTTTAAATAAACAAGAAGAAAAAGAATAGAAAAATACAATAAAATAAAAATAACGCGTTATTGCTTAATAGTATTTAAATGTTTGTATGTAAGTACTTGTGTTAATTAATATAATCTAAATATGTTTGAAAATAATGGTCTTAAAGTTATGAAGAGACATATGGAAAATGTCAAGGTGGTCGGCTAGAGAGTTATATAAACTCATCATGCTACGCACAGGCGAGTGTATGTGACGATGAGTTAGGGATCTTGGTACACCAAATAAAGCTTTATTTCTCATACATCTCCCAGGCACATTAAAGTTTATCCGGGAGAGTAGATCTGGAGAATCTACACCCCCGTTTAATATTTTATGGAGAAGCACTAAAAGACTTGATTTTCTTCTTTTTTCCAACGCCAAGTAAACAAAATCTTGCCTCAATTCAAGTGTGGGGTGTCCCTAAGACATGCTCTATTATGTTTTTTAAAGTATAAGTATCTAAGAAACCTGTTCTGTACCACCTCTAACTGTTTAATGGGTCTTGTCTGGTAAGGTGTCCACACCGGGGCAGCATATTCCATCTTAGATCTTACTAATGCATTGTAAAGTAATTTTATTGGATCTATGTTTGTAAAATCTTTAGTATTTCTTTTAATAAACCCCAACAGTCTACAAGCCTCAGAAGTAATTTGCTCAATGTGTAGTTTAAAAGTAAGTCCTCGATCAAATGTCTTTCACACTCCTAAGTCTTTAATAGTATTTATTTCAGATATCGGTTTGTCTCCTATTGTATAATTTGGTTTTGTCCACGTCGTTTTGTTAGTATAGGTCATATAATAACATTTGTCGGAATTTAATATCATAAGATTAGTTTCACACCAAGATGTAATTCTATCAAGATCCGACTGCAAGAGTAAAGTATGGCTCTCACATGCTATTGGTTGAAATAATTTAACATTATCTGCAAGCAACAGCACATGAGAGTCACACATCTCCACAGGCAGATCATTAATCATAATTAGGAAGAGTAGAGGTCCCAGAACAGATCCCTGAGGCACTCCGCTTGAACTTACAAATGTTTGGGACTTACAATTAAAAACTTCGACAAAGTTTGATCTCTTGCACAGATAGGATGATAGGAATTTCACTGTATCCCCAGAGAAAGAAAAATTTACCATTTTAGACCAAACTAAGGTCCACCTTATCAAAGGCTTTCGCAAAGTCCAGATAAATCACATCAGTTCTCATTCCCTCAGCTAATGCTGTAGATACTTACTTTATTTTATTTGTTGCGTGTGATTCTCAAACCACAATGTCTTTAAATGACAATAAACAATTCTGGTGTGAAGTTATAGAATTATATCAAGACCAGCGCCCCTTGTGGGATATAAAAGACAAACGATATTGTAATAAGCATATTCGGAAAGAAGGTTACGCGGTATTAATTGAAAAAGGAAAGGAACTGTTTCCTGATTGTGATGAAAAATGTATCAAAGCAAAAATTGAATCACTCAGGGCTTCCTTTCGAAGGGAATTGAAAAAGGTCCAGAGTTCAAAAAATAGAACTGGAATTGCTGCTGATGAAATTTATGAACCAACCTTGTGGTACTTCGACCTGATGACGTTTATCACCGACCAAGAAGTCGTAAGGAAAGGAGTATCATCGTTGGCTAAACGGGCGAGAGAAGAAATGGAAATTGACGACGATGCCGATGGCGATGAGGACCCTAAATTGATTTTATTTCGGGTGTCGTAGTGGTAGTTTAGTGTCATGGATTTATATGTGATTAGTGTGTGAGTCACAGTCATGGTTACTAGATGTAATTTATATATTATATATAGAAGGATTATTCTCTTAAAGGGGCGGGGGGGGGACATTTAAAGAGCTTAAATTCTACATCAATAAATGTTCATTAATAATTAATAAAATTAAGAAAGTGTTGACATTTTAATCACATGTAAATCTGTTTGTTTTTTTTAAATCATAATTACTCATATTTATAGTTAGAACCCTGGAAGTCTGAACCCCAAAAAACAATAACTTTTCGGACAAAAATAAAAGGTGAGACACACACACAACGTCAATGTCACACACACACACAACACAATACTTCAATGTCGGCTTGGTGGAATTTTCCTGTAAATATTCAAAACACTCCTTATTCATGCGCAAATAGTTTTTATCTACGATTGATAAGAAATATAAACATTATATCTCTGTTTAGATGCGTTGAAAGTAATTATTTACGTACTTGTATTTATTGCGCATGCGCGTCTCATAGTTCTGAAGAATTCCTCTTCTTTACCACACTAGTGCGGTGAAGAAGAGGAATTCTTCAGCTTTACGCACGATTAGCTAGTTTGTTTACATTTAACAAAACAAATTTGCTGTTCTTTTATTAAAGTAGCTGTTTATATCGAGTTTTTAGTGAAAAACAATGAGTGAATTAAGTGACTTTGACGAAAATGTGGAGAATAATACTCCTCCAGAAATAATTAATTCGGCAAAAAATACAACTCAAGAATTAATGCCATCTTTATCAAGAGAGAGATACGAACTTACATACAGCAAGTTTATTTTTTTCTGTATTTATAATTAAATCTAACAATCGTAGATAAAGTACGGTACGCAACTCGAGCGAAAACGGCATTTTGCATTGCTCGTGTGGTTTTACAACCCTCGCTGTCGCTCGGGTGCAAACTCCACACTCGCATGCAAAATGCTACTTTCCGCACTCGACGCGTAATGTACTATTACAATCGTGTGGCTCATTCGCAGCGAGGTGTGACAATAACGACATTTTACTAAATTTATTTCGCTCTAATAGCCATGTCTTAGCCCACACGCGCGGAGGTTTCCTTTTTTTATTTTTTCTTAAACACAAAACACCACCACATAGAGCTATAGTCGACTCAAAATCCATTGTTCAACTGATGTTGGCCCAAAATGCTCGGTAGTGGATGGTGGACACCCAACATGTTGGGTTGGGCGTTGGGTAGAGGTTGGGCCAACATGTTGGGTCGTCGATGGGGGGCTTATGGAGGTATTAATCTCATTTTCCATATCTTTATGGGCTGTTAGTAGTTCAGATTTTATGTCATTCATCATTTTCTGTAGAACGTCCACTGTGATAGCATTTGACATGGTTTTAGGTGTTGAGTTGTCAGATTTATAGGTTTCACTTACCTTGATAGTATCCACACCAGATGTTACAGGCTCAGTAACAGTTGTAAGTTGCTCAGAGTCACTAAATGATTTGGTTGGTGTAAAGATCGAATCACTCTCACTACGACTTTTTCTTTTTTCACTTTTATACTTTACACACCACCAACCACCAGCACCACCGTATTTAGGATTATTAATAGTCAAGCTCAGTTTCACCAAGATTTACACACTTAGAATGAAATAGTACATTACGCGTCGAGTGCGGAAAGTAGCATTTTGCATGCGAGTGTGGAGTTTGCACCCGAGTGATAGCGAGGGTGGTAAAACCACACGAGCAATGCAAAATGCCGTTTTCGCACGAGTTGCGTACCGTACTTTATCTACGATTGTTAGATTTAAATAATAAATACAGAAAAAAATAAACTTGCTGTATGTAAGTTCGTATCTCTCTCTTGATAAAGATGGCATTAATTCATTAGTTGTATTTTTTGCCGAATTAATTATTTCTGGAGGAGTATTATTCTCCACATTTTCGTCAAAGTCACTTGATTTCACTCATTGTTTTTCACTAAAAACTCGATATAAACAGTTACTTTAATAAAAGAACAGCAAATTAGTTTTGTTAAATGTAAACAAACTTGCTAATCGTGCGTAAAGCTGAAGAATTCCTCTTCTTTACCGCACTAGTGTGGTAAAGAAGAGGAATTATTTAGAACTATGAGACGCGCATGCGCAATGAATACAAGTACGTAAAGAATCACTTTCTACGCATCTAAACAAAGATATAATGTTTATATTTCGTATCAATCGTAGATAAAAGAAATTTACCACCTATACAAGAAACCTTATTTTTTGCTGCTCTATTCACAGTGTTATGACATTTACCACAATTACTCATTACTTTTATCACTTTAAAATAAAGGAATGCTCAATTGTATGCAATAACTTGAATAGTAAGTATTGAAAGAGTGATCATATTATTATGTAGTGTAAAAAGAAATTAAAGCATTGAATTGATTTCATTATTGAAATACTGTCGGAGATGAGAGAGTTTAAAATTCTCTGCATTTTGACCCTCACACTTCAAGATCTGAATCATAACTGTATTCAGGGACAACCCCTGTTTAATTTATTTATCCTGGATGCCAGGTAAATTTAGACTTTTCTTTTTAATTTGTGCTAAAAGTTTCTATGGACAGAGATAAGTTTAAGTAGGAGTTGGCTGACTCGAAGTAAGCAAGTGGCTGCAAATGGCTGTATTTATTTTATGCTTAACTTTATTTTCTTTTATTCGGCAGGTTAATCCTAGTTATCTGGGTTAGCTCATTTGTCCTGGCTTCCAGGCAAATATTTATACTTATTAACTCTTCCTTGGCGTTCAGAAGAGCTATTTGCTCAGCTTTGGCGGGATCTTGCCATCTCCTCCATGTCACGAGGGGAACTGCAGCGCAGCCACACTTCAGCTCAACTCTCCACAACTAATTATCTCCGTATTAATTTATAAGCTTTTTCATTTTACCTTTTTTATAATTATAATAGGCTCACTTTTATAATTATTTTATAAATATCCTATTTAAAATACAGCTATTTAGAGTCCACTAGCTCTGGGTCATTGTGTTAATTTTTTATTAATATTTCTATCATAATAGTTTGTGGCCCGGTCAGGACTAACCCCCCCTGGCCCGAACGATAACAATTACTTTACTCTTTAAGAGCTTTTCAACGATATGCATCATGAAGGGTATCCATTACTTTGACCCCGTATTCATTACTTGGACCCCGTACCCCTGTGCAAAAAATTTAAATTTTAAAAATTCATGTAGACAGTGATTTTTCCCTTGCTTCGAAGGTCAAGTGTGCACATTTTCATCTCGAGATCGGACTAAAACTATAGATTTGTATAAAGAAAATACACACACACATACGTTGACTTTTATAATATTATTTATTTATTTTTATTTTTTCTTCAACTTAAAATGGATTTATTTTACCCTTTTTGGAGTTAAGAATCGAACCCGATATTTTAAAATCGATAATAATGCGTAAATAATACGGTAAAAAAACAGTAAAATACACTCTGGAGCTCTATATCTACCTGCCCTACTAGGACCTGCCTGGTTGTAATCAGGTTCGGAACGACGGGTTGTAGGTGAAGAGAAGGAGACCTTTCTTTTCTGCTCTTCAGCGGTCGCAACTAGCACGTCACTCAGCTTCTCCTTTCGGGGACCATGATAAGCCAAATCAGGCTCAAGGAGAGATTTGCGCAGAGGTGGAGGGGGTTTGTATTTCTCCATATGCTCCCGGTCGTGTTGGATACGCCTTCCGACTTGGAGAAAGTCCTCGACCGTAGAGATATTTGCTCCCCTCAGTCGGTCATAGAAGTAAGGTGTTACATTCTTACGCAAAATCTTAACTTTTCTTTCTTCGGATAGCGGGGTAGGCAAACGGGCGAAGTAGGTTTTCATAATAGACACGTAGGTGCTGAACTTTTCCTCTGTTCCCTGGGTCCTGGCCAAAATCTCCTTCAACAATTCCTCTGCGTACTCTTCATCCTCAAATTCCTCCTTGAGGAGTACTTCAAGTTCTCTCCACGACCGGATGTCCCGTCGGATTGATTTAAACCACACCAGGGCCGGGCCAGTGAAAAAGTCTATAGCACCGTGGAAGAGGTCCGTCGCTGTTGCGTTACGCGCGAGACGATAGTGCTCAACGTCGTCGAGAAAGCTGTGAAGACTAGCGCCGGTACCATCTCCCGAAAACGTTATTCCCCAATTTTTGACCGGGACTTGTTTCTTGAGAAGGCGGATGGGCTCTCCCAGGGAGTCACCTATGTCTTCTCCCGAAGCTAGAAGTCGTCTACTAGGCCTTATGGAGGGTTTTAAGGAGACAGCGGGTGCTGGGTGCGGTGGTTCGGCTTCCTCTTCTTCACTCAGGTCGAAGTCAAGCAAGGATATCGTGGCAGCTTCCGGAGCAGGTTCCTTACTACTAGTACCTGTACTCTGATCACCTCCGATCTTCTCCCACAGGTCAAGGATTTTAGAGAGAAGTTCTGCCTTGAGCGAGGATGTCTCTTCGTCCGTGCCTTCAATCCATGAAAGCCGGCCCATAAGATGGGTCAGCATGGTATCCAGCTTCTTCCTTGCAGCTCCTCCTTCCATATACGCGAGGAAATCCTCCAACTTCTTCTGGATTACCTCAAGTTCCTCCGCTACGTTTAACTTGGTAGGAGACCGCACTACAAATTTACCCTCCTTCTCGAGCTTCAAAATCCTCCTTAAGGCTACCCGCATCTCGGCTACGGTCCCGCGCTCCCTCATTCCCCGAATGGAGAGTTCATACACAAGCTCATCTTTAGCTAGTCGGTCCACATCCATGACGAAAAAGTTTGTAAGAATGGTCGAAACAAAAAAAATGTATATATGTATAATGATTCCGAAACTAAATCAAAACTAATCAATAAATACACGAGTCCCTAGAATAAATAAATAAATAAATTGGTTAAGACTAAATAACTAAATAAATACCTATAATAAATAATACACAAGCAAGCCATAGAAATCTGAATAATTTATAAAAAACCTATTATTACTAAATAGGTTCCTAAAATAAATACACTAATTAATTACAATAAATAATTAAATAAATCCCTACAATAAATACGTAAATAAATTAACTTGAATACATAAATAATTTAACAAAGACAAAATTTAAATTAACTACCCGAAAAATTAAAGTCCCAACAAAAATTAATAAACAAACCGCACAATAAATTAAATAAAAGTTCCTAATTAACAATAAATCTATTTAAATAACCTAACAAAACAACTAAAAATCATTCATTCCCTAATAATATATATATTTAGATACCAATATAAATGAGATATGTGGAAGTAAAAAGTAACAATAAAAGGTTTGAATTTAAAATTTAAAATAAAGAAAAATATTAAGTTGACAATTTGTTAACTCTAGAATTCCCTAGAAAACATTGACACTAATTTAAAACAAAACAAATTTAATTAATAAAACATTAACAACAGCTAAATCTAATTTAATTTAATAAATAGGACCAGCTTGACTAGAAATAATAAATAATGACCTAACCAGATAGTTAAATTAATAAAAATAAATAAATAAATAACCGATAAAAAAGAAAAATATATTTGGCAAGAATCTACAACTAAATTAACAATCCTATAAAATAAATACTTCCACATATGATTATAAAATACGAAACCTAATACCTATTTTAAATTCACATACCAAAAATATAAACTGCACAATAATAGATTAATAAACAAAAAAAACTGGATATCCGTAAATTGACGATCAATCTTCTCTTTGTCGATACCTTGATTCAATAATCCTGCCGCACAGAAGAGAAGATAATAAACAAATTTAATTAAGAAATATCTTAATTGCACTTTACTTTCTTTAGGCGCCACCTCGTCTTTAATAATACGTGAATGCAAGGAGACGAGGAAATCTTGCAGAACAAGTTATAACGGAAAAGAGTTAGTAGAAGCTTAAAGGTAATGAGATGAGAGGAATAAAAATGTTTGTGTGGTATCCTGGAATTGAACGGTTTCTAGGAGTCTCGGGAATACACGTAATGAATGGAATAGTATTAACGGAGATTGTGTAGGTGCAAGTGAGTGAGCGATAGAAGGGTAGGGTAGGAGAGAGTGCGGAGATGCTGGGGTGTAGCGGAATAACGGGAGTGACTAGGTGACAGCGAGCTAGAGGTGGGGATAGACAGAGAAACTGCTATACGGGATATTACTGGAGGGACAGAGTGAGGGTATTCCTATGGAGTGGGGAGACTGATTGACAAAACAGCTGTTTAGTTTGGCCGTAAACTCGGCCCAAACTAGTTGATACGAATGTGTACATTAAATGATCTAAATAAATTAATAAACATCGCAACAACTAATAAAATTACGTAAAATTTCAATAAAAAAAACAAATATTTATATAAACACAATGACATAAAATAATTAAAAATTAAGTAACAAATAAATAAATTCCCTACAAAATTAAATAACAAATAAATAATTAAATAACAAACAAATAATTAATAAATATATCCCTAATAATTAATAAAACATAACCACTTAAGACAATAATTAATGGCAAAAAAAAAAAACAATAAATAAGTTCCCTAATAATTATTAAATAAGAATTAACATTTACGACAAAAGAATTAACAATAACTAACCCATAAATAAATTCCCTAATAACCAGGTACCCAACATAAAAATTAAATGACATGCAATTAAAAAAACAAAATAAAATTCAATTAAGAACAAGTTCTCCAGCCCCACGTTGGGCGCCACTGTTACGATTTAAGGTTCCCTGCTCAGTCGGTCGCTAGGGGTGGGTGAAAATAATAATATAAGTAAAAGGTACAAGGGGTCCTGGTTAAAAATAAAATAAAAAAAAACTAACAACTGAATACTTTAGTAACAAAATGACTGTAATATAATTTACTAGATTAATATAATATAATACAGGCAGTTATACCTGCAGCGCTGCTTATACATCGGTGGTATACCAGAATTCTTAATACTAGGTAATAACTTAATACAGGTAAGGGTTAGCGGGTTAAGGTTACTTTCTAAGCTAAAGGGGTTGTTAACGGGTTAGTGGGAATCGCTAGGGACGGGATAATAAATAGAATAAAATTAATAAATAACATTTGCAACAAAAGGCCTACTAATATAATCACAAATAATTAATCATATACAATCGCCCTACAACGGGGATCCCCTTTGTATATAAGCGTTGACCCCAAAAACCTGAAGTAGTTGGCGGAGGAGGTGCAGTGTAGTGGCGGTGTCCAGCGAAGAGGTGGTGACGGCTGAGCGGCGGGGTCACATCCCTCGAAGGGGTCGAAGGCAGAAACGGGGTTGACCCCTGGTACGCCTCACCCTCTGTCTGAGCCGTCTACCGGGTCCTGAGTCACGGAGATGATCCTGCCCTGGCAGAGTGGGCCGCACTTATCAGAACAGGTGCGGCACTTATTTGTGACTCGGACCCTAATCCGACCTGGCGTCGCTATCCTGGTCACACACCACTAACACTTTGTAACTTGCCTCGTTTAAGCGCAGAGGCCAACTGAAGGACCAGCTCTCCCAATCAGTTCGACCCTTGAACCACAACATTGACCAGCAGACCTTCTATCTAGGTTGAACCTGGTCATTGTTATGGGTCAAGAGTCAACCTAAAGATAACTACCTTAAGCTGGCTCTGGCTATCCATATTCTTTTATTCTTCCACGATATACATATTTTCAAACAATAATAATAAGTATCTTAATAACTATACATAACTCGAAACATAACAATCTAATGATAAATAAAATGAAATAAAAGCGTTTACGAGTGGACATAAATTCCACTCGTAACAACAGTACGTAAATAATACGTAATAATAATAAATATTGGTATACATAAGTAACTATAAGTTATTTCTTTTTTTAAAAAAATATATTTTTACTATAGGTAATTATTATGAGTATATTATTTTTTCTAACATAAATCTAATTGCATGATTTTCCCACCTTACAAATGCAACAATGTTTATACATATTAATAGCTGTAATTAAGTAATTAAAAATAATTTTATCATTTTATATAATTGCTTCTATGTTTGTCTTGATATCTTTTTACATTTAATATTTATTTTATTTTTATTTCATATTGAGGCAACTATGTATGTATTTTACGTGGACCTTTGTTTCTTTATCTTTCAATTAATATTTGTTTTCAAATTGACCGAAGGTAACATATGAGGTTTATGGTGATTCTGAAGAACAACATTTCTTATATCTCCAATTTTAGAATCTCCTAGAAAGAAATGCGTTGTAGAAAAAATATTTAAAAAATGGATTTCCACAAACTTCGGCCATACACCTTAAACATAATTTTTGGTGGTACTTTGGCCGTACAACTCAAGCATGATGTTTGCAGCGCTTTAAGAAAATGTTCCTTCATATTTTATAGGTTACATACAAATTATAAAGATATATATTAAATATGTATATGTTTGTGCACATGTGGAAGAGAAGCAAATGTGCGCAGAAGGTTAAAACTTATGAGACCAACAATGGGCTATTTATGACCAACCATTTAAATTTCATTAGAATCAGACGAGTATTTTTAAGATATTTTGGTTAGCAAAAATTAACTAAAAGACAGACAGACACGGAACAAAAATGTTTCCTGATAATATCTGAAACGGATTTCCGTCTTGGAATTTTTGATATAGGAGACATAAAAAAAGTTGGTTCTTCAGAAGGATCACGCAGCTTTCGTTACCTTCGGTAAGCTCGGAAGCAATATATTATAATGCATGTTAATAAAGGTCAGTTATAAATATTATGAATAATCATCAAAGCGTGAAACATTTGCTGGTGCAGAAATTACATTTAGACGTATCGAACATTATAATACAGTTAATTTAAACTCACCTGTATTTAATATAAATTGAATTTATGTTATTTATATTTAGATATATAATGAAAATTTTAATCTCCATATTACTATTTAGCTTTATATTATGTTCTTTCATAATGTTTTCTTTATTTTTGGGGACTGTTAAATTTAATATTCCCTTTAATTTTTCATACATGTTCGTAGTAGGATATATATATAATAAAAAAGTATTGTGATGGCGCATCATTTGAAATTTGATTGATTTACACGGTTCTAGGTCTCTTGATTGCAAAATAAATTTTTATTTTTGGTTTGTTGACTTCATGCTGTCCTGTCTTCTGTGCAGATGCGTCAAGCCTTGCTACTGCCTACACTATGAAATCCTTCCCTGAGGCGAATTCGAGAAATAAATCATTTAATTAAAAAATATATGTAAGTGATCCCCCAGGAACTCTGTACAATCATAAAAAACAATTACATCTCTCAAACAGATGCTTTTGATTAATAAATATTTCTTCCGAGCTCACTGAAGGTAACGTAAGCTGTGTGATCGTTCTGAAAAACGAAAATGTTTTATGTCACCGATTTCTAAAGTTCCTCATCTGATTTTTATGAAATTTGGATGGTTCGTCGAAAGTAGACCGAAGGTAGCACCAGATTAATTTTAACCGTCTGCAATCTTTAACTTTTGCTTAAATGATACTTTAATTCATGTAAAAACACTATTTTGATAGATTTTTTAAACAATTAAATAAATCAACAAAAACATAAAATCAATAAAGTACGGGCAGGATGCGAGGAATTTATGTGCCACACTTATTAGAAGTCTATTTGTATGTATCTCCATTTAATTACGGTTAAACATATAAGTGGAGTGGATAATTTAATAGGTAATACTAAACCCACATATCTTTCAATATCATGCTGGCCTACAAAGATGCCAACTATTGAAATGTAAATGAAGTCTATTTTAATAGAAAAATAAACAGTGTTTAATTTGTTCAAGTATATTCAGCTTGTACAAATAGAGTTTGGTCTCGTATAATAAAAAATAATAATAAAATACCGGTGCATGAAATCTAATAAACCTAATTCATGTACATTGTAACTGCATTTAAATAATTAATTGTTTACATTAAGTTCTCTATTTTCAACCAAAGAATAGTATATTATGTTACTAGGCTGTGAAGTGTGTTTGTGTGTTTTTATTTACCGCGGCAATTAAATTTACTGTCGAGCGAAGCGAGATAGTAAATATTGCCAAGGTAAAGAAAAAACACTTCACTGTCGTGTAGCATATGCAATTTTTTCCGAGGTAGCAGACAATGAAATAACATTAAATATTAATAAATAATCAATATAATAATAACAAATATTAGTACACATACTTAAGATTTAAAAAAAGAAACCTTAAAAAGAGGTTACACTATAAGAAAAGATAAATAAAACGCATTGACATCTAGCGGAATTAAATCGTACTAAGCATTTCTACAAAGACTGCAGCGCTACTAACGGAAGTTTTGACGAATGCCAGCAGTACAATAAAAACGTTTTTCGTCCTAGGACGTAACAAATTTTTTCTTTACAACTAGGAGTAATGAAAAGATTTTTTTAAGTCCACGTAATGAAAAAATGGATTTTAGCTGTTTTTTAGGCTCTAAAGTTACTATTTTACAGCCTACCACTGAAAAAAAATATTTTCATCAATACCTCGGGGACCTAAATTAAGATTTCTAGGTTGGAATCTTATTTAAATAAACTCCTTTTTTTAAGACTTTTTGGAGCCACAATCTCGCCAAAACCAATTCCGAAGAATATATTTTTTTATATTTTTAAAGCTTTGGGGGAGGGGGTAAAATTTAGATAAAAAATTATAAATTGTTAATTCAATTATGATTTTTTGAACATATAAGTCAAATTTAATCAAAATCAGTACAACATCTTAGGCTCAATTACAGACGACAGAATTTTGCATCCGAGTTTACCGAAGGTAACAGATATGTGATCGTTCTGAAGAACGAAAATACTTTAGGTCTTCGATTTCAAAAATTCCAAGCCAGAAATCCGTTTCAGACACATCAGGGAACATTGTTGATTCTGTGTCTGTCTGTCGGTCGGTCTGTCGTTCAATTTCTGCGAACCAACATATCTTAAAAACTACAGGTCCGATTTTAATGAAATTTGTATGGTAGTGGTAGTTCATAACTAACACATTGTTGGTCCCATATAAGTTTCAACCTTCTACGCTCATTTGTTTCTTTTCCACATGCGCACAAACATACATTTATTTACACTATAGCTTCAAAAGTACTTATCTGACTTGCATGAAACTTTTATAGTTTATTGAAAGTAACCCGCAGATAGCTACATATTAATTGGAACCGTCTGCGCTTTTTAACTTTTGCTAAATTGATGCTTTAATTCATGTAATAAATCAAAACAATTTTGACAGATTAAAAAAACGGGGGAAACAATTAAACCAATTAGACAATAATGGCTTGTAAAAGCATAAAACCAATAAAGTACATGATAGGATGAGAGGAAGCTATGTGCCACACCACTTGGCAGTCTATTTTAAAAACCTCTTTTGGACTCAGGGGACTTAAAAACGTGTAAATCCATCATAATCTCATAATCGAGTTTTTTCGATGTCACAATTAATTCTCTCTACACACACAAATAACATGAGACATTAAAAACAATAAAATATAACGTCAAAATTCTATAAAACAGATTATAAAAAAAGCCTACCACAATGCAATGTCAACTAATGCAATAAAAATGTATTATAACTTTATTTAAAAAGAATAGTAATAATTACTATTTTTATTAAAACAAAAAACAATCTGAAATAGTCTGCCAATTGGTGTGGCACGTAGCTTCCTCGCATCCCGTAGAAGAGAAACCAATGGCGATGACGTTTAATCTTCGTTCCAACACATGGGACCAACGGACCATGTGTTCCAAAATTATGGCGTACCATCCTCGTGACCAAATGTCATTAAGATATGTTGATTCGCAACATCCAAATTTTGGACCGACAAACAGACAGATTTGGGACCCAAAATGTTCCCTGATGTCTGAAACGGATTTCTGTTTTGGAATTTTAAAATAAGGACACAAAAAAAAGTTCTTCAGAACGATCACATAGCTTGCGTTTCCATCTGTACCATCGGAAGGAAAATGTTCTCTTACGTCTGAAAAGAAGGAAATTTTTAAGTTGTAGATTGTAGACATCAATCAACATATATGTTAGTTTAATAAGCTAGGGAGCAAATGCTTTTTAATTTTTTGGTTTATATTCCATGGCCATGGTCTGGGTTAGGTTTTCAACAGGAATACATTTAATTTTATTCAATATCTCGGAAAATAGATATTTTTGCTTCCGAGCTTACCGAAGGTAACGAAAGCTAAGTGATCGTTCTGAAGGATTTCAAAAATTTCAAGACAGAAATCTTTTTCAGACATCTGGGAACATTTTTGGTTTCGTGTCGGTCTGTCGTTCAATTTTTGCGAACCAACATATCTTAAAAAATCTTTTATGTGATAATGGCTAGTAGTTTATTAAATGTTATTAAATTTTATTAAAGTAATATTTATATTTTAAATATTAAGAGAAAGTATTGTGATAGCGCAAAAATTAGATTATGAGATTTTGTTGGATTTACAAGTTCCCGTGAGTCCAAAAAAAGTGTTTTTTAGGGTCCGTAGGCAAAACCAAGGACCCTTATATTTTCCTGCGTGTGTCTGTCCGTCCGTCCTCTCGCGTGCTCTCACGGCTACGCTACACCTTTCGTCCGATCACTTTGAAATTGGGCATGTATGTGTCTTGTACCTACCCACATATTTTAAAAATATAGCGACTTAAAAAAAATATTTTTCAAAAAAATTAGGGTTAAAAAACCTAAGGGTTAAATTTTTATTATTTTTTTTCGACACCGTGAGGGGTATCTATCATATGAAAGGGTACGTCGAGCTGATTACGCAAATATATAATTCTTTGGATATAACTTTGATAGGGCGAGCGTAAGCAAGTTTGAAGTGGGAGTGAAACGTGTCCCCCCCCCCCCTCTCTCGCTTATGCGAAGTGCAAAAAATCTGAAAAAATTCCTGAACATTCTTCGACCAAAAGTAAAGATACCACTTTTTGGAAATTTCGAAAAAAATGTTATTTTATTTTTTATTGACAAAATACGTTTTTTTTTATAATTATGGTCTTTTCGATGTATTTATATGGTTGGAGTCCGGTTGAGTGGCAAAAAAATACTTTATCAGAGTGTGTTTTGAGAATATCAGACCCTTAGAATGGTTCAAAGTAAGCTTTTTAGCATTTTAAAAAAAACACTGTTTGTATCCTTTACAGTTAAACACTATATAGTGTGGCCTACGGACCCTCGCTGTGTGCTGACTAGCACACACTTGACCTGTTTATTTTAAAAATGTCAGTCTCTATCGACTGTAGTCTGTTCTTTGTGCAGACGAACACACATACAAATAATTTAAGTTGATATTATAGGATTTAAATGTAGTATCACTATGAAACAGTTTTGTTCGAGTTAATTCAGTTTTTGGAATAAATTTTTTTTTTTTAAAACAAAGATTAAGAATACACCTGTATTATGTTTAAAGATAAACATGTATCCTTGTGAGATTAAATTTAAGCTCAATTTAACAATGGTGACATGTCGTAAATTGATATAATATTAATGTACAGGGTTATTATTCATGTTATTTTAATGTGTTATTATTCATGTTAATGTAACGACGAAATATCACAACATCCCAATTTCTTCAAATCCAGATAATATGTACTTATAAAAAATAGGTGCTATAATCCAATGCGTTACATATACATAATGATTCCATCCGTGAAGGAATTTCATTATTATATATTTGATTTTTTATTTAGACATAATAGTTGTTCGTTAAAAGAATTGACAAACAATAATTCTTTATCAACAGCTGCAGGTTGACCCTGAAAAGCTGGTATATATACGATAGTAACAAATCTGTGCTAATATGTAGCTGTCTTTCTGCCACTAATATCAAAAGAAAGTTTAAGTCTAGTTTAGATAAGATTTAGTGTCATCATGAAGTTTATCTGTATAGCTCTTATGGTTATTATGACCATTGTCAATCCATTAAGTGTAAGTAAAAGCACCTATTATTTGTATACATATGTGTATTATTAATTTACAATAAAGATAAATAAATTTTAAATTAATTACTAAGCTAAACTTTAGGGGAAAAATTTGTACAGAAGTAATGGCACCCCCAATTTTTGTATTATTATTATTTTGTTTCCGACCTTACGGAAGATCCCTAACAGAAGCATCGACCTTTTTTCTTCTGATTAAAAAAGGACCAGTCATCCACCATGACTTAATAAGCGAATTTTTAAAGAAATCTGCGTATTATTGGCTTATGATAATATAGGAAAATTTTTGTTTAGAATTTAGATGGGTGAAAAAAAAAAAAAAAAAAATGGTACACAGGGATACGGGGTACAAAAGTCAAAATAGTATATACCCTTCAAGATGCATGTCGTTAGAAAGCTCTTTAAGAGTACAGTAATTGTTGTTACGTAAACTTTTGTCATATTTTCATATTAGAGGGGGGTAAAATGGAAGAAACCAGTTGTTATGCTATTTTTGACCCTAAACCGTCAAAATTTGACCTCTAAATGAACTCCAAAAATTCTGGCCAACGAACTCATCCTTTCTTTTAATATTATTGACATTTTAAAATTTGATTGAAGTTGTTAAGTGCATCCTAAGGTGAGATGTCGTCTGGAGTGACACAAATATATATATATATATATATATATATATATATATATATATATATATATATATATATATATATATATATATATATATATATATATTTATACATCCACATATACATACATACATAAAAAAACGGTTACATTTCAGGAATTCCCTTTTCATGGTACAGACACCCCAAATTCCATTAATTTATTTTAAACCATTTAAAAGTTAAGAGAGGGGGGGGGGCACCTTTTGGACCACTTTTGAACCACCCTGTTTAATGAAAAATTAAAAATCAAAAATAGTTTAGATGTTAAAAGAAACATATATAATTCAGAGGCATGCTCTCTTCCAACCATGTCAATTATATGACCATTTATAAAGTCAATACATTTCCTATTATTTACAATTAGCAATAATATAACTAAAAGAATCAATTTAGGTCCAAAAAGAAATTTGATTTTAATTTAGATAATAGTTAGTTTACCTGTAATTTTATTTTTATTTATCAAAGGCTTGGATTATAATAAAAGTGATACCCTGTTTATATCCTTGATTAAGATACGAATCCCCTAAATATTGATGTCTCGAGTCAAAAATTCAGTCGTGGATTTTTTTTTTTAATAAGATAATTATGAAAGCTGTATTTCTATTATTTATATTTGCGCTAGCTTTTTACGCAGTTCCATCCTTAGTAAGTAATTACATTAATTTATTTTAATATTGCTCAGAGCTTAATAAATACAACTTTCTTTTATTAGATAAGTGGAACTTGATCATTAATTTTGGTTCCGTATTTTTTGACAATGACTTATTATAATATCTTCATTCTGTCCATGTACTTTCTGGCCTCAGAAAAAGGTTATTTATAGGAATTTCTGGAAGGTGGTTTTTTCTGGTCATCTTTCACACTGATGATCAGTGTGAATTACACAATTGATATGTGAAGTGACCGATCCCCTCCCGTATACTGTATTAAACAGGTCGTGCATCAGATTTGCTCAATGAGACCTACCATGTGGTCTATGCCTTCTGGTTAACAACCTGAGTCATCGGAATCAATACGCCAATGTAGAAAAAATCTCTTATATGCCTATTTAATATTACACGTGTTATTTGCCATTATTGCTTCTGAGCTACTACAAAAAAAAAAAAACAATCGCTGAAATTATAAAATATAACAAAACTTAATAGATACGTTTTGCCTCCAAGTTAACCGAAGAAAACGGGTGATAATTTGGTGGCGCATTGCAATATATTATGCACTTATCACGCAGAAGATTCCGAATGCAATTCCCGACTCTGGCAAGTGGACCAAATGACGGTATCCACGTCCACCCATCATCGCAATGTAAATGGTTAGCTAGTTAGCTACTTTTAGCAATGGGTTTGGGCTTCTGTTGGAGATACACGCCCGCACCGTGTCAATCAACATATATACATGTGCCTTTGTCATGACAAAGCCAGCCACTTGCTGTGCCAAGGCAAATCCACTTTTTTTTATTTATTATAAGTTTACAATGTAATATTATTGTTTTTCAGGCTCAAAATGACGAAAACAAGGAAGAATTGTTAAGAAATTTTTTTGAAGTCGTTGCTGATTGTCAGAAACAGTATCCCAGAGTACCCGCTGGTATTTTATTTTTTTAATTTACTTATGTTTTATTTTTATATATAATTTTTTTATAGGATCTTAAAATAAATGTGCAGTGTAATCAGTAGTTTAGGAATAATGAAATATGTCTACACTCTGAAAGTATCTGTACTGAGCCATCAGAGGTGATCTTCAGTGCCGGTAATGACAAGTAGAAATTTGAAAGAAAGAGTTGTAATTGTATAATACTACTTGCATAATTGTGTTCTACAATTAGTAACAAGTTTTTTTTATGCGATCTGTTGGATTTACTTGAGTCAATAAAATGATATATTATCACGTGTTAAATTTTAACTCGGTAGCTCGCAAACAAATCTAAGAAGGGAGAAAACCAGATAGAATTAACGCTGGGCCTTGGGTGTCTACATTTTTCCCTTTTTCATAATTATGATATTGATTTTAATCTCTGTAGGTTGTTGATTTCATCTTTCTTAATTTATTCTTAAATGTTGATTTCAGCACTGGTAAGACTCGCGTTAAGACATGAAATGGTTCCTTTGACTCGAAATCAGAAGGTGAGTGTTTAAATTATTATTAAAAAAATAATAACGAAACAAATGTAGCAAAATAATAGTAAATTACATAAAAAAGTGTTTAAAATAGTATTCTATATGCGAGAAAGATTTGTAATTCCGACGAATCTATAAAATGATATAAATGCCTGCGTTATGTTCCGTACTTTATCTACGGTCACTCTTAGATTCTTTAAACTTATTTGTAAGTTGTCTAGGATTTTAAATGAAACCATTAAACAATCAATTTAAAACTAAACAATGGATATTCGCCCAATAAAACATAACCTTCACGCAAGGTTGTTTGAACTGGAGTAACGTCGTTAAATTACTTAACGAACTGCTACGCTATGGTAACTGAATAACAAACTGCTACAACAACATATTTAATTTGTCATTATATGAGCCCATTGTGAGTAACAATGTGCTCATATAATGCTTTGCAATAACATAATACTGAGTAACAATACCTCCGCTGACATGTAAACAATTACTTTACAAGGAACAAAATCGCGAAATGTCTTCAATTTCCATAACCGTAAACACACATGTAATGGGTGGGAACCGAAGTTTTTTGTAAATAGTTTAAATAGGATAGTTCTTTAAAAAGATATTGTACATCTAATTGACACCGCAGGTAAAGATTTCGTAATTTTTACCTTTCTCTGTTATTTTTATTATTTTGCACCTACAAATTTAAGTCTCCAAATTTTATATAATTGAAACAGTTTGCATATTTTTCACTAAGTTGGATAAATAAATCATTTTTGTAGAGTAAAATATAGTTAAGTTCAGAGTCAGTTTATATGATAGAGAAACGCAGCAATATTACGCAGTACTATCGCTATGGTAGGTCTTTGGAATAGCAATTCGTTGGAACTGGGAGTTGATGTCTTATACCTGAATAAACAGATTGTAAACAGTCTAGTATCTTCCTTAAAACCAAGCTTAATCTACTCGCAATTTAATTTAGGAGCCTTCTATACATCAAGTGTTGCAGCTGTTTAGTAATTACAGAATAGATAGTAAGCCATAAGCAACGGATCAAGAGAAGTCTGAGACAGTGAATAATTATTCATTTCAATCCCAATTCAATGTCCTCAAAGAACAGCTAAAAGAGAACTCGATTCTGTTAACAGAACATAAACATACTTTACTTTTACTAATTAATGGTCAAAGCTCATTGAAAATCTAAATTAAAAGATCCATAATGTCCCTATACTCCACCTATTAACTTATGAACTTAAGCGTGTTAGTAGATTAGTTATTTTTATTTAATAGTCGGGAATCTTATGATTTGTGATACTTTGTTTCAGTGCCTGTCTTCTTGCATTTTGGTCAATAGTGGATTGGTAAGTAAATCAATTATTAAATTAATTTTTTATGCTCAATTTTCTTATTTTTTTAATTTATTAGTGTGTGGTCATCTATTCGGTTATTCATTATATTTAATTCAAAATTTCGAGATTATTGTAAGGTAAATAGAAGTATTGGGATCATTTTGATGTACGAAAATATTTGTAAGCAACTTAATTAATTGTTACTTGTAGTATTTAATTCTTGAGTGGTTGCGGGTCTATTAAGGAAATAAAACAGCCTTCACTTTTGCGGGATTTCTACCCCTCCTTGGGTTCATTCATTCTTATGCTGGCTGACTACATGATTAGATTTTATAATATAATCTTACAAATATAATACTCGTAATTTTTACTAATTCTCGGATTAAGATAATGTTGATTTCACTTGTATTAGAAATATATCTCATCTTACATTTTGCATCCGAACTAACCGAAGGTAACGGAATCATTGTGTTCACTTTTGAGAACGAAAACCTTTTATGTATCCGATTTTAAAAATTCCAAGACAGAAATCCGTTTCAGACATCAGGGAACATTTTTGGTTTCGAGTCTGTCTGTCTGTCTGTCTGTCGGTCTGTGTGTCCGCGAATTATGTAACGTGTGACGATAACTTGAGTAAATGTCGACCGATTTTGATGAAATTTGGTAGACATGTTTATTTTACCAATGCCCAGGACGAGTTCGTTGGTCAACGTTACGAGCAACGCTCGCGTAAACGTGAACTTAAAATTTAAAATTGGAATTTTAGGTCAAGAAAGAAAATCTAACTTCATCCATTCAATGAGACAAACATTTTTTTCAAATACAATTTTTTAGTAAATCCAACCGCTATGAAGTGTTAAAGATCGCTAAAACTATTAATAGTTTTTACACAATATAACAATAAAGTAATATAACAATAATTTTAATGTTAATATAACAATAAAGTACATGATAGGATGCGAGGAAGCTATATGCCACACTAATTGGCAGTCTATTTTCTTAGTTTTCTCTTTCCTAAAATATCATTATAATAAAGCTACTGTTTCTTTTTACATGCACTTAGGTCTTGTACAACCCTCAAAGGACGTGTCGAAATATCGCGAAAATAAGATTTATTTCTCTAAGTTTAAAATTTTTCTCAACCAAAATGCGTTGAAATGTGATATCAAGAACCATTTTTTGATCTTTTCCAAGTCTATCGCCTGTATTTAAAAAATTACTCATTCAAATTTAATGAAATTTATACATTATATAAGTTTACAATATCGAAAACTAACCTAAACAAGATTATGATAGAGTGGCTCAAAAGTCATAAAGAGGTTGTAATATTTAATCATTTTAAAATTATTTCACCGATATGATTAAAGAAAACTTGGGTGATTAATAATGCACATGTTCACGGCAATTCGTGAAATTTTACTATCAAATTTGTGGATATCGTCGCCATTATGAGGTATTCTAAAAATCTTTTCCCCGCAATGAAACCATTTGGTTCATCAAGTGAAGCCACCAGAGTATACCAACAAATTGTGAGACTGTAGAATTGTGCTGCTAGAATTCAGTGATTAGAAAGAGAAGATTCAAAATTTGATGTAATAAAATTAAAAAGAGAAGTCCTAGGGTTAAAAGCTTTTATAGGAAATTTGCAATAAACAGGTATGAGCTTATTCTACGCTTAAGATAGCATGGATTGATGGAATGGTTAGTTAGCCCTAATGTGACCCTTAAATGTGTAGCGACTCAAATTGGGTCGTTTGTTATCTTTAAAATGTAATTTAAAAAATATATGTATACTTAACAAATAATAACTAAATTATTAACAAGTAACATAAAAAATATAAAGCATACGCAATCTTAATTATGGCTCAATATGATTCAATATATTAAAATAAAAATACACCTTTTCATTCAAATTTCCTTGAGACGTTAAACTTGTTTATCTCTTTGGTTCGAAGACAAAAAAATTAAGAACCAATGGTTAAAGTGGCCTATCCATATCCATCCCCTTTAATGTTGGTTTAGCTGCGTGGAGTGGCATGTAACAGAACTAAGGAACGCACACTGTACTATTTGTGATTTTTCAGGTGAAAGATAGTAAGATTGTGGTTGAAGCCTGGAAAGAGATCTCTTATGCTAAGTGGAGTAACAAGAAGGATGCTGCAGGAGCTACACAAAGTGCTGCCATCTGTGCTAAAATAGGTAATTAATCATGATGTGTCCGATTAACTATTGTGCATTATAATAAGTCCTTTGACAGGCCTGCCCAGGCCTCTACGGGCTGATAAAATAAATGTGTCTCCGTTGGAAATTTAAGCCAAAATGTAAACATATAACTGTTAAACAATTTATACAGGGTGGTCCAAAAGTCTCCCCCCCCCCTCTTAACTTTTGAACGGTTTGAGATAAATTAATGAAACTTGGGGGATCTCTACCATGCAAAGGGAAGTTTGTTTTCATGCAATCGCGCAGTAGGGGCAACCTCCCATTTCGCCCCCAGACCACCTAACTTCAAAATTTTAACTTGAAATGTATATTTTTGATAGCAGATTTAGATTCTACGGTAAAAAATAAAAATATTTTACTTCAAACTTTTTTTTCTATCTCCAATATTTTGCCCCCTATAGGGGGGCAAAGGTATAAATGGTAGATTTCAGCGTCTGGGGGCAAAATGGTGGTTGCCCCTAGTACGCGAGTGGATAATTACACACTTCCCTTTACATGGTACAGATCCCCCAAGTTCCATTACTTTATTTAAAACCGTTTAGATTTTATAACGATCTAAGTGTTATTTTTTTACCATTTCGGAAGGGTTATTTCGCTATCTTTGCCCCCCTGTAGGGGGCAAAATATTGGAGATAGAAAAATAGTTTCAAGTAAAAGTTTATTATTTTTCGCTGTAGAATCCAAATATGCTATCAAAAATATACATTCCAATTTGAAATTCTGAAGTTGGGTGGCCTGGGGGCAAAGTGGGTGTTGCCCCTAGTGTGTGATTGCATGAAAACAAACTTCCCTTTGCATGGTAGAGATCCCCCAAGTTTCATTAATTTATCTCAAACCGTTCAAAAGTTAAGAGGGGGGGGGGGGGGGAGACTTTTGGACCACCCTGTATAATTTAATTAGAATGATAAAAGGGAGGAAGAACAGAGAAAAATATTGCTGGTCTAATCCTCTATTAATTAAGTTATACCGAAGAATTTGATCAAATCCCGGCAGTGTAGAGCATTTTTCTCCGTTTTGACTCCTTTCTATGATTAATTAATTAATTATATTTAAAATTGGTTTCTAAAGATATTTTTTTTCTTGTTATAGTGCCCGAAATTAAGGATGAGTGTGAGATGGCTGGAATATCATTAGATTGCATCATTGTAGCGAATAGAGTGGTAATTTATAAAAATAATTCGTTTTATAGGTTAGAACTAATTAATAACTAGGATATAATGAATGGTCTAAACCAAATGGTTTGTGTGCTTAAAGCTCGCTTATATCCGAGGTCTAAACACCAACATTATACCCAACACTTTAATTGTTCGAGCCCCAGAGAAGAGACACATCTTTAAAATAAGGTTTAATACATCTTTATTTACTTTGATAGATTTATATATCAAACTAGTAAGTATATTACTAGTTTGACTTTTAGTTTCCTTGGATGATCATCTAACTAAAACTCCCCCTTCCTGACTAAAACTTCCCTTCTTCCTTTGTTGGGCGCATAAACCAGTAGGTGCTATACCTACTATTTTAGCACCTGTTAGAATCTTGATCATTTTAACCGGTTGAAAAAAAAGAAAAAAAGTTATTTAAACAGGTGGCTGGTCTCTCCAGACTGATAAGATCGCCAATGGGGATGCGTCTTTAGGAGCCTGGGAGACGTCCGTAAACAAACCCATTGATGGTTAAAATTGGTTATTATTTTAAATTTTAACAGCACCTATTAGGGATGGGAGGAACGGTTCCATGAGGGCAACGAGTTACAACGTTTCGTTCAAACCAATAACTAGTTCCAGGAACTAGTTATTTTTGGAACGTATCAGTTTATGTTCCAAGGAAACAGTTTCTCTTATACTTCACGTGTTCCTGAGTCTAGTCCGGGTTCGTTCCACAATAAGTTCTGTTTCTTTATTAAATAGTTCCACTCTTCACCGACGCTGACGATGAAAAGTTGAAATTAAATACAAACATTTATAATAATATTAAGATCTCTTTATTTATCTTTTTATCTTATTTTTTTATTTTTTATATTGATATTTTAATTACAGCCAAGTAAACAGTATAATAAAAATATTTATGATACAACATTATGGTAACCACTTAAAAAGTATATTTTATACCACTATAAATAATATTTTTAAAAACTAGAATATGTTCTTTTCATAACGAGATCCTAAAACTAAACGAAAAAGGAATTGAATTTCACCTGTTTATTTGGTATTATTTACTAAAGCAGAAAACAAAACTAAAAAAAACTAAACGAGTGGCGAAGGGCGAAAGCGAAAAGAGGAAGTTGACTATGGACCAAAAAGAAAAAAACGGCAAAGAGGCATTTATGTCTCTGAATGAGAAAAAGATAACGCTTCACTATAACTGGAGTGATTCGGAGACTCGAGCTCTCATCCCCATTCCACTCTACTCTACTATACAAAACATACACGTTTTAATCCAGCTTGGCTGGAACTGGAACTTGGAACGAAAACTATAGTTTTCGTTCCTCGCGAAACGAATCTTTTACGTTCCCTCCAAGATACAGTTTTGTTACGTTTTCTCGTTCCTGTTTCCTCTTTAATCAGTTACGTTACACATTACGTATTGGCACGGAGAAACGAGTTTTTAACGTTCCCTTTAAGTTAGTTGTTTAGTTTTGTTGCTGTTTTCTCGTTTCCGTTTCCTCTTTAATTAGTTACGTCTCGTATTATTTTGTTCGATAATCCTTAAAAGATTTTTTTTTTTTTTAAATGTTGGTAAAAAATTTGTATCGAATTCAAACAATAAAAATGTATTAACTAAATAAAACTAGACAGTAAAATTAAATAAAATAAAAACTTCAAAGTCATTCCAAAAATAACGTAGTTCCATAAAATCTTGGAACGATTGGAACCGTTCCAACACTGGAACTAGTTATTTTTATAGTTACGTTCCGTTCCGCCCATCCCTAGCACCTATTACTTTTTTGATTTCCCAAAAAACTATACCTTCTTCCTCTAGAACACCATATACATTGTTGGACACACTCTAAACTAGTTGGTGTCCAATAATTCTAGTTTATCATTTAGCACCTTTTTATTGAATTCATATTAATTTTGCTGAACACTTTTCAAACCAATAACTGCCCTATCTACTTTTTTAGCACCTATTAAGTTGTTACAAATTTCACTCTGTAGTGCCTCCTTCATTTTGTTTAACACACATCAAATCAAATTAGAACGTCTCCAACAATCCAATCTTATTGTTAATCCTTTTGTGTGTTTTGTGTTAAAATATAAACCGTACCATATAATTATATACCTACTAACTAGAACTAGAGCATATAAAAAATTTCCCTTAAACCAATATACACATGTGTCTGTCTAGTAATTACGTCCATTTTAATTTGTTCACCGACATTATATATCTTAGCTTTTTATTGAAAATAAATTATGTTAGAAAGTAAATAAAACAATTCCTCTGTCGTAGCTCAATACTTAAAAAATTGTTGCGTAAACACAGGAATTCTTAGTTCAATTCTCAGTTGTGAGAGTGCGTACCATCTGCCAATTAATTAAGCAGCTACCCATTTAAATGGCGATGCTTTGTGAACACCGAACGTGGGGCCCTTTACTGGCATCGGGGGTCAAACCTGAAGCCAAAATCTAAGCGCACTATGCACATTTACCTAACATGTGAATATAAATGTTTATAAATGTATATTTATTTATTTATTCATTTTTTGCAGTTGAGAGTGCCGCCACCAGATGTCCCTGAGTGAAATATTCTTCTTAAAATAATGTATTTTGTTCAAAACGAATTAAGACTTATCATAATCATAATTCGTTGTTTATAAAATATCAAAAAAAATAAATAAATAAAGAAGAAAAGTAAGTCAGTTTTCTTGTTTGTTTGACTTTGTAAAAACCATGTATCCTGCCTTATACATATCATAATCATTTTGAGATCATAAGATGGTGGATCTTTTTATGTAAATTTTGATAACATGTACCATGATATCTCCTTAAATCATATATGATATCTTCTCATAGAACCAATTAATCCAGAAATAATCAACTTAAGTGAAATATAATTTCTACCTAGAAATTAAAAAATATATTTATTCTTTTAGCAATAAAACTCAGTAGTAAAGCACTGAAATCCAGCTAGTCTGTATACACACACACACACACTCACATATATATATATATATATATATATATATATATATATATATATATATATATATATATATATATATATATATATGTATATATATATATTCTTGAATGACTGACTGGTTGTCACATCATATTTTTGGTTCGTTTAGGCTTAAGGTCAAGTTCCCTCACGTAATTATCCCTATTTTTTTAAAAACCACTTAAAATGAAATGATTGTTATTTATTATAATATTCTTTGTAATGATAAATGTTTGCTAAGATAGGACTTTTCGAAATTCGAATCTTAAAAGAGAAAATTGAACAAAGTAAAAAGTATAGGGAATTAAACGGCAGCCTTAACTCGTAAACTAAGAAATTAAAACACTTCTTCAAAACCTTTGATAATAATAAACTTTATATTTTTGCTTCCGAGCTTACCGAAGGTAACGAAAAAGCTATAACATCGTTCTGAAGGACGAAACATTTTTTACGATCAATGTAGTGATATCTATTTTGTGGCCAAATCTACTCTTTCTTTAGTCCATAACCTCACTTCATGTCTTCTATAATTTCTTACTACTACTATTTCTTAACACTTTGCCCGTATCTGCATGATGATAGGCTGACTTTTTTGGAGGGGATCTGGGACATTTTCTTTTCTTACACTAATACACATAATACTGGTGTTTTATGCCTCATTCAGAAAAAAGTGTTATGCTATAGAGAAAGTGTCAGGCAACAGAAAAAGTGTTAGGCAATACAAATAAAAGAGTAGTTACTCATGAAAGTAGAAGTGAAGTGGGGTTAAAGAAAGAGCAGACTTGGCCACATTGTAGGTAACACTACTTTGGTAGGCTAACTTTTATGGTGGGGGTCTGGAACTTAACTCTTTTTTCACATTAGACGTTCGCGACACAAAAAAAAGTCGCCGAAGGAAGCCGAAGCAGAGAGACGAGTCGAGTCCGATCGGGCCTTACCCCACCTCTACACTATGCATTCAACCCTCTTTTGAATATATATTTCTTTCAAGGCCTTTTCGACCATTACTAGTCATAATAATAATAACACTTAAAACATACAAATGTTTATTATTAGAGCAAAAATAATACAATAATTAAACCTAGACCTGTATAAGTAGTAGTAGTCTAGTACTTCCTACTGGAACAGGTAGGACGAACCACTTGTTCGAACCTTGCAATTAGGCCATCACTTAGGCCCTTTTTACGCCCCGCGGTAGAGAGTTCCAGCCACTTCACACATCATACATATGTACATTGTACCACCGAAGCGAGTATGATGTGACCAATAGTGAGCCATATAAATCAGAGCGTCACGGCGAGGAATCGAACCCCGTCTCTTTCCACTCATGATTCAGTGATGGCCGAGCAGACGTGATTTAACCCACACGGCCACGCTGGCTCTCCATAATAATATAGACCTGTATAAAACATACTTATAAAATAGACATTAAATGAGTTCGTTATTTTTAAATTGTTTTCCAAATTAATATACCTTACCGGATACATCAGGAACATAGTAGATATTAAATACTATAGTAAATTTAAATTAACAGGTCAAGTGTGTGCTAGTCAGCTCACTGCGAGGGTCCGTAGTCAAGTGTGTGCTGGTCAGCACACAGCGAGGGTCCGTAGTCAAGTGTGTGCTAGGGTTCGTAGGCCACACTATATTGTTTAAGTAGTACCCTATTGATGCTGTTTTTTAAAATGCTAAAAAGCTTACTTTGAACTATCCTATGAGTCCTATGAGAAATGTTCAGGAATTTTTCCAGATTTTTTGCCCTTCACATAAGCGAGATAGAGGGGGGGGGGGGACACGTATCAAACCCGCTTCAAACTCGCCTACACTCGCCCTATCAAAGTTATAACCAAATAATTATATATTTTTTTAATCAGCTCGACGTACCCTTTCATATGATGCCCCTCACGGTGTCGAAACAAAATAAAAAAGTTTTGACCTTTAAGTTTATTTACCCTAATTTTTTTGAAAAATATTTTTTTTAAGTCGCTATATTTTTATTATATGTGGGTAGGTACAAGACACATACATGCCTAATTTCAAAGTGATCGGACGAAAGGTGTAGCCTTGAGAGCAGGCGACTGGACGGACGGACAGACACACGCAGGAAAATATAAGGGTCCTTGGTTTTGCCTACGGACCCTAAAAAGAAGTTAAAAATTGGCTATCAACGGAAGAATTACAAGAAAACTAAAGCATTTATATAATATTGTGTATGGATGAATGTACTTTGGGTTTTCTATATTCATATTTTATTATAGTATTTTTAATTTTTTTTAATGTTTAATTTTTTTTTTTAAATTTAAATTTTTATTTTTATTTATATAACTAACTTTTGGATTAAAATAAGTAAGATATAATGGCACTTCTTTAGATTGTTACTCCCCTTATAAAAAAAATAGAGGGAAGTAACAATCTAAAGAAGGTGTACGGAATGTTCTTCTTTAACTGTTACTCCCCTTATCAAAACAGAAGTGGGATATTCCTTTGTCCTAAAGTACATTAGACTTAACATCCCTTTTTCTTAATAGTTATTAGGTCAAAGTCATTTTTATTTAAAAACAACAATAGGATAGTAACAATCTAAAGAAGTACCCATAAATTTATTGTATATAATTAAAAGAATAAATAAATAAATGAAGAATAAATAAATCAATAAATTAAAAAAATAAAATAAAATAAAACTACCTGAACTTAATTTGCAACTAAAATTATTAGATTACTTAATGTGAAACCCTCGAGCCTCCTGTTTCAAGGTTTTCCTAACACTAGTGGTGTTACAAATACAAAAAAATCGTCTTTCTTTATTCATATTAACTTGCATTTATTGAACGAGCGCAGTGAGTTCTTCATTACAGAGACTTGGGATTTGAAAAGTTTGTGTGTTTGTTTGTTTGTGTGTTTGTTTGTCTAACGATAACTGGAGTAAAAATTGATAAATTTCAACGAAATTTGGCACATATATGCATCTCAGCATTTGTGAGAAGTGTATAGTTTTTGGAAATTCCTCACTCAATATTTTCAAGATGGCGCCCAATATGGCGGACGACAAAAAAAGAAAGTTTTAGTCAGCATAATGTGTTATACATCGTTTTAAAGATCTTTAAGAGGAGGAAAAGAATATGTAACTAATAAATTTTCACATTTAATATTTTCAAGATGGCGGCCAATATGGCGGACGACTATAATAAAAAGTTTTAGCCAGCATAATGTGTTATACATAGTTTTAAAGGTCTTAAAGAGATGAAAATGAATATGCAACTAATAAAATTTCTCAGTTCATATTTTCAAGATGGCGGCCAATATGGCGGACGACTAAAATAAAAAGTTATGTCCAGCATAATGTGTTATACATCGTTTTAAAGGCCTTTAAGAGGAGGATAAGAATATGTAACTAATAAAATTTTACATTTAATATTTTCAAGATGGCGGTCAATATGGTGGACGACTAAACAAACAGTTTTTAGTCAGTATGACATGTTATACATCAATTTAAAGCTCTTGAAGTCTAGAAAAGGAATATCCAACTATTCAAATTTCACACATAATATTTTTAAAATGGCGGCCAATATAAAGAAAACAAAAAAAAGTTTTACATATCTGCATAACATGTTATAATTCGTTTAAAGGAATTTTAAAGGCTACAGATTATGTACTAATACTGTATAAAAAGGCGAGCACAGCGAGCCGGCATTCATTTTATTATATAATTATTATGTACAAATACTTTTACAACAGGTGAGCGTAGTGAGCCTGCAATAATTTTATTAAATAAAATATTTACTACAAATGCTGTATAAACAGGCAAGCGCAGCGAGCCTGCAATAATATTATTAAATAAAGATTATGCAGAAATGCTTTTATAACAGGCGAGCGCAGCGAGCCTGTAATAATATTATTAAATAAAGATTATGCAGAAATGCTTTTATAACAGGCGAGCGCAGCGAGCCTGCAATAATATTATTAAATAAAGATTATGCAGTAATGCTTTTTTAACAGGCGAGCGTAGCGAGCCTGCATTAATATTACTTTTATAACAGGCGAGCGTAGTGAGCCTGCAATCATTTTATTAAATAAAATATTTACTACAAATGTATGCTGTATGAACAGGCGAGCGCAGCGAGCCTGCAATAATATTATTAAATAAAGATTATGTAGAAATACTGTATAAACAGGCGAGCGTAGCGATCCTGCATTAATATTACTTTTATAACAGGCGAGCGCAGCGAGCCTGCAATAATATTATTAAATAAAGATTATGTAGAAATCCTGTATAAACAGGCGAGCGTAGCGAGCCTGCATTAATATTACATTTATAACAGGCGAGCGTAGTAAGCCTGCAATAATATTATTAAATAAAGATTATGTAGAAATGCTGTATAAACAGGCGAGCGCAGCGAGCCTGCAATAATATTACTAAATAAAGACTATGCAGAAATGCTTTTTTAACAGGCGAGCGTAGCGAGCCTGCATTAATATTACTTTTATAACAGGCGAGCGTAGTGAGCCTGCAATTATTTTATTAAATAAAATATTTACTACAAATGCATTCTATATAAGCAGGCGAGCGAAGCGAGCCTGCATTAACGTTATTAATTTAAGATTATGTGAAATGTTGTATAAACCGGCGAGCGTAGCGAGCCTGCATTTATATTATTAAATAAATATTACGTACAAATGTTGTATAACCAGGCGAGCGCAGCGAGCCTGCAATAATTTTTATTAAATAAAGATAATGTAAAAATGCTATATAAACAGGTGAGCGCAGCGAACTCGCAATATTTTTATTAAATAAATATTATATATAAATGCGGTATAAATTGGCGAGCGTAGCGAGCATGTATTACTATTATTAAATAAATATTAGTTACAAACGCTACATAACCAGGCGAGCGTAGCGAGCCTGCATTAATATTAATAAATTAAGATTATATAGGTAACAACTGGTGAGCGTGGTGAGCCTGCAATGACTTTATTAAATATGGATTATGTACGGATGAATGGAAAACATTTTAGCTCCTGAGAACTTGCGAATTTATACGAAATTTAATTCGGCTCACATCATCTCGGTCCTATAATATGACGAGAAAAGAGGAAGATTGTAGTCAGAATGATATACCATACATTGTTTTAAAAGGCTTTATGAGTAGCAAAGTTTTCAACAAATGTGACCGAGATGAGGGTGTTAAAAAGTAAGCTTATTCTTATTGCTGTTTTTCGTAAAATGATTTTAAACCTGTTTTCAGGTTGAATAAGAATATGTTAGGTATTCACCGAAAAATTATCCTGGTAGCAATATTGAGAACATAGTATGGGTGATGTACTCGTAAGACCTCAATCTGTGCGAGTTCTTTATGCACCGCATCACTAGTAATTATACATTTTACCTGCATTAGTGTAACTCAACTAACTCGCAGTTCGTTTTTCTCTTTACTCGGGACAAAGAGCCCCAAAATACAGACTCTGTATTTTGGGGTTACTGATAAACACTTACCGAATGCCACAGATCTAAAACTGAAATGTTTTCTGAAATACTAGTAGACAATGAAGACTCCATACACTCAGACTTTAGAGGCAACTATTCTCCTAATTATAGGATGCTTACTTACTAGAATAAATATAGTTTAAAAACCACAAAAAGATATTTAACAGAAGGGCGGCTCCTTCAGAACCATTAAAAATATGTTTAGGGCATTAATGTTGATTTATATGAGGTATGATTTATGATTAAATTGATGATTGATTTAATAATGGTGATACATCGTAAATAGAATATAGGGAATGTTGCATACATATAATATGTAATTGCGCTTTACAGGGTTTATTAACCTACTCGTTAAACAATTTACCTAATGACTCCCAGCATAACGGAATTTGATTTTACTAATTAAAAATAATTCTTTGTTTGTAGAAAGAATTGGCAAACAAATTTGTCAAATTTCATTTTTAATCAGCAGCTGCAGGCTGGCCCTGAACAGCGAGTATATATACTGCAGTAACGAAATCCCTAATAAATAGTAGCAGCCTGTCTTCTACTAATAACAAGATTAATTTGAGTCTATTAGATAAGATCAAATTTAGTGCCATATGAAGCTCATCTGTATAGCTTTCATGGCCATTATGGCCATGGCCAGTCCTTTATATGTAAGTATATACACATATTATTTTTTATTTCATTTGGGCTTTAGGGATTATAAAATCATTAATATTCAATTATACTAATTTATTAGCTATATTTCGCCTACCCCTGGGCATCATCAGGCCTAAAATAGAACATTTAATAATAATATTACTCTTACAGTTTACTTGTTAGTAAGTAGTTTAAAAGCAATATAAGTAAGCAAATATAAAACAACAACGTTTAAATAACAGATTGACATTAAAAACAATTTAAAACAACAATGGTTTACCTTATTATAAAAGTTATTATTTTCTATACATATTTTTAAGAGAAATGCTTACCGAGTTTAAGAAACGTTTGCGCTTTTTTGTTTAAAACTCTACCAAATACTTTAACATTTCCTACTCTAAATGGGCGAACAAAACGCTGTTGTAGAAAAAATCATGCCGTACTTTGAAGCTGTTATATTGCTTAATAGTGATAATAAGCCCTACAACACCTGCAATTGTTTGTTCACCACCTGAGACTTAAAATATTTTGAAGTATGTATTTGGTATCGTTTGAAATCCCATTAATATCACCAACTTTTTCTAATTTTGTACGCAATTTTCTCATAGCGACATTTGGGCCATAATAATAATTAAAAAATACGTGTGGTGTCGCGGGACACCCGGTAGGAACGAAGTTCCTTACATTTTTCATTAAATATAAATTATAAAATCACACTGCTAAGTACGTATACATTGCTAACTACTTATACATGGCGGAGTTAGAAAAGAGACAAAATTAAAAGTAACTAACTGTTTGTACCTAGCGGAGTTGAGGCAAAATTAAAAGAAAAGCATTATTTGTATCATTAAAGCTAGCGTCTTACGATAAATATGTATTGAATATTGATAAAAAAGTTAATCATGATGAGTTAATAGTTAAAGAGTATGGTTGTAGTACATAGCCTGAGGGAAAAGAACTGTTTTCTACCTACCCGGCCTACTAATTATAAAAAAATATATCTCTTCCCTACTCAAAAACGTCTGCTTGTATCAGATTGAAATTTTACGTGCCTGTTTCAATTGTAGTTTTGACGATGTGTAAGATGTTTTATTAAAATCGTTACATTAGAACGTGAGATATCGGTAACAACGTTGTTTTCTTTATTTTAAACGTAAAGGTCCACTTTAATAAATTTACCAATATTTATCACTTCATAGCAGTGTCGGTGTCCGTTTTACTAAAAAAAAAATTTTATAAAAGTTGATTGTCTCATTAAATAGATGAAGTTAGAATTTTTTCCCGTCCTAAAATTCCAATTTTAAATTTGAAGCTTATGTTTACGCGAGCGTTAGTAGTAAACGCTTGGGCGGATAACGTTGTCCAACGAACTCAGCATGGGAATTGGTAAAATGAACATGTGTACCAAATTTCAACTAACTCGGTCATCTTTTACTCAAGTTATCGTCATCGGTAGATTTCGTGACGCTTGGTTTTGTGACGGTGATTTGGATAGTTTTTTTCGGATTCACTCCCGGGCTCTTGAACGTGCCATAAGGAACTTCGTTCCAAAAACTATTCTTCTTATTTAAAAAGCTCAAAGTCACACTAAATAGACAAAAAAGAAAAAAGAACATACATCATTATACAGGCAATTTCCTTATTATTTCGTTTATTATTTCATAGATTAATATTCTTTGAGATATTGCAAATATTTAAGGTAAAGGTGAATTTAATACACTCAATTTTTACTTATAGCTCCTACACCGTTGGGAAATAGGCTATTGTTTTTGTGAATACTTTTCCTTTAAATGATCTAAAGAAACATAACTTTCAGTATAGTGGTCGGAAATTGATATACTCTGTAGAGTAATATAATTTTTTTGCAGGCTCAAACTGACGCAGAGAAGCAAGAATTGTTAAAACTGTTTTTTTCAATCGTCGCTGAATGTCAGAAAGAATATCCCAGAGTACCCGATGGTAACACAATAATTTACTCTTTTTCATATTAATCATACTATTTTTTGTTTATCATTATTTAAAACTCTTCGATGAAATTCTAATATAGATGTGCAGTGGAGTCACATGTTTAGGAATAATAAAAGACGTCTCCTCACTAAAATTATATTCATTGTGCAAGGCTAGTGGTCATATTTAGTGCGAGTGGTGACAAGCTGAAACGAGAAAGAGTCAGTGTAGGAGGTGAATGGAGGGTTAAAGGATGATTTACGCTTCACCGAGCCTGGGACGAGCAAGTCGTGAACGTGCTATTCTCTACTGAGCCACTGGGCAATTTGTATTCATTGCATACTTGCCTTCTGTTTGTATTTCAAAACCACGTTGACATTAAAATCCGTGTATAATAGCAGTTTCGACAGTTTCATTTTTCTGAGTTTGAGTTAGCAGCAGAGTTACAAGCGAGCTTGATGAGAATATTTGGGTGCAGGTATGCAAAAAACCAGAAGAAGGTGCATTCATCCAGAATTTTTCACACTTTACAAAGAATCAGTGATCAGCATGAATTCGAATGAAAAAGTAAATTTTATGGCTACATTACAATATTTCAATGTTTTACTAAATAAATTAAAACTTTGCCCTATAAAGATGATTACCAGACTTCACAGACCGTTGTATTTTGTGTCCAGATATTTTGGATGAGTCCTTTCATAATAAATGATACCTGTCATACACATTCAATTAAAATTTCGTCTTCCATATTCAAATATATTGGTTGTTCGTGAAGTCTCACGTAAAAAGGGTTTCGTTGGAATTGTAAACATAAAATTAGTTTAAGGGGGGGGGGGGAAGCAAAAATTTTGATGTATGTGACAAAATGGAATGAAAAATTAACACTTTCCACGAGTTTTAAATATTTTTGTAATCTACTCTTCAGTGCCTTTCATTTGATACTCCACTTAAAATTAGAAAAAAAAAAAAAAATGTCGTGACTGGATTCCTAGTTAAGATCAAATTGCTATTCTTATGTTTTCTTTGTCCCATCAGACCGCACATTTTGCATATTTGTCTATATTTTTAGTAGCAGCAGAAATATAGTTTTAAAGGGGAGGGGGGGGGGGGCATGCAAAATGTTGATGTTTTTTGACAAAATGGCATGGAAAAAACACTTTCCACAAGTGTTATATATTTTTTGTAATCTACTCTTCAATACCTTTAATTTGATATCCCAATTAAAATGTTAAAAAAATTTTTTTTTTTCGCATGACGTGAATTATCCGCCGTTTTGGATTTGAACAGCTGATAATTTTGAGTTCGCTATATTTTTCCTGTATGCGCGTCCAAACGATCTTTAAGCACACACCACCAATTGATTTTAGATGCGAAACAATTTACTTCCTAGGGAAGAAGATAGAGCGACCGTTGTAGCTGACTATGTATGTTGCATGCACCTGACGAGCCGAGCACGTGAAAACAATGTCCTTACGTTTGGACAACCGGCCCCTTACAGGACTCGTTCGTTCTTCATATCGCACTCGCTGTACTGTGCATTATTTTATTTAAAATCCATATAATATTTCTCAACCACCCCAGCTCGATGTAGCGTGAATCATTCTTAAATCGGGTTTGCACATTAAATTTACTGTTCCCGGTCATCTTTAAAGACGTGATACGCACAAATTGCCACTTGGCTTCTATAGGCAATAAATTCTATTTCCCCCTTTTTTACTTGTTGCTTGTCTTCTGTCTCCTGTCATTATGGTGTGAAAGCCACCTTAAATTCTAAAATTAAAAAGTTATATTTATTGGAAATTTATTTCTTTAATAACTATTATTATTATTGAGTACATAACCATAATTATAACTGTACCTGTATTCTAATTAAATGTTTATTTTTATTTTTACTGGAGTGGTTTTTTGATTGTTATGGATTTCATATTTCTTAATTATATTGTTGATTTCAGCAAGTGTAAGACACATGTTAAGACATGAAACATTTCCTGTGACACATGATGAGAAGGTGAGTGTTTAAGTTATTATCTAATATAACGGCACAATAACGAAATTATTAGTAGCAAAATAATAGTAAGTGAATGCGATCTATAATTCGCACGAACATATAAATTGCTATTAAGCAACTGTTATGTACCTTACTTTATCTACGATTTCTCTTGTTTTCCTCGAAATCACTCATTTTTAGGTTATCTAAGATTTTAAATTAAACAAATTCACTAAAAATGACGTACTAACCTTTACACAAAGTTGTCTGAACTGCAGTGATACTGTAAAGTTAGTCTAACGCACTTCATTTCATCATTTCATCACTTCATTTTTAGGTTATCTAAGATTTTAAATTAAACAAATTCGCTAAAAAATGACGTACTAACCTTGACACAAAGTTGTCTGAACTGCAGTGATACTGTAAAGTTAGTCTACCGCACTTAAATTCGTTAAATTCACAGTTGTAGTGTTTTAGATTATTAGATCTCCATTGCCGCTTCAAGCTTCAACCACCTTGAAGAAATGTCAGGAGTGGTTTATGATGACTTGTTTTGGATAAGAGGATTTGTGTGAAGGAAAAATGAGTGGTGAAAGGATCTATAGCGGGAAATAGCTAGGTCTCGGAAAAATTGGAGGTTTAGGTCGTTGTAAAATTTAGTTGGAAAGGGGCGATACTAGAATTGTTATGGGTGAAGAGTATACAATAATCGTCTGCAAAGGAAGCAAGGATGGTAGATGTTGAGGGATATCATAGGTGAAAATAATATTTATAGGGTAGATTTAGGTTAGGTAAAGGATTACTTTCTTGGGATATTGTTACCGGAGTAGTAAATAAACCGGAAAGTTCTAAAAGAGGGGAGAGATGAAGAGGAATTGCGAAGTCTTCATCTACTGTTAAAGAATTGTTAAGATTAGGATATCAGGATGGGGAGTAAAAAGGATAGCGAGTTGTTGGACAAAAAGTTATGCTTTTTGCCCTTGAAACATCAGATTTTTAATTTTTATATAGATTTTTAATTTCTATTTAAGAGGGAACATGTCTATGATTTGTGATAATGTGTTATCAATTTGTTTCAGTGCCTTGCTGGCTGTGTATTAAGCAAAGGTGGATTGGTGAGTATATTGATATTGGAATTATTTTTATACTTTGTCCTTACTCATTTATTCACTCGAATGTGTTTATCAATTTCTGAATTTAAATATAGTTGATAATTCTCATAGTTATTAAGTATTTACGTATAAAACTTTCAGAGTGAACGCAATGCTTCTGTAAAAAATAATTAGCAAGAAAATACCGCTGTTTCAATTAACTTTCCTTGGGTCCAAAACTAATGGTTTATTTCTATTTTTTTATGCTGAAAAAGGTTAGGAATCTTGGGGTTAAGTGACCAATCTATACCCTGGCATGTTGATATAGTTAAGAGAAATGTGGTGTTCCAGAACTAATGGAATGAATGTTGTACTATTTATGTGTTTTCAGGTGAAAGATGGTCAGATTGTGGTAGAAGGCTGGAGAAGGATCTCATATGCTAAGTGGAATAACCAGAGACATGCAGAAGGAGCAACAGAAAGTGCTGCTATTTGTGCCGTATTAGGTAATTAGTCCTGTTACATCTCCTTAACTATCCCCTTTTATTATAATTATGCTTTGGTGAATATAGAGAAATAAAAAAAATACATCCCCTGCCAGAATTCGAACTACAGACCTTTGGATTGCCGGTCCAATGCTACACCGAAGAATTCTCTCCAAATCCTACAACGGAGCATTATTTTCTGTATCCTGCCACTTTTGTATAATACAAATTTAATTTGTTGCTAAAGATAATGAATTTCTGTATTTTTTTTTGTTATAGTACCCAAAATTGACGATCAGTGCATAATGGCTGGAGGAACATTAGGTTGCATCGTAGCGGCAAATAAATTGGTAATTTATAAAAGGAAAAGGTCGTTTTATTTGTTTAGAACTAATTAATTCACATAAGTAATTATGAATGGGCGTAACCAATTTTTTTCTGTACAAGTAACTTGCTTATAACCAAGGTTTTATCACCAATAGTAAGTACAACATCACTTTGATATTTCGAGCCCCGTATAGGTGAAACAATTTTAAAATAAGGTTCAATACAATAAGGTTATTAACTTTGATATAGAACACATAGAAGTATTAAAATTCTGGTTTTCTGTGTAGCACCTGGAAACATATATACTATTATCTTCAGCTAGTAAAAGTTTTACTTACTTAAATTTATTTGATCTTTTAGCACCCTTTCTATTATTAAACTTACAAAACTATTATTGCTAATTAACACTCTAAAAAACCCCAATTATAGTTAAGTATTTATTTTGTTAAACACATATAAAGCTAATAATTGTCCCACCTACTTGTTTTAGCACCTTTTAGCTGTTAAACATGCATTGTTTTCCCAGCAAATTAAAATTCCTCCCCAAAGAACCTCCTTCATTTTTTTCAACACATCAAATTCGTGTCCAACTATCCAATCTTGTGGTTAATCCTTTTGTATATTTTGCTTTTTATAAGATAAAGATTATAAAGCTGTAGATAAAGATTAAATGCCTGTATAACCTCATTATATAAACACTAACTAAAACAAAGCATCCCCTTATAGATATATTTTAAATCCCCTTTATTCTGATGAACATGCAGTAAAACCTACAGGCCAAAAAATGCACATCTTTTAATTGGTTGGACCTACATTAAATATCTTAGCTTTAAATTGAAAATCAGTTTTTGTTGGAGAGTAAATTAATCAATTCCTCTGCTTTATAGCATTGTGACGTAAACACAGAATTTCTTTGTGGCAGAAGTACGTTTTTATATGGACTTCCCTTAAGTAGGTACTTAAGGGAAGAGGCAAATCCCTTGCTAGAGTCGGAAAACAACCCATAACCTCCAGATTAACACATAATTTAACACAAACAAATATTTAAATTTAATATTTTTATAATGTTTGTATATTTTTTTCAGTTGGGTGTGCCACCACCAGATGTCCCTCAGTGAACCTCTTGTAAAAATAATATATTTTGTTCGAAAAGATTTAAGACAATAAAAAATAATAATTTGTTTTTTATTAATCATAGGAACAAAGTTTTTATTATTAACCCATTATATAATAATTACAATAATAATAATAATAATAATAATAATAATAATAATAATAATCCTTTATTTGCAAAAAATAAAAAATAAATAATATCTGTAATGGTTAAAAATACATATATAATATAAAAATGCAAAATCAGCTACTGCTGAGGATTTTTGGAGATTTAGGCTGCCTTATTGATAGTTAAACGCATTTTCTTTAAGGTGAACGTCATAATGCACCGCGCCCAGACGCTTCCATTCTGGCCTGCACTGTGCTACTCGAGCCCATGTTGCTCCGCCGCATGTTGTCCACATTTCGTAGCTCCAGCTCTTTGCAGGTCTTCCTCGGTTCCTTCTGCCTTCCCAGGGTGTCCACTCCATTATCATTTTCGTCCAGCTGTCTTCCTTCCGCCGAATGACGTGACCTGCCCATGTCCACTTTCTAATATGAATGGATTTTACAATGTCGACTAATCTTGATTTATTTCTCAACCATATCTTAGTTTTCCTGTCCTTTCTTGTAAAACCTAGCATATAGCGTTCCATGTTTCTCTCCACTATTCTAAGCTTTGCCATAACTTTCTGGGTCATTCTCCAAGTTTCACATCCGTAGATGACGACCGGCAAGACAGTGGTCTCCCACAGTTTCTTTTTAAGGGATATGTCAACGTTGCTTTTGTAGAAGTCTCTATTCCTTAGGAGAGCTCTCCATCCGAGATTCACTCTTCTTTGGATTTCTCCCCACTGTCCATCAGAGCTTAGTAGATGACCCAGATAGATGTAGTGCTCTGCTATCTCTGGGAGGGATACCTCATTACAGTTTATTTCTGGTCCGTTTATGATCATTGTTTTGCACTTTTCTTTTTGCATTTTGAGTCCAATAAGTCGGCATTTCTCCTGGAGTTCTTCATACATGAGTTTGGCTTCGTCCAATGATTTGGCAACAAGAACTTGATCGTCGGCAAATTCAATGTGGTTAAGCCACTCGCCATTAATATTTATACCCTTACCGTTCCAATCAAGGGACAGTAGAAGATCTTGGTAAACAGCTGTGAACAGTTGGGGTGAGGGAACGTCACCTTGGGATACTCCTCTGTTGATTTTTATTGATACACATTCTTGATCTATGAAATATTTGGCAGTTGTCTGAGCGTAAAGGGATTCAAAGTGTTTAATGACAGTATTACTTATATTTTTTCTTTCCAGTAGATCTATTACTGATCCCCTTTTAATTTTGTCAAAGGCTTTTTCAAAATCAAGAAACAGTAGTACTAGCTGAAAATTATATTCCTTGGCTTTTTGGATAAGCTCGCTGATTACAAATATGTGGTCAATGGTTGAAAAATTTTTCCTAAATCCAGCCTGGTTTTTTGTGATTTCTATTCCCAGATCGCCGCTAATCCTATTAAGTATAATTCTCGAGAAGACTTTATATGGGATCGATAGTAGACTAAGGGGTCTATAATTATTGAGATTTCTTTTGTCCCCTTTTTTGTGCAGAAGAATTAGTTTCGATGTGGACCAATCATGAGGTACGGTGTTGGATTCCAAATATAGATTGTATAGTTTCAAGAGAATTCTACACATAGTAGTGCCTCCGGCTTTGATTAATTCTGCGCTGATTTCATCTAAGCCACATGCTTTTCCATCTTTCAGTGATTTAACGGCCAATTCAATCTCTTCTTTTAATATGACTGGTTCTTTATACCGAATCTGTCTTTCTACCGCATTCCTGCTATCACAGAGGTGAGACCATTCTTCGTCAAGGTAGAGGGCTTCGTAGAATTCTTTGATCCTTTCTAATATTGTTTTGGTTTCTTTTAGTTCACAGCCGTTCCCATCATTTATTGTTACAATACGATTTCTTCTAGTGCTTTTGTCATGTAATCGGGTACCAAGTTCAAGAGCTTTTTTGATTTTTTCTTTTTTTATAGTATCTAACCAACACTCCAGTTTCACTCTGATCTCTTTACACAGTGTTCTGTACTCAAGATTCCTTGAGTGGTTTTCTTTTAATTTCCTTCTTTTTCCCATCATGTTTTTTAAATGCGCTGGAAGATTTCTACAGTTTTTGCTGCTAATTTTTATTGTTTGGCAGATGTTATTATATATTGCTATAGCTGATGGAGTGAAAAGTGTATAAGCTTGATTAAAATCTGTTAAGTCCTCTATTTCTTCTGCTATGTGTTTCAATTTTCCCTCTAAATCTTGTGACATTAAATCTCCTACACTAAGTTTTCTTTTTACTTTTTTCCTTTTCTTTTCTGGCCTCCTCTTAATAAATTTTAGTCTTGCTCCCACTGCACGATGGTCGCTGCCTATGTCGATGTCTTTGACTACTTTGATGTCTTTGATGAAACTCATTTTACTGGACAGTATGAAATCTATCTCATTTTTAGTTATGTTGTTAGGGCTAATCCAAGTCCATTTATCCTCCTCGCTACCTTTAAAGAAAGTATTTGCTATAAATAGCTTGTTTATTTCTGCAAATTCAACAAGTCTATTCCCGTTTCTATTTCTCTCGCCCGTTCCGTAGGCTCCTACTCCCCTCTCTATTACTTTTTTGCCTATTTTGGAGTTAAAATCTCCTATAATAAGCGTTTGAGTGCATGAGTATTCTTCATAAGCTCTTTGGAGTTCCAAATAGAAATCATTTATTTCATCTTCTGAGGCCATTTCGGTAGGGGAGTAAGCTTGTATCACTCTTATTTTTGTTTGTTTTAGTTGTATGGTAACACTTGATATTCTTTCTGTATAGCTTTTCAGTTTGATTATTTTTTCTATGTTTTTCCTTTTTATTAGAAATCCTGTACCTCCTTCTGCCTTGTCTTTACCATTATAGTATAAACTGATGCTTCCATCAATGTCTACACATCCTTCACCTTTTCTACGGACCTCACAAAGACCAATAATTGTCCAATGTATGTTATCTATTTCATTTAATAGTTCTTGAAGTTTTTCTTCGGTGCGAAGAGTTCGGCAGTTGTAGGTGATCACATCCCATTCTGGTTTCCTTCTATTATGTTTGTCGCTAACCATTTTTCCTGTAGTTTTATTCTTGTATTTATCTGATTTTTTCTGTTGGGTTCTTGACATTTCATTTGTACTAGTTCTGATTCGGTTAATGTAATAGTTTTCCTGATTATGAGTGGTGCTGCATCTTTTATCTGAAGCATCATCTGATTGCTATATATCTTTAGTTTTGCCGAGGGTCGGTGTCTTTACCTTTTCTTTTTGTTTTTCTTGCTCGCTGGTTTTTCTTTGACTAGGTATAACTTCTTTAGTAGACGGAAACCGTTCTATGCTGCTGTTACTAAAAGTCTTTTCCGTTCTGATTTTTTTGTCTTCCCTCTCATCCTTCTTGGCTTCCTTTTGTTCGTTTTTGTCAGGGGTGGATTCTATACTTCTCTGCCTCTTGTTACTATTCCAAACAGGAGCATCTACAATTTCCTCGAGAGTGTAAAACACTCCGTCTACCTGCAACTTGTTATACTTCATTATAACAGTGTGTCCGTCTTCCCGAAGTTTTATCAGGTATGGGGACAGTTCCTTTCTTATCTGTCTTACTTTTAAAGGTAAATCTTCTTTAATTCTTACAGTGAAATATTTGTCACTGTCGGCAAGCTTGCGTTTAGCTCTGAAAATATCAAATTTTAGGAAGCAAGAGGAAAGTTTTACCAGGACAACTCTCTCTTTGGCATCTCTTCTAGATAACATAATAATATCTTTTATGTCATATTTTCGGTACTTAATTTCGAGGAAATCTAATATATTGAATACTTCTTGGAAAATGGCATTTAACTTATCTTGCTGCAGTCCAGTTATTATTATGTTCTCCTTTCTTGATTGATCGAATTTATTGTTAATAGTTGCTATTTCTCGTTTGATTGAAGCTATATCTTCGGTTGTTTTCACCGACTGGGCCATATATTTTTCTTCCAATCTGTCTATCTTATTTTCAATTGTTTCCAACTTTTGTAATTTAGATACTATTTCGTCTAGTTTTTTATCCATTTTTTCCCTTATATTTATGTAATCGATATTGTTGATCCACACCTAATGAATAGTTTTATTTAGTGAATGTATTATAGTCAGATTATTATTATGATGTTTATGATCAGTTTAACAAAGTTCACTAACTATATGCAACCTAGTTCCACAATTGCCTTTATGTAGTTGACAGCAATAGTACGGAGTTTTTAACTCTGCTGCTAATAAAAAACCGATGTGACCTGGGGCAGATTTGATCCTGTTACATAATCAGCAATTACAGTTTCCAGTCCCATGCGCTATCCACTTAGCTACCGGTGACCGCCTGTAGAACTGTGTCAAAATGTTATATATAACCTTTTTCTGGCGCCAAGTTTAAAATAAAAAGTTTACCTTCCAGTTCATTTATTTTTTACCAGATAATTGTTAGTTTAAAGTTTTTTTTTTTTTCTTTCTTTTAATGATTTTATTAAGTTTACTTACTGTTTTAAATCCCAACAGTTAAATCTGTGAGTGTGTCTTCTAAAAAAGGAATCTTTCTCTTGTACTCCAGTAAGAAGAATAACTAATGCACTTTCTTGTTTTTTATGATTTCGAAATAGTCCACTCGTATTTTTTTATGAAATCACTCACACTAATACCTTTAATGTTACTCTAATAATTAAAAACAAAATTAAGTCCAAAAAAATGTTATTTAGTATAAATTTTTTTTTAAGGAAATCACGAGATTGATCCAGAATACTAATGCACTTTCTTGTTTTTATGATTCCGAAATAATCCACTCGTATTTTTTTTATGAAATCACTCACACTAATACCTTTAATGTTACTCTAATAATTAAAAACAAAATTAAGTCCAAAAAAATGTTATTTAGTATAATTTTTTTTTTTTTTTTTAAGGAAATCACGAGATTGATCCAGAATACTAATGCACTTTCTTGTTTTTATGATTTCGAAATAGTCCACTCGTATTTTTTTATGAAAACACTCACACTAATACCTTTAATGTTACTCTAATAATTAAAAACAAAATCAAGTCCAAAAAATGTTATTTAGTATGACATTTTTTAAAGAAATCACGGGATATATCCACTCTTGTTTACAGCCAAACATAATAACCCTAAATTTGATAGAATTTTCTATATTTCATATTAATTTACTTGCAACAGATTGCTATTAGTAAAATAGGTATTGCAAAGATTAATTAGCATGCTGTATCGAGGAGAGGCTACCCAGTGACAGTACTCCAATCAGGTATTGTACATTATTTTAATTACTGCAATAAATCTCTTGGCCAACGCCTCTTCAGCAAACGGGGAGAGTGGTCGGGGATATGGTTTAAATAGTATTGAATTGTAGATAAGGAGTTTATTAAAAAGTGATAGGTGGGGTCTTTGGTCGAGAAGTCGCAGTTTGTAGTCTGTTTGGTGTGAAGATTACAAGTAAATCGTCGGTCAAGATGGAGACCTAGGTATCTTACGGAAAAGGATTGAGGGATGACTCCTCGGTTGAGGATGACTGGATAACAAGTTGAAAGCCTGAGAGTAAAAGTGACATGAACACTTTTTTCCTCTTATATTTTTATCCTCCATTTCCTTAACCAAGGTTCAATGAGATCAAGGTGGCGCTGGATGTTGGTGGATGCTGTATTAAGATCAGAGGATGTGGAGAATATACACTTATCGTCGGCGAAGGTAGCTAATTGGGTAGTAGGAAATTGTGGGAGATCCGGTTTATAGAAGGAGTATAGTAAAGGACCAAGAGTACTAAAATTGATAGAATGTTGTTATGTTGGTACAGCGTCTTTATGTGCCTAGTTTTAGCTCAATTTAATGACTGGAAGAGGGTTAAATAGCCCTCTAAAGATTTTGACGACAGCCCGCCACAACTGAACTAATCAAAGACTAATATCTAAACAAAAAAACAAGTTCCAATTGCACTAAAACGTAAAAACCTTAGGGAGAGGATTTTCCAATATGCCATTTTGATTTAAGATGGCCAGATACGTATAAGAAGTCCCCTCACTATCACATTGGCTATGGCAATTACCACAATAATATTGCTGTTTGCCAAGAAGGGAAATTCATATTCTTTTGATATAAATTATAATTCCGGAATTCATGCTCTACCGGATAAAGTAAAATAAGTAAGGATATTGCGTCAGACTGATCTTCAAAATATATAATACTTTAGAATAGACTTCACTTTTGGAACCCAGGGTTGCATTGAGACATCGAGGGGAGGGGAAATACAGGAGAACAAAACCTCTGCTCGAAGTTAAAAAAAAAATGCTCTAGTTGTGGGTATAAAATACTACACTTTGTAATTTTAAAAATAAAGAAATTCAGATATTATATATTACACAATTTTTATCTTATTATGTATAACCCTTCGGAGACTTTTAACTGGACATGCGAACGCTCGTCCCTCACCGCCCACGATTTTAGTATCTGTTCTCTTTTTAAACTTTTATATTTTTTAAGTTAAACTTTTTATTCGTTCTTATATTTTTATTTTTGTCGAAAATGATGTCTGAATCTATGAAATGTGGGGAATAATGTGCCTAGTCTGTTCTATTTTAAAACTTTGAACCTAGGTAATTTTGAATTATTTTTAAATTATATTTTGGTTTTAGAGTGAGATTATTGTTTGAAATTAGAATTTGTAGTTTTGAGGAAAATAATTATTGCTTAGGAAAAAGAGAAGAAGTCGTTTTCACTGGTCACCGGTCTGTATTCTAGTTCATAATCATGTCAAATTGGGATTTCTGCATATTTTTAAGTTGTTTATTTATTTATTTATTTATTTTTTATTTTTTATTTTTTTTTCAGTTTTGTTTTTTGAAGTAAATATAGTTTAAGTTATTATTATTATAAAAAATTGTTACTTTCCTCATTCTGAATTTCAAACTGGTAAAAATACATTGTGGGTATAGGTGAACTCCACATTGTGCACTCTGTGAATGTACAGGATGTCTCCTCAATCTCGTAACTATCGCAAATAATATAAATATTAAATAATTTTTATAACTATAATATTATTTGTATTGATATTGATGTCTATAAAGATTCGTTTATTAAAATTTGCATCTTTAGCAAATTAAAAAATTCACAGGGAAGTACTTGCGTCCAAGTACTTTTTAGGGTTTTGTAGATGATTAAGTATACCCGTTATGTAATTATGATTTTTTTTCTTCGATCCTAAGGGTCCCGGGTTCGATCCCCCGGGAGGTCACAATGTTTTTTATAGGTAATAACGACAAGATTAATTACATGTTTTAGGAAATTTTCATCGCCCAACCATACGGTGTAACCATGAATCATTTCAAAATTTAAAGACCAGCCATTATATAAAATTTGGGGGGGGGGGATTTTTTGGGGGGTGTATATTTTGACTTATAAAACCAATAAAGAATTAAAAATTTAAAAAAGCAACTATATATTTGTATCCTACTCTTCAGCAGCTTTCATTTGATACCCAACTCAAAATTTTTAAAAAATAAAATTTTGGGCGTACAAAATTGGTAATTTTTAAAACCTGCGAATGAACTCCCGGAAATTCATCGCCCTACTATAAGGTATTAGTATGAATTATTTCGAAATTTTAGCACCAGCCGATCTATAGTGGTTGGGGGGGGGGGGGAATTTTTGTGGGGTATATTTAATTTTTTTCCCCTATAAGGAATGCAAATTATAGAAATGCATATATATATATTTGTGTCCTACTCTTAAGCAGCTTTCATTTAATTCCCAACTCAAAATTTAAAAAAAAAAAAATGTTTGCGCCCAAAATTAACAATTTTTGAAAATTTGGGATGAACTCCCGGAATTTTCATGGCCCCACAATAAGATATTAGTATGAATTATTTCAAAATTTTAGTGCCAGCCGATCTATAGTGGTTGGGGGGGGGGGGAATTTTTTTGGGGGTATATTTTGATTTATTTAACCAATCAGGAATGCAACATTTAAAAAATCATATATATATTTGTGTCCTACTCTTCAGCAGCTTTCATTTGATACCCTACTCAAAAATTAAAAAAAAAAAATTGAGTTTACCTCATTTTTCGAATTGCGCATGCGCAAATCTAATTATGAACTTCTGTATATTTTTCCTGTGGTTGGGTCAAAAAGTTGCACCAGTTTCAAATTTCAGTACTTTCGCTTAAACGGTTCGGGCCCTATGAACCAAAGAGCGACGGACGGACGGACACATCACCCTCGGTATAAGGGTTTTGAGAAGTATCTACAAAACCCTAAAAAGAAGGGAAACTAAAACAAAGTCTTATATCATAAGACTAACAATTATCAACAATTTCTTCAAAACCACTAAAAATAAATTTCTTCGTATTTTAATTTGATTAAACATTCTTTTTAATAATATTGATTTTATGCTAAGAAATAATTACAGTCGATATATTATCTCATCACACTTAAAACAAAAAATCTGCTAAAATGGAAAGGAATAGAGTTAGCAAGAAAAATTACACACAATAACATTACATCTTTATATTTATTTTTGAAATTTAGAAATAACAATACATTTTAATTAACAAGTATACTGATGTTTGCTATTTACTTACTGTAATATAATTGTTGTTATCAAATAATTTTTTATAATAATTTAAAAATTAATGAATAATTTTTTTTTTGTTTGTTAGAGATCACTTTAGAATTAAACAGTTGAATCAGTCTGGAAGGTAAACTCCTTACTGAGGGAAGTCAGGTAGTGGAATTCCATCCTGAAAATATAACGATCATTTTATAAATATATACAAAAAAATAAGACATTTCCAATAGGTATCAGTTTAAAATAGTTGCGAATAAAAGAGGGGTCAGCTCAACGCCAACATGTGGAGATCTAGTCACTAAGATACATTTCACAGATTCTGAACAAAACAAACAAAAACAAATAAGTAAGAATTTAGACTAGTGGAATAATATGAATATGATTTATAATAATTTCAAGATAAAAAGAACTTTTTATATACTACGTTTTAAAATTTTCTGTTGAATCGTATGTAATGTTGATAATATAATTGTTATTTTTATATAAAATATAATGTTAGTAAAAGAAAATAGTTCCGAATTTATTTACTTCACATAAATGACAACCATCTAGAGAGCTGATCTTAAACCTATAAAAGGACAAATCTTTGAACGACGGATCTCCCCAACACCAAATCTAAAGCGTGCTATCGATATATTTGAAATAATATTAATAATATAATCGATAAATAATATAATCGATATTTCCTGTTTTGCTGTCATTCAATGTTTATCTATCACAAATTTGAGACCCGTCAAAATGAAGATTGAGTAAAAATGGGATATGGCAAAACAAATAATATAACTTGCGGATTTTTTCCGAACTAACTTTCCGTACAGCAAAATTTGCTGAAAACCAATTAAATTCTGCTGAAAGATGGCTAAAAGTATTAAAATAATGCATTGTCGTCGTGTTCTGAGCTATGCTAAAAGTTTCAAATGTCCGGAGTTCGGATGTCCGGTTTGTTTGTCCGGACACCGGACAAACAAACAAACAAGAAAGGAAGCTAATAAAAACGTAGTAATAATTTCAAGATAAAAATAACTTTTTATATACTACGTTTTTAAATTTTCTGTTGAATCGTATGTAATGTTGATAATATAATTGTTATTGAGATATATAATATATCATGTTGGTAAAAAACAATAGTTCCGAATTTATTTACTTCACATAAATGACAACCATTGAGAGAGCTGATCTTAAACGTATAAAAGGATAAATCTTTGTACAACGGATCTCCCCAACACCAAATCTAAAGCATGCCATCGATATATTTGAAATAATATAATCGATATTTCCAGTTTTGCTGTCATTCAATGTTTATCTATCACAAATTTGAGACCCGTCAAAATGAAGATTGCGTAAATATTGGGATATTGCAAAACCAATAAAATAACTTGCGGGTTTTTTCCGAACTAACTTTCTGTACAGCAAAATTTGCTGAAACCCAATTAAATTCTGCTGAAAGATGGCTAAAAGTATTAAAATAATGCATTGTCATCGTGTTCTGAGCTATGCTAAAAGTTTCAAATATCTAGCTATTCGGGAAGTTAGTTTGAAATCGATTGCCAGATTTGTACCGGACAAACAAACAAACAAACATACAAACAAACAAACAAACATACAAACAAACAAACAAACAAGAAAGGAAGCTAATAAAAACGTAGTAAAAATTAAGGACATCGAGGTTCAGTAAATCAAAAATGAACAATATTGATCGACTGACGTTTTTCCTTTATATTTTGTTTTAAAGGGATAACCAAGAATGTTTTTTTATTTTTTTATTACTGTTTATACATTGTTGTTACTACTGTTTATACCATGTTATTATTATTGTTTATACCTGGTTCTTATTATTGTTTATACCTGGTTGTTGATATTGTTTATATCTTGCTATTATTATTGTTTATTCCTTAAAGAAGGAAATGTATTTTTCCGAAACGTCGGTAAATCCATACTTTTGATTTTTAAATCACAGTCGATAATCCACACAGTTTTCTCTGATTTTTTAAAAATATGATTCAACTTCTTTTAAACTCTAAATGTTCGAGGTTTCTATGGTAACCAAATTCATTACCAACTACGGACCACATTAAAATATCAAAAAATACTGAAGAGGAAGGAAGAACTTCACACATATGAAATATTATGATTCAATATCTGAACAGGTGGTCTGTGATTTTGAAGATTACCTACTTACGTACATACTTTTGCTGGACTTTTTTTTACAAATCATTATCCCTAATACTTATATGGTATATAACGCACGATCTTTACTGTTAGACTTTACTGTTACATTACTGTTCATTTAGGAACGGATTCATCATTACCATAACTTTTCTATGGTTTTATTTAGGGTGGAATCCATTGTAGTTACATCTAATTTCTTTGTTGGACTTTCCAAAAAAAAAAAAAAAACGATACAGGACATGGCGTAATGCCGAGCCATATCCTAATGACGTAATGTCTGATGTTAGAACAGTTCCTATTTGTCACGCTTGCGTGGTACATCCCTTGGTGTCTCTCACCACAAATTGTGTAGCCTATTGCAGTGTGCAAACACGGTATTAAATTGCTGTCGCATTTATTTTTTAATCTTTTTTAAGCCGTTTAGACCGAACTGTCTGTCTGAAGGCTGGCCGCCTGAAAAGTCGTGAAATACTCATTCGTCTTACTTAATCAATTGGGGGCCAGGGTCCAGGGTGGCCGAGGTCGTAAAGACATCGCTCAGCTATCACTGACTCGAGGCAACTCGAGGTCGTGGGTTCGATCCCGGGCCGTGATACACTGAATGCATCTATGAATCGTGGACGGAGCAGGGCGAGGGCACCCCATGAGAGGTTCTCTTCCCCCACGTCGTCTAGTGGGTTCGATCCGTGTCATGAGATGTGATCTGTATCTATGGTTCGAGGTCGGAGTAGGGACCCCCTGAGGGGTCCTCTTCCCCCACACTTTGAAGCACGCTCATATAGCTTACTAATGACCAAATCATACTCGCTTCGGCGGTACAATGTACAAATGTATGAGTGTGAAGTAGCTGGAACTCTCCACCACGGGGAAGTAAAATGGGTCCACTGTAAGCCTGATTGCGAGGTTCGAACAAGTGGTTCGTCCTACCCGTCTAGTAGGAAGTACTAGGTAACTACTACTACTACTACTACTACTACTTAATCAATTTAACTTATATCAATAACCGTAAGTTCTAAGTTAATTAAAATTTAAATTCAATAAGTATTATGCATAATTATTTCTAATAAAATTAAATATTGTATAAGTGTACATTCTATAAATGAGTAAATGAACAAACCTCTTTGTTTTTCTTGAAGATACATTCCAGTACTTTAGACGCCAACTCACAGGGATCACTGTCAGCAACTGTTAATACAATCAATCAATATAAAACATTTAGAAATTATACTATCTACTAAAATATTCAAAAGTTCATTCAGATAAATAATTGGGGTTCAGAGTAACTACAATCGTAAAGGCAATGGTCACTTCTGCTCAGCTATCAACGAATCAATGTTGAGGTTAGGGGTTCCTTCCTACACCTAGACACTTTGATTTACGTGGCTCACTGTTAATTACACAGTATTCGCTTCGTTGGTGCATTAGTGTGTGAGGGGGCAAACCCCACGGGTTAAATAAACAGAGCCTAAATAAGTGCTCGAAAATTGGTTTGTCCTTCCCATTCTACTACTGCTACAACTACTAGATACATAATTAATTATCTTCTTAGAGCGTCGGCTTCGGTAGTTGATGTCATTAAGGAATTCTACGTCTTCCGATGGTGACCGCGTTAATAGTAGTGTCTAGGTTCTACCATTTCACCTCCTTTGCTATAGGCATTTTCAGGGGCGTACAAGTTTATCTATAAAAAGTAATCTAACTCACGTTATTTTATTTCAATAGATCAATATGTGCCCCTGATGATACCTCTAGCATAGGAGGCGAAACTACACCCACAAACGCGTTTACCACCGGAAGACCTGAACCTTCATAATTAATTATATTTTTCTATCATATTTAAAATTATAGAATTAATTGTTATATATTTTACTTACAAAACACCATAGGCTCTATTTACACTAGAGATTTAAGAATCCGATTCGAGTTCAGACTACGATTAGGGTAGGCGATTCGTATGGGAATCCAGCCACTAGGGATAGTCAAATGCTTCGATCATTTTTAAAATCAAGCAGATTACGGATTGCTTCGCAATTAAACTGTTTGCTATTACTTTATAAAACTTATGTTATAAAATGAGTCGGCGAGTGGGAGCACAAGTCGGTAGAGGGAAAAGAAGCCGCCAAACGACTGAATCTTAATACGTTTTTATACCCATAAAAGAATCGCAGCCGCGATGATTCCAGAATCCTTGAGTAAATAGGGCTGTTTATACTATATAATAATAATACAAATAAGCTTTATCTACGGTCTCTTTGCAATATAAACATAATTCGCTATTTAGTTCCTTGTAAAGAGATTGTTTACATGTTATTTTAGGTTATGATACGAATATTAAAACAATGCACTTGCGCAATCAAGTACCATTAAAATGCGCTTGCGCAGTCAATTACTTTTATTACTAGGACATTTTAAAATGTTTAACATTTAATCAACAAAACAAATTTCTAAATTAAGATTGATAATTTATAACTGCAAAAAAAATAAATATATCAGACAAGAAAATTAAGTAAACAGGACGTGTAAGCCCATTTAAATACGAGTTGCGGTTAGAAGTAAAAGATTGATAGAGTTTTTAGAAAGATTTTTTGGTGGTAGAACAATACAAACTATTCAGTATATTATGTAATTTCAACCCTGACAGTTCAATTTTTAAATGCAAAGTTTTCGTTAAAAAAAGAAAGGCATTTTAAATGTTTACGACAACTTTTAAGGTACAAATACTCATTATTATTTGTATATTTTATTTAATTATTTAATTGAGCTGAAAGCAGAAATAAATGATTACCTTTATCTTGGCAGGCCTTTGCACTAGCAGCTGCCTTATCTGGAATACTAGGATCGTCCCATTTAATTGCGGCAATAGATTTCCATCCTTCCGGGTTAATTTTTCCATCCACAATCTAACAAGGTAACATAAACAAACAATATTCATTAATTATTTATTTCTTTGACCTTAGCCAAATAACTAAGTTTCTATTAACCCTTTCGGTCACCGTGTCCTCTACAGAGGACACTAACTTTCAGAGGCTGTCACTAGCTAGGGGAAGGGAGAACATAGAATATATCGGGAGATATATGTTAAGTGATTAGTTCTGAATTCCACCACCTGATTTCTGAAATTTTCAATAGCTTGGGGTAGGCTATATTCATTATTATCTTTCTGTAAATCATACCACCTACGCCGTTTGTTCTGTCCCACAATTCTATTTTTTTGGAGGCAGTTAGTGTAATTTTTTATTGTTTTTTATTTTTTTTTATTGTTTATAAAAGTTAAATATAATCGAAAAGCATTTTTTGCGCTCAATCGGTCAATAAATTTAAAATTTATAAAGGTTTAAAGATCTGTCCTCTACAGAGGACAAAAGTACTATACGGAAGATAGATAAGGAAAAAAAAATTCTAACTTCCAAGTGATTTGGACGATTTTTAACAAAGGTGATGATTCAGAACTATCTGAAATCAAAGATGATGATGATTTATTAGTAGAAGAACGAATTTGTGATGATTCTTAGGAATTATTGCCCGAAAATGAGATCATGGAAGAATGTAAATAGTAATATATACGTCTCTAAAGATGCCCAAGCGAGAGGCACATCTAAAACCCATTGAGGAGGTCAGGTATGACCATTATGATCGCCTACCCATATTTGAACAAAATAATGAAGCTGGCAGATGCAAAAATATAGGCTACAAAAGCAAAACATATATCAAATGCAGAAAATTTGTAGTCAATTTATGTATTTCGAGAGGGGAAAAATGGTTTTATATTTCCATTCTAAATAATATTGTTTCTTATATCATTTTTTGCTCTTCTTAATTGAAATATTGTAATTATGATTAAAAATAAAAATTTAAATTTCGAATATGAGAATTAGTTATGTCACCTTTAAGTAACCATGTCCTCTGTAGAGAACAGTTTATATCTCGGGAACAAGATAAGCTAGATGAATTTTTTTCTCACGAAAAATCATTAAATAAAATATTTAGCTCAAATCCACGAAAAAAGAATTTTTTCCCCATAGATTTCATAATTCGTGACTGAAAGGGTCTATTAATAGTATCATGTAGAATTTTAACTGAAAATTTGTAATATTAATTAATTTAAAGATAGATTGCAGACTATAGACAGATTAAACAGTAATAGTACATTACGCGTCTAGTGCAGAAAGTTGCATTTTGCATGCGAGTGTGGAATTTGCACCCGAGCGACAGAGAGGGTAGTAAAACCACACAAGCAAGCAAAATGCAGTTTTCGCACGAGTTGCGTACCGTACTTTATCTACGATTGTTGGATTTTAATAATAAATACAGAAAATCATTGAATATACATTGTTTATCACTAAAAACTTGATATAAACATTTATTTTAATTAAACAAACACGCAAATCGTTCGATAAGGTGAAGAATTCTTCTTCTTTATCCGCCGTAGTGCGGAAAAAAGAAGAATTTTTCACCTTATTACACGCCCTTCGCACGATTATGAAACGGCACATGCGCAATGAATACAACTACGAAAAGAATCACTTTCTACGCATCTAAACAGAGATCAAATGTTTATATTTCGTATCAATCGTAGATAAAATACATTAGGTGCTATTTTTATTGCTATTCTATAATTGTTATTACAATATCTCATTTTATTACAATGTATGCTCAAATAAACATATAATGTCAATAATGTATGTAATTATTGTATAAACAGAATAAATCAATATTTAATATTAAGGAAACAATCATATTTGCAATCATAATTTTAATAATGAGTGTAAAACGTAGTATAACTTCACAGTTAGAACAGGTGGCAATGTGAGTAAACAGAACAATAGAAGAAACAAGCAGATGTGGGTGTTACGTTACGTTTGTCTGTGATAGGTAAACAAATTCTTCCAATTTTTTACTTTTTCATATAAAGAGAAAGTATTGTGATGGCGCAACAATTCGATTTTGATGGATTTACACGTTTTGAGGTCCGTTGAGTCCATAAAAGTGGGTTTTAAAAAATGTGTGTCGTCAGTCTGTGCAGTCGCCTGGAGCCTAAACTAGTGGATCAATTTTGACGAAATATAGTATACATATTCAGAAAAATCATACCCCGAGGTGATTCGAGAATTGAATTTTAGCCCCAAATTTAAGGGCTCTACTCCCAAAAAACTTAGAAAAACTTTATCTCTAGAAAACGGTTCTGGCGATTTTGATTATATAAATTCTAAAAATTTAGTCAATTTAAATACTAATCTAACGATATTAGCCGTTTTCCCGGGAAAAATATAGTTTTCGAGATATTAATGAAAATAAATCTTATTTTGTTTAATCCTGAGAAAATAGTTTTAAACGCGGATGGAGAGAGGCTGGGTTCGATTCCACGCCCAGGAGATTTTTTTTTATGATAAACTTTGATGAAATGTTCAATAATAAATTAAATGTACTTACGAAAACTAATAAATGGAAAACTCTGGGCTAAGAAATTATGAACTCGTATATGAGATAGTTAGTCTGAGTTACCTCTAGATTTTTTTTTTTAGTGGAAATGTTTTAAGTGAAATTTAGACACTTTTTCTGGAAAATAAAATATGTATAAGACATAAAAAAAATGTCTTACTTGGGATTTAAAATAATTAGAACATAAAAAGGTTTTTTAATTCAAGGTCAGCATAGGTTGTTAATTTTTGTAATTGTGTCGTTTGTTTCACCCAAAATTTAAACTATCCAAATTTATTCAAAATCATATGAGCATACTTGTAAAAATATAGTTTTTCATAAAAGTCTGTGGATGTGTCTATTTAATAAACAAGTCAAGTGTGTGCTTGTCAGCACACATCGAAGGTGCGTAGGTAATACAGTATTGTTAAAGTAGTACCTATTGATGTAGCATTTTAAAATGCTAAAAAGCCTACTCTGAACTATCCTGTGGGTCTGGATATTCTCAAAACATAAAAAAACTTATGATAAAGTATTTTTTGCCAGTGAACCGGACTATAAACATATAAATACATCCAAAAGAGTATAATTATTAAAAAAAACGTATTTTGTCAATAAAAACAGAAATAATTTTTTTTTTCGAAATTTCCAAAGTGTGGTAGCTTTACTTTTGGTCGAAGAATTTTCAGGAATTTTTTCAGAATTTTTTCACTTTTCACACCAACTTCAAACTCGCCTACGCCCTATCAAACTTATAATCAAAGAATTATATATTATTGTAATCAGATCGACGTACCCTTTCATATGATACCCCACACGGTCTCCAGAAAAAAACAATTATTTTTTAACCCTTATTTTTTTTTAGAATTTTTTTTTTTAAATGTGTCGGTAAGTACTATACACATACACCTATATGCCAAATTTCAAAGTGATCGGACAAAAGGTGGCACCGTGAGAGCAGGCGACAGTCGGACGGACGCGTCCGTCCGATGGACGGACAGAAAGACACATGCAGGAAAATATAAGGGTCTTTGGTTTTGCCCACGGACCCTAAAAATCCATAAAAACAGTTTAAAACCGCTGAGAATAAAAGGATGGGTTTGGAAATTTTAAATTTAAGATATTGAGGAATTTCGTTCTTCAGAATGATCGAATGTTTTTTTTTTCCTTCGGTAAGCTTGAACGCAAAAATTTATTTACAAAATAAAAAGAAAATATAATGAAGCAATTAGTGTGAACAACAAATATCTAAATATAATGGAATGAAATATTTAATTATTATACTTTTATGTATTGTCTAACATGAATAAAACAATAAGGAAAAAAAAAACATTTAATAGTGTAATTTTAAAATGATCAAACTACAAATTATTTTAACATTAAACATAACATGATAATATCAAAACTAAATACGTTTATATATCATTTGTAATTAATTATCCTTGGAGAAAATGCAACTTTAATTGTACAAACTATGAATTATTCATTTGCAGTGTAATTATGGATGGTTATTGTTGACGAGGAAACGGAATTAAAATTAATTAAAAAAAAGTTGAAGGTCAGTTTCCTTGATTACAAATATTAAAGAGAGAAAACAGTGTATATTTAAAATGAAATTAACATAAACAACTTGCTGACATAGTTATCAAGATTATATTCATGTAGATATTATATAATACTATAATAGCGAGGTATCATAGATTTCTAGATGAGTATACATTTTAGCTAAGTGAGTACTTAGCTAATTTTAGAACATGCTAGAATAGTTTGAGGCTGTATAGTTACGAAATGCAATGAGTTCTGGATCAATCCAGCTTAGATACATATTTTATGATGCACTTCTTTAGTTTGTTACTCCCCTTACAAAAACAGAAGTGTGATATTATTTTGTTCCAAAGTATATTGGACTAAACATCCCCTTCTCTTAATAGTTATTTAGTCAGTCATTTATATTCCAAAAAATACATATGGGAGTAACAAGTACCTTTTATGATGTGGTATGCATTTGGACTGCGTATGTGTTTCCACTTATGGCAGCATTATGCTGGGATGTAACGCGTATAAAGTATAATTGGTAACCGGAATGACCCTTAGTGGCAGTTATTCTGTATCTTTTTTCTGTGCTGACAAAGTTATCAATATTATATTTATGTTGATATGATATTATATCTATATATATAAAATTCAAGTTTTGTCAGTACATTGGTCAGAATTGAAAAATTTTTGATACTTTTTCATTTTATACATTCTGAAAACCGAATCCGGCCTTAACTTTTTTCGTGTATGTCTGTCGCCTCAGTCAAACTTTATAGGCGCAAAACTGGATAAGCAATATCGATTAATTTTTTTTTCAGAGATGAGCACAAACATGTTGCGCAATTTGTAGGCTTGGTTACATCGAAAAATATTAAGTAGAACCAAAGTTATTAACAATTTTATAAAATAAAATGTATAAAAAACAAAAAAAAAAATTGTTTGACACACCGTAAACAAACCCTACAGACTCGAAGACTCGCGGTTTTTTGCGTTTGGTCGGAAATTGGCCTAACCCGACTTGAAAAATCCGAAAAATTAAAAAAATATATTTTTACCCCCCTTAAAAAATTGAAGATGGCGGACGCACTTTAAAGTTTATTTGGAGGCTTATTGTGGCTAAACGATAAGTCGTATCGACAAGCTGATTGCGCCAGCAGCAACTGATTTTAAAAGATCTACAACTTTGGTCGTATGACTTTTTGTCGTAACTCCATCGGTTCTACCTTAAATAAGCTAACCTACCTTAAATGATATTTGACTTTGAGGGCTTATGGCGTCCGCAATTGTTGACCGATTTAATTTCTGATTAGGGCGATTACACCTCACACTAATGCTCTTTAAATCGAGTATTTATTATTTTATTAATTTTTCCCAGAACTAGAATTATTAAATATTTACTGGTGCAACAGCCATATTGAGAGAAGAGGCTGGTGTAATTAAATTAACGCGCCATAATGGTTGATGATTGTTCAATGACTTCCCAGTCTAATTGGTTTTGTCTACGTTTATTTTCTTATTTATTATATTTATTTAGCATTGTTTTTTTTATTGCTATATTACTTAGTTTCCATTGGCTATTTTTTAAATGTACAGATAGACTCCAAACTGCGATTTGGAGAGTATTATATTCTTAGTAATGGAATTTATGATGTTTAATATAGTCCTGATTTTATTCTTAGAAGGCTTTGGAAACCAAAACTATTTAGGTATTTAATTTAATTGCTAGGCCTACATGATTATTGGAAACATACCCAGTAATACCTAGCACGAGCCCCGCGCGGAGCGCGGGGTGAAAGCTAGTAATACTAAAAGAGCGAGGTATCATAGATTTCTAGATGATTAAATATTTTAGCTAAGTGAGTACTAAGCTAATTTTATAACATGCTAGAATAGTTTGAGGTTGTAGAATTACGAAGGGCAACATGCAATAAGGTCTGGATTAATCCAGCTTATATACATATAAAGTACCTTTTATGATGTGATATTCATTTAGACTGCGTATGTGTGTTTCCATTTATGGAAGCATTATGCTAGGATATAACGCGTATAAACCGTATAATTTGTATTCTCAACCAGAATGACCCTTAGTGGTAATTATTCTGTGTCTTTTTCCTCTGCCGGGACGGTACGACGAAGGCTTCAGGTCATAGATGCATAAAGGTAAAGCCAGACTTCATGCTGACTTCAATTAAAAATTCAGATTTCAAAAAAATTAAAAGTGTTTGCTGGGGGGCAGTATTTAAAGCAGACAAGTGTTTTTTCACGCAGGATTTTTTTCAATGATTTCTTAATTCCTATATTCTGATTACTACCAGCGCGAACGGACTCGTTTTTAACTTTTTTTTCTTGGATATAAAAAACTACTTCTTCGTTGATCTTATTTGCCGTTTATGTTTTATGTTTTATTTTTTCTTTAATCATAATTTAAAGCCCATATCGCTAAAGGAGTTCTTAATCCTCCAATGCGGGACAAAGAAACAAATAACTAAAAGAAGTCCAGTCATGCACCATGACTTAATGAGCGAATTTTCAAAGAAATCTGCATATTATTGGCTTATGATAATATAGGAAAATTTTTGGTTTAAAATTTGCATGGATGAAAAAAAAATTGGTACACAGGGGTAGGGGTACAAAAGTCAAAATAGTATCTACCCTTCAAGATGCATGTCGTTGGAAAGCTCTTTAAGAGTACAGTAATTGTTGTTATATACACTTTTATCATATTTTCATATAAAAGGGGGGTAAAATGGAAAAAACACGTTTTTATGCTATTTTCGACCCTAAATTATAAAAATTTGACCCCTAAATGAACTCCAATAATTCTGGCCAACGAACTCATCCTTTCTTTTGATATTATTGACATTTAAAATTTGTTTGAATTTTTTAAGTGCATCCTAAGGGGAGTTATCGTCTGGAGTGACACATATATACATACATACATAAAAAAGTGTTAAATTTTAGGAATCGATTCAGAATGGTCTAAAAATTCTTATTACAAAAATTTTGAAGCCATTGTAATAGCGTAATTTTTTTTTTGAAAATTCGCTAATAAATCACTCTAATCGAAATAAGATAAGCGTTAGCAATTGAAATGTGTGGTGAAGGTAAATGAGACTATGACAATTGGAGATATTCTCAATAGATATTTCAAATTAAAAAAAAATACTTAATTTATGTTTACGGAAAACTAGATCCAAAGGAGCCTACAATCTTAACCAATAAATCATGGTTGTTATAATGACCTGTGCGTGTGCGGCTATTTACCTGCTTCCATCCTCGCCATCACCTGCTTTCCTTGAGCCAAAACTTCCTCAATTTCGGAATTTCAGCCTGAATCGGAAACTGCGAGCACTCTGGGCATACCAAAAGGATAGTAGCTACCCATACCCAGTTATGAATGTTCATAGTTCATGATAATTTCAGTATTGATAATGCGCGTATGATCTCAACGAACCACTGAGAACCAATATATTAAAATTAATAAATAGTAGAAAATTATTTAAAAAATATCTTACCATGCCACCCTTGAGCAATACACAGCTACTCGTACACTGCAACAGATCATAACATTACTCTTTTAATAACTTATATTCCTTGTTATATGAAAACAAAATTTAAAAAATCATCATACTATTAGAAGCTTATTTATAACAGCTTTTGAGCAAAGAGCTTAAGCATATTATAGGTGATTAGATCACAACATGCACATTAAGGTAAGCTACAGTACGAGTATGTTTGGTTGAATTAATAATTATTGTTCGTTATTTATTAGCCTTCAAAATTGAAGATATCGAAAAATGGAGTTAAAAAACCTAATGGTTTCTGTTTTCATTTAAAAATTGCACCTTTTTCACATAATAGCATTTATAATGTGTACATTTTTCCATGTAAAAAGTTTAACTTTTACAGTACTATGAAAAGTGCTTAAATAGCACACTTTTCTTAAGAGAAATTTATTGAGCGAAACTAAAAGAAGGAATAAATTAATTGAAACGATTAAACGTAGAATAAAAAAATAATATATGCTACACAAATATGTTATGTGCTATAAAACGTAAAATGTTATTATTAAATATTACCTTTTCGTCTTTAGTTTCAGGTGTTCCTTCGTGTCTTAGAATTAACCTCACTCGTTCTGAAATTATATAAAAAAAAAAATATACAGTGTAAAGGTACAATTTTTTACTTCTCAAATCAGATAAGTAAATGTTAAAGGTAGTTTAACAAGATTTTAACAAAGTTTTAAATATATGTCAGATTTAGAAATTAAGGATACATTTTTACAAAACTCTCCCTCAAGGAAAAGTAGATCATGAAAATAATAATAAATAATGATAATAAAATAATAACTATTCAGAACTACTTAAAATCCAAATATGGCAATTAGTATGCACATATTTTCCACTCCACAGCAATGGTCTTATCAGTACAATAGAATGATTTTAAAATCATGAGTATTTTCCAAAACCTAGGTTAACCGTATCCTCGATAGGAAGCAATGCCAGGTTTAAATTAATGTGGCATCTTTTGTGGGATGTATTGTATATTCAAGCGTTTTCATAAAGAATGACTTTTTTCGAAATTCCAGAATTAAAAAAAAAAAAAATCTCTAAATACACAATATTCTCTTGGAAACTAAGATTATCTTAAATAATTACAGTTAAATGTCGCCGTCTAAGTATAATCGATGATGATATTCCTTTAAATGGGTCAAAGTCTCCTTTCAGTGATTTCTTTATTTGGGTCAAAATCTCCTTTTAGTCGTTTCTTTTTTGGGGTCAAAGTCTCCATTCAGTTATTTATTTATTTTGATTAAAGTTCAGTTATTTATTTATTTTGATTAAAGTATTGTTTCAATTATTTTTTTATTTGGTTCAAAGACTTTTTTTATTATTTCTTTATTTGGGCCAAAGTAACCTTTCAGCTGTTTTATTATTTGTTTTTTTTCGTTCAAAGCCTCCTTTCAGTAATTAGAGAAGAACTTAACCAAATAGAGATTATTTGGGTCAAAAACTCTTTTCAGTTATTTCTTTATTTGGTTTTAAGTACCCTTCGAGTCAAAGTGTAGTATTTATTTATTCTTTACTAAATATGTATACAGAGTGAAATTTAGTTTACATATTTAATTTTGAACAAAATTTATTTGAAACAAATTAAATATAACAAAAATATAGAGGGGTACTAGTACTAGTTAAAAATTGTAGTTACCATCGCTTATCTCTCCTTGCTTGCATTCGCCTACTATTTTAAAAATATTCTTTCTTCTTTCATCCTTGTCGTTTCCCTGCAACATCAAATAATTGTTTTAATATAAATTATAATCATATAGTTGTGTCACACGTCAGAGATTATGTTGCTTTTATTTCTAGCCAAAAATTAAAGAAATATATTTCTCAAGCGAGCTTTTATTAATTATTTCAGGTTTTTGTAGTTACATTACATTTAATTATTACTGAACATTTTTTTTTGTTTAAAGAATAGAATTTGGGTTATTATAGAGATCTGATTTTTATTATTATTTTCTCAGTAGTATCGTAATTATTGTTGACATTATATAAAAAATATATTAAGAAATATTGTTCAGAATCACAAAATATTAGTTATATGTATTTAATTTTAATTGATTTTATTAAATATTAATAAAAAAAAAATAAAAAATTCTGAACCATATTTCTAAATATAAATTATTAATAAAAACGATAGTTTCGACATATAATTATTTTAAAAATTTTGAAACTTTATTAAAATAACACACTGGACAAGAAAAAAAACAGGAATATAATATATTTTTTAAGGGTTAAAACAATAAGATGAAATTTTTATTAAACAAATTATTTTTTCTTGAAAACCTATAAATAAAAAATAAAATAAATCCCTCTTTAATACTCTGTCGTGGGGCACACTGTAATCGTGCAATATATAAACTAATAATAAATAATATTTAATTATAAATCGGAGCCAAGTGATGTAAATTTAAAGTTACTTACATTGACACAGGAGACAATAGAAGCGAGTCCAACGCAGAAAAGTACCAGTGCTGCTTTCATGTCGAAATTTTAATAAGCGGAACTAGCAGTATATCCTGAGTACTGAAAACTAAGCGCTCCTACCCAATGTAAGCTATCCTTATATATCATTTTTTTACCGTCTATTATTCAAGGTCTTGACTTCTTCTTTCCCTCAACTCAATTAATTATCCTTCCGCTCATTTTAGTATTCATAATTAAGAAGTTATAAAAATAAAATAGATCAGATAAATTAAAGAAAAAAAAGAAAGATAATGTACATCATTTTTTCTTTATTCTTTTAGTTGCTCTGTTCTATTTTTATAAATTATAAAAAAAAAAAAATAGACTGCCAATTAGTGTGGCACATAGCTTCCTCGCATCCTATCATGTACTTTATTGTTATATTAACATTAAAATTATATTTATATTACATTATTCTTATATTGTTTATAGTGTAAAAACTATTAATAGTTTTAGCGATCTTTAACACTTCATAGCGGTGTCGCTGTTGGTTTTAATAAAAAATTGTATTTGAAAAAAATGTTTGTCTCATTGAATAGATGAAGTTAGATTTTTCTCCCGACCTAAAATTCCAATTTTAAATTTGAAGTTCACGTCAAAGCGAGAGTTGCTCGTGAACGCTTAGACGGATAACGTTGTCCAACGAACTCGTCCTGAGCATTGGTAAAATGAACATGTCTACCAAATTTCGTCAAAATCGGTCGACATTTACTCAAGTTATCGTCGCACGTTTCATAATTCGCGGACACACAGACCGACAGCCAGACAGACAGACAGACAGACAGACAGACAGACACGAAACTTAAAATGTTCCCTGATGTCTGAAACGGATTTCTGTCTTGGAATTTTTAAAATCGGAGGCATAAAAGTTTTTCGTTCTCAAAAGTGAACACAATGCTTCCGTTACCTTCGGTAAGCTCGGAAGCAATATATTATGTTTATTACCTTGGTCAAACGGTAATGAAGATAATTTAGTTTTTTGTTTTAAAAAAAAAAAAATCTGATAATAGATTAAATAATGTAATACGATGTTTTATTACATATTATATAAATATAATTAGATATATTAAAAAATAAAAATATATAATATATATATATTTATATGTGTGTGTTTGTGCAAGCTCCCACGGTGAAGTAATGCTTTATTTTATGCTGTAAAGGTTGAGATTTTTCTAAGTTGGGAAGCATAAAAAAAAAATAAGTGTGGGTAAAAAATACGAGGGACAAAAGTAAAACTTTGTATAATCGTTGATTATCTATTAATCAAATAATAGAAAAAAATATCCTTGAATTTAAAATGTTACAAGTTATAAATCTATTAATTATAATACTGAATTCTCTATTAGATCCAGTTATTACATTTTGTTCTTTTTAGGGTCCGAAAGCAAAAACGGAAGACCTTTAGACATTCATTTTGTCTATTCTGTAACGCATCTGATCTCCAAAAGTACCCAACACAAAAATTTCACACTTTGCACTTATGTTATGTGTAATAGCCTAAACACAGGAATACTAATGGGTAATCCGAAAATAGCATCCTCAAATACTAGGCGTTGACGGAAAGGTCGCTCCGAGTACAAATATATATATATATATATATATATATATATATATATATATATATATATATATATATATATATATTTGGTTTCGTTGTTGTAAAAATTCATCATAGCGCCTAATTGAGTTTTTCGACCCCCCCCCCCCCCCCCTATTTTTTATATGTCCTCTCTACAGCTCATAAATTGAAAAATGATTTACAGCTTAGCTCGGTAAAACACAAGATAATGTCTGATACAGTTTTAACTTTATTTGACCCAAAAAAAACAATTTGTATTAGCATGTGAAGCAAACCATGGTGTATCTTAATATAGGGTGTCCCAAAAATGCTTAGCGTGCTATTCAGAACAGGGTTCTACATGTGAAAATAAGTCAAAAATGCTCAGTAACTTTTTTTCGATTTCGGCTTAGTTTGCCGTAATCCGCCATTTTGTATTTCTTTTGAAATAAATTATATTTCAAAAACCCTTCAAGATATTTTTATGAAATTTGACAGATACTAACTCTGATATATAAAATCTCCAAAAATATTAGTTTTCAAATTTGTCAAATTTTAAAATGGCGGCCATTTAAAATTTACAACAGAGAATTAAAACCCTGATTTAATTTGTTTTTAACTGATGTGAATTATTCGATTGAACAAAAATCTGTTTGATCACATCGTCGCTAAAACATGTAGTCGAAATTAAATCTTTCAGCTAGGCAAATTAGAGGCTGTAAAAGATTACGGGAAAATTCAGAAAATGGAATTGAAGCTGAAATTTTAAAGAAATTATCAAACGAAACATATTTAGTAAAATTAGATGAAAACACCACATTGCTACAGGCCACATATATTCCATGCATGTATCTTTTTTCCTATTCACTTTAAAAAAAAAAAAAAAAAAAAAAAAAAAAAAAATTCCCCCTTTTAGCGAGACCTACAAAAAAGGTCCTTTGCGTCGGACCGCTGCGGACGACCGTTTTCGAGTTATGCAGAAACAACGGTTTTTTCCCGGAAAAAAAGAATAGAATTTTTTAAAGTGAATAGGAAAAAAGATACACGCCCCCGAAAAAGCCCCTAAAACGGACGGCTAAGAGCGGGCCCCAGGAAGGTGTCCATAACCTTTATCTCAATAATAGGTTAACAGTAAGACAAAAATATTATATTGTCAAAATTATTGTAAAAGATTAAAGTTTTCTTTTCATACGATTTATTTGATTTTTCATAATAATTTGATCTATTCATTTATTTAGTCATTTGTAATCAAGTTGATGTTTATTTCTTAAACTACTATTGTTATCAGGTTCAAGGTTAATTAAAAAAAAAAAAAAAAAAAAAAAAAAAAAAAATAGTATATTTAAAGACAAAAGATTATTGTCATTATTGTTATGATTATTAATTATTGTTGTTGATTATTAACTATTGTTTTATTTACTGTTTTTAAATAGTGAAGTAATTGTATTATTCTTATTAATTAGTGTAATATTTAAAAAAAAAAAAAAAAAAAAAGAAGAGATATTGTAATAAATAACCACAAACAGTCTTTATGGTAAGTCTTTTCTCCAACACCTCGAAGATAATATGTTATGTAAGTAATAAAGTTCAGCTGTTCTTTACTTCACAGCCGGTTCACAATGTCTTACATTTCTTTCCAAATATATGTCAAAGTCAACGACTCATCAGCCGTGCGGGAAGATGGACGAGCATATAAATAACTGCCTTGGATTTAATTTATTCAATGAAGACCAGGCGGGTATCTCCCTATTATATAATTTATTATATATTACATTAATTAAGTGTATTCTTCTTAAACGTGAGAGTAAACACCACTGCTAAGTCGAAGTAATTAATAAAGAAATAAATTTCCCAAGTAAGTGCTATAGGCACACACAAAGGCTTCGAAGGAAATTTAAAATACAGGACGAGTTCGTTAACCAGCATAAAAGGCCCAGCCTTATAAATATGGCGGCAATTTAAAAGTATGGTTTAGCTATGTTTTGGACCATTTATTATAATAACAAAAAAAAACGCCATTATAAATATTTATACTGTCAAAATTCAATTAAACAAATCCGGTGTGTCTAGCCCTATTCCTTACTATCATAATACATTTTTAAGATTTTGGAGAGAGGGACATTTTCTCTTACTAAATATATGTGACGTATGAATAACTTTTTTAGAGTTTCGAGGTCATCCTATGCTTTTTCGTCCGTCCGTCCGTCGCATCTTGAAGTATTATCTCCCGACCTACTGTAGCTAGAGCTAGAGATTTGTAATTTTTTGTACAAGTTACACTTTTATGCTCAAAAATTGCGAACTTAAACACTCAACATTTTTGCGATCAGCGATCCACAATTGATCGCAATATTTTATACTTTTTGTCATTTTTAAGTTGGGTATAATTTTAAAGGTATTAAAATTTGAATTACGAATATATATCGTTTCCAAAATGGCGGCTATTTTACCCCCGAAAAAATTAAGAGAAAACGCAAAACAAATGTCCCCGCTACCCCATTAGGACAGGTCCTGAAAATAAGGAAAAAATACAAGAATATACATCTCTGTGCGGTCCACTGATATTTCCGGGAGTTGATATAAAAAGTCAAATTTTAGGTGGCCGTAACAATGGAGACCCATTTTTCTTTAAATTTGTAGTTTGGTATAATTTTAAAGATATTGAAATTTGATACAAAAATATATGTATATCGCATTTCCAAAATGGCGGCCATTTTACCCCTAAAAAAAATGTAGGGGGCCACGAAAAATGCAATTTTTAAGGACATATTGCGGAAAGATGAATTGGTAAAAAACGAAACCAAATATATATTTGTACTCAAGGCGTCCTTCTCTACCATTAAACACCCACATGGCGCATTTCTGTATAAAAAAAATGTAATCCCTTAAACTTCAACCCCTAGTTTTGTGTGATTATTGTTTCTAGCTACCCTATAATTTTCAATTAAAAGGCAACGTTACAAATTTATATATTAGGTTCTTTCGGAGATGTACGTTACAGACGGACAAGCACAGCAAAAACCCTTATACATTGCTGCGAAAAACGAGGACTCCTCATTTGACCACGGACCAGAAAATAGAATAAAACAAACAGTTATTTTTAATAGAAACTTTATTAAACTATTGTTAAGTTTTGTTACAATTTCAAACATCTTGTTAAGATAGATTTTTATTTGTAATTTATTATTTTTTTTGTTTTACAATTTTTCTTTAATTATACAATTCCCTATAGATTGGTATGGTAACTGATTTGTTTGCTGAAGGTTTTCATCCAAATTTTCATTTCGGTAGATCGGGTGGTGCAACTCCCATCTGAAAATAATAATTTTATTTAAATTATAAATTGGTTCCTTTCAAAAGTAAAATCTATAATAAATATGTTGTTAAGTCTATAGTAAATGTTTTTTTAACAAGCTATTTATTGGCATAAGTAAAATATAAAATACATATGTGTTTATCGGAGCCATAATGATTTTGAGTAGGGTTATTTGGTGCCTTTTTAAATTTTTGATATTTTGTAAAGGATGGAAGCTTTGTTACATAAAAAACTTTTGATGGGATTTTTTTTTTGGATTTATTTTTTTTTTTAATAATTTTTATTCAATAACACAACTACAAATTTAAATTGTAACAAGTGATAATGATAACATAGGTTATGTGGCGGGAAAGACATGAAGAAGAAGTAGTCCAGTGAATACACTTCCTTAGCAGTAAAAATAGTAAAATAATTATAATACAAGAAAACTTTTGATAATAAAATAATGATATAGTAGATTATTATTACTTATTTTACACGTTTAGAAATAGACAATAATATTTATTTATATATTTTTTTTTTAAGAAAGTACAGTAATAATAATATTAAAATGAGGTAACATAATTTAAGGGAAAAATATATTTTAAGGTAAGAGATCTCTAGGCCACCTCCTCTTCAAACGTCTTGGTGGGTTGATTGGGATGAACAGAGAGGACAAGAGTTGTACAAGAGGATTTGGATGGTGGGATCCATGGATTCATGGGATTTTTTATATCGGGATATGGTTAGATTTCGGACAAAGGGCACATTCAAATCTTCATGGAGAGTAAGGTTAGAAACATAGAAAGGAGCATTGGTTATTTTCTAAGGATTTTTGACTGCAGGATTTGGAGACGATGGGAATTGGAAGGCTTGGTGCTGCCCCACACTTCCAGACCGTAGGACCAAGCTGGTTTTAGAACTACAATATAAATACGAAGCTTGTTGTTAAGAGAAATCTTAGACCTACGATCAAGAAGACCGAGCAGTAACTTGTATCGTCGTGTGATGTCAGTACGTTTTGTTTTTGTGTGTAGTTGCCACGTTAATCGTCGGTAAAGAAAAAGGCCAAGGTATCGGACGGAGTCGGACTGAGGAATGAGAACTTGATTAAGGGTGACTGGAGGACAGGTGTTGTGACGAAGAGCAAAAGTGACATGCACACTTTTCTGTTCGTTTATCTTTATCCTCCATTTCCTTAACCAAGGTTCGAGGAGTAACAAATGACTTTGGGTATTATCAGATGCAAGGAGGTGGTTCTCTTGGACAGAAAGGATTGCCTTATCATCTGCGAATGTGGCAAGGAATGGTAAGGGATGCTGGGGAATATCATGAGTATATAGGGAGTAGAGAAGAGGTCCTAGGATACTGCCCTGTGGTACTCCAGCACTCACAGGGCAAATAAAAGAAAAGGAAGATCCAAGACTTACACGAAAAAATCTGTCAGTGAGATAGGACTTGAGGATAAGGTAATAGGTGAATAGTAGGATGCCATTGAGCTTCCAAAGCAAGCCAGAATGCCATACTCTGTCAAAAGCTTAGGGTTGTTTGAGGAATTTAAAAGAGTATCATAGCTAGGCTGTGGACTTATTTAAGAGGGGACCAATTTGGCATTTGCCTTGTAAAACGAAGGAAACCCCAAAAAGCCTCAATTAGTTTAAGTCCTTCCAGTAGAAAAAAGTTTGTTATTGGCAGTTTTGACTTTTTTTAGGAGTTTCTGTTGTTGAGTGGTCTCCAGATTCGAGGCTAAGGGGAGTAATTTGTACCTGAGTAAGCCTATCCACGCGACATCTCTCCAAAACTATCTGTAGAGCCCCATAGAACTCTAAACCAACAGGTGTAATCTTGTACTGACCTCGAAGATACTTTAGAACCGACTAACAGTTACAAAGTCAATTTTAACTTGACGTCTCCCCCGAGTGTGTTAGCTGCCTATCAGTATTCGACCGTAAACTCTACTTGCAAGGCAATTTCTTCCGAGCTTACCGAAGATAACGGAAGCTATACGTATGATGTGTTGATGAAGGTGTTCTGACAAACAATTAACATTAATATCTAAAAATATTAATTTGAATAAAATATAATGAAAATCTGTTCGTAGATCTGTAAAGGCTTCAGATCAAGAGTTGATATTAAGTTATTATTCCGGACTTATTTTTTATGCAAGATACGCACTTATCTTCTGGAAATTCCCTAAAGTTGCAAGGCTATGTAGCCTTCTGAAGAGATCCACCACCAGGTGCCTTGGCAACATTAGTATTTGTAAGAGTACCAAAACTAGAGATCAAAATAAACTCTAATATCCAAGTCCAAGCTGTCCGAATAGGTTAGTCCCAATCTGTCTCAGTTTTTAACATCTATATGGACTCTACTGACGAAATTTTACCAACGTGCTTGAATAACATCGTACAGGAGAATATGGGAGCAGTTATTTTTTTATCTTTTAATACTAAATTTACAAACCTCTTTGTTTTTATTAATGACACACTCTAGCGCTTTGGCAGCAAGCTCGCAAGCATCTTCTTCTTTAACTGCAAATAAAATTATACTAATTATAATTTGGTATTCTAAAACTGAAAGTTATTTTTATGAATTTCAAAAGATTAAATTATTAGGTAACTATAACAATATTATTATAATAGAAGGGTGTTGTACAGCATAGATCATTAACACACATATTATTAACTTTGTTTATCAAGTCAAATTTATTCTCTCTCCAATCTTTAAGTTACTTTTCGTAGCAAGGGTTTTATGCTTTGCTCTTTTCATCCTTTCTAAGCTCTTTTGGTTGGACCAAGTCCCCGCAGACTGTTGTATCACGAAATATGTTTATACATGCTACCCTTTTAAACATTCGTTTGCAAAAATTATTCATATACATTGCCTGCAATTTTTTAATATACAAAAAGGTTAAAAAATAGTCCAAATTAATAATTAATTTTGGACTACGCATTCTTTAAGAACCCAGTAATCTCTGAGGAAAAACTTTTTAACAGAAAGCCATCATTACTATACGAAATCTAATTTGCAAGCCTGCGAAGAAATTAAAAAATATAATTAGGTGTTCGTTGGCATGCACATGCCCATATTTGCATGTTTTTAGTTTTCATAATTTATGGTGTTATCCGTACATGAGCGTAACTTACTAATAACCATCTAGAACTTTTTATACATGTTAATTTTACCATTTCCACCAAAATATGTGGCCTGCAAAGTTCAACCGCAAGACATAGCTTCTCTATAACTAATTAAACAAAGCGAGCACTTAATTTTACTTAAATTATTCTTGAACATCAGAGCTTCACTCACAAACAGAAACAGTGACAGATTGACTGACAAACAAAAATTAATTTTACGTTTAACTGTAGAAAGCTCAAGATTTTAATTGTCTTATAATTTTTCAAATTTAACGAAGTTATTACTTTGGTAGCTCATTGTTTCAATAAACAATTGTCGGACACGTATATAAATATGTTTGGGATTGAATTTCAAAGGTAATTAACACAAATTAAGCTTGATGCTCGTTGGAAATGTTATGGTCGGCAATATTTGTCCGTGGGACATCAACCAAACAAATGTTGGCCTTTTTTGTTTAAATAACATGAAGGCAATGTTATATATTTATTCGTTATTTTTTTTTTTTTTTTTATAGATTTGTGTTTACAAATCTTTCGATTTGTTTTAGACTAAAATTTAACACTTTTTATGGATGTATATTATGTATGTATGTATAATAATGTATATATATTTGTGTCACCCCATACGATATCTCCCCTTAGGATGCACTTAAAAATTTCAGTCAGAATTTCTGTAGTCCATTTAGGGGTCAACTTTTGACCATTTAGGATCAAAAATAGCATAAAAACATGTTTTTTCCATTTTACCCCCCTCTTATATGAAAATATGACAGAAGTGTACATAACAAAAATTACTTTACTCTTAAAGAGTTTTGCAACGACATGCATCTTGAAGGGTTTATACTATTTTTACTTTTGTACCCCGTACCACTGTGTACCATTTTTTTTTTTCTTTCACCCATCCAATTTCTAAACCAAAATGTTCCTATAATTTTCATATTATCATAAGCCAATATACGCAGATTTCTTTGAAAATTCGCTCATTAAGTCATGGTGCATGACTGGACCTTTTTGGTACCTATTGGAGGGTTAAGGAACCGTCAAGCAAAAAGCGTTTCTAAATAAACAAGAACAAAGAAAATGTTTATAACACAACTGCAGTCCTTGCGAGCTCATTGCAATCATCAAAACAAATAATTGTGAAACCTGCGTGAGCAACTGGTTGCCTGCTGCCACTAGTGTCACCCCGTTTAAACTATACGCTGTTTAATTATCGCTTCTATTTTCAGAATATGAATCTGAATAGAAACCTTCTACTCGACTCACTGGTACTAAAGATGTCCAATATTGTTTTAAAGCCGGCTTTGTTAAACAAAAATACATTTTAGTAGAGACATTTTTCTACCCAAATCATGTTGAAAAGCTCAGAGCAAGGAAGGGGTAGAAGGAACAATACTATAGAATCTGGGTCTCAAAAAGTGGTTTATTATGCTACACCCCTATACTAGCCCTTTCAAGCGGCAGTTTGGTGAAACAGTATCAATATCTCTATAAAAACTCGAAATTAATCTGATATTAACTAATAAGAATAAGTGATGTTTTCTTACGACATTTAATATTTTTATTTTTAATACAGTTTTCTTTATAAATATGAACTTTAATGTTTGTTGTTAACCTTATTAATTATCTAAAGGCAGTAACGTCGTTAATAAACGTGTAACAGTTCCTAGATAACCAATAGCAATCTTCTTTGAGTGGGTATCAAATAAATGCTACTAATAAGGATTTGTTGACAAGCGTCTGTGGGGACGGAAGGACAAGAAATGGACCAATAAGACAAGGACCAGTGAACACGTAATCACTTTAGTTCAGATTGAGCTCACTTGGGAGGTTTAGTTTAGGGGTGTAGCATAATGAACCAATTTTTTAAATCGCATTGCTTCCTCTACCCCTTCCTTTCTCTGAGTTTAAATGCAACCTTAAGTTTACTTATTTGTAATTCATTTATAATACAGTCATTATTACCCTTGTCGACGCAGTACTGAGCTCCTTCGAATGCTTTCTCAGCCATCTTCTTATCAAGCCATTTAGCGTCCATATATTGTCTCCAGCCTTCGATGTTCATCTTGCCGTCCTTAAGCTAAAAAATAAAACATATTACATTATTACTATTAGTATAATTATTTAGTACAAATCGTATAATGTGTAGCCAAGATAGGGTTTATAGCGTGGCATTATATTGTCCTAATAGTTTCTTAAACATTGTAAAGAAAATTAATAGTTTAGAAAACTCCTATAATGAATGATATAAGTCGTGGTTTTTTCTCAATCAAATTTAATTCACTAATAATTACTAATACTACTATTAATAATGACTAATCAATAATATTCCTTCACTAAGTATATAAGTAGTCAACTTGATTATTGTCATCATGACAACAATACTACAAAAATTGGACAACTGCCAATTAGTACGCACACACATGGCTCGTGTCCGTGTCCTATTTCTGGACAAATGGTCACATATAGATAGGTTTAAAAGTATATGTGTTAGTAAAAAAAATAATTTTAGTGATTACCTAGTCAAGCAAAGGAAAATGCTATTTGGTATTGTTATTTATTGATGCTTGAAAATTAAAACGTTAAAAGTCCTGAAAGTTCTGAGGCGAGCTATGGCCACCATCTTGGAAAATAGGTCCTATTTCTTTTTGTAAATATCTCGAAACATATTTAGTTTACAAAAACTATTAATTCTATGCATATTAAAGAGAGTGTAAACAATATATTAAGCATGATTTGGATCTTATTAAAAATTATATTTTATAAAATAATTTTACAACAAGCTTTTCATATTCATATTCACGACCAATGGTTTTTATGAGAAAAACATGTCATAATATGCACAAACAGATTTCAAAGAATTAATACTCACCATTTCTGCGTGAGTCATTACGCACTCCGATACACACTGAAACAAAAACAATTTATAATAAGTCAGAAAATTAATTATTGGTATCTTACTCAGTTTAAATTAGCTTCCAAACTTTAGTTTTGACTATACAAATAAAAAATAATTTTATGATTTTTATATAAAAATGGGGATAAGATGTGACTCCCTCCAAACTATTTTTGACATTTTCATGTTTAGGCTGTGCTACATAACTCGAAAAGCGTTACTAAAAAATGTTACTCGGTGTATCAAGGAGTTAGAAAGGTATAGGAGGTGTGCACAGTCTGTCTCCTGCTGTTAAATTTGTCTTCGGAGTTAAATTTATATAATATTTTTAACCACCTCCAACACCGCGAAGCGAACCTGGGGACATTTTATATCGGTAGTTTACGCAGAGCTAATTTCTTTTCTCTATCCCCCCAGATTAAACTCACTTAACTCGTGTTCTTTATATTCACGATGGGCGCAAAATAGACCTTCAACATGGCCTCTTCATTATATTCGATCGGCAGCTTTCTTCTTAATCTCAGCCATAATTTTCCAATTTTCCATTTTCAATTTTTTATTTCCTCTTCTCATATCTGTTTGGATCTTCGTCGCCATGTGCTGCCTTATGGGTCCCATTCTACAGCTTGACGTTGAATATGGTTCTGACTTCGTCTCAGGGTGTAACCAATCTTTATTTCCTTTGCTTCAATTGGATTACATGTTGCTCTTGGCCAATCTTTTCCCAAAGTTTATAGTTTAATATCATATCAAGCAATCAAGCCACCTCACACTCCATATGATAAGCAAAAACATTTACTTGTAGTTTGGCTTTGTTGCTGACTCTAACATTCCACGTTTTACACCCATAGCAATGTTTTAACATTTGAGTCAAACATTCTTCTCCAAAAAGTAATCCCATTGACTCTCCAAACTGGTCGTAGGTGGGTAAATGCTCGGCACTTCTTTAGATTATTACTCCCCTTATAAAAAACAGAGGGGGAGTAACAATCTAAAGAAGGTGTACGGAATGTTCTTCTTTAGACTGTTACTCCCCTTATCAAAACAGAAGTGTCATATTCCTTTGTCCCAAAGTTCATTGGACTAAACATCCCTTTCTCTTAATAGTTATTTAGTCACAGTCATTTTTATTCTAAAACAACATAGGGGAGTAACAATCTAAAGAAGTACCGAATGCTCTACCTTATTCATTAGTGAGTCCAGATTGAAAGTGTATTATATAAAATTATTTTTAACGCAATAGGGTAAATAATTAATACAAAATAGTATTTATAGGAATTTTCCTCAATTAAAATACCCAGGGGAAAATTTACCTTTTAATAATATAATTGATTTAAGTCTGGTTTACACGATCCAAGTCCAAGTAAACTTTATCATCTATTAACTTGGATCAAAATAGAGTACAAGCTGACTTGGTCCAAGAATACTTGGATCGTGTAAACCCGACTTCATGAAAAAAATTAAAAAATATGTATGTACTATATACATATATTATTTATAAATAAATTACCTTCTCATCTTTATTCTCAGGAAGCGATTCATGCCTTAGTAGTAGCCTTTCTCTTTCTGAAAAACAATATTAAATTTATAATTTATATTAATTTATTATTATTTAAAATATATTTAAATTACTATAGAGTTTTCTTCGTTATTGTTGAAGGTCCCTAATTATAACCTAATTAGGTTATTAATGAATGATTTTATTTCATATTTAAAACAAAATTATACCCCTATAACATAAAATAGAAAATAAAAAAATACATTTTGTATAAATTTTCGGAAAAACTATATCCTGAATTTTAGCTCTAAATATGGCGGGGCTACTCCACAAATACTCAAGAACATCACTAAAAATTTATTTTTCTAAATAACAGTTTCAAAGGTTTATAATATAAAACAAACTAAATTGTAGCCCATTTAATTTTACCTGCGTTCACTGGAAGGTGAAATTTTAAACTGTTATACTGTTTTTATACTTTTATACTAAAGCTTTAAAACAGTATCTAGACGTAATATTAATGGAAATTCTTGCTTTCAACTCACCATAATATCAGGTGAGCTAACTTCCTGAAGGTTACATATACAGGTACATAGGCAGTTAGATTTCAGCCATTTTAAAATAAAAATAAACTGATTCTAAACTTGATTTATAGTAATGACAAAAAAACGCAACCGTTTACTGAGAGGTGTTGCCTGATAGGATTAGAAAATTGCCCAGAATGAATATTCATTCCCCAAAATAACCTGTAATTGTCATTGCTTAGTTGCAGCTCACTTAATTGGAGAAAATAAAGGTTGGCTAACTACAGCCAGCCGTTGAGTTCGTGCATAATAGTAAGTACGTAATATATACAATATACATGTTTAAAAATGTTTAGTAATAGTTTATAAAATAGAGTTTACCGTCAGGTATGTTTGGGAAGCGTTTAGCGCACTCCTCTATAGCAGCCACCAAAGCCTTTTCCTCACTGCTTTCACTCTGTAATATAAAATATTATTTTTTCATTTAAAATAAATCTGAGCGTACGGCAGTGCGCAAGACCAAGATCCCGTAAGCATGCAGTGTATCTTTACTTGATCCAATTTACCCAGTTTTTCTCACCCTTATATCTCTGCTTCCTCTTTAGATAGGATTTTCAAATTTAAAATATATTAAGCTTAACTATGTTAGAACACTGTAAAAAAAAAAAATGATCCCTGAATATTCAGCATTTTAAAAAGAGAGAGTTTCAACGTTTGCAATTTTGCTTTACTTGTACTTTTGTACCGATTTTCATCATAATTATTATATCATACGTACATAAATCTCTATACCCGTGATATTCTTCGTCGGTTTAATTATGAGGATGATTCAGTGGCCTTGCTCCCTCGTTTGGCTCGTAAAATACCAAGACGACGCCCACGATGCTGAATCCATCAAAAAGAAATGATTTCCTCAACGAAAACCTTACCGTTAAATAAGGGCCAGACCCCCTCCAAAAAAAGTCAGCCAATCAAAGTAATGATATCTAAATAGTGGCCAAGTCTCTCTCTTTTAGCGAATTTTCAAAGAAAATTACGCTATTGCAATGACTTCAAAATTGTTGTAATGCAAATTTTTCCATGGAAATCCGTTTTAGACCATTCTGAATTGATTACTAAAATTTAACACTTTTAGCGAATTTTCAAAGAAAATTACGCTATTGCAATGGCTTCAAAATTTTTGTAATGCGAATTTTTGAAAAAATTTTCCATGGAAATCCGTTTTAGACCATTCTGAATCGATTCCTAAAATTTAACACTTTTTTTTATGTATGTATGTATATATGTATGTATATATGTATGTATATATGTATGTATATATGTATGTATATATATGTATGTATATATGTATGTATATATGTATGTATATATGTATATATGTGTCACTCCAGACGATATCTCCCCTTAGGATGCACTTAAAAATTTCAAACAAATTTTAAAATGTCAATAATATCAAAAGAAAGGATGAGTTCGTTTGCCAGAAGTTTTGGAGTCCATTTAGGGGTCAAATTTTGACCATATAGGGTCAAAAAACGTGTTTTTTCCATTTTACCCCCCTTTTATGTGAAAATATGATAAAAGTGTAAATAACAACAATTACTGTACTCTTAAAGAGCTTTCCAACGACATGCATCTTGAAGGGTAAATACTATTTTGACTTTTGTACCCCGTACCCCTGTGTACCAATTTTTTTTTTCACCCGAGCAAATTCTAAACCAAAATTTTCCTATATTATCATAAGCCAATAAAACGCAGATTTCTTTGAAAATTCGCTCATTAAGTCATGGTGCATGACTGGACTTTTTTTTATGTATGTATGTATATGTATATATGTGTCACTCCAGACGATATCTCACTTTAGGATGCACTTAAAAATTTCAAACAAATTTTAAATTGTCAATTATATCAAAAGAAAGGATGAGTTCGTTGGCCAGTATTTTTGGATTTCATTTAGGGGTCAAATTTTTACAATTTAGGGTCAAAAATAGCATAAAAACGTGTTTTTTCCATTTTACCCCCCTTTTATATGAAAATATGGTAAAAGTGTACATTACAACAATTACTGTACTCTTAAAGAGCTTTCCAACGACATGCATCTTGAAGGGTAAATACAATTTTGACTTTTGTACCCCGTACCCCAGTGTACCATTTTTTTTTTTTTCACCCATGCAAATTCTAAACCAAAATTTTCCTATATTATCATAAGCCAATAATATGCAGATTTCTTTGAAAATTCGCTCATTAAGTCATGGTGCATGACTGGACTTTTTAGTCCATATCTTCACTTCACTCCTACTTTCACGGGCAAGACAGCTCTTTTATTTTTATTGCTTAACACTTGGCTAGTTTCTGAATGAGACAAAAAACATCAGAATTATGTGTACACACATAAGAGTTACATGGGTGATGTGAAGGAGATAACTCAGAAAAAAAGAAAAAAATGTTCCAGACCCCCTACCAAAAAAGCCTATTAATGTTCTCACATCTACATTGTGGCCAAGTCTGTTTCATGTTTTCATTCAGTTAGAGATTGCATATACTCTATAGCAATTGTATTAAAAAATAATGTTTGATCCTAACAACAATCAAACAATAAAGAGTAGTTTATCGAATCGTTCTAAAACTTCAAATCCAATAAAAGTGACGTAATTATTGCTCAGATCTGGACATCTTGCAACCCTTGCTGTGTTATACCATGAGGAATATTCTTGAATTTGACTAAACAGCAGCTCATGCCCCATCTGCAACCTTCAGGAGGAAGAAAGAACCGTAAACCCACCTAAAAACCTACTATAGAAAATTTTATACTTATAAAAACAATCTTTCCTATACAACTTTCTCATAAACGAAGATAATTACTTGGTGATTTTCATTTGTTAGTTGTTAGGGGTTTGTCCTCATTATAGCCCTGATATTAAAGATTTAATCAATCTAGTACCTACCGTTGATTTCCTAAGCAATAGTAGTGACTGCAAAATTGATTCAGTGAGGATAATTAAGAACTACTTATCGAGATGTTCTGCATGGACCAATACTTCCTTTATTACAGACAGTAAAAGTATAAAAAACATTAAAGAGATAAAAGAATTATGTAATCATGATGGTGCATCACGCAAATTCTGTTGGAAAATACTTGTAGGGTCTTTGGCTAAACGCCTAAAACCACTGTGCAGTAACCTCGTCAGCTTTCAATATGTAAACCATCATATTGAAAGCTGGAAAAGGTTGCTGCACAGTGGTTTTAAGTGTTTAGCCAAAGATCCTACCAGTATTTTCCAACAGAATTTGCGTGATTCATTAAAGGAAAAAATTCGATTATTTCCTGAGAAATAAATTTCTCCGCGGTTCTATGACTTTCAACTATTTATCTTCAACTTATAAAAGCAAACTTTAATTAGATAATAATCAATCAATACCAAGTTTTTAGAGCAACTAGAAAAAAAAATAGGCTGCAAATTAGTGTGGCACATAGCTTCCTCGCTATCATGTACTTTATTGTTATATTAACATTAAAATTATTGTTATATTACTTTATTGTTTATTGAGTAAAAACTATTAATTTTAGCGATCTTTAACACTTCATAGCGGTGTCGCTGTTGGTTTTACTAAAAAATTGTATTTAAAAAAAAAAAATCTCTCATTGAATAGTTGAAGTTAGATTTTTTTCCCCCACCTAAAATTCGTTGTCCAACGAACTCGTCCTGGGCATTGGTAAATTGAATATGTCTACCAAATTTCATCATAATCGGTCGACATTTACTCATGTTATCGTCGCACGTTTCATAATTCGCGGACACACAGACCGACAGACAGACAGACATGAGACCAAACATGTTGACTGATGTCTGAAACGGATTTCTGCATTGGAATTTTTAAAATCGGAGGCATAAAAGTTTTTCGTTCTCAAAAGTGAACACAATGCTTCTGTTACCGAAGGTAACGGTAAGCTCGGAAGCAAAATATTAATGAAAGGTTACTTGGAATAAAGAAAAACATCTTCTATATTTCTAGAGATATCTTTCTATAGTAAACACATTGTACTTTTTAACTCTGACAGCTTAGGAAAATCGAGAAAAAAAAAATGGGAGGAGAGTGTATGAGAGCTTGAGATTTTGGCGGGTAATAGGTCTTTGCCCGACCTATTACCCGCCAAAATCTCAAGCTCTCATTCACTCTCCTCCCATTTTTTTTTTCGATTTTCCCAAGCTGTCAGAGTTAAAAAGTATAATGTGTTTACTATAATCCCAATTCTAGTGCCCCCATTGCTCATCTACTTTAAATTGAACTGGCAAAAAGGAAAGTCTTTGTAAACACCACGTAAATCATGAATGATAAAAAATCTACCAAACAAAATTATGACTCTATCGGCTAAATCTCGATTCTGGCATAATTTTGAACAATAATCAAAGATAATTTCGACAGTAAAGAATTAAAAATTTCTCTGAAAAAGTAGCCTCAGATCGATCTTTCAGTATCAGTTTTAGATGAAACCCAACAATATTTTATTGAAACATTTTCAGAAATTCAAGGCTTCTTTTTTCAGTTAGTATCTAGCCTGAATTTAATGTTTGTAATACTCAATCTATTATTATGTAATAACCATACTAAGTGTTATCTATAATTGTAAAGAGATAAAAGAAAACTATAGATTAAAATGTCTATTCTGACTAAAATTATCACAAAATAGATAACTCTCCACTCCTAATTATTTGATCTGTGCAACCTCCGTCGTAATAATTTAATCATTTTATCGTAATTTAGATTAATTTTTTCATTCACGTATTTATATGAAGAGAGAAAGTACCATGATGATGCTAAAATTATATTTTTATAGACTTCTATTTTTTTTTTAGATAAGTTATCTTTAAAGAGGAATTCCAAGCGGCACCGGCGACTTAAACGATCTTCAAGTACCTCCTTACAGTTTTTTCCTTTCAATGAAACGAACTGTAACAAACTCGTTCCTTTCAGAGGAACTAGTAAAATTTCTATGTATTTTTATTTTCATTTTTATATTTTATTATTTTTTTTTTGCAATATGCAACATTAATATTAACTGGGTGATGTAGGTCAATAACATCTCTCAAGAATTTTCTCAATTTTAATAGCTCACTTAAATTATCTATGATAAGCCCACAAAATCTTAATATTTTTTGCACCTAAGCACGTGATAAAAATCATAATATGTTATGTAGGATACTAAGAAATTAACGGGGACACCTTGTAAAAAAGTAACCATAAATTAGTCCTATGGTATGGTATAAAATTGAGACTTCTTAATAAAAAAATTATGATTATTTTTAATTAAAAGAATATAAAGAAAAAAAACTACCTCACAAAAATATGTCCATGTAAAGTAGTCTCTATAATGAGGTTAGCCTTAATAAAAAATCAAACGTCTATGGACTAAATGATACTAAAGGATGAGGAACTCTTCAAGAAAAATATGCCAGTGGAAAAGAATACTATATAATGGGAACTACTTCTTTTAGACTAGAGGCGCACCCAGGATTTTTTCCTGGGGGGGGGGGGTTGAAACCTACACCGTAAAAAATAGAAGTAGTGACCGGGGAAGGGAGGGGAGTAAAATCTATTTTAAAAAATGTAACTTTCTATGTGTTTTATTAGAAGTAATTAAAGAACACTCATAAATCGGTATCCTCTCGAGTATTTTGTATAACTAAATAGTATTTGCTTAAGTCTGTATGTTTCCTTAAGGCTCTAGGGGGCTGCAGTCCCTTAAGCTTCCTCCGGTACTAGGTGAGCCACTGGTAAAGGCATAGAAGACTACTTTAATAAAATGATATCCATGGAAAAGATTATTAATGAATGAAGACAAACTTAATATAATTATGTCCATTGACTATTTCAATAAAAATACGACGTTGTAATGATGGCTACTAAAGATTGAACACTACCTCAATATAAATATGTCAATGGAAAAAGAATACTACAGAAATAGGACTACCTCAATAAAATTACTTCTGTGTTCATAAGGATACTAAATAATGAGTACTACCTCAATAGAAATGTGATTAAGTAGGTACATAAGGGTAATGAAGAATGAGAACAGATTTTATTGAGGTAGTCCTCCATCTGCAGTAACTCTGTAGTATCCTTTTTCCATAGTTATATTGAGGTAGTTCTATTCTTTAGTTTCTTTTATTACAAGGTCATTATTGAGGTAGTCATTGGTAGCTATTTTTGTTTTTATTCATTAGAATCCATTTCCAAGGATTCTAATGATAATTATTTATATAATTATTTATATAATTATTTATATTTTTTAAAGATTGAGTAATTTTTACATAATTTTGGGCTAACCAATTAGGATAATTATTATGTGTTTTACTTACATAAGCTGGAGCAGTTAAGACAGTAAGTGTCAGGACAAAAACAAAGAGTGGTGTGTTCATATTGACGCTGTATCTGAGAATACAGTATAATGTTGAGTTCAGAGTTAGATGTTGTCTTATCTCACAAGGACATCTTGTAATCTCTACTTCTCCTTCCTCTTCTTTTATTATTTTCTTCTATTATTGCATTTATCCTTCACAATAATTTATACTTTTTATTCCTTATCAAAAATACATTTTATTTAATTTTTTTTTCCTTTCATCACTTCTTAATTTGATAAAATAATTACATAATCGTTATGATTAGTAAGTTATTTACTTACCCTTGAACCTTGTTGTCCAACAATGTCTATTTTAGTACCAATAAACCCAAATGTGTCGCTTTTCTCAGATTATATACCCATATTATTTATATATATATATATATTATATATATATATATATATATATATATATATATATATATATATATATATAAAAGTTATACTATTTTGTAGAAGATCAACCCACACTTCGCCATGGAGTGTGTTATTTTTAATGCCATTTTTTTTTAATTTGATATGTTTATTAAATTGATAGATGGATAAGTTCTTCTATTAAACTCATTTACGACATTCAAGGAAGCTAACTTAACATTTTTTTTCAAAATTTCGAGGTCCTAGTGCAATTTTTTTTTCGAGATATCATAAATAATTTTCCACATAAGCCGTCTTGAGTCCCCTTACGTACACAAACTATTTATTCTTTTCTTTTTTTTTTGGATGTTAATTTTATGTGTCTTGTTTTGTGTTAAAATTAGTGTTATGTTATTATGGTTCAAAATCTGTGATTCTGAATGTGCTTCATGTTTTAAAATGTTAATAGTTACGGTTCATAACTTTAATAGGAGTACACCGTTTTCGAGAAGAATAGAGATGACGGACGAAAGATGAAAGATGACGTTGTTTGTATTAGAATTATATAAGACAAGGGAACAATAAGTTCTGATAAATGTACAATTAATATGACTTACCCCAAGTTTTATCTCCATTGATGCATAGGCTTGATAATGACCGGATAGGTCAAAAACGTCGCCACCAAAGTAACTATATATATATATATATATATATATATATATATATATATATATATATATATATATATATATATATATATATATATATATATATATATATATATATATATATATATATATATATATATATATATAGATATATATATATATATAATATATATATATATATATATATATATATATATATATATATATATATATATATATATATATATATATATATATATATATATAATTATATGCTTTAGAAATAAAAAAGGGTACTACCACTATATATATATTATATACTATATATATATACTATACCTATATACCTACTATACCTATATATATATTTATATATATATATATATATATATATATATATATATATACTATACCTATATACCTACTATACCTATATATATATTTATATATATATATATATATATATATATATATATATATATATATATATATATATATATATATATATAATTATATGCTTTAAAAATAAAAAAGGGTACTACCACTAACCATCATAAACTCTCACATTTCTCTCTAATCTTTAGTATAACTTTTGATGGAGGATTTTGTAAAATGTTAGAAAAAAGAAACACTATTTATTTTGCATATACATTTTTATTAACATACAAATAAGCTTTGCCGAGATCAGTCGAGAAAAGAAATAAGTTAAAACTTACTGAGGAAGATCAGGAGGAGTGACGCCAGTCTGAAAAAAAAATATAAAAAAAATAAAATAAAATAACAATAATAATAATAATTATATATAATAATTACAATAACTAAACAATCTTTAACGCTGGCGGCTGGAATCAGCAATATGATAACCAAAGAACTTGGAAGGGATAGAGGGACAAAGTGCAAAACACTCGCTTAAAAAAGTTGCTGTAATATTGGTGACACAGATGGTGGTTCCAAGCGGCAAAAAAATCTAAACTGTTATTTTATTATCAATAATTTCTGTTTTAGCTCCGGTGAACAGAAGAAATTTCTGTCACGCAAAATACGACGTGAAAAATATGACGCTTTTAAATATCGTGCAAGGAAGTTAGGATTTGACAGGAGGTTAATATGTTTTATTTATATATAGCACAGTATTTTGTCGACAAGAGGACTGAAGTTTTAATAAACGACATGCAGAATTTGACGTTCATAGTGCTAGGAAGTTAGAATATAATAGGAGGTAAGTTGGTTTTTATTTGAATTTATTGTAGTACTATATTTCCCCAATAGAAGTTTTATATAAAATGATATCAGAGCTCCTAGCGGACCAGATGGTAATCAGAATTGATTAATGTTTCATAAATTCACACCTTAAGATCCATCTACTATATCAATTAGACAAATGTAAACTGATTTTTTCCACTGTATGGAAAAATATTGAAATGTCGATACTTCTTTAGATTGTTACTTCTCTATATTTTTTATAGAATATAAATGACTGACTAAATAACTATTAAGACAAAGGGACGTTTAGTCCCATGTACTTTGAGACAGGAATATCACACTTCTGTTTTTATAAGGGGAATAACAGTCTAAAGAAGAAAATTCCGTAAACCTTCTTTAGATTGTTACTCCCCTCTGTTATTTTTAATAAGGGGAGTAACAATCTAAAGAAGAGCCGAAATGTCGATAAGTGGATTTATTGCCCAAAATTACATCCATGATTCAGGATTTTTCAATAAAATGGAGAAAATTAGTATTATATTTTTATACGTTAGCTTATCAATGACATCAACATCATTATCAATCGTTCTTGTTTAGTATGTAATTGTACCTTTTTTTCTTTACTAAGATTATTTATTTTTATTACAGTAGTTTTATAAGTTATCAGTAGTTTTTATTAGTATATATACATTGTAATATTGCATATATTAGTACCTCGAATTGTTAGTAATTTTAATTTATTACTATTATTCATAGCATTGCAAGCATATTTAAAGGAGTGCCGAATTTTATTGTGTTTCATATGATACTTTTAAACGTACGAATAAAGCGGCCTACACACATGGGAACTTGGTTCGCCATGTGTGTAGAGGTAAACGAACCAAGTTCCCATGTGTGTAAAGGTAAACGAACCAAGTTCGTGACGAACTTGGTCTTCCATCGGGTTGGAAAACATTTGTTCGGTTCGCGGGCAGGGCGAACCAGGTTCGCCTGTGTGTAAAGGACACGAACCGATGTTCGTCATTTTATCAGAAAAGACACCCTGACTCTACACCTCCGACTCATTTGTTTCTTTTTACTTCTTTAAACAGTTTTTTTATCGCTGTTTTTTTAACGCTGTTTTTTTCCCCTCGTTTTTTTAAAGCTGTTTCTTTGAACTCTGTTTTAAAACTGTGTGTTTACCGCTGTTTTTTTTCCCCCCTGTGTTTTTCTAAATCTGTTTCTTTTAACTCCGTTTTTAACTCAGTGTTTGTAACGCATTTTTTTAAACGTTGTTTTTTTAGTGCTGTGTTTTCAGCTCAGTTCAGAGGGAAACTTACGATTAGGATGAACCATTGTTCGTGTCCCTCTACTCTACTGTGTGTAGAGTGCGGACCCAACTTGGTTCGCCGAACCAAGTTCCCATGTGTGTAGGCCGCTTAAATGTATTAAACGATTCTATAACATCTCTTATAAGCATAATTTTAATAATTTAATGTCCCCAATATCTGATTACAAATTAGTTTCTCTTACTATCCGCTTCTAGGACCATCTTCTGACACCAATGTTTGACCCATGTTTTTTATTCACTGTACTCCCTCTGCCTCTTCTAAGCTCTTTGTTTATCAGCAACGACTAAACCAGCATAACATATGTGCACTGATTTTTTCAGTATTTTAAAATAAAAAAATTATTAACAGTTAGAAATTTAATTTGGAGTAAATCTAAGTTTAACTTTAAGAGTTTAAAGTAAACTCAAAATTAAATATAGTCGCCCTTGAGACAGTTCTTAAGTCTTTAGGTTTCATCTTAGTTTAGAATAATTTAAGGAAGTTAATTACATTAACATAAAAAAAATAATGCCTTAACTACTTACCTGCTGATCTCTTCTGTAGATGCAGCTCAAAATACTGCCACCCAGTCGGCATATATCCTTACTTGCTGGAGCTGCAAAGCAAATTAATATATATATATATATATATATATATATATATATATATATATATATATATATATATATATATATATATATATATATATATAAATAACAATAATAATAAATACAGAATAATTTTTTGTCGCCTCTTAGAAATTCCTTATTCTTTTACCTAATTCGATCTATTTATTTTTTTAATTTGGGTCCCTGGTACATCTTTGTTATCATACTGGCTTTGGAAGCATAAGATCCGGGTTCGACTCCCGACTCCGGTAGACTCGGTGTTCACCCAGCATTTCGATATAAATACGGGTAGGTAGTTACTTAAGGAAGGTTTAGGCTTGGTTTGAACCAAATATATATTATATTGTATATATTGAGTAGAACCAGTTAACAACGATTTTATATAAAAGTCCAGTCATGCACCATGACTTAATGAGCGAATTTTCAAAGAAATCCGAGTATTATTGGCTTATGACAATAATATTATTGGCTTATGGTTTAGAAAGTGGATGGGTGAAAGTAAAATTTGGTACACAGGGGTACGGGGTACAGAAGTCAAAATAGTATAAACGCTTTAAGATGCATGTCATTGGAAAGCTTTTTAAGTGTACAAAATGGTCTAAAATGGATTTCCATGGAGAAAATTTTCAAAAATTCGCAGTACAAAAATTTTGAAGCCATTGCAGTAGCTTAATTTTCTTCGAAAATTCGCTAATAAATCATAGCACGGTCGATTATTGATTTTTTAAAACTCCTTTTATATACAACTTGCAATGATAAAATTTTCTTGGGTTTTTCTTAAAAAATAACTAATTTTGAACAAATTTGATTTCATTACTTTTGTGTTGTTTTATTTTTAGCGAATTTTCGAAGAAAATTAAGCTACTGCAATGGCTTCAAAATTTTTGAAAATTTTCTCCATGGAAATCTGTTTTAGACCATTCTAAATCGATTCCTAAAATTTAACACTTTTTTTATGTATGTATATGTTCATTTGCCACTTCTATTCCCTTATTATAAGAAAACTCTTGAGGCTTAGATGAAGAACATTTGGGGAATTTTTATTGGTTTATCTTGCCTAATAATAAAATAGAGGATTTTTTGGCATAATAAATAGCAATAGTAAATGTATATAACAAATACATAATAAAAGGAAACTTAGCCACTGATTCCAAGCATGATTATAATTATCCTCAAGACATACTTCGTGCCATATTAAATATTACTTAGATTGAAAAATCAATTTTAAAAAAATGATTCAGTCGAACGGAATAAATTAATCACATTACGAGTACCTATATGCTCGAATATTTGGGTGTTCTGTGAATAACAATACCATGCCAGCATCGCTTTACATTTTAATAAGTATATAAGGAGAATAAACTCAGCTGTTTTTCTTAATATATTAAATTATCATCCTTACTAATGATTAATATAAATGTAATCATGTTACGCGAGGCATAACTATAGTGTTAGTGGAAATCGTTTCCACGATAATATGACAATACATTATCATTTATATCATCGAGTAGTGTTCCGACAACGACGATACACCTCAAAATGATTTGTTACTGCTAAGCTAAGGCCACTATATTTATGCAAATAAAAATAAATGTTTGTTTTGAATTGTTGGTCTTCAAATAGATATAATATTAATTATATGTTATATAAATTAATTTACTTCATTTTACCTTTCTTTCTAAATATAACGTTAGGCCCGTTACCAGAGGCTTAACAGCTCAAATAATATAAAATATATAAATGCTACGACATCTAAGAACATTTTTAAATCTACCTCTTCGGCCTTGATATACATTTAACTGTTAATTTATATATCAACCTTGATATATATTTTACTGTTGATTTATATTTCAACCTTGTAATATATTTTATCTACGATTGATACGAAATATAAACATTATATCTCTGTTTAGATGCGTAGAAAGTGATTATTTACGTACTTGTATTCATTGCGCATGCGCGTCTCATAGTTCTGAAGAATTCCTCTTCTTTACCACGCTAGTGCGGTAAAGAAGAGGAATTCTTCAGCTTTACGCACGATTAGCGAGTTTGTTTTCATTTAACAAAACTAATTTGCTATTCTTTTATTAAAGTAACTGTTTATATCGAGTTTTTAGTGAAAAACAATGAATGAATCAAGGAGCTTTGACGAAAATGTAGAGAATAATACTCCTCCAGAAATAATTAATTCGGCAAAAAATACAACTCAAGATTAATGCCATCTTTATCAAGAGCAGAGATACGAACTTACATACAGCAAGTTTATTTTTTTCTGTATTTATTATTTAAATCTAACAATCGTAGATAAAGTACGGTACGCAACTCGTGCGAAAACGGCATTTTGCATTGCTCGTGTGGTTTTACTACCCTCGCTCTCGCTCGGGTGCAAACTCCACACTCGCATGCAAAATTCTACTTTCCGCACTCGACGCGTAATGTTCTATTACTGATGATGTATATTTCAACCTTGTTATATATTTTACTGTAGACTTATATTTCAACCTTGATATATATTTTACTGTAGATTTATATTTCAACCTTGTTATATATTTTACTGTAAATTTATATTTCAACCTTGATATATATTTTACTGTAGACTTATATTTCAACCTTGATATATATTTTACTGTAGATTTATATTTCAACCTTGTTATATATTTTACTGTAGACTTATATTTCAACCTTGATATATATTTTACTGTAGACTTATATTTCAACCTTGATATATATTTTACTGTAGATTTATATTTCAACCTTGTTATATATTTTACTGTAAATTTATATTTCAACCTTGTTATATATTTTACTGTAGATTTATATTTCAACCTTGTTATATATTTTACTGTAAATTTATATTTCAACCTTGATATATATTTTACTGTAGACTTATATTTCAACCTTGATATATATTTTACTGTAGATTTATATTTCAACCTTGTTATATATTTTACTGTAGACTTATATTTCAACCTTGATATATATTTTACTGTAGATTTATATTTCAACCTTGTTATATATTTTACTGTAGATTTATATTTCAACCTTGATATATATTTTACTGTTGATTTATATTTCACCTTGATATATATTTTACTGTTGATTTATATTTCAACCTTGATATATATTTTACTGTTGATTTATATTTCAACCTTGATATATATTTTACTGTTGATTTATATTTCAACCTTGATATATATTTTACTGTTGATTTATATTTCAGACTTATAATAGACCTAATAGACTACGGTCAAATAAAAATATTAGAATAACCTCTCTTAGAACAATAAGCTGCAGAATCTCCAGCTTTCTGTGCCATGGTCTTATCATTCCACTTTGCGTCACACATCTTCCTCCAGGCTTCTACATTTATCTTGCCGTCGGTAACCTGAAATATAAATAGAATGTTAACATTTATTAACAATTTTACTCCGTGTGATTGAAGGTAAAGAAACTCCGGTAAATCGGGTCATCTTTATAAAGATATAGTTTATTAAGAAAAAATTAATCAAAACAAAATACAATCACGAATTTTTTGATATATTATGAATGAAATTTACTTTGTATATTTTTATATTTTTAATCTGTTAATACTTTATTTTTTGAATATTGGGTCCATTAAGGTATCTTTTGAATTATTTTGACCCCTGTTTAGTAATTCTCAAGTTGACTAACAAAAAGATTAAATTTAGATGGTTATAAAAATTATTTTGGTAAATCTTACTGAGTTCAGGTATAGTATTTTTTTCTTAAAAATATCCTTAACATTTTCTTAGTTTTCTCTATCCAAACTCCTTATGAAACGATCGACTCTTCTCATTGTGCTAATATCAATTGTACCTACTACTTTCTCAAGAATTGAAAACCACAAGGAAAAATTTAATGTTTTTTATTAAATCGATAATGTTAGTTAATCGACAGCTTCATAGGGAGTTTGGGATAGAGAATGCTAAGAACATGTGCAAGATAAAATATATTAAAAAAAACCAAAAAAAAAACCTGAATACTCTAAGATTTAACTACTTATAGGGAATTTTTATAACCATCTAAATTTAATCTTTATTTATTTATTTTGAGGTGCTACTTTAAAATGCTACTTTCCGCACTCGAAGCGTAATGTACTATTACGGCCTAGGACGTAAAAAATTTTTTTTTTTACAGCTAGGAGTAATGAAAAGATTTTTTAAGTCCACGTAATGAAAAAATGGATTTTAGCTATGTTTTTTAGGCTCTAAAGTTACTATTTCACAGCCTACCACGGAAAAAATATATTTATCTCCAGTAAAAGTTATGATTTTAGATTAGTTCAGAGGGACAAAAGTAAGTCTTTTCTTCCCTGAACTCAAAAAGTAGGGAGAAAAAGAAGGATTCCAAACTTAATTATTTTATAAATAGTATAGAATGAACGGCTAATGTAGTGCGGTTGTAGAAATCAGGTTGGTGACACTGCTTTTTCGACCTTGTTTATCATTATTTTTAAACCTGCATCTAAATAACCTTCTATTTGAGTTTAACTGCAATTCTGATTTGTTTTTAATATTGAATCTCTTACATCTGCAATTAAAAGTGCTAACAAATATTGTTATTTATTAAAATAATAAATAAAAACTGGGCAATGGATGAAAATGTGTATTTTCTCCTTACTGGAGCTAAAATATTGTATGTACCTCGGGAGTAAAGTGCTATAATTCCTCTCGCGATAATTATCTTCCTCGGCTGCGCCTCGGGAGCTAATTAGCGTTATTCCCTCGGCTTCGCCTCGGGATTTAGGCACCATGGATCCTTCGGCTTCGCCTCAAGAACCAACTTATTCGCACAGTGAATAATGGCTTACTTTACTCCTTAGGTGCATAAATAACTATTAATTACTAGTCATCAGTATATTTAATTATACATATATTTTAATAATAATTACCAATCCACCACGAGTAAGTACGCAGCCTGAAAGACACTACAAAAGAAATAGAAAAACAACATAAAATTAGTATTGTGAATAATTATTAATTAATTAATTTTGATAATATGTTATTTACCCATCTAGGCTAATCTGCAGTTATCCATACAGTCGAGAATCGCTTGGCGGCACAATTTCGCATGATTTATACACTTAAGAGATGATATCGCTTTGTCAAAAGAGTACATTTTTAAGATTTATACATTTTAAAGATTATATGTATATAATTATTACATTTTAGAGATGATATCCCTTTGTCTAAAATAATTTTAATAATTAATAATTTAAAAATAATTTTAATGTGAAATATGTCTTAATAAATATGTAATAGTAATTATATATTTATTATCATATATTATTTTAACATTATTTTGTTAAAAGATTATTTTATTATTTATTTCAAAAAGAATATTAGTTACTTTTATATTAAACATATTTATTAATAGTTCTATATAAAGAATAATAATAAACTAATATTAACTAGGGGGCTCTGCCCCCTACTTGCTTCACACGTCGAAAAAAACCGCTGCCTTGAAACTTCGCACAATTTGTCACATTTGTTTGCTTACAGAACTTTTTTAATAATATAGATAGATTATAAATGTTAAAGACATAATAATTACCCTTTCTTCCTTATTCTTTGGAGTAGTTTCATGTCTCAGCAACAATCTGACTCTCCCTGAAAATTATAAAATAATAAATAAAAATCGTTCCGACTAACTCAAACAACACTTTTACATTTAGAATATATTCATAGAAATATCGAATTAAAATTTCATAAAATCAAATTAATAATTTATTATTAAACACGTGCCATGTCTATACTTCGCTTCTGATTTTCAACAAATTGATTTTTTTTTCATCGATTTTTCAGAAACTAGATTTAAACTGGGAAAACAACATTTGTAATCAAAATCGTTAGAGCAGTTCTTGAGAAATAATTTTTCTCTTGACTTTTAGAGTTTTGGGTGAGTAGTGCCCCTGCATTACAGCACACATATTCGTATAACGATTTCGCCTTAGTGTATAATGTTTTGTATGCCATATTGACCTTGATTGATTATGATGAAAATCGAATTTTCGTGCCATCACAATACTTTCTCTTTGTATGTGAATGTTAAAAAAGTCTTAAATTTAAACGTGTAGAGTAATTTGGAAAGAAAATGTAAAGGTTTGTGAAAGACAGAGGATAGAGAGGGGGGACAGACGAACATTTACTTGTTCTGGATAAATTAGACCTAGTAGAATTTACTTAACTAAACCAATGATCTCAGAACTCGGCTCATTTTTTTACTTAAGTGTTTTTGTTAAGATATATTTAATTGATTGAAAATATATATTTTTATTGAAGCGAGCGTAAGCGAGCTTCTTACATTTAACAAAATATGCATCTTGTCTGTCTGTCTGTGTGTAACGTTCACGTGTCCGACGATAACTTGCGTAAAAAATGACCAATTTAGTTGCAATTTGGTATACATATTCCTTTTACTTATACTCAGGCTAAGTTCGTTGGACAGCGTGATCCGTCCAAGAGTTCGCGCGCAATGCTCGCGTAAACGTGATCTTCAAATTTAAAATTGGAACTTGACGACGGGAAAAAATTCTGCCATCACCTATTCAATGAGACGAACATTTTTTTTCAAATAATTTTTTTTAGTAAAACCAACAACGACACCGCTATGACTTAATTAAGATCGCTAAAACTATTAACCCTAGAAAGCTAACCTGGAGTCAAAATGACTCCCATTTTTTTTTTAACTACGAATGCACGGTGTCTGTAAAACACAGAACTCCCACATCTCAGCTATGCTATCTCCCACCCTTGAATGACCCTTCTACACTTCTATCAGTTCCACATTCAGATTCTAAAGAGGACATATCGTTTGTTTTTCTGCAGTCACGGAGTCATTTTGACTCCTGTTTAGTCTAACACGTAAATTTTTTGTAGGTCATTTTGACGCAGAATAGTATTTTTTAGAATAGTATGTCGTGTTATTGTTTATTTGGCCATTTCAAATCTTATAAATTAGATATTATATAACTTTTAATTCAATAATTATTTCAAATTAAAAGCAATATAATTGTAATTTATTCATTTATAAGTATAAATTGTTATATTTTTTTTTCTTTATATGTCTAAATTATATAAAGTTAATAGAATATGAATATAGTCAAATAATGGAGAAAAAATACAATGATCCAAACGACATTTATCGCTTGATGAAGGAAATGACCGATTCAGTTACCGATTATGAAAAAGAGCGTATTCGACAATAATGGTGACGGTTGTGATTTGGACCCTGATTTGAAAATAGAAAATGCCTTTTTTGATCCTATCAGCGATGATGAGGAAAATGATAAATTAATTGAAACAATTTACGAAATAGAACAGCCAAAGGAAAGGAAAGAATAAAGCTACATAAAAAAAGTAAATAAAACCACTCCGGTAGATAACAATACCAGATATGTAATAGTAGTCCAGATTGAAAACCCGGAATTAAAAGGAAAAAATTGGTTTTTATGGCAAACAAAGCACCTAAGTGTCCCATCAACTGGCACTAAAACGTGTTAAAAAAATACTGTACATATTAGGCCTTTATATTTTAATAAAACTGGGTATAATAGATTAGGGAGTCAATATGACTCAAGGTTAATCATAAGAGGTTAAAAAATATGGTTAGCGTTTTAGGGTTAAAGCTGACCTAAACGTTTAAAATAGAGAAAACAACTTTTTTACCGATATCTTACGTTCTAACGTAACGATTTTAATAAAACTTCATATACGTCGACTAAAGTACAATTGAAACAGGCGTGTAAAATTTCAACTTGATACAAGCAGAAGTTTTTGAGTTGTGAAGTGATACATTTATAATAATTGTTTAAAAGCTATTGCGGGTGGTTAAGATTCTTATAGTCAAGTACTGTATAGGCTTGTTTAGGAAGTAAAGCTTTGTACCGTGTACCACCACTCTACCCCACACTGCCCTCTTCCACTTATCTTCAACTATGACATTCATCATGATTAATACATTTCAATATTCAGTATTTCATTGCAATACGCTCGCTTTAATGATAGAGCCACGCGATGCCTAGTTTACCTATTTTTAAGTAAAATAATACCGTTTCAAAATTTACTTAATAAAGCTAAATCTAGTTTCACCGCAATCACTTTACATAAAATTATAGAAAATAGCAACCAATTGGTGGAATTAGAAGTGCATCTCTACGGCACTGTTAATGAAAGCTAGGGTCACCTTCATAATGGAGTAGCAGGAGCAATGTTTGAACCTTGCATGGGTCACACTTCACACACAATATACCAACTCAGTGAACATAGCGTGATCAATTTATATAGAGGACGAACTTTACTTTGTTATTGCTCTTTATTTTCCTTAATAAATGTACACTTAGACTTTAAAATGAATAGAAAAGAATATATGATTTACCGTCAGAAACGTTCGGGTAAGATTTCCTGCATTCAGCGACCACTGCGAGCAGCTGCTGCATTATTGCTTGGTTGTCTTCATTCTCATCCCCCTGTTATCATATCATAATATCAGTAAGAAAATCTGTCTAATGTATATAATAATACTGAATTTAAATTCCAAAAAACCATATTTAATATATTAGTTTCAAAATGTTCAATGATAACAAAAGGTTGTTTACATTACATGGTCTCTCCTCAATGAAACAATATACCTAGTATTATGTAATTAATTTTATCTACGATTGATAAGAAATATAAACATTATATCTTTGTTTAGATGCGTAGAAAGTGATTATTTACGTACTTGTATTCATTGCGCATGCGCGTCTCATAGTTCTGAATAATTCCTCTTCTTTACCACGCTAGTGCGGTAAAGAAGAGGAACTCTTCAGCTTTACGCACGATTAGTGAGTTTGTTTACATTTAACAAAACTAATTTGGTGTTCTTTTATTAAAGTAACTGCTTATATCGAGTTTTTAGTGAAAAACAATGAGTGAATCAAGTGACTTTGTAGAAAATGTGGAGAATAATAATCCTCCAGAAATAATTAATTCGGCAAAAAATACAACTAATGAATTAATTCCATCTTTATCAAGAGAGAGATACGAACTTATGCATACAGCAAGTTTATTTTTTCTGTATTTATTATTTAAATCTAACAATCGTAGATAAAGTATGGTACGCAACTCGTGCGAAAACGGCATTTTGCATTGCTCGAGTAGTTTTACCACCCTCGCTATCGCTCGGGTGCAAACTCCACACTCGCATGCAAAATGCTACTTTCCGCACTCGACGCGTAATGTACTATTACATTACATGGTCTCTCCTCAATGAAACAATATACCTAGTATTAGGTAATTCATTTAATGCATTGGCTTACATAAATATACAATATGTCAGCACTAGGACATATAAAAGCCACTGATTTCCATCATGAACAGCGCAAAAAATGCGAGGTGAAGGCTGGTGTAGTATTATAATACGATGACAAAGTGTTCCGGGTAATATGCTTATTACGTGAAGGCTAGTGTAGTATTCACAGTGCGTTCCGGATGATATGCTCATTACGTGAAGGCTAGTGTAGTATATACAGTGCGTTCCGGATGATATGCTCATTACGTGAAGGCTAGTGTAGTATATACAGTGCGTTCCGGATAATATGCTCATTACGTGAAGGCTAGTGTAGTATATACAGTGCGTTCCGGATGATATGCTCATTACGTGAAGGCTAGTGTAGTATATACAGTGCGTTCCGGATGATATGCTCATTACGTGAAGGCTAGTGTAGTATATACAGTGCGTTCCGGATGATATGCTCATTACGTGAAGGCTAGTGTAGTATATACAGTGCGTTCCGGCTCATTACGTTATACCTACAACTCAAGGCTTCGTTTTCATGTCATAAGTGCATTAACCTATTGCTTCCGAGCATATCGAAGGTAGTGAAAGCACTTTTGATCATTCTGAAAAACTCATGTTTTAATCCTTCAAATTTAAAATGTTCTTGAAATAAGCGTATGTCTGTCTCCGTCAACATTATTATCTTGAAGAACTTGACTTATTTTGATAAAATTTTCATGGCATGTATAAATTAGCCTACAGTTGATTCAATAATATTAACAGGCGCAATTTTTTTAAAAAAAACCTATATTATTTAAAATTGTAATCTACTAGAAATTAGGATGGTTTTATCAAACGCAGTGCAGAGGTGTTTCTATATTAATTAAAATCATATGCGCTCTTTAAATATTCAATATAAAAATAAATGTAACCCCGTAATCAATCGGAAAAGGCTCAAAAAACTTACCTTTTAATTTCCTGCGGGTCACATTATTTTTTTATATTTTTTATTTATTTTTTATTTTTTTGTTTTTAATACCCAAATCTTGTTCTTCCTGTTATATTTTGAAATATCATTAAACATAATTTTGTACTTGATTTTTCCAGTGATTGGACGCGAGAAAGCTAAGTGATTCACTAATTGAAAGTTTTCTTTTTAATTCAACCAATAAAAAATTACCAACACTAAAAACTATTTATAAAGCATTTATAAAAACAAAGAAAGAGAATTTTTAATAAAATAATTTTAGCTTCAATATATGAATTTATATTTATAAATATAAATTCAAATATACTTACATATATCGATACAGCTAAGTTGGACAATCCAATAACAAAAACCAATAGTATTCCTTTCATGATTCTAAATACTTATACTCTTTTAACTATTAAACTGTTCAAATTTTCTTTAAAAAAAGTGAAACAACATTACCTGGCACCGGCAAAAAGAATATAGCCATAATTGTAAGAAACTGCACCGTTTAAATACTTCCTTTCAAACCTATTTTTAGCATTAATTACCTGGTGATAACAATCACAAAAGACCTAGTAAAACAAAACAACCAAAAAAGTGGAACTCATAAACAACATACTTCTCATTAAGGCAATTATCTCATGAACTGAACATTCACTTATCAATTACTTTCTTTTAGCGAATTTCCAAGGGAAAAAATTCGCTAATGGAGCCACTGGCATGGCGGGAGTTGGAGCCGGGACTGTGGCCAAAGTACGTTTCAGGGGTCCCTGATCACGAAAAAATAGGTTTTACAAAACTTTATATATATATATATATATATATATATATATATATATATATATATATATATATATATATATATATATATATATATATATATATGTATATATATACCTATATATATATACATACATATACAGGGTGGTCCAAAAGTCTCCCCCCCCCTCTTAACTTTTGAACGGTTCGAGATAAATTAATGAAACTTGGGGGATCTCTATCATACATAGGGAAGTTTGTTTTCATGTAATCCCCCACTAGGGGCAACCACCCACTTTGCCCCCAGGCCACCCAACTTCAAAATTTCAAATTGGAGTGTATATATGGATAGCATATTTGGATTCTACGGTGAAAAATAATAACATTTTACTTAAAACTTTTTTTTCTATTTCCAATATTTTGCCCCCTTATAGGGGGGCAAAGATAGCAAAATAACCCTTCCGATAATACGTTGTAAAATCTAAACGGTTAGAGATAAATAATTGAAACTTAGGGGATCCGTACCATTTGAAGGAAAGGTTGTTTTCATGCAATCGCGCAGTAGGGGCAACCACCCATTTTGCTCCCTGGCCACCTAACTTCAAAATTTTAACCTAAAGTGTATATTTTTGATAGCAGATTTAGATTCTACGGCAAAAAATAAAAATATTTTACTTCTAACTCTTTTTTCCATCTCCTATATTTTGCCCCCTATAGGGGGGATAGGTATAAAATGTTAAATTTCAGCGCCTGGGGGCAAAATGGATGTTGCCCCTAGTACGCGAGTGGATGAATACACACTTCCCTTTACATGGTACAGATCCCCCAAGTTTCATTACTTTATTTCTAACCGTTTAGATTTTATTACCTTCTAAGTGTTATTTTCTTACAATTTTGGAAGGGTTATTTTGCTATCTTTGCCCCCCTGAGGGGGGCAAAATATTGGAGATAGAAAAATAAGTTTCAAGTAAAAGTTTTTTTTTTTTTCACCGTAGAATCCAAATATGCTATCAAAAATATACATTCCAATTTGAAATTTTGAAGTTGGGTGGCCTGGGGGCAAAGTGGGTGGTTGCCCCTAGAGGGCGATTGCATGAAAACAAACTTCCCTTTGCATGATAGAGATCCCCCAAGTTTCATTAATTTATCTCAAACCGTTTAAAAGTTAAAAGGGGGGGGGGAGACTTTTGGACCACCCTGTATATAGGTATATGTATTTCTAGCGGATTTCTTGTAAGGACGATAGCTCTCGAACGAATTGACGTATCAAAATGAAACTTGGACCAAAAAATCAAGCTCGTTGAGATGAGGATCCCTATTGAAAATGGAATCAATTATGACTTCATCAACCCCTCCTGACGAGTCGGCAAAGATTAGAAATAATCCTACCGTGGGGTTTCGCAAGCCAAGCGAATTACCATTAGAAATTTGTAGGACAATGATGTGCAGTTTAAACTTCTTTTAAACTACTACGATTATGTTTAACTAAGCAATATTCTAAAAACCCTAATCCAACTAAAATAATTCTTATAAATTATCTTAACTTAAAATAACACACACAATGGTAGTAGTTATGAAGGAAGTTTAAACTGCACAACATTGAACTACAAATTTCCAATGGAAATTCGCTCGGCTTGCGGAACCCCGCGGTAAGATTTTATTTTATTTCAGCTTTGAAAAGATAAACTTTATCAAAGGAAATATTTTTGTGGTATAATAATTTCCAGTTAATGAACATAAAATATTTTTAGTGTGTAATGAACGATTTAAAAACTTATTTTTTCAAGAAGACAGAAAGTCACAATTTGAAGAAAATTTATGCATTGATATTTAAATAATAAAAAAAAGAGGACTGGGAACTGAAAGTATGATTTTTAGGTCCTATTTCGATTACCAGCAGGGTCACACTTATTTCTATTTAATACTAAAATGTACGTATAGACAACTGTGGGTTATTCTCGACAGATCGTCCAAATTTAATTAAAATTGGACGGGTAGTTATTAAAATATGGTGGTTCGCACAAATGGTGCCGGAAAAATGCAATTTTTGAAGCGAGTATTTTGGACAATGCTCCCTCTACTACGTTGCACTAATTCTAGAATACTATTGTTAGTTTTTTGTGATTTGTTTTCTTATTTCCACAACTTAATTCAAATTGTCGATTCATACATGTATGAATTATGAAGAAAAATCACAGGGAAGTACTTGCGTCCAAGTACTTTTTAGGGTTTTGTAGATGATTAAGCATGCCCGTTATGTAAATATGATTTTTTTGGTATATTTTGATTTTTTTACCCAATGAGGAATGCAAATTTTACAAAAATCTTATATATATTTGCGTCCAACTCTTCAGCAGCTTTCATTTGATACCCAACTCAAAATTAAAAAAAAAATAAAAACTAAAAATGTTTGTTTCTTGGGTTTTGTAGATACTTTCTCAAAACCCTTATGCCGAGGGCGATGTGTCCGTCGCTCTTTGGTTCATAGGGCCCGAACCGTTCAAGCTAAAGTGCTGAAATTTGAAACACTGATGCAACTTTTTGACCCAACCACAGGATAAATATGCAGAAGTTCAAAATTAAATATGCGCATGCGCAATTCACAAAAATGTAGTAAACTCAAAAATTAATATTTTTTTTAATTTTCGAGTGGGGTATCAAATGAAAGCTGCTGAAGAGTAGGACGCATACATATATATGCTTTTTTAGGGTCCGTAGGCAAAACCAAGGACCCTTATATTTTCCTGCGTGTGTCTGTCCGTCCGTTCTCTCGCGTGCTCTCACGGCTACACCTTTCGTCCGATCACTTTGAAATTTGGCATGTATGTGTCTTGTACCTACCCACATATTTTAAAAATATAGTGACTTAAAAAAAATATTTTTCAACAAAATTAGGGTAAAAAAACTGAAGGGTTAACATTTTTTAATTTGTTCGACACTGTGGGGGGTATCATATGAAAGGGTACGTCGAGCTGATTACAAAAATATATAATTCTTTGGATATAACTTTGATAGGGCGAGCGTAGGCAAGTTTGAAGTGGGTGTGAAACGTGTCCCCCCCTTCTATCTCGCTTATGTGAAGTGCAAAAAATCTGAAAAAATTCCTGAACATTCTTCGACCAAAAGTAAAGATACCACTTTTTTGAAATTTCGAAAAAAATATTATTTTATTTTTTATTGACAAAATACGGTTTTTTATAATTATGGTCTTTTCGATGTATTTATATGTTTGTACTCCGGTCCAGTGGCAAAAAAATACTTTATCAGAGTGTGTTTTGAGAATATCAGACCCTTAGAATGGTTCAAAGTAAGCTTTTTAGCATTTTTAAAAAACACTGTTTATACACTTTACAGTTAAACACTATATAGTGTGGCCTACGGACCCTCGCTGTGTGCTGACTAGCACACACTTGACCTGTTTATTAAATTTTGCATTCCTTATTGGGTGAAAAAATCAAAATATACCTAAATAAAATTCACTCTCCCCCCCCCCCCCTCAACCACTATACAACGGCTGGTCCTAAAATTTCGAAATATTCATGTAAATGTCTTATTGTGGGGCTATGAAAATTCCAGGAGTGCATACCAAATTTTTAAAAATTGCCAATTTTGGGCGCGAGAGTGCACTCAAAATTTTATTTTATTTTTAGTTCATTTCTAGTTTTCAAAAATTGCCAATTTTGGGTGCGAAAATTTGAATTGAAAATTTTATTTTTTTAAATTTTGAGTTGGGTTTCAAATGAAAGCTACTGAAGAGTAGGACACAAATATATATATGCTTTTTTAAATTTTGCATTCCTTATTGGGTAAAAAAATCAAAAAAATCCCCCCCCCCCCAGCCACTATATAACGGCTGGTCCTAAAATTTCGAAATAATTCATGTTAATTCCTTACTGTGGGGCGATGATGTTTCCGGGAGTTATAATATCAAATGAAAGCTGCTGAAGAGTAGGACACAAATATACATATGCTTTTTTAATAAAATATACCCCAAAAAATCCCCCCCCCCAACACTATGTAACGGGTGGTCCTAAAATTTCAAAATAATTCATGGCTAAACCTTATGGTGGAGCGATGAAAATGTTCTGAAAAAATGTAATTTATCTAGTCGTAATTACTGATGAAAACCATTGTGACCCCCCGGGGGATCGAACCCGGGACCCTTGAGATCGAAGAAAAAAATCATTATTTCATAACGGGTATGCTTAATCATCTACAAAACCCTAAAAAGTACTTGGACGCAAGTACTTCCCTGTGATTTTTTAAATTTATTTATAGGGTGTTTGAAATTTGTTCATTAACCCCCAAACATTGATTTATTTTTGGAACGAAGTTCCTTATGGCACGTTCTGGAGCCCGGGAGTAAATCCAAAAAAAAAACGACCAAAATCACCGTCACAAAATAACCGTCACGAAATCACCATCACAAAATCACCGTCACAAAATTACCGTCACGCAAAATCCGTCACGAAATCTACCGATGACAATAACTTGAGTAAAAGATCACCGAGTTAGTTGAAATTTGGTACACATGCTCATTTTACAAATGCCCAGGCTAAATTCGTTGGACAAATTAGTTAGTATCATATACTTAGTACTGTAATTATATAATTTATATTTAATATAAAGCGTAAGGAACTTCGTTCCTACCGGGTGTCCCACGACACCACACGTATTTTATTTATTTGAGGTTGCCATCCTTCTGCTAAATCTCTGTTTACTTGATTTCTTTTTTTAAAAAATCTATATTTCTTCTAGTAAGTCAGCATCTTGTATTTAGGAGAATAGTTTGTTGTCTGCCAGTATTTCAGATAACGTTTCAGGTAGGTTGTGTTTTATGATAGATCTTGTAGTCTGTGGCAGTAGGTAAACATGTGTTTAACAGTAACGGTTTCATTGCAGAGTCTGCATTTTGGTGGCGCTCCCGAAATTAGCAGTGATTATTGACTATGTGTCCGAGTCATAGTCTGCATAGTGCTGTTTCTTCCTGTCTGTTCTGCCTGTCAGCTGATTTTAAAGGCCCTATGAAGTATTTTATGGCCCTATGTGTAAGTTTGTAATCAGAGCAGTTCGTCCATGTTGATTGCCAAAATATCTTAAAATGCCTTTTTGATAAATTTATTTAAATCTTAAGATAGTATGGGTCTGTTTACAAAAAGTCCATTAAAAATTGATTTTCAGCTTCACCGTCCATATTTATTTTTTTCCTTCCGAGCTTGCTGAAGGTAACAGAAGCTATATTATCGTTCTGAAGAACCAAAAATATTTTATGTATGCTAATATTTTAAAATTCCAAGACAAAAATCCGTTTCAGACATCAGAGAACATTTTTGGTTCCAAGTCTGTCTGTCACTCTATTTTTGCGAATCAACATATCTTAAAAACTAAACGTCCGATTTTAATGAAATTTGGAGGGTAGGTCATGATTAGCCTATTGTTAGTCCCATATAAGTTTCAGCCTTCTGCGCTTATTTGTTTTTCTTTCACAAGCGCAAAAACATCCATTTACACCTATAGCTTTAAAAGTACTTATCTGATTTGTATGAAACTTTAAGTTTATTGAAAGTAACTTGCAGGTAGCCCCAGATTAATTTGAACCGTCTGCGCTCTTTAACTTTTGCTAAATTAATACTTTAATTCATGTAAAAAATCAAAAATATTTTAATAGATTAAAAAAAAAACGGGGGAAACAAAATAGACAATAATGGCTTGTAAAATCATAAAATCAATAAAGTACGTCATAGGATGGGAGGAAGCTATGTGCCACACCAATCACCAATTAGCAGAGTTAAATATTATTAATTTATTTTTCTTTTTTAAGTATGCTTTGTTATATAGTAATGTGAGTCATAAATAGGTCATTTCATTTCATTTCATTACTAAAACATTATTCTTTTTATAATTAGCACCATTGTTAAAATTATCATAACAAATATGATAAAAAAAAACGTTAATGTATAAGTAATTGCCTGCCATTTTATTTTTAACACATTTGTATATTGTATGTAGACAGTTAATTAGTAATTATAAAGTAGAAAATAAAGTACATATTTTGATATGATATTTATTATCTCGTGCTGTGACTAAAACTAATTAAAATTCAGTCTAAAAGATAAATAAATTTAAAGTTATAATTAAAACTTGAATATTTGAGGCTCAAATTAAAAAACAACATTTAATATTAACAGCTGCATAAATAGCATTATTGGCATTTGTGACAAGCGCCGTTAAAGGTATGGTTTATTTATAGAAACAGATAAATAACTAGAATATGATCAACGTGATACAAAAAATTCCTCTTTTATTATTCAAATGAAAATGTAAACTAAACCATCGACTAATTTTTGTGATAAATTCAATCAGTTTTGTCGTATTTATATTTGATCTTCAATAGATTATGGTATGTGCGCTATAAATAGCAGTTCCGATCTATTTCGTTGAGCATCAATTGAGAATGGCTCGACCGATTTAATCAAATTTGGCAGTGAGATAATTAATAAGCGCCTAAATGTAGAACAAACACAAAATCGTCAGGGAAATCATCCACCACAATAACATTTCACGTTGTCGCACACAAGACCGGCCGGAAATATTTGACATTTGACACTGCACAATTATTGCCACATCCCTCCGGCTTTGTTTCAAAAATTCCAAGACAGATATCCGTTTCAGACATCAAGGAACATTTTTGGTTCAGTGTCTGACTGTCGGTCTATCGCTCAATTTTTGTGAACCAACATATCTTAGACTCGTCCGATTTTAATGAAATTTGGTAGGTAAATCATAAATAGCCCATGGTTGGTCCCATATAAGTTTTCTACCTCCTCCACCGATTTGTTTTTCTTTAACATGCACACAAACATACATTTATTACACCTGTATCTTCATAGGTACTCTTCTAAATTGTTATAAAATTTGGATTGTTTGTCAAAAGTAGCCCTGAGATAGCTCCAGATTAATCTTAACCGTCTGCGCTTTTATAATTTTCTAAATTGATACTTTAAACCACGTAGAAAATCAAAACAATTTTGACCGATTGAAAACACTCAGGGAAAATTAAATAAAGTTGACAATAATAGGCTGTAAAAGGATAAAATCATTAAAATATACGAAATAGGACGCGAGGAAGCTATGTGCCACACTAATTGGCAGACTATTTGTAAATCTTTTAAATTTGTTTTGACTGAAATTTTATTTGTTTGAAATGTGACATTATCAACTCAGCAAAATGAAATGAGGGCAAATGGTTAAAATTATTATAGGACCATCTGTGACCTATATATTTGAGAACAATACAACTCTCTTAAAAAACATGTGACACTAATTGGCAGTATATTTTCTTAAACCTGTTAATTTTTTTATAAATAATAGTTATTTACGCACCAAGGGAGGAAACAAAAAAAGAAAAAAATAAAGGTAATAATATCTGGGTCATTACACCATGGGCGTTTTTGTTGGTTCCTGAGGCGTAGCCGAGGGAACCATGAAGTTTAATCCCGAGGCATAGCCTAGGGAGTTAATTATAGCGAGGGTATTAACTTATTATGACTTTTTGCTCCCGTGGTACGTACAAGATTTTTCCTCTTGAAGGGAGAAAAACAACACAAATAAAACCTGAGATTTCGATTTATCTACTGATTTAGGTATTAATAACTAAATTTACAAATTTGTATACCTTTAATTTTAACATAAACTTTTAAAAACAAAAAAAATTATTTGTTTATCTCTAAAATACGACAAATCAAAAATATAAATATAACCTGATTAGATGTAACCTACCTCTTTTCTGTAAGTTTTGTTTAAACTCAGTTATGATGTCGTATAATATTTTAAAATGACGATAAAAAATTAAAGTATCACGGCAATCAAAAATACGTCTTGTTTAAACTCTAATATTTTTTTTAAATAAGCTATTTACCTGTCGAGTCATTCAGTTAAGAAAGAACTGCTTCGTGTTACAAAACAGGCAACACTGATTTTTTTAAAGAATAATAAGTTGGCTCTACTGTTACTTTCCACCACGATTTTTACTCCGCCACGATTTTCACAACTAGGCTATAATGGGAAGCTTTCCTTCCTATAAACTAGGGTGGAAAGTTAATGTTTTCTCCCTACTGGTGGAAAAATCATTTACAATAGTTCATTTAGCAATATTTAATGTGCCGTTGTAAATAATCTGGACTATCTGCGGGCTATTTCGACAAACCATCCAAATTTCATAAAAATCAGATGAGGACGTTTAAAGATATGGGTATAAATATGTTTTATAAATAATGTTTATTTGTGCCCATGTGAAAGAGAAACAAATCGGCAAAGAAAGTTGAAACTTATATGGCCAATAATAGGCTAATTATAACCTGCCATCCAAATTTAATCAAGCCAATACTTTTTAAGATATATTGGTTCGCAAAAATTAAGGACAGACAGTCATGGGACCAAAAACATTCCAAAATCTCTGAAACGGAATTTTTTAAATTGGAGACAACAAATTTTCGTTCTTCAGAGCAATCACACAGCTTCCATTACCTTTGGTTAGCTCAGAAGCAAAAGAGGGGATTAAATAAATGATATATTAATTAAATAAATTATACAATATTGGTTTGTAAAACCATAACATCATAAAAGTATACAGGAAGTTGTGCACTTATTGGGAGACTATTTTTTGAATTAAAAATCGGTTCGAACGAAGCATTATCAATTACATTGTAAGACTGAATTTAATTTAAAAAATTATCTAAAGGTTTATCATTTTAGATTATGAGAAAAATCAGATTCCTTTTAACCAATATCTCAGGAACTAGATTGTTCCTGGGAAAAACACATACTTAGATAGATTCATTTTTTAATGGAATACATTTGAAAAATTGTTAATCAAAATCGTCGGAACTTTATTTCTTTTGGTTTTTAAGTTTTTAGGGTAGCCCTCCCAAATTTAGAGCTAAAATTAATTTTTAGATTTCACTTCGGAGTTTTTCGAAAAATTGGGCCAGTAGTCAAGGCTTTCATACTTCATACGTCTACGAAGGATATATAAAGGAGAGACAGACTTTTGTTAAAAATAATCTTTTTCGAGTCAGGGGACTTTAAAATACGTAAATCCATCAAAATCTCCAAATCAAATATTGAGGGGACCTTAGAATATGGTAATAAATCAAAATATCAAAATTGAATATTCGCGCCATCACAATACTTTCTTCCTAGAGTATACTACAGGTAAAAATTAAGTATATTTTTAAAGTTGTTGAACGGTGTTAGTGATTTGTGTTCATCAGGATGAATTAATTTCACTAAAGTAAACACACTTTGCATGTAAATAAGTAATTATATTTAATAAATAAAGAATAATTAATTTTTGTTATGTCCTAACTCGTTTTGAATAGAATATGATGATTGTAGTAGAGCATTTCACTTGGGCACATCTGGCGGCGGCACTCCCAACTGAAAAAATACATATAAATGAAGCGACCTTTGATTGTGGCAGTGTGTTATATAGAGGAGAGACAGACTTTTGTTAAAAAATTACCTTTTTCGAGTCAAGGGACTTTAAAATACGTAAATCCATCAATATCTCCAAATCAAATTTTGAGGGGACCTTAGAATATGGTAATAAATCAAAATATCAACATTTTATATTCGCGCCATCACAATACTTTCTTTCTAGAGGTAAAAATTAAGTATATTTTTAAAGTTGTTGAATGGTGTTAGTGATTTGTGTTCATCAGGATAAATTAATTTCACTTAAGTAAACACACTTTGCATGTAAATAAGTAATTATATTTAATAAATAAAGAATAATTAATTTTTGTTATGTCCTAACTCGTTTTGAATAGAATATGATGATTGTAGTAGAGAATTTCACTTGGGCACATCTGGCGGCGGCACTCCCAACTGAAAAAATAAATATAAATGAAGCGTCCATTTTGATTGTGGCATTTATATATATATATATATATATATATATATATATATATATATATATATATATATATATATATATATATATGAATTTATCTATAATAAATATTTATATAAAATTAAATTAGTGCATTACTATACTATGTATTATTCAAAAGCTAGGTAATTATTTTTATTATAAGTTACTACGTAGCAATTACTTGCCTCTAAATTGGTAAAATATAAAATTTTCTAAACCAGATTAAGATTTCATATATAGAAAAATACAGGTAGACCAAAATAAAAAGAAGAACAAACAAAGTAGGTTTAATAAGTCTCCAACAAAGTAAAGAGCGAGAAATGAGTTGTAGTTTGTTGGACAATAGCGGTTTGATATGTCTCTGACAAAATTAAGTGTGAAAAAGAACTTTTAATTTGATGGACAATGGACACCCACTTGTGTGATTTGTGTCCAACAAAGTTAAGAGTGTTCTCTAGGAAGGAGTTTTAATTACCTCTTTGGGGCTCAAATTATCAAAATTTAACCTCTTAGTTGTGATGTAAGTACAAAAAGATCCTACACCTATTCCCTATTAATAAGTTCTAAACTAATAAAAATATGCAATATTATTTCATGAATTACCCTTCTATTTTCTTCTACGATGCAATCTAATGTTTCTGCAGCCATCTTGCACTCGTCGGTATCTTCGGGTACTATAAGAGAAAATAAAAAAATATAAATCAAATATAAACAATTTTGTAGATCATCTTCGATGACACTACATGAGGATTTTGACTACTTCGAATATTAGCAGAGAAATAATAATAAAAATGGTCTCAAAAAGATCAGACATCTCATCATGCTCATATATATCTAACATGTTAAACTGAATTATCTAAAAAAAAAAAAAAAAAACCCTTTTATTCTCTTTCTATTTTTTTAACATTTGGGTTTTAATTGCAACAGATTCAAATTTATTTTTATTTAATACTAGCTAGATTTCTGTGCTTCGGCACGAAGTGTTATTTTTAATTAGATAGGTTTATAAACTACCTTTAAGAACCATTAAAACCATTTTTTTCTTAATGAGAATATCCTAGTTATAATTTTTAAAAGGATTTGTTTCCAACTACAGAAGAAGTATTTTTAAATTTTCAGCATGAAAAGCAGACGTTTATTCCTCCTGTTACCATATTTTTTTTTAATTTCCCTTCTCTTTTTTTTCTTTAACCCTATTTTTCCTTTTAGGGACGGAATTATAGAAAATCCATTCTTGGAGTCTATTTAGGGTCCAGCAGCCAAACCTTACTGTTTTTGAAACGGGCTAACTCAATAACTTTGCTATATATTGTTTTATTTAAGCAGTGGGAATTAACAGTACATGCCAAAAAAATCATTGTGAAGCAAAAATAACATCACTTACATGGCAAGCTCTATTTGGCCTGCACTGCTCCAGTCGGTTGGTGAAGTTTGTCAAGTTTGTGTGATTTCCTCTTAGGAGAGTTTGGTTTCAGCAGTATGGGGCAACTGAGCACACTTCACGAACGACTTCGGCCCAGCTAAGAAGATCATTTCCCGGTAAGTTAGTCTGTCTCCGAGATGACAGTCCATGGCCAGCACGTTCTCTAGTTCTGTCCCAAGTGATTTGTATCTATGAGGCTACCTCAAGGGAACATTTTATCTTAAGCCTCGAAATTTGGCTGAACATGAGAGAATATTCAAAGAGAAATTCATGTGACCCCTAGCCAAAAGCCCTTGAAAAAGAAATGACAAACTTTGTCAATCGACTCAAGCAGTGCAGGGAAAACGGAGGTTGTCATTAAAGTGATTTTATTTAGCTTTTTCTTTGTTAAGTATTGTAAATTTGCATAATTACTCTTTGAAATTAAAATATATATATATCGAAAATAAATGCAATGAGTTAGCCCGTTTCAAAAATCGTCAGGTTTGGCTTCCGGACCCTGCATTAAGTTTTACGGACTACGTTTCTCTGTTATTTATGTAGTAACAGAAACATCCAATTTTCAAGGTTCTATTGTACTTTTTCCGGCGACATCCTCATTCCGAATTTGGCATATAAATTACTGCCATCTTGAAACAAGATTGTGGATCATAAATATTTCATAGCGATCACCTAGGAGCTAGAAGAAACCTTTCTACTAATTTTCATGGTCTTAGGGCCATAGGTTTCATTGATAACAGCCAGTGGGACATGTATTTTATAGATGTAAATAGTTAATCAACTAAAACAGACTTAGTTACCTTTTTTAGCACATATAGCAGCACTTTCTGTAGCCTTTTCAGCATCATCTTTATTATTCCACTTAGCACTTGAGACCTTCTTCCAGCCTTCTACCACAATCTTACCGTCTTTCACCTGAAAACACACCAATAGTACGTTATTATTCCTTCATTTAGTTCTGTTCATTCGGGCTGGAGCCACCAGATTATGCCAGGACAGACCAAAGCCATACTAAAAATGTGTCCTTATGTCTGAAATGTATTTATGATGAGGGAATTAAAGAAGGAAACTTAAATCTTTCTGGAAGATCACAATACTTGCGTTACCGTATAATAATAATAATAATAATAATAATAATAATAAACCATTTATTGCAAAAGAACAATTACATTAACATATTATATAATTTACATTCAATTATTAATATTTGCAAATCGGCGTTTAGCCGTGGTACCCTAAAGGGTTGAGTTCCGTATTTTTATTTTATTTTATTATATTTTTTTTTATATTAATTTTTAATTTTTTTTATATTTATTCTTTATATAAATATAAATATATTTTTTTTTTTTTGTTTTAACTATTTTTTCTTATTTCAACCAAACGTCACAATACACTTTACCCATTCTTTTCCATTCTGCTCGATCTAATGCCACTCTCTTCCAACATACTCCGCCGCACACCTTTCTCACTTCCTCGTCCCATCTTCTTTTGGGCCTTCCCCTTTTTCTTTTTTCTGTTATCGGCCACCAATTTAATATATCTTTGGACCATCGCTCGTCATTAGACCTCACCAAATGTCCAGTCCAACTCCATTTCCTTTCGAGTACAATCTCGGCGATGTCTCTTAACTTGGTCATCTTGGTTATCCATGTGTTGCTCTTCCTGTCTCTTCTTGTGATGCCTATCATGCTTCTCTCCATCGCTTTGACTGTAACTCTCAGCTTATTTAATACCTCGTTACTTAACACCCATGTTTCGCAGCCATAGGTAAGTACCGGTAATATTACACTCTTCCACAATTTAATTTTCTTTTCTACATTGATATTAGAACGAAATAAACGTCTGAATCTATTATAAGCATTCCAACTCATTCCAACCCTTCTTGATATTTCTTTCTTCATGTTCCCGTCCACAGTTAATAGTCTTCCAAGATACGTGAATTCCTGAACCTCTTCTATTCTGTCCTTGCCTAGTAATATATTTTCTCCGTTTGCGTTAATTCTTAAAAATTTAGTTTTATTATTATTTATTTTGAGTCCTATCTTACCCGCCTCCTCTTGCAGTTTATTAAGCATTACCTGTACTTCTTCTGAGTTTCTTCCTATAAGTACAATGTCGTCTGCGAATTTAAGTGTATTTAGTTTCTTCCCGTTAATGTTGATGCCCAAGTCGTCCATATCCATTCTTCTAAAAGCATATTCAAGGGTAGCGATAAATAGCTTTGCCGACGGTATGTCACCTTGTCTTACCCCTCTCTCTATCTGTATACTATTACTTAGGTTCGAAAGTTGAACTCTTATCTCCGCTTCTTTGTAAATATTTTTTAGTACATCGATGTAAATTTCGTCTATCTGGATCTCCGCCAGCGCTTCCCATATGCACGAAGTTTTCACACTGTCGAACGCTTTTTCGAAATCCACGAATAGGAGAAATAAGGGCATTTCATAGTCTATAGCCTTTTCAATTAACTGTTGCACTACGAGGATTGCATCACACGTTGAGAAATTCTTGCGAAATCCAACTTGGTCTACATCTGTCCAGCAGTCGATAGGACCAGTGATTCGCCTTGTTATTATCGACATGTATAGTTTATATAAAACAGATAACAGATTGATTGGTCGGTAGTTCCTTATATCCTGTTTATCTCCTTTCTTAAAAAGTAGTATCAAGTCAGATTTGAGCCATTCTGTCGGTATTCTTCTATTTGCGAGACAGTTGTTAAAGAGCCAACACAGTGTTTTCTTAAGTTTGATTCCCCCGCTTTTAATTTGTTCGTTTATGACTCCGTCCGGTCCCGCCGCTTTTCCGTTCTTTAATTTTTTAATCGCTATTTCAACCTCATCCAAACATATTTCTAAAGTTTGACTTGTTACAACGCTGTCGGCTTCATTTACTTGGTTCGTTTTAGAGTCGCCTTTCGTGGAATAGAGTTCCTTGTAAAATTCAGTAATAATGTTGAGCATTTCTACAATATCTGTTTCAACGCCTCCCTTTTTGTTTTTTAAGCTTACAATTGTTTTCTGTCCTATCTGTTGATTTTTTATACATTTATTTAGGCTCAGTCCATTATCTATGGCCTCCTCAAGTTCTTTTAGGTATTTTCTGTTCTTCCAGTCATTGATATTTTTCCTGATTAGCTTTGAGATTTCAGTAAATTCTATCCTGTCTCTACCTTTCCGTTTCAGTTTCCTTCTTTTCTCCATAAGTTTTTTCACTTCTTTGGGATAAACCTTTTTATTTTCTATGTTTACTAGAGAGTTCATAGATTCGTGCATGGCTTGTACTATGAATTCGTTGGCTTTATTTAGGTCCCTTCTATTTTGGATACACTCATGGAGTCGATTCCAATCCAATTTCGTCTCTAAACTTTCCATGTACTTGATTTCCGATGATTTATTACTTAATAGAGCTCGTGCTTTTTCCTTTGTCTTGTTAACTCTACTCTTTCTTTTCTTATTTTGAATAACAATATTTGCATAAACCGGTCTATGGTCACTTCCCAGGTTTATATCCGGTAACACCCCAACATCAGTAAAGATATTCTTTTTATTAGCTAAGATGAAGTCGATCTCGTTATATGTTTCCCCGTCCGGACTTACCCATGTCCATCTCTTCTGTTCAGGTTTGTTGTAGAAGGAATTCATTATACATAAATTGTTCTCTTCGGCAAAAGTTATCATCCTATCCCCTCTTTCGTTCCTTTCTCCTATTCCAAATTTTCCGACCACTCTTTCAATTCCTTTGTTCCCTATTTTGGCATTCCAATCTCCCATTCAAATTGTTGTACGACATTTATTATTTTCAAGTGCGAACTGTACATCCTGGTAAAAATTGTCAACCTCTTCTTCCTCGTACTGACTAGTGGGAGCATAAATTTGTACTATTTTTAATCTTTCTGCTTTTTTATTTTTTGTTGTTAAGATTACCCTAGAAACTCGATTAGAGTAGCTTTTAAAGCCCTGGATTTGGTTTGCCCAATTACTATTAATTATGAACCCTGTGCTACCACCTTTTTTCTCCCCCTTATAATAAAATACATTTCCATCTTTGAGTTTTATACATTCCTCACCGTCTCTCTTCACTTCCGACAAGCCTATAACATCCCATTTTGTGCCTTCCATTTCCAGTAATAATTCTATTAGTTTTTCATTACTTTTCAGAGACCTACAGTTAAATGTTATGATCCGTATGGGTGATTGCTATTCTCCTTTACTCGTAGATTCCCCGATTTTCTGGGTCGTTTCTTCTCTTCCTCTGTCCTCTTGATTCGCTTGCTTCTTATTTTGAGCTGCGGCGGTGTACTGAGTCGATTCTCCGGATATTAACCTTTTCACAGCATGGTTCATATCAATTCCTACTATCTCCGACATAAATTCAACTGCACTTTCATTCTTATAGTTAATCGGCCCTTTTTGGGCATGCCAATAGAACTTAAACGAGTTTATTATGATGGCGTCGTTCCTTACTGTGATAGGGATAGTTTCATTCATCCTTTTTATTTCTTTTTTTAGGGCCAATAATTTACCTCTCTTCTGCCGTGAATTGTAACACAAATCCCTGTCAATTGAATATGATGTACCTCGTAGTTTCTTTGTTTGCTTAAGAACTTCATATACATCTTCAGTTTTTTCTATAGTGATCGTGACCCCATATCCTCCTCTATTTGAGATTTTAAAGAACTTTGTAGATGATATTTTTATAGCTTGGTTTATACGTAGGACGTTTATAAAAAACTGTTTCACCCACTCTAAGGCCGGGCGCACATTGAGACGCAGGTGACGCAGGGCGGGGCAGTACCGTGTGGGGCAGTTTTTGTAAACCGAAGAAATATACGAGACCGCGCGAATTGAGACGCAGAGCAGGGCTGGGCAGTACTGTGCCATATGAGGCCTGCCCCACACAGGCGACACAGATCAGGGCGGGGCAGTTTTCGTGAACTACAGAAATATAAGAGACCGCGCGAATTGGAACGTAGAGCAGGGCAGTGCAGTACTGTGCTATACAAGGCCTGCCCCACACTTGTGGATCTGACACAGAAACTGCATGGCATGTTTTGTTCGTTCGTATCGTTGCCAGTTCCAAACCTCGTAAGTTCCACTAGGGCACTTTACTAAAAGGTTGAAAAAACAAATTAAATTGAATAGTTCATATTTTTCTGTAGTTTTGTCGATTTGAAACTGTTTCCTCTAAGTTAAAAATACATAGAGACAATTTTAGGAAATAAAAACAAAAGATTCGAATTTTCGACTTACGTTGGTTCGGTACTGTTGGACGAAATTACCAACATAGAAAAATTGGGATATTTTCTTTAAAATAGGATATTCCATGTGTATCATTATTTTATTTTATTTTTTTTTTCCTACGCCGGATTCGGAGGAATCTTATTCATCTCCTTCCTGGCAGCCCAATATATTGCAGCCTTGCTGGACCATTTGTCGCTGCTGCTTTGTTGTCTGTATTTTTAAGGCTTCACAGGAGTAACAATTTTATTTTTTTTAAAAAGTAACCACAAGAATTGATCAAATTTATAATATTTTGGCACGTCGCTATTTGGCGCTAGTAGATTAAAATTTCAAATAGAAAAAAAATATAAATAAATTTAACGTTCATTTTTATTCCTGAAGTTAACAAAACCTAATAGCATCTTAATGTTATTTATGGAAGTGGCCATTTTTGATTTGGCCAGTAATACAATTTCTGTAATTCTTCCTACTATTTTAATAGAACTTAAAATGACATTATTTTTCTATTGAGCTTTAACAAATGAATTAAAAATATACTTTTTACGTTCGTGCTTATAGATGCATAGATATTAAGTGTAAAATAGATATATGTGTTTTTCCCTCTGCCTTCCGGAGGATCCCGCAAAGTTAGAATTAAGCTTTCCTCATACCTTTTATCAGACAAATGAACTGTACTAAAAGTAATATTTCAAATTTTTAATTAAATGCAATTTTTTCTTGTTTTCCTATTTTATCCCTCTCTTTAATGAAACCATGAAAAAAGTGTACATAACAACATTTACTGTAGTTTTAAAGAGCTCGCATCGCAAACGATATGCATCATAAAAGAATATACTATTTTGACTTTTGTACCCCGTACCTCCGCCATCTTTTTCTCATGTGCCCCAAGCGATTCATGGAAAATAAAGTATTCTCGAATTTTGGTCGCACAAATTTACAGATTTAAGGCTCGAACACATAGGAAGCGGACTGTCCTCCGTGAACAGGTTGTCCACCGTCCTCCGCGAACGGGCTGGTCACACCGAAACCGGACTGTCCGCCGCGGACTGGTGTAATCAAGCATAATGTCGACTAAGATCAACGTGATTTTTTCAACTAGTGTTATTTTTTGTTTTATATCAGCTGTGAATTGATTCATTTATTTGATTTTACTTTCTCATACAAAGAGAAAGTATTGTGATTGCGCGAAAAAATTCGATTTTGAGATTTTGATGGATTTACATGTTTTGAGGTCCCCTGAGCCCAAAAAAGTTTTTTGGGGGCACTACCCCCCAAAAACTCTGAAAAAACGTGAAAAAAATTATTTCTCGAAAACGGTTCCGACGATTTTGATTAAAAAATTCTAAAATATAGTCCATTTAAATACGAATCTAAGATATAAGCCGTTTTCCCGGGAAGAAGCTAGTTCCTGAGAAAATAGCTTAAAACGTGGACGGAGAGAGGCCGGGTTCGATTCCCCGCCCAGGAGAAGTTATTTTTATGATAAATTTTGATGAAATGTTCAATAATAATTAAATGTACATACGAAAACTAATAAATGGTAAACACTGGACTAAGTAATTATAAACTCGTATATGAGAAAGATTGTCTGAGTTGTCTCGGACCGATTTTTTGTTTTTACATTATCGCTTGGGGAAGCGCTGCCGGTACTACTTTATAATCAGTATAACCACCGTTCAGAAAACAATAATCAAAATAATCTAAAAAAGGCCTCGTCATTACCTTTTTGAAATGTGTTCTAAAGATATTACTGTGCTACCGATAAATCTTATATTTAATAAAGCAGTTTTATTGCAATTTTTTTTTAAAGTAAAAACACAATTAACCATAATTATTTAACGCGTTTAAAAACATTAAATAAAGTTATGAATAAGTTTCATGTTTTAATATATAAAAAACAAAAAAAACAAACAAAGACACGCTACGTACCAAGTATCAAAACATTACAACTAACTTCTGCACTGTCTTAAAAATATCATATCATTTCACACATTGAAACGCAAACTAAAAACATACTTAATCTACTTTGATTTAATAATAATAATAATAAAATAGTGCGGGTGTCGCATATCACACAGAAAAAATCTAATATTAGTAGATTCATCAGCCGTGTTGCATCTAGTCCGCCGCGAACTCTATGGAAAATACAACTTCAAATCTGTCCTTTTGGCGCTAAAAACGCAATATTGGTGGTAAAAAGCACAGTAGTCATAAAAAGTCATATATATATTTTGTTAATCTACTCTTCAGTAGATTCAGTAGATTCTTTCATTTGATACCCATCTCTTAAAAAAAAATAAACATTTTGCCTCACTGCACATAAAATTAAAAATTAAAAAATCCGGCCCGATAATATCATCGCCTTACCATAAGGTATTAGCATGAATCATTTCATAATTTTTGGGAAATTTTGGCGCTAAAAACTCAATATTGGCAGTAAAATGCACAGTAGTCATACAAAGTCGTATATACTTATTTGTAATCTACTCTTTAGTAGCTTTCATTTGATAGCCATCTCAAAAATTAAAAAAAAATATAAAAATTTTAGGTTTGCACATGTTTGCGCATTACGCATGCGCATATTAAAGGTGAACCTCTATATTTTTCCTATGTTAAAAGTTATGCCAGTTACGAACCAAAGTACGACGGACAGACGGACACATGACCCTCGGCATAAAGGATTCGAGAAATGATCTACGAAACCCTAATAACTAAATAAATATTATTATCGTTTTATTATTTTACATATTAAACTTACAAATATCATCAAAATTAATCAACTAATCTTTGGAGATGCAGTTTTATCGAAAATAAAAAGAATCAATGGAAGAAAAATTGATTGAATTAGTGCACAACCACCAGGTGGCATACGATACTAGCCAGGCGGTGTACCTGAAAACCAAGGTCAAAGAAGAAATTTGGATGAAAAATGCGAAGGAGCTGAACATGATAAAGATAAAGTGGATGTACGTCAAAATAAGAACCTCTTGTTAGTGTAAACTCTCCGTGAGATTCTCTTTTCCCCTTATATTCACTCCTCCACAACTTTAATTTTCTTGACTTTTGATAAAGTAATATTAATGAATCCAACTCGGCATCCGAATCTGACTCCGAGCTCAAATTAAGAAATCCCGCCATAATATACTATATTGATTTCGACTAAACGCTCACAACTGCCCCTGCCTTCGAAAAACTGCCCCAAAAAACTGCGCTCCAATATGCTCTAAAAACTGTTCCAGGCAGTTTTTTTTTCGAGCTGCCCCGGTACTGCCCTGCTCTGCGTGAGCTGCGCGACATTGCTCAATGTGCGCCTTAGCTAAAGGTTCCAATCCAATTTCCTCTTCCTGTATTCCTTTTATTATCAAGTTTCTTGCTTTTAGTTGGTTTTCTAAGTAATCCATTCTTTCAATCCGTTTGCTATCATTTTCCTTGACTTCCGCTAATTCTTTTTTTAGAGATTCGTTTTCCATCTTCAACTCAGTTATTTGTTGTTCCAAAAATTTAATATCTTCCTTCGTGGAATAATTTTTTGAGTCTAGCAATGTGCTCATAGCCGACAACATATCTCTCTTAAACTCTTTAAGCTGATCAGCATTCATTTTTGGCGACGTTCTTCCTGCCTGTTCTTGTGTCTGATCGTAAGGTTGTTGTCGCTTGGCGTGATTTTCAGGTTGGGGTGAGCTTCTATTTCTTTTCCCCGATGCTGTAGATTTGTTTTGGGAATTTGGCGAGAAGTAAGAGTCGAGGTTTTTCTTCATTAATAGATAATAAATGTTTTTGTTATGATTTTATTCTATTTTGCCGGTATTTCTTCGAAGTATTCTTATTTATTGTTTATGTTTATATTCCCGAATCGCCTAATAGGCCGAGTAATCTTACGTTTTCCTCTCCTGTTACCACCAAGAAATATTATATATTAATTCTTTAAAAAATGTTTTCTGTAACGGGCTGGGTTCGAACCTTCAATCTTCCCAAGTTTCACAGGTTCATCAAGACCGCCAATGCTCTACCGACTGAGCTAATGATGTGACCTTGGTTGTCGAAATCGATCTGAGTATCTTATCCTATTTAAATTCACTTTCAGAGCTCGCTTGTATTTTTTAGGTTATTTGTCCCAAGTTTAACAGTTATTTAATTAGTATATATTAAATATTTTTATAAACTAGTATTGTACTCACGTTTATATATATTCATCACTATGGCAATCTCAATATCAAAGTATGCGATTGAAATTATGATCGTTCATTTGCACAGTAAAATCCCATAGAATGCCAGTCTAACACGCTATCACTTTTAGTTTTTATCGAAGAAGTAATATTTAAATATATTGCTTTGACATAGAAACACTCTCACTGCTACTAATTTTCTTAGGGATTAAAATAAGCCAATTTTTAAAACGTAATATTATTTTAAACTAAATAAAAGTGGTTATTATTTGAACAGTCGATGTTTCCTATCACTCACTGATAACAGAACTCCTGCGTTACCGTACCGGAATCAAAAATAAGGACTAACATTTAAAAAATAGTAAAGTTTTACTCGTAGTTTCTAGTAAGCAATATCAAAAATATTCCCTGATGTCTCAATTGGATTTCTGTCTTGATTTTTTTTTTTTTTTTTTAGTTCGGAGGAGACATTAAAAATATTGTACATCAGAATAATGCTTCCATAACATTCGATAAGTTCAGAAGAAATACATAATTTTATGTGGATTTATAATAATTTAAATAAATAGCTAAACATATGTGAATAAATAAATAAGTATGAACTATGATTATAAAAATAATTCCAAGGTCGATCTACTCACCAATCCACCTTTGCTTAATACACAGCCAGCAAGACACTGCAACAAATTGATAACACATTATCACAAATCACCAATTTCCCGAACACTTAAATGTAACTTATCTACTTACTAACTTAAGTTACTAGGAATAATACGAATGTTCACCATCTAGGTTTCCATTCTAGAAGCTTAAGTCCAAATCGGGCGACGAGATAGTATAAGGAGGCAATGAAAATTGAAGATGAGTTCCAACTGTTTTGTTTCATTTATAACTTTTAAACCATTAATTATATTCGTGAAACAAACGCCTTTTTGTGAATTTTTATTGTCCAAACGCAATGAAACTTTTCTGAAGTATCTAGCCTATAGAACATTTTTTTTTCTCACAAAATATGCGACGTATGAAAATTCATTGAAACCGTTTTAATTTTTTTTTTTTTTTTTTTTTATTGACACGAAAAACGCAATTTTCAAGGACACAATGGGCAATGATAGATTATGTGTACTTTGAAAATTTATACAAGGAGATAAGTTTAACGTGCAATTTATACATGTTTAGTAATTTTTACTAGAGGTCGACCAAGAAGTCATGGAAATGAGAGGAGTGCGCTAGTGTCGCCATGTACAGTCAGTTTTTGATATAATAGACCACGGTCAAAAAACACAGTGTTGTTCTTCTGTTAATAATTTTATTTTTGATAACTTCTATATTTTTTGCAACAGGCAACACTGTACCTGATAAGAAATCACTAATAATATACGATAGTATCTTTATATTATTATTTATTTATTATTCATAATAATATTCTTTAAATTTAAATCGATATTCTTTTTCCTTAATCTATTTTTTTTGTTCCTCTTTATTTCCGAGTTTGATTTGGATTTAGAACAGTTGTGACTATAGTTCGTGCTGTATAAAAACAAACAAAACAGGAAACCTAACAGATTGGAAACCTTCCTGTTGTTATTCGTGAGATTTGACATAACTGCGCATGTCATACAAACTAGGAATGGTTATTGTCTTAGCACCCGACTGTACTGACTTCGGCACTACTCGGAAGTTCCGATTTTAAACGAAGTTTAGCTTTCCGTTTCTCCCGAGTTCATGACTTCTTGGTCGACCTCTAGTATAAAATCACATTACACATTACACACTAAAAAGCTATGACTAATAACTACATTTTTATTTTTTTATTTGACTTCTTTATTTTTTTATTATTCTATAACTAATAAATAGTTGTAACGTACTGTCAACGTTTCTACTTTTACTGTACCCACATTATTAATTTGGTCACATTAGAAGAAATAATTACAAGATAAAAGAACTTTTTATACACTACGTTTTTAAATTTTCTGTCATAAAATCATAAATTTGAAACCCGTCAAAATGAAAATCGTAAACATGGGTCACGTCAAAACAACCAAAATAACTACAAATACGATTTTTTCCGAACAAACTTGCCATACAGCAAAATTTGCTAAAAACTAATTAAATTCTGCTGAAATTGACTAAAAGTATTAAAATAATGCATTGTCATCGTGTTCTGAGCTATTCTAAAAGTTTCAAATGGCTAGCTTCGATTGCAAGATTTGTACTGGACAAACAAACAAACAAACAAGAAAGCAAGCTAATAAAAACGTAGTAAAATGGAACTAGCTCGATTGAGCTATTCAATACTATCGCAGGTGCAAAATAATAAATAAATACAGCTTCGCCCGAGGTGACAATTACATTTTCTATTACCCATCCTATTACTTCCTAGTTATTTATGTCAATGCACAACTATTTAAACTATTTACTAAAAACTAATTTTTTTTTTTTTTTTTGTTAATTGGCTTAATTCAACATCTAATGTAACTTTGAAATGAGTGATTTTAACTGTATGTAACTCGTGCATTTATAGCTTTGAATGTGTTCATGCGAATCACTCATCGAATTCGCTTACTATTATTTTACTACATTATTTTTTTATTTTATTATAATAGATAATAATTCAAACTGTCACCTTCTCATCTGGTGTAACAGGAACAGTTTCATGTCTTAACATGTGTCTCACACTTTCTGAAATCAACAATATAATTTATAAAATTAAATTGATAACAATCCCTAGAGATTTAAATGTTTAATATTATTCTCAAAGAGAAAGAAAAAATATAACACGAATTAACCGGGTGGATTTTTAACTGTTATTCTTCCATCGCTGATAATTATGAATTATACATCTTTGCAGATAGCTGAAAATTGAGTTAAAATTTATTCATTTTATATTGAAAATCCTTTTGCTCGAAACCTCCTAAAAATACCAATTTACACCCATAAATTATGAAATAATATAAAAATTATTTCACTAATTAGTTACTTGTAATAGTACATTACGCGTGTAGTGCGCAAAGTAGCATTTTGCATGCGAGTGTGGAGTTTGCACCCGAGCGATAGCTTGGGTAGTAAAACCACATGAGCAAAACAAATTCCGGTTTTCGCACGAGTTGCGTAACCGTACTTTATCTACGATTGTTGGATTTTAATAATAAATACAAAAAAAAAAATAAATAATAATAATAAACTTCCTGTATGTAAGTTCGTATTTCCCTTTTCATAAAGATGACATTAATTCAGTTGTATTTTGTGCCGAATTGATCATTTCGGGAGGCGTATTATTCTCCTCATTTTCGTCATAATGACATAAATAAATCATTGTTTTTCACTAAAAACTCGATATAAACAGTTACTTTAATTAAACAAACAGCAAATTAGTTTTAATAAATGTAAACAAACTCGCTAATCGTGCTTTAAGGGGAAGAATTCTTCTTTTTACCACACTAGGGCGGAAAAATAAGGAATTATGAAACGCATGCGCAATGCGCAATGAATAAAAGTACGTAAAGAATCACTTTCCGATCATCTAAACAGAGATACAATGTTTATATTTCGTACCAATCGTAGATTAAAGGATTTTATTTACAGATTAGTGAAGGTTTTGTTTTGAAATTTAAAGCAATACCCATTCTTAATTCATTCCTTCACAGTCAATTTGTTAAAGTAACTTCAAAAAAGTCTTAAAGTAACTTCATTAGATTATCGCATCGCTCCAGTAACTGCTCAACTACCCTAGAATCTTATCAAAGGGTTCTTAATAAATAAAAAACCCAACATATTTTGGTTAATATAAGAATATAGTAATTTTAATTTATTCTATTACCATTGGACACACTGGGATACTGTTTTTGGCATTCAGCAACGACTTCGAAAAACTGTTTTAGTATTTCTTGCTTCTCTTCGTCACTTTGAGCCTGAAAAACAATATCGTTACACTGTATACTTATAATAAATTAAATAATACGAGAGGGAACAGCCTGTGGACGGCTTGGGTCTGCCAAAGGTATAAATGTATTTAGAGGATGGCACGGTGTCGTTGAGTGGCTCCATCAGCAGTATAAACCCATAGCTCAAATTACCTGCACTCCTCTACATCTACATACCGTGTTGTAAATATGAAGTAAGGAAGGTTTGCCAGGTGTAGGTTATAAAACAGTGACACTTCTCTCTCCCTCTTCCTCTCTCCTCTCTCTCTCTCTCTCTCTCTCTCTCTCTCTCTCTCTCTCTCTCTCTCTCTCTCTCTCTCTCTCTCTCTCTCTCTCTCTCTCTCTCTCTCTCTCTCTCTCTCTCTCTCTCTCTCTCTCTCTCTCTCTCCCTCTCTCTCTCTCTCTCTCTCTCTGAATGTAAACAAACCCCTCTAAGTTCCGAGTATGTCGTCCTGGTCATTTATATAAATTTTGTAATTAAAGAATAATAAAAGGTGTCATAAAAAAAAATGGTAGCAGCGGTGTGTGGGTTTCACAATCTCAAGTTCGGTCTACCTTTGTTAATGGGTGGTGGCGTGGAACAAAATAAGCAAACGGAGACGATGACCCCAGCTTATTCAGGTCGAAGTTCAGGCCATGTGCCTACACCATGGACGTCTTCACTCCCCAAGTTAGACTTCAATAAAACGAATTCGTCAGATGCACGGAAGAACTGGCATTTTCAATTCAAGTTGTTTTTACTGGGCGATCAAGATTCCAGTGTTTCAATCTAGCCAAGTTGATTTTAAAATAGTAGACCATAACACTTGTGGGACGGTTTCAACGACATTGCAAAACACATTCTTTTCCGTCAAAGAGTTTGTCAAGGCTCTGGAAAATCTTAGGTTTCGATTTTGGATCGCTTAAGTTCAGCCTAATCAACATCGCAAATTGCAGGACAGCGCAGACAAACAGAATTTTAGTGACTTATTTTAAAGTAGGTTGGCCAAAACATATACAATTTGTCTTTAACTCAGTCAAACCATATTTCAAGTTTCAAGACGAACATAAACCGTTATAAACAGTTTATTATTTCTCAATAACAGTCTCATTGTTCAAGAACAACTTAGACAGGCTATTTTAAGATCTTTACATCATGTTTATCAAGGGTTAAGCTCAGTTTTCAGCAAATAGGCGGTGCAGAAACGTTTTATTTAAGTGCATTCAGTTTTTTTTGCAGGTTCATTTAGCATAATACGGGATTTTTAACCTTCAATAACTCATAATATTATATTAATATTAATGAGTTATTGAGGTTGTCAGAAATTAAAACCAGTTAATATCAAAGAACCTCTAATATCCCACGATCGTAGTTCCCTACATTTGGAAAATGTTATTGATTAATGTTGACAACTCGACGTATATTCTGGCTGTCAACTACTGCTCTAAATCTATAGAAATTGCTAAATTTCATACAAGACATACTATTTCTCAGATCATTACCCTCTTAAAATATTTTTTTGCTCGCCATGACATCCCACAAATATTACTTTGTGACGATTTCCCGTTTAATTGTGCTGAGTTCAGGGATTGGAGCACGCAGTAGAACATTTGTTACATTACCAGCAGTCCTTATCACCACCAATCCAAAAGATTGGCAGAAAGAGTCATCGTACAATTAAGAATATGCTAAAAAAAAATTTAAGATTCTCAAGCAGATCCTTATTTAGCACTTCTACAGTATAGGAACAGCTCTAAAGGCAAAATGAGTTCCCCAAGTCAATTACTAATGGCAAGAACATTGCTTGATCTCATACCAAAGCTGAGCAAAGACCTCGAAGCTAAAGTAGCCAATCAGTCAAAGGAGTCTAATTTTAACTAAGAATATATTCATAAAATGTCTGATCAGTATATCAAGCGTACTAGGAAGTTAGGACCACTCAATGTTGGAGGTAAAGTTTACACAAACAACCGCGTAGTAACTGGCAGGAAGAATGAATAAAGTAAATAGTCCCTGTACCAAGATCTTAGGTAGTTGAAAACTAGCAATTAGTACAAGAAATCTAGAATTTAGTTTACATATTCACCTCCTTCTGAGAGTGACTACTGAATCTAAGTTTAATCAATTCACTGACCCTTCTTCTTCAACATCTCCTTTACTTGTTAGTTTTTATTATCCAGCTTTACCTTCTGCAACACCTTGTCAGTCGTCACAAGGCCCAGGTTATCAATATTGTTTTACTGTTTATTACTGTGTTTTTATATGATATAATATTTGAATAAAACAAATTTATTACTTACTAATGATGGAACTGCGAAAAAGGCTAGCCCAAATATAATAGATAAAAGTAGAGCTTTCATAATTACGTAATGTAATAATGTTCAAAGCTTTTCCAGAGGTCACTTCACGACTGAATTTTCAACTCGAGAAATTTCTATATTTACAGGGTTTCAATTGCTTTCCTAATCAAGGACATAAAACAGTTATCAATTTTATCATACTCCAAGGCTTTGATAAACACGAAATTACGGTAAAAATAATAATTATTTAAATTACAATTAAACTTAAATTCGGTGCTAAGTTATTTATAATTATTATGTTTTTGCTTTTTGTTGTCTTGTTCAGTAATTAACAGCAAATTTTATCATCTATAAATTATCATATAATTGACACGTTGGAAGGGAGCATGTTCATGAATTTTATGTTTTTATCTAATTATTGTAGATAGACTTTTTAATAACATATATGTAATAAATAAATTGATTCTAGTTTACTTAAATATTTGTACTAAGTCCAGAAAAGTCGTATGTTCAGGCATGTGGATTCTAAATTTGTTAAACAATGTCAGTAACATTTTATATACACTTGTAACTTGATTAAATTACGTTATTAACTTATGTTTATTTATAATAAATTAGTTTTTACAACTTTCTAGTTACAATAATTAATCATTAATAAGCTTGGTCTAGGCCGACAGCTTAGAGTTGGTATTATACCTTAATCTTAATCATTAATAATTATAACAAAATAAACATGACCTTCCTTCCATATTATCAAAATAAACATTATTCATATGAATCACTATCATCTATATACCTATATAAACTTAATCTTTTTTTCTGTACATTGGTCAGATTGATTTCATTTTATACATTCCAAAAACCGAATCCGATCTTAACTTTTTTCTTGTATGTATGTCTGTCGCCCCAATCAGACTTCACATGCGCAAAATTGGCTAAATGAAATAGATTATTTTTTTTTCAGGGGTAAGCGCAAATATGTTAAGTATTTATAAAATAATAATTTATAAATTAAATATGTTAAAGGTAAGCGCAATTCGTAGGCATGGTTTCATCTAAAAATATTGAGTAGAACCAAAGTTATTAACAATTTTATAAAAAAAAAAAAGTATATAAAACATAACCAAAAAAAAATAGGTTGGCCCACCGTTAACAAACCACACAGACTCGCTAATCAAAATGTTTGGGTACTTCTAGACCACCTAGAGTCTCGCAGTTTTTTGCGTTTGGTCGGAAATTGGCCAAAACCGACTGGAAAAATCCGAAAAGTAAAAAAAAAAAAATTTTACCCCCTTAAAAAATTAAAAATAGCGGACGCACTTTTAAAGTGTTTTTGGAGGCTTATTGTGGCAGAATGTAAGACGTCGACAAGCTGATTGCGCTGGTAATTTAGCAGCGGTAACTGATTTTAAATTATCTACAACTTTGGACCTATGACATTTTGTCGTACCTTTATCGGTTCTACCTAAAATAGAGCTAAATTTGATTTTTTGTAAAAACAAAGTTGACTTTGAGCTCTTATTTACGACGTTTATTTTCTTATTTATTATACCTTTTTATATTAATTACTATACATATTAATTAGTATCTATTGACTATTTTTTAAATATATAGATAAACTCCAAACTACGATTTGAAGAATATTATTTTCTTAGAAACGGAATGAATGGTATATAATATAGTCCTGATTTTATTCCTAGAAGGCTTGGAAACAAAACTATTTAGGCATTTTATTTAATTGCTAGGCCTACATGTCAATAGGAAACATAGTAGTAATACCTAGCATGAGCGCGGAGCGCGGGGTGAAGGCTAGTTAATAATAATTATAACAAAATAAACATGGCCTTAACTCCATATTGTCAAAAGAATAAGTTCATATGAATGTAATACAGTGCAAAGAATATTAATTTGTATAGAAATCATTTCCGACAAAAGTCAAAAAATAATTATAGTCATCAAATTCAAAATCATAAAACTACTTCTCTAATTAATTTAGGCTAATTTTTGCTATATGATGATTTAAACTTAATAGAATTATTTCAATGAACTTTTACTAAAAATAGAATGTTTTGCGTAAAGTATATGAAATGTACTATTAAATATAGTATATTACGTATTCATTATGTAAGATTATAAATATTTTATTCGATTATTTTATTTCTTTTCTTATTCCCAATGCTGCCTCAATATACAATGCAACCTTTTTCCAATCCATCCCATTAATATATTTAACAAAAAGATCACTTCTGAGTTTTGCTATCCCCAAAAATTGTTACCTGTTATTATCCAGGGCTGAACACGTTGCTACAAAATGTTGCTTAGTATCTCTATCTCCCTGGTCGCTAATTTACATTTTTGATTATGTTCCTCTTTAATCCAGGGCCTGCAATTTAATGGCAGTACTGAAGCTGATTTCTGTTGCTTTAGAAATTAGAGAAACATACCAAGTTTTAAGCTCTTTTGAACTCTGATAGTTCACAATATTTTTATCAAAATTTAAATATTTGTACGTTCCGTGGTTATTAATTAATTTTATATTCGTGATCACTCTTTTTCTGGCCTTTAATTTTAGTTGTACTATATCCTCCCTATACACTTGTCTAAACGATAGCTTAAAATAAATTGACAAGATGGATTCTTGTAAGAGTGTAAGAGAATGCTGAGGCTAGCGTAATAGTGCAGCTGGTCGTTAAGACGAGATCCTTAGATATCAATGACCTGTGTGAACCACCATTTTAGATTTCCAATTAATCAGATCAAATTGATATTCTTATTTTTTTATGGCCCAGCACACCGCTCATTATGCATAGTTTTAGTAATTGTAGGAATCTTTCATTTAATACCCCTCTCAAAATTAAAAAAAAAAAATAATAATTTCAAAAGAGTAGAAAAACGCTTTTGTTGGCTGATAATTTTGATTTAATTTTATTTTTCCTGTGTGGGTCAAAAAGATGTTTAATACTGCAAATGTTTATCTCTTTTGATTTAAAAGTTGTTTGACCCTTAAAGAGTGACAAGACACTCAAAACTACCTATAGTTTAAAAAGTAACCCTTAGTTTTCTTTCTTTTTTTATTTTATCAAAAGAAAAACCCCTAAAAAGCTTCAATTCACACTTGAATACATGTGTCCGAGGCATGTCACTTAGCCGTTAATGTAAAATACAATTAACTAACCTGGTACGATTAATGCTCTAATTAAAGACCAAAATTAAGATTAGGTTATTACTGATATAGAATTCAATTGTGTCTAACCAGGGGTGCCCATCCTCCCCCCCCCCCCTCCAAATCCGGCAACAACCCCCCACCACAACCTAATTAACTTTAACTTTATCAGTTCTCACGATAGTTAATTTACTAACCTAGAATTTTGTATTTACGTAGGATATTTTAAATTATCTGTATGCCTTAGCCTTTAATTTCTTTGTAGGCCTTCGTTTAAAACGTTTCGTTTTTCCATTTGCCTAGTCTTCGTACTATATTGTCACATCGTACTGTAATACACTTGAATATTAATTTAATATTATGACCTTAACGGAAATACATAAAGTAATGTCAATTGATACAAAAATTTATATTTCGTATTAATTCATAGTTGTTTTTTTTTTTAAATCCTCCCCAAAATTTGTGACAGTGGGACTAGGAGCGCCATCTCCCCGCCCCCCCCCCCCCCTCGTCTTGACCCCTTGTGTCTAACTAACCACTGACTACTATTTTTGTTGTAAAACTTAAAAAAACAATAACTAATTAGTTACAAAATAGATTATGAAGATTGTAACAAAGCATACATCGTGTTACTGCATGTTTTAGGTCTACCCAACTTAGCCGGCGCATATGGGGTGGGGATGGCTAAATTAAGTAAATTATGCAAAGAAATACGGTTAACAAGACTAACTTAGCATCAATGAGACAAATTATAACTATGATTAAAGGGTCTAAAAAAAGTATTACATACATAGTTTAGTATGGTGAACAACAGGCGCTGTCGGCGAGTTCTGAACCGGAACCCTAATTTTCCCTCCTACCCAATCTGGCCAGATATAAAAAAAAATATAATAACTCATTTCGACTTAGCTGTACCAAATCCAAACCAAGCACCCCAAATCCCACGTAGATTCGCCAGGAGAAGCGTAGTCTAGCCTCGATGACCTACCAGCGTAATCTGGTTGATAGTAAAATTCCCCCTGATCACGATGATCGGTGATCACCTCCTTTTCCTCTAAGGCGAGAAAGGTGTTGCGACGCCACGGGTCTCAACTCCAAATTTACTTATGGAAATTTTTATGGAATTATGTCTTATAATCTTAAAAGATTAATATTACTAAACTCTAAAAAGATCCTACCTCTTTGTATAGACTATCAAAGCACACTTCTGTAATTAGTCTAAGGCTAGGCGCTCACTGGCCAACAAAACAGTCTGCAGAGAATGTCTCCCTGTTCAAAAGACAATCGGAGGGCGACAGTTGTGTAGCTGCACCCTCGCACACTAGAGACAAAACAGTCTGCAGACTGTCTGCGGAGAATGTCTCCCGGTGCAAAAGACAATCGGAGGGCGACAGTTGTGTAGCTGCACCCTCGCACACTAGAGACAAAACAGTCTGCAGACTGTCTGCGGAGAATGTCTCCCGGTGCAAAAGACAATCGGAGGGCGACAGTTGTGTAGCTGCACCCTCGCACACTAGAGACAAAACAGTCTGCTGACTATCTGCGGAGAATGTCTCCCGGTGCAAAAGACAATCGGAGGGCGACAGTTGTGTAGCTGCACCCTCCCACACTAGAGACAAAACAGTCTGCAGACTGTCTGCGGAGAATGTCTCCCGGTGCAAAAGACAATCAGAGGGCGACAGTTGTGTAGCTGCACCCTCGCACACTAGAGACAAAACAGGCTGCAGACTGTCTGCGGACTGTCTCCCGGTGCAAAAGACATTCACTGCACCCTCGCACACTAGAGAGAGAGAAAAAAACATTCAAGCAGTCATAGCTATCAAAATGGATATCGTCGAAATTGCTGCTATAAATGCTATTGTCGTTGGTCGAAGAAGGAGCATAAAGCTTCAAGACAGACATTACTGGGTACATCTCATTTACAGTACTAGAATAGTAAAAGGAAAGTTTTTCACTCTATATAAACCTCACACTAATGCTCTTTAAATTGAGTATTTATTATTTTATTAATTTTTCCTAGAACTAGAGTTATTAAATATTTACTGGCGCAACTGCTGTATTGAGAGAAGAGACTGGTAATTAAATTAATGCACCAGGTTGATAATTGTTCAATGGCTTCTCAGTCTAATTGGTTTTGACTACGTTTTTATAGCATTGTTATTTATTGCTATATTACATAGTTTCTATTGGCTGTTTTTTTATATTTTCACCGCCTTTTTCTTTTATGTTTCTATGTTAATTATATATTTAAAAAAACCTATACAGTTCACTTATTTTGTACAACCCGCCTTGGTTGAGGTTCCCAGGCTTTAAAACTGAGCCAGTTCCTCTCCAATTATAATAACTTCTTTCATGATGAGATTATAAGGTTTCAAACAGATTTTACGCTAAACACATAGTGACCAGTCGCATAAATAAATAAAAAAACCCCACAAATTTAGAAATAAGTTTTAAGATTGAAGCAGACGAGTCAAAGACAAGGGGTAAGACATCGTGCCATCCAATGTAAGGCCAGGGTGCAGAGAAGACTATGTGTGACATAAAGCTCAGTGTTTCAAATGTGTTTCAGTGTTTTATTTAGTCTTCATAAAATTATAATTGAAAATACTGAAACGGTCGTCTAATTGTTTTCAGTATTTTTATTTTGGTTAGACAATCATAAGGGGTGTCTCGTTTCAAGTGGTCAAACGGCTATAACTTTTAAACTAGGAAAAATTCAGAAAAATGTTACGGGTAAATATTGTAGTACTTAAGGCGTAGTTTAATGAAACAAAAAGAAAAAATTGAGTCCGAACTTCAAAGGGTCATTATGGCCCTTTGAAGAACGTGGTTTTTTCTTGACCCTCGATTTTTTTTTTTTTTTTTAATCTGAAAAATTTACTTAAAAATAGACAGCCAATTAGTGTGGCACATAGCTTCCTAGCATCCTAGCACGTACTTTATGGGTTATATGCTTTTAAAAGCCATTATAAGCGGCGTTTAGACGATCAACTTGGTTGCCAACCAAGTTGACAACATTTAACACAGACATTAGCTTATTATAAAGTTATCTACCGAATCTACAGTTTGTTCACGTTTGTTGGGTGAGGTTTTTGGGTGTAAAATGAGTGAAGAGTTAGTATACCTCGTTATTATCATGAATTATGTTAAAAAGAGGCTCGTCACGCATGATTTTTTTTTTTTTAAATTTTACTCCAACCTGTGGACCAACATCAAATTTCAACCTCCAACCCATCCACAGACGATAGTCATTGTCTTCAACATGGCATATTGACAACAAGGTTGACAACCAAGATGATCATCTAAACGCCGCTTTATTGTTGAGTTAATTTAATTTTTTCCCCCGTTTTTTTTTTTAATACGTCAAAATTGGTTGATTTTTTACTTGAAATAAAATATCTGATTCTTATGAAATTTGGACGGTTTGTTGAAAGTAGCCCGCAGGTAGCCCCAGATTAATTTCAACCATCTGCGCTCTTTAAATTTTGCTAAATTGATACATTAATTCATGTAAAAAATCAAAACGATTTTGACAGATATAAAAAAAGGGGGAAAAATGAAATAAATTTGACAATAATAGGTTGTAAAAGAATAAAATAATTATAGTATACGAAATATGATGTTATAAAAATTGGCAGACGATTTTTTTCTTGGTGTTTTATTTATTGTAAGTTAGTTTTACAACATCTCGGTAAAACCAAATAATATTACATTAAGTTTATCTACCATATATTAAAGGATCGACGAATAAAATAAGCAAGATTCTCCAAAAACACGGTATCGGGACCACTTTAAATTTTCTTACGACCATTAGAGGTCTCCTCCTTTCGCCATAAATCCCCTTCCCTTCCAGTTTAGGCAAAAACTGCATGAAACAAACTGGAAGACTAATCTCAAACCATCTACAAGAACACGTAAGAGCAGTAAAAAACAACGATCATAATTAAACGATAGCTCAGTATTCTGTAGAAACCAGCCATCTCATCAGATTGAGGACATTCATGCCCTGACTTTTAACATCCCTCGCTCAACGAAGGAACACCGGCGAAGTCAGACCCTGCCCGATTGCATCACCTTGACAAAGGATTATCCCGACTGAAGGTACAACAAAGCCCAGGAAATCCAGGAAATATACGTTCCAGGAAACCAAAATAAATACACTATTTACGATGCACCACTCCTCTGAAGATGCTTCTTGTAGTGGAAGTGAAACGTCGGACTTCAAACCCTTTGTGACGCGGAATTCATAGTAAAATCGAGTAATTCATTTAAAGTCTGTATTATTTAGTTATATTCATCTAAGCTAGCTGAAAATTCACCATGTTTACCTAGTAGGATATCTTACGAATAAGACTAACAAGCAAATCATGACTGATTTGTATGGTTTTTACCGTAGCAAATGCTTGATAGTTGGGAATTATAGTGAAGTAAGCTCCACTGAGTGAAGGAGGGTTTAGCGTCTTGGCCAGCATGATCCTCAGAGTCCTCTTCATATATTCAGGCCAGTCGTACCAGTTAGTGAAGTACAGCGCCTCCCTCGCCTTCTCACCCTGAGAACATAATGATTGTAAGTATGTACTAAAAAAATAAATGAAAATATGTTTATAACTAAAGGTCTACAATCTGGGGGCACGGCAGTGCCCCGGCGAAGTCGAGCACACCCGTACCATATCCTTTACTGGAACTATTTCAAGGCATTTTGGACTCCCCTCTACAATCTTATTATTGATACTTAGATGTGTAAAATTAGTTTTACGTTAGAGTTCATTCCAGACTGAACCAGAAATACAAAGTTCACACCTCTACCTATATTGTTATTGTTTGTTTATAAGATATATCAACCTAAAGTTTTGTTATTTTGTCACTCACTCATCATAATTCTAAGCCACATCTAGCAATCCTAGAAACTTAAAATTTAGTTTATAGGTAGAGTTTAATGTACAAATAAAGGAAAAATTCAAAAATCCGCCAAAATCTGTTTCTTTGCCCATCTAAAGGCTATTAGAAAATCCGCCTATTTAAAAGTAATAAAAAAAAATAAAACTTCCGCACATTTTCTTTTCCATATTAATCTACATTTTTAAATTTATAGTTAATTATGTAACTAGGCAGCAAAATGGAATTTTACTGACGATTGGGATTGATTAGATTAGCCTCCGAGCCGAAGGCGAGGACTTAAGGTAATTTACCTATTTGACTGTCAAGGCGAAGCCGAGGCAGGCAATGAATAAACGAGGCAGAAATGTTTCCTTTGCTGCCTTGTTGCATACAATATTTTATCTACGGGCGGCAGAAAAATAAAACCGCTAAAATACCATGTTTATTAAAATAACATAGTTATTTACTATGTTATATTAATAAGATAACATACGTATTAACTAAAATTAATGTTCATATAAAGAAATCAAATAAGAAGTTTGGGATAATAAGTGAATAGCAAACTGAATATATAACAACAAAATACAAAACACACGTTTATAACACACAAAACTTCTGAATGAATAATGCACGCAATATAAAATATTTATTTATATTACTAAAAAATTACTAAAAGTATTAAAGATATCTTCTATTGCTTAGAAGAAAAGAAAACTAGGATAAATCAAGAAATAGACTGCCAATTAGTGTGGCACATAGCTTCCTCGCATCCTATTATGTACTTTATTGTGTATTAACATTAACGTTATATTAATTTATTGTTATATTGTTCATTGTGTAAAAACTATTAATATAGTATTTAGCGATTTTTAACACTTTAGCGGTGTCGTTGTTGGTTTTACTAAAAAATTGTATTTGAAAAAAATGTTTGTCTCATTGAATAGATGAAGTATGATTTTTTTCCTGACCTAAAATCCCAATTTTAAATTTGAAGTTCACGTTTACGCGAGCGTTGTGCGTGAACGCTTGAACGGATAATGTTTTCAAACGAACTCGTCCTGAGCATTGGTAAAATGAACATGTCTACCAAATTTCATCAATAACGGTCGACATTTTCTCAAGTTATCGTCGCACGTTTCAAGATTCGCGACACAGACCGACAGACAGACAGACAGACACGGAACCAAAAATGTTCCCTGATGTCTGAAACGGATTTCTGTCTTGGAATTTTTAAAATCGGAGACATAAAACTATTTCGTTCTCAAAAGTGAACACAATGCTTCCTTTACCTTCGGTAAGCTCGGAAGCAAAATAGCTAGTATAATCTAGAACAGGGGAGTAGCACACAATTAAATAGGCTTATAACCTACGTGGGGATTTAGTACAAGCATTATTTGATTTGATTTGCTTGTTCATCTTGTTCTTGCTTCCTCTTGTAAGCTTTATTTCTCAAATTCCAGTTTTTGACATTTTTATGTTATGGCTGTGATAGATACCTCGAAAAGCGTTACGTTACACGAATGGGGAAGATATAGGATCAAGGTTGCAGGAAGGTATAGGAGGTGTTGAGTCTGCCCACTCTTGGTAGGGATAGTTTCTCCCTCTACCGCGCTTGGTACCTACCGCGTTCGCTAGGGCGCGTCCTCTCCCCAAGCTAGTCTAAAACGCTGTACACTGTACTAGGGGAATAGAAAAAGTAGGAGCTAACTGCACTCGTTTACATCGCCGCTTAGAGGTTGGCTGACTTATGATTATGAATGATTGGTTCGTTCAAGGACACCCTCTCCTCCATCCCTATCACACGACCCTAGATGTGTAGAATATACTTATACTACAGTGTAGTATATTCTACACATCTTGACTCCGTCCATCATTCCGTCTGGCCCTTAGCCTTTAATACTCTTGATAATACTCAATACTCTACGATTACTGCCCCCCCCCCCCCCCCTCAACTACATCTTCTGTTCAACTGCTTTGATTTGTGAAGTATATGAGACTAATTAAAACTATTATATTTCATAAATAAACTGTGGTCACACATCAACTCAAATTATACATATAACAAAACCAAAACAAAACAATGACATGACAGCGACATGTCAGATCTCCCCTCCAAGTCTGGTTGGTCTGATCTGATCAACATGTCTTCTGCATTCCTCTCCTGAACTGAGCCGAATTCTGTAAATTACTTCTCCTTCCGTTCCGCATACAGTCCCAAACATCCACTTACATCCAGTTCGAGAGTATTTCCTGACTTGCACCTTTTCTCCTATTTTAAAAGTTCTAGTTGCTTTTTTCTCACCTACCATTCTAGATCTTACATCTGGTCTCATAAGATCTAACCTAGTTCTTACGTCCCGTCCAAACATAAGTTTATAAGCTGACTCTCCAGTAGCTGTTGCCGGGGCGTTTCTTAGTTGTTGAGTTACTAATTCATGAATTTTTTCATCTTTTGGTAACCCTCCCATGGCTTTCAATTGTTTTTTTACAGTCTGTACGGCTCTCTCTGCTAATCCATTCGAGTTTGGGTGATATGGAGCGATTGTGCGATGCACTATTCCTCTCTTGTGTAAAAATTCTTTAAAACCTAATGCCGTAAATTGTGGTCCATTATCAGATACAAGGGTTTGTGGTAGTCCAAAAGTTGAAAATAACTTGCGTAACTGATTTATGCACCATTGCGTGGTTGTCGTCTTGGTGGGAATGACCTCAATCCATCTCGAATATGCATCCACAATTATAAAATAATACGATCCTGCATCAGGACCCGCAAAATCTATATGGACTCGTTGCCAGGGATTTGTTGGCTCTGTCCATGGATGATACTCGGCTCTAGTTGGTGAATTTTGCTTTTCACAGCACGGCTTACACGTTCTTACTAGTTCTTCGATGGCCTGATCTATCCCTTTCCAAAAACAAAACCTTCTCGCTACTTGTTTCATTTTGACCATTCCCATGTGTCCCATGTGTAGCTCCATCAAGACCTGTTTCTGAAGTGTTTTTGGGATAATTACTCTCGTACCTCTTAAAATGCATCCATCCTGCAGAGTCAGTTCTCCGTCTTTGTAGCCATATGGTTTTACACTTTCTCCTTCCTTTAACGCCTTTATAATTTCCTTGAGTTGGTGTTCGGTCTCAGTCTCCCTTGCAATTATCTTAGCTGTCACTGGTACTACTTCTATCTGTAATATTTGGAACTGTTCTGCTTCATCTTTCCATTCTACTGATTTTGGCTTCTCCACAGGGAACCTAGAGAGATAATCAGCATTAGAATGTGATTTTGTATTCCTGAATTCTATATCATAATTAAAGCCTGATAAGAATAATGCGTAATGAATCAGTCGAGTCGCTGTTAACGGTGGCAGTCCTGAGTGTGGTCCTAGTATGTTAAGTAAAGGTTTGTGGTCTGTTATAATTGTAAATTTTCGTCCATAGCAGTATGAAAAAAATTTTTTTAGTCCCCAATGGATTCCGAGTGCCTCCTTATCAATCTGGCTATATTGTTTTTCGCTCTTAGTTAGTGTTCGAGACGCGAACGCTATAGGCCTTTCAGAACCGTCGGGGTATCGATGGGACAGCACCGCTCCTAATCCGAATGGAGATGCGTCTGTTGCTAACACTAAATTTTCACCCGGGTCATAGTGGGCGAGTACCCGTTCTCCTGTGATTTCCTTTTTCACGCGGTTAAAACTTTCTTCCATCTCTGTGGTCCATCTAAATGAAGTATCCTTTTTAAGTAATCTATTTAGTGGATTCAGAATCGAGGCTAAATTTGGAATAAATTTGTTATAGTAATTTGCCATGCCAAGAAATGTCCTTAGCTCTGTCACAGATTCTGGTCTTTTTGAATTTACAATACCTTTTATTTTATCTGGTGCCGTGTGTATACCTGTTTCGTCAATGATGTGGCCTAAATATTTGATAGATGTTTCAAAAAATTTGCACTTGTCTTTATTTAATTTTAAATTAAAACTTTTAATTTGCTTAAACACCGAGTTCAGTCTCTCTAATGTTTCTACTTTAGATCTTCCAAAAACAATAATGTCGTCAAAGAAAAATTTCACACCCTCAATGCCCTGTAGTATTCTGTCCATTAACCTGTTCCAAAGTTGTGGTGCCGTCTTTACTCCGAACATTAACCTGTTTACCTTGTACAAGCCTTTGTGTGTACTAAGTGTTTGCATAAGTGCGCTCTCTTCGTCCATAACCATGTGGAGATAAGCGCAACTAATATCCAAAGTGCAAAAGTATTTTGACCCGTGCATGGCAGCGTAGATATCGTCTGCTTTTGGTATAGGGTACGGTTCGTCTTTAATCATTTTGTTTAATGTAACTTTGTAATCTGCACACAATCTTAACTTTCCATTTGGCTTAATCACCGGTACTACTGGGGTGCCCCACTCGGAAAAATCTATTTTAGAAATTATACCATCTTTTTCTAGCCTATCTAGTTCCTGTTCGATTTTTATTTTCATAGCGTACGGTACTGGTCTTGGTTTAAAATATACTGGTTTTGAGTTTTCTTTCAGGTAATAATGTCCTCGTACCGTGGGTATTTCCCCAATTGGACCTATGAAAATGGATTCATATTTCTTAATAAGCTCTTCTAACCCTGCATACGTTTCTTTCTTAGATATATTTCTTATTTCTGCCCAGTCTAATTTAATCTCTCTTAACCACTCCCTTCCAAAAATAGGGTCAACTTTACCATCAATTATGTAGAGTTTTCCTAGGAATGTCTGCCCCTTGAACTGGCATTCCACCAAGGCCATCCCTACAGGCTTAATTCTTTCACCCGTATATGTTTTTAATACGACCCCTGTTTTGTGTAAGTTATTTTTTATATTAAGTCGAGTCCAGTCTTCAAGAGATAACGTGCTTAGTGCTGCACCTGTATCCAGTTCCATAGTTGTCGGTCTACTATTTATGGTGATGTCAATTAAAAATCTGTCTGTTATGTTACCTGAGACCGTGTTGATTTCATACGGTTCATCCTCGTTACTGCTTTCCTCGTTGATTTCATTTACTTTCGCTGGCCCCTCCGTCTTTTTCAAGCAACATGATTTTTCCAGGTGCCCTTTCTTTTTGCAGTGTCTACAAATAGTGTTTTTAAAAGGACACTTATCTGCCCGATGTTCTACAGAACTACACCGATAACACTTCCCTTTTAACTTCTTAAAACATTCATTTATAGTAAGGGTTTTATTTTTATTTTCTTCCTTTTCGTTATTTATTTTTTTCTTTATTTGTAATGCAAGGCCTTCATTTTTCACACTCATTTTAACCGACTCAATTTTCGCCGATTCCATCGTGCTAGCTACACCCACTAGATCACTAAAGTCACTCTCGCTTTTCATTTGAAGTAACTTTGCTCTCACCTCAACATCCGATATTCCTCTAATAAATTGTAATTTTAAGAATAATTCCGAAACTGATCGTTTACACAAACAATTAAAATTACAGTCAGAGCCAAGTTTTCGTAACTCTGCCGCGTAGCTGATGACTGCTTCATTCTGATTCTGCAAACGAGAAATAAACTTATGTTGTCGTGTCCATATACTCGGTTTAGGGTCTAAGTGATTACTTAAAATGTTTGACAACTCTTCAAATTGTTTTTCCCTAGGATCGTCGGGCGCGCAAAGCTCATACGTAATTTGGTGTAATTTTGGATTAAGGGCATTTAAAAAAGTTAATACTTTCATTTTAGGTGTAACCTCACCTTTTATTTCTAAATAGTTTTCGAATCGCGTAATAAAATTTCCAAATGCCTCTTCCTCTTGAAATTGGGTAAACGGTAAATTTATTCCTGAAGTCTCACCTTTACTTACTACCTTATTAGTCCTGGCAGACTCATCATGTTCTTTTATCAATTTTATTATTGCCGCCCTTCCTTGGAAGTACGATTTTTCTATTAGAATAAAATCTTTCTCATCCTTTGACAACAGCCTATCATTCAGTGGGAGGTCCAGTATCTCTTCTTGTAAGTTCGCGATCTTTTCCCACAATTGTTCAAGAAATGTCTCTCGAGCTTTTACTTCTGAAATTGCTATATCTTTATTTTCTAAAAAATCATTTATGCGGTTTATTTGTTTACTTACTCCCGTGCGCAGTTTTATCAGCTTCGCGTATTTTTCGATCTGCTCTTCGTCTGCGTCGCGGTTCTTTCCTCGCCTCGTCGCCATTGAAGTATATGAGACTAATTAAAACACTATTATATTTCATAAATAAACTGTGGTCACACATCAACTCAAATTATACATATAACAAAACCAAAACAAAACAATGACATGACAGCGACATGTCAATTTGCATCGGACAAACGCCGTAACTCTTAGAATTTTATTCCTAATAAACTAATACATTTTTTAAAATTTATTCATAAAATTTATTTTTTGCTTTATTATATATTATTTTTGCTATAGATACTATAATTTTTTGCATTTATTATAAAAATATGGGTGACGAAGCTAAAAGATTACTCCTTAATAAACTGGAAAAGAAGAAAAGTATGTACTTTCTTTCATCGTGCACAACATATGTTCCATTAAATTCCTAATTTACAAACGCAAAAATCTGCACGGTCAATTTCTTTTTACATTTTCATGTCTATACTTTGGCACATAAACTCGATAAGCTTTACCAAAAAACGACACGAAAAAGCGTTACACAAGCATTACCAAAAAACGGCATCAAAAAGCGTTACATAAAAATGTCTCACTGTCTTGCAGACTCGTATGCAAGCAATTTTTATTTAAATTTTTGCACTTTCTCAGCGTTTTTTGATTACTTATTTATAGTAATTCCTTCAGGTATTTCTATATTATTTCTAAAAATGGGTAGAAAGTGTGCTGTTCCTGGCTGTAGCTCTGTTGTCAGTGTTGGGTAAGTATTTATAGTTTAATTGCAAAATATTGATTTTACTTATAAATTAGAAAATTGGTTGTGTTGACCGATATTTTGTGGTAATCGAACATGATGATAATTAACTCTTGAATAAATTACACGTTTTTCAAGTTAAAATATATATATATTTTTGTCTAACCACAATTAACATAAATATAACAATCAGACGATCGTTTCAGTCTTTCGACTATTTTCAGTGAATCGTATATATAGACTGAGTAAAGAAAAAACAAGGGTTACAAAGTACAAAGTATAAAGATGTATCTGTTCAATTAGTTCATTGTTACGGATCCTAGATCCTAGCTTTAGTTTACTTCATTTATTGTATGTAATTTTTTTGGGAGTCCTTCTCACAGGTCATACCAGATGTGTACCCCCACCAACAGATACATCTTTATACTTTGTAACCCTTGTTTTTTCTTTACTCAGTCTATATATACGATTCACTGAAGATAGTTGAAAGACTGAAACGATCGTCTGATTGTTATATTTATGTCAATTTTCAATGGCCGCTTCATTTTAAATGGTGCTCCGGTCATTTTCTGAAGAAAAACAACCCTCCTGCATATAGCCCAGGTGGAGGTCCAAATCCAAGTAAAAAAAACCAACCTATAAGGAGTAGACCCTGGTCTCTACTGATTAGCCACGCTAAGATTATCCATATCCCTATCTATTAATGCCTCTAAACTTTCTTTGGATGAATTTCTGTTAACTTAAAGTGTTCATTAACATACTTGAATGATATTTTCTTTCAGATTTCCCCATCCTTCTAAGGATGTACTTAATAGATTTACTTCATGGCTGATCGCGATAAGAAGTGATGATCTTGCGCAAATGACACCGATGGATGTCTAACTTTCTAAGAGGATATGCAGAAGGCATTTTAGTGTGGATGCGTTCGTCCAAGGATCAACTACGTTAAAAAGAAGCGCAATTCCTTCTTTACTGCTACCGGGTTAGTATTTAATGTTTGTTTATTAATCTTGATTAGTAAACTTACTAATGAAACTCTAAGTAGTAGGAGAAAGGGGATATATTATATTGCTCAGAGTGATTAAATTGTTTTCTTTAATTATTAATACTTATGCCTGTTTACATATTATGTACACATGAGTTCTTAGCCAATTAGCTCTCTTTGGACTTATTTGTATCTCTTAAATTAATTGTAATAAATTATTGCAGTATTTGTGAAATCTCAAATTATGCAATGTCCTTCATTGTTTATTGTTGTTCAAACTTATCAACTTGTTAGTTTTTGCAATTGAAGCTTGATTAAACGTTGTTTAGGTTGTGGAGTGAAAGCCTCCCTAACTTTTAATGTTTGGTTTCGCACATTTGATTTCAAATATAACTGTGTGCTAACATGATTTATTTTGATTTTAGAAGCTCGTAATGAGTTGGCGTCTCCCAGTAAAGACTCCGATTGTCTTGATATGTCACAACCTAGCTCTGATAGGTTACTTTCACAATCTTCAGGTTCTTAAACTCGTTTTACTATTAACTTGTCATTATTTTTTATCTTAATTTTGTAAAATTATTTTTACTATCTCATTTCATTCTTCAATATCAGGTAGTTTAGAGAGTTTCGGGAGATTCTCCGACATTCAACCTCCTCCAAGTGAATTAGTATATCTGTCTGTTGGTAGTGATACTGTTAAAACTGTAATAACTTCGACTCCCACTAGTTCAGGTATTTATTTCCAAGAATTAATTTTGTAAAGTATTATTATGCATATTGGAACGGTTGTGGTTATTTATTTAGGTTTGGAAATTCTGAAAATATACTTTTTAAGTTGACTCTATAAGTTGCTTAAAATGTTTTTACTCAAATTTTTAAGTTACGCTTGAGGAGTTGTACACAGGTTAATCAATGTAACTTACAATATTTGATGTAAGCATAAAAAGAATGTTTGTGCTCATGGTTTAATCTTGTTGATACGTGTTACAGCAAGGTGACTAAACATATTTATTTCTAGTCATCATTTGATTTGATTTAACTTATCATGTTAATGTGTATTATTTTTCAGAGAGTGTAAGGGACGGAGGGCCGACAGGTCAGCAGATAGAAATGCCATGTCTCAGTAGTCAGTCCTCTTCTTTAGGTATAACAGTTGAATTTACAATTATGAGAACTTACGATCTATCGATGTTAAATATTATTTTTGGCTTTCACTGCTGTATTTAAAATTTGATAATTTTCTTAATGTTATATTAACTCTTATAATGATAAATTTCCTTTAAAAAAATAGTGCATTTATAACTGTTTCTAACGAGATATTATATGTTTTATAGAGGGGTCATCTGAAGTCTTTGCTTGGCCGTTAACAGTTGAAAAAGGAGCTCATTTAGTTGCTAGTCAATCTTCAAATATAGGTGAGTTAGATCTTATAAACAATGCTGTTTCCAGGTATTTATTAAGCAGGTTACAGCTAGAGTGAGAGCGAGAGTGGTGCCATCTCTTAGTGAAGAGGTGAACTATATAAAACAAAGTTACAATTCTAACATACGTGTATTATTTAGTATACATATTGGAAATTGGCATGTTCTGAGGAGGCCTACAAGAGAGGAAGTAAAATAAAAGGAACATTGCTTTCAATTTAGGAGTTGAGCTCCAAATGGTAAAGCACCAATATCGCCTTTATATTTGATTTTCAGGAATTTATTTTATTTCCAATAATGGATTTAAAAGTTTGTTTTTATAATTTGGGTAGTAAATAAAGAACAACTTTTTAACTCTACTTGTCATCATCTATATATATAAAACTAAGAGTGACAGTGACTGATCATCAAAAATTCTCCTACTTCCCATTGACCTAGAGATTTGAAATTTGGTACATAGATAGAGTGTACCATAAATAGATAAGTGCGGCCATTTTGATTTCGATATGTGTCCGCCATATTGAATTATAGCCACCATCTTGGATTTTTTCATCAGTAATTCTCCTACTTCCCATTGACCTAGAGATTTGAAATTTGGTACATAGGTAGAGTGTACCATAAATAGAAAAGTTCAGGTGTTTTGATTTCGATATATAGCCGCCATTTTGAATTATAGCCGCCATCTTGGATTTTTTCATCAGTAATTCTCCTACTTCCCATTGACCTAGAGATTTGAAATTTGGTACATAGGTAGAGTGTACCATAAATAGATAAGTACGGCCATTTTGCGTTCGATATATGGCCACCATATTGAATTATAGCCGCCATCTTGGATTTATTCACATTCTATTATCTCAGCTTCCAGTGGACCTAGAGATCTGAAATTTTGTACATAGACCTATGGTAGCTAAAGAAGAAAATTAAAGGTACTTTCACTTCAACATATGGCCGCCATCTTGGATTTAATCAGATACTATTATCTTAGCTTCCAGTGGATTTAAAGATCTTAAATTTGTTACATAGACTTATTGTAACTAAAATTGAAAATTGAATGTAGAATAAAATTAAATAATTGAATGCAGGATAAAATAGAATAATTGAAAATGCATAAAAAAATAATATAACCTACTTTTCCTAAAATACGAAATTATGTAACAATAAAGATATATTAATTATTATTTACACACAGCGCCAACTTCTAGACGGATAAGGTGCGCGAAGCGCACCGATCCGGCTAGTTAATGTATAATTTTATTATTTTAAGCACAAATTAGAGAGACATTTTAGAGTAAGTTTAAAAATATAGAAATTAGTGACAACTTGATTCTTCTTCTTTATATCAAAATAATGAATATGCTCTAGCTAGTTTACTTTTGATAATTGTTAAATTTAGGGGCAAACATTTTAATATTTATGTCTTTTGTTTTTCATTTAATCAAGTTGTAAGAAACTTTGATATTGAGTTACGTTAATATGCCTTGTACTCAAATATTTGTTTTTCTCCTTTTTTCAGAAAGAAAAAAGATTGTTCGCAAGCAGACTCATAAGAAAGAAACACGTAAGTTTGTTGTGTATATCTACTACTTAGGCTTTGATTTGTTAAAGCCATATCTTTAAAAATCAACTACAACACTATAAAATTTGTGTGAATCCAGGCCACAATGTACTTCTATGTAAATATTGCTTATGAGCCTTGAATCAAATATCCAAGAAATAATATTAATAATAACATTAATTAATAAATCAAAAATATAGATTGAGGAAAATAAGGGTTGATAATGTGTGTCCTCTCTTGGAAATGGAAAATTAAACTGCTTACGCTTATTGCTCAAACTTTGATTTTTTTTTTTTTTTTTTTTTTTTTTTTTTTTTCAGTTGCAAAAACTTAAAAAGCCATAATATGAATGGAATAATATTTGAGAGAAAGAGCTTAAATTTATTTATTTTCCTATTTTGTTTCAGGACGAGTGAATATTCTAAAGGATGTAGGAGCTCGTTATGCATCCGACCTAACTCCTAAGGCTAAATACCTTTTCAAACAGACACAACTTTTAAGGAGGAAAATCCACACTTCCTCTAAGAAGCTTTGTGTTTTTAAGAAAAGATTAAATTTTGCCGAGAGTTATCTCAAATCAGGTCTTTCAAAAAAAATTTCTGACCTGCCCCCTCCTGTAGCTGCATTCCTACGGTGCCAAGGCTGGTAAGAAAAACAAAGGTCACAGGTTTACATTAGATGACAAAATTTTGTCATTGTCCCTTTTAAAAATAAGTGGGAGAGCATGCAATTTCTTGTCCAATTTGTTTGTTTTGCCATCTCGGAGGACACTTGTAAGACTTTTATCGTCATTGTCATTTCAACCTGGCATCAATGATAACATGTTTAATCATCTGTCTGTGATAGTTGAGAACTAATTGTCTGAGATGGACAAGCTTTGTGACCTTTTTGATGAAATGGGTTTGACACCCCACCTCGAATACAATGTCCATAATGACATTATTGAAGGGTTTGGAGATTTAGGAGGTGGCAAGCGGTGCGAAGAATTTGCCAATAAAGCCCTCGTTTTTATGGTTAGCGGTTTAAGTGGTATTACCGGATGACAAAATCGGAATTCTAAGGAAAATATTCGGAGCAGTTTGCGTGAATGGTGTTTGGAGATTCTGCACTAATCAAGTGATAGGTTTATACGATCAACCAGACATAGTCAGTTTTATAAAATCAGGACGAGTTCGATGGCTAGGACATGTGGTACACATGGAGGAAAGCAGAGTGCCTAAAAGGATGATGGATGGAAGAGGATGTCGAAGGCGAACTGAGGAGGTTGGGCGTTCGCTCCTGGAGGAGACGTGCGCAGGATAGGGAGAAGTGGCGAGGCTATGTTTTGGCCCTTCACGGGCCGCAGCGCCGAGGAGTAAGTAAGTAAATTATTAGTTTTAAAGCCAGCTTAAGTCTGCAGTTAATAGTCCTGTAAAAAATCTTTCGCATGGACTAGTCTCGAACCTCCGACCCTTAGATTACCAGGCAAACGCTGTAGCCACAATCCTACCGAAACATGTCATTTCCAGACACAGAATTGGTATATAAGCGTAATATAATATAAATAAATGTTGTTTTCGTGTGTTTTCTTTATCTTGAAACTAACAAATCCTCATTTCAATGAATATATTATGTATATAAGTGGAGCAATTTGATTTGACATACGAGTAAAATTGAGTTACGTGCTTCTTCTAGGAATGATTTAAACTCTTAAATAGATATATGACACAATTTTATAATTATATTATATTAATATATGGGAGGGAACATAAAATCAGCTGTTTTTGATTAATTACATACTTGTCTTCCTTACAGAGCGAACAGTGGCGTAGCAAGGGCATTTATATAGGCATTTGAAATGCACATATGTTATTTCCTTATGATCGTAAAAAAAAATGAAAAATTGATTCAGTAAGAATGAATTATTACCAACGCTAGATTCTGAAAAGTTTTATTATTTATTAGTTAACAATTTCCATTGTGCAATTGTCACACAATGGAGAAAAAGACAAGTATCGAAGTGCTGCCCACTAGAGAACGAAAAAAGCAAATAAACCACCAAAAACTACTTCAGAAAGAATTAGAGAGTTTCGAGCCATGCAGAACGCGTTAAAGGAACGCGGCAGACGACACAACCTTTCAACTACCCCAATTGTAATGGATGCATCGATGATGTCGTTAGGTGAAGACACAGTAAGTGGTATGGAGAATTTAAATACCAAGAACACACAGAAGTACATCCAGAAGTACACATACAGAAGTGACATCCACAAGTGAAAAAACCCGTTGTATAAGAGATTAACGAAGTGAACATAATACAGTTGAACCATCGACAAAAGGAATATACCTACCAGTGTATACACAAAATTTAAATTCTTTCAAGCTGCTCATCGCAAATTTGATAAACAATTCTACAACAATCAGGTAGGTACAGTGTGTTTCATATGTGATCGAATATGGTTAGAAAATGATGTAAAGCCTGTTGAGTTGATCCTAAATACGAGCAACTTTTACGTACTGCGTTTCCAGCCATTGTCATTGGAGATGTAATAGCGTGACACACATGCCGAAATGCTCTTGCTTGAATTACCATTCCATTGTTATCAAAGGCAAATGGTTTTGTCTACCCAGATTTGCCTTGTGAGCTACCAAAATTAGATTTAGTTTCTGAGAGGTAATTTCCCCCAGAATACCATTTATGCAAATTCGATGTTTGTGACATCTACATGGTCAACATAGGATTAATGGGCAAATTATTAATGTTCCAGTGTCTGTAAATTCGACGGTGAATCATTTGCCAAGAGACATAGATGATGATCATCTTTGGGGAGCCAGCGTGGCTAAGGGTCTTAAGGCGCTCGCTCAGCTATCAATACGTCGAGGCGACTCGAGGTCGAGGGTTCGATCCCGTGCCATGATACTCTGAATTGCATCTATGAATCGCGGACGATGCAGGGCGAGGGACACCCCCTATGGGGCACTTCCCCGCGCTTATATAGCTTACTAATGACCACACCACACTCGCTTCGGCGGTACAATGTACAAATGTATGATGTGTGAAGTAGCTGGAACTCTCCACCACGAGGCATATAAAGGGCCTAAAAGATGGCCTAATTGCAAGATTCGAACAAGTGGTTTGTCCTACACGTTCTAGTAGAAAGTATTAGACTACTACTACTACTAGATGATGATCATTGTATTAATGTCCACATAAAAAAAGAATAATACAGAGATCAACTTATTTCATTGGTTTAGTGAGAAAAAGAACTATAAGAATATGGTTAACATATTTAATCCAAACTCCTCTTTATAGACTGTATGACATTACAGTTGATAATGCTTTCTTTGATGATCAGAATTTCAATGAAAATTCCATCCGACGAAATAAGTGAAGATATACCAATGGAAGAAAGTCTCACAGCACAAAAACAAACACTCCTATGGAATGAGGACAAATATCTTTGCATTTCTCCAGGAGAAGGACATATACCAAGCAGTTTACTTATCGATGAACATGCAGAGGAATTATCATTTCCAGCTATTTATTTAGGACAATTCAGAGTGTTTCCGGATGGAGTACATTTGACTCCGTTCATGATGGCCACGAGTGAGCTTAGACGTTCAGATCGACGCGGAGTAACTCCATATCATCTTTTATACATGGCGATGAAAATAATGAGATTGAGAGTAAGAGATTCATTGACCATTGCTTTAAATAATGTTGGGAAAGATACTAATATCACTAGTGCGCAAATTCAATCAGAAGAATACATTAACTCCTGTATCGACAGTAATCTTCGCTCCATACCCAATTCGACATGGTATTGGGCGGAACGTAAAAGCGATTTGTTTGCAATGATTCGGTAACTAGAAAAACCAACCATCTTTTTAACACTAAGCGCCAATGAAATCGGCCGAATTCCTTTACTTCAAACGCTATATAAATTCAAAAATGATGGTGGCGAGTTTTCAGAACAACAAGAAGCTAACCCAAATTTCATTCAAAAAGGTACTTTGATAAATGAAGATGGAGTGATCTGTGCCATTTGTCAATGTACTAATAAACATTTTACAATCAAAGGAAATTTGCTTATTTGGAACATATCGTGCGGTGCATTACTTCAAGCGTATTGAGTTCCAACATCGTGGTCGTCCACACGCTCACATTTTGCTATGGCTTGACAATGCTCCGAAAGATCCGCTTGGTGAGGATTATGCCTCTGCTATTAAAATGATTGATGAACTTATATCATTGTTAGCGAAAGAAGCATCTGGAAATATCAAGCTCCAAACACACAAGCATACCTTTATCTGTTAAAAAAAAAATAGTTGCCAACAAACCACAGAAATACCGATTCGAAGCGCCTTGCATACCTTATCGTACCACCACAATTGTCACACCCATGTCAAAAGAGGATCCTACATTTGAAAAAAAAATTATAACATCATAAAAATATAAGAAGAAATCTAGAGGAGGAAGATTATGAAGACATCAACTAATTTTTTGAAAAAAAAAAATATTAATTCTGATGAGCATTTACTTAAACATTCTACGAGCTGGAATTACTCGACCACGAGTGTTCTTAAAACGACTTCCTGCGGTAAAGTCCTGCATCTGTTCATTTTTAATATTCTTAAATCTAACACTGATATCCAATTCATCACTGAGGAGTATTCTTGTGTAACATACGTTGCAGAATATGTGAATAAGACAAATAGAGGAATGAGCAATTTGCAACGACATATTATTACGATTATGGATGAGCATCCAAAGTTCAAGGAAAATGAGTGTTGATATGCTCAACACAACGACGAAATATCCAGTAAAGAAGCTGCCTGGTACTTGTTGAGAGAGCCTATGTCAAAGAGTTCAGTTATAGCAGCTTACATACCAACAGTGTGGCCAGTGAAACGTCAACGAATTAGAAAAACTGCGCAGGAATTGAAAAACTTCATTGCGATGACGAGATCAACAGCGATGGAAAGAAAATTGGTTTGATAAATACAAAAAAATACCAAAAGAGCTAGAAAATGTAACTGCAGGCAAAGTCTCGAAAAGGAAGGAGGCACGAATAATACGCTACAGGAATTACGAGATGTCACAAGATATAAATGAATATAAAAGAGAAATTGTGTCATTGCACATCCCCTACCGGAACGAGGAAACAGAAATTCTTAAAGAAATGAAATTCATTGAAATGTACGAGAAAAATGAAAATCTGATCTTAGAGCGTCTAAAAGAACAGATATAGATATGCAAAAAATGGAAATTGTGAGACAACTGTGTCGTAAAAATGATGACTCTAATGCCAGACATTTGTGCTAAAAACAAGAATGGTACCACAATCCGAATTCTGTTGTAAACAACGATCTCAGACTTGCAATTCTGAACAAATTGGGCGCTATTGCCAGAAAGAAGGAGAATTTAATGGACAATGCCTCGTTCTACAATATAGTGCAACAGGCGAATGAAAAACAGAAGGAAATCTTAATGCATGTGATAGCTAATCTTCTATCAGAAAATTACACCTTTCCAAATATTTCTAACAGGGCCAGCTGGATGCGGCAAGACTTTCGTTACACGATTACATATGGAAATTTATAATCGTTACACGAATACAGATGGCTATTGCAACGCATATATAACTTGTGCATTAACTGGTAAAGCTGCAGTTGCAATTGATGGTTGATGGCACAACTGTTCACACTGCGCTCAAGATCACTCTCTCAAAAATCCTTCCATTATCCAACGAAGTGGTTCCACAATATCGAACATTATTTAAATTTGTTCAAGTACCGATCATTGATGAAGTGAGTATGATTGATGCTGAGCTACTCTCACATATTGATGCCAGATTGAAGCAGATTACTGGAAATTATGATAGTGAGTTTGGTGGAGTTGACGTAATTTTAATTTGAGATTAACGTCAGTTGCCACCCGTTAGAGCGACACCAATCTACAAGCAAATGAAAAACGTATGGAAGGTCCAACACTGTGGAGATCACTCATTTCTATGAGTTGAATCAAGTTATGAGACAGGCAGATCAAATGTTTTCATCTGTACTCACGAAGATTGGTAACGGCACGCTTTTAGAGCAAACAAAATTGGATTTAATTGAGTCCAGATTTGTATCCCTCGAAGAAGGTAACAGACTCTTCCCCGATGGGATTCGGCTGTTTCTCACCAATGATTCTGTCAATCAATTCAATCAGTATATCTTGAATTCAGTGGATGATAAAATTACATCTGTTGCAGAAGATTAATATACTGGTATATATCACATTAAGGAACAGCTCAACTTCGTACGTCAAAAACTTCATAAGATGTCTACAGAAACCTACCTGTATAACGAGGAGAGGGTAGATGTCCCTAACTTCAATTTTGATGTGCAATTTAAACCTCCAAATGTCAGAGCTGGAGTACGGAATTGGTAAAATTTGTGCAGCGAAATGTCAATTGGAAAATGGTCAGATAGTTATGATGGTGGCCATCTACATATCAAATAATTCCAATGTTTGGGATTGCCATATAGTCTATTTTTTTTATCTGATTTTATTTTAATAATATTTTATATCTTATTTAATACTTATATTTTTTTTTATATAGGAGGTTTCATTCCACCCCCTTTCTATAATTTATTGCTATTTATAGAATGTTTAGTTTTTTTTATATGTATTTTTTTTTTATCTTAGTTCTATTTCAATTGCCTATCTCCCCCCTTATACCAATGAGGGCCCTAGGTTTTAAAACCTTATATAAAAAAGTCTACTACCTTCCACTCCCACCCTCCTACACATATCAACCCTTCTCAAGACACACCACACCGGTCAGACGAACCAGTAGTCGGCTAGCCTTACAAGTGACACCCACGTACTCACTCACCTTGAACCCTGTCACGACCCTTGTGACCTACTCTGAGTCACTCCTGATGATGAGTCGTCCCTAGACGTCATCACCCTGTGATTTAGCAGAACTCTACCAACAGAAGAGCTCCTCAACGTTTTGCTGTTTATGTGGATTCATCTCAGCCCTCACATCAACGGAGTGAGACAACCATTAAGCCTCTACATATTTTTTATTATTTTATATTATTTCACCTTGTGGCAATTTCTTACTTCCTTAAGCCCTTTTTATAAATTCATTGAGCCCCTTTATTTTCTTAATCTTTTAATACTTTTTATGATTATATTATTATTTCAATTTTCCCTTTAATTATTATATGTTTAAACCAAAGGTTATTATCTCTAATTTTATATTACTTTTTCTTTACCTTAACAAAGCCAATTTACCCTTTATAATTTTTGTACTTTATTATTATTACATTACCATTACATCCACTATAAATGGTGTTTTGACTTTTATTTTCCTAGACCCTAGAGGTGGTCCTTTGTTATTCCTACCAGTGAAACTCCCATCTTTCGTGGCTGATAATAATCCGCCCAGCTTTGGTGCGGACTTATCAAAACGAGACATCCAAAGTTAATGATATCATTGTACTCATTCATGAAATCTTATTGGCCTACACGATAGAAGGTGCAGCTTTTTTGGAAAAAGATCTGGACAAAATGCCAATGATTATGAGTGGTGATTTCAACATCAACTTTAATTCAGACGAATTCTTGGACCAGACGGATGGGGATGGACCATGGTTGTTGGGGAGTGGACGCCGGTCTATTATGGCTGCATGCAGAGAATTAGTTAAGTTGCTCCGTATGCTATACATGATGCTCCTGTTCAAAGGCCAAGGTTCAACAATGTTCGTTGGCTTCCGTGGTTACAATTATAATGAAGTTCTAGGTCTTGTGATAAAGACCGCGTCTCAGAGGGTGTACGTCCTGACGTTTCGCTCCGACTGCGAGAAGCATCTTCAGGTTGACTGTTCACGAACACCCCTGAAGATGCTTCTAGCAGTAGGAACGAAACGTCAGGATGTACACCCTTCGAGACGCGGTCACCACTGGAAGACCTAGAACTTCATCGTAATGTCAACAATGTCAATTTTGTAATTTCAACTGGCCGCCATTTTGAAAAGGCGAAAGATAAAAAGCTCTGGTTTACAACAAATGTTTTCTTTTTTCAAGAGCTTTTCAAATATGTATCACAGTATAGGGGTTCCGATTTTAAATTTTAAAGTTGAATCCAATATGGCGGCAACCAAAATGGCGGGAAAATGGGTACCCACAAAAAAATATTTGTTTTATGCATGATGAAGATTGCAGCAAACCGCAGTTTGATATCTTAAATATTAACGGAGATAATTAGACGTTGCCCAACTTCTGCCACACTCTTTATATAGACGTGTGAGGAGTGCATACTGTTCGTTAAACTCTGTGAATCGAGATATCTCTAAACTGGTTACTCCTATGAATAAAAGTGATAATATCTTTTTTGTAGGAACTTTTCCAAGCTACAACATTAATATCATATGATTTTTCTGTAAGTGTGACCTAGGATAATCCAAATGACTTGGGATCAAGAGGAGTACCAGCCACCGATTTAATTGACTGTGCTCTTTGGTTTACCGGACCAGAGTGGGCTTTGTCCGAGCCTTCCTCCTGGCCAGCCAGTTCCAGTAGCCCTTCTTCCAACATACCGGAGCTTAAAGCCTCACCACCAAGAGCAGTTCTTGCAGCTGTTTGCGTCGATCCCCATTACTCAACCTTCTTCAGTCTCATTCCAGCTTAAGTAAGCTGCTTAGAGTGTTGGCTTACATTTTAAGATTTGTAGACCATTTAAAGGCCATCGCGTTGAAGCCAGCTACCACGAAAACCGTTCAACTTTGGGAAATTCGCCGAGCGACAGGTGTAGCAGTTAAGATTACTCAGCGTCAAGAGTTTCAATTCAATTCCGAAACACTTAGTTAGCTTACACCCTTTCCTGGATTACTCAGGAGTTCTGTTGGTAGGCGGTTGCCTCCGCAACTCCAATTTACCATATGCAACCCGACATCCAATGATATTACCTCCCAAAACTCATTTGACAAAACTCATCATCGACAAATATCATCGTCAGACTCTTCATGCCGGACCGTCACTTCTTTTAGCAGCCCTCCGATGGGATTTTTGGATTCCCAACGCACGCAACACAATAAGAGCAATTACTAGAAAGTGCGTCACCTGTCGAAAACATTATGCTAAACCCCTCCAACCTTCAATGGGAGATCTACCAGCCGCCCGTTTTCAGGACAACCATCCCTTCCTGCATGTTGGTGTAGATTATGCAGGTCCTTTCATCATACGGGACTCCCTGCGACGAAAGTCGTTAACCTCCAAGGCCTACCTATGCCTCTTTGTTTGTTTGAGCACCAAGGCATTGCATTTGGAGCTGGTGTCCTCTTTAAGTACAACATCCTTTCTAGCATGTTTCGACAGGTTTGTGGGTCGTCGTGGAAAGCCCGTTAAAATCTTCAGCTACAACGGCACTAACTTCATTGGAGCTGCGCATCAAATGAAGGATTTCTTTGCTTGGATCCGTTCCCAAGTTACTAAAGATGCTATTCAAGAGTATGTTGTCCAAAAGGATATTGAATGGTCGTTCATACCTCCCCGAGCGCCATTATTCGGAGAAATTTGGGAGGCAGGAGTCAAATCCGTAAAGCGATTGATGCGGAGTGTATACGGTGACAACGTTTTCACATTTGAGGAATTGGCAACGCTTTTGATCAACATCGAAGCCATCCTCAATTAACGTCCTTTGTGTCCTATGTCCAGTGATCCTCATGATCTTTCCTGTTTGACACCAGGACACTTTTTTATTGGGATGCCGCTTACATCAGTTCCCGAACCTTCTCTTTTCGACGTTTCCGAGAATAGGCTTACTCGTTGGCAGGCTGTTGCCAAGAAATCTCAGTATTTCTGGCAGCGGTTGTGACAGCTGAAATTTATAGAGACTATTTTAGTTAAAAGATAATAGTAGAACAGATAAATGAATAAAAAACTTAAACCTAAAACCTTAATCCTAAAAACCTAAATAATGAGTCGTGTTGTTTTTATTCTTGATCTTTTTTTTTTTTTTTTTTTTTTTTTTTTATAACCATTTTATTTTAAGAATATAACATTATAAAAATAAATAAACAATACATTAAAACATTTGTAATTAAATACCTATGTATAGCTTAAATTACATTTGTAACATGGTTACTTCTTACGGTAAGACAAAAGCCTGTGTTGTAAGAAGGAGTAGATAATTAATTCTCAATATGTTTAGTTTATAGAAAATCATATTGTTCTTTCATTATTAATTATTTTTATTTTGTATATTTAACTAACTAGTATGTTATTTGCAGTTGATATATTTATTGTATTATTTCTATTTTATTATTAAATTTATTTATTTATTTATTTTTTTTTTATTTTTTTTTTTTTTATTCCAGATAATGGATTATATAATGTTTAATTTTATTATTGAAGAGTTTGTGTAATTAGTGATATTTTCGGGTAGTTTGTTGTACATGGAAACACTGGTATATTTCCAGTATCTTTGTGCTGTTGTTGTTTTATATTTTGGTATTTGGTATTTTTGTTTATTATTGGATCTTGTAATATGATCATGTTTAAATATTAGTATGTTATGTGTTTTATTGCATAGCTTAATTATTGCAGCTAGTTGGTATAGTTTATCTAATTTTAATAACAAATGTTCTTTAAAGAGATAATCTGTAGGTTCTAGTCTATCTTTATGGAATATTATTCGTATTATTGATTTCTGGGCTCTTAACAGGGGGACAAGTGTGGTATAGGGGGCAGCTCCCCATGCTATGATTCCATATCTGAGTAAAGATTCAACCAAAGCATAATAAAGCATTTTAAGTTGATCTACATTTAGAAAGCCTCTAGTTGTTACAAATATATACATTAATTGCCTAACTCTTTTTGTAAGGAGAGCTATCTGAGGTTTCCAGCTAAGTGTCGAGTCTACTATAATTCCTAAATATTTTACAGAACATCTTATTTCTATTTTTGGGCTATATAATAAGAATTGTTATTTTAATAAGAGTTTATGTATTGAAGTTTATGCTTATTATTATTTACCTTTATATTGAGAGAGAGATTAAAGTGCTATCGGTGGAACGAGTGTTTTGTTTTGAGTGACCGAGAGATAACAAGCGGGGGAGACACGTGTGTGAGAGAGACACGGGAGTCAGTCGAGGCCTAGCCTAGAAGCTGGAGAGACGTCACGCATTAGCGGATCCCGACGGCTCTGACAGCAGCTACGCTCGTACTCACTCACGTATTTTTGCAAGCCGCTCTTAAGAGAGGATCGCTGATGGTCTTACGCCTCTTCTCTTCACACCGGAATCAGCTAAGCTAGATTTAAGTCATTTAGTTTTAGTATGGAATAAGTGAGACTCTGGACACTTTTGTGCGTAATAGATTTAAGGCCCCTTTCCCAAATAGTTTATAAGTTTGTCTCACTTACTCGCCGGGTAGTTTTAAGTTAATTTAAGACTGCTGAATCCGTCAAGGATCTAGGTGCGACAGTACCCCTTAAGTGAAGATTAGGTGCCTTCAGGCCCGAGGAGCCACTTCTGGACCAGATAACATTCTGGTGAAGTGCTGAAAAGAGTTATCGTTTATTTATTTTTCTAATTAATTCGATAGGACTCACGAATTTAACGTTCGTTTTTTTTTTTATAATTTCTCTCTCTCTTTCTCTCAAATATTATTAATTATTATTATTGTATTCTGCCTATTCAATCTATTTTTATGGTTATGAAGAATTTACCTTATTTAAGTAAAGCCTCTTTTTTTTATAATTTAATTAATCTTTATTGTAAGTGAGAATCTGCCTTATTAAAGTGAAGACCCTTTTTTTATGATTTCCTTTTATTTTGATGTTAAGAACCTGCCTTATTCTAGTAAAGCCTTTATTATTATTTGATTGATCTATTAATTGTTTATCATTTAATTATAAAAAGACTATTATTCCAGAATTAAAATCAAAGTAAAACTTTCTTTTTTTTAAATATTTATGTCTAAAGATTAAATGGTTAATTTTTTTTTTAGATTGGTAAATATTTTTTTTTTAAATATATTTTTGTTTACCTTTTAAATTGGTAATTTTGATTAAATTAAAACTTAAGGCAGCGCAGATTTATTCTTTAAAATTTATTTCTCTTATTCAATTAAAACTGAATGTTTCTATATTTCTATGATCATTTTTGTTCTTATAATTATTATTTATTTATTTATTTTTTTCCTCTTTCAACGACTCATTATACCCTTATCCTATTATAACCCTAAACCACCCACCCCAAACTGACCTAGCTGGCAAAACTAAAGGTAACACGGTGGCGTCGTGAGTATTTAACCACGCTCCAGGAAAGGACGAAATGGCGAGCTGCAGGGTATAATCTCCAAGTAGGCGATCTTGTCTTGTTGAAAGATGATGGAGTTCCCAGGTTGCACTAGCCGTTGGGCAGAGTCCTCCGAGTCTTCCCGGGCAACGACGGCGTTGTACGAGTTGCTGAAGTTAAGACCAGCTCATCAGTTTTACGGAGACCCTGCAACAAACTTATTCCTTCATATTTTACGATTTTGGTAGTATTCATACTACGGAAAGATTAAATTTTAATTTGAATCAAATTATAATTATTAACAACTACGGGAAACAACCAGAGAAAAATACACTCCAGCGCTGGGATTTGAACCACAGGCCTCTATATTTCCAGTATAGCGCTCTACCAATAGAGGCCTGTGGTTCAAATCCCAGCGCTGGAGTGTATTTTTCTCTGGTTGTTTCCCGTAGTTGTTAATAATTATAATTTTATTCAAACTTATTCCGTTATTTCTTCCCCAATCCATTTCAGCACCTTCAAATCCTATTTGAAAATTTTCCTTGACGTAAATTTTGGTAGGCGGTATGTCGGGGCACTGACTATCCTATCCAAAATAATCCCTATCCTTATTCTTATTTATCATTATATTAAGCTTATTAACTATTCCCTTATATTTTATCATATATATCATACTATTTAATCTATTTTATCATGCAATCTTACCTTATCACTTAACCATTTACACTTGTATAGAATCACATTTTAACTTAGTTTAAACACATATATTGCCGATTCTTCCGCTGCATTTCTTCTTGAACACTTCTTACACTCTATTTTCATTTCTTCAATCATCAGTTTTATCATAATAGATTCAGGAGTAACAAGTAAACACCAGTTATTTACGAAAACCAACTGTTGCTTCAAGAACTTGTTTACATCTGAATCTATTCAGCATAACCTATCCATCTGTTAACCTTCTCATCACACCTTCCTAAACTCAGCGCCGGATGCACCATTACAAGCCACCTGATGTTTCTACAGTCGATATAACATCAAGCCCATCCAGTAGCTTACCACCACTGGAATAGCAGATCGATAGCAACAACTATCGATAGTACTATCGATCTATCGACATCCCGGGAGAGTGCACATCGAAGCTGTCAAGTGAACACCTGCCTTTGACACCTTCGTGAAGTTTTTCTTTATATATACAATACGTTGAGTGAATCATACATATTTCCAGTTTGAAGACCAGTGTAACATCCGGGTCAACCAACTGGAACAGAAGACTCCACACTTTACATTACCAGCTTAGTTAAAATTGCACAAAGCATGGTGTGCAGCAGGTAATGCTTCCACCTTCCTTTTACATAATTACCCATATTAATAAAACACCTTCACCATCCTACATTTCACCGTTACTAACAATAGATGTAAGTCAGTAGTTTAGTCTAACCCTTATTTGTTTGTTTCCCCCCTTTTTTTATATTCACAAGAAACCGATTTTGAGAACTCCTAAAAATTAAAAATTATTTGATTTTTTGAAAATTGTGCTGAACCTTTGAGGAGTAGAGATAAATGTATAAGGACAATAAAGTTTCTTCTTTAAAAGACCTTTAAAACAAAAAAAGGAAATTAAAAATCGAACCATTAGGAGATGAGATACAGAAACATTTAGTGCGTTATACGGCGGATAATGGCCGCCATCTTTAATGGCCGCCATTTTGGTGTTCTACGCGGATTTTGAAGTGGCTCCCTATCTAAAAAGTTACCTCTGGGCATCAACTATGACCACAGAAAGTGGCATATTCCAATCAAAAAGTGCAGCTTTCTTTGGTGTAACCCAACGTACTATAATTACTCCTTCATCTGAACCCTTTCCATCTGGCATCTCAACCCATACTAAGTCTCCTTCCTCAAATGTCCTATCTCTACGGGCTGTCTTATGATGATACGCTTTTTGTCTGCAAAGTTGGTCTGCGATGTCATCCTGTACACTTGGTTTCAATAAGTCCAGTCGAATTCGAATTCTACGCCCTAGCATCATCTCAGCTGGAGCCTGTCCGGTTGTTGAGTGTGGTGTATTTCTATAGTTGACCAAGAATGATTGTAATCTCCTCTCATGATCCTTTTCTTCCTTACTAGCTGACATGTTTGTACCATTCTCTCAGCTAAACCGTTAGATTTTGGATGGTACGGTGTGGTCCGAATATGTTTAATATTATTTTCATCACAAAACTCTTTGAATTGTCCGGAAGTGAAGGAGGGTCTATTATTTGTTACAACTGATCTCGGAACGCCAAATCTTGCGAATAAGCTCCTTAATTCTCTGCAAGTTTCTTCGCTTTTCATGGTCCTCATTGGTAAGATTTCAGTCCATTTTGTAAACGCGCCCACAAGTACAAGCCAATATCTATTTTGGAAAGGTCCTGCAAAATCAGCATGTAGTCGTCCCCATGGTTCACTTGGTGGAGTCCACAAAAAAAGTGGGACCTCTGGGTTTTTTGTTTCTATATTTTTGGCAAAGATAGCATTTCGTTACGAATCTCTCCGGATCCCGATCTATCCCAGGCCACCACACCAACATTCTTGCTTGTGATTTCATCCCTGCAATAGCTGTGTGACCCTCATGCAGAATTTTAGAAATGCTGTTTCTTAATACTGTGGGAATCACTATTCGGCCTTGCCATAGTAAGACTCCTTTCTCAAATGACAAGTGATCCATCCTATCTCGATATACCAACAGCTGTTCTTCTAGGTTTTTTTTCTCTGGCCACCCACATTCCATATACTTCCTCACTTTGATTATTTCGTTATCCTCTGATGTTTTCTTTTGTAATTCTTTCTTGGTAACTGCTATTTCTTCCAATCTCAAATGTAGCAAATGTCCTCCTTTTACTGAACCTAAATCTTCTACTTCTTCCAAACCTTTAACTGTAATCGGTAATCTCGATAGCGCATCTGCTGGTGCATTGTTATTTCCTGGTTGGTATACAAGCTCGTAGTTATAGTAGAGGACAGCACCAACCCCTACATCACTCGCTTCGGGTGCTAATACCAAAGGAAGTTCCGGTTTATAATGCACTAATGTGTCCGTCGATGTCAAAGTTTCTTTTAGTTTTTGAATTGTAGTCTCGTCCTCCTCTGACCATTACCACCTTACCCCTTTCCGTGTTAATCGATGTAATTGTGCACAGTGTCTGTAGGTGCCTAATAAACCTTGAATAGTAGTTCACTGCTCCCAGAAAAGAACGTAATTGAGCTACGTTGGTTGGACTTGGCATGTTCTTAATTGCTTCTACACGCTCCTGAGTAGGATGAACTCCTTCACTGTCTATACGATATCCCAAATACTTACTTAAGTCCTGTAAATTCCTTAGGTGGAACATAGGGCCGCAACAAGATTTTTCCACGACTCCCTGTCCCGGGCAATCTCCTTAACCTGGTTCCACGTCCTGCCAACCGCTCGTGCCTCTCTTTCTATAGTCCTTTTCCATGTTTCCCTGGGCTTTCCAGGTCTACGAGATCCCTGTGGGTTCCAATCTAGGACCTGCTTTGATATACAGCTGTCTCCTCTCCTAATAGTGTGGCCTACCCAACGCCACTTCCTTTCCTTTATTTCGAGGTTGACAGGTTGCTGCCGGGTTATCCTCCATAGCTCTTGGTTGGATATCTTCTCTGGCAACCATATCCTGAGGATATTCCGAAGACAACGATTCAGAGTTTCCTTGTTATGACCCCTGTTACCTTCCAGGACTCACAACCGTATAACAGGATAGATTTCACATTGGAACTGAAAATTCTTAGCTTAGTTGTGTTCTATAGTTGGGAAGAGCGCCATATGGGCCATAGCTGGGAGAATGCTGCTTGAGCTTTACGGATCCTTGAGTTGACATCCTCCTCAGCACCGCCTCCTCTGGAAATCATACTCCCTAAGTAACAGAAGGAGTAAACTTCTTTTATCACCTTTCCTTCAATAAACAGGGGCTCTTCGTTTCTATTGTTGACTCGCATCTCTTTGGTTTTTGAACCATTAATTTTTAGTCCAACTGTTTCTGCCTCAACTCTGAGGTCATTAAGTTTAGCTGCCATGTCCCTACAGCTTTGCACCAGGAGACAGAGGTCGTCAGCAAAGTCCAAGTCTTCTAGTCTCTGTCCGGGTCTCCATTGAAGCCCTTTACCTCTACTCATAGCCCTCCTCATGATTAAATCTAAAACCATTAGGAAAAGAATTGGAGAGAGCATGCACTCCTGTCTTACCCCGCAGCAGATACCAAAGGGCTCCGACAACTTGCCTCGGTGTACCACCTTATTACTACACCCCTCGTACATGCTTCTAACAATATTGATTATCTTCCTGGGGATGCCGAAGGTCATCATGGCTTCCCACATTTTATCCCTGTTAACACTGTCAAAAGCCTTCTCGAAATCTATAAAAAGCATGTACAAGGTGGCTCTATATTCGGAGAACTGTTCTACTATAATACGTAAGGTGTTAATCTGTTCAAGGCAGGACCTTCCAGCTCTAAAGCCGCTCTGTTCCCTCCTTAGCTTTCCATCCACTGCATCCCTTATCCGGTTCCCAAATATCCCAAATAGCCAATTGAATTTTTCATCCATCGGCACTTCTCTTTGTTTACCTTGAATCCTGCTAGAGACAACCTTCGTAATACCTCTTTCAAATTTTTCAAATGTTCTTTATTATTGTTCCCAGTAACAACAATATCATCAAGGTAACATGCTACTTGTTGCATATCTCCTAAAATACTATCCATAGTTCTTTGAAATATACCCGGTGCTGCCGAAATTCCAAAAGGTAACCTCTTATATGCAAAATATCATTTGTGTGTTGATATTACAAAATATTTCTTACAGTCCTGCCTCACCTCGATCTGAAGGTATGCGTCTCTTAAGTCTATACTTGTGAATTTTCTCCCTCCTCCCAGTTTAGCGGTGATCTCCTCAAATGTGGGTAGTGGGTGTCTATCTGTTGTCAGGCAACTGTTAAGTGTCGACGCTTTAAAATCAGCACACACTCTCATTTTACCGTTAGGTTTTACTACCACTACAATCGGAGATGCCCACTCCAATTGTGTAACTGATGATTCTTTCTACTTGATGGGTCTACTCGTTCAATGATACCCTCTTTAACCAGTCTGTTCAGTTCTTCTTCTACTGTCGGTCTGATTGCAAATGGGACTTGCCTAGGACGAAAGATTTTTGGCAAAGCCTCTTCTCTCACTTGAATTACCGCCTGATAGCCTTTAACTTTTCCTGTCCCATCTTCGAATAGGTTTCCGAATTCTTTAATTAACGAGTCAAGTTCTTCCTTGTTGCCAGCAATCTCTTCTTCATTCTGAAATTTTGGTTTCTCTTTGACTGAACATATTCTTATCCCCTTTGGCATCGGTAGATTGAATGCCAGTGACCAATTAAGGCCAAAAAGTGCGTATTCCGGGTCTTTAATCACATACACAATACACAGGTAGTTTTAACGTCTTTCCGTCCAAAGTCACTTCAACTTTTGTTTTCCCTAATGTTTTGATTGGTATTTCTGTATATGCGACAAGAGGTTTACACTGTTTTAAATAGGGTTTCCCCACTTGGTTCCATACTTGTTTAGTAATGACTGAATGTGAAGCCCCGGGATCGTACAACATTTCAAGTTGTTCCCCGTTAATTAATACGGTTATCATGGCTTTGGTTCCTTTAACCAATTCACCGATTTTCATTATCTCACTGTCAGATGATTCCGAGCTCGATTCTCCTCTAGATACAAATCTTGCTTGTTTATTCCCACTCTTTTTTGTTTTCGTCTCCCATATTACCTCAGCTCGCTTTGTAGAAATACATGTTCTTGCAAAATGGCCTACTTTTTTACAAGCTAGGCACTCTTTCCCTTGAGCTGGGCACGTTATTTTCTCTCCGTGTGATTTAAATTCACACTGTAGACAATCTACTCCCTTTCTTAATTTTATTTTTTTCCCTTTAAATTCATTCATGTTTTTATCTTTGTGACAGATGTCTGACGTTGAAGCTTTTTCCTGTTTGTTTATTTTTCGTGTATTCCCTCCCTGAGAATCGTTTGTTTCTCTCACGTAAGATTGGTGGTTCGAAGCCTGTTCGAGTGCTAAAGCTGTCCTAAGGACATCCGTCAACCGAGCATCAAAATTAGGATGTTGTTTGATAATCTCCTGCTGCCAACCATCATTATTTATCCCTATGACAATTGGTCTCGTAGTCTCTTGTCGAGAGATTGTCTGAACTCACATTGACTAGCGCAGCTTTTTAATTTAGCCACAAACTGTTTAACTGTATTATCTTGTGATCTGAAACATTTAGTAAATGCAACTCTTTCCGACAACACACAAACCTTCCTATCATAGAATTTGTTTAAGGTTTCGACTAACTCGTCGTACGGAACTTCTTTTATTTGTGTTGGGAAAAACTGATCTACCAGCATCTTAAAATGTTCTGGACCAATTCGAGCCAGAAGTAGTAATTGTTTGGTTGATTCTGAATCTAAACATGCTATTGTGCACTCCATTTCGAACCTTTGAATCCAATACCTCCAAGGCTCTTTTTCTGGTTCGAATTGGTCTATTTTAAAATTCAAAACTGATTTTCTTACCTCCCGTTCACGTCTAAACTGTTCCTCAGCAACATCGCTGTCTACTCCGTCGCTCCTTCTTCTGTTTGCTTTATTCTTTTTCCTCGTCGCCATTTATAATAAGTATAGAACTCCGATTCTTTCTAGCTCAAAACTCACTTTATTTCTAATCACAACAATGTCAAAGTCAAAGTATTTATTTACAAATCCTACAATATAGTAAACACATTATACTTTTTAACTCTGACAGCTAAGGAAAATCGAGAAAATAAATGGGATTTTGGCGGGTAATAGGTCGGGCAATGACCTATTAGCCGCCAAAATCTCAAGCTCTGATTCACTCTCCTCCCATTTTTTTTCTCGATTTTCCCAAGCTGTCAGAGTTAAAAAGTATAATGTGTTTACTATAGTCTTCACTAAAAAGAGAATATTTGAGGATTTCAAAGCCCCAAAACTATTTGGCCAGGATCTCGCATTGGCAAAGGAAGTGAAATATCTTGGAGTAACTTTTGACTCCAAATTATCCTGGAAACCACATTTAGACAAGGTAGTAGAAAAAGCCACGACTACTTTCTGGCAACTTAGACGAGCATTGGGGAAGACATGGGGACCGTTATTAGGCCCAAATCACTATGGGTCCGTTATTTGGTGGCCCAGAACAGAAGTAGCCAGCACGTCTAAGAGGCTAAGCAAGATTCAAAGGTTAGCCTGCAGGAGTATAACGAATGCGATGAGGACTGCACCAAAGGCGGCTCTAGAGGCTCTGGTAGGACTCTCTCCCCCCCCCCCCCCCCCCCCCTTCCTTCGTACATGGATTAAAGGAGAGGCCATTGCATCTTTTGTTAGACTTAGAGACAATGGTCAGTGGCAACGGGGTGTATACACTATGGGACACTTGGGTATACAAAGGTTGGCCGAATCCAAGATCCCACTTACAGGGGTTCGAATGAAAGGAATAGAACACCAGCTAGTGCTGAAGAGGAAATTCAAGGTAGAAATTCCATCACGAGCCAGATGGAAATTAGGAGAAATTAAATTTGAACAGGAAACTCTAGTGGCATATACTGATGGCTCTAAGAACGAAAAAGGTATGTCAGGGGCGGGACTCTACCTAAAAAGGTACGGCACCCAAGAGAGCTTCCTCCAAGGTTAGGGTGGGTCAAAACTTTTTTTTTTGGAAATCTAAAATCATGTAGTGATAAAAACTTGTTACTATGCTAGAAAAAAGATCCCAAAATTCGGGCTCATTTGAACAGCTGCTAGGTCGGGCCCCGTCGCTTTGAAGTTTGATGTGTGTGAAATTCTTATAAAATAGCGATGTTGTGGTGTTTCGTATTATTTTTTGGTGTTAAAATATATTCCGAGTGTAGTTTTACTGTTAAATATATTTTATAGACATTTAATGCTTGTGGAAACTACATAGTTTAAATAATTTAGTTGTTTAGTTTAGCCGGTAAGTGATGACATATATAATTTTTTCGAAAAAATTAGCATAAAATAAATTCCGCCGAAGCTAAATGCCAAGTTTAGGTAAAAGAAACTTAATATTTTCTTCATTTTTAGTTTATTTCGTAATCGTCATATGTATAGCTTATAAAAATCTAAACATTTAATTGAAATTGTGATATTAGTATTTTTTATGAAATTACATACATAGTCATTAAGTGGAAGAAAGCAGTACGTAATAGACGCCTCAATGCTAAACCACTACCAGTTTACTTATTATTTTTATTTTATAGAAAAACTAATAACATTTTTTCACAAATAATTTAAACGAGTGTATTTTATACTCCCTCCCTTGCCCCTTAACGAGAATTGGGGGGAGGGGGAGCCATATTCAGTAAGGTGCCCAAATCTGATCTTGGGTAATTTTTTGCGAAGAAGATAAAACAGCAAAAATGTCTCTATATTATTTAGCTTACCTCTGTATAATATTTTATGTGAAATATTATGTGCAGGTAGAAACAAAAAGCGCTTAATGAATTCCCAAACTAAATTATGGTGCCGTGAACCATACTCTTGTCCCTTACCATACTCTCACTGAGTATCAATAATACGTTAATAATAATAGACCAAGCATTTATTTTTTAATTATATTACTTTATTAACTTAAGTAAACCTCCCAAGCGAGCTCAATCCGAACTAAAGTGATAACAGCACGATCACGTGGTCACTGGTCCTTGTCTATTCGTCTATTCCTTGTCCTTCCGTCCCCACAGACGCTTGTCAACAAATCCTTATCAGTAGCATTTATTTGATACCTCACTCAAAGAAGATTGCTGTAGGTTATTTAGCAACTGTTACATGTTTATTAACAACGTTACTGCCTTTAGAAAATTAATAAGGTTAACAACAAACAAAAGTACATATTTTTAAAGAAATTGTATTTATAATAAAAATATTAAATGTCGTGAGAAAATATCACGTATTCTTGTCAGCTGATATCTGATAAATTTCGAGTTTTTATTGAGATATCGATATTGTTTTACCAAACTGCCGCTTGGAAGTGTTATTTACGGGGGAGAGCATATTAAACCACTTCTTGATACTCTGATTATACATATAGTATTGTTCCGTCTGAGGTTTAAACGATCTTTCAGCTTTCAGAGACTTAAAACATTTGAGTGTATTGATACCTTTGTACCCTCGTTGGGGGAAATATTTGTGTAGCAGTTGCATTTATCGATGTCAGAAGATTATATTGCATTTAAAATAATTGATAAATTATGTTTTCTTTAATTAATAATTAACTTTTGAGTATCTTATTTAAAAATAAATTGCTATTTAAAATAGAAATATTACAAATGCTTTATTTTTTAAAAAAATATGGCCTTTCAGCACACTCATGTAAAAATGTTCATAGGTAATTTAAAATACATAGTTTTATTTTAATAATCAATTTACAAAAAAAAAAAATAGACTGCCAATAAGTGTGGCACATAGCTTCCTCGCATCCAATCATGTACTTTATTGTTATACTAACATTCAAATTATTGTAGAAATTTCTTGAGAAATCTGGCCTTTTATAGGGTTTTAATTTTTTTTAACTTTTATTATATATTAATATAATAAAAATAAAAACTTCCACTCTTCTTTAAAAATTGCTATATTTCGCCATCACATTATGGCTTCTTCAGGCTTATAAATTCCCTCTCATATGAGTCTTCTTTTGTAAAAAGTTTTCTTTTAATAATTCTAAATGTAACATTACACATTGTCACTGTACATATGAAAACTGGGAACTTAATAAAACCATATATATATATATATATATATATATATATATATATATATATATATATATATATATATATATATATATATATATATATTAGTATCACATAGCACTACTACTTACTACGTATTTAAAATAAAAATCTTCCTGAATCCTCCCTGTTTAAATTCCAGGGAGAGACTGTAACCACCTCTAACCATAAACGACCAATACTTGTTTATAAAAGTTATAAACTTATCCTCAAAACTCGTCTCAGTGTGGGAACGCTGCAGTTTATCCCATTCCATCATAATACAGCCATAAGTAAGGACCTCCTCACGATTAAGAATGGCGTGAATGTGACACAGATTCGTTATGACATAAATAAAAGCCTAAAATTATGAGGGAAGGCAAATCGAGATTTATTTTTATAAGAGTGATCGCGGTGAGAATGTACACTGTAACAGGTATGGCAGCGAGAAATAAATTATAAATCACCGTCCACTCTTAAAAACGACCCGGATAAATATACGTTTTTGTTAATTTTTTATTAAAAAAATTCGTGGAATGGTTCATGAGGAATCTTTAAGTCCCACCCAAAAAATGTGTATACTCGGTCACTTAAATAGTTATTTAAATTTTCTAACATTTTACACGAATATTTCTCCATGGAGTCGGGTTTCCAAGTCTTTTTACCTTATACCTTGTTGTCATCGTCAATTTATTGTTACTGCGGAATTTTCTTTACTTATTTAGTATCAATAATTTAACTCAATGATGCAAAAATTGAATACTGGTTTTTAACAAACTAATAAGTTTCTAACTCATTTATGTATAAGGGTCATTTTCAAATAAAATGTACCTTTAGGGAAATCAATGTGGCTACTTTATAGAAAATTAAATTAAGCCTTAGACATGATAATATTGATTATTCTGACACATCAGGGACTTAGGATGACATTTTCGTTCAAGAACAGTCAGTTTTCAAATTTGTTTACATATATATGAACATATATACATAAAAAATCACATTTTTGTCGTAATGAGGGTTACTATCATAAAAACGGTATTTTTTTAGATTTTGTTTCTCTGTTTTTATGAAACGTTACTAAATTGTATATATGATGTAAATATTCTCTTTCATCCCACCAGAAATATTTTTTAGACCTAAAATATTTGTAGTTTTTTAAAAAAAAGTAATGAGTGTTACATTTATTATCTTTTAATGTTTCCTCAAAGCTTCAAAAATGTAAAGGATACGTTTTCAGTGCATTGTAATAAAAGTTTTTATTATAAAGAAGAAGAAAAAATAATTTTTCTTTATTAAAAAAATAGTTGTACACGGCTACCCATAAGAATTGGTTGTTATTCAAGTAACACTCATTACATTATGGTAACACTCATTACACATTTATATATTGGACCTAGAAAAAATTAAATTTTAACACAAACTTTTTTTTTTTTTTTTTAATCAATTTCTTTATTGGCAAAAGTTAACATTAATAAGGGTAACTGCAGCCATTTTAAATAATGATGTTAATTGGACAACAATTTGTGGGTAAACACAAACTTTAAACATTAAACTTTTATTTACAATTTTTGTTTACATGCGGCAAATTTATTTTTTGTAAAAACATTAAACTCAATCATTTTTTTTTTTTTTTAAGTTTTAAAATATACAGTATTGTAGAACTAACGGAATAGTAACACTCATTAGAGGTAACACTCATTACATTTTTAACTTTAAAAAATCTTTCCTCAGAAACTATGTTTCTTAATTAAACTAATTTAATGTGTACTGATTATATTAATTAATAACATAAATAAATGTTGATTACAACTACAAAAAATGATGGTAACACTCATTACTATGAATAAAAATACTCACCATTTTTTTTTAGTGAAATATTAATTGTAGAGAAGAATTAAGTGCTATCAATCCAAAAAGTCGTTGATTACTGACTTAAATGTCTTCTTAACATAAACAAACCCTAACCCCTCCTTCTTTCTTTCATACTCACCCTCTAATTCTGCCAACTCTTATCGGTAACACCCATTACAAAACCCTTGGGACATACATATAAATATATTTGTTTCGTTTTGTACTAAAGTTTTATTTTTTCCAATCCCATTTATATAAACTTGGATATTTTATTGGTTAAAAAAAATATATAATGAAAAAAAAACGTATGAAAAAAATGAATAAAAATCACATTACATGTTATCAAAACTACTGTGGGGCTGTGGGACGTAACACTCATTACAGTTTTTAACATCAAAATTTTTTGAATCAAGAAATTTTCACCTTATAAGCCATAAAATGACCCTGATTAACACAATAGTAGACAGTCATCTGATCAATAAACCTAAAGGTTTTTTATTTTTCATTAATAAAAAATTGTAAAATCTTGGGACAGAAAAGGTACATTTTATTTGAAAATGACCCATAAAGAAAAAGTAAAATAATGATTCATAAATTATTCGGATATAAATAATGAGAGATAACACGCTACAACCTCATCACTTTTTAGTTTCAATTTTTGACAATTATCTCATAAATTAATTACAGTTTAATATGGTTTTAATTAGTTGGTCTAAGAAATCCGTTTAATGTAGTATATAATATGTTTTTTATCTATTTATATATTGTAGGTGGATCCTTTTTCGGGTAAAATAATAAGTCGTTTACACTTGATTTGGTGTTGGCAACGTTTCGACCTTACCGGTCATTCTCGAGCCTAAAAGCAACATTTATTTTTTTAAAAAATAATTTATAAAAAACATATAGGTTACATACACTATAATAAATCTTTCTCTATAATTTCATTTTAAACATCACGTTATCACATTTATTCTATCTTAATTTAATATTGTAATATACCTGGTTGATAAATCTTTTGTTATGTGTTACATGTCCTATTAAGAGTCAAAATTGTCAAAAACTAGTTTCACAAAACCTCTTTGTGTCGTCATATCCATCTATAATAAGACATCATTAATTAACAATCTCAATTTTAAAAAAACGTATTCTATAACATAGTTAATATGGTAAGTGTGAAAATAAAAATATTGCAGCTGTAATTACCATCGTACTTGATGATTTTGTTATCATTTTGATCATTTAAAAAACAGTTAAACACTTTTAAATCGGTGGACTACACCGTATCACCAATTAAAAACACAAAACACAGATTAACAATTCTTAACAAGCTATAAATATCACAGATAATAAGGTTTTTCTAAAATAAAAGACTAGATGTTTTTAAAAAAGACATTATTTACAAGTGTAACCTTCCCAGTTAGATAACTATTTGGCCTTATCTATGTTATCACTATTTATAAAACGATGTTATTTTATATTGTTTTTAATCATTATTGTTCCTTTAATTTACAGTTTATGCCATTACAATTATTTTATATTATGGGGCATATTTTCCTTTTTGTTTTATTATAATATTTTGTCTTTGGACGTTATATTTTCGGCGGGAAGATTTGATTTGAATTATATAAGTAGATTCCACTATAGAATTTGTTCAGAGACCTTGAGTCCGTTTTTATATTAACAGTTTTCTCCAATTTGATGGCAATATTCAGGGCTTCCAGCATTTTTCTTCTATTAGTATTACTTTCTCTTGCCAATATTTTGGTGTTCTCGAAATTGAACTCATGTTTAGTAGCTGATGTATGCCCACTCAAAGCTGTATTCGAATTCCCTTTTTTCTGATCATATTTATGCTGTTCCACTCTTTTCTTCAGCATTTGGCCACTTTCTCCTATGTAACTTTTTTGGCAACCTTTGCAGGGAATTTCGTAGATTTCGTGTTTTTTATCGATTCTACCTTGATATGGCTACAGTGATTAAAAAAGTCTGAAGCAATATTACACAGAGTAGGCTATGCGTAAACCAGTAGCTGATATACAAAAAGAACAAGAGGCTAAGAAACGAAAAATTACTTACAAAAACAAGTGAAATCCCAACAAAAACACTACTGTAAAAAAATCGGTCCGAGACAACTCAGACAAACTTTCTCATATATGAGTTTATAATTACTTAGCCCAGTGTTTCCATTTATTAGTTTTCAAATGTACATTTAAATATTATTGAACATTTCATCAAAATTTATCATAAAAATAACTTCTCCTGGTCGGGGAATCGAACCCGGGCTCTCTCCGTCCGCGTTTTAAGCTAATATCTCAGGAACTAGATTTTTCCCGGGAAAACGGCTTATATCGTTGGATTCGTATTCAAATGGACTACATTTTAGAATTTTTTAATCAAAATCGTCGGAACCGTTTTCGAGAAATAATTTTTTTTCATGTTTTTTCAGAGTTTTTGGGGGTAGCGCCCCCAAATTTAGAGCTAAAATTCATTTCTCGATTTCGCCTCGGGGTATGATTTTTCTGAACATGTATGCCAAATTTCGTCAAAATCGGCCCAGTAGTTTGGACTCCAGGCGTCTGCACAGACGACAGACAGACGACAGACGACAGACAGACATTTTTTAAAAACCACTTTTTTGGACTCAGGGGACCTCAAAACGTGTAAATCCATCAAAATCTCAAAATCGAATTTTCGCGCCATCACAATACTTTCTCTTTATATGAGAAAGTAAAAATAAGCCGAGTCTCGCGTAAAACGTTGTGAGATCATAGGTTTAGCCAAGTTTCCCACTGTCCGAGTAAGTTCTACTAGGTCTAATTTATCCAGTGCAAGTACATGATGTTTGTCTGTCCCTCTCTCTATTCTCTTTCCCAAATCACTCTACACGTTCAAATTTAAAGAGGCTAAAATTAAATGCAGTGACGTATATAAATTTGTATCCTTGTGCTGCGACGCTTAAATGTAAAAATAACATTTATTATTTGATTTAAGTTTGTGGTGTGTACTTGCCAAGTCAGAAAATGTTTTTAAATTTAAACATGTTGTGATTTGGGAAAGAGAATAGAGAGAGGAAAAAACAAACATCATGTACTTGCACTGGATAAATTAGACCTAGTAGAACATACTCGGACAGTGGGAGACTTAGCTAAACTTATGATCTCCACTTTTTTCCTCACGCGAGAATTGGCTTGTTTTTTTACACTAGTGTTTTTGTTGGGATTAGAATTATAACTTATGTAAGAATGAGTGTCAAATTATTATTTATTTATTTATATATTTTTGCTACCGAGCTTACCAAAGGTATATAACCAAAGCATTGTGTTCACTTTTGAGAATAAAAAACTTTTATGTCTCCGATTTTAAAAATTCAGAAGACAGAAATCCGTTTCAGACATCAGAGAACATTTTTGGTCTCGTGATTGTCTGTCTGTCTGTCTGTCGGTCTGTGTGTCAAAGAATAATGAAACGTGTGACGATAACTTGAGTAAATGTCGACTGATTTTGATATAATTTGGTAGACATGTTCATTTTACCAATGCCCAGGACGAGTTCGTTGGACAACGTTATCCGTCCAAGCGTTCACGAGCAAAGCTCGCGTAAACGTGAACTTCAAATTTAAAATTGGAATTTTAAGTCGGAAAAAGAATGTAACTTCATCTATTTAATGAGACAAACATTTTTTTTCAAATACAATTTTTTAGTAAAACCAACAGCGACACCGTTATGAAGTGTTAAAGATCGCTAAAACTATTAATAGTTTTTACACAATAATCAGTATAACAATAAAGTAATATAACAATAATTTGAATGTTAGTACATCAATAAAGTACATGATTGGATGCGAGGAAGCTATGTGCCACACTAATTGGCAGTATTTTTTTTTTTATTTTTTTTTGTAAATTGATTATTAAAATAAAACTATCTATTTTAAATTACCTATGAACATTTTTACATGAAAGGCTATATTTTTTTAAAAAAACAAAGCATTTGTAATATTTCTATTTTAAATAGCAATTTATTTTTAAATAAGATACTCAAAAGTTAATTATTAATTTAAGAAAACATAATTTATCAATTATTTTAAATGCAATATAATCTTCTGACATCGATAAATGCAACTGCTACACAAATATTCCCACTAATTGGCAGTCTATTTTTTTGTAAATTGATTATTAAAATAAAACTATCTATTTACCTTATCGAACATTTTTACATGTGTGTGCTGAAAGGCCATATTTTTAAAAAAAATAAAGCATTTGTAATATTTCTATTTTAAATAGCAATTTATTTTTAAATAAGATACTAAAAAGTTAATTATTAATTTAAGAAAACATTTACTTTTACTTTTAAGGGCGTTTCCACTCATCAGCGGTTGCTCTGTATTTCCAAAGACCAGGTTTGACGGTCTTCCGAGTCGCCATCTTGTAGGTTGAAAGTCCGCATTGCCTGGCTGACTCCACCTCTCCAAGATGCTTTAGGACGTCCTCGCTTCCTCCTTTCAGAAGAAGACCATTCCATGACCCTCCGAGGCCACCTTCCTTCGTCCATCCTCCGGACATGGCCATACCAACAAAGCGTTCGCTTCTCTGTGCGCTGGACCACGCTCTCTTGCTGTTCCATGCCACGACGAATTTAATCGTTAGATTTTCTTTCTAACCTGGAAACGTGCATAGCTCTTCTTAGACCATCCATTTCAACCGCATTGAGCTTACTCTTTTGGCGATCAGTCAGTGTCCACGCATCAGCTCCATAGGTCAAAATGGACTCGACAATAACCCGCAGTATTATTTTCTTTGTTTCCTTCCGAACAGACTGACTCCATAAAACTCCATTCAGCATCACAATAGCCTGCCTCGCCTGTATCACTCTAACATCAACATCCGCTTGACATGTTCCAGACTCATCAATGACGGAGCCTAGATACTTAAAACTTTCTACTGCTTCAATAACACCTTGCTCTAGGACTATATCCCTTCCTTTACCACCAACAACTAGGTACTTAGTTTTAAGTAAATTGACGGAAGAAAACATAATTTATCAATTATTTTAAATACAATATAATCTTCTGACATCGATAAATCCAACTGCTACACAAATATTTCCCCCAACGAGGGTACAAAGGTATCAATACATACAATTTTTTTAATTTGCTGAAAGCTGAAAGATCGTTAAAACCTCAGACGGAACAATACTATATGTATAATCTGAGTATCAAAAAGTGGTTTAATATGCTCTCCCCCGTAAATAACACTTCCAAGCGGCAGTTTGGTAAAACAATATCGATATCTCGATAAAAACTCGAAATTTATCAGATATCAGCTGACAAGAATACGAGATATTTTCTTACGATATTTAATATTTTTATTATTAATACAATTTTCTTTATAAATATGTACTTTTGTTTGTTGTTAACCTTATTAATTATCTAAAGGCAGTAACGTTGTTAATAAACATGTAACAGTTGCTAAATAACCTACAGCAATCTTCTTTGAGTGAGGTATCAAATAAATGCTACTGATAAGGATTTGTTGACAAGCTTCTGTGGGGACGGAACGGCAAGGAATAGACGAATAGACAAGGACCAGTGACCACGTGATCGTGCTGTTATCACTTTAGTTCGGATTGAGCTCGCTTGAGAGGTTTAGTATCGTTTAGGGGGAGAGAATAATCAACTACTTTTCAAAACACATTGGTCCCTCTACCCCTTCCTTTGCTTTGAGGTTAAAAGAAACCGTTTTTGCTATTGGAAACACGAATCTAGCAAAGGAACTAAGTGAGAAACCCGATTGAACGGAAGGACAGGAGAGCTCGAATTGATGAGGTAGTTTTAAACCGGCAAGATGGCCATGAACTAAAAGCAGACCCTATTTAATACACTCCATGAATGGCCAATATATCTGTCAAAACAAAAATCAGTGATTCCCAGAAATTGGTCTTGGAATCGTAGGGTCGCTGGACTTTTCCATCATAATTATTTCTTTCCCTCCATTTACCCTCCTATTTCCCTCCACACGATTAAACGAGAGGTGAAGGTGACCTATGTAAATATAAATAGTTAATTACATTTGCAAACATTTTACACGAATATTTAACACTTGTTTTCACCATTTATTTAATATTTACTGTTGTTTTCGCCATTGATTTATTTATTTACTGCTGGATATTTTTTATTTGCTTGCTAAGGAATTACATTTTTTTTAATTTTGAAAATAAATGTTTTTTTTTGTTTTCTAAACGTTGTCCAACTCAATAAATTTGTGAAACTGATTAAAGAATAATATCACAATGGAATCCACGCTACACTTATTAACTTATTAATAATTCAGGGAAAACTAAAACAGAAATCAACAACTAAACAGTTCGTACATGGATGTTCGACTTAACAACAAAAAATTTTTAAATACAATTTGTATATAGCGTTTAGTATGACCATTAGTTATTTTGTTCATTTTTAGGGTCCGTAGGCAAAACCAAGGACCCTTATATTTTCCTGCGTGTGTCTATCCGTCCGTCCTCTCGCGTGCTCTCACGGCTACACCTTTCGTCCGATCACTTTGAAATTTGGCATGTATGTGTCTTGTATGTCATATTTTGAAAATATAGCGACTTAAAAAAAATATTTTTCAAAAAAATTAGGGTAAAAAAACTTAAGGGTTAAATTTTTTTTATTTTTTTTCGACACCGTGAGGGGTATCATATGAAAGGGTATGTCGAGCTGATTACAAAAATATATAATTCTTTGGTTCTGACTTTGATAGGGCGAGCGTAGGCGAGTTTGAAGCAGGTTTGAAACGTGTCCCCCCCCCCCTCTATCTCGCTTATGTGAAGTGCAAATAATCTGAAAAAATTCCTGAACATTCTTCGTCCAAAAGTAAAGATACCACTTTTTGGAAATTTCGAAAAAAATATTATTTTATTTTTTATTGACAAAATACGTTTTTTTATAATTATAGTCTTTTCGATGTATTTATATGGTTGTAGTCCGGTTCAGTGGCAAAAAAATACTTTATCAGAGTGTGTTTCGAGAAAATCAGACCCTTAGAATGCTTCAAAGTAAGCTTTTTAGCATTTTAAAAAAACACTGTTTATACACTTTACAGTTAAACACTATGTAGTGTGGCCTACGGACCCTCGCTGTGTGCTGACTAGCACACACTTGACCTGTTTATCTTTATTCTGCTTCTGAAGCTATGTGATCGTTCTGAAGAACGAAACATTTTTATGTCTCCGATTTCAAAAATTCTAAGACAGAAATCCGTTTCAGACATCATGGAACATTTTTGGTTCCGTGTCTGTCTGTCGGTCTGTCGCTCAATTTTTGCGAACCACCATATCTTAAAAACTACTAGTCCGATTTTAATGAAATTTAGTTAGTAGGTAATACTTAGCCCATTGTTGGTCCCATATAAATTTTAACCTTCTGCGCTAATTTGTTTATCTTCCACATCCTCACAAACATACATTTATTTACAGATATATCTTTTAAAGTAATCATCCGATTTTTATGAAATTTGGATGGGTTGTTGAAAATAGCCCGCGGATAGCACCCGTCTATTTTCAACCATCTGCGCACTTTAAATCGTGCTAAATTAATATGCAATATGCTATAATGCCGCATGGCTAACTGACTCACTTACTGACATTAATGTTCACCCACTTCCAGAAGAGCTAGAGACTTGCGGTTTGTGCCATTCGACGCGCAACGTCCATATTGTGAACCAAAATAATTATAAAAAGTACCCTTTTCCATCTCCTTTCCCCCTTAAAAAAATAAAAAAGGCCGACATGATTTTTAAGCTGTTTTGGGGGCTTATTACGGTTAAACGGTAAGTCGTATTGGAAAACGGATAGCACCAGCGGTAACTGATTTTAAAAGATCTACAACTTTGGTCCTATGAATTTTTGTCGTATCATCATCGGTTGTGAATTAGATGGTGATAATTTTGGTATTTTTTGGTTTTATTTTTTCCATTTTTGTCTTTGAATGGCCATAGTTTCTATAATAGTTGACCGATTTTACTTCTGACTCTACTAATGCTCTTTTTAAATTGATTATATTTTATTTCATTAGTATATTTGCTGAGAACATGCCCTTTTGTATTGTTTGTTTTTTAAAAAATAATTTTAGTACAGGGGTACAAATGTCAAAGTTAATCTTTTATAATATGATGTATATCGTTGAAAAGCTTTTGAATAGTAGATTACATTTTGTTTTGTTGTATTTTGTGTTATTTCTAGTTTTGAGGGGGTAAAATAAAAAAAAAATTATTATTTTTTTTTTTTTTTTTAGACAATAATGGTTTGTAAAAGCATAAAATCAATAAAGTACGTGAATAGGATGCGAGGAAGCTATGTGCCACACTAATTGGCAGTCTATTTTTCTCTAGATCGAATAGTTTGCGAGATACAGGGGATAGAAAATACTTTGATTATTAAAAATACTATCTTAATGGTATAAAATTTATGTTTAGGTTCAGCCCGAATTTTAAATATCTGTTCAGCAAATAAGTTCAGTAATATTCTGTATTAATGGATAAAATATAAATTGTGTGATGGGTATACTGGGGAGGGGGTGGGGGAGTAATAATTTTTTTTTTTTGGTGTGAAACATGATTATTTTACATCAATTTAACAAATTATTAAAAATTAAACGAGTGCTTAGAAGGTACCTATTTTTGAGACCAATCTAACAAATTGTCGCCTAACTTGGGTGCAAACAGCAGTGGCGAGCCTATGGTGGGGCAAAGGGGGCCCCCTTTTTTATTTATTATTAGTATTTTTGGGCCCCCCCCCCCCCCCAGAAATCAAATTAGCCCCCCTAGGAATCAAATTAGCCCCAAATAGCTGACTTTACCCTTCTTAAATTATCGTAAAAACTAAATAAATGAGTAGATCAGCAAAAATTTAACAAGTCGTAAATATTTTTTATTTATTAGACTGAATTTTTTTTTTTAAAAAATCCTTTGCATAAATAATAATTATGATAATAAATAAATTTAACATATAATGATGATTTTGTAGTTTCAAGTATTTTTTTTTTTTTTTTTTTTTTTTTTTTTTTTTCTTTCTAAGAGTAACCGTCTTAGATAGCCGTTTATTGATCCATATGTCCCAATAATTATTACATATGTTAGCTATCATTTTAAAGAGTAATATAACTATAATTTAGATGTTTAAATAATAAAATGGTTTAAGAAGACAACGGGATTTACATATCAAAATTGAAAAAGAGACTAATTAACGATAACATAAATTTAGAGGTTTGCTTACATTGAAATGTAACGTTTGTAATAAATTAGGGAGGCAAATTAAAAAAAAAAAATAAATAAAAAAAAATAAAAAAATAATAAAAAAAAAATAAATAAATAAAATAAAATAAAAAAAAAAAATAAAATAAATAATAAATAATCAAAACAAATAAATAAAATAAAATGAAAATAAAATAAATAAATAAAAAATAAAAAAAAAATTAAATTAAATTAAAAAAATAAATAAATAAATAATAATAATAATTAAATAATTAAATAATGAAATAAATAAATAATTATATGAATGAAATTAAATAAATGTACATCACATCAAAACTATGAACTTAATTTGTCAAAATTTAAGGAATTTATGAATTTTGAGAAAATATGGAAAAATTTTGTAAATATTTGTAAATTTGATGGGCTCCAGTGTTCTCCTCTCGTAATAAGGCTTGACATCAATGAGCTTCTCTCTCGATTATATATGGGGCAATTAAAGATGATATGTTCCCAAGTTTGTGGAGATGCCCTGTCGCAGCTGCATGAAGGATCTGGAATGATGTTAAAACGGTGGAGGTATGCTTTGTTCGAGCCATGTCCAGTGAGTGCTTGCGTCATCTTGTATGTAATGTTCAAATTCGTTTTCGCTCTGCACTCAACTGTTGGAAAGAACTTTTTGGTCCACAATCCTTTCTCTGAATTTCTCCATAGTTCTTTCCATTTCTCCATACTTATGTCATAACTCATCCGTTTTAACAACGATTTGGGAACCCTTTCATACACTAGACAGCCACTGAAGGAGTTTAATGAGGCTTCTTTAGCTAATTCGTCAGCTTTTTCATTTCCTTCTACACCAGAATGACCTTTTACCCATTTAATTTGTATGCTTGTACCTTGTCTCAAAAGTTGTAAGAGCAATGTCCTGCAAGACTCGGCCAAGACAAAGTGGCAATCTTGGTTATGAATACAGCTAATTGACACCTGGCTGTCTGAGTAGATAATAATTTGGTCTTTCAATGAAATATTTGATGTTAGCCAAAGAAGTGCCATCTGAACTGCCAGAAGCTCAGCTTGATTATTAGAACAATCTTTTAATAATTTAAATTTTTCTTGATGGATAATTTTAAAATTTTTATAGATTATAAAAGCAGCACCAACTCCTTCTTCATGTTTACTTCCATCTGTATATATGTTAATATTTGCATTAATTTTGTTTTCCGAAAATGCTTTAGCGGGATAGTCAGCAGGGTGTAGCCATTTCGCATGTGGTACGGGTTTGTCATATTTTAGGGGACAATCAATATTCTCAATCCAGTTGGACAATCGAGCTAGGTGTTGAAGCTCTAATTCGATTGGTATGATATCTGCTATTAGAACTGATGCTTCAAACGATATGGTTCGATAGCCTTTGATTATCCGTAAAGCTATTAAGCGTTGTACTCTCCTCAGTTTATTAACATTGTACTTCCTATTAAGGGCCTCAATCCAGCAAGGTATTCCGTATGTGAATAGAGGGAGTATAGCTCCTTTATAAATAGTCTGTAAGGCTTCCGAACCCAATCCCCAATGTAATCTTGCTGATCGAGATAAAAGACCAATAATTTTTAATGCTTTGTTACAAATATTGTTGATATGATAGTTCCAAGATAAATGTTTATCAAATGTCACTCCAAGATACTTAAGGGTTTCTACTTCAACTAGTTTAGAACCGTTTAAATAAACATTAATAATTGCTTGTCTTCGTTTCCGACTGATTCTTAATATCTGGGATTTGGTTGTGTTGAAACCAATTTTGTTTTGATGAGCCCATTCTTCTACAACATGGAGAGCTTGATTACCTAACGCGCTTAATGTTAATCCGTCTTCTCCTTTTATTAAAATGAGAAGGTCGTCTGCAAAAGCAATGACCTTTACCTCTGCGGGGTACTCTAACCCTAGTAAAGAATCGTATTGTATATTCCAAAATCCTGGGCTGCTACAAGATCCTTGGGGGCATCCTTTTGTTATTCTTTTTTCACAATTGTAGCCTGAACCAGATAAAACAGCAAATCTATTGTTAAAATAATTTTTAGTTAATAGGAATAGATTTTTGGGACAGTCCCATTTTCTGAGTTGAAAGAGTATAGCAGTCCACCATGCGGCATCGAATGCTCCTTGAACGTCTAGTGATATCAGTAGAGCTTCTTCTTTATTTTTTAATGCAGCATCAATAAAAGATTTTGCTTCTTTAACAGCATCCATTGCATTTGATTGCGGATAGAATCCATATTGTTTCTTGTTTAATTTTTTGTTATACTCAAGGTAATATAATAATCTATTGATGAGAAGTTTTTCTAAAATTTTTCCTCCAACGGGAAGGAGACTAATTGGTCTGTACTTTGAAATATCATCTGAGTTTTCTTTTCCTGGTTTCACTATTGGAACAATGAAAGATTTCTTCCAAATATCAGGGAATGTGTGTGTAGTTAGACATTTATTGTAAAGTGCTAATAGTAAGTTAGGAAAGAGATCGAATAGGATCTTCCATATATCAGCAGAAATTCCGTCGATTCCAGGAGCTTTGGATGCATTAAAACTGTTAATTACATTTTTTATTTCATAGCTGGTAAATATTTGATCATCTTGTGTTAAAGTCGGGTTTTCCACTTCTTTTCTCAGTTCTGAATGTAAGTTATTATCTGTTCCGTGATCATCTGATGGGCAAAATTTTTCCATAAGACATTCAGCAGTCGATCGCAGATCAGAAGTATAGGATCCTGACGATAGTTTAACAGTACTGAGCCCAGAGTTTGATTTAATTTTTTCTGTTGCGCTTTTGTAAATTTGATTCCAAGGTTGGTTTGGATTTGTGTTTTCGCAATATTCTCTCCAAGTTTCTTTTTTCCTTTCTAAGATCAGTTTCCCATAAACAGCTTTTTCTTCATAATACTGGGTTTTCCTGAGCAGACGCAGTGATTCATTATTTTTAGTTCTTTGAAAAAGTCTCCTCTTTTTTATAACACTTTTACGAAGTTTAGTCAGTTCTGGATGCCACCAAGGAACTTTTCTCTTTTTCTGTCTTTTTGTTAGCTGTGAATCTATGCATGCACATATTGTTCTTTTTGTAAGATCTTCCGTAAATTTATGTAAGTTAAGTTTGTTATCTTGAATAAATTGGGATAACAGGTCATCCATGTCTTTTACGTTAATTAGTTTCTCGGTTAATTCAGGAAGAATTTTTTTAAATTGTCTGGTAAGATTTTTTGATAAAGATTGAATATTTATAGATTTCATAGTGAATCTGTATCTGTAATTTTCAGAAGATGCAGTGTTATTAGATTGTCGATTTTGTGATAGTTTAAAACTGAGTAAAGAATGGTCTGATAAAACTTCTTCTATTTCATTTTTCCAGTCTGTAAGATGTCTTACTATATTACTTGTTCCAACAGTAAGATCTATAATACTCTGACCTTTAATATTCTGAAACGTAGGTAGCCCATCATTAGAATTAAAAATATGTAGATCTTTTGAAGCAAAAAAGGATTCAAGAACATGTCCTCTTTTATTAGATACAGTATCAAACCAGGAGGCAGAACGTGCGTTACTATCCATGGAGATTAAAAGTAAGGGTTCTTTAATGTATTGAAGTGTTCTATCAATTTTCATTATATCGGAATTTATATCTACATTGTCGCAAAAGTATGCACTAACTGCCCAAAAATGTTTACCTTTATAGAATATTTCTGCAAGAACATAGTCTTCATCAGAAAGTTGGTTTATTAAAAGTATATCAATGTTTGGATCTGTTATTACTATGGCTGCTCTTTTCTTTTCTTTTCCATTAGATAAGATTCTGAAATTATCTGGGAAACCTGATACTAATCCATTACGAGTATAAGGTTCTTGAATAAAAATAATTTGAAATTCGCGACGGAAAATAATTTCACATAGTGAATATGTTGCTTTCTTTGATTTATGTAAGTTAATTTGAGCACATTTGAGTTGATCCATGTGATGTTTATTGGCCATAGTCAGTATTTTCTATTTTTCTAGTAATTAAGAACTGTCTGGTGGGGCAAAGAATACTTGTAGCTAGGTGGTCGATATTTTGATTGTGGGTAATTCTTTGATCTAACTTTTTAGCATTAAGATGAGTTAAGCAATTGATACACTTTTTTTGAATACTGTCACACTCTTTTGAATTATGATTTCCACCACAGTGAAAACAACAAATTCTGGCTGTACAGTTTTTTGCTATATGGTTAAATTTACAACAGTTAAAACATTGTAATATAGATACATAATCAGAACACAGCGACATTGTCCAATCTATTTTTATTTTTGTTTGAAGTAGGATTTTACGAAGATTTGGCGTAACTTCAATGACTAGATTTGTCAAATTGGTGAATTTGTTTTTCCAAACGTATATAGTTTTAGCGTTTTGAGGAGTAAATCCTACTTCAGGATTCTGTTCAGTTAGTATATTCATTGCGTTCTCTTTAGTAATATCTTCGGGAGTATTTTTTATTAGCAATCTAGGTCTGAATTTATTTATCTCTTTGGCCTCAAAAATACCATCATTTGGCTTATTTATTTCTTTTATAATAATGTCTAAGTCATTTCTTGACTCAGTTTCAAGGAGAAATGATCCATCTTTTAAATTCCTCAATGAAGACACTCCTACTTTTAGTTTCCTAGGGTTTAATTTTTCTTTTAATAAGCCTTTAGATTCTTGGCAATAAGTTAAGTCTGAGTTAATGTCTGTTGGGAGATTGCCTAGTTTTGGTGTAATAATTGCTTTAAATTTTGGATTTTTAATAGTATTGTCAATTTTTGATTTAAGGTTAAATTTTGATGGAGTTGGCTTAGACAACTGCTAAAGCGTAGTTCAACAAGGGACTAGGGGTAATAGTGGTTTCCTTGGCATCTATATTGTTTGTTTGATTAGGATTCTGTTTTGTATATAATTCAGTTTTTAATTTATTGAATAGTTTAGTTAGATCGGATATTGCTTGGAGAATATCTTTTTTCAATGTTTTCTTTAGGTTACCACTAGATTTGGTAACATTTCTCAAAAGGTTTAGTGATTCATGAAGAGATGAGTCAAAGATTTCCATTTTAATTTTGTAAAATTTATGATTATGTCAACTTTTGACACTTAAAATAAAGTAAAAATTTATTCAATACTGTCCTAACCGTGTTCTTTTAGTTCTTATAAATGTTTGATACTTCCCTGTTTCTGCAGTTCAAATAGTTTTACTGAGCCAAATTTCACAGTCTTGGTTAGTCTAGATCCTTGTTCTTTATTCTATTTTGTTCTATCTCCTTGATTTATTTATTTATTTATTTAGTTTCAAGTATTAATTTTTACGTCGTCGCGGGGGGACGGAGAGGACACGTCCTCCCAATGTTTGATATGTAATAAAGAATTCAACCTAAAAAAGATTAAAATATCTAAACTGTTTTTTACATTTCTGCCCATATTTGATCAATAATACGTGTTATCAGTTGTGTGTCATTTTGATAATCCATGTTGCACAGAACAGTGAACAACTAATTTAGAATCTGAAGATAGCAATTAAGTAGCCAAAACCTGTAATTAGTTATTAAAAATATTTTGTGTGAATACCTAATGTTTCCTCCCCCTCCTCCTTTCAAAATGATTACGAATATGCTATTTATTGTGTGGGGTAAATCTGCAATATATGCCTCGCACCTATTTCTAAACGTCAAATTTAATTCTTTTTTTTTTTTCAGACTATTCTTTTTTACATTACAATAAACATGTCAAGTGTGTGCTAGTCAGCACACAGCGAGGGTCCGTAGGCCACACTATATAGTGTTTAACTGTAAAGTGTATAAACAGTGACAACAGTGTTTTGAACCATTCTAAAGGTCTGATATTCTCAAAGCACACCGGACTACAACCATATAAATACATAGAAAAGACCATAATTATAAAAAAAACAAACTTATTTTGTCAATAAAAAATAAAATAATATTTTTTTCGAAATTTCCAAAAAGTGGTATCTTTACTTTTGGACGAAGAATGTTAAGGAATTTTTTCAGATTTTTCGCACTTCACATAAGCGAGATAGAGGGGGGGGGGGGCACGTTTCACACCCACTTCAAACTTGCCTACGCTCGCTCTATCAAAGTTATATCCAAAGAATTATATATTTTTGTAATCAGCTCGACGTACCCTTTCATATGATACCCCTCACGGTGCCGAAAAAAAAATAAAAATTTATCCCTTAAGTTTCTTTACCCTAATTTTTTTGAAAATATATGAATTTTTGATATATGACAAAATATATATACGCTATATTTTTAAAATATGTGGGCAGGTACAAGACACATACATGCCAAATTTCAAAGTGATCGGACGAAAGGTGTAGCCGTGAGAGCACGCGAGAGGACGGACGGACAGACACACCCAGGAAAATATAAGGGTCCTTGGTTTTGCCTACGGACTATATATATATATATATATATATATATATATATATATATATATATATATATATATATATATATATATATATATATATATATATATATATATATATATATATATATATATATATATATATATATATACATATATACACGTATCAATTCTATATAGATATAACCTTATCAAGACTCCCCTGCCTTCTGATTGGTCTACTAGATATCACGCTATCGGGATCCAGTTACCCCCACCATGACTCCAGCCCGCACCGGCTTTGCGCGTCTTTTTCGTCCTTCTTCTCTTAGCAACATTGGAACTACATCGTCCCGCTGAAGAAGCACAGGCCGGCCGGCCGATCCGGGTGAGATATCGTTTTCCGTAGTTAATTTACAATTCTTCGTTTTTTCACGCGGTCGTGTTATATTTTGCGCTTTTCACAAAATTTAATAAACCCCGGTAAAAAAACAAAAATCGTATCTAGAGTCATTGGCAGCGCGTTCTCCTAGAACTTTAACCTCCTACTTCTGAAGCCGTCAGGTGCAGTAGCGCACCCAGGATTTTTTTTGGGAGGGGCACAGATTAAAAAAAGGGGGGGGATGTAATGTGGGCTTAGCATAATCACAGACAATTAAGAAGTCTGGTTTTCTTCGTTCTTAAATTACTTCATATCAAGGGCAGCTCCAGCCAATTTTTAAGGGGGGCTGGGCTCTTTTTTAGGGGGGTCCGGGGGCTCTCCCCAGGGAAAATTTTTATAGTTTACGTTACTTGAAAACGTCTTTTTAGCCTATTCCATGAGCATCTAAAATGTTATTTTATACAAATAAATTCAAGATTTTTATGAACGGGACATGAAGACCGGGGTATTTTATGTAAAAAAAATGATATACGAATAATATTATATCATTAAAAGTTGTACATTATATAATAGATTAACGTTTTATTTTATTAGCCAGAAAAATAAATTGGTACATTTTAAAAATATTTTAGTTATGTGAATTTATAAAAAAAAAATCTTGTAAATAAGTACGCCAAATGTTTTGAGTTCAACAGAAATTAGCTGATAGTATTAGGTTAAAAATAAAAAAAAATAGTAGGGTATCTAACAGTCCAGTCAATAAATACAAAAAATAGTCTTCCTTGCCTTAGATCGGGTATCTGCAATTTTTAAAATCTTATTCTACAATTGAACCCGTTTCTAAATTAATTAATATTAATTATTCGATAATTAAAAAACTATTAAAATTACTACTACTAACTATTCTTTTTATACGCCAAAAAAACATTTCAATATGTCAGGCAAAACTAGATATGTAAATAAATAAATAAATAATTTTATTAAGACATATTTACAATGAACATTTTCGTTTTGATTTTATCAGAGCCAGTATCAAACATAGTTTGTTTTTTCCTCGGCCTGCAAGATTTAAATAGAAGATACAATAATACTTTTAGATAACAATAACAACAGTAACAAAAAGGGGGAAAAAAATTAACAAAAACCCTCTAACTTAATGGTAACTATGGTGAAGGTTAATAGAACATATAAATAAACTGGAATATAACAAAAACAAATGGTTTGATAACAATGATTAGATACATCTGAGATTAAAAATAAATAATATTGTAATTAACACATATTATATGCTATCTAGAAGTATATGTTTGATTCTTTTATGTTTGTATTTTTTGTACCTATTTCTTAGATCACTGATATTGTAGTTGCCTATATTTTTGATTAGTTGGTTAGCCTGGTTGTCTTGACACTGCCTGAAAAATTTTTGGGTTAGCTGAAAAATAAATTGTTGAATGTCAGGAAGATTTAGCTTGGCGTGCATTTCTTTGATTCTTGTGAATATTGGGAAATTACCAATTATTCGACAGCATTTATTTTGTAGTACTTGTAGGGACCTATAGTTTGATTTAGACACGGAGCTCCAGACTGGACAGGCGTACGTAAGGGCGGGTCTTATTAATTGTTTGTAGATTATTAATTTATTGTTTTGGTTTAGTTGTGACCGTTTGCTAAATAAGGGGTAGAGACTAAATAATGTGTGTTGAATTTTATTGAGGTTTGTTTTAATGTGTCTAGAAAAATTTAGTTTTTTATCGAGAGTCAAACCTAGGTATTTGATTTGATCTTTCCATTCTATAACGGCTCCTTCAAAGTTAAGGGGTTCAGGTAGGTGGGGGCGACGTCTGGTAAATATTATCGCTTCTGTTTTAGTCTGGTTCACTTTAATTCTCCATTTTTTAAAGTAACTTGTAATTTTATTAAAAGCTTTATTTAGTCTATTGACAATCGTATCTAGACGCCACGAGCTACAGTATATTGCAGTGTCATCAGCGAAAATCGAAATATCAACATTTTCAGTATTTGGGATACCCGACATGATTATATTGTAGAGGTTCGGTGCCAATATTGAACCCTGGGGCAAGCCGGAGGACATACTATAATCTTTCGAGCAAGTATTATTGTTATGTATAAAAAATTTGCGGTTTACAAGATAACTTCTCAGTAGTATAACTAAATACCTTGGTAATTGCAGTTCTGTTATTAGTTTATATAGAAGGCCCTCATGCCACACACAATCAAAAGCTTTCTCTACGTCCAACGACAACATGCCTGTAAATTTATTTAAGTTGTAGTTGTCAGTAATCTGATCGGTTAAGCGCGCGAGTTGGGCAACTGCAGAATGCCCCGGTCTAAACCCGAATTGATAATCTTTCAGGAAGTTTCTTTTAGTAACGTGTTCAAGAAGTCTAACATTTATTATTTTTTCTGTGATTTTACTTAGATAGGAGAGCAAACTAATAGGTCTGTAACTGCTGACCAAATTAACAGATTTGTTAGGTTTGTGTATAACAATGAGTTTTGCCCTTTTCCAGGCCGAGGGAAAATATCCTAGAATTAATATATTGTTAATTATAACAGTTAGGTAGATAATGGCTCTAAGGGGCAGGTTTTTAAGCATTAACGGATTGATTTCATCGGGTCCAGGGGATTTTTTATTTTGTATGTTTTTTATATTTTGTTTAATTTCATTTGGACTTGTCAGTTTAATTTCTGTTTCCTCGCGAACATGGTTAGTTTGAAGATAAGAACAAAGTGTTTTGTTTACCTTGGTATTATGGTATTTTGAACACAAGTCGTCATTTTGTTTATGAATCGATTCAAAATATTGCCCGAGAAGGTTACACTTGTCTACTTGCTTGTAAGCGGTGGGAGATTCCGGTGTGGTTTGTAATCCAGGTAGGCTACTATTTGCTCTTTTCATAGTTTTTGTAAATTGCCACAGTGAGCCACTGTTGGGATTTAGTTTAGCTTTTCATTCCATAAGTTGTTTTTCCATTCCGATAGTAGAGAGTTGCTGAGTTTTGTGTAGAACTTTTGAGATTGTTTGTATTGATATTGTTTGTGACGTTGGTAAAGTCTGCGATATTGACGTTTTAATCTAATTATAGTAATTATCTGAGGTGGTGTTTCGGGTGTTGTTTGAATAGCTGAGATGCCTACCTTAGGGATGTTATTTGTGGCAGATGTTCGTATGGCATTTGTTAGTAAGTCAACATGTTTATCTATGTCTGCTTGTGTCTCTATGACAGGTCTTGGATGCAGAAGATTTGTAACATCATTACGGAAACCTTTCCAATCGGCTTTATCAAACTTGAAAACGTATTTTAGGGGAGCTTTTTTGTAATTCAGCTTTAGCTTAGCAATTACGGGGTCGTGGTCTGAACTAAGTCGGGAGTAAACTTGTGGGGTTTTTATACAATGGAGTCCAAAGGACAGCATAAGATCAATGGTACTCGGACGACATTTCCTTTGCCTGGGATAGTGTGTAGGACCGGGTGGGGCGTGGAGCAGTACATTCCTGTTATTAATGAATTGATTTATTGTTAATCCGTTTTTATTATTTACATGATTACCCCAGGAAACATGTTTTGAGTTTAAATCTCCCATTATTATAGTTTTATCTTTAATTGAAATTAGGTAATTTAATTCTGTTAAGGTTACTTTCTTATTAGGAGGTATATAGGCACTTATTATTAGTATTTCACCAATGCTGGTTTCTATAACGGCACCGACGGCTTCTATGTTGTTCTGGTTAGCTAGGTTAATAAATGAATGAAGGATGTTCTTTTTGATGAGAAGGGCGACTCCTCCTTTTCCTTCATCTCGATCTCGATCTCTCCGATATATCTTGTAGTTTGTACTTCTAAATTTTTTATCGCTTCGTAGGTGAGTTTCTGAGATTCCGGCTATATCTATTTTGTTTTCTTGTAGAAAATAATTTAGTTCGTTGATTTTAGGCAGAACGGATTGAGCGTTCCAGTATATTATTTTTAATTCCGCTTGTCTTAACATGATAAGTATTTTGAAACAGCGTCAATAACAATCATAATTTTAGAGAATTTGTCTGGTGCTGACATCATTTGCATAACCGTGTTTTTTATAGATGCAAATAAAATACTGAGATTTAGATCTTTAATCGATTGTTTTAAAAAAGACCAAATTTCTGAAAATTTATAAGTGTCGGTGTCATGTTGACTAAGGTTTTTATTTTTTACCCATATAGGAGTCTCTGGCGGTGGTTGGTTGTTTGGATAACCTGGTAGGTTGGGGAACTGTTGCGAGGATAGAGAAAAACCATCTTGATGTTTTCTGGTGTTCGTCCTTGACAGATTTTTGTTTTTGAAGTGATCAATTTGCTTTTCATAATATGGACACTTTCGGAAGCTTGCCGGGTGAGGCCCACCACAGTTTGCACAGGTTGTCGGCTGTTCGTCTGTTTTAGTACAATCTTTAGATGAGTGAAGACCGGAACATTTTACACATTTTGGTTGTCTATGGCAGTTTGTTGAAATATGGCCCATCGACTGGCACCGATAACATTGTACTACGTCACTATGGCTTTTAAATTTATCCCACTTAACAACGCAGTGACAGACATATTTGCACTTCGAAATTGTTTGAAGATTTGTACCACTAGGAAAAGTAACAATAAACAGGGGTAGAGGTATTTCTTTTTCATTAGTTTTGTCCTTTTTAATCATTTGACTTATTTTTATTGGTTCCAAGTTTTTAGATTTGAGATCAGCCAGAATTTCATCGCTAGTAATATTCGGTGGAATATTTTTTAGAATAAATTTGACTGGGCGTAGATATTTTGGTGTGTAGGTATGGAATTCCAATTTCTCCGATTTCAGATTAGTTTTAATTTTTTCAAAATCCTCTAAATCGGTAGTATAAAAGATGAGGCGAGATCCTCGATGTTTAACCCAAAATTTATTTTTAAGAGAAGTCTGTACTTTGTTGAGTGTAGCGGTGTGATTTTTGAAATAAGAATAAACAACGATTGGCGGTGGCTTAGCTGGATTATTAATATTGTTTGTAATATCTTGCGGTAATTCATCATCATCAGATTCAGTAAGGGAATCATATGAGTTTTGTGTAGGAACATTGTACCTGTCCTTGTAAGTACATTTACGTTTAAGATTTGGTTGTCTAACCTGATGTGTATGAGAAGAGTTTGTGGCTGTTAGGTCGAGGGCTGCTGAGCCCTGGCCTTGAGCCATGATCGGTAAAGTCGTTTCCAGATCGAGTAGAGATAATAATAAACCGACTATACAATACACGTTTTTGGTAATATTATAACTCTAAAGTTCACTATATATAAAAAAAACAAAAACACGTAGATAAACCAGGAAACGCACAGAGATGTTTCTCCTGTGGAAGCTTATCAGCGACAGATATGTAATTACTTATTATATTTATTACTTTACCATGTGCTGCGGAATTGCATACTTTAATGTTAGTTCTTGGGCTTTGGGGGGGGGGGGGGGGGGCACGTCTTTTTAAACACCAAAAAAAAATATGTCGGTTAAAACTAGGTATATAATTACTTATTTACTGTTTTTTTTTACTATCACAGCACTATTACCTACTTTAAAATGTGCTGCGGTATTGCATTCTTAAATTTCAGGTCATTGGCTTTGGGGGGGGGGGGCACGCGCCCCCCGCCATTTCAACCCTCTGCACACCTTAAATTTTGCTAAATTGATACTTTAATTAATGTGAAAAATCAAAACAATTTTGTCAGTTTTAAAAAAAGGGGGAAAATGAAATAAATTTGACAATAACAGGTTTTAATGGTATAAAATCATAAAAGTATACAAAATAGAACGCGAGGAAGCTATGTGCCACACTAATTGGCAGATTATTTTTTTACTTGTTACAGATTATTAATACTTGTTTAGCGGCCATATACATGTTTAGAAACAAAGTTCCCTTAACAGTGTATTCGTCACGATATCTGGGAAATCGTGAACGCAAGAATAGCCAAACTTGATATAGTAATTCCTTTATTGGTTTAGACCAGCTATTCTCAAAGGGGTCCATGTGGACCCCCTGGGGGTCTATGGGACTTCATGGGGGGTCTATGATCACCAAGGGGTCTATTGGGGGTCTATGGATGTCTCTTTAATAAAAAATAAATTTATAAATAAAAAATAATAATAATAAAAATAAATGAATAAATAAATAAATAAAATGAACATAATAATATTATTAATAATAAATAAAATAATATTTATAAATGAATATTAAGGTATTCGTATTGTAATAAAAATAATAAGTAAATATAAACTAGATTTGGGGAGGAAGTGAGCATGAGTAATGAAAAAGTAAGTTTTGATAACTTATAAAATATGTCCAATGTTTTGATATGAGAGTTTAATCCCGAAATTAAAACCCCCCACCATACCACCTACCCCTTCAACCGGCAAAAATTAACAATTAATTTTATTAATTGCATATAATAAAAAAAAATAAAAGTGTTTGATAGTTTTGTTATTCATTAATATGCAGCTATTTTTACGGTAATATTATTTGTTTTATTTATTATTATTATGGTTTCTATGGACTTTTCTTAATTTTTTTTTAGAATTACTTACTTAAACCTTTTTTAACCAAAAATACTATTTCACATTACTATTTTCTTAAAATTGAATTCTGATTTGGGAATGTTAAATTTAATCATTAAAAATATAGATATAATTATTGATATTTCAGTTTCTTTCTTCTGTAAATAAATTTCCCCTCATTTTCCTATTACTATGTGTTTTAAAATGAGTCGTCTGTGGTAGCCATTGCACACACACACACACAATTAGATGTATATATATATATATATATATATATATATATATATATATATATATATATATATATTCCTTAGGTAGGGGGTCTATGAAAAAAATAAAATTCCTACAGGGGGTCTATGGAAGAAAAAGTTTGAGAACCCCTGGTTTAGACGGTCACTAAGGAACTTTGCACCAAAAAACACAAAACCTTAAATTTCCGATTAAAATAACTTCTTTCATGATAACATGATAAGGTTTCAAACAGATTTTACGTTAAACATAGAGTGATCAGTTAAATAAATAAAAATGTGTACTACCACCCCACAAATTTAGAAATAGGTTTTAAGATTGAAGCAGACGAGTAAAAGACAAGGGGGTAAGACATGGTGCCATCCAATGTAAGACCAGAGTGCAGAGAAGACTAAGTGTGACATAAAGCTCAGTGTTTCAACGCTATCAGCAGGTTGATTAACGAGTAAGCACCGTTCAGCACCTGTAATCAACAAATATTCCAACATTGGCTTGGTTAATAAGTGTTGTTTTAACACTTCTTTTAACATTAATTAATTATAAACCCATTTCAATTATATCTGATAACGTTGGTTTTAAAAATCAATTCGAATCAATTAAAGTTCTGGAATCTGTTACTTGGTTTTCCGGTGGTAAAAAAGTATTGGTAGGTATCGATCCTAAAAACGTCTTAAAAGAAATTTAATTAATTAATATACACGCAATAAGTTACTAATAATAACATATACAAATATCAGTTGAGGCATCATTCAGTTACAGGATTACAAAATAAAAAAGTATTCTTATCTCCTAGGTCCTTTTGCCACCCTCTCCCTTGCTCCTTATTAACACCGGCTTTTTATTTATTTTTTTTTTCATTTAATCTTCATAAAATTATAATTGAAAATAATGAAGCGGTCGTCTAATTGATTTAAGAATTTTTTAATTTTTATTTTGGTTAGATAATCATAATGGGTCTCATTTCAAATGGTCAAACGGCAATACTTTTAAACTAGGAAAAATTCAGAAAAATGTTACGAGTAAAAATTGCAGTACTTAAGGCGTAGTTCCGTACTTCAATGCGTCAATATGGCCCTTTGAAGAACGTGGTTTTATCTTGACCATCAATTTTTTTTTATTTTTCCGAAAAATTTACTAAAAAAAAGGATTTAAAATAGACAGCCAATTAGTGTGGCACATAGCTTCCTAGCATCCTAGCACGTACTTTATGGGTTTTATTGGTACTTTATGGGTTGTTTCATTATTGTTGAATTTATTTAATTGTTTTCCCCGTTTTTTCAAATACGTCAAAATTGGTTGATTTTTTTACTTGAAATAAAGTATCAGTTTAGCAAAAGTTAAAGAGCGCAGACAGTTGAAATTAATCTGGGGCTATTTGAAAACCATACAAATTTCATAAAAATGATAGAGTTCAGATCGGAGTCATAAAAATGTTTCATTCGACAGAAGATCACATAGCTTCCGTTACTTTCGGTAATCTCGGAAGAAATGGTTAGGGAAACTATTGAAATTGATATGATCAGATCCATTTAACTTGAAAAGAGAAGGGGATTCTACTAAATGAGGAAAATCCAATAGTCTAATACCGGCGAAGGCAGCACCTGCCCGATTGCATCGCCTTGACGAAGGATTAACCCGACTGAAGGTATAACGGAAATTCAGGTGAAAACACTATTCACGATGCACCACACCTCTGAAGATACTTCTAGTAGTGGAAGTGAAACGTCGGACTTCAAACCCTCTGTGACGCGAAATTCATAGTAAAATCAAGTTATTAATTTAAAGTCTATATTAATTAGTTATATTCATCTAAGCTAGCTGCTCTTAGCTGAAAATTCACCATGTTTACCTATTAGGATATCTTACGCATATGACTAACTCAAGCAAATCATGACTGATTTGTATGGTTTTTACCGTAGCAAATGCTTGATAGTTGGGAATTATAGTGAAGTAAGCTCCAGTAAGTGAAGGAGGGTTTAGCGTCTTGGCCAGCATGATCCTCAGAGTCCTCTTCATATCTTCAGGCCAGTCGTACCAGTTAGTGAAGTACAGCGCCTCCCTCGTCTTCTCACCCTGACAACATAATAATTGCAAGTATGTGCTAAAAAAATAAATAAAAATATGTTTATAACTAAAGGTCTATAATCGGGGGCACGGCAGTGCCCCGGCGAAGTCGAGCACACCCGTACCATATCCTTTACTGGAACTATTTCAAGGCATTTTGGACTCCCATTTTTTTCGCCCTCGACGCGAATTATTTCAGAATGGAAATAACAAAATTTTAGTCAGATAATGGGTAATAACTTTTAAGACAAGAAAGAAAGGTTTTTTTCAAGATCACGCTTTTTTGATTTTTTTAAAATTTGTTGACCAAATGGGAGACAACACTCACCAAAACCTCCTAGGCATAATTTTAAAAAATAAGCTCTGCCGGGAATTTTGCATCGGTTTTTGACTGGTCTAAGAGAGAGAAACGTCAGTTAGGTTCGTCAAGATAAAACATGACAAAGTTTTAACTCGTGTGATACACGCGTTTACCAAAACAGTATTCTCAACAGAATGTGACTTATTCTGTAGCGAGGAACGGTAAACCAGTTAGTTAAATAGTATTAATTAATAAGCGATGGAACCTTGGATGAAAGTCCATGAGAGTACACTTCTGGAGGAAGAAGAACTGTAAAAAGCACACAATTTACATTATTTTAAGTAATTTTTTAAAAGGCTTCTGACCTTAGAATGGATGTGTTCACCAAGGTAGCAAATAAGACCAATTATGAACAAGTTGCTAAATAGAAGACCGGCAAAAGTCATTTTCAGACCTAAGTCACCAAAATCCTGAAATCAGTCATCGAAACACAACCCTTAGAACTCTGGTTATAGTCCAGTCAACGAATGCTCAAGAAGGGGTTGTAGGCAGACTTTTTGATATAATTTGTTTTATTTTTGGGATGTGTTTAGATGTGTTTGGAGATGATTATACCAAAAGTCCCCAGCCCTAGGCTCAGTGCTAACTCCGTTGCGAGGCAAAATGTGTCCCATTTTTTGGTCTTTTGCCTATATCTGGGAAACGGTGTGTTCTAGCTAAAAAGTAGGTATGTTCAAAATAAAAGCTGAATATATTCTCTACATTATAGTATATATATATTCTATTTTTTTTGTATCTCTTACCGTTTAGGAGATACCCGCTGTTGAAAATTGGACTTTTTTTCACAAATTACATTTGCACTACGTTTTTCAAACAACTTTGTCTCCTACCGCCTATACCAGTGGTTTTACAGTAAAACTGTACATAAACGTTATTTCATTATTTCCGTAGGGTTGAGATGTTTATAAATTGATATTGTCTTTATTTATTTTTTATTTGTTTAGCCTGCGTTACAATGTTTTGATATGATGTCAAATAAACAAAGTGTTCAGTGATACATACCTGAAATCCACTACTCAGGCAAAACTTGCACAGTTGTATTCGATGGCTACGACAACACTCCTAACAGAATCTGCTGAGCAGAGGAGACGTTATCGAGTAAAAAAGTGGGTGAACATCAACTGTGCTATGGACACGATAATCGCCCTTAAGCAGGATAACGTTTTGTCTAATGAGCATAACAAGTCCCAAATTATTGCCTTACTCAAGTCCTGTCTTCAGGCAAATAGTGTCGTGACTGAAGTGGCTGATGACGATGCTGATAATCTTATAGTTGCAAAAGCGATTGAAAAGAAGTCATCCAAAGTAGTAATAGTTGGAGAGGACATCGATATATTAGTAATTTTAATGGATTTAATGGAGCCCCAACACAGCAAGAAATAATGTTAATGAAGCCTAGCCGTGGAAAAAAAACATATTTTATTTTTATATTTTAAATATGCTGTTCTGCTAGTGTCTAAAGGGCTACGGTGAAACTAAATGAGTTGCCGAAAGGCAGGTTTGAGCTGCTCTGCAGTATGCCACAACTACCGAGGGCACTGCCTCAACGGCTTCTCCATTACAGATGAAGAAGAGACAGGATAGGATCAGTGGACGCTCTTCCCGAACCGTTTCTTGAGTCAACCTTCTCTGACAATCCGTACGAGCCAAACGTCGATGAGAAACAACCACTCCTAGGCCCCTCAGGAGTAAAAAAGGCGCCTCTTGTGTGGTTCAACTTATAATAATATTCTTGTACGATATCATATTATTAGCTTTCCTTATTATATTCATAGATTTTTAAGCATTATCAGCACATTAATTGCGTATTTACTCCTCTATGCATAGGTCTTCTCCATAACGCATATAAGCGTCATTTAGCAAGTTATTCTCACGACCCTCATAATATTTTTAGCATATCTTTATTTTCTATATTTTTCTCAAACTTCCAAAACTTCATAATTACCTATGATAAAATATTATGTTTATACGCATTTTAAAGGAAATTTATTGCCCTTCACTTTCGTTTATATACAGTTTTACTGTCAAACCGCTGGTATAGGCGGTAGGAGGCAAAGTTGTTTGAAAAACGTAGTGCAAATGTAATTTTTGAAAAAAAAAAAAAAAGGCCCATTTTCAACAGCGGGTATCTCCTAAACGGTAAGAGATACAAAAAAATAGAATATATACTATAATGTAGAGAATATATTCTGCTTTTATTTTGAATATATTTTACTTTTTAGCTAGAACACACCGTTTCCCAGATATAGGCAAAAGACCAAAAAATTGGACACATTTTGCCTCGCCACGGAGTTAGAGCACTGAGCCTAGGGCTGAGAACTTTTGGTATAATCATCTCCAAACACATCTAAACACATCCCAAAAATAAAACAAAATATATCAAAAAGTCTGCCAACAAACCACTCTTTGACTGGACTATTAAGATAGTTGAAAGGCCTTATCAATAATTAAAAATATAATGTGACGTGCAGTTCTATCTCGTTTGCCTGAGGGGAGAGTGTACGATTTTAGCACTCTAACGTATCCAACAATGTTAAAAGACAATGTGTCAAAGTTCGAAAAACTGAACAAAGTGCGAATAAATATATTTGCTCTGGATGCTAAGAAGAAACTTTATCCGTTTAGAGTGAGTGAACTGAAAACGGATGAGTATATCGACCTTTTCCTCCTAAGCGCTAATGGACACAACCACTTTGTAAGGATTTTCAACTTTGAAAGGTTAATCCGCTCTCAAAAAACCCTACGTTGCAATGCAATTGCTGTTTGTCGTAGCTGTTTCAGTCAATTCGACGACCGATATGGTATGTCGAAGGAGGAAAAGTTACTTTCGCATGGAAACGATTACTTAGATAAACCGGCCAGAATGATATGCCTGAGGGAGAAAAATCAAAACTGAAGTTTACCGGAGGTAAGAATCAAGTACGAGTACCATTCGTCGCGTACTGTGATACCGAAGCTCTTTAAATTCCAATATCAACCTATGAACCGCCATCAACTGATTCAGCAACGGGAAGATACATGTACTACACGAATAAGATCCAACATCATCAAATCAGGTCCTTTGGGATGTATATAAAGAGCGATATACATGAAGACGAAGATCCAGACTTCAACAATGCCATCATCTATACAGGTCCAGATGCTGCCAATAAGCTGATTTCGACGCTTTCAAAGATAGCTGTGAAGGTTCTTAATTATTATTCATTGAACCGACCAGTTGTTTTGAGCGTTGAAGATGAACTTGAGCGCATGCTACTTTTATCATGGCAGTTTCAGTGACAAAGATAATAAGGTACTCGATCATGATCACATCACTTCTCGTTACAGAGGTGCTGCGCACAGGAGTTGTAACGTTGCAGCCAGAACACCAGATTTCCTGCCTGTTTTTTTCCACTTTGGATCTGGTTACGACAGTAAATTTATTGTTCGTAAACTTGGTAACTTTCCGGGGGAGATTAAAGTGGAAGGAGATAATTTTTATTCTTATCTCCACACCGGCACTGCCGCGGCTTGATAACAAACGACTGAATTCAAAGGCGCCGGCCCGCCTTCTACGAATTGTTAATACACCTTCATACTAGGTAGGCCGAGAGGGCTGAGAGTTGATGGCAACCTCCTGTACTTTCACACGTATAAATCTTTTCACCTTTCTTCGGCCCTATGAGTGCGGTGGAGGGAGGCCCAACTGCTGGAGACAGACTGTGCACACCTCCTATACCTTTCTAACTACTTGACACCGGGTAACGTTTTTTAGTAACGCTTTTCGAGTTATGTAGCACAGCCTAAACATGAAAATGTCAAAAATAAGCCGTAGAACTTAGAATACAATAGATACTGACGCTAACTAGGAAGAACGCTGCGAAGGCTATGAGAAGAGATCCCATTAAGAAGAGGATGGTAATTAGATACTCACGCTAACTAAGAAGAACGCTGCGAAGGCTATGAGAAGAGACCCCATTAAGAAGAGCATGGTAAATGTCAGATCTGTTATGTTATTCAAGCTTCTGATTAACCTGAAATACACAAATATAATATTTCATTTATTATAAATTATTGGAAGGAAGTTCCTTATGGCACGTTCTGGAGCCCGGGAGTTAATCCGAAAAAAACGACCAAAATCACCGTCAAAAAATCAACGTCACGCAACCAGAGTCACGAAATCTACCGATGACGATAACTTGTGTATAAGTTGACCGACTTAGTTGAAATTTGGTACACATGTTTATTTTACCAATGCCCAGGACGAGTTCGTTGGACAACGTTATCCGCCCAAGCGTTCACGCGCAACGCTCGTGTAAACGTAAGCTTCAAATTTAAAATTGGAATTTTAGGACGGGAGAAAATTCTAACTTTATCTATTTAATGAGAAAAACAACTTTTTAAAATAATATTTTTTAGTAAAACGAACACCGACACTGCTATGAAGTGATAAAGATCGCTAAATTCATTAAAGCGGACCTAAACGTTTTAAATAAAGAAAACAACGTTTTTACCGATATCTTACGTTAGTTCATATTAAAAAGGTGTTTTCAACGTGTTTTATATAAATTGTTAGTGATCGAAGGTAAAACAAAGACAATGTTGATTTCTAGAGTCGCCATAGGTAGTTATTATTAAGGTGAACAATAGAATAAGTTTCCAGTTTAAAATATCTTGAAGTAAAAGAAGTTTATAAGCCAAAGCTGTAGTAAGTGAAAAAGCTAAAATAACTGTATTCAAGACATTTTGCATCACAATTGTGATTAAGTATGATTAATCAGTTCTATGATAGTATTTCTCACGACTATATACATTACAATATATATTGTATGAAATATGACAGGTGTTGGGGGGGGGGGGGGTTGAAGAGAACAGAGTTACTCTTCTTAACCAGCGATGGTAGTGGTTAAAACAATACCAGAAAATAAGAGTATTATTAATTTCGATGAACAATAAATATATTTTATTAACAAGATGTTTGGTAATAGAAATATACTCTAGAATTTCACACCAAATGATGTGAGAAAGCATAAATTGCTTTCTGACATCATTCTGAAAACTTCTGTTATTGTAAACGATAAGTAAAACAGAAAAAGATAAATCCCAACAAAAACACTTTTTTATTTATTTATTTTTATTTTTATTTTTTTTTATAATTTTATTCGATAACACAACTACAAATTTGAATTGTAACAAGTGATAATGATAACATAGGTTATGTGGCGGGAAAGACATGAAGAAGAAGTAGTCCAGTGACTACACTTCCTTAGCAGTAAGAATAGTAAAATAATTATAATACAAGATAACTTTTGATAATAAAATAATGATAAAGTAGATTAATATTACTTATTTTACACGTTTAGGAATAGACAATAATAACTGTTTTTTTTTTTTTTTTTTAAAAAAAAAGAAAGTACAGTAATAATAATAGTAAAACATAATTTAAGGGAAACAGATATTTTAAGGTAAGAGATCTCTAGGCCACCTCCTCTTCAAACGTCTTGGTGGGTTGCTTGGGATGAACAGAGAGGACAAGAGTTGTACAAGAGGATTTGGATGGTGGGATAAGGATTCATGGAATTTTTTATATAGGGATATGGTTAGATTTCGGACAAAGGGCACATTCAAATCTTCGTGGAGAGTAAGGTTAGAAACATAGAAAGGAGCATTGGTTATTTTTCGAAGGATTTTTGACTGCAGGATTTGGAGACGATGGGAATTGGAAGGCTTGGTGCTGCCCCACACTGGTTGGTTTTAGAACTACATTATAAATACGAAGCTTGTTGTTAAGAGAAATCTTAGACCTACGATCAAGAAGACCGAGCAGTAACTTGTATCGTCGTGTGATGTCAGTACGTTTTGTTTTTGTGTGTAGTTGCCACGTTAATCGTCGGTCAAGGAAAAGGCCAAGGTATCGGACGGAGTCGGACTGAGGAATGAGAACTTGATTAAGGGTGACTGGAGGACAGGTGTTGTGACTAAGAGCAAAAGTGACATGAACACTTTTCTGTTCGTTTATCTTTATCCTCCATTTCCTTAACCAAGGTTCGAGGAGTAACAAATGACTTTGGGTATTATCAGATGCAAGGAGGTGGTTCTCTTGGACAGAAAGGATTGCCTTATCATCTGCGAATGTGGCAAGGAATGTTAAGGGATGCTGGGGAATATCATGAGTATATAGGGAGTAGAGAAGAGGTCCTAGGATACTACCCTGTGGTACTCCAGCACTCACAGGGCAAATAACAGAAAAGGAAGATCCAAGACTTACACGAAAAAATCTGTCAGTGAGATAGGACTTGAGGATAAGGTAGTAGATGAATGGTAGGATGCCCTTGAGCTTCCAAAGCAAGCCAGAATGCCATACTCTGTCAAAAGCTTGTGACTCGTCTAGGAAGACAGCTGAACAGTACTTTTTGTTCTCAAGGGAGGATGCAATGACATCGACAATGCGATGACATTGTTGGATAGTGGAATGATGTGTACGGAAACCAAATTGATGATCTGGAAGGAAATTTGTGAGGATAGGAATAAGTCTGCGAAGTAGGAGTTTTTCTAGGATTTTACCCATTACTGGGAGAAGGCTAATAGGTCTATAGGAGGAAGGAAGGTGACTAGGTTTAGAAGGTTTGGGTATCATTACTATGGTGGCGAATTTCCACTGTGCAGGAAAGTGTGTGGTTCTTAGGACGGAATTAAAGACATGGGTGAGAAAAAGGATGCCTTTTTTAGGAAGGTGTTTGAGGATTTGAGATGTGATGAGGTCGTAGCCAGGAGATTTTTTTGATTGAAGTTGTTTAATTGTAAAAATTACACCTGAGGGATTAAAGGCTTTTGGAGGAAGAGATAACTGGGGAGGGGAATGTAGGTCACTGATTATTTTATTTGCATGGTTGGGGTCTATTATATCAGGATGTGGGGAAAAGATTTCGGTAAACAAAAACACTTGAGTAAAAAAATAACCCAAGTCTCGCGAATTATATTCACTAAATATAACTCGCGTAAAACTTTGTGAGATGGTTGGTTTAGGCAAATCTCCCCCTACCCAAGAAGTTCTACTAGGTCTAATACATCTAGTAAAAGTAAGGGATTTTGTTTGTCTGACTCGCGTTCTATTCTCTGTCCCTCCCAAACTCAAACTTTTCTTTCCTAAATCAATCTATTCGTTTAAATTTAAAAACATTTTCTGACTTGCCAATTACTCACCATAAATAGATTTAACAGTTTGTTGTTATTTAATTTAAAATTTTCCGTGGTTTATATTAAGCATTTTGTTAAATGTTATGCAGTGTCGTATACAACTTATACTTACTTATAAGAAAGGAAAAGAAGGAGAACGAGCTAAAATACTATATTTGGGTTTTTGTAATTGATTATTAGGCAGATATACTGCACTAGACCCTTTTTAAATCAAAACTGTAACTACCATAATATAATAACAACGATTTTCTATGATTCTCAAGTTTGACAATATAGTTTGTTAATAAATAATTGTCAAGGCACCCACATTTATTCCAATAAAATAAAAGTTTGTTTTGATTGTAGGTCTTGAGATAATTATTATTATAACTTATCTAAATAAAAGCAGACAATTTTATCAAAACTAAACAAGAGGAATAATAAATATAAATAGTTATTGCAAAAGAATCACCTGTCGATTGTTTGGTGATGTTCGACGATTCCTTTAAAATGTTTTCTTAAGCAGAAGAGAAACTCTGGGTCTTCGTAGAGCTGATAACCAGGGGGTTTGAGAGTTGATTCGTGCATCTTTTGGAAAGTGAACATCGCGTCCTTGTCAAGTGTGGCTATGGACTCAATGAGGAGGTCGTATTCACATAAAAGAACGAAACAAGCGTATACGAAACACGGGATTCCTGAGATGATTTGAACGCAAATACAGTTGGCGCTCAGTAATTCGAATATATAGCCGATCAGAAACCCAAATGGACGAGTAGTGTCGAATGGGAACCAGAGAGGAAACGGAAGGGCGTAAGATTTAGAGTTGATGAAGTAGTCATAAACAGGCATGCCGGTCATGAATAGACCCCACGGACCCCACACCATAAACGACCAATACTTGTTTATAAAATTTCTAAACTTATCCTCAAAACTCGTCTCAGTGTGGGAACGCTGCAGTTTATCCCATTCCATCATAATAAAGCCATAAGTGAGGACTTCCTCGCGATTACGAATTGCCTGAATATGACACAGATTCGTTATGACCACAAAACATAAATAATAGCCTAAAATTATGAGGGAAGGCAAATCGAGATTTATTTTTATGAGAGTGATCGCGGTGAGAAAGTACACTATAACAGGTATGGCAGCGAGAAAAAAATTATAAATCACCGTCCACAATATGTATTCCGGTGCCACTCTTAAGAACGCCCCGGATAAATATACGTTTTTGTTAATTTTCCTTTCAAAAAATTCGTGGAATGGTTCATGAGGAATCTTTAAATCCCACCCAAAAAATTTGTATATTCGGACACTTAAATAGTAATTAAAATTTTCTAACATTATACACGAATATCTCTCGATGGTGTCGGGTTTCGAACGAAGTCTTGTTATTAACTTGTTTCCATATTGTTACTGCGGAATTTTCTTTACTTATATAGTATCAATAATTTAACACAATGATGCAAAAATTGAATACTGGTTTTTAACAAACTAATAAGTTTCTAACTCATTTTTGTATAAAGAAAAATCAAAACAATTATTCATAAATTATTCGGATGTAAATAATGAGAGATAACACGCTACAACTGCATCACTTTTTAGTTTCCATTTTTGACAATTATCACATAAATTAATTACAGTTTAATATGTTTTTAATTAGCTGGTCTAAGAAATCCGTTTAATGTAGTATATAATATGTTATTATCAATTCTACCTTGATATGGCTACATTGATTAAAAAAGTCTGAAGCAATATTACACAGAGTAGGCTATGCTTAAACCAGTAGCTGATATACAAAAAGAACAAGAGGCTAAGAAACGAAAAATTACTTACAAAAGAAGTGGAATCCCAACAAAAACACTAGTGCAAAAAGCTAAAAAAATAAGCCGTCTCGCGTAAAAAGTTGTGAGATTATAGGTTTAGCCAAGTTTCCCACTGTCCGAGTAAATTCTACTAGGTTTAATTTATCCAGTGCAAGTACATGATGTTTGTCTGTCCCTATCTCTATTCTCTTTCCCAAATCACTCTACACGTTCAAATTTAAAAACATTTTCCTGAATTGGCAAAAACTCACCCCAAAGAGGCTAAGATTAAATGCAGTGTCGTATATAAATTTGTATCCTTGTGCTGCGACGCTTAAATGTAAAAATAACATTTATTATTTGATTTAAGTTTGTGGTGTGTACTTGCCAAGTCAGAAAATGTTTTTAAATTTAAACATGTTGTGATTTGGGAAAGAGAATAGAGAGAGGGAAAAACAAACATCATGTACTTGCACTGGATAAATTAGACCTAGTAGAACATACTCGGACAGTGGGAGACTTAGCTAAACTTATGATCTCCACTTTTTTCCTCACGCGAGAATTGGCTTGTTTTTTTACACCAGTTTTTTTGTTGGGATTAGAATTATAATTTATGTAAGAATGAGTGTCAAATTATTATTTATATATTTATTTATATATTTTTGCTTCCGAGCTTACCGAAGGTAACGAAAGCATTGTGTTCACTTTTGAGAATAAAAAACTTCCGATTTCTAAAATTTCTCCGAAAAGTCTCCGATTTTAAAAATTCCAAGACAGAAATCCGTTTCAGACATCAGGGAACATTTTTGGTCTTGTGTTTGTCTGTCTGTCTGTCTGTCGGTCTGTGTGTCCACGAATTATGAAACGTGTGACGATAACTTGAGTAAATGTCGACTGATTTTGATATAATTTGGTAGACATGTTCATTTTACCAATGCCCAGGACGAGTTCGTTGGACAACGTTATGCGTCCAAGCGTTCACGAGCAAAGCTCGCGTAAACGTGAACTTCAAATTCAAAATTGGAATTTTAGGCGGGAAAAGAATCAAACTTCATCTATTTAATGAGCCAAACATTTTTTAAAATACAATTTTTTAGTAAAACCAACAGCGATACCGTTATGAAGTGTTAAAGATCGCTAAAACCATTAATAGTTTTTACACAATAATCAGTATAACAATAAAGTAATATAACAATAATTTGAATGTTAGTATATCAATAAAGTACATGATTGGATGCGAGGAAGCTATGTGCCACACTAATTGGCAGTCTATTTTTTTTTTTTTGTAAATTGATTATTAAAATAAATCTATCTATTTTAAATTACCACCAATGTCACATGTTTTTTATAGGTAATAACGACAAGATAAATTACATTTTTTAGGAAATTTTCATCGCCCAACCATACGGTGTAACCATGAATCATGAATCATTTCAAAATTTTAAGACCAGCCATTATATAAAATTTGGGTGGGGGATTTTTTTGGCGGTATATTTTGACTTATAAAACCAATAAAGAATTAAAAATTTAAAAAAACAAATGTATATTTGTATTATAGTCTTCAGCAGCTTTCATTTGATACCCAACTCAAAATTTTTAAAAAATAAAATTTTGGGCGCACTCCAAATTTTCGCGCACAAAATTGGTAATTTTTAAAACCTGGGAATGAACTCCCGGAAATATCATCGCCCTACTATAAGGTATTAGTATGAATTATTTCGAAATTTTAGCACCAGCCGATCTATAGTGGTTGGGGAGGGGGGGGAATTATGAGGGAATTTTTTTTGGGGTATATTTTGATTTATTTAACCAATAAGGAATGCAACATTTAAAAAATCATATATATATTTGTGTCCTACTCTTTAGCAGCTTTCATTTGATACCCTACTCAAAAATTAAAAAAAAATATAAATTTTTGAGTTTACCACATTTTTTCGAATTGCACATGCGCAAATCTAATTATGAACTTCTGTATACTTTTCCTGTGGTTGGGTCAAAAAGTTGCACTAGTGTTTCAAATTTCAGTACTTTCGCTTAAACGGTTCGGGCCCTATGAACTAAAGAACGACGGACGGACGGACACATCACCCAAGGGTATAAGGGTTTTGAGAAGTATCTACAAAACCCTAAAAACCGAAGGCAAATAATTTTACAGGTATGACGTCACAAATTACAAAAATGAATTTTTAGAACGCGGATTAAGGGACACAACCAAAGTTGGCTTCAATTTTATCAGTGATCCTCCTTCTATATATAGTATTATTCTAAGAATCTTTTTGTGGGGTATCAAATAAATGCTACTAATAAGGATTTGTTGGACAAGCGTCTGTGGGGACGGAACGACAAGGAATAGACGAATAGACAAGGACCAGTGACCACGTGATCGTGCTGTTGTCACTTTAGTTCGGATTGAGCTCGCTTGGGAGGTTTAGTATCGCTTAGGGGAGAGAATAATGAACCACTTTTCAAAACAGATTGGTCCCTCTACCCCTTCCTTTGCTCTGAGTTTAAAACAAAGCCGTTTTTGCTATTGGAAATACGAAACTAGCAAAGGAATGTGAGAAACCCGATTGAACGGAAGGACGGGAGAGCTCGAATTGATGAGGTAGTTTTAAACCGGCATGATGGCCATGAACTAAAAACAGACCCTATTTAATACACTCCATGAATGGCCAATATAACTGTCAAAACAAAAATCAGTGATTCCCAGAAATTGGTCTTAGAATCGTAGGGTCGCTGGACTTTTACTTTTTTTTAGAATTTATAATCTAAATGTCTTAATCCAATCGTTCGTATCCAAAAGTGGTTATCTACTAACCACTTTTGGCCACAGAAATGTTTTATGAAATAAATTTCCATTTGAAGAAATTGCTGTGGATATTTCTCGTTCCATCCCAAGCATTTTGGTACATACCGCACCTGTTAAAGGTTTTGTAGGTGACTTTTTTTGCATTCAAACTTGAATTTCTCCATGAAATCGATGCGGAATCGCTATGTTATTTATACCGTTCGAAAGAGTATTAAATGAGGAAGTTTTTGTGAGATTTGACAGTCTTCACGAGTTTTTCTAGGAAAATAGTGAGCGTTCAAAGAATTTCAGACATTTTATTTTTTGTAATTTTTGAACGTTTGAACTGTTATTTCAGTGTTTAGTTAATGATTTCCAAAAATAAAAATGCTCTAGTTTTACAGGAAATTTAACGCTGATTTCGAAAATATGGTCAAAAGTTAATTAGCAGAAAACGTGTTTTTAAAAAATAAAATTAAAATCATCATAACTCGGTAACGGATTGAGATAGAAAAGTGCGTTTGGTGGCGTTTTGCTCTATTTTGGATCTAGTTTCACCCAAAAAAAAAATGTACGGGTTTAGGTCGGTAACACCTTGTATATAGTATTATTCCAAGAAAAGATAGCTGTAGGCTATTTAGCAACTGTTACATGTTTATTAACAACGTTACTGCCTTTAGGTAATTAATAAGGTTAACAACAAACAAAAGTACATATTTATAAAGAAAATTGTATTAATAATAAAAATGTCGTAAGAAAATATATCTCGTATTCTTGTCAGCTGATATCTGATAAATTTCGAGTTTTTATCGAGATATCGATATTGTTTTACCAAACTGCCGCTTGGAAGTGTTATTTACGGGGGAGAGCATATTAAACCACTTTTTGATACTCAGATTATACATATAGTATTGTTCCGTCTGAGGTTTTAACGATCTTTCAGCTTTCAGCAAATTAAAAAAATTGTATGTATTGATACCTTTGTACCCTCGTTGGGGGAAATATTTGTGTAGCAGTTGGATTTATCGATGTCAGAAGATTATATTGTATTTAAAATAATTGATAAATTATGTTTTCTTCCGTCAATTTACTTAAAACTAAGTACCTAGTTGTTGGTGGTAAAGGAAGGGATATAGTCCTAGAGCAAGGTGTTATTGAAGCAGTAGAAAGTTTTAAGTATCTAGGCTCCGTCATTGATGAGTCTGGAACATGTCAAGCGGATGTTGATGTTAGAGTGATACAGGCGAGGCAGGCTATTGTGATGCTGAATGGAGTTTTATGGAGTCAGTCTGTTCGGAAGGAAACAAAGAAAATAATACTGCGGGTTATTGTCGAGTCCATTTTGACCTATGGAGCTGATGCGTGGACACTGACTGATCGCCAAAAGAGTAAGCTCAATGCGGTTGAAATGGATGGTCTAAGAAGAGCTATGCACGTTTCCAGGTTAGAAAGAAAATCTAACGATTAAATTCGTCGTGGCATGGAACAGCAAGAGAGCGTGGTCCAGCGCACAGAGAAGCGAACGCTTTGTTGGTATGGCCATGTCCGGAGGATGGACGAAGGAAGGTGGCCTCGGAGGGTCATGGAATGGTCTTCTTCTGAAAGGAGGAAGCGAGGACGTCCTAAAGCATCTTGGAGAGGTGGAGTCAGCCAGGCAATGCGGACTTTCAACCTACAAGATGGCGACTCGGAAGACCGTCAAACCTGGTCTTTGGAAATACAGAGCAACCGCTGATGAGTGGAAACGCCCTTAAAAGTAAAAGTAAATGTTTTCTTAAATTAATAATTAACTTTTTAGTATCTTATTTAAAAATAAATTGCTATTTAAAATAGAAATATTACAAATGCTTTATTTTTTTTTAAAAAATATGGCCTTTCAGCACACACATGTAAAAATGTTCGATAAGGTAAATAGATAGTTTTATTTTAATAATCAATTTACAAAAAAAATAGACTGCCAATTAGTGTGGCACATAGCTTCCTCGCATCCAATCATGTACTTTATTGTTATACTAACATTCAAATGATTGTTATATTACTTTACTGTTATACTGATTATTGTGTACAAACTATTAATAGTTTTAGCGATCTTTAACACATAACGGTGTCGCTGTTGGTTTTACTAAAAAATTGTATTTGACAAAAATGTTTCCCTCATTGAATAGATGAAGTTAGATTCTTTTCCCGACCTAAAGTTCCAATTTTAAATTTGAAGTTCACGTTTACGCGAGCGTTGCTCGTGAACGCTTGGAAGGATAACGTTGTCCAACGAACTCGTCCTGGGCATTGGTAAAATGAACATGTCTACCAAATTTTATCAAAATCAGTCGACATTTACTCAAGTTATCGTCACATGTTTCATAATTCGTGGACACACAGACCGACAGACAGACACGAGACCAAAAATGTTCCCTGATGTTGAAACGGATTTCTGTCTTGGAATTTTTAAAATCGGAGACAAAAGTTTTTTATTCTCAAAAGTGAACACAATGCTTCCGTTACGTTCGGTAAGCTCGGAAGCAAAACAGAAGTTTAAAAGAACGAAGTTAAAAAGACTAAGTTAAATTAGTCCTAGTAGAACTTACTCGGACAGTGGGAAACTTGGCTAAACCTATGATCTCACAACTTTTTACGCGAGACTTGGCTTATATTCATAATTTCAAGTTTCTAGGACTGTTAGAAGTGCCTTAGAATTATGATGAGTGAGTGACAAAATAACAAAACTTTAGGCTCATACATCTTATGAACTACTATGGGTAAAGGGGTGAAATTTTTATTTCTAGTTCAGTTTGTTGGAATTAGAAACGGATTTCTGTCTTGGAATTTTTAAAATCGGAGACAAAAGTTTTTTATTTTCAAAAGTGAACACAATGCTTCCGTTACCTTCGGTAAGCTCGGAAGCAAAATATCAAATAATAAGCTAATGCAATAAATAAAAAAATATCATCACAACAAGTAATTAATAATTCCAATCTTAACATGTAAATAAGTATCACAAAAAATTAACAGAGATGAAAAATAAAATAAATGAAATGATCATTCAAATGTATTGCCACCTACTTCTGCGTAAATTTCGATTCTATTTATTATGAATTCTTTAAAAGCCTTTTGAACTTGCTCAAGGAGAAAATTGGCAGTGGCCTGTTTAATTATTTCCTTTATCTATTCCAAGCTATTATCCAGACGTTCGGCACAACTTTTTGTTTCAGATATACCCATAAAAAGAAGTCCATAATTGTTACATCTGGACTCCTAGGAGGCCATGGAACTGGGCCATTTTTTCCTATCCAACGGTCTCCAAACTTCTCATTCAGCCATTCTTTAACCAATACAGTTGAATGGGTCGGATGGCCATCTGGTTGGAAATACAACCATCTTCTATTAGCTAACGGTATATTTTCTAAATAATCAAGTAAAATTGAATTCAGCAGCGCAAGGTAGACATATTTAGGTTTAAATTTCCGTCAATAAAGTAAGGCCCGATTATTCCAAAATAAGTGACACCACACCAAACTTTTTTTTTAATATTGACGTCTACATTTTATTCTAAAATTAGGACTTTCCCTTGCCCAATACCTACAGTTTTGAGAGCTGACTGTTCCGTTTGTAGTGAAGGTAGCCTCGTCCGAAAATATTATGTTGTGGGAAAATGATCTTCGTGAGATGCTGCTCTCCAAACCACGTACAAAACCCGTTGGGAACCCCTGGTTTAAAGAGACGAATCCAGTTCAGCTTTAAAATTCTGTGTAATTTTGATTTACTAACATTGCCCATCTGGGAAGCCCTTTCTCTTAATGAAAGCTTGGGGCTGCCTCCTACAGACTCAAGAGATGCTGCAGCATCGTTGTTATCCTCGTTAAAGAGAATTCTTTCTCGCTTTTTATTTACGACGCTCCTAGTTGCAGTAAACTTCAATATTATTAATTTGATGGCTCTCTTAGTCACTGAATGGTTTGGCCATCTTTCTTCAAATTGTCTTTTAACTCCAGAGTAAGATAATTCTTCTCCTAAACCGTAGCACTTAACAAGAAACACTTTTTGTTCAAGAGTTAACATATTAAAATATTTTTAAACAAATCAAGCAATAAGCAATTTAACAAGCAACTGCAAATATTATTACTTAAACCTATTTGCTGATAATACATAAACTATTTGTTGTCATAACAAATATAGCACTTGTTTATTATAAATAATTACAAGATAAAATTAACTTTTTATATACTATGTAAAATATGGGAGCGTCTATGGAGGTCATCTTAAGGAAAAATGAAAAAGTCTCTCCACTTAAAAATTAACTTTTTAATAGCCAAAGCAGCTTTCAGCCTTATAAGGCCATCATCAGTGCCTAAAAGAACAAACAGATGTGATAAACCATGTAATATAGCGAAACTTAAATACAAAAATTAAAACCAATCAATAAAAAACACTATCACGGTGACGGATGGTCAAAAAACAATAAAACTAATAACAAGTCAAAAAATAAAATAAAACATACGAAACACTCTTGATAAAGCAGTAACAACTCAACAAGACAAAAATAAAGTAAGCGTGTAAAACAGAAATGACTAATCAAAAGTAAATTAGGAAATTGACAAGTAAGTTATCAAAATTACGAGATCAAAAATAAATAACAAACAATTAATCAAATAAGCGAATTGAATAAATAAATTTAACAAAAAAAAAAATAAAATAAAAAAAAAAAATAAATAAATAAATATATATATATATATATATATATACACATATATATACATATACATACACACATACATACATACATACACATACACACACACACATACATATATATATATATATGCACATACATACACACACATAAACATATATATATATATATATATGTACAAAAAGAATATATAAATGAGAAAAAATAAATAAATAAATAAATAAAATAAAAAAAATAAAATAAAATGGGAAATTAAGGTACAAAGCAAGATAACATACCGAAATAAAGAAGAAAAAAAAAGAGTTACATATAAGAAAAAAGATGTGAATGGTGAAAGCTGCTTTGGCTATTAAAAAGTTAATTTTTAAGTGGAGAGACTTTTTCATTTTTCCTTTTATATACTACGTTTTTATATTTTCTGTCATAAATCATAAATTTTAAACCCGTCAAAATTAAGATCGTAAATATGGGTCATGTCAAAACAAATAAAATAACTTGATGATTTTTTCCATACAGCAAAATTTTCTGTAAACGAATTAAATTCTGCTGAAAGATGGCTAAAAGTATTAAAATAATGCATTGTCATCATGTTCTGAGCTATTCTAAAAGTTATTTTAGAAAAACGGTTCGGTTTAGCCGTTTATGAGGAAACTTTTGTACCCCGTATCTTGTACCCCTGTGTACCAATTTGGACCATTTCAGATTTATACCTTCCTGTGGTTAGTCACTATGACCGTGCCAAATTTTGTGCAGATCGGTTCAGCCGTTCAGGAGTATGCGTAAAAAAAATTCAAAGTGTAGTATAAGAGCTTCGCTTCGCTCAGCTCAATAAATTTTGATCTTAGTTCAAAAAATAAATAAACAAATAAAATAAACAGTAAATATAAAAATAAACTTAATTGTGTTCATTTATAAACCAAGAATATAACAGACTATATTATTAATTACATTAAGTTAAATTCATAATTGACTAATAATCATCCAGACTAATACTAAACTTCCCAAATTACAAAATAGGATGAAATAAATTAAGGTATATAAAATATAATTTTAACACTATTAAATATTATTAAAATTAAGTAAAAGTTAATTTTTAAACAACAAAAAGAAATTTTGATTCTTTTTAAGTTCTTTGAAGATTCCTGAATAAAATGTATATAAAACTATAAATATGTGCAATTAAAGCTAAGGCGCACATTAAATTGTATGGCATAGTTCTAGTAGCACAGGACATGGTATCACGGAAAAATACACAAAAACTGCATGGCTCAATTGTCCCCGGATATGGGATAGCAGTTTTGTGTGGAAGTTGGACAAAGGCAGGGACCGTTTTTTCGCGTGAAATGTTTGTGCTTGTACCCAAAAATCGAGTAACCAAAAACATGGTTTTCTGAATCGAACTAAGTCCATAGCACGATTCAACCTATTATTTAGCTCGAGCAAAGCGTGTCAAGCTGTTTTATGTTAGATCCACAAGTGTCGTCAGTCAATGTCTGACGCAGTACTGCCCTCTGCCCTGTTCTACTTCTCAATTCGCGAGGCCACGCTCATTTCTGTGGTTCACAGAAACTACCCTGTCCTGTGCAGTGCAAACTACGCCACATGCGACTAAATGTGCGGCCGACCTAAGAGTAGAAACTAGCGATAGCATTTAAGCATTCAAGTCACAGAGATGCAGCAAGTCTGAGATCAGGGTGTCTAGAAGAGTTATGACGTGAAGTTCATTGTTTGAACGCGAGAAGCAGGTTGAGTAACGAGTAAGCACTGTTCAGCAACTGTTATCAACAAATATAACAACATTAGATAATTAGTGTTTAGACAAAGTGCTGTTCCCAAATATACTTTTAGATCTTGATAAACATTTTATTTACTTCTGATTCCATGGGAATTTATTGAAAATAATCGAAACAACTAAAATTTGTTGATTTCTGCTGGTAACAGGAATCTTGATAAATGCTGGACCCGACGTTATCCTATTAATAATAAAAGCATCTTAAATATAAAAATATATTCATGTAAGAGATTTTTTTTTTCCTAAAATTATACCATGTCTATGTATCTATCTTTAAATCTAACCCATGGAAATTCTTGACTGATTTGTGACACCATTAATCCAATGTGACACCATTAATCCTATTTGTACACCATTAACTTGTTTTTAATGTTACGCACGGAAAGAAATCACGTATGTGACTATAACTAGCAAATCTAGAATGATTTGTTTGTTGCTTTTACCGTAGTAAATGCTTCATAGTTGGGGGTTATGGTAATGTAAGCTCCACTGAGTGTTGGAGGGTTTAGTGTCCTGGCCAACATGATCCTCAGAGTCCTCTTCATATCTTCAGGCCAGTCGTACCAGTTAGTGAAGTACAGCGCCTCCCTCGCCTTCTCACCCTGACCACAATTGTAAGTAATGATTGCAAGTAAAATAAAACATGTGGTGTCGTGGGACACCCAGTAGGAACGAAGTTCCATACGCTTTTCATTAAATATAAATTATAAAATCTTTTTTTTTTTAATTATAAAATCACAGTTCCAAAATTAGTATACGATACTAACTACTTATACATGGTGGAGTTAGAAAAGAGACAAAATTAAAAGTAACTAATCGTTACGTTAGAACGCAAGATATCGGTAAAAACGTTGTTTTCTTTATTTAAAACGTTTAGGTCCGCTTTAATAAATTTAGCGATCTTTATCACTTCATAGCAGAGTCGGTGTTCGTTTTACTAAAAAAAATTATTTATTAAAGTTGTTTGTCTCATTAAATAGATGAAGTTAGAATTTTTTCCCGTCCTAAAATTCCAATTTTAAATTTGAAGCTTACGTTTACGTGAGCGTTGCGCGTGAACACTTAAGCGGATAACGTTGTCCAACGAACCTGTCCTGGGCATTGGGAAAATGAAAATGTGTACTAAATTTCAACTAAGTCGGTCAACTTTTACACAAGTTATCGTCATCCGTAGATTTCGTGACGCTTTTAGCGTGACGGTGATTTTGTGACGGTGATTTTGGTCGTTTTTTTCGGATTCACTCCCGGGCTCCAGAACGTGCCATAAGGAACTTCGTTCCAAAAAAAATCTGTTTATTACTTAGAAAGTCTATTGTTGATTCTAGTTAGATCAAGCTACGCAGCTAGTTAGATAACAGTACACTAACCTTTAACAATTTCCCTTTAAACATAACTTTATTTATTATAAAATGGTTATTTTTTTTAAAAAAATAACACAAAACTACTGTTTAAATTTTACCCTCAAACTATTTAAATCGCTGTGTCATAAGCAATTAAATTTCAAAACAAATAATAGACCAGAAAACCAAGTAGAAGAATGATCCCCCAAATAAATACTACGAATTTATAACATATATACATGGATTAAGTGAAAAAATCAAACGGACTTTTAGAGATTTTGACTGCACCGAAATATGTTTTGGAATGAAACCGGTAAATAAAATGCAAGAAGAGTTTTACACTTGGGCTAGAAAAGTTTTACACTTGGGCTAGAAAAGTTTTACACTTGGGCTAGAAAAGTTTTACACTTAGGCTAGAAAAGTTTTACACTTAGGTCAAAACAGTCTGCAGACTGTTTTGCCCCAGAGTGTGCCTAGCCTAACACCAAAGACAAAATACAAAAGAACGATCAAATTAATATTATTTATCAAATCACATGTTAAGATTGTGAGGACATTCTCAACAAACTTTAAAAACAGATTAAAAGGACACATGGCTAATGTAAAAACCATAGAAACAAAAACAAAAATAGAAAAGACCAATTGAGAAATATTGTAGAGGGAACAGAAACTCCCAAAAGTAATAATAGTACGTCATTAAATGAACATGTAAACCGTAATAGACATAAAATTAATTTCAAAAATACATTTATCCTAAACAAAGAAACTATATACTTTTAAAAGACAATATTTAGAGGCATCACATATTATTACTTTGGAGTATAAGCCTATGAATTTTAAAACTGATACCAAAGATTTTATTAAATTTTTATGGTAATCTTACAAGATATAAAACCAGCAATTCAAAGGAATAAGCAAAGTGGCTGAGATAAAATTGATCATAATACAAATAATATGTAGTCGTAGTCATAACTAATATCAAAATTACCAAATACATATATACAACCAAAATATAACAAGATAAAAACTAATATACACATAAAATATAGAGATAGAATTAAACAATAATCTGGGGGCACGGCAGTGCCTCCGCCAAGTCGAGCACAGCCGTACCATCCTTTACTGGAACCAATTCACGGCAATATGGACCCCCCTCTATTATCCTATTAAAGATACTTAGATATATAAAATTTATTTTTTTCGTGGTAGGCTGTAAAATAGTAACTTTAGAGCCTAAAAAACATAGCTAAAATCCATTTTTTCATTACGTGGACTTAAAAAATCTTTTCATTACTCCTAGCTGTAAAGAAAAAATTTTTTACATCCTAGGATGAAAAAAGTTTTTATTGTACTGCTGGCAGTTGTCAAAACTTCCTTTAGTAGCGCTGCAGTCTTTGTAGAAATGCTTAGTACGATTTAATTCCGCTAGATGTCAATGGGTTTTATTTATCTTTTCTAATAGTGTAACCTCTTTTTATAAATCTTAAGTATGTACTAATATTTGTTATTATTATATTGATTATTTATTAATATTTAATGTTTTTTCATTGTCTGCTACCTCGGAAAAAATAGCATATGATACGCGACTGTGAAGTGTTTTTTCTTTACCTTGGCAATATTTTGTCTCGCTTCGCTCGACAGTAAATGTAATTGCCGCGGTAAAGAAAAGACTTACTTCACAGCCTAGTAACATAATATACTATTAATTTAAAGTTCACGACAAACTGAACCAAAAATAAATATTTCACACCTCTATCTATAGTAGTTCATAAGATATATGAGCCTAAAGTTTTGTTATTTTGTCACTGACTGACTGACTGACACACTCACTCACTCAATCACTCACTCATCATAATTCTAAGGCACTTCTAACAATCCTACAAAACTTGAAATGTTGTATATAAGTAAAGTTTATTGTACAAATAAAGGCAAAAATTAAAAAACCTGGTTCTTTGTCCCTTTCAAGGCTAATAGAAAAACCGCCTAGTCAAAATATTTTAAAAAATCCCGTCAAGTACTTGCCAGCAAGTTACTAAAAGGGTTTTTTCGGTCATAAGAATTCATAAGCACATTATTATTATTAATTTTTTAAGGAACAGATTTCCTCATCTAGTAATGCTAATTCATATTCACATCAGATTAGATAAGATAACTTTAACAAAAAAATCGGTATGAGACAACTCAGACAAACTTTCTCATATACGAGTTCATAATTACTTAGCCCAGTGCCCAGTGTTTTCCATTTATTAGTTTCCGTATGTACATGTACATTTATATGTCATATTTTTTTTTTTTTTTTTAGTAAAACTAACACCCATACCGCAATAAAATGGCAAAGATCGCTAAATTTATTAAAGCGAACCTAAATATTTAAAATTAAAATTAAAATTTAATAAAACTTCATACACATTGTCTAAAGTGCAAGTGAAAAAGGCATGTAAAATTTCAACCAGATACAATCGGAAGTTTTTGTTTTGGGTAGTAATGTATTTTAAAATATTTTAAATTAGTAGGGCGGGTAGGTAGAGAACAGTCCTATTTCCTACCTACTACAACCATGCTCTTTAACTATAAACTCATCATGATTAAATTTTTTTCTCAATATTCAATTCATATTTATTGCAAGACGCTTGCTTCAATGATAAAAATGCTTTTTCTTGTAATTTTGCCTTAACTCCGCTAAGTACAAACAGTCAATCAGTTAGTTACTTTTAATTTTGTCTCTTCTCTAACTACGACATGTATAAGTAGTTAGAAACGTATACTTAGCAGTGTGATTTTATAATTCATAATTAATGAAAAGCGTAAGGAACTTCGTTCCTACCGGGTGTCCCGCGACACCACGTATTCTTTTTAATTGTTAAATTGGCTAAGAACCTTTTGTGTGTGCTTTCAGCACACACTTGGCAACTAACAGGTAGATTCTTCTGACCTTAGAATGGATTTGTTCGCCAAGGTAGCATAGAATTCCAACTACGGACAAATTTATTGCTAGAAGAACGGCAAATGTGACCTTCACACTCAAGGCGCCAACATCCTGAAATCAATCATTTACAACTATTAGGATTTTAATTTGGGTTGCAGAGGCCCCCCAATCATTGGTCGTAAATTAAGTAATCGAGGATTTGTGAATCAAAAGCAGACACAAATCGAGGATATAAGTGAAAAAATTAGGTCTACGTTAAAACTTTTTTTGTCTTTGTTACATACATTAACCTTTAAAATGCGATACGTCACGAGACCATGGTAACTATCGTCAGCTCTACAAAAAGGGAGGGGGGTGCACGCAGTCACAGTATATAGTGGTCTCGCCAGCCATTCTCACTTTACTAATACTTACTACGTTTCCATGATGGTTAAATACAGATTGAATACGGGTAGAATACAGTTTTTGGATCCTAAGTGTCCATGGAAACCTAGATTCAAAACGGATTAAGTACGATCCCGATCCCGATACAATACACTAAATTCTGGGATCGTATCTGGATCTTAGTTGCATGGAAACACTTAACTCGATCCTGACATGCGCAGAGCGGTGTTGTGAGCGAACCTAGCGTATTTCTGTAGAAACTGTAGTCAAATCTGTCAAAATACGTAATAAAAAGCATGGTTATAAAAGGTGAAGGTTACAAAACGATTTATAACCTTTAACAAAAGTAACCAGGAAAAAGTTTTTATGTTGAATTTGTTGGGTCTGTGAGGGGTGAAAACATAATAAAAGTGAAGAAGTACTTCATGAAAAAGTGGCTATATTTCGTTCCTTTAGGAAAAAGTTTGTTTTTTTGTTTCGTATTGAATACGGATTCACTATTACTTATGGAAACACCTAACTTGTTAAATCCCAAATTAGGATTCAATCCGTATTTAAACATCATGGAAACGTAGTAAATGTCTGTCGTTACACAAATGTATTTTTAGTTCTAAAATATTTATGTTTTAACCTATATATAAACTACAAGCTGTTAAGCCCGTGGCAAGGACTTAATTTTATATTTAGAAAAAAAGTCAAATTAAGTAAATTAATTTAGATAAGTTATTATATCTATTTGAAGACCAACAAATCAAAACAAACATTTATTATAGTGGAATAAAAGTGGCTGCCTTAGCTTACAAATAAGAAATCATTTCGAGGTGCGTCGTCGTCGGGACACTACTCGATTGTATAAAGGATATTGTTTTCTATTTTATTATTGACAAATCCTTGACAATTAGTTTGTTCAGGTTTTTTTAAAATAATGATATTGAGAGATAAAAATCTAATCAACGAAGATATTTGTGTATATCTGGGGGCATAGCAGTGCCCCCGCCAAGTCGAGCACAGCTGTACCATCTTTAACTGGAACCAACTCTAAAGTTATTTGGAGCCCTTTCTATTGTCTTATTAAAGATACTTAGATATATTTAAAACCAGAAATTAAAATTTCACACCTCTACTCTATATTAGTTCATTAAATGTATGATAAGCCTAAAGTTCGGTTATTTTGTCCCTGATATATTGATCTATTGACTGACTCGTCATAATTATAAGGCACTTCTAGCTATCCTAGAAACTTGAAATTTTGTATATTAGTAGAATTTAATGTACAAATAAAGGAAAAATTAAAAAAATCCGTAAACATCTGGTTCTTTGACCCTCTCAAGGCTACTAGAACTTGTGATGGGGTGCATTAAGAACTCGCATATAATTGTGTTCTTATATCGGCCATAAGGAATTAATAATTCATGCTTACACATAACTAGAAAACAACTATCACAAAAACCTCAACAGTGATCAAAATAAATTGGAAAGACTGAAGGATAATATTCCAATGACCTGAGTAATTATTTCCTTTAGTTTATCCACTCTGAGTTATCTTGGCGTCAGATTATATTCTAAATCTCATTATCATAATCTTTAGTTTATAACCATCTATTTTTATGTGACTATTCGTCCAATGATATTATGACTAACAAGAAAAGAAAACAGTATCGATTTTCAATGCAAGAATTATTACAGCAATTTTAGTGCGTCTTTCTTACTTAGTCGGATCCTCTTCTACCTTGCAGTGTCAAGGTAGACCAAAAAGTTTTTCACCCTCTCCTGTCCATGGAAAAGGTGCGGGTACGTTTTAGGGACATTTCAAGGAGGATATAATGCTGTCCATTTCCCCTCACATCTGGCTTCAAGGGCTCTTCGGGGAAATCTTTCAGTGCTCATCCTATTCACGTGTCCGAAACATCGCAGTTGAAAGTTTTCCACTGTCAGCGTCGCGGGCTGTATGTCCAGCCCCAGTCTAATGCTTGAGTTCCTGATCCTGTCTCTCCATGCCTTGCCTGCTACCTTTCTTAGATAACGCATTTCAGTTGTTTGGAAGCGTCTGAGGTTCTTCTTTGTTAATGCCCACTATTCACAACTATACGTAAGTGTGGACATAAAATGTTTTAAAGACAGTCATCTTCGTCTTCTGTCTACTTCTGCTTTTGTGATGAACCCTGTGTTCATGGCATGATAGAGTCTACCTGTAGCCGCTATTCTCGGCTCCAGCTCTTCCTTACACTCGCCGTCTGCACTCACCATCACTCCTATGTATTTAAAACTATTCATCTGCTCTAGTTTCTTTTCGTGAATGGTGATCCGGTGCTCGAGCTTTTGCCTCGAAATTACCATGGTCTTGGTTTTACCGAGGTTAATTAATTTTGAGGCCTCTCGATTCGAGTTCCTCCGTCCAGACGACCACTAGCTTCTGAAGCTTTTCTTCTGACTCTCCTACCAGAACAAGGTCATCAAACAATGAATTAACTTTTCTAACTCCGATGTTCGTAAAAAATTCTTTGGAGCTTGAATTACATATATGGACAACATTTTGACAATTCCGGTAAAGGCTTTTGATGCGTTTGGCCAAGTTCCTTGATACTCCCCTGCTCTCGAGGGCTGCCCAAAGCGATGTTCATGGTACGCTATCAAATGCCTTCTGCAGATCTATAAAGCAAAGATGGACTTCCTTGTCAAACTCAATAATTGTCTTTTCAGCCAGTTACTGTACTGTAAAGATGAGATCCTGTGTGCTTCTATTAGGGCGAAAGACACATTTGATTTCATCCTGGAGAGGTTCCACTTCAGCTCTTAGTCGCTCCTCCATAATTCAACTGTAACCCTCCCCTGGTACACTCAGGAGTGAAATTCCTCGATGGTTACCACATTCCCTATTGTCTCCTTTCTTGAATATAGGAACAATAATTGCCGTTTCCCAGTCCTTAGGAACTTTCTTTGCTTGCCAAGCGTTGCTAACTACTTTATAAAGGAGTTCTTCTCCTTCTGTGCCCATATATTTAAGCAATTCAGAGGCAATACCATCGGCTCCTGCGGCTTTTCTGACCTTCATTTTACTCAAAGCTCTTAGAATTTCTTCTCGAGTAATCATCCCTTCGCTGTCCTCCTCTTCTGCCTCCTTATATTCTTGATAGATAGTTATGCTCTTTGACTGAAGATACCTTCCCACTTCCCAGGCTTCTTTTTTCCTTTCTACTTTTAGCTTTATTTCTTCCGTCCACCATGTTGTCTTTTTCTTTGCAGAGCCACACTTGGCCTTACCACAGACCTCCTCTGCTGCTTTCACTATGACTTTCTTAAATGTTGCCCATGTACCTTCTGGGTTATGGTCGTTTCCCTGTTCACAAGATCCGACTTCCTCTGCCACCTTTCTTCGGTCCTCTTCTTTCTTCTCAAGATTCTTCAACTCGTTAATCATTATCTTCTCACTATGCAAAAGAGAATAATTAGGACGATTTTCCATCTAAATAATAGGACCTCCTGCAAAGATTATTTCAAAAAATATAATATCTTAAGTTTCCCCAGTATTTTCATAGCAGAATCTTGCATATTTGTAAAAAAGAACCTTTCTAAATTTTCAGACATCCACCATTTTAATTCAAGAAATAAAGACAATTTAGTTTTACCTTCCTGCGAAACAATCGACACAAATACTCACCACATAACATAGCCCTGCATGGCCATGCTTTAATAAATTACCCCCGAAATAAAAAGACTACCTATAAATCAATTTAAAAGGCATTTAAAAGAATTGTTAATTGCGAAATGCTGTTATCGTGTAACTGAATTTTTGTAGAGTATTTACATTTTTGTTAATTTATTTAGCTTATTCTCTGTTATTTTATTATGCTACTTATTGTTTATTGTTAATTGCCAACTTTGTATAAGATGACATATTACATCTGATTTTATATTAGTAACGTAATTGATATATCGTAAGAAGAAGAAGATGAAGAAGACGACTAATTCTGTTGTTGTTGTTGTTGTATAATCTAAGTTAAGCACGCGGTTGTTGTGTAAAGTTCTCCTCAAAATATATATTTACTTATGATAACGTGCGTTATATTTCTTAAATGTAAAAGTGGCGACGAGGATTTTAACTAAATATTACGATGTCGGACTCTGACGGAGAATCTGTTTCTGAAAATAACCAGATGGAAGTCTCCAAACAAATCGCCGAACTTACCAAAATAGTGACTCAATTAGCCTCCATACACGCTGCAACTACTATTTCTTCGAGCTCTACAACTCCAAAACAGGTACATAATCCAGCTAGATTCAGTTTTCCAGAATTCAATTCCTCTGTTGAAAAGATTGACGAGTATTTTGACAGGTTTCAACTTCAATTGCAACTTTGTTCTGTCTCTCCACCACATTATGCTGCTCAGTTACGAGTTTCTATGGGAGCAGAATTGAATAATATCCTTCGCACGTTAGCTTTTCCTAGGGAGATGAATTCACTCGATTTTGATGAAATAAAAAAACTCCTTACAAATCACTTCATTGCGTCACACAATAAATACAGTGAAGCCATTCAATTTCGGCAGTTATACCAGAGCCCTGATGAGTCAATTCCGTCTTATGCAGCTAGGTTAAAACAAGGTGCTCGATACTGCCAATTCGGAGAATTCCTGGACTATTCACTTATCGTTCAATTTATTCATGGGTTGTTTAACGATGATATAAGAGATGAAATTGTTGCTAAACAACCTGCAACCTTTGATGTTGCTGTTAACCTAGCATTTACATTGGACTCTACTCGCTCTGCTTCTCTTGCATTACGACCTCAGTGCTCCTCCGGCTCCGATGCATTGCATTCTTTTACGCATCAAAGTAGGCCACGCCTTAAACAACAATCTGGATTCAGGCAGCGTACACCTCCTCCTCGACTATCTACTACTACTAATACTTCACATTCCTCTCCCTCACGGTCTACTTCTCGCCCGCCAGCTGTAATACATCCTTGCTATAGCTGTGGAGGTTCACACTATCGGAGAAATTGCCAATTTCGTAATGCCACATGCCGGTATTGTAAGAACAAAGGGTATATTTATGAGGTGTGTCGGCAAAGACAAACTATTCATGATGTTTCTCTGTCTCCCAGCTCCACCAACACTGCTGAACAATCGGCCACACTGTCATTTGATCCTCCATCTTCACAATCACATGTTGAATTTCTTCAACAAGTCAGTATCTACTCTTTCTCTCCTGTAGTACCACAGGCTCTTTTATCAGTTCTAATCAACGGTAAGCCTCTTACAATGGAATTAGACACAGGAGGAGCATGTTCTCTTATCAGTAAATCAACTTTTGATAAATTATTGCCGCACACTACACTTCAACCCAGTTCAAAAATGTTTAAAAGTTACACTAAAAACAAGTTTCCTTGTCTTGGATATGTTACTGTTAAAGTTTCCTTTAAAAACAGAACCAAGACACTGGATCTTCATATTGTAGATTTCCATGCCGACAGCATTTTCGGTCGTGACTGGATAGTGCATTTCTCAGACCTTCTTTCCCTTAAAAATATCTTCAATTCTAATTCAATTAATTCTGTGGCACTACTAGACCAGGCTAAACCTGCACTTGATGATTTACTGAATCGTTATAGTAGTTTGTTCAGTGAAATTGCTGGGACCCTTATTGGCCCGCCTGCGGATATCCATTTTAAGGTTGATGCAAAGCCTGTCTTCGCTCGTGCTCGGCAAATTCCATTTGCATTAAAGGACCGTTACGCTGCAGAAATAGAGGTCAAACTTAAGAGTGGTTTTTATGAAAAAGTGACACATTCTGAATGGGCCTCTCCAACACACATAGTTCTTAAAGGAGACAAACTACGCATTACTGGTGACTACAAAGCCACATTAAATCCACAATTGATCATTGATGAGCATCCCATTCCGCGCATTGACCAAATATTTCATGAACTTCGTGGTGCAAAATACTTTTGCCAATTGGATGTCACAGACGCCTTCATGAGCCTACCTTGCTCAGATAATTTTTGCAATGCAATGACTTTAAATACTCCCACTCACGGCCTTATTCAACCTAAGAGAGCTCAGTACGGAGTTGCCAGCATACCCGCTATTTGGCAGCGTAGAATGGAAGAGGTCCTTCACAGCTTAAAAAATGCAATTAATTTTTTTGATGATATTATTGTATATTCGGATTCAATTCATGGTCTTTTAGTAGCTCGTGAAGATACATTCGCCCAATTGCAGAAATCAGGGCTAAAACTACGGCGCTCTAAATGTAATTTTCTTTTAGAAAGTATTGATTTTTTGGGCCATCGAATAGACGCTCATGGACTTCATAAACTTCCTCACCATATTGATGCCATAGTCAACGCTCCCAGGCCTACTACTTCTGACCAGCTTAAAACCTTCTTAGGTAAAGTTACTTATTATCACTCTTTCATTCCCAACCTGTCTTCCAAAACGGCCCCCCTTCGTGCTATGCTACCACCCAACAATTTCATTTGGTCTGACACTTCCAACAAAGCCTACGAATCACTCAAACTTGAACTAATATCAGACAATGTCTTAATTCCATACGACCCTAAATTACCTTTAGTACTCGCTGTTGATGCCTCTCCAGTTGGTCTTGGAGCGGTCTTATCCCATGTCCTTCCTAATAATTCCGAGCGTCCCATTGCATATGCCAGCAGAGCTTTAAATGCCACTGAAAAAGCTTACCCCCAAATAGATAAGGAAGCTCTCAGTATTGTTTGGGGAGTCAAAAGGTTCTTTCAATACCTGTATGGTAGAAAGTTTATTCTTTTTACTGATAACAAACCTGTTTCCCACATATTTTCTCCCAGCACCTTGCTGCCACCCTTTACTCTTTCTCGTTGCTCAAACTATGCCAGTTATTTAACCAATTTTAACTATGATATAAAATTCAAACCCTCAAAAGAAAATACAAATGCTGATTACCTCTCCAGGCAACTACCTCCTAACTCAAACACTGACACAAGAGATACTCTTGCTTCCTCAGACCAGGATGACTTTGACTCTTTTGTACTTCAACAAATTACTCAACTTCCTATAACTGCTTCAGAAATTGCCCAAGAAACCCTTAACGATCCAGAATTATCACCCATTTTCAGTGCCCTTCAAGAAGGTAAAGATTTATCCGCCTTGGGATACAAGGGCAATATAACCCAATTTTCACTTTCCTGTGGTTGTTTAATGTTGGGACATCGTGTTGTAATCCCTGTTAAATTTCGCCAAGCCATCCTTGGTGAACTACATATGGCACATATCGGCATTACCAAGATGAAAGGTCTCGCCAGGTCTCTAATCTATTGGCCATCACTCGATAAAGATATTGAATTAGTTGCCAAATCTTGCCCTCACTGCCTCGATCATGCTAAAATGCCTCCCAAAGCCAATACACATATCTGGGAATACCCTAATTCGCCATGGGAGCGAATTCATGTTGATTACGCTGGGCCATTACATGGGAAGTATTTACTTTTAATTGTAGATGCTTACTCTAAGTGGGCTAGTGTCAAAGTTACCTCCTCTACCACTGCTGACGCTACTTGTAAAATCCTAGGTGAACTCTTTGCTACTTTTGGCTCTCCAGTTACTGTGGTATCCGATAATGGACCTCAGTTCACTTCTTCATACTTCAAACAATTTCTGAAAAGCCAAGGGGTCAGGTTTCACAAAACAATAGCCCCATATCACCCCGCTACAAACGGCCAGGCTGAAAGGATGGTCCAGACTATAAAGAAAGCTCTTTTAGCCTCAGGAGCCACATCTCAGTCCATGCAGGAACACATAAACAATTTCCTTGCACAGTACCACAAAGCTCCCCACCAAAGCACAGGTCAACCTCCTTCTTTCCTCTTCCTTGGACGTGTTATACGATCTAGCTTAGACGCTGTCAAACCACTCATACCTTCATTGGGCCAAGACCAACAGGTTAGATAGTAACAAAACTGCACCTCGTGCATTCTCCATAAATCAGCCTGTTATGTTTCGCATGTATAATTCTTCAAAGCCCTGGCAGAGGGGCAAAATTGTAAAAAAACTTGGACTTCTCCACTACGAAATAGATTGCAGGGGTGTCAGGCACAAAAGACATGTGGATCAACTTCGTGCTTATGAACAAGCTTCTCCCCTTCCTCTAGAACCCTTACCTTCAAAGAAGAGTGTAAGGTTCGCAGAGCCTGCAGTTTACATACCACACTCTAATGACTCTACTTTTTATGCAGGTACCTCAACACCAAGCCCACCAGTCAGCCACTCCAATATTCCAGCACCGCAATTACTGGATCACTCACCTCCAACTCTCTCTCAACAGGATTCACCGCAGTTAATGGACCACTCACCTTCAACTTCATCTCAACAGGATTCACCGCAGTTAATGGATCACTCACCTCCAACTCTATCTCAACAGGATTCACCGTCTACCATGTCTACACCTCCCCCTCCACGCAGATCACAGAGAATCAGGAGACCCAGAGTATTATATTCTCCTTCTCTTTAAATGCATAGGGAGATCTGATATATCGTAAGAAGAAGAAGATGAAGAAGACGACTAATTCTGTTGTTGTTGTTGTTGTATAATCTAAGTTAAGCACGCGGTTGTTGTGTAAAGTTCTCCTCAAAATATTTATATATTTACTTATGATAACGTGCGTTATATTTCTTAAATGTAAAAGTAATAAAGAACATTCTATTCTATTCTATTCTCATTAATGTTTTTCCTTATCCTTCTTTTCTTATTAGATATTTGTCTCTATGACTCGTTTAAGTACAACTAGGTGGTGGTCTGAGCCAATTTCCGTTCCTCGCATTACACTAGCATCTCTTATAAAGCTACTTGTAGGTTTTTGTCAATTATATACTAAATAATTAACATTTGATTTTGTTGATTCAGTTGGGGTCAACTTGTGGATCTCTTTGCGGGGAAATCTAGTGTTGTGGATTACTAATCCGTAGACAGAGCACAATTGTAGTAGTAATTTCCCATTATTAGTCCGCACAGGTTCACCTTGTTGTCCGATAACACTAGCTTAGCCGGTTTGTGAGTTTCCCTCATCATAAGTGACTCTATAATTAAATTCTCCCATGAGAGAGTGCGTGTATGTATTTAGTGTGTTTTTTAATATTAAAAATAACCTTTAATGCTCAAAATATAGATGTTATAAAATTAACATGAATTACCAGCCGAGGTAATCGATCAGTTTTAAATTTAATTCGATTTTTTTTTCACTAAGCTACTACTGAGTTTGAATGAATGCGTGAGTATTGATATTGTTCGAAACAAAATAATTATTTTGCTTAGTAAAATAACTATTATTTTGCTTTAAAACTAAATGAAACTGGTAATTTTAGTGATTAGTTCAGTTATAATATTAACGATTTCGCCCATATAAACGTCTGTTCTACAAAATCAGCGGAGACTTGCAGAGTAAGATTACAATGATTAAGTAGGAAGAGCTGTAAAGCATAATAGATAAGGGATATTTGGGTTTTAGCAAAATTGAGTGATGAAGTAGGACTGGAGAAAAACAAAAGAAAGATTTAGAAGAAAAAACTTTAAATACAGTGGGTACTCACACTGACTAGGAAGATGGTTCCACAGGCTAAAGTGAGTGACCCCATACCGAGGATCATGGTTAGTGGTATATCTGCTATATTCTTTAAGCTTTCAATCATCCTGAAATTTACAACCATAATATTATAATATATATATATATATATATATATATATATATATATATATATATATATATATATATATATATATATATATATATATATATATATATATATACATATATAGATCTTTATCTTTATTCAGACTGACAGAGAACCGCGGAGACGAAAGTCTTCCCTGATGACTGCAACGGATTTCTGTCTAGGAATTCTTTTGAAATCGGAGACAAAAAATATTTTCATTCTCCAGAACGATCACATAAGCTTACCGAAGGTAACCGAAACTATGTGATCGTTCTAAAGAACGAAAATATTTTATACCTTCTAGTTCAAAAATTCCAAGACAGAAGTCCGTTTCAGACATCAGGGAACATTCTTGGTTCTGTTTCTGTCTGTCAGTCTGTCACTAAATTTTTGCAAAACAAAATATCTTAAAAACGACTCTTCCGATTTGAATGAAATTTGGACAGTGGTCATAATAATTACCCCATTGTTGGTCCCATATAAGTTTCAATTATCTGTACCCATTTTTTTTCTTTAACATACGTACAATGATACATTTATTTACACATATATCGTCAAAAGTACTAATCTGATTTTTATTAAATTCGGATAGTTTGTCAAAAGTAGCCGCAGATAGCCCAAGATTAATTTCAACCGTCTGCACTCTTTAATGTTGCTAAATTGATACTTTAATTCATGTAATACAAATTTTGAAAGATTTTAAGTGGTGTCGCGGGACACCCGGTAGGAACGAAGTTCCTTTACGCTTTTTATTAAATATAATTATAAAATTACAGTGCTAAGTATGATACTAACTACTTACACGTGGCAGAGTTAGAAAAAGAGACAAAATTAAAAGTAACTATTTGTACAAGCCGAATTAAGGCAAACTCTGTTTCAATTGCACTTAAGGCGATGTGTAAAAAGTTTTATTAAAATCGTTACGTTAGAACGCAAGATATCGGTAAAGACGTTGTTTTATTTATTTTAAACGTTTAGGTCCGCTTTAATAAATTTAGCGATCTTTATCACTTCATAGCCTTGTCGGGGTTTGTTTTACTAAAAAAAAAATATTTATAAAAGTTGTTCGTCTCATTAAATAGATGAAGTTAGAATTTTTTCCGCCCTAAAATTCCAATTTTAAATTTGAAGCTTATGTTTACGCGAGCGTTGCGCGTGAACGCTTGGGCGGATAACGTTGTCCAACGAACTCACCCTGGGCATTGGTAAAATGAACATGTGACATGTGTAACACATTTCAACTAAACCGGTCATCATTTACTCAAGTTATCGTCATCGGTCGTTTTCGCGACAGTTGTTGCTGTTGACAAAACTGACCGTCGCGGTTTTGTGACGGTCGTTTTTTTTCCGGATTCACTTCCGGGCTCCACGCACTGTAATATACATATAGGGACACTGTAATATACATAGGGAACATCGTTCCAAAAACACTATTTTTGGACGTTTATCCTTAAAATTCTCAAATACTACGCTTCTTAGCATAATGAACCTTCAAGGAAACCTTGTAAAGAATATAATTATTGTTCATTGAATGATACCCTTCCCAGCTCTGTACAACAAACCCCTGATTTGGCGCAGTTTCAAAGTTTTACGTCCCTGTTACTTTATTAGTAAATCCATTAAGAAGTTCTCCATCAACGCTCTAATTCCTAAAGGACTTTGATGTAGAGGACTAGAACTAGTCTTATTCGATTCTCTACATGATTTGCTTCAAGGTGTTTTATGGTAAGAAGCGTAGAATTTGAGAATATAGTTAAACTTTACCTATACCATTTAGAAGCTTATGAAAAGATTAAGTTTTTCACGAATTCGCCGCATTACTAACATCCCTCAATTAAGAGTAGTGAGCTCTGGAATTTTACAGTCAAATTTTAACAATTTTTATCATAGCATCAAAACGATCTTTAATACTGCAAAGTTTCATGTTTTCATCTCTTTTGATTCAAAAGAAAAATTTTTAAGTTTTTTGGTTGTATTCTTACTACGGAAAGATAAAATTTTAATTTAAATCAAATTATAATTATCATTAACTACGGGAGACATACAGAGAAAAATAGACCGCAGCACCGGGACTTAAACCACGGCCCTCCTATATATCCGTTACAGATGCTCTTTCCAACTATATAAGAGGCCTGTGGTTCAAGTCCCGGTGCTGGGGTCCATTTTTCTCTTTATGTCTCCCGTAGTTAATGATAATTATTATAAGTTGATTTAAATTCAAAAGTTATTGGAACCGTACAGAGTGACAGACAGACACATGAACGAAACGAACAACTATAAGGGTTTCTTTTTTTGGTTTTACCAACGAAACCCTAAAAAAGGATATAGAATTACTTCAAAAGTTGCCTACAGTTATTTCTGTAGCTTTATTTAGTCAAAATGAAATCCTACATAACTTTATTATTCTTAAAATCTACATAAATGTTTCATAAGCCTAAAAACTACCACATTTCATTAACTTGTATAATATGTAATGTCACGTTCCACACTTTGTTCAAACATTCAGGGCTCTAGTATAAAAGTCATTGAAATCAATCGGTGGGTAGAAAAATGTGTTTTTCCATTTATTTAAGCTACTTTGGTAATTATCTTTAGCCGCAAGCGGCCTTTATGCTTAAGTTAAGTTTAACATTTGTTATATCAAATTAAAGCTAATGACATAGGGAAGTTTTTACGGTGATACCGTTGATTATTAAAATAAGTAAGTTATGGAGCGATCTGGCCATGTTTTTATTTTATTGCTTCCGAGCTTACCGAAGGTAACGGAAACATTGTATTCACTTTTGAGAACGAAAAACTTTTATGTCTCCGATTATAAAATTCCAAGACAGAAATCCGCTTCAGACATTAGGGAAAATTTTTGGTCTCGTGTCTGTCTGTCCGTCTGTTTGTCTGTCCGTCTGTCTGTCTGTCCGTCTGTCGGTCTGTTTGTCCGCGAATTATGAAACGTGTGACGATAACTTGAGTAAATATCGACCGATTTTGATGAAATTTAGTAGACATGTTCATTTTACCAATACCCAGGACGTTTTTACGCTTGGACGTTGGACAACGTTATCCGTCCAAGCGTTCACGAGCAACGCTCGCGTAAACGTGAACTTCAAATTTAAAATTGGAATTTTAGGTCGGGAAAAAATCTAACTTCATCTAGTCAATGAGACAAACATTTTTTACAAATACAGTTTTTTAGTAAAACCAACAGCGACACAGCTATGAAGTGTAAAATATCGCTAAAACTATTAATAGTTTTTACACAATAAACAATATAACAATAAACTAATATGTATAACAATCATTTTAATGTTATTATAACAATAAAAGTACATGATAGGATGCGAGGGAGCTATGTGCCACACTAATTTACAGTCTATTTTTTATTTATTTATTTATTTTTATTTTCCAAAGCTTGTTAACTCCTAATTAAATAGAGCTACAGGAACAAGTGTGTAGGCAAGTTTAAAGGAAATTTTATACCCTTTAAAATTATTTTACGTACCACACCATATAAGTATGAACTTACTTTTTAACACCCTCATCTCGGTCACATTTGTTGCAAAACTTTTCTAACAATAGTTAAAAATATTCATTTCCTATTCATCAAAGCCTTTAAAACAATGTATAACATATCATGCTGTGTTGACTAAAATCTAGTACTTAAGTCATCTTTAATATTGGCTCATCTTTAATAAAAAACTGAGGTGCTGTGAAAGTTGCAAGTTCTCGGAGTAGCTAAAGGCCCCCATACACGATCAAAATGTTTGCGCAAACATTTAGAACGTCTATAAGGCTGTTTGACAGATTTTTGACTGTTTGCGCAAACATTTTGAAGACAATCAATCGAGAATGAACGTTTTGCGCAATTATTTTGATGGTGTATGGGGCTGTTTGAGTGTTTGTGCAAACATTTTGAAGCAGATCGGTCGTGTCCGAAATTTTTTGCGCAAACACAGCGGTTTGAACATCCATAGCCTCGTTTGTAGGCAGTGTTTGAATATTTTTCAAGGTAATCCTGTTCGAATCCCGTCTAGAATGGAGATTATTTATTCTTTACTTTCTCATACACGCATCAGTATATATTATTGTAAAGAGAAAGTATAGAAATAGCCCGGAAATTCGATTGAACCGATTACGATTAAGTTTGGAATACCTACATGTTCAGAACAATTATATCCCAAAGAAAAATCGAGAAATTAACTTCAGCTCTGGATCAACACCCCTTAACACCATGAAAAAACCTAAAAAAAAAAAATTTATTGAAAACGGTTCAGATAATTTTGATTCTAAAAAAAATTAAATCTAGTCCATTTAAATACGAATCGAATAGTATAAATATTTTTCCCGAGATTTTATTTCCATGATTTTGATGAAAATTATCCGATTTTGGTGAAATCAAAAACTAACCACCTGTTGAAAACTTTTTAAATATGTTTAAAAATAACTTAATTAAATGGGATATGATGGATTTAAATGCAGAAACTTTGTTTAACTATCCCTATTAACCGGCCGCCTTGGGACCGAATCCATGGTCGATTAAAAAATGGCCAGTTAAATTATTTCATTTTATTATTTTTGTAACAAGCAAACTAATTTTATAACGTTTATATTTATAATTTAATGTCCCCGCACAGCAATGTGCCAACTACACAAGCAACTGCTACAGACAGGATCTTCATTTAAAAGTTAATTTTATATTTGTATTAAAATTACATTAATTTTATATTTGTTACTAATACATTAAAAGTATATAATTTTAAAAAAATCTCGGAAAAGTGAAAATTGTTTTGCACCGTTTATTTATAATATTGAGTAATATTACTATTATCATTTTTTCCCCCCTGCTGCTTATGGAAAGAGAAATAATCAGAAGGGAAGTTTTAATTGGTTCCCGCTATTTATTTTCCGGCAGTTTCTCCTACTGGGAGAAATGTCCGCTCTCCAGAAGTGGAAAGGAAGGGCTTTAACTATTCGCGCTAGAAATCAGGACTTTTCATTGGTTCCCGCCAGGGCCGCCGACAGGGGGGGCAAGGGGGGCAAATGCCCAGGGGCCCGGGTATCCAGGGGGCACGGGCCTCCGGGGGGCGGCCCTGGATTTTTATAACAAAAAAAGGCAATATGGATATTGTAATTAATGGATAACTATGGGCCCGAATAGCGGGCGTACCCAGGTGCCCTCCAAATAAAAAAAAAAAATCATGAAACCTACTATCTTTGTACTAATGTCGGCAGAGACCCCTTTAGAACATAATGATCTAACTTATACTTCTATACTATTGTAAGGGGGCCCTATTCAGTTAGAAGGCAATTTTTTTTCTCATCAATTTTTTTTGGCGAGGGGCCCCTATGCCCTAGCTAAGTTTGAGAGGCACAGGCCCGGGCCCCCTGGAGCACCGGGCCTCTGGGGGGTGGCGCTGGATTTTTACAACCAAAAAGGCAATATAGATATTGTGATTAGTGGCATAACTATAGGCCCGAATAGCTGGCGGACCCCGGTGCCAAGGGGCCCCAAATAAAAAAAACTTGAAAGTACTATCTTTGTACGATAGAGGCCCCATTAGAGCTTAATAAAATCTAACTTAGAATTATAATTCTATATACTATTATAAGGGGACCCCCATTCAGTTCTGAACGCAAATGTTTTTTGGTTTTTTCTTATAATTTTTTTTTTGGCGAGGGCCCCCAATGCCCTAGCTAAGTTTGAGAGGCCAAGTTGATTCACGCAACGGAAATTAAACAGACACAAATACAAAACTTAACCAACAGTACATATATGTATTTAAAATTCGTCCCCACCAAACATCTTTTCCTGTTAGGACAAACTTGCTCAGAATTCTTAAAACTCATCTTTTTGCACATAAATTTTTAAAAAATTTCCGGGGGAGGACCCCCGGACCCCCCGCCGTTATTTGTTCAAAGGGACCCTGATGCTAAGTTCATCACTGATTGTGAAGAACATACAATTATTCCTAATATGTCATGAGTATCTTTTTTTGAGGAAGTTTGAATTTTAGGGTTTCATTTAGTTACTAAGATTTTTTATCTTATTCAATATGGTCAATGTATTTATAGGAGAGAAACTGACAGACATATCATATTGCCTACTGATATTCATATTTTTTACTAGTAAAGCAACTTTCTTTTTAAAATTATTAATTATTTTGACTTGTTTTCTCTTAATCTTGCTATTTTAGCAAGAATTTATGTTATGTATTTTACAAAGTGTAAAATAAGGTTTTTTAATGATTCTTACCAGCTATAAAACTACTCAATTATTTGCTGTTTTTTTAGCCCCTCTTAAAACATCAAAATTCGTCCCCACCAAACATCTTTTCCTCTAAGGACAAAATTGCCCTCAGAAATCCTTAAAACTCATATTTTGGTAATTAAATTTTTTAAAATTTTCTGAGGGAGGACCCCCGTATCCCCCCCCCCCCTCTTTTTTGTTTAAAGGGGCCCAGATGGTAACTTGCCCAGGGGCCCGGAAATCCTCTCAGCGGCCCTGGTTCCCGCTCTTTATTTCCCGCCGGTTTCTTCTATTTATTCATATATCGTAGCACCGGTGATGCATTTATTATCTGTGCTTCATTCTCGACCTGTGTTCCGTTTATAATGTGTAGTTTATTATCATGGCCATAACAAATATTAAATATAGAGAATTCTGGCGTGAATTTATCGCCGTTTATCGTGATTTGCCTGAACTGGGCACAAGCAGCTTCCGAGTCAGACATCTTGTCCCATGAATTTCACAAAATAAACTGAGGTTTTCATAATCCCGAAACGTGTATATTTATATCAATGTTTGCGTAAACTTCATGTTTGACATGTATGGCCTAGTTTGCGCAAATATAAGGTTTGCGCAAACATCATGTTGACGTGTATGGCCTAGTTTGCGCAAACTTTATGTTTGCGCAAAATGTTTGACCGTGTATGGGGGCCTTAAAACTGTTTTCCATTCATCCGTACATAATCATTATTTAATAAAGTTATTGAAGGCTTACCACGCTTGCCTATTGTAAAAGCATTGGTCCATAATCTTTATTCAATAATATTATAGCAGGCTAGCTACGCTCGCCTGTTTCTACAGCATTGGTACAAAATCAGTATTTAATAAAATGAATGCATGCTCGCAAAGCTCGCCTGATTATAAAGTATTTATATATAATCATTATTTAATCAAATTAATATACGCTCGCCTGTTTATACAGTATTTGTACATAACCATTATTTAAATAAATTAATGCAGGCTCGCTTGTTTATAAAGTATTTATATATAATCATTATTTAATAATGTTAATATAGGCTCTCTACGCTCGCCTGTTTATAAATTATTTATATACAATCGTTATTTAATAAAATTGATGCAGGCTCGCTGTGCTCACCTGTTTATACAGTATTTGTACATAATCTTAATTTAATAAATTTGTTGCAGGCTCGCTACGCTTGCCTGTCCAGAAAGATTTGTAGTATAAGAAAGCGAACCTGCAATAAATTAATTAAATTAAAACTAATTTTAAATGCTGTCTATACAGGCCTGCGCAGCGAGCCATCAATAACATTATTACAACTCCTGTATAAACAGGCGATCGTAGCGAGCCTGCAATACCTCTATTGAATAACTATAATTCCAGTTTAAACTGGTGAGCATGCAATAATTAGTTTATACAGGGCCGGCGGAAGGACCATGCGAGACATGCGGACGCATGTGGCGCCATCCGGGACGTGGCGCTGGCGAAGCCAGCGTCTTCCCAAAAGATTTTTTTTTATTTATTATAATAAATAAATGTATTATTATAATGATATATTCATTAAAACCTGACTAAACGGCCATAAAGAAAAAGAAACTGCCGGAATGTTCTTTTAAGGATTATAGCTTGTGCAAAACGGAAACGTGTAAAAAGCGGGAACGGAAAGGAATTCTGGGCAGGAATATTGAACGAGCGTAGTAAGTTCTTCATTTAAAAGATTTGGGATTTGAAAAGTTTGTGAGTCTGTTTAGCTAATAATAACTGGCGTAAAAATGTATCGATTTGAACGAAATTCAGCACACAAGCACATCTCATAATTTGTGACAACTGCATAGCTTTTGAAACTTCCACACTAAATATTTTCAAAATGGCGGCCAAAGTGGCGGACAACTAAAAATAAGTTTTAGTCAGCATGACACGTTGTACATCGTTTTAAAGTTACTCAAGAGTAGGCGAAGAGTAAATAACTTCAAATTTCACATTCAATTTTTTGTCATTATGGTTTACGACTTAAGAGTAAGTTTTAGTCAGCATGGCATGTTATACATCGTTTTAGGGTCTTTAAGAGTACCTATAAAAAATTAAATATTACAATTACACATTTAATATTTTCAAGATGGCGACCAATTAGACAGAAGACTAAAAAATGGTTTTAATCGGCGTGGCATGTTATACATATACATAGTTTAAAAGATCTTTAAGAGTAGGAATAGAACTCGTAAACTACAGTGCGCTTTGAAGCTTATTGAAAGTGTGAAGACAATTTTTGGACAAGAGATCGAAAAATGGACATAATAGTGTCATCATGCAAAGGAACTGATAGAAAACGTAGGAATCAGTCCAGAATTCACTGATGAAGTTGTAGTGAGGCCAAGGAACAGTAAACTACAATTTTCTTACGAGGGTAAAGATAAACCTGTGAAGTCTGGGAAGAAATCTTTTAAAGTAAATTATTTTGTTGTCCTCGACACTGCAATAAATTCTTTGACAAAGAGGTTTGAACCAATGGAAAACAAAAGCAAACATTTTAAATTTCTCTATGACATTTAACAACAAGAGAGATCAGATAACAATGCAGAAACCTATACAGTAAGTATTGACAGCAGATGATATCTATGGGGCAACTGCTGAGGGAAATCATTTTTTAGCTCCAATGTTGTCCAAAGATAGTTGCCCTAAAATAGCATTAACTTATTTAACAACTAACAGTGTAATTTAAATTTTTCTCTTGTGTTTGTGACACTACGAATTCTGCTTACCTTCCCAATATCAGTGGCCGGCAGAGAAAGGATTTTTTTTTTTTTTTTAAAAATCAAGATTATAAAACTTACCTGCGGTCAAAAATTTGTTAGGACCGACTAAGTGGTTTAGCAATGTTGGCGCTTGAAAACCAACTTCTAAACACTATCAATACCGATTTAATTAAAAGACTTTTCCAAGCTAAAAGTATGTTTTTAAATGTTTTATTGTAAATTTGTTAACACATTTTTTTAAACACGTCAGCAAAAAAACAGTACATGTATAAATTAATTTGTTTATGTAATCCCCTATTCTTATGTTTTCATCAAAAGTTGTGTAAATATTTTGTTGAATACATATTTATGTTAGATATAGGTTCTTGTGAGGATTATGTTAAAATTATCAGATATGCATCGGTACATATTGGCGTCAAATCTAGATCTCGCATGTCCCAAAAAAAACCCTTGAACCGGCCCTGAGTTTATACAATAACTATCTACAAATTGTTGAAAATATTAGTGTGAAATTTTAATAGTTATTTACTCTTTTTCTACTTTTACAAACCTTAAAAACGTTGTATAACATACCATGCAGACTAAAACGTTTTTAGTTTTCGTTATCTTGGCCGCCATCTTGAAAATATGAAGTGTGAAATTTTATTAGTTACATATTTTTTTCCTTCTTTTAAAGGCCTTTGAAACGATTTATAACACATTATGCTGACTAGAACTGGTTTTTTTTTAGTCGTCCGCTATACCAAAAACTATTCAGTTGTTACAAATGCTGAGATGCATCTATGTGCCAAATTTCGTTGAAATTGATCAATTTTTACTCCAGTTATTGTTAGACAAACAAACACACAAACTTTTCAAATCCCAAGTCTCTGAAATGAAAAACTCACTACGCTCGTTCAATAATAAGTGAGGAGTAAAAAATGATATCTAAAAAAAATTACCTGATGATTGATTGGTGATGTTCGATGATTTCCTTAAAGTGTTTTCTTAAGCAAAAGAGAAACTTCGGGTCTTCGTAGAGCTGATAACCAGAAGGTTTGGGAGTTGGTTCATACATGTTTTGAAAAATGTACACTGCGTCTATGTGAAGAGTGCTTAGGGACTCATTGAGCATATTGTATTCACTTAAAATAATGTAACAAAGGTATACGTAACACGGGATGCCTGTGATTATCTGGACACAGATACAGTTGACGCTCAGTACTTCCAATATATAACCGGCCAGAAATCCGATTGGACAATCAGTGTCGAATGGGAACCAGAGAGGAAACGGAAGAACGTAAGACTTAGACTTGACGAAGTAGCTGTAAGCCGGCATGCCGACCATGAACAGAATCCAAGGGCCCCACACCATTAACGGCCAATATTTGGTAAAAAGCCTCCTACTCGATTCCGCGAAATTCGTCTTGGAGTAGAACGGTGTCTGACGTTTGTCCCGTTGCATCAGAAAATAGGCGAACATCATGCCCTCAGAACGATGAAAAGCTGCATAAACATGAGTCACATTCGTTATGGACAATAAACATAAATAATGACCCAACAAAATAAGAGATGACATATCAAGATTTCTTTTTACAAGAGTCATAACGGAGAGAATATACACCACAAGGGGTGTGACAGCAAGAAAAATATTATAACAAACCGTCCACAATATATACTCCGGCCCTAGTCTCAAAAACGAACCGGAAAAATATATTATTTTATTCATTTTCTTTTCGTAAAAATCATAGATTGGTTTTTCAGGATTCTTCTCTAAGTCGTAATGAAGCAATTTGCTTATTCGGTCGCTTAAATTGTTTTTCAAATCTAACAACATTTTACCCGAATATCTCACGAATATCTCACGATTGGCTTTAAGTCTCGTTCCTTCCTCTTGTTTCCATGATCAATTAATTATTGCGGCAGAATTTTATATAAAGAATTAAAATCACTTATTGATTTAAAAAGTAAATGCCTTTCTTTTAAAAAAAAAAAATTATAAATAAAAGTCAGATGACACGCAACTCACAAATCAATAATAAAAGAATTAAAAATTCAAATAATTTCGTAAATTATCTTATTATTTTTTAAAAAATAACATCGTTTTGTTTGATTAAATTTACATTCTGCAAAGTTTTTATGTTGCGACCCATCCCCTCAATTCCTTTCGTCTCTCTCTTTTAGTAGTATGATTGTAAATAAGCTATTAAAAACAGACAAAAAAACTTCAATATAAATATTTAAATCTCAGAGGAAAATCTACGGAATAACACAAATAAGACATCACTTATCATGTTTTATTTCAATAATAAACGTAAAAATAATGAAAAATTTCAACGTGATACAAGCAGAAGCATTTGTGTTTTACATTTTATAATAGTTTAAATGGAATATGGCCGGGGCGTGAGGTTTAGGAATAGTAGAAAGGCACTCTTCTTGCCCACTACATGGCTCTCTTTCACAATCATCCTCTTTTACTATCATGATTAACTATTTTCTTAATAGTCCAGTCATAAGGTGCTGAAAAGGGATGTTAAAAAACAAATTACGGAGTAGTTATGCATTTTTTGCTCCCTAATGCTTTTTGGGGTGCTGATAACGAATCTGAGGTTTGCCACCAAAGTTTTTTCCTGGAATTTGAGTTAGCCAAAAAACATGAACAAAAAACTTTTTTTCTCAGTTTTTTCCATGTAACTCAAAAACTGTCAACTTTGGGTGAATCGTCGCTGTATTTTTAATTAGGCAGCATAAAATTTCCTATAATTATGATCATTACTACTTTTTTCGCCACACGACGCATGAACCATTTAGCGTTTAGGCGTTAACGCGAGTTAAACTAAAAGCCGGGTCAGTGGCGGATTTAGAGGGGGGGTCACAGGAGTCATGACCCCCCTCAAATTGTTAGATTTGTTACAAAGAAGCGTTGGCAAGGGTTTGTGTTGATTGTTTTTTACACACTTAAAAATGAAATATAATTTAATATTTTTATTTATTTTGCACTAACTACTTTGTAAGATAACTGTATTTGTATTTTGGGAAGAAAGTACGGAATATCACCGGCGTCGTCTTCTTGGAGGACGCGTCCCCCCCCCCCCCCCCAATGTTTGAGATATAATGTAGAATTTAATCTAAAAAAAAGTTTAAAATATCGAACCTGTCTTTACTTTTCTACACATATTTTATCATTAATAATGTATAAATTAACCAAAACCTGCTACCAGTTATTACAAATACTTTTCACACAAAGTATTTGTAATAATGATTTTGGCTTGTATTTCCTCCCTCTCAAAATTCAAAATGATGACGAATATATTATTTATTGAGTGGGGTATATCTGCATTATATGCCCCACCTATTTCTAAACGTCCGATTTATTCGGGTTTTTTTTCGAACTGTTCGAACGATTTCGGATGTAGCTGTAGATAAATTTAATCTTCTTTTTGATCTTAATTATGGTTAGTTGGGGTTAAGGTTAGTACTTTTTGACCTAACCTGACTATATTCTGCTGTCATTAGGTACCCTTTAAAACGTGACACTTCGTGTATTAAAAAAAATATATATATAATTATCGAGATGCTACAACCGGAATCGTTTTTACAATGTACAGAGAGAGATACTATAAAAAGACAGTTTTTTAAAAAAACGAAGTGAATGACATTTTTTCCTTAAAATTCCCCAAATTTTCCTAGGGCCCCAGACTCCCCCCAACTTCGCCTGGGGGCTGCAATAGTTCGGCCACCCTAATAAAACATGTTTTCCATAACTACTGATTAAATGGGATAGTTAATATAGATTTTAAGTAATTTTGCATAAAGGCTATTGAATGATCTATTTAATCTACAATGATTAGTGGCACAATTTTTTTTACAATTACTGTTTTTATGTTGGTATTAAAATTCTTTTAAAAATACTTGTGTTCATACTTTTGTGCCAACGAATTGCACCATAAGTTTATTTGATGACAAAATATTAAAACCAAAGCTCACCTCAGAGAGGCATATAAACGCTGTTTTGAGAGGTCACATTTTCAAATATTCGGGGGGGAGAGCCCCCGGACCCCCCTTCTAAATGAAACTAATTGGTAGTATGTAATTCTTTTCTTGATTTTCCCCCGCTCATAATTTAACAAACTAGATCATGCGTTTATTAATTATAAATTATTTTCTTACGCGATGCTGATACAGCCAAATGAGCACCCAACCTAGTACATTTAATTACTTATTTAGTAAGCCCCTATGATAACAAATAGTTTTATATATTACTGTAAACCTTTACCAGTAAATTATTTTCATTATTTCTTTGTTTTATGAGGCATTATGATATAAAATTATTTAAAATTTCAAATTGACAATAGTAAGTCATCTATTCCCCATTCTTGAATTTCTTAAAAAGTCTTAGAATTTTTAAATTTCTTAAAATTTTTCCATTTGTATATTGTAACATTATAAAAATGGAAATGTTAGGCTTAGAAATCCGTAAAAACGTAATTTTAAGATAGTGAAATTAAAAAAAAACACCCTGAGGAGAACCCCCCCGGTAGTGACCCCTACCCAAACTAAATGCTAAATCCGCCCCTGAGCCGGGTTCCCACGGGGAGTAAGGACTCTAGACTCTAGAGTGGATCACTGTAGAGTGAACTCGACCCGTGTGAACGTGTTACTGTGAACTCTGCTCTGACGTCACCGGGAGTGAGGACAGTTCACTACCGCTCACTCTCTATATCAAACATGTTTAATTTTCAGGCGTGAATACTCCAGTCGCCAGCCGTTTCATAGAGGCAATACTTTGTTTTTCTTTTATCTCTCCTCCACCCGCGGCTAAAACCTTTAAACCTTTGCTTGTTTTATTATTACTTACTATACATTATACTATTTTATATATTATACTATATTATATTATACTATATTATTATACTATAGATACTATATTATATATTAAGTATACTATATTACATTTCTTGTTAGTTTGCGTGATATACTATATTATATTTCTTGTTAGTTTGCGTGATATGCTATATTTATACTATATTATATTTCTTGTTATTTTGCGTGATATTATACTGTTATATTTCTTGTTGGTTTGCGTGATATTAACTATATTCTTCACGTTGTTTTAAAAGGTAGTAGGTAACTATGTCTGAGCCATCGGGTCGTATTCTTAAGCCGGGTTCCCACGGGGAGTGAACACTACAGTGCTACACTAGAGTGAAGACTGTTGTGACCCACGCCTGGAGGGGGGAAGAAGAGTGAAGTAGCGGAGGACCGTGGAGAGTTCACACAGGATAGTGATCACGCTTCACATTTTATCTCAGGGAGTTACCCATGAACGAGCTTCTCGTAGAAAAGCGAGCTTCTCTAAAATCTCTATTTTACTACGTTTTTATTAGCTTGCTTTCTTGTTTGTTTGTTTGTTAGTTTGTTTGTTTGTTAGATTGTTTGTTTGTTTGTCCGGTACAAATCTGGCAATCGATTTCTAACTAACTTCCCGAATAGCTAGACATTTGAAACTTTTAGCATAGCTCAGAGCACGATGACAATGCATTATTTTAATACTTTTAGCCATCTTTCAGCAGAATTTAATTGGTTTTCAGCAAATTTTGCTGTATGGAAAGTTAGTTCGGAAAAAATCCGCAAGTTATTTTATTTGTTTTGCCATGTCCCATATTTACGCAATCTTCATTTTGACGGGTTTCAAATTTGTGATTTTTATAAATATGAGATAAACATTCATTGACAGCAAAACAGGAAATATATCGATTATATTATTTATATTATTTCAAATATATCGATGGCACGGTTTAGATTTGGTGGGGAGATCCGTTGTACAAAGATTTGTCCTTTTTACTACGTTTTTATTAGCTTGCATTCTTGTTTGTTTGTCCGGTACAAATCTGGCAATCGATTTCTAACTAACTTCCCGAATAGCTAGACATTTGAAACTTTTAGCATAGCTCAGAACACGATGACAATGCATTATTTTAATACTTTTAGCCATCTTTCAGCAGAATTTAATTAGTTTTCAGCAAAGTTAGTTCGGAAAAAATCCGCAAGTTATTTTATTTGTTTTGCCATATCCAATATTTACGCAATCTGCATTTTGACGGGTCTCAAATTTGTGAGAGATAAACATTGAATGACAGCAAAACAGGAAATATCGATTATATTATTTATCGATTATATTATTTCAAATATATCGATGACATGCTTTAGATTTGGTGTTGGGGAGATCCGTTGTACAAAGATTTATTTTTTTATAGGTTTAAGATCAGCTCTCTGGATGGTTGTCATTTATGTGAAGTAAATAAATTCGGAACTATTTTTTTTTCACTAACATTATATATTATATAACAATAACAATTATATTATCAACATTACATACGATTCAACAGAAAATTTAAAAACGTAGTATATAAAAAGTTCTTTTTATCTTGAAATTATATAGGTCAACTTGAAAATATCAGTAAACAATCTAAAAATAAGAGACCGAGATCTGGGAATCAAATATCTTCCCCCCTAATCATTCCAAAGCCAAAATATTTTTTTCTTGTTATAAAAAGACCAAATGATGAATCAATGGCCAAAGTTTCACCCTTTGTCATTGACAAACTAATAAATCACGTATCAGGACCTGTCAAGTCGATTAAAAAACTACGCGATAGAACTTTGCTTGTGCAGACTTTCAGTCCTGAACAAGCGGATAAACTGTTGTTTCTACTTCCTAAGTACAAAACATTTCCTGTCACCGTAGAAGTGCACCAAACCTTAAACATTGTAAAAGGAGTGGTGTGGTGTGATGATATCGATGACATACCACTTTCAGAAATAAAGGAGGAACTTCAATACCAGGGAGTGGAAGTCGTACGACGTATTAATAGAAAACAAGGCAAGGATTTAATCCCTACTCATAATTACATAGTTTCGTTTAACTGTGCCTCTCTACCTCAACAACTAAAGATCGGTTACCTCAACGTTCCAGTAAAACCCTACATACCTTTGCCTATGCGTTGTTTTCAATGCTTTAAGTACAACCACTCCAAAGTTAACTGTAGATCAGGAAAAATGTGCAGTGAATGTGGGGAAGTTGCTCACGAGGAAGCATCTTTACCTTGCTCTAAACCAAAACATTGTCTAAATTGTGGAGGTCAGCACTCGGCAATCGACAGAAGTTGTCCTCAGTGGAATTTTCAAAAGAAAGTATGTGAGCTCAAAACACTAGAAAAAATAAGTTATATTGAGGCCAAAAGGAAGGCAAGAGTACTCATGCCCCTTACTACACCTAAGTCTTATTCAAGTCTTTTCTCCGTCTCAAACAGTATTGATTCTGACAAAGCAAACAAAAATAATAACGTAGAAAGGAAAACTATCACTCAGGACCAAGGAACTCAATGTACAGAATCAGACCTTGAAAATATTCAACAGAAACAAGCTCGTCTTCAAGAATCTAAACCACTTTCCAATAAACAAAAAGAGCAAATTCCAGGAATGACACATAAGAAAAATAGCCTCACCGAAAAAGTAGAACCCACAAAAGATAGATCACCTAATAAAAAGAAAGACTCTACCTCAAAATTAAACTCCAGCCCCACCCAGTCAGAACATAGAGTAATTCAAATTAATAGCCAGGCGGAACTTGAAATGATGTGGATCAACCAGTGGGACCCAGATTCTGATGGGGAGCCTACGCATACTGTCTTGGACAGAAAACATCGATTAAAATCATATAAACCAGAAAGCAAAAGGAAACAGAGATGAAAGTTAAAAATAAATAATAATAATAAATAAATAGAGGCAAAGAAGTGCCCAAATGTAGACGATGTAATGCAATTCTGACTGTGGCACATATTCTATGTGACTGCCCAGGTCTTCAAGATCTAAGAGACAAACACCAAGTTCCAACAACAACACAGGAGGCACTATGCGACGAAGAAAAAATAATCGGACGAGTTTTTCTGTATCTAAAAGAAGCGGAAATTTTCCAGGAACTATGAAAAAAAAAAGAGCTCAATTACATGAACTTAAACCATAAATTAGTGGAAATTCAGAATCATGGTTTTATCTGGCTCTGGCCTTAGTTCAATATTACTTAAATTATTATTCACATCATTTATCAACTACTTATTTAATGGATCTTATACTTAGGAAGGTATAATATTCTGAATACTATCCAATCTTCATCAATTTATTTATTTACCTCATATTTTTATCATTATTTATTATATAATTTATCTTAATATTTAGTACTTAATTACTTACCACTACAACTTCTCATGCATCTTATCAATACTAAGTTTTTATGTCATTATGTTACTAGGTTTTTCTTACGTTACTGTACCACCTGTTACTATGCAATGTTTTGCTTAAATTACCATGATTCCGTTTTTTTTTTTTTGTTTTTGTTTTTTCTCTTCTCCATAGCTACTTTGTTTAATTTTTTTTTTTTTTTTTAATAGTAATTTTTTTTCTTTTTTGTAATTTGTCTGTTTCCCCCCTCTTTTTTCCTTTTTATTCTTTGTTGATTGAATAATTGTATAAATTAACTGTGTTTGGGTGTAAATGGCCATGTCGCTAGTCACCCAATATAAAATAAATAAATAGAAACAGAGCGTGATCCTGAATTATCAGAGTTAAAAAAGAAACTACTCACTGGAGACACTTATGACCCAGAGATATCATTGTAGAGATAAAATTTCATCAATAAGTCAAACGTGAACCAATACAAACTTGGTCAACGGGTGCAGTCAAGGAATTACTCTGGCCCTTCATTGTGGAAGTATGGCACTGTCGTCGAACAGCTTGGACACTTACATTATCTCATATAATTTGATGATGGTTATGTCATAAAACGTCACTTACTTTGACCAACTAAAGGACTGTGAGGTGGAAAATTCACAATCTGAACTCGTTCAACCTACTGCTTCTAGAATAGTGGGATCTTCTCAAGACATGCCATTGCTTGATTCTTCTCACATTCCAGCCTCAGAACGATGAGATCAGCTTTACCCTCCAGACCCCAGGTCTGCAGTTCGACCACCTGCAGCAGAGACACAACTGGAGATGGAATCATGTCCACCTGCATGTCCCTTGACTCCTGTAGCCACTTTAACTCCTCCACAGAATGTTTCGTTATTACCTAAAATAAAACAGGATAAAGTCACCAGTTCCCAGTCTACTCCGAGCAACCTATTGATCGCCTTAATCTGTAATACTTTATGTATTTTTTTTTTTTTTTTAATTTTTGTATTTTCTTTTTCTTATTGCTTTGTTACTTTTTTATATTTTATTTTAGTTTCTTCTCTCTCTCTCCTCCCCCGTTTCAATTGCGGAGGGAGAATTGAAGTATCTGTCAGTAATTAAACAAGTCTGTAATTAGATAGTAGATACCTTCCAACCTGCTGGAAGGTTCGATAGCTTATCTTTTAATTCATATTCGAGTACCAGTTTTCAACCACGTGATTGTCGTTCAAATTTTAATAATTAAATATCAATATATGTATTACTTATAAACATTTAGTGTGAATAAACTTTAATAAATTGATTTAATATGTTTGGTTCTTGTGTTCATACATAACACGGGTCGAGTTCACTCTACAGTGAGCCACTCTAGAGTCTTCACTCCCCGTGGGAACCCGGCTTTAAATTGCAAGACGGTGAAACTATGAAGTTTCTAAAGTTGTATTCTAGTGAGTAAGTTTTATATGATTCGAGCTGTTCAAATTATAAAAATAGAGATTTTAGAGAAGCTCGCTTTTCTACGAGAAGCTTGTTCATGGGTAACTCCCTGAGATAAAATGTGAAGCGTGATCACTATCCTGTGTGAACTCTTCACGGTCCTCCGCTACTTCACTCTTCTTCCCCCCTCCAGGCGTGAGTCACAACAGTTTTCACTCTAGTGTGGCACTGTAGAGTGTTCGGCACTTGTTTACTTGGGTGCATACCTCCAATTCACCTCAAAAATGAGGGGAATTGGTTTTAATCCATTAGGGTTGACTTATATTGGTCAACTCGGATGGATTAATAAGTCTTTGTCATAAAAAAAACTTGTATTTTTTAATGAAAAAATACAAGTTTTTCTTTATATTTGTATATAAAAAAAAGAAAATACAAGTTATTTTATGTTAAAAAAACTTAATAAATATTTATAAAACGTACGTCAATCTTCATCTTTCTCTCACCAAATATTTCTTTCTAAAGATTAAAAAAAGTGTCTTGTTTAAATTTTCTTCTCTAAAGAAAATCGCTGATCCCAAAATACATTGACTAACTTAATGATTGGACTAATGGATTAGGTCACTTTTTGTTACATAAGTGTGATGTTCCTTTGTCCCAAAATGCATTGGACTAAATGTCCCTTTGTCTTATTTGATTGTTAGGCTAACAGATATTGTCGCTTTAAATTATAGAAGTGTGATATTCCTTTGTCCCAATGTACTGTACATTGTACTAAATTTCTAAATTTTAAATCTTTCTTTAATGCTCCTATTTCTGAAATATATATACATACATAAATATATAAAAGATACCGTATAATTTTACTTACGCTAGAACCATTGAAACATCTCCCACTTCGTCATCCTTTCAGTCAGTAATATGGCTTGTTTCATATTAATGCCTCTGAGGTTACCCACGTATTTTTCTTTGCAATTATGTATACCTACTTTTTTCCTACTTTTCAGATTTTATTTTTATCAAGAATGAATTATGTAATAAAAATGATTTCTTTGACAAGTCATTGTCATTTCTGTCAATACTTTTTATATAAATATAAAAAAAATAATAATATAAAAATACTTGTCATGGGTATGTTCCCAACTAAACTCCTGCCCTATAGCACCTTATTTACTTGGGTACATACCTTGGGTATGTACCCAATTAAACTTTTACCCCTATTACGCCTTATTTACTTGGGTACATCCTTTTTTCTTTTCTTTTCTTCCCCCCTTCTTAACCCCATACAAAAGCCCCAGTGCTTTTCAACATCCCCATTAAGTTTGTCTATTAATTTATTTTATTTCATTTCCCCATATTTTTCAATAAATTAATGGTATGTACCCAGGTAAACTCTTTCCCTATGGCACCTTATTTACTTGGGTACATACTTATTGGCACGTACCCAAGTAAATAAGTACCTCCATGCGGAGGGGTCTGTAATCCAGCAACTACCTCCCTTCCCTAAATATAAATTCATATACATAAATGCACAGTGTGTCATGTGTCCCCAGTTCGGGTAGCCAATACGTGTATTTTTCCCCGTATATTACATTATTGCAACAATATTAGTACATGTTATAAGCAATACAGATATGAACAGAATATTTACAGTGACTTGTGATGTGTCATGAAATGAGAAGTTATCCATAGATAGTACATACTCATAATATTTAATAACTTTATTTTTTATTTATTATTTTTTTTTTTTTTTAATTACATGTTAATTGTTTAATAAAGGAAGACATAGTGTGAACCATCCGCCGCGAGGAGATCACCGAGGAAAGCACCTCAGCGGAAAGGACGGAAAACCAACGGAAGGCTTATCTCCCCTACATTCAAGGAATGACCGACAAGATAAGCAGGATTCTCAGAAAGCACGGCATCGGGACCACATTCAACGCCTACATGACCACTAGAGGCCTCCTGAAATCGCCGAGAGATCAACTTCATCTCAAAACATGCGGTGTCTACCAAATCCCTTGCAGTTGCGGCAAAAACTGCATCGTAAAAACCGGAAGATTGATTTCTACCCGCCTACAAGAACACGTAAGAGCTGTCAAAAACAACGATCACAGATCAGCGATTGCACAACATTCTGATGAAACCGGCCATCTTATAAAGTTTGAGGACATAAGAGTACTCGCTTCGGTCAACAGTAACGGGTATCACAACAGGGTGGTAAGGGAGGCTATCGAGATCGAGAAACAACCAGAGAATTTCAACAGAGGATTGATTCACTCTTTCCCGGACCTGGAAACCGCTGGTTAGCACCTGTGCCAAGCAGAAAGCAAGAAGCGGCGCTGCGGTCACTTCTCGACTTCAAATATCACCCGCTCCACAAAGGGTCACCGACAACGGCAACCCTGCCCGATTGCGTCATTTCGGCAAAGCATAAACTTGACTCAAGGAACCCCCGGAGAATCCAGGTATAACCTATGTTCCAGAAAGCAACTATAAATACGCCTTCCTTCATTCCAGTCGTCAACTCGTCAGTATGTCTTGTTGTTGCTTCAAGTAAACATCACGATGCACCACACCCCTGAAGATGCTTCCAGTAGTGGAAGCGAAACGTCAGACTTCTTCCTCTTCCCCTTCGTGACGCGGATTTCACCGGAAAACCAAGCTGTTTATTAGCTGAGTCTACCCGCGGAAGCCTAAGAACCAAGTTCCAAGTTAATGTCTTATCTATCTTGATTGCTCTGCCTTTGACAAAAAGTACAATTGAAAGATCATTTAGCACCCTGACTCAGGGTGCTAAATGATCTTTCAATTGTACCCGCCTCAGGGTCCCTGAGGCGGGTGAAACATGGGTCAGATCTACAATGGGTGAAAATAGGCTGAACGGATTATGTTTGTTAAGTGTTCATAGAAAGCTTGCGTCAGAAAAAAAGAAAGAGATAGACTTAGAAGTAATGAATAATTTTGCTAATAATCTTAGGCGATTAATATTTTAAGACTTTATTGCTAAAATTAAATTATATATATCCAAATGAAATAATTTACCACCATAATTTACTGTTTTTGGCGTAATTTATTTTTTTTTTTATTTTTTTTTTTTTCAGAGGAGTACCTCAAGGTGGACCAATATCGAGTACTCTTTTTGACATTGCCATTGACCATCTTTTCAAAGAATTCTGTGACCCACAAATAGCCAATATTTTAGGATATGAACTCTCTGAAGGTAATGATCGCATAGTGTTAACAGGGTTCGCCGATGATCAGGCTATAACAACAGCGTGTGATATGGAAGCTGCCGAAAGGTTAATTGACGGTATACAGAGAAGGTTAAGTGAAATTGGACTGAGCGTTAACCCACAGAAAAGTGCTGCTTTTGTTGTTATAGACGGGATACTTGATGAGCGTATATTAAGACTAGAGTATGGCAGTGAAATCGAATCAGTAAGTGAGGGTGAAACAATCAAGTACCTTGGTTGCACCTTCTCGGGAGAGCTAGTTTGTAATGAGGACTCAATTCGCAAGCTTCATGAAAATCTTAATAAATTAACAACGTCGGACTTATTGAAACCTGACCAGAAGCTAAATATACTAAACCAGTATATCTTTCCTGCATTGACATATCCATTACAAACTGGACCTCTCACTAAATTACCTCAACCTCTGTTAGAAGGAATCGACATCATCATAAGGAGAAGCACAAAAGCAATAATAGGACTCCCAGCTAGCACCACATCTGCAATGCTATACTCGCCTCGCCGTTTTCGGGGGCTTGGTATTTTAAGATGCACCTCGGAAGCTCAAGAGTTAAGCGCAGTTCAAGATACCTTCAACTTTGGTGAGGAAGTAACGGAGTTTGAAAAGATTAAGCCTAGAAAATGAGACTCATGAAAACATCAATGTTAACGCCAAAAAAGTTTTGATGAGGGGACGAAATGTAAGTGGCAGGGTGTTGGTGTCGAGCATTTTAAAGAATATCCAAATTGTAACAAATACATTTGGGACTGCAAAGTACTAACGGGATCCGAATGGACCAACTCAATTAATCTTAACGTTAATTACGCCCCTCTAAGAGCTGTACCTGGTAATCAGTCAACAGGAGTTGTAGGGAACCCTCTGTCGCAAATGTGGCAGAGAGAATGAAACTCCAGCACATGTGCTTGGAAAATGCCCACATAACATCGATGGTGAAGGTTCCCAACCTCCTATGTCAATTTTTTGCGGTTTTTAATTTACTGATCAAACTCTTATGTCATTATTTAATCAATGCAGCGGTAGATCGTAGCACTATCTAAAACCTCCTATGTCAAATGATTTTCTTTTCACTTCTCCAAACTCTTATGTCATTCAGCCACTGACATAGGAGTTGGAAGCCGGCAGTTGTAAGCTAACCTTTGTTACTATTACCTCCCATGTCAACACGCAGTTTTATTGAGTTTGATGACAGTTTAGTGTTTTAAAGCTTTTTAATCGTTTTTATTCCCAAAACACACAGTTTTATCGAGTTTAATGATGGTTTGTGTTTCATTTAAAACTTTTTAATTGTTTTTAATGCTGTGTCACGATGTTTCCACATTCAATGAAGAGTTTTATCTCAAGAGGCCAACGCAACGGTTGGTAAATCTTGCTCTACAAAGTCATGTTAATAACCATGATCAGCAACAAGATGTAATCAATTCAGGTAAGTTTGAAAATGTTTAACTATTCTCTACTTTGAATTTATGTTTATTATTAAAAAAATAATACAAGAATACAAATAAAAATTTATAGATGTCAATAAAATATAGGACAGGGAAAAGGTCAAGCACAGACACAAGGGCAATATTATGGGATCTTATATACTATTTTTACAATTAGTAATGGCTTTTGATATCGCGGGAAAATCAAAAAAATGAGGAGGGGAGCCAATGTGAGCACTGAATTTTGAATTCGAGAAGGTGAGGCCAACTAGGCAAACATAAATGTCACACACACCTCTCCCACAGACCTAGTGGCTTCATTTTTCCCCTCACTTAGGTTGGCCAATCTGATTGTTAAAAGTCAATACCAATTATGAAAATAGTATAGTGCCATAATAAATAAAATACAATTTTTTAATTAATAAATAATAAATAAATTCAATTTCTAGGAACTCAGTATTCATTTTTTTATTTCAGATCCAGCGTCATTAATAGCAGGTTCTACTAGTCTGGAAAACAATTTTAATATTTTAATAAATACCCATTCAGCAGAAAGTTGTAATGAAAATAAACGAAGTTCAATTATTTTGGGTACGTGAATCTTGAGTCTAAATAATGTCTTTCAGACCATAAAGCCATTTATTAGTTGCATTGTATATATTCTTTTTTTTTTTTGTAGATCCAGATAACGATTTATGTCTATACAACGAAGTCCCAATTTTTTTAGATGATAGTGCGTTTAAAAAATATTATAATAATAAATTATGACAAGGAAAGCAACAATAATAATACGGTAGTCCCAAATGATGAGGTCAACGACAACTGCCAAGTGCTATTAGACGATAGCAATAAAAATTATCTTGATTTTCCTCCCAACAATAGTGAGTGCAGCAATGACACTTTTAGTGAGGGAGAATCGCCTGATACTGAAAATGTTGACAATGCACCAGGTAATGTGGAAACAATAGGAAAAAGTAAAAAAAAGCAGAACCTGCAGAATAGAAAAAAAAACACAAAGAAACGGCTTAGAAGAGAAGGAAATTATACAGTGTTTGATATGACAACATTAGATGCAATGTGCTACTGGTGGGATGAAAGTGAGGGCGAGCTAAAATCGTCAAATTTTGTGAGCTGTTTAGTAAATTATTTAGAGGATTTAGTTTTGAGCTGGCCTCCTGAAATAAACCGAGAAATTATTATTTGGAGCGATGGCTGTGGCTACCAAAATAAAAATAAAATACTCAGCAATGCGCTACTCCAATTTGCTGTTTTAAATGATATAACAATATTTCAAAAATACCTTGTTCGTGGACACACGCAGATGGAATGTGATTCTGTGCAGGCAACGATAGAAAAAAAATTGAAAAATAGAGACATATATTTACCCCATGAGTATATTTCAGTAACTAAAGAAGCCAGGATGAAGCCATTTTTCCTTATAGAACTAAATGTATCACCTATGATTTTTTTAAGGATTTTTCGGAGGCTAAATTTGAAAGGTACTTAATTATAATGTTTAATTCATTTCTTTTAATTTTCTTTAACAGTTTTGAAATAGTGTTTAATCCAAGTATTTTATTTTTATCTTTTTACATTTTAGATGTTCGTCAATCCGGCCGGGTAATAAGCCTACTGAACCTACAGTGCACCAAATATGTTCCCTTAAGTACACTTCTGCAGGAAGGCTGTACTATAAAACGAGTTTCATGGACGAGGATTTTGTGGAATTGAATCAAGTGCCAAAAAAGTGAATGACGATCCCTATCCTCAAATGTATAAGGAAATACTAAAGATAAAGCAAACAAAATTCGAACACCTACAGCAGCTAAAGAATGTTATACCTCTTGCGGCACATGCCTTTTATGATAACTTACCTCATTAATGTATTTTTATTTCTTTTCAATACATTTTAAATACTTTAAATATATTAAAAATTAATATTAAACTGACTATATATTTTAAAATGCAGGCTTCTTTTGTTTTCATTGCTTCATACCCTACCTCCTATGTCATTACTATCACGCAAACTGATTGGTGCCCTACCTCCTATGTCAATTTATAATTAAATTATTTTATACATCTTAAAGATTTCCTTTTCAACTTAAAATAAAATTATTTAATAGAAAGTCTAGAATATCAGAAGAGAGCAGACTCTATTGAGGACCTACTAGAATACATATCATCATCGATTCTAGCAGCTGCAGATGTATCTATCCCGAAGACGAAAGGGGGAGGAAGACCACTAGTCCCTGGTGGAAGGAGTGCAAAAACGCCTTAAAATATAGAAGAAAGGCACTTCGAAAGTATAAAAGGAATAGTTGTCTTGAAAATCTAATATTGTATAGGAAAGAGAGAGCCAAATGCAAAAGAATATTCCAACATGCTAAAAATGAATCATGGAAAACATATATATCATCAATTAACCAACATACTCCATCTAAACAGGTTTGGGAAAAAATTAATAGCATAGCTGGGAAAAGAATAGTAAGGCAAACACCTTGTATTAGAATTCAAAATAATATAGTAACGTCTCCTGACCAAGTAGCAGAAATTCTAGCCAACCATTTTGAAAAAGTGTCTTCTTCAGATACCTATACCAACTCATTTCAAACACTCAAGAGAAGAACTGAACAAACCCCAATATTCTTTGACTTATCAAATACAGCTGACTATAACAGACCTTTTACTGAGTGGGAGCTAGAGACATCTTTAAAAAACCTCAAACCAACTTCCCCAGGACCAGACAATATCAAATAAATTTCATAGATATATACTAAAATTATTTAACCTGATTTGGGTAACAGGCATGTATCCCAAATCATGGAGAGAAGCTATATTAGTCCCAATTCTAAAACCAGGAAAAGACCCTTTAGAACAAGAATCATACCGACCCATTGCAATGACGAACACTATTGGTAAATTAATGGAAAAACTCGTAAATTCAAGACTAATTTGGACTCTGGAAGCAAGACAAATTATAACAGATACCCAATCAGGCTTCAGGAAAAACAGATCAGCATTAGATAATTTGAGCAGGCTTGAAGCTTATGTTCTGGACGGTTTTGTACAAGGGGAAGAATCAATTGGAGTCTTTTTCGATTGTGAGAAAGCGTATGATAGAGTATGGCGATATGAAATCCTAAGACAATTGAAGAAAAATGGCATTGAAGGTAGAATTTGTGAGTTCATTAAACAATTTTTAACGGATAGAACATTCAAAGTGCGCCTGGATACATATTTTTCAACAGAACGAATTCAAGAAAATGGAGTACCCCAAGGGGCATTTCTAAGCGTAACGCTGTTTCTATTGTCTGTGAATGGAGCAGCTGACGTCTTATCACCGAGAATTGAACTTTTAATGTTTGTAGACGATCTCACCATTCTGTATAAATCAAAGAAAAAAGAAGATCTTTATAAGATAGTTCAAAGAAATATCACAAAATTGAATGACTGGGCCATTAGGATAGGGCTATCCTTTTCCTCTAGTAAAACTAAATTTATCAAATTTTCAAGAAAGCGCAACAACACAATGCCAGAACTTACAATAGCAGGGAAGGTGATACCTCAGGTGTCTCAAATTAGGTATCTCGGGCCCATTTTGGACTCAAAATTTACCTGGAAAGATCATATTGAGCAGCTACGTGCAAAATGTCTTAAGGATATGAATATTATAAAAATGGTTCAAGGCTATAAATGGGGGGCAGACAGAACAGTGCTTCTGCAACTCTACCGACAAATGATAAGGTCAAAATTGGACTATGCGCATGCTCGATTTATGGATCAGCAAAACCAAAGCTGTTAAAAAGGTTAGACACGGTTCACAATACTGGAATAAGACTTGCTACAGGAGCCTTTACAACTAGTCCAATCTCAAGTCTGCTTGTTGAAGCAAACGAACCCAACCTGGACATGCGGAGAGACTTACTTCTTATAAGATATGGTTTAAGACTTGCACAACATCCAGGAAATAAAGTTCACAAAATATTTTCAAATAAAATGTTCAAGTATGGCCTTTTAAACCTGCCAAAACCTTCACATAAGATAACATCAGAGATCCCTCCATGGATAGTAAAAAAACCAGTGATTAAAAAAGTATTAGGCTTCAAGAAACAGACGCAAAAAGAACTTTACATACAGGAACATAATAAAATAAAAGCATTGCATCCTGACTACACCCATATTTATACCGATGCTTCAAAATATGCAACAAATGGAGGCTGTGCCTTTGTGGACCAGACATCAGCTACCTGCTTTATAGGACGCACCTCACAGTGGAGTGCAATCATGACATTAGAATTAGAAGCAATCCATCAATCCATACAGTATGCCGCTGAATCAAATATATCTAAATTACTGATCATCACAGACTCGTTAGGGGCTCTACAAGCACTCGAAAATTTATACACTCAAAATCAAACCGTAATTAAAATTAGGACCATTATTACAAATTCATCAATAGTTACAAAATTTCACTGGATCCCTTCCCACATAGGTATTAAGGGAAATGAACAAGCAGACCAACTGGCCAAATCAGCGGTGAGTGAAGGTGAAGATTTGGAAGATGTTGAAATAACTGTGAATGATCTATATAGATCAGTTACTTCAGCAATAAGAAATTTTTGGCAAAATGAATGGACAAGCACCCTAGATAATAAATTACGACCCATCAAGCCCACAATAAGAAGTTGGAAAACATCAGCTCGCCTAAATAGACATGAAGAGACGGTACTCGCTCGACTATAGGTCCTCGTATAGGTCATACGAGGCTTACTCAAAGCTACCTCTTTGCTCCAGGACGGTACAGAGTAAGAGACAAGGAGAAAAAGACTGCCCTTATTATTGACCCCCACCGTCAGTTATGAAACCAATGACATAGACCAAGCCAACAAAGTACACATAAGGAGAAGAAGATCATTAATGAGAAGTGCATTGAGTTTTATAAAGATAAGTTTCGAGCTTCTCATGGTGATAGAGATTATTAAGTAAACGGATTGTGGTTGGGAACAAGTGGGACTATACCAGCTATGACTAAAAACTTCTTTGACGAGATTTGAAGGACCAATTTTTAAGAGCATAAAAAAACCTTTCAGAATCATTCATTAATTTCCAAATTATCAGCTGCTAAGCACCGTTTAAGTTCTATTACATTTAAAAATTTTGATTTTTTAAAATTCGACCACGAAATTCCTGAGCTTCCTACTCTTAATTGAGGGGTGTTAGAAGTGTGGCGAGTTCAGGAATAAAGTCTGCTTTTCATAAGCTTTCAAATGGTATAAATAAAGTGTAAGATCAGCGTACTAGTTTTTCAATTATGGTGGATTGAATGTGACCAGACTTGAAATTTTTTGGTCAGGATTTCAAACTATTCTTGTACAAATGCAAAAAAAAGGTTTCCCCGAACGAAACCACAACACTTCGGGCTCTTACAGGAAATTTGACGTTGAACAAAATAGATCCTATAAACATGGATCCGGAACAGCTTCGTTTTCGAGATATTCGCAAAAATCATTTAAAAAAAAATCACTTTAGGGCGTTTATCCTTACAATTTTCGTAGTATTTGAAATTTTCGAGTATTTGAGCTTTTCGACCTCGAAAACGAAAATGTTCTGGATCCATGTTTACAGAAACTTTTTTGTACTGCGTCAAATTTCTTGTAAGAACCTGAAGTGTTGTGGTTTCGTTTGGGGAAACCTTTTTTGCATTTGTACAAGAATTGTTTGTAAACCTGACCAAACAACTTCACGTCTGGTAACATTCAATCCACCGTAATTCAAAAACTAGTCTGATGATCTTAAACTTTATTAATACCATTTGAAATCTCATGAAAAGCATAAGTTTTTTCTGAACTCGCCACACTTCTAACACCCCTCAATTAAGCCGGGTTTCCACGGGGAGTGAACACTCTACAGTGCTACGCTAGAGTGAAGACTGTTGTGACCCACGCCAGGAGGGGGGAAGAAGAGTGATCAAACGGAGGACCGTGGACAGTTCACACAGGATAGTGATCACGCTTCTCAGTTTATCCCAGGGAGCCCAGCATGAACGAGCTTCTCGTAGAAAGTTGTGCTGCGTTGAGTTTGAGAAAGGTTGAGATAGTCACATGGACGGATAAAGCGGAAGAAAAGGCGTTATTGGGTCAGGAAGACCTCATTGCAAACCCATAGCTTTGCTAATTCTTTTAGCTGCTGCCATTCCAAAATCTCTATTTTTATATTCTGAACAGCTCAAATCACACAACACTGGCTCACCGCAATACAACTCTAGAAACTTCATAGTTCACCGTCTTGCAGTTTAAGATTACGAGCCGACGCCGACTGCTCAGACATAGTTAGTACCTTTTAAAACAACGTGCCTCATAAAATAAAATTTTACTTTAGTAAAAAAATAACACTTATATCGTTATAAAATCTAACGGTTTAGAATAAATTAATGGACCTTGGGGATCTGTACCATGTAAACGGAAGTCTGTATTCATCCACTCGCGTACAAGGGGCAACCACCCATTTTGCCCCAAGGCGCTTAAATCTACCATTTTTAAATTTTTGCCCTATATAAGAGGCAAAATATTGAGATGAAAAAAAGAGATTGATGTAAAATATTCTAATTTTTCACAGTAGAATCCAAAACTGCTATAAAAATATACACTCCAATTTGAAATTTTGAAGTTGGGTGGCCTGGGGGCAAACTGGGTGGTTGCACCTAGTGGGTGATTACATGAAAACAAACTTCCCTTTACATGGTAGAGATCCCCCAAGTTTAATTAATTTATCTCAAACCGTTTATAAGTTAAGAGAAGGGGGGGAATTTTGGACCACCCTGTATGGATGGTATAATATTATTTAAATCTATATTCTCATTTTTTCGAGTAGAATCTCTAAGACTATATTTTGCTATTATTTTGTTAACAGTTACACCAAACACGGAAATGTTCGAGGATTGTTTTATTGTGATTGTATACTTGTTGGTATACCTATGCCAAGTTAGAGTGAAGTAATTTTATTTTTCGTATTCCTATTCTCCTCAGCAAACCCTTTCATTTGATACCCATATCATGAGCGTGCTTAAAAAATAACAAGTAGTCCGCCATTTTGGGCCGTTCACCATATTAGATTTTGAGTGAAGTAATTTTATTTTTGTATTCCTCTCAGCAAACCCTTTCATTTGATACTCATACCATGGGCGTTTAAAAATAACTAGTCCGCCATAGAGATGGGCGATCCGGTCATGAACTGATCAAAAGAGCTAGCTCTTGCAAGAGAGTGAGTGAGTAAACGCTCTTGAAAAAAGAGTGGCAGCTCTTCCATATAATGAGAGAAAAGGCGAAAGATATAGAGTTAAGAGGTCTGAAGTCTGAGTCCTGAGTGGTTGCTTGCTGGTTGTACTTTCACTTTCTCTGGGCCCTAGGCTGGGCAATGCGCAAGCGCTCCCCCTCTCTAGACCTTCCCTTCCCACTTCTACTCTACTCACAGTTCACACTCACTAGTCACTACTCACGACTCACGACTCACGACTCTTGAATCTTGAGGCATCATAGCATAGGAGCTACATAACCAGGTCTTCTAGCCCTACCTCTCTAAAAAATCCTTCTCGGCCAATAGAATCTTAAGCCTCCCCTCTCAGCTGAAAAAGACCTGGTTCTCGTAGTCTCGACACCCCAACTTACTCCAAGACTCCAAAGCTTAAAGAGAAACAAGGAAAGAAATAGATCAGGCAACGCATAGGACCTGCAAAACTAGTTCTTCTACCCCTACTCCTCTAAATAGTCCTTCTCGACCAATAGAAGCTTAAGCCTCCCCTCTCGGCTAAAATAGAACTGGATCTCGTAGTCTCGTCACCCCAACTAACTCCAACTCCAAACCAGCATTCACTCTTCGCTACGGGTTTCGGGGCGGCTCGCTCAGCAGTCGCTCACTCGCCCCAGCGGCGCCCCCCTCCCCCCCCCCCCAACTACAACTGCTGTTCTACTGCTCCGATTTGCACCGGACAAACGCCATTACCCTTAAAATTTTATTCCTAATAATCTTACATACTTAAAAAAAAAATGTTTTATTTGTTATACTACATTAATAATAAAAATATATGTGAAGAACTAACAGATTAATTCTTAATAAACTGGAAAAGAAGAAAAGTACTTTCTTTTTCGTCTATTTTATATGTATATGTATATATATATATATATATATATATATATATATATATATATATATATATATATATATATATATAAAAGTGATCAATGAACTAGTTAAAAGAGCTGATCATTTTGGCGAGCGATCTGATCTGATCTGATCTCGAAAATGAGTTATTTTGCCCATCTCTAGTCCGCCATCTTGATCCGTCTGCCATATTGGATTTGGAGTGGTCATTTTATTTTTTCTAATCTTCTCAGCAAACCCTTTCATTTGATACCCATATAATGGGAGAGCTTAAAAATAACTAGTTCGCCATCTTGGGCCGTCCACCATATTGGATTTAGAGTGAAGTAATTTTATTTTTCGTTGTCTTCTCAGCAAACCATTTCATTTGATACCCATATCATGGGTTTGCTCAAAAATAACTATTCCACCATTTTGGGCCGTCCGCCATATTGGATTTAGAGTGAATTCATTTTATTTTTCCTATTGTTCTCAGCAAACCCTTTCATTTGATACCATATCAAGGGCGTGCTTAAAAAATAACTAGTCCGCCATATTGGATTTGGAATGACATCACTTAGCTAACCATGCATTGTCATCCAAACTAAACGTGTATGCAAAATTTTAATTCAATCGGTTGAGGATAACTGCTTTAAAATTCAGTAGCAAGATTTGACCCGAACATACTAACATACATACATTGCAAGTTAAATAAAAGCTTGTAAAATAATCTAATTTTATCACTTTCGCCACAATTGCTCCAAATCAAATTGGTGGTCACCTATCAAGTGACAAACTAAGATAAACTTGATTTTCGCCTTTTCGGTGTAACAACAAATTATGTACACAGGATCATGAAAATCGCATTGACAACCATAATGGGCACACCATGGTTGCTCTCCACCGGTTAAATTTTTTCAAATGCCTATTGAATGGTATGTCCCACAGACGAACTTAGCCAACCACATATTCTTAAAAGGTACCAAAAGATAACTTATACACAAAATTCTAGCTTGATGTTATTCATAACATACATCGAGCTAGAATTTTGGGTATAAGTTAATCTTTTAAGAATATGTGCAACACTACCTCCTGGACTATTACTCTTACACACCATTGTTTTGTAGCTAAGGGTTTTGTTTTTAAATTTTCACAAAATATTCTGAGAGGGAGAGGAGAGGATGGTGGCAGCCTGCCCATAGCGCCGGCCCTGGATCCACTATCCATAGTAATTTAATAAATGTCAAAATGACTCCTAATTTTGTGTGATTTGAGTTTATTTTTGTCACTAAATATACAACGTTTAAAAACCTTAAAATCCGTTTTTGCTTTTTTTAACAAAGAATAACTATGATTTTATTTAAAGATTTCTAAAAAAAATTATAATTTCATTGATATCTAAAACAAAAATTAATTAGAGGGGGATGAATGCAATTTTCAAGAACAAATGGCCCAAAGATGGACTGGTACAAAAATAAATACATATACTTATATTTGTACTCAGGGTGCCCTTGTTTTTTATTTAACGCCCCACATGATAAATTTCAACCCCTTACACTTCAATACCTTGTTTTGACAGATGGCTTTTTGGAGGTCTCCTATAATTTTCCTGTATTTAGGTTTGTACACATAACAAAAAAGTTTAAAATTTTGGTGTTGGATACTACTTTAAAAAAAGAAAAATTCCATGTTCATAAAAATTACAAACATTATAATATATTTAAATTTACAGATATTTACAACAAATAAGAAAAATATATATAAGTTTAACACAATGTCATAAAATTTAAATATGTTTTTCTTTTTTTTAAATAACAACTCTGCCTTTTTTAATAGATTTTTTAATTTTATTCTGTTTCTTGTCTTTCTTTTTCTTTTGTATATTTTCCTTCCGCTTTTTCTGAGCATCTGCAATTTTCTTTTCAGTTACTTCTTTACGTTTTGCCCAATCTGTTTTGCTTTTGGTCTTCTGCTTCTCTTTCTTCTTTATCGTCTTCTTTAAAAGTGTAACATTATCCTTAACTTTGACTCCGTCCGCTCTGAGAATAGCTGCCTTCCACGATTCTTTACTCTTGATAGCAGCTGCTTTCTCTTCGTCCCCCATTTCTTTAAGGTCTGTAATTTTCTTATTGAGTTCTTCAATTTTTTGAAGGGCTCTCACCGGATCTTTTATTGTTCTTGGTTTCTCCTTCTTCTTTTTAAATACCTTCTTTGCATTTTCCCCTTCAAAATCAATTTTATTAAACACGACTTCAGTGTCTTTGTTTTCTGGTTCTAGGACGACTGGAGCCTTATCAGTTTTTATCAACTCTTTAGCTTTAGACAAAGCTTCCTCTTTTTTCTTTAATTTCCACATTTTCTTCTTCTCCTTTTTTTTCTCAGCTTCTTTTTCTTTCTTTTTGATTAATTTAAGTTTCTTTTTTGAGAGTCCTTCAACAGTAGGTTTATCTTGTTCACTTCCATCTTCCTGAGCACCTAAAGTAAAAGAACAACAATTAATTAAAGAAAGTTGTATTAGTAAATTACGCGTCGAGTGCGGAAAGTAGCATTTTGCATGCGAGCGTGGAGTTTGCACCCGAGCAACAGCGAGGGTGGTAAAACCACACGAGCAATGCAAAATGCCGTTTTCGTACGAGTTGCGTACCGTACTTTATCTACGATTGTTAGATTTAAATAATAAATACAGAAAAAAATAAACTTCCTGTATACAAGTTCGTATTTCTCTTTTGATAAAGATAACATTAATTCATTAGTTGTATTTTGTGCCGAATTATTTCGGGAGGCTTATTATTCTCCTCATATTCGTCATAATCATTTAAATCACTCATTGATTTTCACAAAAAACTCGACATAAAAGTTACTTTTATTAAACAAACAGCAAATTAGTCTTGTTAAATGTAAACAAACTCGCTAATCGTGCGTAAAGCTGAAGAATTCCTATTCTTTACCGCGCTAGGGTAAAGAAGAGGAATTCTTCAGAACTATGAGACGCGCATGCGCAATGAATACAAGTACGTAAAGAATCACTTTCTACGCATCTAAACAGAGATATAATGTTTATATTTCGTATCAATCGTAGATAAAAATATAAATTTATTACCAGTCAAACAAGATCTTTGCATAATACAATTCAGGAATTCTCAAGTAAAAAATAAATAAATTGCAGAGGAGATTTTAATCTATAATTATTTTTAAAATCTGTCCATGTACAATAATAATTTTCCCATTTCAAACTTAAAAGTAAAAATTGTATAGATGAGAAGTGAATTCATATGATTAGGAATAACAAGACTTTTCTCCACTAAAAACAAAAAGTTTTAACCACTAATGATTATCTAACAATAAATCTCTTGGATTAAAATATGATTAAAGAGAAACATTTGTGGTTAAAACCTGACATTACTCAACAGTTCTTTGTTTGTTCCATAAAAAAAACAAAAAAAAAACTCTTATTACATTATCAATAGGCGTTTGTGTAAGTATAATAATATGAAAGTGATATACTGTAGAACCTCGATAATTCGGACCTCTAAAATCCGGAGCCTCGAAAATCCGGACTGCTTACTGAAAAATTTAATAACTAGAAATTCTATAAAAAAAAAAATTCCGAAAGGTGAAAGTGGGACATCTCTTGCAAAAAAGTCTGGTGTGGGGTCATCTAAAACGAAAACGAGATAGCATACTGCGATACGAGTCAAAGCTAGATTCTGAAGAGGGGTCAAAAAACCGGAAAACGTTACAAACGGCAAATGATACCCTTTAGAAGATGCGATGTACATATGGTTTACCCAAAGAAGAAGCTCAGGCACACCTTTATCAGGTCCTCTCGTCTGCGAAAAAGTTGTTTTACAGCATATTAGAAAATTCGGTAATTCGGACAGTGTCTGGTTCCAATTAGTCCGAATTATCGAGGTTCCACTGTACTGTGTATAGTGGTCCAAAAAAATTAAATTTACCTGTAAGTTGCTTTTAGGGTACCCTTAATAATCTTAATTTAAAGTAGTGGATCCATTTGGGTAGAAAGAAAAAGACCAAATCTTTACATTTGCGGCAACGTTTCGGCCTAGCCGGCCATTTTCAAGCCTAAAAGCATGATAAAATACTGGTCGTATTTGTGAGCAACACAAATACGACCAGAATAAGGGTAATACGAACACAGCTTTATCTAGTCACAGTTTGGCCACCAATCATAAATTTGTATTTGAAGAGACGAAGATCATAGGGAGAGAGACTAAAACGAACAGAAGAAAAATGAAGGAAGCTCTGAACATCGCAATAAAATCTGACAAGACTGTCAATATCAAAACAGATTCTCGGTCTCTAAACAAATTCTACAGTGGAATATACTACGATCACTCGAAGCAAAATCCCCGTGTCCTTCTTGATTACGTGGCCGGTTGCAGTTATCTTTAAATTTGTTTCAGTTAAACGTACCTCTTTTCAAATTTATGATTAAAATCCTATTCTTATACTAACGCTTATTTATATATTATGTAATTTTATTGTATACTTAATTTTTATAACAACTTAACTGTAGTAACGTAAACACAACAGGTGATAACAGGATGATAAGAGACAGGCATGTTATCACTGCTTGTTTGGTTTTTTAATTCATAATCTGTGATATCGTTTTTAATTTTAGCTTAATTGTTACCTATTGTTACTTAATTTATTATCATGTTTCAATCGTTTTTGTTTCTTTATTGTTATCCGGTGTTGCGACGAGTCAGTGGAAATTGTGATATTTAGACGGCGGAACTGCCTTGTATAGTTCCTACTTAGTTTTTTAAAATTTTACTCTCATTATGTACCTGTGACTTCACTGACTCCAGTTAAACTGGAAGGTATTTATTATTCATTCTAGTCCGTACTATATGGTTTATTCGTGTTCAATATTGTAGTTATCAACAAATATATTTTGTTTTAGGCTTGAAAATGGCCGGCTAGGCCGAAACGTTGCCGCAAATGTAAAGATTTGGTCTTTTTCTTTCTACCCAAATGGATCCACTACTTTAAATTAAATTTACCTTATAAATCTAGTAACCCTGTCAATTTGTTCTTTTTAATAACAAAAGTAAAATTAATTTTCAGAACCTTTTATTTAAATTTTCTGGAACTCATTTTTGTAATAAAAATAAAATATATTTCTTAAGTTTAATTTATTTATTGTAGACTATTTTGGATTCTGCAAGTTATGCACCCCAGAAAAAAAATATTTTTAATAGCTTAACGAAGGTAACGGAAGCTATGTGATCATTCTCAAGAATGAAAATATTTTTTTATGATCAAAAATTCTAAGACAGAAATCCATTTCAGACATCATTTTTACTGGTCTTATATTACTTTGCTCTGTAAGTTTCATCGCACACCTATTACCCCAATTTTGAACCACTTACCGTCATTCAATCTTCCCCAAATTTCGCACATAGATACAACTAAGGTGAAGAATACAGAAACCAAAAAAAAAAAAAGTTGAAAATAAGACCAGTTTTGAAAAATGGCATTTTTATATTATTATTAGTTCCGTGTCTGTCAGTTTGTCGTTCAATTTTTGCCAACCAACATATCTTAAAAACTACACGTCCAATTTTAATGAAATTTGTAAGGTAGGTCATAATTAGCTCATTGTTGGCCCCATATAAGTTTAAACCTACTACACTCATTTGATTCTCTTCCACATGGGCACAAACATACATTTATTTACACCTATAGCTTGAAAAGTACTTATTTGATTTGTATGAAACTTTTATATTTTATCGAAAGTAACCCGCAGATAGCCCCAAACTAATTTGAACCGTCTGCACTCTTTAACTTGTGCTAAATTGATACTTTAATTCATGTAAAAAATTAAAACAGTTTTTGACAGATTACAAAAACGGGGGAAACAATTAAACAAATTAGACAATAATGGCTTGTAAAAAAATAAAATCAATAAAGTACACGATAGGATACGAGGAAGGTATGTGCCACACCAATTGGCAGTTTATTTTCTTTGAGCACCAACTTGTAATTCATTTATATAGGAGGAGGGGGGGGGGGAGGTTACATTTTGTCAGAATACCTCATTCAATCAACAAAAGTAAAAGAGTTGGAGTGTTTCTTGGACTCCACCATCAATATGAGTGTTTGTCTAGATAAAACAGACTACTCTAGTGTATACATACTTATATCATAAATGTTAAAAAGAGAATGCAATACCTTCTTGTGACAGTTCTTCAATCTTTTCCTTTTTTTGCAATTTTGTTTTTGATTTCTTAGGTGGAGGCATCTCAACATCATCATCCTCTTCCTCGTGTTCTTCTGATTCATTCTCATCATCTGATGAGTCTTCACTATCCTCTGCAGCCAGACTGATTCTCTTTTCTAACGCACTCTCTTTGATTCCCCCATTTTTAATCTTTTCTGCTAACTTCTGCTCTTTTAATTCTTTTTTCTTCTGCCTAATTTCATTTTTCAAAAGATTTTTCTCTTCGGACTTCTTCTTCTTCTTTAATTTGTTTTTAAGTTGTTTTTTTGCCATCTTTTCTTTGTATGAAGTTTGCTTCCCTTAAAAAAAAAAAAAATAATAATAATAAAATGAAAACTATTCATATAATTGAAGAATAAAGAAAAATACAAAAAATGGAATAAATAATTATTGAGTGTAAGCTAACAAATATTCTCTGCCAAATGAAATACATTTTCAACTTTGTTTTCAACAATAATTTGTTTCAGAAAAACACATTAAACTGATTAATTATGATGCTCTGGGTTTTATTCAAAATATAAATGGTAAAAAACATATAAGGCAGATTCATTCCCACAGCAGAGTTATTAGAAAGTCAACTTGTTTGTGACTGCGTTAGAGTCGTCAATAAAACATATAGTGTATTTTGTCCAAAATCACATTGGCTAATTTTTAATAGAGACCGGATTCAACTACTTAAAGTAGAGTTGGCTATCAGGGAACTGATAATCCACAAAATTAATAAAAAAAACTAAAGCCTTGTCTACACTAGTAGACATGTTGCGCGATTTTGGTCTTAGAGACATGTCTAGCGATTTGTCTATAGACATCGGCTAGACAAACGGCATCTACGGTCTCGTTGCTAGACCAAAAATCGCATGTCTATGGTTTTCCATTCTAAATGGTAGACAAGGTGCAACGTTAGGCATGTTGCTCAACGTGTCTACAAGTGTGGACGCTAGACCTAGACAATAGACAGTCTCAGCAGATGTCTATAGACAACATGTCTATAGACATGTTGTGCAATGTGTCTACTGGTGTGGACTTGGCTTAAGAGGTAAAGAGAAAGGTCTCATAGACTGTCTATATACATGTTGCGCAACTTGTCTACTGGTGTGGACTAGGCTTAAGAGGTAAAGAGAAGAGGATCCTAGGGATATTTTTATTTCATGGCTTACTTAGTATCATTAGTGTAAACATTCATCACTGCACTCCTTCAGCAGTTGATAAAAAAAATATGCCATAAATATCCAACTTGTGTCTTAAATTGTTGCTTGTTTTAGATGTATAAGCATAAAACAATATGAAATTATTTAAAAAAATAAAAAAATTAGAAATGATTTAAAAAATAATACCCTTCAGTGAGTTGACACGATCTTCGAGGTCTTTAATTTTACATTTGCTCGAAACTGATCCTGTAAAAAAAAGAATAAATAAACATTTTTCAGCAATGTAATACCGTGTTTGCACACTGCAAGAAGCTACACAATTTGTGTGAGTGAGAGACACCAAGGGATAATGAATTAACAAAACACAACAGTTAAAAACACATAATACATAACATTAAATAAATCTGAAAATCATTCACAATATAATGATAGCAATTATGAATTATGATTTTCAGATTTATTTAATGGCATGTTTTATATGTTTTTAACTGGTGTATCTTTTTAATTCATTTAAATGAGTTTTAATAATTTTTAAGGTTTATTTTATTGTTAAAAAAGTTTTTTGTGGAATTTTAATGTATAACGATATGATGAAACTGACGAACTCTCATGGAGGTGATTTAACAATTTTAAGAAAAATATAAACCATTTATAAGTCTCAATCATGCTACACTGAATTTAGGAAAATATGAGATAAGAAGATGATCTTACACAAAGGGTTGAAACGTCTCACAAATAAAGTTATGAAAATTAATTGATTTTGATTACTTTTAATTACACTTAAAAAATCCATTAAAAACAAATTACTTATACAATTTTTTTTTTTTAGAATTCTTTAACTTGGTAGATAAAGAGCCAAAGTCAATTTTCTTCATCGTATGATTATTAGGTGCACTGTATTGATTGGATTTAGACCACGGATGTATCTAAATTATAATGTCCCAACATTTTCAATTTGAGGGGATCTAGATCCAAATTCAAGTTATATCTAACTAACCACACCCATTATCAAAAACAAAATATGTAATTGAAAATTCACCCTTTTTTTCATTCTAAGGCAAAGAATTATAATTAAAAATTACTTTTAATCTTTAGTCCTTTGATAAAGACAATTAAAAGAGGTTTCTGATATAATAAATTGAATAACAATATTACCTTCAACTTCCATGCTTTCAGATTCGTCAGCTTCAGATTTGAGATCTAAAAATAAAAGGAATAGAAAAGTATGATATTAAATATGTATGTACATGGAAAATATTGTTGCAAACTTATTAAATTTAAGAGAAAAATGAATTCTATTACTAATTCTCTATTTCGCTTCAGAGCTTACCGAGGGTAACAGGACCATGAGATCATTCTGAAGAAAAATAATTTTGCTATGTGACTCATTATAAGATTCCTCGACAGAAATCCGATTCAGACATTAGTCTCGAGACTATCTGAACAGACCGAGTCAATTTTTCAGAACATGAATGCAAAAGTTCATTGAAATCAGCCCAGTAGTTAGTGTCGTCTCCACCAGTCAGGACAAAGTACAAACAAAAAAATTTTAAAGAAAGTTTTGTGTCAGGGGAACACAAAATGTTTAGGTACATCAATCAAAATTGAATTGTTACACCAACACAATACTTTCTGTCTATATATTCCGTGAGTGAATATTGAGTATAGATAAGTCAGTTTTTACCTTTAAATAATGAAATGAGAAAATAGAGGGTACTTTTTTAGATTGCTCCTCTCCTTTGTTTTTTTTTTAAATATAAATAACTGAATAAATAACAATTAAGACAAAGGGATGTTTAGTCCAATGTACTTTTGGACAAAGGAATATCACACTTGTTTATAAAGGGAAATATCAGTCTAAAGAAGAACATTTGTACACTATCTTTAGATTGTTACTCCCCTGTTTTTTTTTAAGGGAAGTATCAGTCTAAAGAAGTGCCAAATCAAGTACTTAGTTAAATTAAAGTTTTTAAGTTTTAGGTAGTATTCTTACTAAGGAAAGATTAAATTTTTATTTAAATCATATTAAAATTATCATTAACTACACAGACATACAGAGAAAAATAGACTCCAGCACCGGGACTTGAACCACGGGCCTCCTATATATCCGTTACAGGCGCTCTTACCAACTGAGCTATACTGGAGAATGATTTTTCTCTGTCATTACCAATACCAAGTCCCGAATCCAAGCTTTCAATCTTTTCTACAAATCTAGCAAGCCAATATTCACGGCAATAGAACTAGACCGAGAATTAACACTTATAATTATACAGTACTCAATTAGTGCCTGTACCTAGTACAATCAATTAGAAATTCAAATTTTTAAGTTTTATTTAGGTAGTATTCTTATTACGGAAAGGTTAAATTTTAATTTAAATCAAATTATAATTATCATTAACTACAGGAGACATACAGAGAAAAATAGACCCCAGCACCGGGACTTGAACCACGGGCCCCCTATATATCCGTTACAGATGCTCTTATAATTATAAGCGTTAATTCTCGGTCTAGTTCTATTGCCATGAATATTGCCTTACTAGATTTGTAGAAAAGATTGAAAGCTTGGATTCGGGACTTGGTATCAGTAACGACAGAGAACGATCATTCTCCAGTATAGCTCAGTTGGTAAGAGCTCCTATAACAGATATATAGGAGGTCTAGGGTCTATTTTTCTCAGTATGTCTCCCATAGTTAATGATAATTATAATTTGATTTAAATTAAAGTAGTTAAAGCTATTTTTTAAAAACAAAAAACTTGTCATAACCATGTGAAAACTGTCTTGTCTCGCTATCACTATTATGGTCTTTTCCAATTAATAAATTTGATTGTTTTAAAAAAAAAATGCACACTTTTACTTGTTATAACTTGTAATAAGAGTAATGGTTGAACTACAGTGTACGGTGCCCCTTCTGATAACACGTTATCTCACCATCGACCTCTTTCAAGACTTTATATAATGATATATCTTGTCCGTTAATTTTTTTTGTGTTTCGATTTGGACCTTTACCTGGTCTATATGCAGGAGGGTTGTTTTTCTTCAGAAAATGAGCGGAGCACCACGAGGCGGCCATTAAAAATTCCAGGTCAAACAAAATTAATGTTAACAAAATTGAATTCTAACACAATACAAACACATTTTTGTTAAAATGTGTAAAATTTCGAAAATCATGCATTGTATGGATACATCGCTATATGACATCAATATAACAATCGATAGTACCAACTTACCATCTGATCTAATCTAAAAGTAAATAAATTTCAAGCTTGAAAATGTCCCAAAAGAGGGACGAAATATTCCAAAACAATAAGAGTATTTTTAAAACTCCCCTGAAGACACTCTTTTGATAAAAATCGTTAGAATTTAAAGGGGACAGCAACAAAATATGGTTAAATTATTATTATTATTTTAACTTTTCGCGAAGGAGAGAGAGAAGATATATAGAAACTGACTGAAATATGGCAATTTTTGGCTCGAGACTAAATGCCATCAAATTAAAACATAAGAGGGAAAGAAAAATTCAAGATCAGATAAGTATCAACCAAGGTTTTAGGCACATTACAAAGAGTTATCAAGACTTCCAATTTTCACTAAACTAATATTTAAGGCAAGGTAGAAATAAAAGTGATAAAAATATGGATTACTTAAAGTTATCTTTTCTTTTATGTATCAGTGAATGCTCCTTTCATTGAAGGAGAAGAAAGACAGCAACGGCCTTCTTCACAATTGGGCAAAATATTAAAAACAAAGGAAAATTAAATAAAACCAAACTTACTCGTTCTAGCAGACTCCGGTAACATCTTCCACAAACTTGATATTTGCTCGAAAGCCTCGTTGTATATTCTAGTAAGCTTCTTTGTATTAGGTTTTCCAACGAATGAACCAATAACGACACGGTTCGACCTCACAGGGACACCCATTTTAATAAATTGATTAAAATAAAAACTTAATCTAATTATAAAACCAAAATTTAACACCCAAGGGGTAACACGCGGATTTTCAATTCAGGACATGCAGTATGCTTTTGCCGATGCCATGCGCACATTTACAAGATAACAGTGCATGTAAATATAACCTTCCTTTCTCTCAGTTTTCTCCGTTTTCCCTCCAGTGAAATAATTTTTATTTTCTTTTTATATTAAGAAAAAAAATATTAAAGAGTGTTATAAAATCATTTTAGGATTAAATTTAAACGTTTATTCTTACTAGCTAAGCAATATGAATCAATTTAATTTGAGTAAAGATGTGATTCCAGAGAATCGATTTTAGGGACTTTTTCAAGTTGGCAGCCTACATTTGATTTTACTTTCCCCTAGGAATTCTACAGCTGGCATCTAGCCAGTGCAGTAGTTTTTGACTTCGTTTTATTTCTTCTGATGCATGCATTTTTTTAACAAATTCAACTTTTATTTGAAGTAAGAGCCTTATGAATAATTATTTGTGTTGTTTAAATGTTGATTTTTTATTGGCATGGTTAACTATTGATTATTACGTACAGAGTTTGAAGTTAGTGATCACCTCCCTTATTATTGGTTTGCCTTAGGATGGTAACCTGTACATACTGTTGCTATTAATTGAATAATTTGATATGTTCTATAGTAGATGATTTAATTGTGTCTACTGGTTACTTGTCCGTGTACACGCCTTTCTCAAGTATTTAGCTTATGCTTGAAACGGTGTACAGTGTCTATTAACTTAAAAACATATCATAGGTATAGGATTTTTTTTTTCTTTATTGATGTCGTGCTTTGATTAGTTCTGTAATGTAAATCTTGGCTGTCCTACATCCTCGACCCGTAATGCATTCACAACTGTATCATTTGTATACTTCATTAGCTTTCAATAGCTCCTTGACAGCTTGTAACGTCCTCCAGTGACAGTCAATTGAGTTTTGTAGCTATTGAAGTTATGTAATTGACAGATTAAAGGCTTCAACCCCTTTAAAAACTGATAGATATTTTTATATCTCAATTTCGGTCTTTGAAAAAGGAGATTGTCTAACGTTTAAGGAAGTCCAATTATTATTTATGTATGACAGAGGTCATTGACATTGTAGGTACTTATTTAGTAAATAGATTTCTGCCAATCGTAGACTTTCTACTTTTGAAGTTCCATTTAATTTTCCTTGTTAGATATTCAACAAAAATATATATTTTTCTTGAAGTGAGTTGTGTGACTTCACTCATAATCACGAGAGTACATCTGTAATTTACAAAATGTGTAAAGGTTCATTTATGCGAAACTTTATCTCTTCTGTACATTAATTTATCTTTTCATTCAACTGGATTGTTTTCCGCTTAGGCTACTATACAAATCAGTATAATTTCTAGGTAAAAAGATGTGACAGTTCCTTAAAACAAAACAACTATTTTCAAGTAAGCTACAATATATATAAAATAGTCTGCCAATAAGTATAGTACTTAGCTACCCTGCGTTCTATTGAAGGAATGGTCATATGAGAGTCTAAGATAATTTGATCCCACTAGGAATTAAAATTGTGGTTGATAAAACCTGTTTCAATTTCCAGTGGAGTCACACTTATTTTTATTAAATATTAAATTTGGCTGTTGAAATTAATACGGTATCATCTGTGGGCTACTTTTTTTATCATTCCATCCCCATCCAAAGTTCTTCCATATCAGGAGAGTTTTTCTTAAAGGTATAGGTGTTAATAATAAGTTTGTGAGCATGCCGAAGAGGAAGCAATGATTGCAGAAGGTTAAAATTACTAATTATGACCTACCATACAAAATCTCACTAAAATTGGATGAGCAGTTTTTAAGGTATGTTGGTTCGCAAAGATGTTGAACTATAGATAGAAAACAAGACCTTATTTGTTCAATATCGGATACAATTTTTATCTACTTGCGGCAGCAAAATGAGGCATTATTGAACTGATGTGATTTTACTGCATAGGCGGTAAAATAAGGAAAAAATTTGCTGCCTATGCAGCAAAATTTTTATTGTTATAATGTTGGTAATAACAGTTTATACTATTATTTCTGTAATAACAGTTTATACTATTATTTCTATCTTATAACATTATATATTATAGTTTAATTAGTAATTTTTAATAATAATAAACGTTTTAATAATATAATAATCGGTTTATATTTGTTAATTCTGTTAAATAAGTTGAATGAATAGTAGATCTTTAATTAAAAAATTAGCGGAGTCACTGGCTACCCTGCAGCTTCATGTAAACATCAAACATCCATATTATTATTATTATTATTGAAGTCATTCTAGATTAGACTAGCTACTTTTCTTGGATTTATCCTAGTCACTTATTTTCTTCTAAGCAATAGAAGACATCTCTATCTAATACTTTTATTAATTTGTTTGTAAAAATATATATAAATATTTTATATTACGTGCATTATTCATTCAGAAGTTTTGTGTGTTATCATTGTGTGTTTTGTATTTTGTTGTTATAGATTCAGTTTTCTATTCACTTATCGTTATTATTCCCTAGCTTCTTATTTGATTTCTTTATGAACATTAATTTTAGTTAATACATATGTTATTATCTTATTAATATAACAGTAATTAACTATGTTATATTAATAAAGATGGTATTTTAGCAGTTCATTTTTCTGCCGCCCGTAGATAAAATATTGAATGCAGCAAGGCAGCAAAGGAAACATTTCTGCCTCGTTTATTTATTGCCTACCCCGGCTTCGCCTCGGCAGTTAATTATCAATAGCCTGTCCTCGCCTTCTGCTCGGAGGCAAATCTAATCACTCGTCAGTAAAATTCCATTTTGCTGCCTAGTTACATAAATAACTATTTCTATCCAGAAATTTTTTAATTCAGTTTGGTACATTAAATAAATGATCACACTGCTGTAGTTAAGTTATCGGTAAAACTACAGTATATGGGGCCCCTACTAGATATATCGCAATTCAGTACTATCGATTGTTATATTGACGTCATTTATCCAAATAATGCATGATTTGTAAAATTTTACATTTTGTTAACCTTAATTTTGTTTTCCCCTTGAATTTTCAATCGCCGTTTTGCGGTGCTCCGCTCATTTTCTAAAGAAAAGCAACCCTCCTGCATATAGACCAAGTAGAGGTCTAAATTGAAGTGCTAAAGAGTTTAACGGACTGAATATATATATAAGAGCTCGCTAGTGAGATAACGTGTTATCAGGACGGGTCCCATAAACTGTAGTTCTGCCGTTATCTTAAGTTACATTAAGTAATTGCACTGAATACTTAGTCAAATAAGATAAAATTTTAACATGACATTTAATTACTCATCTAAGAACAAAATTTAAGAAATAAACTCATATATTTACAATTGAAATTAATTGTTCTATTTCTTTCAATTAAGTAATAAAATTTGATAAAACTATTCATTTTCTTTTTTATTGTTTTTTTTTCTCTCTCTTATCAAACTTTTATACAGATACACCATATCTTATTGTGTTCCTCTTACATTGCTGGAGAATAGTAAATGTTAAACAAATGAAAACTTGTTATGATAACTTATCAAAAGAAATGTGAACCTGAGACCATCTTATCTGTTTTACTCATTTCTATTGCAATTATAAATATATATATAATAATTAAGATGAATTGAACAGAATATTTTTTAAAATTTGATAAGAATATTTTTATAACTATCAGTATGCAATACATTAATTTTATTAGAGTTATTTGTTGTTTAAGGGAAATTTTGATGAAACCCAAAAAATATTGTGCTTTTTTCTTCATTTCTGTCCGAATCAACACCATATTTGGTTTTTATCTGTGCGAAACATGTCTCACCTCTCTGGGGGTTGGAACCATATTATTTATCTGTCCTTTTTCCTATTGGGTCACGGGTGTTCATGGTTCAACACGAAAAAGTACAATTAATTTTAGAGGACCACTAATTATATAGAAATAATATATATTAATCTCTATTGCATAGAAAACTATATTGATGTATATTTTCATTTGGTCTTTTTAAGGGTTAAAAATAAATAAATTGCTTCCTTCTTTTTTCCCTTTTTAAAAATGGAGATATATTTCGCCCTTACTTATAGCTTCTTCTGGCTGGTAACATCCTTTAAAACATTGTTTAATTTATAAAAACTAGTTTTTATCTGTTTAATTTTTGTTTTTATACTCTCTTATTTTGTTCAATTTTGGACCCCTCTCTATTATCTTATTAAAGATGCTAGATGTTTAAAATTAATTTTAAGTTAGAGTTCATTGCAAACAACCAGATATATAAATTTTACACCTCTGCCTATATTGGTTCGTAAGATATATTAGCCTAAAGTTTTGTCACTGATATGTAGACTGACTCATCATAATCCCAAGGCACTTCTAGCAATCCTAGAAAATTGAAATTTTGTATATAGGTAAAGTTTAATCCACTAATAAAGGGAAAATTACGAAATCCGAAAAAATCTGGTTCTTTACCCCTCTCAAGGCTTATAGAAACACCGGCTAGGCAATACGAAATTCAAAAAATTATAACTTGTGCTACTAGCACTACCTAGTAGAGAACTTCAAAATTAAAGTATTATTTTACTCATTAATAGAATTTTGTATTGGAATAAGTGAGGTTGACACTGATTTGACAGTATTGTTCGAGATAATTATTTGGTTCAATTTGAACACCACGTTCCTTACCTAAACTACAACAAATCAAATAATAAATTTCAATTTGAGTGTCGCAGCACAAGGATAAAAAATTGTAAGGCACTGCATCTTATTTTTAGCCTCTTTGTACTGCGTATTTGCCAAGTCAGATTTTTTTTTTCATATTTAAACATGTAGAGTAGTTTGGGAAAGAAAATGTTTGAGTTTGGGAGGGAAAAAGAATAGAGAGGGGGGACAGACAAACTGCTGACTTCAGTACGAACAAAATTTACTTGTACTGAATAAATTATAGTCCACAGGCCACCATAAGAAGTGAGTCGCTGATTGATAAAGTTTTCTTACCTTATGGAATCGCTTATTTATGCCTTGTCCACCGATGAATTGGGTATATGGCAACTGGGCACTGGGCCATTTCTTTTTTGTTGACATGCCAAACTTGCCCTTCTGCGGGAACATTGAAAAGAGATAGATAAAGTTTTGATTTTCACAGAATCGTTAAATTAAATTATTTAAAAAACAGTGGTACAGGTGGCCACCGATACGAGTGGGCCGTTTTCTTTTCAACGTCCCCGCAAAGCGATATGTTTGGGGCGGTGGACACCCCAAACGGCCCACTCTTATCGGTGGCCACGTGTACCACTGTTTTTTAAATAATTTAATTAAACGATCCTGTGAAAATCAAAACTTTATCTATCTTTTCTCAATGTTCCCGCAGAAGGGCATGTTTGGCATGTCAAAAAAAAGAAATAGCCCAGCGCCCTGTTGCCATATACCCAATTCATCGGTGGACAAGGCATAAATAAGCGATTCCATAAGGTAAGAAAACTTTATCAATCAGCGACTCACTTCTTATGGTGGCCTGTGGACTATTAGACCTAGTAGAACTTGACGAAGCAAACTTGACTACATCTATGATCTCACAACTTTTTACGTGAAACTTGACTTATTTTTTTACATAAGTGTTTTTGTTGGGAATAAAAATAGTACAAAATACATTTGTTTGATTTAGGCAACATAATGATTTAATGTAATTGAAGCGAGCTTCTTCTGTCTGCTATTAAGGTTGATAACTTAAGTAAAAGTTGTCTGATTTAGTAAAAATTTATTGTACGGATTCCTTTTACTAATGCTCAGGCTAAGTTTGTTGGACAGCGTTATCCATCCAAGAGTTCATGCTTTTGAAGCAGGCTTAAAAGTAAGCTTCAAATGTAAAATTGTAATTTCAGGACAGGAATAGATTCTATCATCATCTATTCAATTAGACAAACATTTTTTCCAAATCATTTTTTTTTTTTTTTTTTAGTAAAACCAGCAGTGACACCGCTACGAAGTGATAAAGATCGTTAAAACTATTAAAGCGGACCTAAACATTTAAAATAGAGAAAACATTTTTTTTTTTTTGCCGATATCTACGTTCTAACAAAGCGATTTTAATAAAACTTCATATGCATTGTCTATAGTACAAACTGAAACCAGCATGTAAAATTTCAACTTGATACAAGTAAAAGTTTTTGTGCAGTAAAGTGATACATTTTTTTTTATAATAGTTGAAATGAAGATGGTCAGGGCTTGTAGTTAAGGAATAGTAAAAAGACGCCCTTCTCCCCTACTACACAGCTCTTTAATACAATCATCCTCTTCAACTATCAACTCATCATGATTAACTATTTTCTTAATATCTAATATTTATCGCATTAAGCTCGCTTCAATGATAGAGCCATGCAATTCCTTGTATAGACTGTAAAAATCATAAAAATTTAATTACATACTTATTTCTGTTGCAGGTGTTGAATTTACCAATTTTATAATGGACGTGACACCTGAGCATAAGCTGAAGCGGTACTTGCATTATGGCAGTGAATTGGGTGTCTATGTACCTGGCAATAGATATGCTATGGCTAGCTTCACTCCTCTGAGTTTTACGTGTACTGATGAATTATTCCGAGAGCTTAAAGGCGAATTTATTTTGAAAACCATTGAAGAGGTAATTCTAAGTTTGATATAATTTTTTTAAAATAAAAAAGAATCTGGTGTATAGTTACAGTAACTTATTTACAACCAATAATTTTAGAAACTGGCTTTTATCAATTCAATTAGGTCAAAGCCACTTATATCTTGGCTGCAATGTTTTAGAAATTGTCAATTGAAACAGCTAATCTAGAATAATTAGTTTTGTATTTACAATCTCTTCGTGTGTTCATATTTTTTTTTTTTATTTTCATATATTGCAATTGATAAGTATGCATAGGGTGTTTCATATAGGCTTTTTGTTTTAAGCTATTTGTTGTCCCATTCAATCAACTTTTCATTCATTTGTAAGCAAGGCATGTCTTTATTTTCATTAGAGGACTGAATTGAGATACCCTAAAGTATCTTACTTTGACCTATGTGTGGATTGCTCCAAAATAGTTTATTTAAGACCATAATACTGATGTTTTATTCCTTAAAATGAAATATTTACCGCTTAAATTGAAGCGAGTGTAAGCGAGCATCTTATATTCAACAAAATATGCATCTTATCTGTCTGTCTGTCAGGAACGTTCACGTGTAACAATAACTTGAGTAAAAGTTGACCGATTTATTTAAAATTTGGTATACATGTTCCTTTTACTAATGCTCAGGCTAAGAGTTAGCACGTAAAGCACGTGTTAATGTGAACTTAAAACATAAAATTGAAATTTTAGGATGGGAAAATATTCTAACATCACCTATTCGATGAGACAAACATTTTTTTTACCTAAACAATATTGTAGTAAAACCAACAGCGATACCGCTATGAAGTGATATAGATCCTTAAACGTTTAAAATAGAAAAAAAGTTTTACATCTTCTTACATTCTAAAATAACGATTTTAATAAAACTTATATTCATTTTCTAGAAACAGGCATGTAAAATTTCAACTATAGGGCGTTTCATAAACATGGACAAATTTGAAAATGCGCACCATTTTTTTCTGTTCAGTTGATAGCATTGAAACTTATCATGTTTATCATCAGTTATCATTCAGAATTGAGTTTCAGAGAGAATTGTTTAGTTTAGTTGTGTTGCGTAACCATGGCGAGCCTAACTGTCGACCAACGTTGTTTGGTAGTCAAAACGTATTTCGCAAACGGAGATAGTCCCACACTAACGGTGCACAAACTCCGGGCACTTATTATGGGCCACAATAAAGCCCAAGTCTAACCACCTTCAACCCGAGTTCCTGCGCTCGTCGGCGGACTGACTTTGCTTGTCTGATGAGAGTGTTGTCGAAAACAGCATCTTGGTTGAAAAGGGATCAACTGCTCCGTGGACGTCCTGCAGGTTTCACCTCATTCACTGAACCAGTGGTCTCAAACTTCTTCATTATTTTGCGTTCGGCACTCTCAGTTGGTGCTTCATTATGGCCCATAATAAGTGCCCGGAGTTTGCCGTAGTGTGGACTGTTAGTGTGGGACTATCTCCGTTTGCGTAATACGTTTTGACTACCAAACAACGTTGGTCGACAGTTAGGCTCGCCATGGTTACGCAACACAACTAAACTAAACAATTCTCTCTGAAACTCAATTCTGAATGATAACTGATGATAAACATGATAAGTTTCAATGCTACCAACTTAACAGAAGAAAATGGCGCTCATTTCAAATTCGTCCAAGCTTATGAAACACCCTACAACACAAGCAGAAGTTGTTGTGTAGTGAAATGATACTTTTTATATTAGTTGAAATGGAGATGGCCGGGGCTTGTAAGTTAAGGAATATTAGAAAGACACCCTTCTCCCCTATTACACATCTCTTTATTACAATCATCCTCTTTAACTATCAACTCATCATGATTAACTATTTATAATATCTAATATTTATTGCATTACGCTCACTTCAATGACAGAGCTACGCAATGCCTAGTGTTTAAAGTGGCTTATCCCCCCTCAAAAAAAAAAAAAAAAAAAAATTGTTTGGTTGTGGTAGTAGTCATGTAGAGGAGGTGTTAGTGACTACAACCCCCTCATAGATTAATTACCACACTTTTTTTATGAGATTATACAATAATTATTTACAATGTTTAACATGTTTTTTTTAATAAATTCATTTTTATTATAGTTACAGTTTTAGAATTTTATGATTAATAAATATTAAAAGTATTTCAAGCATATATGATTTAGAATTACTCTCCAGCTATAATAAAAGCCTATATCAGTAGGGGGAGTTATTTTGACTCCTTCAGTCCTTATATGTATACCAAATCTCTAGTCCTATGGTATTAATCTGTCTGTAATCTTCCTTTTCCCTAACTAATTTATCTTACTAACTTATTCCTTGGCAGGCCATGTGGTTAAATCAATTTTGTAAAAGAAGCATTATATATTAAAAACTTAAATTAATTCAGAATTTGTTTTAAATTTATCTCTTAAGAATTGGATTTAAAGCTTTAACCCATCTGTTAAGTAGATGTTACAATTTCAATTTTTTCAGAAAATGCTTTTTAATTATTTGCTGCTCATTATTGCCCTTAATACTAGTGACCTTAGAAAAACCTAGAATCTCTATTAATTAAGAACATGTCACTACCACCTTTTGAGAGCAAGTAGATGAAGAGCTGATTAAAGCCACTATAAAACCTAAAAAATACCAAATATGGACTTCTATCCTTTGTGCATACTTACAGTTAGTTATTAGTTGATCAGGGAGGATGAACCACTTAATCCAACCTTGCTAATAAGCCACTTATTTGTGCCTTGTTTACTATCCCTATATGGAAAAATGGAGTTAAGCCACTTTTAACACTACCAAAGCGAGTTGGGAAATGGAGTTAAGCCACTTTTAACACTACCAAAGCGAGTTGGGTGTGATCTATTGTGAGTCATGTAAATCAAAATTCCTGGGCTCGGAATTGAACCCATGGCCTTGATTCGTAGATAGCTTCCTTGATAGCTTTCACAGACTATGGTACCTCAGTTTCTCAGAACCTCCATGTAAGTTAATTATTTATTATAATTTAATCTTTTTTTGTTTTATGTTGTGTAGATTGCCGCTAATAAGACGTACCTCTACATTGATAATCTGATCTATGCTCTGGCACATTGTGCTTCGAGGAAGGAAGTAACTTCTGCATTCAAATGTGCCGTTTACAGAGTAGCCGATAAAATTATAACAAAAGCTGAACATTTGTTTGCTTTTGTACGATTCCTTAAAGAGCAGTCTTCTTCGAAAGGTAATTTAAAAAATATATATATATTTAAGGTAAAGAGAGGTTTAAAATAGTATTAATCCTGATGGTGTTTAGTATTACTGCTTAGAGATCTAAAGGTATAAAATTGAATTCAATTGAAGGCATGCATATTGAAAGTAAAGTAATTTAATGCCTTTGGATAGCTATCCTTAAATTACCCTTTTGAGGACAAACCTCAAGCAGGATGGCCTGTAACAAGTAGTAAACAAATGATGGAAGAATAGAAGTACTTGCTCCTAAAATGTCATTAGTAATAATTTAGACAAGGAACAATGACATAAATATAAGCATTTATTGCTTGATATATTTCAGACTCAATATATTGTTAGTTCAACAAGTTATACAAATAATTAGGTAGACAATTACAGGAATTGAAACACACTTTAAGACGGTACTTCTTTAGATTGTTACTCCCTATGTTTTTTTAGAATATAAGTAACTGACTAAATAACTATCATGGCAAAGGCATGTTTAGTCCTATACACTTTGGGACAAAGGAATATCACACTTCTGTTTTTATAAGGGGAGTAACAGTCTAAAGAAGAACATTCTGTACACCTTCTTTAGACTGTTACTCCCCCTCTGTTTTTTTTATAAAGGGAGTAACAGTAACAATCTAAAGAAGTGCCTTTAAGACATATATCCAAGGAATCTCAAATTTTTAGGAGGCAAAAATACCTTATTTCCTCCAGTTTCCTTGAAATTTTTATTAAAACAATATTTAAAATACCCTAGTTTTTATATGATTTTTTTAATTGTAAAAAATAATTGGAATGCTAAAATTTCAACTATAATTTTAAAAAATACGAGGGTACGCTAGATAAACTTCTTTAAATATTTCAACTAGAATTTCTCAAAAACGCCAAATTTAAAGATCCAAAGTCTCATTGAGTCCCAATAAATGTATAAATTTAATGGGAAAATAACAAAAGTAAATTGAGCCCTTAAATAATTTTTGAGTGAACTGGTTTTATAGATTGCTTTTGTTCGGTTTAAAAGTAGTACCTTGGCTTATACAAGAAGAACCTTTCAATGTGGTGGATTGATCAATTATTATTCAATTCTCACAGAGAAACTATTAAATTATTTTATTGTATATTATATAAGAAAGTTATATCTAGCTTATAAAACTCAACATACAATTGCATCTTAAAATATGAGCCAATTAGTATGGCACATAGCTTCCTCAGGTCCTATTATGTATACTTAAATAATTTTATGCTTTTACAACCTATTATTGTCAAATTTATTTAATCCCCCCCCCCCCTGTTTTTTTTTAAATCTGTCAAAATTGTTTTGATTTTTTTACATGAATTAAAGTATCAATCAAAATATTACATATGGATTGTACTATTGCTTGCATTGCTTCCGAGTTTACCGAAGGTAACAGAAGCTACGCGTTCGTTCTGAAAAACAAAAATATTTTTTATCTCTGATTTCAAAAATTCGAAGACAGAAATCTGTTTCATACATGAGGGAACATTTTTGGTTCCGTGTCTGTTCGTCGGTCTGTTGCTCAATTTTTGCGAAACAACATGTCTTAAAAACTACTCTTCTGATTTTATTGAAATTTGGATGTTAGGTCATAATTAGCTCATTGTTGGTCCCATGTAAGTTTCAACCTTCTGCGCTCACTTGTTTCTCTTCCACATGCGCACAAACATACATTTTTTACACCTTCAAAAGTACTTATCTGATTTGTATGAAACTTTTATAGTTTATCGAAAGTAACCCGCAGATATCCCCACATTAATATGAAATGAACCGTCTGCACTCTTTAACTTTTGCTAAATTTATACTTTAATTCATGTAAAAAATCAAAACAATTTTGACAGATTAAAAGCGGGGGAAACAAACAATAATATTGTATAATAGTATAAAATCAATAAAGTATGTGATAGGATGCGAGGAAGCTATGTGCCACACCAATTAGCAGTCTTTTTTTTTTTTTTCCTATGATGTTAACAAATTGTATATTTTGTTTAAACTATTATGTTGTGGAACAGGTTGTTATGGTCGAGGAGTAAAGCGCCTGATTCACAAGTGGTACTTGTCTAAAACTGCTTTAGAACTTGCTGAGATTGTTACCACTACACCAAAATGGATGGGATGGCGCCACAAAGATCTTCTCAAGCTTTCACATATCAGCAGCCACGATCCAGGTTAGAATTTTTGATTTGGTCACCAAAAGGCTCACCTTACCTAGATTAGAAAATAGGTCAATTTTCTACAAGGACCATAGGAAAGCGTTTAACTGACCTGGTGGTCACTTTACACAAGTGGTCACATTAACAGGATTTACGAATATACACACTTAATATGGCAGGTTTTGAAAGTTACAGAATGGGCCCTTGGGAACTCTTAGAAAGAGCTCCTATAAGAGTTCCTATTAAGAATGTATGTGAGTGTTAACTTACATGGGATCCTTGTGTTGTCAAAAGGAACGCAGTGATTTTGCTCAAGTTTTAGCTTCAATGTTCTTTAGATTGGTACTCCCCTTGTTTTTTTAGAATATAAATGACTGACTAAATAACTCACAACAAAGGGATGTTTAGTCCAGTATACTTTAGGACAAAGGTAAATCACTCTTCTGTTTTTATAAGGGGAGTAACAGTCTAAAGAAGAACATTCTGTACACCTTCTTTAGAATGTTACTCCCCTCAGTTTTTTTTATAAGAGGAGTAACAGTCTAAAGAAATGCCGCTTCAATCAGGTAACCAAGGGTCTGATGGTTGCAACCTGCCTAAACTTCTTGTAATCCAAATTATTTATTTATTTTATTATTTTTTTATAAGCATAAATAGTAATAATTATAACATCAGTGAAACCGTATCACCACATATCTCAAGTTTTGGTCATTTTAAGTTATGCACGTCAACAGGTTTGTAATTTCCCGCCATTACGATATTGAAGGTCAAGTTGTAACATTATTCACTAGCAGCACTATAATAGCAAATCTGTCAACACCTCACATGTTAAAACGAACATGAACACCGCACATCTCCCTGCTTTCTTTGCTCTCCTGTAAAGTTATCCTAAATGAGATATGCGGTGTTACGGATTCACTGACGATAAGTTTATTGAAATATTTATGATAGTTACTGTAGGGGTATTTGGTATTATTAATAATATTGAAATCAAAATGCAGTGTTGCAAGAACTACTAACATTATCGTACCTTGAATGTTTATAAGCAGATGCCAAGTATAAGGAAAAACTAGGGTGGATGTGAATGATTGATCAAGCCAAAACTCCTGTGGCGTACTTTCTGAAAAGGTTAAATAATTTGGTAAACTCTTTTGAGAAGAGATGCCGATGACAGAATCAATATATACTATATATTAATATTAATTGGCATAAATCAAAAGCTATTTTTTCAACCTACATTGACAATATTGGCAAGAAATGAGTTTCTCAAGCATAAAATTTCTTTTTTTAGGTAAAAATGCTGTTATTATGTATTCCCTCAAAGGACTGGATGCAGTGAAAACTAAATTTTCAGAAGTACCTCAAGTTGATCTTGTGCTCTCTTATTTGACAACTGTTGATGATTTTAGGAAATCAGTTGATCCTAACACAGTAGCTAGGTATTTTTTTTATTTATTATTTTTGTTGTTTCATAAGATTGGATTTAACAGTAAAGTTTGAATTTTGGACTTGTAATATATATTTTATTACATCTTTTGCTGGAGCAGCAAAGGCTTTTAATGATCAGTGGTAATTAAAATGTAATTTTATTTATTAAAAAAAATGAAAAGAAGAAACAGAGTGAATTAAGTTAAATATGGGAGCGTCTATGGAGGTCATCTTAAGGAAAAATGAAAAAGTCTCTCCACGTAAAATTAACTTTTTAATAGCCAAAGCAGCTTTTAGCCTTTATAAGGCCATCATCAGTGCCTATAAGAACAAACAGAGGTGATAAACCTATAGCAAAACTTATAAAACAAATAACAAGCCAAAAAATAAAATAAAACATTTGAAACACTCTAGATAAAGCAGTAACAAGTAACAACTCAACAAGACATAAATAAAGTAAGCGTATAAAACAAACAAAAATGATTAAAGAAAACTAAATAAATAAATTGACAAGTAATTTATCAAAATTATGAGATCAATAAAAATAAATAAATAAAAAACAATTAATTAGATCAAATAAGCAAATTGACTAAATAAATTATTAAAAAAAAAAAAAATAAGTAGCTAATTTCAATTAGGAAAATAACATAAAAAGAATAAAAGGGGAAATTAAAGTACAAAGCAAGATAACATACCGAAATAAAGAAGAAAAAGGAGTTACATATAGGAATAAAATTGTGAATTAAAATCGTAAGGGTTGCCAAGATTAAATAAATTTGTAATCAAATTTTTATTTCAATGGACTACAAACTATAATTTTTATTAATAAAAATATTAATAAATATTTTTCAGATTTTTTTTTTTTTTTAACAATTTTTAGTTTCAAATTTTGTAGCAGGATTTTTCTTAATATATATGCAAAATATCATTGAAAACTGCTCCGCTCATTTGCACAGGCAACATTCAAACATTTTATTAAAAACCACTTTTTTGGACTTAGGGACCTTTGATTGTGTAAATCCATTGAAAGTGAATTCTGGCACCATCGCAATTCTTTCTCTTAATACATATTTATGTACGAAATTTATGAGAAATTTAAAAAATTAAAGTTTTACCAGAAAACTCATGTGGCATCTCCTATTCAACATTAATAATATTTTAAAATCTTTTGGAAAATAAGTTTTAGCATCAGAGTGTTTAGGCATAATGTGTGCAGAAGTTTTAACTAATAACAAATTCATCCTCAGCATTGCATATTGCATCTGTTTGTTCTAGAAATCTTATAATGATTTTTTTTTTTTTTTAATTTCAGGCTGATAGAATCATATTCATTGACGATAAAGCATGTTAACCCTAAGGTCATCAAGAATAAAGAGGTTAGTAATACGTGCTTTTTATTCCTTGTATTATTTCCCAATTGGTGATTGGGTCTTAAAAAAAGTTCATTTTTGCGATATTTTGACCCTTCTTTGGGTCATCTTCAAGCTGACTAGAAGATAACTTAACCATCTTGTTCTAACTATATGTTCAGTTTTAATCAAACCTTGGTAATTATCATCATAATTCGATTTCTGAGATCAATTTGTTTGAACGTTCATAGTTAAGTATAATAACGTCCAGTGGCGGATTTAAGGGGGGGGCTTTCGGGCTGAAGCCCCCCCCCCAAAATAAGAAATTAATTTAATTATGCATAGTTGTGGTAATTTTAATTAAAAATTGGGTTTCAACAATGTCTGAAATTGAGTGCAGTGGCCCAACTGATCACCACAGCGCTCAAGGTCAGCGCTCGACTGACGCTAGTACTAGACGATAGCGAAATAATATTGTTATTATTTGACTAACCGAAGAGAGACGAATCTCTAGTATATGGTACGGGAAGAATTGTGTTTCCCGCGACCCCTTACCTCAGTACCTCTTCTACTACTAAGCATAACTACTTTACCTTTTTCTTGTATCTTACTGTACATACTACGTTAAACAAAACAATGACTTGAATTATTATTTATTATATGGAATAATAACTTCTAACTCTAACGCATAGTTTTATTATCTAGTCTTCTTTAATCATAATAAGTTATTAAAAAATTATCCCATATCTAATTCGTAATTTATTTACGAAATTAATTAATAATTAGATATTACTTGGTAATTACGAAATCTTTTTCTGAATGTTATTCCTTTTACAAATTTGAAAAAAAATAGTTCTGTTGTAAAAATCGTCTTTTTAAGATTGTTTCCGATTAAAATAATACTCAGATTATGTTCTAGAGTTTACTGCAATTTTTTACGCAAATAATTGGATAGTTGTGATGGTTAATTTTGATCACCATTAAGAAAAGAGAATAATCATTGTGATATTAAAAATAATAATAATAATCATAATAATCTGCATGGATTTCTTGGAATTCGCTACGTCACGTCAGATAGATTTTTTTCTACTCAATACCTCATTCTAAATCTAAGTTATTTATTATTATTGCTGGTGTTGTTTAAGTTCTTATCATATAATAATACATGAGAACATAGATAGAAGAGGGTTAGCCCTAATCTTACTAGAGGTAACTCCTAGTTTTACTCCTGAGTTATCCCTATATCTTACTCGACTCCGAGTCTAATCTCTGCTTCGAATAGAAAAATATTATTAACCTTAACTTCAGTGTGTGCGCATTCACTGCCGGTGACAGTTCGTTTGAGTGCAGAACTTTTTCTATTTTTGGTTGGAGATATTTTAATTGGCAAACCTTATATTTTTGGAAGTGTTTTTTGTGTGTAAACATGTCTAAACGTAAACAATCGAATATTTCGTCTTTCTTTGTGACAAAGAAACCTGTGACCTCTGATGACATTCAATATTTTAGTGATCGAGATATTGAAGAGAGAAACAATATCCCATCAACGAGTAAGGCACCGGATACAGGACCAATACCGGTAAGTACATCTGAACCTAAACTCACTTCAGAAAAATATGACATTGGACATTTTATTGCAAAAAATATTCCTGACGATGAAATGTATAACATTTTGACTAAAAGTTGGATCCCAAACAGCCTATATGTTTTTCCCAGTAACATCGAAACGGGGCAACAAAGGAAGTTCAATTTGAAATGGCTCACCGACTACCCGTGGTTATCCTACAGCAAAAAAAAGGAAGGGGTATATTGCCGCATTTGTGTGTTTTTGGGCCCCAAGAAGCTGGTTTAAAGAACAAAACACGTTTAGGGAAATTGGTTACAACTCCCCTAAAAAAATACAAACATGCTCTTGAGATTTTTAGGGATCATAGCAATACCGAATACCACAAATTTTCCTTTTTAAAAAGCACTGAGTTTACAAATAATTTTTTAAACCCTAAGAAAAAAGTAAATATTTTGTTGGATTCAACAGCTAGCCAAAGAATAACTGACAACAGAAAACGTCTCGTTCCCATTGTAAAGACTATTATTCTATGTGGAACAGAAAATATTGCACTTCGGGGCCACCGTGACGACGGTTTACTTAAATTAGAGGATAAAGGGGAACACGAAGGAAAGTTTAGAGCATTGTTACGATTCAGAATTGATGCTGGGGATAAAGATTTAGAAAACCACTTGAAAAATGCTCCGAAAAACGCAAGTTTTATTAGCAAAACCACACAAAACGATATTATTATTTGTTGTGGTAATGTTATTGTAGAAAAAATTGTTGATGAAATAAAACAGTCACAGATTTATTCAATAATAGCTGATATGAAACTCGAGATTCAAGTTCTGTTGAACAAATGACTGTGTGTTTGAGATATTTAGACACAAGGTTAGGTCAGATAAAAGAAATGTTTGTTGGTTTTGTTGAAGCCAAGGATGAACTTACTGGAAAAAAGCTTACAGAGTTGATAGTGAATAAGATTCAAGAATTGGGACTAGATATTAATAATGTACGGGGCCAAGCTTACGACGGAGGATCAAACATGTCGGGGAATTTCCAAGGTGTCCAAGCTCGAATAAAAGAATTGAACCCTCTTGCAATTTACACCCACTGTGCATCACATCAATTAAATTTAGCTTTGACACACGCATGTTCCCAACAAAGCATTAGAAATGCAAGTGGAATCATTCGTGAGGTAATCAATTTCTTAAAAGATTCTTCACAAAGGGTACATCGAATGGAGAAAATCTTAAATGAACAACACCCACAAGAAAAAAAATATAGATTAACAAGTTTGTGTGAAACTCGATTTGTTGAACGACACGACGCCATTACTTTCTTTTTGCGAGTTTTCGATTCAATCTTATTATGCCTAATTGAAATCGATAACGAAAAACCTACACAAAAATCTGCCAGCCTTCTTATCTCTGTACAGCGGTTTGATTTTATCATCACCCTACACATTTTGGGAATGATTTTAGATTTGACTACTGAATTATCTAAGGATCTTCAGGGCCCAACCATCGAACTTCACCAAAGCTACTCCATGGCAAATATAGTAGTCAAACTACTTCAAAGATACCGTTGTGATGATGAATTTTATAAAAGAATATTTGATGCTGCGAAAGATAAATCGATAGAAAATGACATAGAAATAAAAAGTCCCCGAATCGTCAAATCTCAAGTTCACAGGCCAAACGCCGACGCCTCATCCCCCTGTGAATACTACAAGAGAAATGTGTTTATTCCATTTATGGATTCTCTTATTAGTGAAATGACCACAAGATTTTCACCAAACAACACTGAACTAACAAAGCTTTTTTATCTTATTCCGTCAGCTTTCAAACTGGCTGCTGACAGAGAAGATATTATTGAAAATATTGTCAGTGCAGCAAAACCATACTGCGAAAACTACAGCCCATTTCAATTAAGAAATGAAATTTCATTGTGGCGAGAGCAGTGGGCCTATAAAGACGATCCTCCCTCTACTGCTATAAAAGCTTTTTGTGATCCTTCAACACGGTTGTACCCAAACGTCAAAAAACTTTTGCATTTACTTTGTGTTCTGCCAGTTACGTCTTGCAGCGGTGAAAGGAGCTTTTCATCAATGAAACTAATAAAGACCTACTTGAAAACAACAATGGGCCAAGAGAGGCTCAATGGTCTTGCTCTGATGAATATCCACAAGAACGTGATTGATATCAGTGTATCTGAAGTAATTGATAAATTTGCGCAGAAACACCCAAGACGTTTGCAACTTCTGTATGATGAATGAGTGACTCGAAACAGTAAAATAAAAGGAGATTTGATTGTAAATTTAATTTTAAAATGTAAAACATTAGTTCCATTAAGTTTGTTAACTTATTTTAATTCTGTGTTTTTAATAAATTGTAGATGATTTTGCAATTTTAATAATAAATTATTGTAATTTTGAATCATTATTTTTGGAATAGTTAGGTTAGGGTAAAATATTACACAATTTACGGCTATATTTCGACCTTCTTGGTCATCTTCTTGCCTAAATCATCGAAACATCGTACAAATGAAATTTATATAAATTTTACTCTATTAATATGCCAAAAACTAAAATAACAAATAAATTACGTGTATATTGTAAATGCTATCAAATACAAAAAATATATAAACCATCTTACCTAGATTGAAAATGTAACAATTTTTTGTTATTATGTTTAAAACAGGAAATTATCACCTTTTTGGTTAGTCAATCTATCTCATTAACAATAATAATACATAACATCAACAATTAAACATTTAACATTTGTCAAATAACGTTTTTTAAAAAATAATTTAATAAACGGCATGGTAAAAGCAGTAACCTGGACGTGACCTATCCCATTTTAGTCATATAATTTATTTTTATTTTTACGTATTTTGTTTTAGTATTATAAATTATAGTATTATTTTATCTATATATGTATTTAATTATGAACTAGTTTTGGTTAATTGGAATTATTGGTTGGATTATTTAGTTATTACTATATATTTGAAGGGAATTTTAAATTTTAAAAGTCAGGCTAAGCAATATATTATTTTAGGAATTTTAGATCATTTTGTTATTAGGATTGCAGAATAGAATTTGTTTATATCTTTGGAGTCAGTTTTAAAATTGATGGAATTGTCGGATATAGATATACATGCAGCCTCAAGATATTCGTTTGGCAACACTTCTTTCTGTGTCTAGAATTTCGATACTGTCTTTGTCTATCTGCGGTGGTTTTCTTTTGTGTATTGGATAGCAATTGCTATTTTGCCATTTTTTGACTGTATATCGTAACAGTGTTGTTTTAGTCTATTTTCTAGATTTTGTGTAGTTTTACCGAAATAAACATTATCACAGTCATTTGCATTTTATTTTATATATTACGTCGTTTTTTTTTTAATTTATCAGTTTTATCTTTCAGATTGCAATGGAATTTATGTTTTATTTTATTTACGGGTTTTTCAACCAAATTTGATGTTTTTACAATCAAAAATGTTGAAAGTTTTTTTTTTAATATTTTCGGTTAAACCTTTTATATTATATGTGCGATTTATGATATTTGATATTCTCTAATTTGTCAATTTTGGAGGAGTTTGTTTTAGCTATATACCAATAGTCAGGGTGCCCATAGGCAAAAAAGTAACTTATACATAATCTTTCCAAACCTTTTTGTATGGCTTGTTTAGGCCAAATCTGACATCGTTTTCCTCTCTGACTTTTTTTAGTTTTGGAGGTTTTTTTTTTTTGAACCCTAAAATTTTGATGCGTTAGACTAGAAAATCGTTAGACTAGAAAATCGGAAAAAGTTCTGCGTCAGACAATATTAAAATGTTGATTTATAGGGTTCAAATAATGTATCTTGAGAAAATCAGCCAGTTATTAATTAATGATATTAATTAATTTTAATTAATAATAATGGATATTAATTAATATGAACTAATATTAATTAATGATTAATAACCAGCTGATTTTCTCAAGATACATAATTTGAACCCTATAGATCAACAATTTAATATTGTCTGACGCAGAACTTTTTCCGATTTTCAAGTCTGACGCGTCAAACTTTTAGAGTTCAAATAAAAAAAAAACGCCCCAAAACTAAAAAAAGTCACAGAGAAAAACGGTGTCAGACTTTGCCTAAACAAGCCATACAAAAAGGTTTGGAAAGTGTAAGTATAAGTTACTTTTTTGCCTATGGGCACCCTGACTACAATATTTATTTAATATTTTTCTAGGGTAACTATTTTTTTCTAATTTGTTATACATATATTATATTTTTGAGTGTCGGTATGCATTTTTTGTCCGTAACTGCAAGACCTTTTTTAATTAAGTTGAGGATAGTCTTAGTATTTTGGTACATTGGGTGAGTAGAATAATAGTTTAAAAATAGTCCCTTTTTTAGTTCTTCTTCGTACAATATGGTTGATATTTAACCGTTTTTTTTTCTCTTATTAATGTAATATCTAAATAATTTAATTTGTTGTCCTTTTCTCTTTCAATGGTAAAAGTGATATTTTTATTTTGATTGTTAAAAATAGCAAACGTTTCGTTAAAAACGTTTCGATATAACCTTTTATTTAGTTATAATTATTAGATCATCAACATATGAAAGAGTAAATTGTGTAATTATTTTGTCCTAAAAGACCTAACTACTCCAAAAATTATCATTTTAAATTAGGGACAAGAAGATAAGAAAACCCGTGATTTTTAATGTTTAATACCATAAGCCAAAGTATAAATATGATTCAAGCCTTTCAAGAGTGTACACGATAACATTAGTAATTTGCAGTACACACTTTAATGTAAATCCTACCATTAATTTATTAAAGTTACTTTATAATATATTTCTTAGCCTTTATAATTTCCAAAAATTAGTAGTTTGTATTTCTATAGTTGTTGGGTTTAAGTTGTTATGCGTTGTTTCTGTTTCTTCAGTCCCTTTTCTCTAAAATTAAGTTTTGTTTTACAAACTGTTGTTGGAGTGATATTTATTTATTTCATGTTATAAAAAGTCAAAATCTTAATTCACCTTATTGGTAAAATAGAATTTTCAGTTTATGAACAATACGAATGTTTTAAAAATACAATAGACTGCCTAATGTTGTTTTATTTTAAATAAATTAATAATTAATATATTTGTTTTATTGAGGTAGTTTAAAAAAATTCCGCTTGCGTGATGGGTAGATATGGAATACCCCCCCCCCCCCCCCCCCCCCAGCCACACCTCCGGTTTAAGCCCCCCCCCCGAAGTCCAATCCTGGATCCGCCACTGATAACGTCATTTGAAGTTCATAGTTATGTTATTTGTATCTATTTTAAATATTGACATTTGGAGGCTTTTACTTGAAACCTGAAAATTAAAGTAACCTGACTCAACCCCACTTCAAGACCTTTCTATTCAAGGTGTCCCAAAAAAGCTTAGAGCGCTATTCAGAACAGGGTTCTACTTGTGAAAATAAATCGATAATGTGCAGTAATTTTTTTTTTATGTCGGCTTAATTTAGCCGTAATCCGCCATTCCTTTTGAAAAAAATTATATTTCAAAAAACCCTTCAAGATATTTTTATGAAACTTGACATGTCTTACTAACTCCGAAATCTAAAATTTCCAAAATATATTAGTTCCAATTTTAAAAGTCAAATTCTATGAAAACCAGTAGGTATGAAGAAATTTTGAATGAGACAAAAGTTGTAGAACTTTTTAATGCAAATCTAACGACACCTTAATTATTGAAATCGGTTCATAAATAAAGAAATGATGATTATTTTAATGTTTTTGGTGTACAAATTATTAGTACAATTCTTATAATTTCCTTTTAAAAAATCATCTCAACTATTTGCTTTGCATTTTAAGGTTTATTCATTATTATCTTAAATTTTGTTTGGGTGAGGTTTTCTTTATTAGCACATTTAAACGTGATGTTGTGTTACATTGTGAACATTAAATTAATAATCATTTCTTTATTTATGAATAAGTTTTAATAATTAAGATATCATTAGATTTGCATTAAAAAGTTCTATAACTTTTGTCTCATGCAAAATTTCTTCATACCTACTGGTTTTCATGGAATTTGACTTTTAAAATTTTAAATGGCCACCATTTTTAAATTTATTAAATTAGAAAACTAATTTATTTTGGAAATTTTAGATATCGGAGTTAGTAAGACATCTGTCAAGTTTCATAAAAATATCTTGAAGGGTTTTTGAAATATAATTTTTTTTCAAAAATAAAAAGAAATGGCGGATTACGGCTAAACTAGGCGAAAAAAATCGAAAAAAGTTACTGAGCATTTTTTACTTATTTTCACATGTACCCTGTTCTGAATTGCGCAGTTCTGAAGCTTTTTTTGGGATACCCTGTATATTTTAATTCATTTATAATTATATTTAAAGCTTGAAGATGAACGAAAGAGGGGTCAAATTGAGTCCTTAGGACTCAATGTTACTTTTTATGTGTGTTCGCACCACTTCAATCTTTAATTTGAGTATATGTTTCCTATAAACATTCCTTATCTTCCTTCCCTAATGAATATACTAACGAAGATAAGGACCGATGGTGCTGCAACTTGACGGTGAGAGGAATTAGCGTTGGAGCCCTTACGCCTCCGTACATAGGAGAACCTGTCTCCCTGGTATAGTGTAGAAGCGAGGACTCTACTCCACACGCGCCTGTCGCTTTTCTTCATCATTCAACCCACGCTTTTGTTCGTCACAACCGTAAGCCTTCACACCCTTCACTCATCACCCTGTATTATCTATTTTCTTACCCTCACCCTTAATTCCTTGCTTCCTAAGTTCAACTTTTTATTTTTACATTAATTAATTTTTACATTTTTTCTTTTCACCCTGTGCAATATTCCGGCAACTTCTCTCCCTCTGGTACGAAGGCAAGCCAGGTACTCCCTCTTGCCCATGTGCAGTGTTATTATTGCAATTTAAAAAAAAAAAAAAAAAAGTTACAATATCTCTACAATGTTAATATTTTTATTTATTTATTTGATTTTCTTAAAGTTGAATGAGAAGCTAAGAAACTTAGCAAGAAACAAGTAGACACCCTCGGTCTTTTATTACCCACAATTATATTAAAACTAAGGTAATTTTCCAAAATATTTTTTAAAATTATATTTCAAATTTTAAAAAAATGTAAAGAAGGTTGTAAGAATTGATAGAGGAAAAAAATATCAGCTATTTTTCTAACTAGAATAATTTGATGATAATTTCAGAAATTTAAGGAAAACATGAAATTTTTATTCTTTCTACTTTTTGCCACCAGGGGCAAATTGAGATATTGGTGGCACAGCACAGGGCATAGTATCTGAACCACAGAAATGACGTGACTGTGCGATTGAGACAGAGCTGGGCAGGGCAGTATTGCTCAAAGCGTGGCTTGCCCAACACTTGTGGATTTCACCTAGACAACATGTGGCTCACATGCTACATAATAGGTTGAATCGTGCTATGAACTTGTTCAAACTTCCCTCGATTCAGACTGATATAATTCTCAAATCATTCATTGGAGTCTCTTCTCTTTCGCACTGTCCCACTCAGCTCAATGTGTGCCTTAGCTCACAATGTTGCTCCTTGAGTGCCCTCGCAGTGTTTGTCCTAGGAAGTTGTTGTTTGCTAGCAGCATTGTTTAAGCTATCATCTGTTCAAATTTTTAAATGTTTTTATTCTTAGCTTTTTCACCTAGTCCTAGTTGTCTTAACCTCAGAGCAAGGAAGGGGTAGAGGGAACAATACTATAGAATCTGGGTCTCAAAAAGTGGTTCATTATGCTACACCCCTATACTAACACTTTCAAGCGGCAGTTTGGTAAAACAATATCGATATCTCGATAAAAACTCGAAATTTATCTGATTCAGCTGATAAGAATAAGTGATATTTTTTTAAGACATTTATATTTTTATTTTTAATACAGTTTTCTTCATAAATATGTACTTTAATGTTTGTTGTTAACCTTATTAATTATCTAAAGGCAGTAACGTCGTTAATAAACGTGTAACAGTTCCTAGATAACCAATAGCAATCTTCTTTGAGTGGGGTATCAAATAAATGCTACTGATAAGGATTTGTTGACAACCGTCTGTGGGGACAGAAAAACAAGGAATAGACCAATAAGACGAGGACCAGTGACCACGTGATGACTTTAGTTTGGATTGAGCTCACTTGAAAGTGTTAGTATAGGGGGGGAGCATAATAACCCACTTTTCAAATTGCATTGCTCCCTCTACCCCTTCCTTGCTCTGAGGTCATAACTGTTCTGTGTCAACCTTTTAACTCACTAGGTATATTGTTATTATGAGGTGGATTAAAAAATTTGGGGCTTCTGGGCGATGAAATGTTTTACTAATAATAGTGAGCTAGTATCATTGTAGTTTCATGAATAATTAAAGTTCAATTCTCTGGCCCTCTCAAGGTTTTATCGAAAAGTGAGACTTTTTTTTAAGTGGAGCTCAATGGTAAGCCCAATTTGTTCACTGTTGACCGATTGAAACTTCACCTAAGTAGGACCCCACCCAACCACCCACTCAAATCGGACCTCATGAAGCCATAAGAACAACAAGGTTTGGTCAGCGTATACATTTGAGAGGGAGCCCTGTAGTGATACGATGTCATTTTGACAACTATGTAAAAAAAAAAAAAATTGTATATTAAGATTAGTTTAATAATAATAAATAAAACTTATTTTATTTTTTTCTCTATAAGACATTTCGACCCTTTATAAGGTCATCTTCTGTCAATCATTTTTATTCTAAAATAAATAATACAAATGAATTAACATTTTTAAAATGTTCCTTTTTTAAAAAAAAGTATTATCCATTTAAAATAATATAGATTAAAAATAACAATTATTCTGTTTATTTATGAAGATTGAAATGTATTTCATTAGTATGAAAAAAGTAAATGATAAACTATAAAAATAATTACTTACAATTACTGATGTAATGCTTTATAGGTCTGAAAATAAATTAAAATTGTTTAAAAACTTAAATTTAAGAATAACAACTTTTACATAGTAAATGATGAATTATATAAGTAAAACGACCTCTTACTACAATTCCTCGTTACACCAGTAATTATAAGTAATAATGTTTATAGTTTATCATTTACTTTCTTCAGACTGAGGTAATAAATTTCAATCTTCACAAATAAACAGAATAATTGTAATTTTTAATCTATATTATTTTTAATTAATAGTAATTAATTTTCAAAAATTGGAACTGGTTTTTTAAAAACTAGTTTTCTTGTTTTCTTTAATAAGGTTTCACGGCAATATATATTTTCGTGGTAGTTAAAGTTGTTTGCATCTAAAACCAAAGAAAAAATATAATTATCTTGCATGGCATATAGAAATAGCATCCCTAATCACTGACTTTTCCTGCTGCGGCTGGCCAATTATATTATTTCTTTGAAATTATCATTACACTTTGTCACTGAGATGATTATAAATTAAGTTGTAGTGAATGATTTTGTGAAATGTTTAAACAATATTTTTTTTAATATTGTAGGTGTGGAGGGCCTTGCTAAGGCAGATGTCGTTGGCAGATCTGTTGGATAATTTCTCAACTCTCACTCAGAACAAACTGTTCCGCAGTGGTCGTGCCTGGGACATGGAGTTTGTACGCTCTGTATGTGATGCCATGGGCAATCCATCCTCTGTCTCAGAGTCAAAGCTTCATCCTAACAGAGTGTTTGTTGAACTCTACAAGTACAAGTGCCAAGCATCGTAAGTTTATAATACTAGTTGTATTATTACAATATTTCCTCTTTAATGAGGCACCCTGGAACAAAATCAGTTGTCACGCCCCCTCCCCTTCCATCGATCGCCGACCTGATGAACAAAAAAAATCACAAAGTTAAGTATGGAGCCCAGATGATGCTGCACCAGGGGACAGATGTCCCCCCTTGGGTCTCTGTTTCTCAATAGGTAATAGAGTGGGCGATCACGACGTGAAAGAAGTGCAGGCCATGGCTTACCTCCCTCCTTGCCATTTAGCCAACTTTTAGTCAGTCCATCCCTACTTGTAGTCATCTCTACAAAAAATTTGGTGAATAAGTGCTACATCTTTTGGTTGTCAAGCCTATATAAAGTTTTACAACCTGACACAAAAAGTGTCTATAGAGTCTGCATGTCTAGTATGCTGTAGATAATTTTATGTGGTTAATTCTGGGTAGAATTAATAATGTTAGATATTAACTTATTCTAAATATTTCAATGTTCATTTAGGACAATAATTTATTATATAATACAAATATCACATTTAAAATTGAGAAAATAAATACTCAATTGAGGATGATATACTAAAGTGGTTGAGAGCGTTCACTAAAATATTTCTTTACTCCCCCTATTATGTATATGGTAACACTGATAAAACTACATCACTAAAGAAGTTTTTGCGTTCAATAAAAAATCCCTAACATCTAGGTATAAATCATAATGAAAAAAAGTTTAATGTGCCGGGCTGGTAAACAAATTAATTAGAGAACGTTCTCAGTCAAGTACTAATGACCGATAAAAAACATTGTAACCCCTCGGGGAATCGATCCAGGAACCCCTTTCTTTAGTAATACATGGAAATATTTTTATTTTCTGCTGTTACTTGGAATATGCAAAATTTGCTGTCTGCTGGGCATAGAAACAATAAGAATATCGATTTGATCTGATAAACTGGGAATCCAATATAGCAGATAATTTATGTTTTGTGAAAAAAATAAAAAATTTTGAGTGGGTTATCAAATGAAAGGTATTAAAGATCAGATTAAAAAAATGTATAACACTTGTGTAAATTGTTTAATTTTCCACGCTATTTTGTCAAAAAGTATCTACATTTTGTGTCCCCCCCCCCCTTATTCTAACTAATTTCATGTTCCGTTTTATTATTTTTTAGTTTGAAACTGGAATATGTGAAAAAGAAGCAGCCGCAACCTGCCAATCCTAAAGTTTTGATACCTCCTCAGGTCTGCACTGATATAATTTCTGGCATGTCCAAACTTCTTAAGGCTTCATTTAAGGTAAAAAAAAAATGTATATTTACTTCCATTATGTATGCAATTTTGTATTCTTTGAGTAGCAAATTCATAGAGATTGGGCATTACCTAAAAGACCTTGCTGGAGATGCCTGCTCATGATTACATTAAGCTGTATTGCAATTTATAGAATTTTAGAAAGTCTGTGTAGAGGATAAACTAATGTTTTGTTTTATGTTTCCCCCCTTAGAATCTGACTCCTACTAAGAAGAGGTATTTGGTTGTTATCGACGGGGGTGAGTTCATGAAGTCAGCTCACTGTGGTTACACACGCTATATCACACCTGTGTATGCTGCAGCTATTATTCTGATGACTTTACTCAAAGTGGAGAAGAAGATTGAAGTGTTTACATTCTCCGGTGCTGCTACACTTGCACTTGAGCCATTCGCTGTTCCAGCTGTTCCTGACATTGACAGTTTGGTTACCTCTCTTCAAGCGGTAATTAATCATTTTATTTTCTACGCTTGGAGCTAAATACCCAAAGGCATTGGCTATATAGGTGGGGTTATTGAAACAACCCTGATAATGATCACATCTACCTATGATCTACCTAATGATCTATCTATTTATTCATCAGTGCAAAACTTTTCTCACCTCTCAGGGATTCGAAACATCACCAGGTACACTAGTATTTGATTTCGGTTTCAGGCCAGATGAGAATATACTAACCACTCTGCTATTCCAATACCTTATTTTGAGAATTTCACTCTTGATTAATCTATATATATAAAAATGGATGTCTGTCTGTTTGTTTGTCTGTGGTTTATAGACTTCGACACCGTTTGACCTGTACCCATGAAAGTTGGCACATATATGTATTTTTTCATGGAGAAGGATTATATGATTTCAAAATTTAAATTTTGGTATACAGTAGTACAGGGTACGGGATACTAAAGTCAAAATTGCATATACGCTTCATGATGCATGTTGTTGGAAAGCTTTTTAAGAGTACAGTAATTGTTGTTACTTACACTTTTGCCATATTTCCATATAAGAGGGGGGGGGGGAGGGTAAAATGGAAAAGCAGGGGAAAAAATGCTTTTTAATTAACAACTTGAATCCATGTTTTTCGTATGGTCAACTTATGTTGCTTGATCCAGATTAGGAACTTTAAAAACTTTGTACATCTATACACCAAATCAGAAAACGAAAAATATTGTTTATCTACTCACGGTATGCTAATAATTAGCATTAGTTTAATTTATTTTAAGTTTAATTATATAGCTAATGGAATAGTGAATAATATTGTTCATTCACGTGAATTATTAATTAAAAAAATGCATATAGTTCATTATCTATTTATACCTATAAAAATTATGGAATCTCATCAGTATAAGCCATCTTTCATTATTCTACAATGAATATAGATTCTAGATTACATACCCATCACCCATATTTAAATATACAGAGGTAAATAATTATACACAGGCATGACAACGTCTGCCGAGTTTTGCTATTCTGATATAAAGATTAAATAAAACTTTTTAGATATTTTTATCATATTTTTGAGTGTGTTAATAACTTAATCAAATTAGTTCATTTATAAAATTAAACCTGTGATAAGTCTAATCAATATTTTATATGTGGGTTTAATTGGTAGTAATTAAAGATAGTCAATTTTTAAGTTATTTAGTTTTACTTTCAGTTGTATAAATAGTAGTTTGGTAAAAATATTTGTGGCATAAAATTTATGAGATTTATAAGAAGGAAGAAACAACTTTTTATTTGCTTTATTTACTAAGACTACACCCCTTTTCTTTTACTGCCAATAATTTGTATGGTGTATGCACTGAATTCTGTGACTGTTGTGGAGAAATTGTGTTAATTTTTTTTTTTTTTTTTAATAGATTGAGAAGGGCAAGATTGATGTTCGGAAACTGATACAGTGGGCTAAGAAGAATAAGAAAGAAGTCGATGCTTTTATTGTTATTGGAGGTTATGTAAGAATACCTCAAGCTCCGGTCATGCATGAAGAGCTTACTAAGTATTCAGAAACTACTAAAGTCCAGGATTCTAAGTAAGTACTTCAATATTTCTCTTTCATTTTGGTTCAATTTTAGTATCTGGTTTTTTAAGTCAAAGTCCAAGATCCTAAGAAAAATAACTGGTACTCCCATCTTTTTCTTCCAATTTTATTACGTCAATGACATGATAAAATACCATTTGTCTGAGACCTAGCCATTGCCTGATAGAAATCCTTCTATGATTCCCTTTATCGTCATCCCGCTCCATTTGTCCATAGCTTGTTTTCCTGGTCTACTCTTGGCAAAAATCCTGTTTTGGCAAGCTTTTGGTTGCCACCTCCTTGGGGCATAGCTCAACTCAGGTCCATTTTTTGTAGCTGCCTTAGGTACAGAGGGTTTTAATAACTATTATAGCATACAAGTGTATTAATTTAAGGTGTTTTACTTAAAAAAATCCAGTTTGTTGAAATGCTTAAAAGTGTTTTTGTACTTGCTTACTACCCAGGCTTTTAAATTAACTGGGTCCATGGTCGCATTGCTGGCATCACCAGTATGACCGCTATCCTGTAAACTTAAGTGTTTTTACAGAAGCATTGTTTTACATTTAACAAATGTGCTAAGAATTATAATAAATAAGTCAAGTATACAAAAAATATTATTAACAATTTTGTAAAAAAAAACAACATTATTTATATAATTATTTACATTTACTTTCCCTTGCTGTAAGATTCTTTTATTACATCATTTCTAATTAATCTTATTTACTCCAAAGATGCTCATTTTCACTCTGGCAAAAAATATCATAGGATCTGATGTAGCTGTTAAATTCCCCGGATTGCATTTTTTTAATGTCAAGCCCATTCAGATTGTAGCTTAGTATTTTGAGTGAACACTGGTAGGAATTTTCAGGTGTTTTTCTAGTAGTCCGGGAGATAGCGTGCAAAAAAGTGTCTGACTAACATCAAGCTAAAATTTTGTATACAAGTTAATCTTTTAGCGACTTTGATTCGTCTGCGGGGCATAGCTTGGGAATAGGCATTTGAAAAAAACAAAATGGTGGATAGAGGCCATGTCCCGCCAATTATGGTGGACAGTATGATTTTCATGATCCTGATTACAGAATTAGTTAGTAGACCAAAAATTAAGTCGATGTTATTTTCACACTTGATAGGTTAGTTATTCAAATATTACTAAAAAATCAACGTGGTCACCTGTCAAGGGACAAACTAACATCAACTTGATTTTCGGTCTACTAACTAATTCTGTACTCAGGATCATGAAAATCACATTGTCCACCATAATTGGTGAGATGGCCGCTCTCCACCGGTTTGATTTTTTCAAATGCCTCTTGCCAAGCTATGTCCCGCAGACGAACTTAGCCGACCACATATTCTTAAAAGGCGCTAAAAGATTGACTTGTATACAAAATTCTAGCTTGATGTTAGTCAGACACTTTTTTGCACACTATCTCCTGGACTATAGTGTGTGGTTGTAGTTCCAGCTCTAGTCATGGTCTTACTTCATTGTGGTGTTCTTTAGGGTGGTGTGTCAGTGTTGTTTAAGTCAGTCCCGTTTGCCTCCTGTTTCCAAACTCTATTGAAGATGTCATTGACGTCCCCACTAAGAAAGCTTTGCAGTTTCAGTTTGTCTTCATGTCCTTTAACATAAAAACCTCCTTCCCAGGAGAAGTGAATGCGAACCCCTTCAATGAGTAGATAGTAACTCCTTATTGACGTCCTCAATTGGCTATTGTGTTTTTAGCAAACTGGTTATAATAAAATACTCAAATTATAATAAATATACATGTATTGTAAACTGACAGGAGTTACTTACTGGTGATTTCAATGTTTTAGGATGGTAGTATGCAGTTTGAGAGGCATGCCCAACAATTTCACATGCCCTGAACATCCAAGAATTCTTAATATTACAGGATTCGACGATAAAGTGTGTAAACTGGTCGAGTGTTTTGTCAGAGGTTCCTTTTAATTTTGTTTTTTTTTTAACAAAAAGAAATATATATGTTATATTTGTTTTTTTCATTTTTTAAATATTTTTATTTTTTTGGATATCACTGTTATCAATATATTTCATGTAAATATATGGAATTTATTTTCTAAGTTAACTTCTAAAGTTAACTTAGTTTCTTTTATTATAATCAAGTAAATGAATCTGATAAAAATTGGTCTGTTAGAAGTGTTTGTAAATTGTAGTAAAGGGTAGGACGAACAATCGAACATAATTAAAGAAAATAACACTACAGATGACTTTAATAATTGTTTTACATTTACTGATTTACAAAACCACTATACAGCATTCAATTACACACAGATGATTAGAATGGGCATAAAAAGAAAAAACTAAATACCATCAAGTGTTTCTGTTATCGAAGGTTTTGTAAAAGATTTATGTAATCCTCCTCTACCACGGAACAAGTAGGGGAAGTATTTCCTCTTTTGCCAATTACAACTATACTTGCATTCAGTAACATCTAGAATGTATAACCTTAGAATAGAATTCTTCAAGAATCAAAGAATATGCATCAGAATCTCTCTTTCATTCTTTTAAAAATGTCTAATGGAATTGTAAGGTAATTAAGTTTGGGGTAATATTATTTTATTGATTTTAAGTTAAGGGATTGGTTCTTTTGTAACCATTTTTAAAAAAAAATGAAAAATATATAAGATATTACCTTTTATTTTTCATTATTTTTCACTTGTATAAGGTTTGAAAATGAGATCTAATATGGCAACTATGATAAAGAATCACTTATTGCAGAAATGATTTACAAAAAAAAAATTGTATTATCTTTACACCTTATTTCCCATTCTTTATTCTAAGGTTGTAATATATTTATTTAAAAAAAAAAAAAATTGTATTTGGTCTGAATGGCCGTCCTAAGCACTGCCTTATAATACAACCCTAGATCTTTATTCTAGTTATCTTCGATCGAAAAAGTTAATTATTCTTTTAACAATTAATTTATTTCTTTCTGCAATAAGTGACTCAATGGTAAACATGCTTATACTACTGTTTTTACTTATCGTGATTTTTATTTAATAAATAATTTATAAATATAAATACATAGTCTGAAATAACTCATTTGCAAATTATTATTATTATTATTATTATATTCAAATGGGTTTGTCCATCTTGTTATATTTTAGTATGGAGTGAATCAATATTAATCAAATTATGTGTAGAGGATTTGAATAATAATAATTTATTATCATGTTTATTGTAGTTAAATACTAACTAAGCACCGGGTTTGGCTATTCTGTAGGCAGGTATTGTTGATTACAATTTAGTTTTGGGCATCTTTCATGAGATCTTAATATTTTTTTTTTTTTTTTTTTTTTTTATGCTTACATGGATAAATGTCCATGTATAGATAGATATAAAAGATAATTTATTAAATTATAGGTAAATCCCATTAATTTTAATCCAATTGAACTCCAATGGTAGTTTAATATGTTTTTGACAGCAAGGTGTATTTTAATGGATGACATGAAGTGTGATGACTGTTAAATTAATAACAAACGTTAAACATGGCTAAAGAACAACATTTTACATATATTTGTCTTGTCAAATTAATAGCTAATTAGCCTTTACCCTGCCTTCTCGCTGGGCTCATGCCAGGAATCAGTGGCTGTTTCCCTAGTACATAATGCATTACCATGTGGGCCAAGCCATTAAATTAAATCCCTACAGACAGACCAGAACAAAACTTAGGCCGTTTTTGGTTTTCGTTACGAACGAAATGAAAAAGCAACTATAGATTTTTGCAATCTATGTGCAGACCAAACTTTAAATTTATGTGCACATATGAATAACCATTTAATTCGGATGCGAAACATGCTTTACTGCATCTGCCCTGGACATATTTAACACTATGTACAGAGGTGGCGCATAACAATTATAAAGAAAATATAGGTTGTACAATTTTTAACTAATTATTTCTCATGATTAGATAGTATTTGTGTGTTACAATTGACTCTGGTTAGTTCAAACCTTGATAATACAAATTTCTTGATAATTCATGAGAATTATTCTTGATAATCCCAACTCACTATAATGCACTATAATTTTGTGGTCTCTTGGGTTTTCATTTATCAACAGTCAACTGATAAATTCGGTTTAATAATACTGAATATATCAGAGCGCCTTGTACATTCCTATTGCATGGTAGGATCAAATCTAATGGTAAGAGAAAAGAGACTTGTTTGTTTATAACATGCGTTTTTTAAAAAATTATGCATTTAATGAAAAACTACTTGGATTGGTTCATTACGATACACTTTGAGTATAGATTTATTAGGGTTTCACCTATAGTTAAAATGTAACATTGTCTTACAGAGTAGCCTCTCTTAGAACACGCTTATTAATCTTTATTATAGAACTTATTATTTAATGACTCAAATTTCATATTGGATGTTTTTTTTTTTTTTAATAATTTGATTTTATTTTAATTGGTTTACGAAGAGCTCATACAGTTTAAGGACCATTTCTACATAATTACTGTAATATAATATAAAATATATAGATTTTTGTTTTAATCAATGAAATTTATTTAAAAGAAAGTTAATAATTATTATTATAGTCAAAGGATGAATTAAAATAATTTAGAAATATTTTATAATATTATTTATATATGTTGCTTATTAGTGTGAGCTCTATTAGAACTTAATTGATTCTTCCCTATTGATGGATTTTGGTTATACTTTACTTTTGTATGTCTGTTGCGCTTTTTATTACTTGATCTAATTATTAATTGGATGTATTGCTTTTTATTATTATTATTGTATACGGTTTATTTAAATTTGTGATAACGACTTTAATAATATTGTCCTACAATGAGGTTTTAATCTTAAATACATTTTTAACATTTATTTCTGAAGAGTGAAAATTTAACAGAATTTTTCATTTAATAGTAGATGGCTGTGAGACCAAACTAAATTGTAATTTTTACAGAGTAGTTGAATCTTATATATAGTATTTATATCTAGATCTTAAGGATTATATAGAAATATACATTTACTCTTTATATAGGTGATTCCAAGTTAAAGTGCTATTTTGGAACCTAAAAATGGACTTAGACTGAAAATTTTGACTTTTTAAAAAAATTCAGGAAAAATTATGGAATGTTCTCAGACTAATTTCAGATATATTACAGCATGCGGGACAGATGGGAAATAATGTTTTAAATTTTTAGGCCGGAATTAAGTTTATTTAAACCATGGTAATTAAGCCACGTGAATTACACATTTTTCGTGCACGGTTGTTACATTTCACACTTCAAGAAAATATTTTGGTCAGTAGTTTAAAATAAAAATCCAATTTTAATACACCATTAAATAGCACTCTTAAAAGCCTAAACATTGAACAACTTAACCTAAAAAGTTTTGGAAAATAGACTTTAATAACATGCACGGTAATTACGTTTAAAAGGGTACGTAACTGAAAGAACCATTGGAATTAGCACTAGCTCCCATCTGAAGGGTTCAGCTCATTCCCTATCAACTGTTGCTAGAAAACCAGTGTTGCGGCATTGCAAAAATCTCTCGCCACTTAAAATCTCCCTGCTACAACCAGAGTAGGGGGTCACATATATATATAATGCCACGGTAATTACATTTTTTTAAAGGACAAACTTTAACTTGAAGTTCCGTTTAGTAATAATTTATTATTTTTAATAACTAACACATATTTTAATCCTGGTAGGACCCTACTTCAAAATTATCCAATAAGTTTTTAAATAAAATTATTAATGTATGAGCTAGAGTGAAGTGAATAAGAAAAACTGACTTTAGGACAGCCACGGTTGTTACAAAATCGCCTTTTGAACATTTTTGTAGCGATTAAAATTAAGCGGCGCATTATTTTTTTGCTTGGTTGTAGTTCTGTTAGCTTAATTGAGTTACCATGAAGAAAAATCCTTTCAATTATGTGAAAAACGCTCCAGTTATTCATCTAGGACATGAAAATTGCACTTTAAATTGGAATCACCCTTATGTCAATATTTCTTACTTTTTTTTTTGGAATATCTTTTACTTTATACTGTTTGGGAAAACCACGAAGATTTCCACCTTCTGTATTGTTGGGGATTGAAAACGTTAGAGAGACCATTTCTCTCTGGGCCAGAGTGGATGTGGTATTGTCCGTCCATGAGATTATTTTCTTCTCTCTTGGTCTTCTCCCTTCACATTTGGCTTCTAAGCCTGTCTTGGGGAGTCGATCGCTGTCCATTTCTCAATATTTCATCCAGAGGATATGAAATATCACTATGTTGAGGAAAAAATGTCTTTGTGTCTCGACAGGTATCGAGCACGTTAGAAGGACATTTCTCTCTGGGCCAGGGAGGATGTGATGTCCATCAATAGGTGAAATATTTCCGGATTATGAGTTTAATTATATTTCTTTATTATCCTTAAGACCCAGTTATAGAATATATATATATAGATAAATAATAATTTTGGTTATCTCTTGAATTATAACTTGATTTTTTTCATTTTCGTCTTTATTTTTCTTCAACGTGTGATAGCGACATCTAATTGCTGAACGGAGTTTATTGTTCAATTTTTTTGTTTAACCTCATTTTAGGTGATATTTTTTAATTTATAATAGGTTTCTCCTTAGGCCAAGTCTTTAAGAGAACTTTTTAATAATAATTATTATTTTATTTTATTTATAAAGTGAATTATGAAGTTTAGTTTATTTTATCTGTTTAGTTTTAAAGAATAACTGACATTGGTTTTATTGTATTAGCTTGAGGCATCTTTAATTATATATATATATATATATATCTATATATATATATATATATATATATATATATATATATATATATATATATATATATATATGCATATATATATATATATATATATATATCTATATATATATATATATATATATATATATATATATATATGCATGTATGTATATAAAAAAAGAAAAAGAGCACTAAGTTTGATTACTACATATAATATCTAATGTTAATTTTAATTTAACTTGTATTGTAAAAACTAAGTTAAAATTATTTTCTTCCACTTTTTTTTTTTTAATAATTGTGACATAATATTCTAGACACAGAATGAGGCTGTATTGAGGTGATTTTATAAGTGTCCTTAACTATTTATTTTTTGATTAATTACACATAATGCCTAAAAAAAGAAGAAGTGATAATTCCCACCTTAAATTCTGTGTTTAGGCTAAAGATTTGAAGCCTATTAATTTATCAGGCTTGGTTCATAATTATTCCATTTGAAAGTAGAATAAATTCTATAGGTAAATAAGATTTTTTTTCTTCTTTCCATTAAACAGTGACCTCAGAATTAATTAATAAAATTAAGGTAAATAAATTTTAAAAAAATAAAATAAAATAAATGAATAAATCCAACGCTTCAGAAATTGAAGGTTTTTAAAATATTGAGTGCCTAGTAAAATTTTACTTAAAAATTCTATTAATTTAATAATTATTTTTATAAAGTGCTACAATTAAATGCATAATGTAATCAGAGTTTAATAGAATGTATTTTATAGAAATTAAAAAAAAAAATATTACATGTAGGTTTAAATTAGTCATTAAGATCACTTATTCACTAATGCTTGTATTGTAATAATTCTTAGATGTTTTTCTTTTTTGGCTTACATTTTTTATTTTGTTTGTAAATACATATTATGTATATTTTTTTTTTTTCTTTTTTTTAGTAAAATGTTCAGGATTTTTTTTATAAAAACAACCCTTTTTGAGCATAATCCATTTCAACTATATATTTTTTTTTTTTAAAAGAAAAAACAGGGAATCTAGATATTTTTTTTCTTTTAGTCCGTGTTCATACTTGTAAACTGTGATAAATAAGTTATTAAATAAAAATAAAAATCTGTCAATTTTTTTTTTTTTTTATTATTATTATTATTTAAATTAAATTATTTTTTTGAAGAATACGGATTTTGTTTTAATAATAAATGGTATCATTGTGATAGATTTTTTTCAGATAATTTTTTTGTTTTCCTTCAAATTTCTTTTTTTATATTTAGTAGCATTTGTTGATTTATTATTCAAATTGGAAGTATATCTAATTATATTAAATAATTTAGTTATAAGCATTAGAATATGTCTCATCATAGTAAAATTATTGATAAATCAATTTAAAACTTATAAAATAATAGGGCATTAAATTAGGCAAATATTTCTGTTGATATTGAGAGAAACTATATTTAGTTTCTACTTTATTTGTTACATATTCTGTTTTATGTATATTTTTTTTAACGAAAAAGTATTATACAATTTTTCCCTTTAACGTTCTTGTTAGTTGCAAATTTTCCTTTTTTTCCAAAAACATGGTTCGAACTTTTTGACTGGGTTGTATGTTTAAAGGTCAAACTTTTTTTAATGCTTGTTTTTTTACTACTGCACAGTTTTGTTGTATCATTAATTTTAATTAATAACTAATAATTAAAACTTGTCTACGCCAAAATGTTGAAATTTTATTGTGACTTAATGATGATAATACAATGTCATGTATAATATTGTAGTTAAAACACCTTTAAAGAAATATTTATCAAATTAAATTATCAAATAAAGTATTAAAATCAAATCATTTATGTATCTTGTCGCATCAAATGTAAAAATAATTCTAAAGCATGTTTTAGAGTTGATATTATCATGTGATATCATTCTAAAGGATAATTTAATTATTTTTATGACGATAAATTATTAAATTTTTAAATGTTTCCTTATTATCAAATTCATATGAAATATTAAATTAAATTAAATCACTTTGTTGTTAAAATTTGATTATTTTTTTATAGCAATTAAATTAATAGAAACTTATTGATCCAAAATTATATTAAAAGTTGTGTGGCAAGTTAACATTTTGTAGCTTTATTCAGAAGCCAATTTATTAAAAACATGATTTTTTACTATCTAATTTCTGCTACCAGTGTAATATAATAGTCTAATTATTTGTATTGTTTGCATTAATGATTTATATAGCATTATTAATTTTTCCCCCTTTATTGAACTCCATTTTTCCTTTAAACAAATTATTATTTTGTTAATCTTTTTTTATCATTGATTTTTGCTAAATAATATGAATTTTGGAAATATAATTATGCATTTTGAATTTCTGTGTTTTTATTGATCCTGATAATTGTATATTTTAGCCTGTTTGAATTTAAAATTTAAGGTGGTGACATCCACACCTTCAATTTTATCCAGACAATTAATCCCAGGAATTTCAAATATGAAAAACTCATAATGCAGAGAATTTTCACTTTTAAATGAAATACAAAAGATCTCTAATATAACGGAGTTATAGGGACTAAGGTATGTCCGTTATAATGAAAGACTGGTGTATAACAAATAATTATTTTAATAATAATGCAAAAGGATGTGCATCAATTAACTTTGACTGCGGCATAGAAGAGAGAAAAAACCAGGGGCGGCTCCAGGATCATTTTTTTGGGTGGGCCCGGCACTGATTTACCGGGTGGTCTGAAATATACTCGTTCAATAAAAAGTGCCTCGATTAACCGTGGTTTTCATTTATCCGTGCGACCCCTCCCCGTCATTACCCCAGATTTAATAGAGGTTCTACTGTACTTCGATACAGGCTTGTATTCAAATTCATCGATACTTCGAATTCGTTACTGCCAGTGTGGCACTGCGATGTGATAAGTCATAGCAACTTAGTCCCCAGTCTCAATGCTACTAAACAACAACTTATCTCATAGTACAGCCTTATTTCATCACTAGCGACGCGCACCTACACTTGTTTGATTCAGATCAATTGAAAATAACGTTTGGTATTGCACCTCTATTATAGTAATGCGTCCATGACTCCGTGATGCAACAAAATTTGTTGTTACAGTTACTGTTACATTTCCAACTATTGTTACTAAAAAGCCCAAACAATACAAAAATTTTGGGTACCCGCTGGAGCCGCCACTGGAAAAAACGACTTCCTTGGAACAGATTTTCTTTCCCATTTATTTATCTTAGTATGGACTCAGATATGCAAGAAACGGCAACAGAATCGTTTTTCTAATGTTTATAAACATTTAAAAAAAATAAAATAAAATAAAAAAAAAAACCTACCACCATGTACGTCATGCATTTGTCACTGAAAAGGGCATGACCCACCCTGTGTGTATGGTGGTTTACTGCAATATTATTATTCTATTTTGACTTATTTTACTATGAAATATGTTAAAAAATACCACGTTTGTAAATGCCCAGTAAAACTAGACATTTTACCTAGCAAAAGGTCAGGTAGTTTTTTTTTATGATATATTTATTGTAGGTGTAGGCTCATTAATGAAAAACCTGAATTTTCGACCTTGGCAGAGCACCGCCGGCACTGAAAAACTGCAAAATGTTGAACCTTTTTCCAGTTTTAGCCAGTTTTCACTGTGAAGGAGTAGGTTAATCGAAAAAATACTCTAATCATTTAATTAAGTAGACAAAATTTTATACTATTTAAAAAAATAAAAAAATAAAACCTTTTTAACATTATTACTTTAAAATTTACAGCCTTTCAAAAATCGAGTTATTTTTCAATATTTGGTTGTTTCAAGTTGGGTTTTTAAATTTTCCATCCTGAAGACTTGATTCTCCATCAAAATGTAAAAGGGCCAAGCTTTGAGTAGAATTATCATTCTATTATGTGTAACTAGTATTAGGTTTTTATTGTAAATAGCTTTCGAGTTATTATTTTTTCGAGAGGCTTATTTTTGAAGGGGTGTAAATTTTAAAGTAAGTGTTAGAAAGGTGATTTTTTTTAAATAGTATAAAATGTTGTCTACTTTATTAAATAATTAGAGTATTTTTTTTTTACTAACCAACTCCTTCGTAGTGAAAACTGGCTAAAACAGGAAAAAGGTCCAACATTTTGCGGTTTTCTGGTGCCGGTGGTACTCCGCCGAGGTCGAAAATTCAGGTTTTTCATTACTGAACCCACATTAACAACCACACCTACAATATATAAAAAAAATCAGAACTACCCGACCTTTTGCAAGCGAACCCCCCATTTTGACGACAGATTGACTGGACTAAAAATTAATTGTGAAATTGAAATGTGCAAAAACCGGGACCTTACTACTGCTTCATCATTAGCAAAAATATTGGAAGAGCAAAATGTTACAAAAACGGTTTGAATGCACTTGCACCATAGGTATCATGTCGTTTTGAAGAAAGCAATGTTGTTCTGGTGGTATGATCAAAACATGTCAAATTATAACCCTAAAAATTCGTAAATACAGAAGTAATTTTTTCTAATGACTTACTTTTATTAATGAAAAAAAATTGTGTATAATTCACCTTCAGTGAATAGCGTGATGGCCAGAAAAAAGAGATAGCGAAAACACGTGGTACTAAGAACAACAACAAAGGAAACGAGAACTCACTACACACAACCATTGAACTAGTACTAGCATGTCCACCCCTCTTCCAAACTGATATTATATATAGCAGAGGCTCCCCCACTCCTTTTTTGGGGAGAAGCTTTTTTATTGTCCATGACGCCCTGTAAGTGTCATGCAGTTTTTCTAAAGAGACAATATGTGACGCACATGGTGCGTCCTGCCTTGGTCGAAGGGTTAAGAGATTGCCTTAGATTTTGTAGGCGATAGTTGTCAAATTCTAAACTATTCAGAATCAGATGAAGGGTAGGGTGAGGCCAGTTTATGGAATTTCATAGAAAGACTTTTCAGTTGCCTTTACTGTCAAAAAGCAATTTATTAAATTCTGACAGTGACTCAGCTTCCTGAGAAATACAGATAAAAATTACTAACTTTTTTTTTTGTTTTATTTTGTCCATTATAAGTAAAGTCTGTTAATGGTGACATATAACCCTAGTTATCTCTATGAACCATTTCATGGTTCATAGAGACCATTTATCTCAAGTTTTTAAAGAGACAAAAACAGATTTTCTCTATCTTCTTTAATAATTTTTCTTGTTGAAATTTTTAATAAAACATTATTTCCAAGATACCCTAATGTTGATATAACTTTTAATTAAAAAAATATATATAAGAATGTATGATATACCTGTTCATAAGCATTTTCCCTGCTTAAATCTTCTGAGATAAGAGTTTTTACAGTAAAGCAGGAGATTTCACTTTTAAAAAAAAGCATTTATCTACTCACGGCAGCAAAATTAGGCATTGTTGTACTGTTTTCAATCTGCAAAATGTCATTTTTCTTGATTCTTTTGTAACATGTCTAAAAAACACGCAGCACAATATCAAAGTGTCAGCAAAAGTTCAAAGTGTCAGCAAAATAACAAACAGGCTGCCAAATTTTAAGAAAAAGTTACAACATCTTAGGTTATGAACTTTCCCCACATTGTTAATTTTTGTCTATTTAAGCGTAATATTCAGCTAAATATTTATATGATTTTTGAAAATACCTTTAAAAATAAAACTAATATTATTATTTTACAGTGATTATTTTTAAAAAATCGCTAAAAATTGATATAAAAAACAGCTGTTAATAAAAAAAGTGGCAACACTGATTGTTTTATTTTAACTTTCAAGTCATTGCACTTACTCAAACTTTCGAGTCATCAATTCGATTTTTACAACTTTCATTGCTTTAAAGCTTTTATCTATCAAAAAAGATGATAATAATTTAATAGTTTTCAGTTATTATTTTGATAAATTTGTTAATTAGGTTTTTTGAAGTTTAAATAAAAATATGGATGATAATGTGCAAGACGTTGAAGACTTGTTTGATAACACGCCACCCGAAATTGCAAATATTGCAACATCATGCAAGGAAAGTTTATTGCCCTCTAAATCAGGTACTAAAATCTTTAGTGTAATTTTTCTGCTGTTAGTAGATAAAATATTGTATGTAACTATGCAGCAAAGGAAACATTCCTGACTCGTTTAAAGATTACCTGCTTCGATACACCTCAGCAGGTAATAAACGTTTTCCTGCCTCGGCTTCGCCTCAGCAGTAAATTTGTTTAGCCTATCCTCGGAACTAAAACTTAAAATTTGCTTGTCAGCAAATTTTAAATATGTGTCTAAAAACTATTTTAATATGTGTCTCTGCTGCTATGTTAAAGGAAGATTTTGTTCTAAACATTTTGACTATAATATCTCAAAGACACCACATTTGAAGATACAAGGTCTCACTGTGTAACCTATGATATCAAGAAATTTTTAACTGTTCAGAATAGAATACGATTTAACTGGATACGAACACATGCATAATATATATGAAGAAATTCTTATAGCCAATAGTTAGCCGTAATTTGAGATTTTTGGCCCTAATTTTTATTCATAGCAAAGAGATACATTTATATTACTCTATATACACTTATAGACATGTCATAAAATGTGATTTTTTTTTTTAACTACTCATCCAATATTTTTGAAATTTTTATCATAGGTCATAATTAGCTCATTGTTGGTCCCATATAAGTTTCAGCTTTCTGCACCCAATTGTTTCTCTTCCATATGCGCACCCACATACATTTATTTACTCCCATATCATCAAAAGCACTTGTCTGAATTTTTATAAAATTTGTATGGTTTGTCGAAAGTAGCCTGCAGATAGCTTCAGATTAATTGCAACCATCTGCACTCCTTAAATTTTGTTATATTGATAATTTAATTCATGTAAAAAATCAAAACCATTCTGACAGATTAAAAAAACGGGGGAAACAATTTATCAAATAAGACAATAATGGCTTGTAAAAACATATAATCAATTAAGAACGTGATTGGATGCGAGGAAGCTATGTGCCACAACAATTGGCAGTCTATTTTTTATCACTTTTCTAGAATAAAGTATATTTGTTATATCATAACAACAAGTGTATGCCATTGTATTTATAATTATTACTGTGCTTGAACTATTTGGTCGCCTGGAACTACCTGGGTTGCTTGAACTACCTGGCATGGAAGGTGAAGCAACTTTTTTTATGAGATTACTACGTGGTGTTAACTTAAGACTAGATAGATTTAGACTGTTTTTCTGTTAAGCTAACTAACTCTTTGGCGAGCTTAGCCTAGGCAAGCTCGCCAAAGAGCCTGTGGTAGGCCTAGGCCTGCCAAAGGGCATACTCCTATGTATGTAATGGATGTTACATGGGTTAGTGTCACTCCATCGACTAAATAAACGTAAATTGGCATACTCAACCAGTTAGTCACCACTTCAAGCAGCTACCCATTTGTATGGAGATGCTAGGTAACACCGAGAAGGAGGGCCAGGTCCACTCATTAAACCCAGATCTATGGTTGCCATTCCAAGTTTTGAACGCTCCTGATGGGGTTTTGACTTTTTTAATAGGAGTCCCTCCTTTAAAGGTATGGTTTAAATTTGGATGCATATCTTAACAGTTTTATTTTGCTCTTAAAAATTATTTCTTTTTTTTTGTTTAGCAAATGACATAAATTTCAATTATTTTCATTGTTCAAATGGTTCTACCGTAGGGTGCCTGGTACTTCTTTAGATTGTTACTCCCCTATGTTGTTTTAGAATATAAATGACTGACTAAATAACCAGTAAGAAAAAGGGATGTTTAGTTCAATGTACTTAGGGATAAAGGAATATCACACTTCTGTTTTTATAAGGGGAGTAACAGTCCAAAGAAGAACATTCCCTACACCTTCTTAAGAGTGTTGCTCCCCTCTGTTATTTTATAAGGGGAGTAACAATCTAAAGAAGTGCCGGGTGTCTTAATAAAGCAATAACAATATTAAACAAAAACAATATTATAATAATGATCAAATTACAATGGTTTATGTCATTAAAATTTTTTTCTCCGTTCTTTATACAAATTAATTTCAATAATTTAAAATATTTCTGGGGCAATTTAAAATATATGTTTGAGATATTGTTATTTTTGAGTATTTTTTTTTACACAAAATACAGTTTTATTAACATTTTTTTTTTTTTTAATATTACATTAATAGTCCAGGAGATAGCGTGCAAAAAAGTGTCTGGCTAACATCAAGCTAGAATTTTGTATACAAGTTAATCTTTTAGTGCCTTTTAAGAATATGTGGTCGGCTAAATTCGTCTGCGGGACATAGCTTGGCAATAGGCGTTTGAAAAAAACAAACCGGTGGAGAGCAGCCATGTCTCACCAATTATGGTGGACAATGTGATTTTCATGATCCTGAGTACAGAGTTAGTTAGTAGACCGAAAATCAAGTTGATGTTATTCAATTTTTAAGTTTTTGGTAGTTTTCATACTACGGAAAGTTAAATTTTAATTTAAATCAAATTATAATTATTATTAACTACGGGAAACAGACAGTGAAAAATACGCTGGAGTGTATTTTTCACTGTCTGTTTCCCGTAGTTAATAATAATTATAATTTGATTTAAGTTGATGTTAGTTTGTCACTTGACAGGTGACCACGTTGAGTTTTAGTAATATTTGAATAACTAACCTATCAAGTGTGAAAATAACATCAACTTGATTTTTGGCCTACTAACTAATTCTGTACTCAGGATCATGAAAATCATACTGTCCACCATAATTGGCAGGACATGGCCGCTCTCCACCATTTTGTTTTTTTTAAATGCCTATTGCCAAGCTATGTCCCGCAGACGATCTTAGCCGATCATATATTCTTAAAAGGCACCAAAACATTTACTTGTACACAAAATTCTAGCTTGATGTTAGTCAGACACTTTTTTGCACGCTATCTCCTGGACTATAAGATTGTCTTAGAGAACAAATCATTTATTTCTTAAAAATAACTTCTTCTTTTAAATATGAACAGAAAATTAGTTTAGAATATTGATGATTACATTTTATCAGTAATTTTATAACAAAAAATAATAAAAAAACAAAAAAACGTTACTTCTTCCCTTCAACCATTATGATGTGATAGCCAAACTTAGTTTTAACTGGTGGATCAGTATAAACAGGATTACCTAGAGTTGATATAGGTAAATCAAATGCAGCTTCTTGAAATGGTCCAACCATCGAACCTCGAGTCATCCAACCCAGGTCACCCTGAAATCAACAAAAAGTCAAAATTGAAATAATTCAAACGATCAATTAATATCATGGTCGAGATTTTATGAGAAGATACCACCGGCACTGTTTTCCTTACCTAGCAACCTTTCTCAATTGTTTGCTTCTACAACGTATGATTTTTACTCATCATTTAGCAGGGTTCACACTGACCTGGAAAGTCAGGGAAAATCAGGGAAAAAATTTGAGGTCAGGGAAAGTCAGGGAAACTTTCTGAAATAACCCTAAAATCAGGGAAAATTACCAAACTTTAGGTAAAATAAGCCAAAAGTCAGGGAAACAAAATTTGTCAATTAAATAAACTATAAACAAACAGGCCCCTCGTTTTTTTGACATTACATTTTTTTCAGATGAATTTGTTTAACTATTTTTTATTACGTGTATATGGTTATTTAACTATGATAATGATATAAGAAACAAAATTCTGAGGAAGAAACAAAGTTTGGTTACACAACTTGCATAATATCTTGTCCTCGGATATTGGCTCCGGTTAATAAGAATTAAATTATTAATTTATAAAATGGTTAGACAATTTAATCAGTTCACCAGGGTGAAACTAACTTTTATTAAAAAAAAAAAAAAAAAATAACGAAGTCTACTTTGTTTAATGAGCTCAAATATAATTAAATTGAATTACATAATTTGATTTATTATATAATATATTATCAAATAAAATGTTTTAACAAGTTTATATTGTTGATTGATTAATCAAATTTGAGTAAATTTGTATAGTACAAAATCAAAAAGTTGGCAATAAAAATCAGTTACTTTATTTCGACTACGTTAGTGGTGGAGATTATTATGACAAGTAAATATACGAGTATATATATATATATATATATATATATATATATATATATATATATATATATATATATATATATATATATATTTTTTTTTTTTTTTTTTTTTTTTTTTTTTTCATCAAAAATATTTTATATTAATGTTGAATGTTAAAAAAATTCTTGGACATATATACATTGTATTTTTAAAGTAAAATAATAATTAAAAGTATTTTGAAGATGAGCAATTAAAAACATACTTTCTTTTACAGTGAAAAAATAGGCTCATGAAAAAAACCAAATTTTTAATTAGAAAAAAACTTCACCAGAAAAAAACGTTTTTTACATCTCTAAGCCCTACTAATCATATTGAGGGGGCCATATTTTGTGATTTTTTTTTTTTTAAATTAAACTATATTAGGTATATTAGTTACTTACTGTTAAATGCTACATTTTAGGTATTTATGAGTGCATTTTATTTAAAGGAAAAAAAATTCTTTTCTTAATATTTTTACTTTAATTAACAAGATTAAGCTGTGGTGACTTTTTAATGTTTATTAAGGTTTTACATTACTTTAAGTGTATAAACAAATGGTGTGAATAAATATTTCCGTTAAATTTACGAGATTGTTATTATTTTCTTTTTTTTTTCATTTGTCAGGGAAAAATGATCAACATAGTCAGGGAAAATCAGGGGATGTCAGGGAAATCAAAATCAAATTTTAAGTGTGAACCCTGTTTAGAAAAGGAAAACAAACTTTGATACTATGTTGCAGCGGTGAATAACTAATTTACAGTCTATAAGATTAGAGTTGGCACAATCGAAGGCGGGAAAATTTTGAGAGGGAAACGATTCTATTGGTCCGCCATATTGAATGCAATTTTAGAAAAAAAAATTCCCTACTCTACCCCTGTTCCACAAAAAAAAATAACATGGCAACACTGATTTTTCCCTTTTTATAACCCCAAAACTACCTCCACGTTTGTTGTTTCCCGCCTTTGATTGTGCCAACTCTAATCTTATAGACTGTAGAATCTGAAGATGGCTATTAAATAGCCGTAGCTGGTTATTTGTTATTACAAATTCTTAGTGTGAAGATCTAGTTTTATTTCCTTTTCAAAATTACTAACAACCTTTTCCTTACTATTTGGTGTGTTTAGAATGACGATGGCATGTGCAACTTGTAAATAAAATGTAAAAATTCACGGACATATTAGTTAACAAGAAAGAAGGTTTTACTCGTGACGCCACCATTATGAAATATGAAAAAAAAACCTTTGCTTTTAATCAATAGAGGTCCTTAAGCTACGAGTTGAAATGCATAAGAGAATAGATCAGTGTAGGAGTTGAGCCAGAGATTTTAATCCAACTTTTTTCCCTTTAGTATTCTCAGGTAATTAAATCTAGAAATTTAAACTTACCCCTTGTCTAGCTTTATCTTCACTATATTGGGCAGCAACTTCATTGAATTTCATTCCACCTTTAATTTTTTCAAGAGCTTCCAAAACTTTAGATTGCTTCTCACAGAGTATATGTCTAACCTGGAAATAAAAAAAAAAATAGATATTTTTATTGACTAAGTAGATATATTCCACTAGACTTAACCTTTTTGCAGATTGTTTAATTCATCTTTGCTTACAGAAAACATTACAAACATGGCTGATAAATGGTGATACCTGTATTATTGCTATCCCAAACCATTCAGCATTGACTTTCTACTTTCTAGGAACTCAGGTTTGATTATTCTTAGTTCAAGTTGACAGTTTGTAAAACACGTTATGTTGGCATTAGTTCTCCCTATATTTCCATAGTAACACCTACTAGCAGACGTCTTATAATTACCTTTAGTATCCTAGTTTCTGTCGATTAACTTTGTGATTCTGTAGAAACAAATGCATCCCCATGTCAACTACTGTTAGTCATAAATACTTCCAGAAGAAGCAAGAGCTAAAACACCTAATCGCTGAAAGTAATCTCTCTAATTTTTGAATCAGCTAACATGTTTGCATGAATAAGTTTGCATTTAGATAGTGCAATAGTCCTACGCCTAGTAGCCATAAAAAAAATATAAATAGCGATCAATAAACAATCTAAGAAGAGACCTTTAATAAAAAAAACTGGTTATACTAAATGCGTTCAACATTCCAGTCTTGGATGTGTTTTAAGATCCTCCAAAATTCGGTTTTGATTTCTTTCTTTTGAAAATTCAAAATTTTATTTTATTGCCTTCAATTATAGGGTTTTCACGTTTCACAATGTTTCCAGTTGCCTATCTACCACAAACAGCAAAGTCCGACTATACAGTCTTCTATTTTAACTTTTGATCCTTCCATCTGCTGTTATAAAGTCTTAACCGATTGGATTTTCACTGTTCAATCGGCTTTAAAATTACCTGACAATATAGTCCTCTTTTAAAACTAATTTTAATTCTTCCATCTGATTTTATTTTAATTCACCCATAGGGTTTTCACCGTTCACTAGGTTTTTAAGTTACATATTCCCTATGTGAATAGCTAGGTATGACTCTTTAAACTGTCAATATGGCAATGTAAAATTAGCACATTTTTACAAAGAATTCATCTTACCCACCAAAAGAAAAAAAACAACCAGAAACATTATCTTTGGAGATGAATTTATAATTAAGATAATTTAAAATAAATTCTCATTGGTTAGTTGGTTATTGAAAGTTATATGTTTACCTCGATTAAGAGAAAATGCAAGGGTGAAATTGAGATATTACCTTTACCTTGCTAATATACATTAAATTTTAGTCAAAGGGACTCAATCCTCTAGCAATAGACAAACTGAGAAAAGCAAAGAGGATAAGTGCAAGTCTTACAATTCATTATGATAAAGAAACATTACATATATGAATAATTGAATTCCGTCCAAAAAAATAAATAAATGAAATTAACGATAACATAACCAGTTAAAGGTTTTTTTCTACAATTTGTATCATCTCAATTTGATAAATGAATTATTTATTATATTTTTTATGAAGGCACATAGAATTTAAAGCGTAATCAAATTTAAATAATATAAAAATTACTTTAACAGCAGTTCCTCCTTTCTTTTCTTTAGGGCCGGCTTCTTCTTTACCTTTACTGTCTTTTCCCTTAGCACCACCACCTCCTCCTTTTTTGGGAGGCATATTGGTTTTAAATTAAATTATTAAAGAGAATTATTTCGTAAATTAACGATAAGTACATTAAATGAAGTATAGTTTATATTAACATTAACACACACACACAGTAGTTTCATGTGAACAAGGTTATAAACAATCAAGTAGGTAGGTTTCACGTTTAACTCCAGTTTTGCCAAACAAAACAAAAAAAACTATACATAGATCTCTCAGAATCAGGACGTGTAATGTAATACTCCTCGGAATTTCAACAATTCCAAAATAAGTTAAAATCAATCTTACATTAGCATATATACTTTCAGACATTTAGCATACAACGAGTATGGTTAAAGCTGAGAAATCTTTTGTACTTCAGAGTATTATAGTATTTAGTATTATCTTTCAAGGATTAATATTGTAGCTAATACTGTAAAATGGTCGTTGGTCGTGGATGTTGGTAAGCTCTCCCTTAATTTTAAGTAATAAATAGCAATATAAATTCCCCTAACTTTCTTAAACCTACCCTAGTGTCACAATAATAATAATTAGGTATATTTTTTTCAGTTCAATAATTTCTTGGATTTGAAAAAAAAAAAAAACTATGTATTTGAATATAGTTTTTACATACGTACATGACACAAAAAAACATGCATAAAATTTTACTTACAAAATAACGTTTATTACAAATTTTCTTTTCGGGTTTTATCTTGTTTCTAATTTAAAAAATTTAAATTCTTATTTACAAATTATAATACATAATTATAAGACTGTTGGGATTGACTTTTTTTTTATTTGTGGTGGTTTTATCGGTGTGGGGACGTTTGGGGTTGGCAAAAAGGATCCAAATGTGGTCTGTTTTCTAGGCTAGGCCTCCCTGCCCTCTTACTACTACTACTACTACTTCTATTAACCTCTCTACTAGTCATAATTTGGAAGTGTTACCACAAAATCTCGCATTCAAAACAACCAAATATTTACTAAATAGACAATAGACTACATTTTAGTATTTATTTAAGCAAAATCCTCAAGTCTGCATTAATAAAAATAAAATTAATTTTTGATTTCGCCTCTGTGTATGATTTTTTCTGAACATATATGCCAAATTGATTATTATTGACCTTTTTCGCTGCATATATTTTAGTTAAATAAAGTAAATTACTTATGCTGAATCGATTTATTTTCTCAAAGGTCATTTGTTATTGATAATAATTAATCATTTGTTTTAATAAGAGAAAATAATAATAATTGTCTTTAGATATTATAACTCAAAATGGGGTAAAAGGTCTAAAAGCTATACTTGAACCAGGATCAGTTAACGTAATAGGAGTCTTCTATTTGAGCAATGCGATATCTTGTTAGGGTTTCATTGATAATCTATGATCTATGACAGATCATCCTCAAAACCCTTATGACAAGGGTAATGTGTCTGTCCGTCCGTCGTACTTTTTTTTATACCGTGCATTATACTAAATGCGTACAAATAGATCTACTCTATATAGATTTTGTCCTGACTGAAATTCTATACCCTAAAACTAAAGGCGGAGAAAAAATGGACTTGGCATTTTATCCCTCAACTAAAGCATACATCCCATCACTTGCCGAAATAAATAAACATCGATCCCATCACTAGCAATATTCATACCTTTTAGAATCAAGTCGAACAAAGATATATATATATATATATATATATATATATATATATATATACACACACACATTTTACTACATACACATAATATATATTTGTTACAAGAGAAGCTACTTAAATCAACGTCTAGCCCAAATCCCAGCAACTCAAAAAAAAATTTAGGGAAACCATGCCTTATTAGGAGCTAAGTACGCAATAAGAAAGGATTATTTTTTTCGTAAATTCGACCTTTAAGAGTAGAAAAAGGGGAGATGAAAAGAAGACGCTCTTTTGCTCGGAAGATGGAATTTGTGCAAAAGCTTCTCTTTAGGTTGTAAGCTTACACTAGAAAGCCACAATAAATGTTTTTACCACAGGAATTTTTTTTTAAGGTGTATTATAATTAAATCTTTGTAACAACTTTCTCACTTGAGAAACACGTGTTTTCATTTAGCATTATATATATATATATATATATATATATATATATATATATATATATATATATATATATATATATATATATATATATATATATATATATTCAGATAATATTTTGTATAGTTTTATTGTAATCTTACAGAAAATTGTTACTTACATTTAAAAAAAAAATTTTAAACCAATTTTAATCAAATATGAACAACCACTTGACCAATCAATAAAGAAACACGGATCTGTGTCTCTCGAAATATAAATTTACAAATCAAAAGTACTGGTATAAGGCCCTATTTTTTTATTTTATACTATTAGGATGCCCTTGTATCGATATAGGAGATATTCCATATTCCATGTAAAAAGCTATTGTTAAATGTTAAAAAAAAGTAATAATATTATTCGTTAATAACTAACGACAAGAAAGTTAAAATTATTAAGAAAATTAAAATTATTCCCTTCAATGAATATTTGCTGTAAATAATCGTTTACAGAACAAAATTTAATGCTATTTAAAATTATACGTCAACTTACCAATTAAATAAATAATTCATTATGTTTTTTTTGGACCATGTTACCTGTTTAAAAAGAGTACTGCTTGCTTTAATATCTCCATGTCAGTAAGTCAATTCGGATTTTATGTGTTATATAGATAACTCTTCAAATATTCTTCTATATTCTATAATATACATGTATCATCATAATGTACTCACACATTCAAAACTTTCAAAAATAATTGAAAAAATGTAATTTTATTAAATTCTTAAGAAAATGATTCTTTATAAAACATTTTCTAAAATTCCTCACAAAATACTCCCTCTTACTCGTCACCTAATTTAGGGCAAATTTTAAAATGATTACACTTTCCATTAGACTTCTATTATTGTCAGTGTAACTGTTTCAATAAATGCCTGATCTAACCTTCACCGCTTTTTCTCCCCTTAGAAGTCATATTTCGAAAAATCCCTTCTTAACTGGTGTTTATGACCTAGGAAGAAGCTTTTCTAAAAATTTTAACTTTCTAGGATTAGGGTTGGTGGGATAGATAAAATTATTAAAAAGCTTTTCTTATTGAATGCGTTTAAAACTAAGGTCTTCCTTGCATAAAATGTTCTTATTTTAGGATCATCGATTTAGACTGGACAAGGTTACTTTCTTTTTTACACTCCCCCCCCCCCCTATTTCTCCCTCTAAGGTTTCGAATTACGATTAATCCCTACTTAAAGGGTACTTACATTCTAAGGAGAAGGGGTTCCATTTTCCATGGATTTCAACTTCAACTTCCTATTGCTAAAGAGTTAAAGTTAGACTTGATTACTCTCTTTTCCACCTCCTTCCCTCAATTTCAATCGTTTAAGGGTTGAATTATTTTTGGTCCGTTGAAGCAAAAAGCATTTACAATTTTAAAGCTTTGATTATTAATTTTTCAATTTTCAAATAAAAAACATCGGTCCGAGACAACTCAGACAAACTTTTTCATATAAGACCTTATAATTACTTACCCCAGTGTTTTCCATTTATTAGTTTTCGTATTTACATTTAAATATTATTGAACATTTCATCAAAATTTATCATAAAAATAACTTCTCCTCGGCGGGGAATCGAACCCGGGCTCTCTCTGTCCGCGTTTCAAGCTATTTTCTCAGGAACTAGATTTTTCCCGGGAAAACGGCTTATGTCGTTGGATTCGTATTCAAATGGACTACATTTTAGAATTTTTTAATCAAAATCAAATAATTTTTTTCATGTTTTTTCAGAGTTTTTGGGGGGTAGCGCCCCCAAATTTTGAGCTAAAATTCATTTCTCGATTTCGCCTCGGGGTATGATTTTTCTGAACATGTGTGCCAAATTTCTTCAAAATCGGCCCAGTAGTTTAGGCTCCAGGCGTCTCACAGACGACAGACGACAGACAGACGTTTTTTTAAGAACCACTTTTTTGGACTCAGGGGACCTCAAAACGTATAAATCCATCGAAAAACGTATAAAAATCGAATTTTCGTGCCATCACAATACTTTCTCTTTATATGAGAAAGTAAAAACATTATTTCACTCTGGTGGTTCATTGTCCCTTTAAATAAATAACCGATGTATTCCGGATTGAATTTTGAAGGTAATAATTTTTTTTAACTTAATGCTAGTCAGTCTAATTAGGTTTTATTAGATATGTTAAGACCAGTGGAATATCTAACTTTATTTTATTAAAACATTTAATTAAAATCATAATGTATATAGTAGACATAGAATCATAAACTATTTTGCCCCGTACACTTCTAGCCAATTTTTAGGGTTTCGAGGTCATCCTAGAAACCCTTATTCTTTTGGTAGTACGTTTGTACGTTTAAGACCAATGAAGAAAAGCGTTCTTGTCCTGTCCTTGTTGCGGACAAGGTGCTTTCCATGAGCCTGAGACCTGAAGCCTAAGCATAAAAATAAAAAATAAAAAAATACAGAAAATTAATTTTGGCTAGGCGCACACTGGGGGCAAAACAGTCTGCAGACTGTTTTGTCCCCAGTGTGCGCCTAGCCTTAATGTAATTTTGTCACTTGGTATGCAAAATTTCTCCAAATCAAAGCGGCGGACACGAGTCATGACATTTTCTCTAGGGACAATTAGTTTTCTAATCTTTTATAAAAACGAATCACATCTAAAATTTGCTTGATCAAAATAGTTAGCCAAAAACAGAGTTATATTTTATTAGTTTAATTGAGGGTATACAATATGTTCTATGGAGAAGCGAGTCCGAGGATTCCACTTCAACTTCTTATCTCTGCAGTTTAGGTTAGTCTAGATTCTAGATTACCAACTTCTCCGCCCGTTTCCCTCTATTTCACCCCCTTAAGAGTTTTCATTCTTAGTGAGAGCTTTAAGCTTTTGATTATTATTTTACTTATTAGTTCATGGTTTAGAGCTGATAAGTAAAACAAAGTAGGTACATATGTATAAATTATGTTATAGTTATAGTTATAATTATAATATATATATTTAATACAATTTTTAGAAATATGTTTTGTATATTTATAAAAATTTGACTTTATTACCCTCTTTATCCCCCACCCCATTTATATCCCCCTCATCTCCACTTTGGGTGCTTGCACCCTAAGAAGAAGGCATTTAAAAAAATATACATATATATATGTATATACATCTCGTATAGGATTACATTTATTTACTAGCGTAGGGATCGAATTTCGTAAAACCACAGTGGTTGCTTACATCCTTTAAAGAAGCCATAGTAAAATTTTTAACTTCCTAGACTTTTTTGGATCACTACACAAATTGTTTATATATATATATATATATATATATATATATATATATATATATATATATATATATATATATATATATATATATATATATATATATATATATTTGTGTTTATGTAATTATACACCATACCGTTACCGTTAACCGTACAATGATATATACTACGTTTCCATGATGTTTAAATACAGATTGAATACGGGTAGAATATAGTTTTTGGATCCTAAGTGTCCATGGAAACCTAGATTCAAAACGGATTAAGTACGATCCCGATCCCGATACAATCCACTAAATTCTGGGATCGTATCTGGATCTTAGTTGCATGGAAACACTTAACTCGATCCTGACATGCGCAGAGCGGTGTTGTGAGCGAACCTAGCGTATTTTTGTAGAAACTGTAGTCAAATCTGTCAAAATACGTAATAAAAAGCATGGTTATAAAAGGTGAAGGTTACAAAACTATTTATAACCTTTAACAAAAGTAACCAAGAAAAAGTTTGTTTTTTTATTTCATATTGAATACGGATTCACTATTACTTATGGAAACACCTAACTTGTTAAATCCCAAATTTGGATTCAATCCGTATTTAAACATCATGGAAACGTAGTAATAGTATAAGTCTAAGGTCTAAGCATAAATTAAGACACAAGAAGTGAGCAGATCTGGCGTGGCTCAATCATACAAGTAATTTTAATTTTTTTATTGTGACAACTATGTAATAAAATCGTGTGTCGTGTGGCGTATCAATATCTATCTTAGCACCAAACTGTCGCCCCCCAGTGGGAAAGTTAAAAAGGAAATAAATTTATATAATTTTTTTCTTGAATACAAAATAAACAATTTTTCGAATGCTATATGATACGTGCAATTGTTAATTATTGTTGAATTAATTCCGATAAGGTTAAAGAATGATAGGGTTAGGGCTTGGCTGGGTCGACATATAGGTCGGTTAGGGTTAGCGAGGTGTTATACTAGGGCCGCACGTTGGCCGCGTGACCCCTGGCGAAGGGTTAGTGAAAGTACTTAGGGAGGGGGCAGCGAGCGCTGCGGTACCTGGCGGAGGCCTGGAGAAACATTCAGTTGGAAGCCGGCATCGCTTGAATTCACCGGGTAGCTACAGTCGAGTGATGGGAACATGGCCGTGGGCAATGTTATGTGTCGTTCTAGAGTGATAGTGTTCGATCACTTCAGGCTGTTTACATTCCCCACTTACAGTCACATCCTTAGAAACAATGAGGTATGTTTAATTCTCTTATCATTTCTCCCTTTTCATTTATTCTTAAGTCTAAAACAATGCACTGAATAACACGTTGTTTACATCTTCTAAATCTTAAACCATTGTTGTTGTTTATCATCCTACAGTTTGTAGACATTTTAGCTGTTAGATGCCTTGTTAATACTCTCTAATTATAAATATCATACTTAAATATTATAAATATATAATTCTTTATCATTCACTTTTAACCGTGAGAATTTCAAATTAGCTCGTTACCTTATGTTTACAAGTGTATTTAAGCCTTCTATATATGATAAGAATACGTTGAAACGTTGACCTAACTATTAGCTTTATAAATGTAAGGATGTAGGTCTTGATAAATAGTAAAATAATTGTATCAAATCGATGTTAATAACTCGTATTGTGGGAATGTTTTTGTTCTTGTTATCAAGGAGGTTACACTGCAGGTTATCCTCGCCGCGCCTTTCCCCTTGCACCAAGTAATTCATATCTCAACAATTGATAGTCTTTTTTAAACTAATTTTAAATAACCGTCGATTAAATTTGAAAATGTATACTTATATTTAAGAAGGAATAGAATAGTTATTGATCGATTGTTTTTGTTTTATAAGAGAATCATGTCTGTGGTCTTATTGATGCAGATGTTTACTCACTCTCCCCTTATCGATTTAACTACCTCGGTTCAACCGTTAGATTTACTCTGATTTTATTGTTAGTTCTATCCTGTCGTCAAAGGTTTAATATGCCACAATATAATAAACACGTATGAATTTGAACCAACCGATCGCTAACTGTTCAATGTAGAATGTAGGTATACAAATGTGTAATGTATACATTTTTTTTTGATATTGTACGATCTTGTTCAAATTTGGCCGACAATTTGGTACCTTTTATATTTTAATATTTATAATATTGATTAATTTTAATAGCTTTTATATCTATAACCTTATCACGGTTAAGATAGCATTGTGCCTTATACATAATCTATTTTCATCTCCCATATATTTTCAAGGATTCCCAAATATCTTAGTTTAATCTCAGTAAACTTTAATATATCATTATTTTATTTCAGGAAAATGTACTTGATTGATGAATATTTACAGAATTGCTTCAATGACCCTCTATTATTAATAATAAAATAATATTCTATGCTCTCTAACCCCTTTATATCTTGCACTTAATTTGTGATTCATCTTATATCTTAAAACCATATTACACATTACATTTTACTATACTTCATAGTTATTGTTTAAAAAAACAATTATCATAATTATTTTTTTATTTTATATTGTCAAGTTATAAATTATTGAATAATCTTTCTAGAAAGGAAACTAAGGAATTTTAATTTAAAATTAATTTTTATTTTTGTTTTTAATTAATTTTTTTTTAATGAGATGTTATAATTTAATCTTGGCTATTATTTGGTTTTCCCTTAATATCTTGTTTTTGAATATTGAATATCTTTATTATTATTGCAATATAATCCTTCACAGATCCTCTTTAAATCTAGAAAAGTATGCCTGGTTCTTTATAATGAATATCTAATCATTAGATAAACATACATATATATATATATATATATATATATATATATATATATATATATATATATATATATATATATATATATATATATATATATATGTATATATATATATATATATATATATATATATATATATATATATATATATATATATATATATTTATTTATTTATTTATTTATGTATGTATGTTTATCTAATGATTAGGTATTCATTATAAAGAACCAGGCATACTTTTCGAGTCGAATAAAGTATTATTAAGTTTTATTATATTCTTCAATAAGCTTAAAAAAATAATTAATATTAGTAAAGTATAGTATATTCTATCCACATAGCTTCATTCCAAAATTTAAATTAGATATTTCTTTTTGTGGATTTTGTCTTTCCGTCTACATATTATAAAAATTGTAATGCATTTATAAAATGCTTTGATTTCAACGATAAAAATATAATTTCCATTTATATGCTTTAGAAATACATTTTTCTCTTGTTACAACATTTTTCCCCCCTCTTATCTTTTATTATTTTGTCGTTACAATTTAAAATTTAGCTTTTTAAATTATATTATTAGAGAAAGACAAGAAAATCTACTGAATTATGTTGGAATCTCGTGGCTTACATGCTTGACCTATATTCGCTTCTAAGTGACCTATATTTGTTTCCTTCCTTTCTCCCAAGTATAAAGTACAAAATAAATGAGGTTTAAATATTTAAAATATTATATAATGTTATTTGTGAACTTATAATAGCACAAATTTAATGACCGCTCGATAAGAACAAAACTTTTTTTTTAATCGATATAATTAAATTTAATTTTATTGATTAAAAGAAGTTAAAAAAACTGTTGATTTATTTTCAATTTTTTTTTTCTCCAGTAGTCGATAACGTTATCGATGTATGAATTAGTTAATTCTGACAGTATACAGACTACTATTACTTTTTTCTCCCTGTATTGATAAGAAGCGACTCAACGTTATCAAAAATCCTGTTCTTTCTTGTAGACACGTTCTTATCTCTAATTAACGTTGTACTAAGAGAACATTAATACTTGTAATTTATGTACTATGTATTTGCAGATGCTACGTTTAATAATACTTGATTTATTTTTTAACTTCATGTTAAGGGTTTTAATTTATGTTAATAACTTAGTATTGTTCAAAATGGACATCCTTATATCACTGGAGTAAATAAGTTATTAACTTCCTTAATAAAATTGAACTATCTGCCTAACTTGAAGGTTCGCCCAGTGCGGATCTAGGCTTTCCGTAAAATGACTTAAATGGTTAGATTATTATTTAGATGGTTAGATTAAAATGCTATACTTAAATGGTTAGATTATTATTTAGATGGTTAGATTAAAATGCTATACTTAAATGGTTAGATTATTATTTAGATGGTTAGATTAAAATGCTATACTTAAATGGTTAGATCAATTTTAGATTTTTGTCAATCAACAGTCAGAACCGGGTTTTTTTTTTTTTTTTAGCGCAGAAAAACATTGACTACATATTAATTTTAATCCAACGTTATCGCAAAGCTGTGTGCCACACAACAAAGTTTTGTTGATATTGATATTGTCGGACGTCGGATTTTCAAAGGATTACGAAGGAACACAGAGGCAGAAAGACCAAACTGCATTTTTTTTTCTTTTATCTGTAGAAAGCTTGAGCTGTTACTTCTTTTAATTTTTGAAAAATTAACAGTAATTAATGTCCGTCCTATGCATTACTGGGGTTATCTGTGGACTACTTTTTACCAACCATCCAAATTTCATAATAATCAGATCAGTATCTTTGAAGATATATAGGTGTAAATAAATGTATGTTTGTGCTCATGTGGAAAAGAAACAAATGTGCGCAGAAGGTTGAAACTTATTCGGGACCAACAATGGGTTAATTATAACCTACGGAAAACGGCTTGTATACAATGGGCTAATTATGACCATCCAAATTTCATTAATATCAGCCGAGTAGTTTTTAAGATATGTCGGTTGCAAAATTTAACACTAAATTGTTCTGAATGCAAACATCCCTTATAGTAGATATCTCTAATAATAACTTAATTTGCTTTTCCTAATATTTCTGCCTGCAGATATTTTAATTAATATAATTGTATTGATCAATATTTCTAACACTTCTGATTCAAATTGTTGAAACTATTTGCCACTTTATCTGGTACTATTTAAAGGCATTGATTACAGATACATGCACACAAATATTCCACCTAATCTACATATTGCCGAATTGTATATGAAACCTAACATCTCTAATTTAAATATCTTAATAATTACTTATCTACAACCTTGATCTTAACCTTTCAAATATTGTCTGTTTTAAAAATCTACCTGATACCATCTACAAATATTAATTGCAGATATTTGATATTTAAATATATTAAAATATTTACTCATAATTTGCCCAATGTATAATCATTGTACGTAATCTAGCATCACTAATTCAAATTACATAGTCTGTCCTGGTATACTTTACCTAGTTCAATTTACAGGTATTAATTATTGCGAATACCTTTAAGGTAGTTATCCTAACATCATAAAAAAACAAGCATTTCTAATTAAAAATTCAAAGTTTGGTTCTGATAATAATCAAACAAATACGACTAATTCTATTAATGTATTATTCCACCCAATATCACGTAGTTTAATTCTAATAATCTACCTTATATTATTTGTGCAGTTATTACCTAATTGCAGCTATTATCATAACTAATATTACGATATTGTATTATTGAGAATACTATCAATTATTTAAGTTAAACTCTGTCTTGTTTCGGCTAACTTTTTAACTATTAAGTAAGCTAGGTAGCCTATTATTACTATACTTAGCCTTAACTATCATTTACTAACCCAATTTCTCTACTAAGCCATCCTCACAGAAAAAATAAACTGTAATTAGTGGTGTTTTTAGAATGATAATTCTATGTTTTCAATATTAGTGAAGTGTTTTCGTGCTTTAACCTGACAAATGATGGTTCATTTTAGTTCTTCACATTTTACTTGAGTTTTGATACTTCGGCACGTATGCGTCTTTCTCAGATGTGGTTAAATTGTTAGAACCTATATTTATACATGCGCCCCTTCTTTTCTTTCGTTTTATTCCTGCAGTTGTGTCTAACCTCCTCGAAGATAAAAGAAGGCGTATACCTTTGAATATTATTATTCTTGTGTATTATTCATAGCTTAAGGGTGAAGAAAAATGAGCCTTGTCATAATAATAAAAAAAAACGAAGGAATAAGTGTGGCGTGTTAAGTTTTGTATATTCTTAGCCCCGTCTACTTTCTCGTACATATGACGTAAAAGCCAAGAGCTATGGAAATACTTAATCATAATTTTAATACCTTATTCCTTTGCCTTTTATTATTATCAGGGCCATACTATTTACATAATATCTCTCTTATACTATACTTATTGCATATGTTACTCTCAATGTAAAACTTTGTCTTTGAAATTTTACGAAGAGAATATATAGGAAAGGTTGTACATTTTTAAATAATTTGATGCGTCTCTTAAATATAATAAAGCTACTGTATCACCTGGTTAATAAATTTATTTTATTTAAAATGGTACACTGATTTAAGACATTACAGATCGTTAGTAAGTAGGGTACAGTGTGATTTATCTCGCGTTCTTTTTTGTTGATTATTATAATCAGCAAGTCTACCAGTTCCTCCTCTGAAGAAGGCAAGCAGCAGCAAAAAGAAAATGGGTGCATGAAATAAATAAAAAAGGAGAAGTAGTTCGGTGAGTTTCACCGTCTGTGCCGCGAATTAAGTTCATTTGAAGATCGGTTATTCTGATATTTCCGAATGTCTCAAACATACAAAAAAAAGTTATGGTTCCGATAAAAAAAATCGGTCCGAGACAACTCAGACAAACTTTCTCATATACGAGTTCATAATTATTTAGCCCAGTGTTTTCCATTTATTAGATTTCATATGTAAATTTAATTATTATTGAGCATTTCATTAAAATTTATCATAAAAATAACTTCTCCCGGGCGGGGAATCGAACCCGGGCTCTCTCGGTCCGCGTTTTAAGCTTTTTTCTCAGGAACTAGATTTTTCCCGGGAAAACGTATTTAAATGGTCTATATTTTAGAATTTTTTATTCAAAATCGTCGGAACCGTTTTCGAGAAATATTTTTTTTTCACGTTTTTCAGAGTTTTTGGGGGGTAGCGCCCCTAAATTTGGAGCTAAAATTCATTCCTCGATTTCGCCTCGGGGTATGATTTTTGTGAACATATATGCAAAATTTCTTCAAAATCGGCCCAGTAGTTTAGGCTCCAGGCGTCTGCACAAACGACAGACGACAGACAGACAGACATTTTTTAAAAATCACTTTTTTGGACTCAGAGGATCTCAAAACGTTTAAATCCATCAAAATCTCATAATCGAATTTTCGCGCCATCACAATACTTTCTCTTTATATGAGAAAGTAAAAATAAAAATAAAAAAATCATAGGATCATCTGCGGGTCAGTCCATTATACACCAATTCTGAGCACAATCGGTTCGTTAGACCTTGATAAATTGATGTTTGACGGAATTTTTTTTTGCGCATGCGCAGTGGCTACGGCTGATCCGATCATGACGAAATTCATTTGCCAATATTATACGTTCGATGCTCCAATTTGAGCGAAATCGGATCATTATGTCGCTGATTTAGTGGGGACAAAATGTCCACCTTCCAAAAGTGAACACAATGCTTCCGCTTCCTTAGTAGACTTGGAAGCAAAAGTAAACAATACCAGCACTTGAAAAATGTTTAGATGTTTATAAATTAATCAATTAAATGAGATATCTACTACAGGAATTAGAAGTAAATACGATACGAAATTTGTGTTCAATTTATCGAATATATTTTAATTTAGCTATCATTAACAATGTTTTAGGATTAACATTTGATAATTTTAAAATTTAATTATACTTACTTTTTAAATGATTGAATGTTAATCCTAATATTGATTATCATATTATTATTATTATTGTTTTAATTTTAGAATAAAGATTACTGGCGATGAACCTACAAAGGGTTAGGTCATTTCGTTTATGACGAAATAGTGTAATTGGTGTTTACCTTACAAGCCATCTAATTACTCATATTAAATACTCGTATAATGTAAAAATAGTGTGGTGTCGCGGGACACCCGGTAGGAACGAAGTTCCTTACATTTTTCATTAAATATAAATTATAAAATCACACTGCTAAGTACGTATATATTGCTAATTACTTATACATGGCGGAGTTAGAAAAGAGACGAAATTAAAAGTAACGAACTGTTTGTACCTTGCAGAGTTAAGGCAAATTAAAAGAAAACATTATTTGTATCATTAAAGCAAGCGTCTTACTATAAATATATATTGAATATAAGAAAAAAGTTGATCATGATGAGTTTATAGTGAAAGAGTATGTTTGTTAAAGGAGTTTGGATTGAAATAGGACTGTTTTCTACCTACCCGGCCAATTTATTTAAAATATTATAAAATATATCTCTTCCCTACTCTACAGCTTCTGCTTGTATCAGGGTGAAATTTTACATGATTATATTTTATTTATTTACAAAACAAAGTGACATTTTTGACATATATAACAAAAATAATCAAAACAAGTCAAGTAACAGGCTTCCTTAATAACACTTTTTCCCGTCTTTTGAAGCTTACGTTTACGCGAGCGTTGCGCGTGAACGCTTGGGCGGTTAACGTTTTCTGACGAACTAAGCCTGGGCATTGGTAAAATGAACAAGTGTACCAAATTTCATCTAACTCGGTGATCTTTTACTCAAGTTATCGTCATCTGTAGATTTCGTGACGGATTTTGCGTGACGGTGATTTTGGTCGTTTTTTTCGGATTCACTCCCGGGCTCCAGAACATGCCATAAGGAACTTCGTTCCAAAACTTAAATACGCACACCGACTCAAGATTAATAACAACTGATCAGTACATTTACCAGTCCTCTTGTTTCCAGTGCGCCGTGACCTCTGTGGAAAAGTACAAATGCAAATCTGTCCTCTGCGGACAGGTGCGCATTCTGTTTGACTAGGTTAATACAATATTACAGACCACTGAGTCCGCTTTCAGTATCTACTGTAGCGAAATTATCAGTCTGGGCTCGATTCCTCTTCTTATTTTAATTTCCCCCTCTCTTTCCACTTTGAAGATTGAATCTTAGAAGTCATGTGTTAAATAAAAGTGAAAATTCACCATTTTATCATTGTATTTAAGTTGATTAAAACTAAATGAATATTTGTTGTACTTGATTATTTACTATTTATTATATAATTTTAGAACATTTTCTTTTTGTTGTGTTGGTAGTGCCGTATTCGTGAAAACGATTGACTTAATTTTCGCTAGTTTTAGTTCCGCGGCCATATTTGTTTTTTATTACGTGTCTTTTATACATTTCCGTCGAATCTTTGGCCGAACTTTGTTCTTTTATTCGAGTTATCTTCTCTTCTTAGTTATAAATTTAATGTTATTTAGTTTAATACTGACGAAAATATCTTTTTAAGAATATAAAGAATATAAAAGTATGAAGAATGCAGGACAGATGAAAAACGTAGCTGAGTTGAGGTATATAATTAATAATTAGATTCTTTCTATTATTTTTGTTTAACAGAACGGGCATTTTATTTTATTGCTCATAAGAAGGTAATATTTATGTTTGAGTAGTTGGGTTAGAAGCCTAAGTTAAAAATCTAAGGTACATTTTCGTAGAATTAGGGGATTCTAAGTAAAAGGGTTGTTTGTTTTTATTTTTAATGTTGGTGAGAATTATCTTTAGACATTGTAACCTTCCTGCAACCTCCCCACTCCTTAATCTTCCTTCTCCTATACTTCCGGTTTTATTCTTCTTTTCTTTTTTGGTTTAAATTTTCTGAGAACATTTTAATAATAAATCGCATATACTTACTTTCCGTAGCTATCATGTAGTTAGTGACAATATTCAAATATTGTTTTTGAGGGTTAAGCCGTATTTAAATATTATGCAGTGTGCTTAGGAAAATAATTTACTATCCTAATACATACCCCTATCAAAAGTGATTTAATATTATGTTATGTCGTGTTCGAACCCTTGATTCTTTTAAGTTCCGATCAACATCTGTGTGAAACATGTCTCACTAATCTGGGATTCCAACTCACCAGATATGTCGGTGATTAATGACCTTGGTTTCAAGCGAGTTGCCGAGTACGTTAACCACTCGGCTACACCGGTCCCCCAAATTGTTGTGAATGTCATTTTTAAAACAAGAATTCTATTGTGTTACTAATTTCTATACGTTTACATAACTTGAGTGGGAGAATAATTATTGATGGGTGAGGGGCTTTCACTTTTATGTTAATATCTAGGTTATATATCGTCTGCTTGAAGGTATAAGTCACTAAGAACCCTTCAAAAATAAGGTAGTAGCCTTCGGATGTTTATTTGCTCAATTCAGTAGCTAGATATACGCAGAACGCAGAAAATATTAAAAACAACTTGCTACACGTATAACAATTACCTTAGAATAATACTATATATAGAAGGAGGATCACTGATAACATTGAAGCCAACTTTGGTTGTGTCCCTTAATCCGCGTTCTAAAAATTCATTTTTGTAATTTGTGACGTCATAACTCTACAATTATTTGCCTTCGGTTTTTTAATTTAATTTTTTATTAAATTATAATTATTGATAGTCAGTTTAGTTTATTGTAATATTTTTTTTGTGTTTTATCTTATTTTAGCTTGAAATATCCTAAAAATAATTTTTATTATATCATACTGGGCGAGTTGTAAAAAATGACGTCAGAGTGAAACGTAAACAATAACCAATGGCAGGGTTTTTCTTCTTGATGTTTGTGAGCGTGCTTTGAATAGTAACTAAAGCATGGCCAACCTTCTCCTGATTAAATGAAAAAAATGAGTGTTGTTATGTTGGCAGCCTGGTCTTAAGGACGCAACCTCTCGGCAAAAGTTGGCTTCAGTCTCTTATCAGTAATTGCTTAGGATTCCGATTCTATGCTCCTTCTATATATAGTATTATTCTAAGAAAATTACACACAATTATAAAAACAAACTGTCAGACACCCACATGTATTTGGTTTTAAATTACTTCTTGTGATCAATACAGAACAATGTCACAAGTAGAAAACATGGTCCAAACTGCAAAAAAAAAGTGAATCCGGAAATGTCCATCAAAAATAGAATCTCTTACTATGAATTCTCAAAGAAAATAGATACTTTTTTCAAAACAGAATGAACCTTTCTTAGGTAATTAAATGAGAAATTTAAAAACAAATGTTTTCTGAACGCTTTTTGAGTTTTTGAAGTTAAATTTTGTATTTCTATATATATGAACAAGTTTTGTCTGGATATGTCTGGCCGATTTATTTATTTTACCTCTGTTTGGTTGACGAATCAGGCCCAGCCCTGACAAACGTTCCACGCCGTACAATTGCCACAGACGAGAGGATCCACGTGTTGTTCTACACATAATTCTGGATCATTTTACACATCCTAATTCACAATCCATCACAATTTAATGCATTTAATTCTACCAGCAAAAATCTTGGCCTAGCCGTCCATCGAGCCGATCTTGTGTATAAGCATCTTAATTAAATATAATGATTTTAATTCCATCAGCACAAATCTGGGCTCAGCCTGCAATTCGACTGAGTTACTGTACGTGTACGCATCCTAATTCAAGTCAATGCATTTATTCCAGTGGCAAAAATCTGCACTATTTAGCCCACCAATTTCTAATTGTCCTATTTACTTGCAATTTTTTTTATAAATGTCCTTTTTTACATTTAAAAAACGATTCCGGTTGTAGGATCATGATAAATTCTGTAGCACATTTAAAAAAATAAAAATAAATAATACGTGAAGTGTCACTTTGTAAAGGACATGATAAAAGGTTATGCTTAGGTTATGTCGATAAGTACAAACCTTAACCTAAACTAACCATAGCCTTCCTTTATTTATCTTAGGAAGTATGTAGAACTTTTTTTCTTTTTTTTAATTATTAATTTTATCGAGATGCTTCAACCGGAATCGTTTTTATAATGTAAAAAGGGGCAGTTTAAAAAAAATGCAAGTAAAGAATTGAATATAGGTGGTATATAAATAGGTGGGCCAGATAGTACAGATTTATTTATTTGGATTTTATTGACACTTCCTATTTTTTTTCCTATATACATATTTTTATTACTAGTCGATAATAAGCACTTAAATGTACATTTAAGAACAATAAGTATGATAGGGAAACAGTTATTGGTGTTAAAATAAATCTGATTTTCTCTAATAAAATGTATAGGTGCGTCGACAGACATCTTGCACTATTCTAACTGTACATACTTACGAATCAAATAATTTTATACCTTTCATATATGTCCGAGTATATTTGTTTTTGTAGTTTATATACAAGGTAAAAAGAAGTTCTACGAGAAGAATAAATATTTAAACTACACATTAGTAAGGAGGCATACCCTATTAAGTAAATATGTAATACATTTATAATATTGAAATTTGTTGTCAATTTTAAATTGTTTAAAACTGCTATAACAATCAATTAGATTACAATTAGTATATATTTTATAGGACGTATTATTCGTTTGCATTAACGAATTCAGTAAATCGTAGTCTATGATTGGGAGATTTATGTGTTTCTATTTAGGTCTGTGGATGCCTATGTGATGTGTTGCTCGTACTCTCCTTCGCTCTCAGTACCAGTTAAATAATCTTTAAAGGGTGTGAACTCGCCGCACCCGTATTATTATGTCTTTTTACTTCCTCATATACTTCTAATATAATTTCCAATTATATGTATACAAAGAAAAGGAATTATGATGTCGCTGATATTCGATTTTTAGATTTTGGTAGATTAAGACGTTTTCTGGAACCCTGTGTCCGGAAAAGTTTTTTTTTTTTAAATGTCTGTTGTATGTTGTCTTTTGTCTGCAATTGTGCTGTCTTTATATTTATGGCAGCTGCCCCAAAAAACTGAAAAATCGTGAAGTAAAATGTTTTCACAAAATATCTAACTTTATAAGCTTAATTTATTTATATTGATTGATTTATTTTAATTTTGTATCACTGTGTATGTGTATATATATATTATATATATGGGTCATTTTCAAATAAAATGTACCTTTAGGGAAATCAATTTGGCTACTTTATAGAAAATTAAAATAAGCCTTACACATGATAATTTTGATTATTCTGACACATCAGGGACTTAGGATGACATTTTCGTTCAAGAACAGTCAGTTTTAAATTTATTTACATATATATGAACATAGATACATAAAAAATCACATTTTTGTCGTAATGAGTGTTACTATCATAAAAACGGTATTTTTTTAGATTTTGTTTCTCTGTTTTTATGAAACGTTACTAAATTGTATATATGACGTAATTATTCTCTTTCATCCCACCAGAAATATTTTTTAGACCTAAAATATTTGAAATTTTTTAATAAAAGTAATGAGTGTTACATTTATTATCGTTTAATGTTTCCTCAAAGCTTCAAAAATGTAAAGGATACGTTTTCAGTGCATTGTAATAAAAGTTTTTATTATAAAGAAGAAGAAAAAATAATTTTTCTTTATTAAAAAAATAGTTGGACACGGCTACCCATAAGAATTTGTTGTTATTCAAGTAACACTCATTACATTACATTATGGTAACACTCATTACACATTTATATATTGGACCTAGAAAAAATTTTAACACAAACTTTAAACATTAAACTTTTATTTACAATTTTTGTTTACATGCGGCAAATTTATTTTTTGTAAAAACATTAAACTCAATCATTTTTTTTAAGTTTTAAAATATACAGTATTGTAGAACTAACGGAATAGTAACACTCATTAGAGGTAACACTCATTACATTTTTAACTTTAAAAAATCTTTCCTCAGAAACTATGTTTCTTAATTAAACTAATTTAATGTGTACTGATTATATTAATTAATAACATAAATAAATGTTGATTACAACTACAAAAAATGATGGTAACACTCATTACTATGAATAAAAATACTCACCATTTTTTTTTAGTGAAATATTAATTGTAGAGAAGAATAAAGTGCTATCAATCCAAAAAGTCGTTGATTACTGACTTAAATGTCTTCTTAACATAAACAAACCCTAGTCCCTCCTTCTTTCTTTCATACTCACCCTCTAATTCTGCCAACTCTTATCGGTAACACTCATTACAAAACCCTTGGGACATACATATATGTAAATATATTTGTTTCGTTTTGTACTAAAGTTTTATTTTTTCCTATCCCATTTATATAAACTTGGATATTTTATTGGTTAAAAATAAATTATAATAAAAAAAAACTTATGAAAAAAATGAATAAAAATCACATTATATGTTATCAAAACTACTGTGGGACGTAACACTCATTACAATTTTTAACATTAAAATTTTTTGAAGCAAGAAATTTTCACCTTATAAGCCATAAAATTACCCTGATTAACACAATAATAGACAGACATCATATCAATAAACCGAAAGGTTTTTTATTTTTCATTAATATGAAATTTTTTAGTTACAATAAAATTGTAAAATCTTGGGACATAAAAGGTACATTTTATTTGAAAATGACCCATATATATTAAATTGTTTGACTTATAGTCTAGGAAAATAAGGAATAATGGGGAAATAATTTATAAAGTTTTGAAACTTTGTGAAAACACTCTTAAAGGGTGTAGTAGTAAGAAACAATTAAGTTCCCACCTCTTGGGGGGACGCGTCCCCCCTCCCCCCTCCTTAAAGTCCAAAATTTACTTTTTTTCACTTTTTACGCAAAACGGTTAATTTTTGAAGAGAAGTGTTATTACCAAAAATATTTTTCACATAATTCTGCACAAAAAAGGTCCTATGCATGTTTGAAGTGAGAAATACCATTTTCGAGATATTGTACTTGGAAAAAGATAAAATATTCATTAGCGAACCATCATATATCTTAAAAACAACTCTTCTGATTTTAATGAAATTTCGATGGTAGGTCACAATTAGCCCATTGTTGATCCCATATAAGTTTTAACCGTCTGCGCCCATTATTTTATCTTAAACATGCGCACAAACATACATTTATTTACACCTATATCTTCATAAGTACTCAGCTGATTATTATGAAATTTGGATGGTTTGTCGAAAGTAGCCGCACATTTTGCTAAATTGATACTTTAATTCATCATTGACTGACAAAAAATTGATCTAAAGACATACAGTCCGGGATCCAATTAAACTTATATGGGATCAACAACGGCCTAGGTATGACCTACCATCCAAATTTCATTAAGATCAGATGTGTTGTTTTTAAGATATGTTGGTTCGCAAAAATACGTTTTATCTTTTTCCAACTATATTATCTCGAAAACGGTATGTCGCACTTCAATCATGAATAGGACCTTCTTTTTGCAGAATTATGTGAAAAATATTTTTGGTAATAACACTTCTCTTCAAAAAATAAACCCTTTTGCGTAAAAAGCAAAAAATTGGTAAATTTTCGACTTTAAGGAGGGGGGGGGACTTTACTGTTTCTTACTACTACACCTTCTAAGAGTGTTTTCACAAAGTTTCAAAACTTTATAAATTATTTCCTCCATTTGCTGTTTTTTTTTACTAATTTGCCTGGACTATTAATCAGATCAATTTGATCTTTTTCGATTTTAAGATGTCAATGGATTTTCATGTTTCAAGCTCACACAGGTTTAAAAAAGTAAATTTTAAAAAATATCGTATCTCTGCAGAGCCTAAACTACTGAATTAACTTCAATTTGATTTGGCGTGTATATTCTGAAAAATCATACAGAAAGGATATTGGTAGATGACAAGTTTTGAGTTTGACTAAGAGCTATGTTATTTAAAAGCATATTTACATAGTATTTTATTCTGATAGAATTATGTTAATGATTATTATGTTTTATAGAGAATTTCCTGGCTTTCATTACTGCAAATATCCCTTAATAATGCATTCATATCAATTTAATTGAGAATGTCATTTTCTATGGTCATCAAACCATTTCCTTGGCAAGTTCCTTCAATCTTTTTGAAATATGGTTAGTCTTAAATATGTAAAAACTGCCTTCAATAATGGCCACAGACACTAGTAGAGTGAGATGTGTTTCATTCTTATGCTTACAAAACGTTTGAAAGAGAGTCCAAATAGCTATTTGTTGTATAACAAATGGGTTTGGAGAGTTATGGGGTTGGAGTTACCGGAGGTCAACATAACTGCATTTATTTGGAGTTTGTTGAAGAGATCATTTCGACCAATCACGTTCCTCTTCATCACTCAACACAGTTTAAAGATTTGCACATGCTTTCATCATATCCTCTTTATCTTATATGTTTGGAGATGGTCTATTTTATATATGGATTCACAAATGTTACTGTAGTTTTCCATAAGCTGGAATCTTTCTTTCTGTGATGGGAACGCTTTGCCTGGCAGAACAATAAGAAAGTTGACTTTACCACAATAGGTTCAAAAGAGAAATCCTTTTTCTTGTTCTTTAGGTGGACTTCTGAGTTAAAGGGGTGTTCGTTCAGTGTTCGCTCAGCCATCGCTTATCTCGTAAATATTCGACCCTATTGATGGATTGTATGGTAACATTTTTAAAAATATTCTATCACTTACCCATTTCTCCCTGTTTGGTGCCCTCTTCTGTGATTTTGCCTACTGCGGTCGCTTAGTTCGCAAGATTCAAAATCTAGCTCTGGTAATATTTTAGATTTTTGTTGAAAAACTTCTTTATTAACGTGTCAACTGTAAGGTTTATAAAACTGATAGAGCGATACACTAACCTCTTGACATCCATCACATCTATATTTGTGTAAGCCCTTTAGCAGGCCTAGGGTCTCCATAGGAAGTTGCGAAGTTGTCATTCTTTATTTTTTGTTCCCCTTATCATATCACTGAATCTAAGATTAAGGATAAATTTTGTATATTATTACATATTTGTCTTCATAACTTCATCTATATTTGTGAAGATTATCTATGTACCTCTGTGTATCTATTAGTCCAGCAGATAGCATGCAAACAAGTGTCTGACTAAAATCAAGCTAGAATTTTGTTTACAAGCATGGGCGTAGCCAGGGTTGCCTTTAGGGGGGGGCTAATTTTTTTGGATATATATATATATATATATATATATATATATAGGTGCCTAAACTACAACCTACCCTCTACCCCCCCCCCCCCCCCTATAGAAGGGGGTCCGGGGGTCCCCCCCCGGGAAAAATTTGAAAAATAAACGTTCAAAAACAGAATTTTTACTACGTTTTTATTTCGATTTCTAACTAACTTCCCGAATAGCTAGACATTTGGAACTTTTAGCATAGCTCAGAACACGATGACAATGCATTATTTTAATACTTTTAGCCATCTTTCAGCAGAATTTTATTGGTTTTCAGCAAATTTTGCTGTACGGAAAGTTAGTTCGGAAAAAATCCGTAAGTTATTTTATTTGTTTTGCCATGTCCCATATTTACGTAATCTTCATTTTGACGGGTCTCAAATTTGTGATAGATAAACATTGAATGACTGCAAAACAGGAAATATCGATTATATTATTTATCGATTATATTTATATTATTTCAAATATATCGATGGCACGCTTTAGATTTGGTGTTGGGGAGACCCGTTGGCCCGTTGTACAAAGATTTGTCCTTTTATAGGTTTAAGATCAGCTATCTAGATGGTTGTCATTTATGTGAAATAAATAAATTCGGAACTTTTTTTTTTTTTTTTTTCAGTAACATTATATATTATATAACAATAACAATTTTATTACATATCAACATTACATACAATTCAATAGAAAATTTAAAAACGTAGTTTATAAAAAGTTCTTTTTATCTTGAAATTTTAATAGTTTTAGACATAAACCCACACTCTTAGTGCAAATCTTAGTGCCGATTATTTTTTTTTATTTGTCAGAGAGAGAGGTCCCGGAACGCCGTTCCGCCTCAAATCGAGCCCTGTATATATACACATATACACACATATATGTGTGTGTGTGTGGTGTGGTGTATGTAAAGCCAAAAAAGTGTTTTCCTTAAAAATGCCAAGAGTCTGACAGTTCCATTATTAATATTTTCAAAAGGATTTATTTTAATTAAAAAAAAAAAAAAAACTCAATAGAACTATTAATTATAGGGAAAAAAATTGTTTATTTGAAATAGATTTTTTTAAGGAAAACTTGCTGTTTAAATTTATAAATCTACTCTTAATGTAAAATAGTTCACATTAAGATTGGACAGAGAGTATTTGAAGCGACGTTAGCGCTTCCAATGAGATATTGTCTGAACTACTACATCTCTAATTTTAAATTTTAAATAAATAGTAATTAATCGTTTTTTAAGAATCAAATATGCAGAACCATACTCATACTGAGTTTTATGCAAAACCATAACCAAATCAAAATAGTTGGGTATCTAACAGTCCAGTCAATACATACAAAAAATAGTCTTCCTTGCGAAAGGTCGGGTATCTGCAATTTTTAAAATCTTATTCTACAATTGAACCAGTTTCCAAATTAATTAATATTAATTATTCAATAATTAAAAACTATTCTAATGACTGCTACGAACTATTTTAATTAAATTTAATTAATATATTAAATTAAAACTGTAGATTAACATAAGAACCCTCAAAACAAGAAAATATTTAATTAAAAACTTGATCTAAAAATTTTATATTGTAACCTTTCATTCAAAATAAACAATGGATAATAATAGTCGGGAAGAAATTCGTCCCACTAAAAAGTTCTGACCATGCACAGTCGTAATTTTATGTAGATTTTTTTTCCAAGTTCACTCATTTTTTTATTTTTTTGACTTGCTTGCACAAAAAAAGAAAAAAGTAATACTTTCTTATTTGCATACTTAAATTTTAGGACTATGGCTTTAGGGTCTTTTTAAACGCCAAAAAAAAATATGTCGGGGAAAACTAGGTATATAATTACTTATTATATTTATTTATTTTTTTGACTATCACAACACTATTACTTGAACATGTGCTGCATAATTGCATACTTAAATTTCAGGTCTTTGGCTTTGGAGGGGGGGGGGACGTGTTTTTAACGCCAAATAACAAAACAATGTCGGGCAATACTAGGTATATAATTACTTATTATATTTATTTTTTTTTTTTTTACTATCACAACGCTATTACTTTAAAATCTGCTGTGAAACTGCAATTGCTTAAATTTCAGGTCTTTGGCTTTGGAGGGGGGGGGGGGGGGACGTGTTTTTAACGCCAAATAACAAAACAATGTCGGGCAATACTAGGTATATAATTACTTATTATATTTATTTTTTTTTTTTTACTATCACAACGCTATTACTTTAAAATCTGCTGTGAAACTGCAATTGCTTAAATTTCAGGTCTTTAGCTTTGGGGGAGGCCCGGGCCCCCTGTGCCCTCCCCCCTGTATATTATTACATATATATATATATATATATAATAATATATATATATTATTATTATTATTATACAGCATTATTTTTACTTTTTATTTATTTATTTTTTATTTTAACCTGTATATGTATAATAATCGTATTTTTTTTTGAGAGTTGAGCCGGCCTAGGGGGGGGGGCCATGGCCCCCCCCTGCCCCCCCCCCCCTGGCTACGCCCATGTTTACAAGTTAATCTTTTAGAGCCTTTTATGAATATGTGGTCGGCTAAGTTCGTCCGCGGGACATAGATGGACAATAGGCATTTGAAAAATAAATTGGTAGTGCGTGAAGTCTCACGTAAAAAGGATTTCGTTGGTGTTGTAAACATGAAATTAGTAAAGGAGGGGGGGGGGGGGGGCATGATTTTTATGTTTTTTTGACAAAGTGGCGTAGAAAATTAAACACTTTCCACAAGTGTTATATATTTTTGTAATCTACTCTACAATACCTTTCATTTATATATACAAATGAATTTATATTTTCATTGATACCTCACTCAAAATTTAAAAAAAAAAATATTTTTTCCCCGTGTCAGCAATTAGCGGCCATCTTGGATTCCCAGTTAATCCGACCAATTTGCTATTCTATTTTTTTCTTTGGCTCATCAAGCTGCACATTTTTCATATTTTTTTTTATATTTTTAGTAACAGCGGAAATATAGTTTTAGGGGGGGGGGGGGGCCAAAATGTTGATGTTTTTTTGATAAAATGGCGTGGAAATATAATCGCTTTCCACAAGTGTTATATATTTTTGAAATCTACTCTTCAATACCTTTGATTTGATACTCCACTCAAACTTAAAAAAAAAAAAAAAAATAGCATGACGTGAGTTATTCGCCATTTTGGATTTGAACAGCTGACAATTTTGAGTTCGCTATATTTTTCCTGTGTGCGCGTCAAAACGATCTTTAATATTGGAAAGTTTCATGTTTTATTTTTTTTTATTCAAATTTATTGGAACAGTACAGACAGACACATTAACGAAACTATAAGGGTTTCTTTTTTTGGTTTTATCAACGAATCTGTGGAGAGCGGCCTTGTCCCGCCAATTATTGTGGACAATGTGATTTTCATGATCCTGAGTAAAAAATTAGTTATTAGACCGAAAATCAAGTTGATGCTAGTTTGTCACTTGGTAGGTGACCACTTCGATTTGGAGCAATATTTGAATAACTAACCTCTCAAGCGACAAACTAACATCAACTTGATTTTCGGTCTACTAACTAATTCTGTACTCAGGATCATGAAATCCACATTGTCCACCATAAAGGGCGGGAAATGGCTGCTCTCCACCGATTTGTTTTTTTTTCAAATGCCTATTGCCCATCTATATGTCCCGCGGACGAACTTAGCCGACCACATATTCATAAAAGGCTCTAAAAGATTAACTTGTAAACAAAATTCTAGCTTGATGTTAGTCAGACATTTTTCTCCTGGACTATATTTTATTTGTTACCGATTTTGAATTCTTTCTTTATTGTACAATCTACACTGTGAGAACATTGGTGAGGGAAATATGAAGAGCCACTGTTTTACAGTGATGCATGTTTCGTCGTAAATACATGTTTTTAATTTAATTGATTCAAGAACAGGTTTCCATGAAGTTGAGTCTCACTAGACACTTAACCAACATGATTATCTTCTTTCTGGAATTACTATTATTTACTTTTCCTCTTTAAATACTTCATCTCAAATACAAATACTTCATGAGAATTTCATTTTTAATATTTATTCTTCTTTTTATTTTCTCATTCATGTTCCTATTATAAATATAAAGTGTGTCCCCAGATCGGGTTGCCAATATGTGTAAAATTACTAAAAATATATTTATTTAGGGGGGCTACAGCTCCTTTAGCCCCCGCCCCTGTGGGTGCACAACTGCTCAAGTAAGTTTTTAGTTCCATGAAAAATTAAATGTTGTTTATTCTAATTGTATAAGAGCGGCTAAATATTGGTTTCATTTTGTATTGAAAAAATTATGTAAGCTATAAATTGAACTCACTAAATTTACATTAACCCCCTTCTTGTGTGTTTTTAATTTCAAAGATCTTTCATAATATTAATTTATTTGGTTGGTATTTTGATCACCATGGACTGATGAAAAGTGTTAGTTCCGTATAGTCTTTTGAAAAGTAGTCGTTCCCTGTAATTAGTGGTTTTTTTTTTTGTTCTTTTTTATAATAAAGCGATGTATTATTTTGTTAAATATAACGAATGAACTTTATCCTTTGTGACTGATTCATAAGTTCAGTCCGAAACACTTAAGCTGAAAAATATTGATTGAATAGTATTGTTTCATTCTTAATCGCCACCCTTAAAAATACCATTAAAAAAATCTTGCAAATGCTAACAATAAATTTTACTTATTTCTGCCCCATCGGTTTTTTTATACATTCATTAGCGTGATTTTGAGATATATTTTTGAGATATTTTAGCATCTGATCAAGTTTAATGGTTTACCCCGACTGTGCTTATATAGAAAGATGTCGTGGCACTGGTCGTTATTAAACCCGTCCATTTCTTGTTGCTATTTCTACCCAAAGCTTCACTTTCCTATTTGTTCATTCATGAGAAACTAGAGATTTTATTCTCTTCTTTTTCAAGTGTTTTTTTATTTGCTTTTTTTACGGATCGTTAGCATTTTTTTTAGTGTTGGATGTACTTCTCGTTGTAAATCGATATGAGGACGGAGTTAAATATTTTACTGTTCCTATGTTATAGTTTCACTTGGGTTTTTTGACATTATACTTGTATACTTAAAATTGTAAATGGAGCCTTGTTCTTGGATAATATCCAAGGCATGCCATATTTTTTACTCGTGACACGATATATATTTATTTTATTTTTGACAAAAAAAAAATAAATAAAAATAAGATAAGATGGAGGGGGCTAAAAAAAAACAGACTAAACAAAAGCTTTCAAGTCTTGTAACTTATTTATTAATACAGTTTTTCGACATAAATATATGTTGTACATAGTTTGAATTTATCTATTTTAAATGAGATTAAAACCTCAATAGCTTGGTCTCAATCACTTAACAAATTTAGTGCAGTAAAAATAGGTTTAGACCTCGAAAAAATTAGTACAAGCAAGAAACTTGGTGGAGATGTTGAGCTTCCTGTTGAATATACTAAAAGTCCCCTAAAATCGAAGTTGTGTGACGGCTGCCATATTGAAAAATAGGGGCCCATTCTCGGTTTTTTGCTTGTAATTCCTTAAATAGTGCAGATAAAAAAAGGGTATCAAATAACAAATGTCGAGGACTATGAAATAAACTATTTTGTTATTGTAACTTGCAATAGCGAATTTTCAAAGAAAATTACGCTATTGCAATGGCTTCAAAATTTTTTTAATGCGAATTTTTGAAAATTTTTTTCCATGGAAATCCGTTTTAGACCATTCTGAATCGATTCCTAAAATTTAACACTTTTTTTTATGTATGTATGTATATATGTATGTATATATGTGTCCACTCCAGACGATATCTCCCCTTAGGATGCACTTAAAAATTTCAAACAAATTTTAAAATGTCAATAATATCAAAAGAAAGGATGAGTTCGTTGGCCAGAATTATTGGAGTCCATTTAGGGGTCAAATTTTGACCATATAGGGTCAAAAAACGTGTGTGAAAATATGATAAAAGTGTAAATAACAACAATTACTGTACTCTTAAAGAGCTTTCCAACGACATGCATCTTGAAGGGTAAATACTATTTTGACTTTTGTACCCCGTACCCCTGTGTACCAATTTTTTTTTTCACCCGAGCAAATTCTAAACCAAAATTTTCCTATATTATCATAAGCCAATAAAACGCAGATTTCTTTGAAAATTCGCTCATTAAGTCATGGTGCATGACTGGACTTTTCTTTAAACCTAACAGGTTTTGAGTAATTAACGGTTTGGTCTTATTAGTCCATGCAAAAGAGATATGTGGGTCCTTGCCTGGGAGAATTCACGGTAGTTCTGGAAATGGGCTAATTTATGGTTTTTTGGGTCGCTAAATACGAATTTTTAATTTCCATCCCGAAATTCCCCCCGCAACCCCCAAATTTTGTAATGGAACCCCCCAAAAATAGTGTTTTATCAAAAAAAATAAATATATGTGTTTGTTTTTTGGGAAAAATAAATATATATTCGAAAAGAAGACAAAAATTGCAACAAAAACTATTCTATGGCATTTTTGCCTAGGACTGACGGGGTGGCGCTGGCGTGGCTCAGAAGATCTGTCTCGGTACTCCTAAGAAGGGAGAGCGAATGGAAACGACAGGAGGGCTTATGGGGAGTTGCGTAGTACAAAGTACAAAGCACAAAGCAGAAGTACAAAGCACTTAAGTACAAGTACAAGGCACTTGTATCAAGTACAAGCATCACCGCCGCACCGAGGCACATTACTATTCCGGGATGCCTGGATCAAGTTATTCAATCATCAACAATATCGTATTAACCAAAGTTCTGACCTTGGGCCATGACAGCTTCAAATGAGTCTGCGTTAAAAGTGTTTTGTGAACGTAATGTTTGGAAAATACGCCGTACCAAAAAGATGGACGAGTAACTGAAAGAAGAAAATATAGTTCGCTTCATAAAATTATTAGTATTAGAATAGTGAGGAAGTTTCGAGTGAATTGGTGATTATAAAATGTCAAAAATCATTTCAAACGTTGGATAGAAATTGTAGAAAAACTTGCAAGTCCCCAAAAACAGAAATTCAGGAACTGTCAGAAGAAGGCGAAAAGACAAGATTATAATAGGCTTGTGACAAGGAAAGTCCAATATCTTATAAGTCACCCAGCTGTCTGAAACAACTATTGAATGATAAAAATCCTTTTTTGATAAAACAAGACTAACTATAAATGAAGTGCAAACAGTTCATGCGTTTGGTACCCGTGTACTTAAAGAACGTTTTCAAAACCCTTGAGATAACCCTATTAAGCCACATTTCCCACACACATTGTTATTAGAATCATAATTTCGATTCCGGTCAAAATATTGAGTTATTAAATATTTGCGATTAAAGTGAGAAACCAAGTTCTTGAAAAACTTGGAAATTTCGTAACATTTAAAAAGCATCATTTATACAATTGAGAAGAGTCACGACGGCGACGACTCACCTCGAAATGATTTGTTATTGCTAAGCTAAGGCAACCACATTTATTCTAATAAAAATAAATTATTGTTTTGATTTGTTGGTCTTCAAATAGATATAATAACATATCTAAATAGATATATAAATTAATTTATTTAAATGTACTTTTTTTCTAATTATAAAATTAAGCCCGATACCACGGGATAAACGGCATGGACATATAATTGCCTCTTTGTCGACCAAATCTCAAATAAGACCAAACCTCTTTGTCTACTTTACTAAAAATATTTTTGAAATAGTTATTGCTCATTTCCATTGACCCTCAGTCACTTTATATTGTAATCTGTTTTATTTTTAGGGTCCGTAGGCAAAACCAAGGACCCTTATATTTTCCTGCGTGTGTCTGTCCGTCCGTCCTGTCGCGTGCTCTCACGGCTACACCTTTCGTCCGATCACTTTGAAATTTGGCATGTATGTGTCTTGTACCCACATGTTTTAAAAATATAGCGACTTAAAAAAAAATATTTTTCAAAAAAATTAGGGTAAAAAAACTGAAGGGTTAACATTTTTTAATTTGTTTTCGACACCGTGAGGGGTATCATATGAAAGGGTACGTCGAGCTGATTATAAAAATATATAATTCTTTGGATATAACTTTGATAGGGCGAGCGTAGGCAAGTTTGAAGTGGGTGTGAAACGTGCCCCCCCCCCCCCCCCCCCTCTATCTCGCTTATCCTGAACATTCTTCGGCCAATAGTAAACTTTTTGGAATTTTCGAAAAAAATGTTATTTTATTTTTTATTGACAAAATAATCCACACAATTGTTGTAGTTATGAAGGAAGTTTAAACTGCACAACATTGATCTACAAATTTCCAATGGAAATTCGCTTGGCTTGCGGAAACCCGCGGTAGGATAATTTTATAATTATGGTCTTTTCGATGTATTTATATGGTTGTAGTCCGGTTTAGTGGCAAAAAAATACTTTATCAGAGTGTGTTTTGAGAATATCAGACCCTTAGAATAGTTCAAAGTAAGCTTTTTAGCATTTTAAAAAAACACTGTTTATACATAACACTTTACAGTTAAAGACTATATATTGTGGACCACGGACCCTCGCTGTGTGCTGACCAGCACACACTTGACATCAGTTTTTAGTCTTATTTTTGTGCAATGTTTAGTAATTTGTATAAAGGTTTTATCTTTTATGTCTAATTTGTGTAGCATGTACCCATTTTGACTCACTTATTTAAAAGTCTCATTTGTTTTTTTGTATTCCAATGCTTTTTCTACCATTTTTATTAAATAGTTTTTTCGTTCTACTATATTGATCGTTCTACTATTGTGATCGTGATTAATGTGGCACTGTTTTATTTTGAATAATCAGTAAAATAAATTATCTCAAAATTTAAGCGAAAGAACATAATTTTTAGGGGGGGGGGGGTAGTTTTTAATGTTTTAAAAACTAGCTCCTCTCCCCTATAAACAATTGTTTCACCCCCTTAATTTATATTTAAGGTTAATTCATGTAACCCTTAATAGTTTATTTTAGCAGTTCTAATAAGTAAATGCACATAAAAAGAAAATTATGAGGAGAAGGGATAGAAAAGTTTACGGTCTTAAGGATGTTGTAGAACGCTTTATGGCACTGTTTTTATTAAAATATTAATAAAAAAAAAAAAAAAACTCGTTAAATTTAGAGCCCTCAACGCTTGACATTGTTAATTTAGATAAAAGTGACGAGATGAAGTTCAGAGTATAAAAAACTTAGTTAAGAAAATGCAGAAAAAAAACATTTTTATACTTAATTAGTGTTGAGTAAAGTTATTTTTTAATTAAAGAGGCAAGATAACGATAACAGGCCTAACTATTTAGATAGTGCTTAATAGTATATTATTTACAATATACCTTGTCCCTCCATTCTTTGTTTATCCATTTATCCTGTTAAAACAAGTAGTTTGTTTTAGTTTTCTTAATATTTTGTTACAGCTTTAATTAAAACACAAATAAAACTTTCTTTTGTAAATGTTTAATGTTTTCTCGTACTCGTCGTTTCTTCCTCATCTTCAGCTTGTTAATTGCCTATTTATTTAAATTTTTAGGATTACACTTGCAATGTATCATTAAGTTTTTATACTTTTTTTTGGATGTCTGCTACTTTTAAACTTCCCTTGTAAGTAAGTAATCAGTGGATTCCGCAATCTTATAAGTAATAGACTGTTTAAAGGCATCTATTTACTAAAAATATTTTTTTTTTTTCATGGGTCCCTCTCGAGCAATTGCTTCACTAATAATTTTATCGGTTTATTTGATGTTAACACCATTGATGTTAAATAATTTTAATGTATTGATTGCAATATAAACCTGTTTAGTTTGTCTAAAAGCTCAATAGTGTTGGTTAGAGGATGGAAATCTAATCAGAAAATCAATTAAAAGTTTATTTACCCGTTCTATGCCATTCTGAGCCACTTTTGTAAGTAATATTTTTCGATTCCATCAATAATAAAGGGTAGTTTTTTCTGGCAATTGTTTTTTAAGTTTTCAAGAAACTGAACATCCTGACAATTCTTCTTCTTATTGGCCGTTTAGGGATGTTCATAAAAAGACATTTCTATTTGTGAACACCCTGTTCACAAAATAAATAAAAAACGTTTTAAAGGTCCAATGAAGAGTGGATGTTTTGCTTCCGAGCTTACCGAAGGTAGCGGAAGCTATGTGCTCGTTCTGAAGAACGAAAATATTTTATGTCCCCGATTTCAAAAATTTCAAGACAAAAATCCGTTTTAGACATCAAGGAGCACATGTTTGGTTCCGTGTCGATATCGGTCTGTCGTTCATTTTTGCGAACCAACATATCTTAAAAACCACTCGTCCGATTTTAATGAAGTTTGGGTGGCAGGTTATAGTAAGCCCATTGTTAGTCCCATATAAGTTTCTATCTTCTGTGCCCATTTGTTTCTATTCCACCTGCGCTGAAACATTAATTTATTTACACCTATATCTTCAAATGTACTCATAAAGGAGGGATCATAAAGGACAGGATGGTATAGAAAAGGAAATTATTTATTTCAAGACATTAAGGAGAAGATGAAAATATTTCTCGTGTTTACCATTAAAGATTTTGCTCTCTATTTGATCCTTTCACCTACTCCGGTTACCTCTATATTTCAACAGAATTGATTGAATTATTATTCGTCTATGTTCTTGATTTTGTTGGCCAAATGTTAGTTAAAGCTCTTTAACCTGTCTTTTATACGCCCCTGAACCCGTTTTATATTATTGTACGGTCCATTTAATAATAATTTACACTCGGTTTATTTTGAAATTCATTACCTCTTGCGGTCTTGGTCGATAATTCTAGGTACTTTATGTTTCGCAATTAAAAACCACTTACTTTTAAGAAAATTTTAGTTCTTTTAGTTGTATGCAATAAAAATAAGAGAAAATAAACCCTTGTAAATATCAAGGAAAATATATTTTGGGGTAATGCTTTTAGGTTTTGTAAATTGATGAATTGTGAGATTTTTTTTTTAAATTCCTAAAATCATTCGTAGTTGTTTCAGTTAATCCTGCTGAGTATTTATGAAAAAGCGGATGAACCTGGATATAAAATCTGTTGGTTAAGGGCAAACAGGAGACAGTAAACAGTCACACGATGAGTACTCGACCAGGACTCGTGTGCTTGATTTATTCTCTTCCCTCAGTTGACTTAATCTAATGAATTAAGACATTTTGAATTTGTTTGCTTTGATTCTTCAATAATTAACTGCTTCCCCCCTTGATAAAATGTGAAGTGTTCTATTTCTGTTTTCTGAGTCCAACAAATTAGTCTGAATTAAAATTTAATTTACTTCTTTATCAAATACTAATAAAATTCAGATTGAATAATGTATTAATCTCACTTTTATTGTGATGGGCGTGGATTTCACTTTGGAATCTGGTCTCAAAACACCTAATTTCATAATATCATTATTAGTACCACTGACCTGGGGCCCTTTCGAAAAAATACCTTTAGTCTGTTTTTGGACAATAGTCCTGATAAAAATTCCGATAATATCAGTTTCTGTAGGGTTTCGTTCTTTTAGAACATTCAGCTAAAAGTGTGTGATTGACATACACGTACGTCGACCACTTAATCATAGGACTATCAGTAAGTTCACCAATTCGGAAAAATTCTATCGTCCAAAGGTGTCTGTATTCTGTAAAATGGGAGAATTCTCTCTTCCAATTAAAAAAACATTTACAGTACTTCCCTTTATACTTTATCGAATAGATGTACGAGTATGTTTAGAACAATTGGTCCGACAAACTTCGACTAAAGTTTCTCTTATTTATAGTTTTACTAAATAAAAAATAGACTGCCAATTAGTGTGGCACATAGCTTCCTCGCATCCTATCATGTACTTTATTGTTATATTAACATTAAAATTATAGTTATATTACATTATTCATATAATATTGTTTATAGTGTAAAAACTATTAATAGTTTTAGCGATCTTTAACACATCATAGCGGTGTCGCTGTTGGTTTTACTGAAAAATTGTATTTGAAAAATTTTTTTGTCCCATTGAATAGTTGAAGTTAGATTTTATTCCCGACCTAAATTTCCAATTTTAAATTTGAAGTTCACGTTTACGCGAGCGTTGTTCCTGAACGCTTGGACGGATAACGTTGCCCAACGAACTCGTCCTGAGCATTGGTAAAATGAACATGTCTACCAAATTTTATCAAAATCGGTCGACATTTACTCAAGTTATCGTCGCACGTTTCATAATTCGCGGACACACAGACCGACAGACAGACAGACAGACAGACACGTGACCAAAAATGTTCCCTGATGTCTGAAACGGATTTCTGTCTTGGAATTTTTAAAATCGGAGGCATAAAAGTTTTTCGTTCTCAAAAGTGAACACAATGCTTCCGTTACCTTCGGTAAGTTCGGAAGCAAAAAATTAATTTATTATCATACAATTTCATATAAAAGTAAAGTAATCCTGCTAGGCATTGAAATATGGTAATTTTCATAGAACTGTTTAACAATTTTCAGCGGGGTCCCAATTTTTTTTTTTTTTTTTTTTTTTTTTTTTTGAAGTGAAACTTGTTTAGCCGCGGTAGAGTAAATTTGCTTGGATGAATCGACATCGAGAAACGAAGTTACTGTTTCGAGACTCATCCATAGTTAAATATTTTTGAAGTGAAATTAACGAAATTGCAAGTTTTTGTTTTAAGACTCGCCTGTAAAAGATATTTTAATCGACTGCCGACTTAGGCCGGCAGTTGATTTACTTGTAAAATATCTTTTGTCTGGACGAGTCTCGAACCCCCGACCCTGAATTATGAATCTCACGCGCGAACCACTTTACCACGGGAGTAGTTGATTTATTCTGTACACAGAATTGGTATATAAGGGTATTAATACATATACATTTTAACGATTAATATATATATTAATGTTGTTTTCATATTTTACTTCATTATTCGCTAACATTTTATGAAAATATTTTATTAATTGAAATTATGTTTCTTTGAGAAGTTATCTGACTATGCCGGCATTGTAAACTCTTGTTTATAAATATGTATGTTGCGTATTTAATAAATAATTTATATATTAATATGCACTACTTAAATAAGGTTTATTGTGCTATTTCATATGTTTATTCTAATAAGTTTCACTTCTAATGCGTGAGAGTCTCACACATATTTTTTTTTTTTTCCATATCTCGGAAACTAGATATTTACTGCGATTTGTATGGTTGAATGGGATACATACTTCAAAGAATTCTTATTCAAAGTTGAAAGTGATTCAATATTTTGGGCCAAAATTAATTTCTCAATATCAACGGGGGCTATGATTTTTCTGGAGATACTCACTTTTTCTCAACTCAGTACCTTACTCTACGATAAATCAAACACATCAGACCACCGGCTGACTTTTTTGGATTGAGAAGACCTTAAATGAATGTGTAAATCCACAATAATTTCTGATTCATGTTTTTGTACCATCGAAAATATTTCTATATAATTTTATATTTGTACGTTTACGAGTATGAAACAATTATTATGGTATCACAAAATTTAATATTCCCGTAAATTATTAAAATTAAACTATAAATGTTTAAATTAACTTTACTTAACAATTTAACCATTTAGGTTAATAAAAACGAAAATTATTTACGGTGGAAGGTCGGGGTTCAATTCATTGCCAGGTAGGCTTATTTGACAAATGGTTGTTATAATAATTCAATAATAATGTTCAAATAATAATTTAATTTTACCTCTCTAAGACTCTTAACAACTTTTTTTTATTTATATATTTTTTTTTAAAAAATAATAATAATAAGTCCATTCATTATTTTGATGATGAGTTTGAAGCATGCTTAAATTTCAATGGATAAATACAACAAGCTGATTCAAGATGAACCACTTCAATCTTAAGAGCCTCTCATGTAAACGAAACTGAATAAGAATTAATTTAATACTTTAACAATACATTTTACACAATTGGTTCCGACCTAACCGAAAATAATAGAAGCTTTTTAATCAATGTGAAGAGCAAAAATGGTTTATGTCACCAAATTTAAATATTTCCTTGACAGAAATGCTTCAGACCACAGGGAACATTTTTGGCCTCGTGTAAAAATTCTAAAATGAAAAAATTCTAAAATTTAGTACATTTAAACACGAATCTAATAGTGTAAATAGTTTTCCCTGGGGAAATCTAGATTCTGAGACATTGATGTAATTAAATCTGTTTTTTTATTTTTTTTAAAGTGAAAACAAAAAGTTAACTATCGCCTGTTGATCTCTTTATAAATGAGTTTAAAAATAAATTCCAACAAAAACACTTGTTTAAAAAAATAAGCCAAGTCTCACGTAAAATGTTGTGAGATCATAGGTGTAGCCATGTTCCCCAAGTAAGTTCTACTAGGTTTAATTTCTAGGTCTTTCGGTGGTGACCTTTACGTCCCTACATTTCTCTCCGAAACATCTTCATGCTGTCCTAGGTTTATGACAGGTGTGAACTGAACTAAACCTAGGACAACATGAACAACCCTGAAGATGCTTCTAGCATTAGGAGCGAAACGTCGGGACGTACACCCTTCGAGACAGTGGTCACCCCCAAGAAGACCTAGAACTTCATTATAATTGTAACCGCGGAAGCCTACGAACATTGATAGTTTCAATTTATCTAGTACAAATAAATGATTTTTATTGAATTAAACTTAACCAATTCTGATGTAGAGTTCACTGAATTTGATAGCCCTAATTGAATAGCCCTAAATATAATATTTGTAAAAAAAAGAAATAATATAGTAAGTTAATCCGATTTGAGACGCAAAAATCTTTTGTCAGCAGTGTGCATTTTAGCAGTCATAAACCCTCAATTCTTTCATTTGTTTATTTTCTTGATTGCACCGATACCACCTATATTTCAAACACTTAGCGGAGGAGTAAAAATTTTTTATCTACGATTGATACGAAATATAAACATTGTATCTCTGTTTAGATGCGTAGAAAGAGATTCTTTACGTACTTGTATTCATTGCGCATGCGCGTCTCATAGTTCTAAAGAATTCCTCTTCTTTACCACCCTAGGGCGGAAAAGAAGAGGAATTCTTCAGTTTTACGCACGATTAGCGAGTTTGTTTACATTTAACAAAACTAATTTGCTGTTCTTTTTACTTAAGTAACTGTTTATATCGAGTTTTAAGTGAAAAACAATGAGTGAATCAAGTGACTTTGACGAAAATGTGGAGAATAATACTCCTCCAGAAATAATTAATCCGGCAAAAAATACAACTCAAAAATCAATGCCATCTTTATCAAGAGAGAAATACGAACTTACATACAGCAAGTTTATTTTTTCTGTTCATTTTGCATTGCTCGTGTGGATTTACTACTCTCGCTGTCGCTCGGGTGCAAACTCCGCCAAAAATGCTCCTTTCGCACTCGACGCGTAATGTACTATTACGCTATAAATCTCTGATATTTATTTAACCCTTACACCGTTACAGTAAATGACAAGATTTAACTTATTTGTGAAAGTGTTCGATACGTCGGAAATGGCTTGATGCCAGAAATTCTATTATGCTAATACCATTGAGCTTTAGAGCTCGTATGCTTTCTTCGATGGGGATTAATAACAATCATCTTATGTGTCTTGTTATTTGTTTACAAATATAGTTTTTCCTGCATCTAGTGTATGATTAGTTTATGTTTCTCATGAGTTATGTAGAATTTTATGTTTCTTCCGAGCTTACCCAAGGTAACACAAACGGTGTTATCGTTCAGAATAGCGACAATTTTTAATGTGTCCGATTTCAAAAATTCCAAGACAGAAATCCGTTTAAGACATCAGGGCACATATTTTGTTCCGTGTCTGTCTGTCGATCTGTCGCTCAATTTATGCGAACCAACATATCTTAAAAACTACTCGTTTGATTTTAATGAAATTTGGATACTAGGTCATAATTAACCCCATTGTTGGTTCCTTATAAGTTTCAACCTTCTGCTCCCATTTTTCTCTCTTCCACATGCGCACAAACATACATTTATTTGCACCTATATCTTCAAAAATATATATCTGATTTTTATGAAAATTGATTGGTTTGTTAAAAGTAGCCGCAGATAGCCCCCGCCCCCTCAAATTAATTTCAACCATCACCGTCTTTACATTTTGCTAAACTGATACTTTAATTCATGTAAAAAATCAAAACAATTTTGACAGATTTAAAATATGGGGGGGGGGACAATAAATTTGACAATAATAGGTTGTAAAAATATAAAATCATTAAAGTATACGAAGTAGGACGGGAGAAAGCTATGTGCCACACTAATTTGCAGACTATTTTTCTTAAGAAGAAAAATTAAACGCAGGTCTGAAGCTGTTAGCAATGCTAGAATAAATGATAGACATTCAACATTTATTTTGATTTAGTGTGAAACATATTGAAATTTTAGTTATTCCTTCTTTCGTCTTGCTCTTATTATATTTAAATAATTTTTGGACGAAGTTCCTTACGGCACGTTCTGGAGCCCGGGAGTGAATCCGAATAAAACGACCAAAATCACCGTCACAAAATAATTGTCACAAAATCACCGTCACAAAGTCACCGCCACGCAAAATCCGTAACGAAATCTACAGATGACGATAACTTGAGTAAATGCTCACCGAGTTAGATGAAATTTGGTACACATGTTCATTTTACCAATGCCCAGGCTGAGTTCGACGTTATCCGCCCAAGCGTTCACATGCAACGCTCGCGTAAACGTAAGCTTTAAAAGACGGGAAAAAGTGTTATTAAGGAAGATTATTAAGGATTGTTATATATGTCAAAAATGTCACTTTGTTTTGTAAATAAATAAAATATAATCATGTAAAATTTCACCCTGATACAAGCAGAAGCTGTGGAGTAAGGAAGAGATATATTTTATAATATTTTAAATTAATTGGCCGGGTAGGTAGAAAACAGTCCAATTTCGATCCAAACTCCTTTAACAAACATACTCTTTCACTATAAACTCATCTTGATCAACTTTTTTCTTATATTTAATATATATTTATAGTAAGACGCTTGCTTTAATTATACAAATAATGATTTTCTTTTAATTTTGCCTTAACTCTGCCAGGTACACAAAGTTCGTTACTTTTAATTTTGTCTCTTTTCTAACTCCGCCATGTATAAGTAGTTAGCAATGTATACGTACTTAGCAGTGTGATTTTAAAATTTATATTTAATGAAAAATGTAAGGAACTTCGTTCCTACCGGGTGTCCCGCGACACCACACGTATTTTTTTTTATTTATTTTTAAATATCAATTTTAGTGTTATTTGTTCAATAAATTTATGAATCTCACTAAGATTATTTAAATGGGTTGTAAGTTATTGAATATCTCAATCAATTTGCAATCATTGTTTGCATTAAACTTGGAATTTAAATATTTCCTCTTTCATATGTTTCGTTATCAAGTGGTGTACTTATAATAATAATAATGGTCGTGCTATTAATATAATTGCGAGAGAATATCTATAAATCTTGTGTAGAAGGTGTACAGAGCTAGAGGCGAATAAAAGGCCAAAGTTTGTTGTTCTTTTGTTAATGGCCTTGAATATAAAATAGTTGTTGCGTCATGACTGCTTCAGCCTAGCCTGGCTCACCTGGTCCCATACCTCCTTGCTAATTCTTGCCGGCTATTCACCACTTATATTAGCACTAGCCTTCACCTCCACTCTGTGTGGGACTCATGCTAGGTATTAGTGGCTATGTTTCCTATTATCATGTAAGCCTAGCAATTAAATTAAATGCCTAAAAATAGTTTTGTTTCCAAAGCCTTTCTAGGAATAGAATCAGGACTATATTATATATAATTCATTCCATTACTAAGAATATAATACTCTCCAATACGTAGTTTAGGGTCTATTTTGTAAATAAAAAAAATCCTGTCAAGTACTTGCCAGCAAGTTTCTAAAAGGCTTTCTTCGGTCATAAAAATTCATAAATAGAACATTTTTTTTTTTAATTTTCTTTAAATTAAAATATGTATAAAACGTTGCAATTTGGAGAAGCAAGGTGTGCTTATATTATCCTATAGTATCTTAGGTTAGCACATATTTGGTTCTTTTTGAGGTAAAATGGCCGCCATTTTGGAAACGCGATGTACATTTGTTAACCAAATTTCAATACCTTTAAAATGATACCCAACTTCTTTTTTTAATTTTTCAAAAAATAAAAATTTTGGGTCTACAATTTCTAAAATTTGACTTTTTTATATCAACTCCCGGAAATATCATTGGACCACAGGGTTGTATATTTTTGTATTTTTGCCTTATTTTTAGGACCTGTCCTAATGGGGTAGCGGGGACATTTTTTTTTTTTTTTGCGGTTTGTTTTAATTTTTTCAGGGGTAAAAGGGGGGTTTTAATGGCCTTAATGGGGTTTCATGGGGGTTTTAAGGATTTTTAATGGCCACCATTTTAGAAACGTGATATATATTTTTAATCAAAATTTTAATAAGTACCTTTAAAATTACGAAAAATATAAAACATTGCGATCAATTCGCAATTGATCGCAGAAATTTTGGATTGTTTAAGTTCGCAATATTTTTTCTGTTTTTGGGCAAAAAAGTTTATACCTGTACACCAAATTTCAAATCTCTAGCAACAGTATAGGTCAGGAGATTTACTCCGAGATGCGACGGACGGACGGACGAACTACCAAATGCATAAGGGTTTCTTGGATGACCTCGAAACCCTAAAAATAGTCAATCGAAACTAAGTAATAAAGTATTAAATAACAATGCTAAGACAAAAATTAAAATTCCAAAAACTATGTAGTTTTAAATAATGCTGAGATGCACCTGTGTGCCGAATTTCGTTCAAATCGATCAATTTTTAGGCCAGTTTTCGTTAGACAAACAAACTTAAAATGCCGAGTCTATGAAATGGCACTCACTAAGCTGCGCTAGTTTAAGTATAATTATATAATAGTAATATTATAAATATTTTTATTTAAGTAAATATACACAGTAATAAATTATTGTCCTTCTACTTTGTATTTAGTTAGGTGTTATTTATTTATTACATTTATTTAATGATATTCACTTAGACATTGAGTGCCTCTTTAACTTCTATTGAAGAACAATTTCTATTTCCATTAGCATTGACTAGTAATAAATATAAACTAGGGGAAAAGCCACGAGAATTGAAATAGTTTAGTTAAGAGCTATTTATTTAAAAGAGCAGGTGTTATGTGTCTAATAAAAAGACAGGTTTAAAAGCGGGCGATGCCGCAGTATACACATGTGTTTTCAAATATGAATGAGTTTAACATTTCTAAATTACCTCTACATTCCAACTTGAAGAGATCATTTGACTGGTTCTGTAGTGAAGTCACGAGCTAGCCTGTAGTTATCCATACAGACTCATTATACCCTTATATTATTAAGGGCTTAGTTCTCAACCTATTAGGGTTGTAAATTATTGTTATTTTTCTAGTATCTAGCTTAGATACTATTAACCTTTAAAGTTATAATTATCATTTTACGTTGAAATGTGTCAAAATTGATAAAACGAGTCATGGTTTTAATATAGCGTTTATAACATTCGGTATAGCTACATGGTTTTTGTTATGGTCTGTTGCTTATTAACACGCCTTTCCTTGGATAAATGTAAATAAACAGAACTAGCCAAGGAACTAGCTTTTAGTTCCTGGCAAGGTTGTGTAGAACTAATTTTATCCCTAAGACAAAAATAATACCACCTGCCTATATCATTCCATTATTAACTTTCTTGTGTATCTTAAAGCATTAAAGATAATGTTAATATTTCTGAGCCTTGCTTAAAGAGTAGAGAAATATTGAGCGAAGTTATTAGATAGGGTTAGACTCCTATTTAACATTCTCTTATATCTAGTACTTATAAAGAGAAAGTATTGTGATCAATTTTTAAGAATTTACACGTTTTAAGATCCCCTGAGCCCAAGAATGTTTTTTTTTTTTTAAAAATGTCTCTCTTTATCTTTAGTCTTTACTGACGCTTGGAGACTTAAATATTCAGAAAAATCATACTTCAAGGTGAATTCGAGAAATTAAGTTAAGCTATAAATTTATTTTTTAGGGAAATGACCCTAAAATAACATAAAAGACAAATAATTTTACAAAAACGGTTCCGACTATTGTGATTAAAAAATTTTAAAATGTAGTACGTTATATAGTAGTATATTATAATATAAAGTCGTTTAGCAATATAAGTCGTATATAAATTCGAGTTCCCGGGGAAAATCTAGTTTCCGAGATATTATAGAAAATAAATTTGAATCGTATATTTGAAATGTAAACATCTGTTGAACACATATGTTTAGTTATAAATCGGTTATATTATATATTATGGGATTAAAATTTTCATACCCTCAAATTACATGACAAAATAATATACTTTTTTAATTTTTTTTTTTTTTTTTTGGTTCCATAACTTGGTAGAGAACCAAGCTTAAACTTGTCGGACTCAGTGCCGGATCTAGGTTTTTTCTCAGGGGGGGCAAAAGCAGATTTTGCCGCCCTTGCCATACAGGGGCAGATCTAGCAGTAGAATTGGGGGGGGGGACTTGGGGGGTTTAGCCTCAAATCCAAAGGGGGGTCCGGGGGGCCACCCCCGGAAAATTTTATAAAATTAGGTGCAAAAATGGGGGATTTTAAGCGTTTTGGAGAACCTTTTTTTAGAGCTTATTCAGCTAAAACTATAGTACCTATTCTGTATTGTGTTTAAAATACCAATTAATAATGATAATTTCTATTTTATTTAACCTGTAACTCTATACTATGCTATTAATTCTTCCAGATTCATTAGGAGGGGTCACCCTCCTGCCCAAAAGGGGGTTCGGGGGGCCTTCCTCGGAAAATTTTAGATAATTAGGTTCAAAATGGTGAATTTTAGGCGTTTTGGAGCTTTTTCAGCTAAAACAGCAAGTTAAAGTTTGTTTAAAATTTTTACTGCAGAATTTTTGAATCATTTATTATCTAATTTTTGAAACATTTATTATCTAAATTGGGTTTTAGACTTAACAATTTTTTTTTTTACCTGTAACACTATACTATGCTATTAATTCTTCCAGTTTCATTATGAAATATACCTTCACAACTTCCTATGTAGCAACTGAATCAAGTAGATACTCACTCAACTAAGCATATAAACAAACATCCATTAAAGTTTGCAAATAAACTAACGAAAAAATAGTTGATATTTGCATCCCACATAAAAATGTAAGTGGGAATCCCAGTTAGCAATTTTAATATCAACTTGACTATTGCTCCATAGCTAAGGCAACCATATTTATTCCAATAATAATATAGGTTTGTTTTGATTTGTTGGTCATCAAATAGATGTAATATGTAATAACTTATTTAAATTAGTTAATGTTGTAAAATGTTTACGTTTCATTATTGTATTACATATCATGTAATATATTAATTTGTTAATATTGGCAATAAATTACTGTTTATTTATTGATATTTTTTGCTTTCAACCTCACCGAAGGTAACTCAAGCTATATGTGATCGTTCTGAAGAACGACAAATTTTTAGGTCTCCGATTTCAAAAATTCCAAGACAGATTCAGACATCAGGGAACCCTTTTGGGTCCGTGTCTGTCTGTCACTTTTTTTTGCGAACCAACATATCTTAAAAACTACTCGTCAGATTTTAATGAAGTTTGGATGGTAGGTCATGATTTGCCTATTGTTGGTCCCATATAAGTTTCAACCTTTTGCGCCTACTTGTTTCTCTTCCACATGCGCGCAAACATACATTTATTTAAACCTACAGCTTTAAAAGTACTTTTCCGATTTGTATGAAACTTTTATAGTTTATCGAAAGTAACCAGCAGATATGCCCCAGGTTAATATGAATCGTTTGCGTTCTTTAATTTTTGCTAAATTGATACTTTAATTTGGGTAAAAAATCCAAACAATTTTGACAGATTAAAGAAAACGGGGAAACAATGAAACAAAATAGACAATAATGGCTTTAAATGCATAAAATCAATAAAGTACGTAATAGGATGCGAGGAAGGGATGTGCCATATCAATTCAACGTGTTTTTACGAATATCTCTCTTCCTATGGCTCGGAGACAAATTAAAATTATTTTCAAAAAGCAAAACTATTAAATTTCCCTCATAAAAGGTCTCATTCATTTTTTACGTACAAAGAACGGTTTAGCAAAAACCTAGTTCTACTATAACTTGAATTGTGATTGTTTTTGCACGACTTTTTACGTGATTTTGTGAATATCTCGCTTCTTCTGACTCGGAGACCAATTGAGGATCAGATCAAAATTTAAGAATCTAAAATTTCACACAAGAAACAAAATGTTCATTTTTTACGTGCAACGAACCGTTTGGATAATAATGCGCTCCGAAGTTTCCCTTATTGTCTCCGAGCCATAGGAAGCGAGATAATTCGTATAAAAAAGACCAGTCTACACCATGACTTAATGAGCGAATTTTCAAAGAAATCTGCTAATAAAGAAAAAATTTGATTTAGAATTTGGATGGGTGAAAAAAAATAATTGGTACACAAAATTTGACCCGTAAATGGACTTCAAAAAGTATTAATAGTATTATTATTTGCGTTAACAATTTGAGTCTTTCTTGACACATCGAACTTCTTAAATAGTTTTTGATAAACTTCAATATGCTTAAGTTTCTTTCACGTCAACTGTAAAGAAAAAAAGGGTAAACGAAGTTAAGGGTGGGCTATACCCAAGATGAGTAGAATATACAGGTGGTGACAAAAGGGTGTTTTTGCGTTCGGTTTTGTTCGGCTATCTTCGGGCTGTGACGTCACCTGACTTCCTGACCGCACCGTCTTCTTACCTACAACCTTACCATAATTATTCTCATAATAGCATTTATTTGCTATAAAACACTCACTGCGTGAACATCTCCCAATCTCTATTTCTTACTATTGTCTACTTTAATTTCCTTTTATTGCTATAGTTTTTTATTGTTGGTTTTGTTGTTGTTTTTAGGGTTTTATAGATCATCCTCGTAACCCTTATGACGAGCGTGATGTGTCTCTGTACATGTGAACACGTGTAGATGTGAAATTTAAAATACTGGCGTAACTTTTTGACCCACACATAAGAAAAATATAGGGAAGGTGAACATTTAATATGCGCATGCGTAATGCGCAAATACCGTATTGCTTCGAATATAAGACGCCCCCGAATATAAGACGCATCCCGATTTTTGAACCAATAATCTGGGAAAAAAATTAATGCATCATGTATAAACGCTCCTCGAATATAAGACGCACCCCAATTTTTGGAGAAGCAAAAACGGAAAAAAAGTGCGTCTTATATTCGAAGCAATACGGTATGTTAAATGCTCAAATTTGTATATTTTTTTAAAAAATTTCGAGATGGATATCAAATAAAATCTACTGTATAGTAGATTACAAATCATATATCACTCTTTATGCCTTTATGGTGCGGCAATGATATTATCGGGCTGGTTTTTTGAATTTTTAAAAATTGCAATTTTGTGTGCTCGCTTTTATTTTAATTTTTGAGATGGGTATAAAAAGAAAACTACTGAAGAGTAGATTTCAAATATATATTATGACATTTTATGACTACTATGCTGTAAACCGCCGATAATGCGTTTTTAGCTCCTAACTTTCACCAAGAATAGTCCCCCCCCCCCAACCACCCTATAACGGCTAGTGCTATGATTTTGCAATAATTTATGTATATTCCTTATGATAGGGTGATGAAAATTGCCAGAAAATAATTAATTTAACGTTTTGTTATTACCGGTAGAATTCAATGTGACCCTCCGAGGAATCGAACCTGGGACATCTAATCTACTCTCCTTACTCTACACTATTTTTTTCTTTTGGGGAGATCAATTTAAATTTGTTTATATTTTTTTTTTACTTTCATACAGATGGTGAAATTCTCAAAAGTTATTTTAGCAAAAAATAGCGTATATTATGCCGAATAATCTACGAAACCCTAAAATGTACTTGCTTGAAGCAAGTATACTTCCCTGTGATTTATTTTGTTGGTAATAGATTTTTTGTTGATTGCCTTTACTTTCTCATATAATAAAAAAATATTGCGATGGCACGAAAATTCGATTTAGAGATTTTGATGGATTTACACGTTTTGAGGTCCACTGAGTCCAAAAAAGAATTCTGTCTGTTGTGTGTGCAGAAGCCTGGATCCTAAACTACTGGACTGATTTTGAAGAAATCTGGCATACTTGCTTAGAAAAATTATAACCCGAGGCGAGATCGAGAAATGAACTTTAGCCCCAAATTTGGGGGCGCTACCTCCAAAAACTCTGAAATAACGGGGGAAAAAAATATTTTTTTGAAGGACGGTTTCGACGATTTTGAATGAAAAATTCTAAAATGTAGTACATTTAAATGTGAATCTAACGAGATGAGCCGTTTTCCCGGGAAAAATATAATTCCTGAGAAAATAGCTAAACGCGGGCGGAGAGAGGCCGAGTTCGATTCCCCGCCTAGGGCAAGTTATTTTTATGATAAATATCTCAATAAACAGTTAATTTTTCTAAAAAAAATAATATAATCATGCAAAAAATATAAACACGTTTACGTAATTCTTATGACATAAGGTTGTATAAATTAGTCGATATAAATAAAATATTACAAATAATTTACTAGAACTAGAGTTTACTTTTTAACAGTGGTTTTAATCTTTTAAGTTGCTTTACTCTACGTGAAATTAGATTATTTATTAACATTAACCGATGAGCTATAGTAGTTATAATTATTATCTGTCTATATAAAATTTTAAAATTAGAGGAAGTGATTCAGCAATAATCTTTTATTTATGAATATTATAATAATATTAAAGTCAGAGGAAGAAGCTCTGATTTAAGTGATTACTAGGAACTATCTTCATTTATTGTTTATTGAATAACATAACATTAAAATAATACTACAAATTACAAGTTAATGAAATAAATAGAACAGTTAAAATATTCCGCTTGGAGTAACTTTTTTTGATTAAATAAATGAGAAGTATGTTAAAAGTGCTATACTAGGTAGGGTAGAAGAGAGCTGTAGGGAAGTCGAGTGACGTCACACTAGTCTAGTCTATAGGGACGGGTCCGAGAGCCTTATGTCACCACCTGTATATTCTACTCATCTTGGGCTATACCAGATTGGACAACTGTAATTATATTACATATAATTAAAAATTACATTTCACCTTTTTTTTTTTTTTTTTTTTTTTTTTTTCATGAACTTTTTATTATTTTTCCTTTATTTATCATTTTATTTTTCCACCTCGTTTTGCCGCCCCCCGGGCGTGCCGCCTGGGGCGCTTGCCCCCCGCAGCCCCCCCCTAGATCCGGCACTGGTCGGACTTCAGGAAAAACTTTCTTATTTACTAACGTTTAGTTCAATATTAATATTACTACCCATTCATTAGTCGGAATTTTTAGTAAACTCCGCTGAAAATAAAAAAGAAACGTGTTTATTGTTGCTATTGTTGACTTACAGGTGAGTAAATAAAATAATTAAAAGCATATTAAAAGAAGCAAGATTGGTTTAGGTTAATTTGAGGGCATGGAAATTAATATTATACTTTTCTTGTAAGACATTTTGTCAGCTTTACAACGAAACCAAAAATTTTGTTTTAGCTTTTATACTTTTGGAGCAATAAGTGTTTTTATGAGCAAAGGAATGCGATCTTAAAAGAAATCATAAAATTTGACCCTGTGGGAAAACGGTTGAGAATAGACCTATGGTTTATAAGACTTTTTGTAGCCTATGATGTTTAGAATCACTCTATTTATTTTAGTACATAAATCGTCAATCACTCTGTTTATGAGACAGTCTTAAACGATTTAGTCGTACCGATGAATTTCTTACAATGTTATTAAAGGTTTACTTATGGTTGTATTTTAAGCCATTTAATGTGTAATTGTTAGTGTACAAGAAGCTTCCTATTTCTGTGTGAACTTACATAGGCTTTACTGGAAACTTAATCCGACTAGTTGAATGACACTTGTCGACACGTGTGACTTTAGGAAAGAGTTTTCATGCACTGTAGCGCCAGGATTAAGCCTTTTAAAGCCTTAAAATACTGTCTCTTAGTCTCTTAACTTCTTCGTAGTAACTTAGTGGTAAAAGCCGGGATTTTCTCATTATACATTACTATATCTTCTCGTCGTTTCTCTAAACATTTAAATCTATTTGTCAGGGAGCGGTCTCCATTGTTTCTTCTATTGAAATGCTTTTTGAATAGAGATGAAAGTACACAGGACACGTTTGATTTAACATCTGTCTGTTGGACAATGTTTATTTAATTTCATTTTAAAAATTTATTTTGTCTTTTATAAAATGGCATTTGAACGGTGGTGGTCTCCAACAAATTTTGCTTCCGAGCTTACCAAAGGTAACGGAAGCTATGTGATCGTTCTGAAGAACGAAAAAAATTTAGGTCTCCGATTTCAAAAATTTCAAGACAGAAATCCGTTTCAGTCATCAGGGAACATTTTTGGTTCCGTGTCAGTCTGTCGTTCAATTTTTGCGAGCCAACATATTTTAAAAACTACACGTCCGATTTTAATGAAATTTGGATGGTAGGTCATAATTAGCTCATTGTTGGTTCCATATAAGTTTCAACCTTCTACACTAATTTGTTTTCTTCCACATGCGCACAAACATAAATTTATTTACACCTATAGCTTCAAAAGTACTTATCTGATTGTTATTATCTGAAAGTAGTCCGCAGATAGCCCTAGATTAATTTGAACCGTCTGCGCTCTTTAACTTTTGCTAAATTGTTACTTTTATTTATGTAAAAAATCCAAACAATTTTGACAGATTATAAAAACGGGGGAAACAATTAGACAAATTTGAACAATAATGACTTGTAAAAGTATAAAATCAATAAAGTACTTGATTAATATTACATATTAATTTTTTAATATGTCCGAAACAACTCGTACTTATTTTCCTTTAATTGTTTGTTGTTTCGGGGTTTCGTGGTTACATATAATTGTTATTCAACATTTGATCAAAAATTATATATATATATATATATACATTGTATCTGGGAAAGAGCTCAGTTAACTTAATAATATAATCACGAAACAATCAGGAAAAGTATATTGGAATCTACTTCACACATAGTCGTTAAGATCATTAATGTTGAATATGATTCACTTCTTTGAGAAATCAAATCAAATTTGGATGTGTTTAGGCAGATTTCGGACGAAGTACTCAATCTCTTTCACTAATCGCAAAGAATAAACAGTTTTTATTAGTTTGCATTGCATTAGTAAGGTTATTTATCTTGTTTACGTTAAACATCTAAATAAATATGATTGTATTGACTTATGATAGATATGAGACCAATCTCTCAAGTATGAAATTAAATTTGCCGGATTGGAAGCGGCCAATTATTATAGAGCCGGCTTTTGAAATAAGCAAGATGTTAATCAGCGAGCGAGAGAAATATCTCGGGCATTTTGTCAAGGAATGCATCTAAGTGAGGGTGTTATGCGAGATCAAAGAACGTTTTGGCACTAGGCTCGGGAACGAGTGCCGCTCGAAATAGCTTTTAACACTCGAGTCTTGAGTTTAGACGGATTTACCGGCATCCACCGTCAGTTCAAGTGAAAGCAAGACAATAGACAAAGTCGAATGTTTTCAGAGCATCAGTAGAAACCTTGGTTTATTCGAAGAATGGCCACCTCGTTTACATATTCTTCTGACGAAAGTGAAAATAAACTTGTAAATCTGTAACACAAACAAACATCCGTCTAATGTTTTAATAGTCTACATGACGTTTTTATAGAAATGTGGAAATTTTTGTTGTGTTTAGACGGTTTTTATTCCATTTAATTTTAATTTATTGACCCTTATATAATATGCTATTGGGCTATATCTATGTGTGTTTTCCAAGGTAGAATATCCAAGATGACATTTTTAGGGTCCTTAGGCAAAACCAAGGACACATATTTTCCTGCTTGTGTCTGTCTATCCGTCCGTCCGTCTGTCGCCTGCTCTCACGGCTACACCTTTTATCCGATCACTTTGAAATTTGGCATTTGTGTGTATCGTACCTACCCATTTTAGTACCTACATTTTAAAAATGTAGCGAATTAAAAAATTATTTTTCAAAGATATAACGGTAAAAAAACTTAAGGGATTAAAAAATAATTATTTTTTGGACACCGTGCGGGGTATCATATGAAAGGGTACGTCGAGCTGATTACAAAAATATATAATTTTATGGTTATAAGCTTTGTTAAACACTATTTTAGTATTAGCAAGTCTATATTATATCAGAGAGACAAATGCAAAACGCAAGACTGTTCTTTCTCTAATTTCTTTTCTTTCACCAAGGTACTCCAACTAAGACAGGCACTGATGATGTCATTAAAGAAGACAAAAGCTGTCTTGAAAGGCAATATCTTTAAACCTTTAGAATTTTTAAATTTAAACCCGATGTTTTTATACATCGATGGATTAGAAGAAGGGTGTTAGATCTGCATTGACTTTTATAGAGAGGAACAATTAGACCCCAGTAGTGATGCAACGTTGGTTTTAAAGGTGGGGAAAAAACTCTTTACTGTCGAAAGAAGGAAAGAACTTGACATTCACGTCGACTACAGTAAAAAAGAAGTGTAAAGTAGGTTGTTTAGAAGTGTCTTCCGAAATTCCAAACTTAGATAGAGAGCATTAGCAAGCCTTTAGAAGTGAACGCCATTAAATCTTGGGATAGAACCGTACTTCGTGACGTTAAAACTTCTTTTTCAGTAACTACATCACTGTATTCGAATCTTGTATGTTTATATTGTGCTAAATAAATCTCACAAATATATTTTTGCCCTATATACATATATATTTGTTTACATACCCCTATCTTTCTGTCACATCCTTCTCTTAGATAAACGACACTTGTCATGAGTTTTGATCTTATTTAAACACGACCACTATAGGAAACAAAATATTTTGTTTATATGGGATTTTATATTTATTAACTTTTTTTACTACTTTATTAAATTATATATGAATTAATTTCCACTGTAAATCTAATTTACATAAGCATAATTAGAAATTACAAAATATTATTTTTTCATTAACTGCATCGAAAACATACATATACAAAATAAATCCACTAAGGCACTAGACCTCTCTTACTTGTTTAACTCCTAGCTTATTTTTGGACCTTGTTAGCTGGGAAAATACTTTTACGACTATTTTCTAAACTTATCCCCCCCCCCTCCCTCAAAATATCCCTTCCACTTTTAGAATAGATATACATTTGCACATAAATGTTGTACAGAAATTTTATATTCGGCCCCCGAGGCATCCAATTCTTTTAACATTTAACATTAATTTCCATCCCCTGCATCTCGCTAAATATGCATTCTTGAGAAAAAATTAATTGGACCTTTTGGGTAGAAAATATGATGTAGTTAAATTTGGTAAATAGCCTCTTTTTCGCTAGAGTCCGCGGTTCTCGAGTTATTCACGAAAAACGTAATATAATTACCTTTAAACGCCCCTCTTCACTAGTCAGGACTTTTATTGTCATTCATGCCACACTCCCCCCCCCTACCACTATACAAAAAATTTGCGACTATACATGAATTGTTTCCTCTATTTGAGCTTTTTTGTCCTTCGTGGGTGGACTACACACCGGGAGGAGGTTTATGCAGGAAAACGCGGAAGTAAAACCAATTTGCATGATCTAACTAAACATACCTGAGAAATGCCTTTCATATTTCCTTCTTATTAATAGAAAGGAAGTATATTTAATAGTTCCTTTAACCCTAAATATTTTTAATAGTTTCTTTATACCCAAAATATTTGCTATAATTCCTTTCATTATTATTCTTTTATGCTTTATTGGATTCTAAATAATACACATGCACACACAGGCCTTGAGAGAGTTTCATTGGGACCCGGGTCAAACAATATTATTCGGGGGCCCCATAATCTTCCGTTTTGTGAGCCTAAAGAAACTTCTAAGAACACAAAAAAATTTGCTAGGATCTATCCTTCAATTGAGTTTGAACTGGTAAGCATTTTTAACTTTCTAACACTATTTTAGTATTAGAAAAAAGTTTAGCCACCCAGAACCACGACGTGGACGTGGACGCAGTGGGCCTTGGTTCAATGTTTTTTCTTATTTTGTTTTCAAGCTTACTGAAGGTGACGGAAGCTATGTGATCGTTCTGAAGAACAAAAATGGTTTTATGTTTCCGAATTCAAAACTTTCTAGACAGAAATCCGTTATTTATTAATTTTTTAAGAATCCTCAACGACAATAACGCCGCCCGTGAGGCACTCTTTTTGAGGGATAATTATCAAAGTTGAGTACAATCTGAACATATGAATATAAACAATTTAAGTAATAATATTAAAAAATAATTAAATATTTGTACAAAAATAAAATAATAATAATAATAATAATAATAATAATAATAATAATAATAATAACGACAAAACTTTAAAGCTTAAACATTATGTCCACGGCAGGGCCGCCGACGGGGGGGGGGGGGGGGGGGGGGGGCAAGGGGGGCAAATGCCCAGGGGCCCGGGCCTCCGGGGGGCGGCTCTGGTTTTTTACAATCAAAAAAGGCAATATGGATATTGTAATTAGTGGCATAACTATGGGCCCGAATCGCGGGCGGACCCTGGTACCAAGGGGCCCCAAATCCAAATAAAACATGAAATTACTATATTTGTACCAATGTCGGTAGGGGCCCCTTTAGAGCATAATAAAATTTAACTTAAAATATACTTCTATACTATTGTAAAGGGGACCCCATTCAGTTCTGAACGCAAATGTTTTTTTCTTTTCTTTTCTCATCAATTTTTTTTGGCGTGGGCCCCTATGCCCTAGCTAAGTTTGGGAGGGACAGGCTCGGGCCCCCTTGAGCCCCGGGCTTCCGGGGGCGGCTATGGATTTTTAACAACTAAAAAGGCAAGATGGATATGGTGCGATTAGTGGCATAACTATAGGCCCGAATTGCGGGTGGGCCCCGGAGCCAAGGGGCCCCCAAATCTAAAATAAAAAACATGAAACTACTATCTTTGTACCAATGTCGGTAGAGGCCCCTTGAGAGCATAATAAAATCTAACTTGGAATTATACTTCTATACTATTGTAAGGGAACACCATTCAGTTCTGAACGCAAATGTTTTATTCTTAAGATTTCTTTTTTTGCGACGGCCCCTAATGACCTAGCTAAGTTTGGGAGGCAAAGTTGATTCACGCAATGGAAATTAAACAGACACAAATACAAACTTAACCAGCAGTAGGTACATATGTATTTGAAATTCGTCCCCACCAAACATCTTTTTTTTAGGACAAACTTGCCCTCAGAAATTCTTAAAACTCATTTTTTTGCTCTTAAATTTTAAAAAAAATTCCGGGGGAGGACCCCCGGACCCCCCGCCGTTATTTGTTCAAAGGGGGCCAGATGCTAAGTTCATCACTAATTGTGAAGAACATAAAATTATTCCTAATGTGTCATGAGTATGGAAGTTTGAACTTTAGTGTTTCATTTAGTTATGTACTTAGATGTTTATCTTATTCAATATGGTCGATGTTGATTTATAGGAGAGAAACTGAAAGACAAATCATATTGCCATACTGATATTAATATTTTTTACTAGTAATGCTACTTAATTATTTTGATTTGTTTTCTCTTAATCTCACTATTTTAGCAAACAATTTATATTATGTTTTATTTTATATAATGTATTAGTAGGTACTGTATAATGTATGTAGTAAGGTTTTTTAATGATACCAGCTACAAAACTACTCAATTATTTATTTTTTTAGCCCATCTTAGTTTAACATTAAAATTTGTCCCCACCAAACATCTTTTCCTCTAAGGACAAAGTTGGTTTCAGAAATCTTTAAAACTCATATTTTGGTAATTAAATTTTAAAAAAATTTCCGGGGGAGGATCCCCGGACCACCCCCCCCCCCCTTATTTGTTCAAAGGGGCCCAGGTGCTAACTTGCCCAGGGGCCCGGAAATCCTCTCAGCGGCCCTGGTCCACGGATAGAGGAGTTGTTGGTCCCATATAAGTTTCAACCTTCTTTGTACATTTGTTTCTCTTCTACATGCGCACAAACATACATTTAATTTTACCTACTTCTTCAAAAGTACTCATCTGATTTTTATGAAATTTAGATGGTTTATTCCGTAGATAGTCCCAGATTAATTTCAACCGTCTGCGCTCTTAGCTCATGTAAAAAATCAAAACAGTTTTGACAGATTTAATAAATGGGGGAAAATTAAATAAATTTGACAATAATAGGTTGTAAACGAATAAATCATTAAAGTACTTTTATTTATTGTTTTTGCTTTCAAGCGTGTCGAAGACAACGGAAGCATTGTGATCATCCTGAATTGTTCTTCTACGGTGATAGGAAGTAGTTCATTTCAATTCTAATGGTAATTTGTCGACCGTTGGATTCGATAAGTTTAATATTAAGAATTCTGTAGGTTGTTATAAAACATGTCTGGGTTCTTAGCTCCCTTTTTCAGCTGCACTAGTTTAACGACTGAATGAGACTTTTATGGTTTGGGCAGGGGCCTGATGGTTGTTTGCAATACCTGTCTAACTGGTTAGATTATCTTGACTTGAAGTACTTCTTCCAACTTTAGGAAAAAACGTTTGGCTATTGTCACGGTAACCGGTCACATGAAATACGTCAAACCACCAAACTATAGATTTAAATAATTAACAGCGCAGTCCGGCGGGAAGAATAGGAACTAATAAAATCACCAGCCAAAAGAGTGGCTGTTGATATATATATATATATATATATATATATATATATATATATATATATATATATATATATATATATATATATATATATATATATATATATATATATATATGTATATATATATATGTATGTATATATATATATATATATATATATATATATATATATATATATATATATATATATATATATATATATATACTAGCTGAATACCCGTGCTTCGCTACGGGGTGTTTTATTTTCAATTTAATGGATTTATAAACTACCATCAAGAAACATTTAAATTATTTTACAAAGCGAGAATATCTAGATTCTATCCCTCCCCCTTATTTCTATACCCCTTCCCCTTTGATAAGATAATTTGCTAATATCCCAAATTAGTAATTTATTCCGACTAAATTTTTAAAAAGGAAAAGTGGTGGTATTTACCTTCTGTAAATACCCCCCTCCCCCTGTTTACCCCCCTCCCCCCCCCCCCTCCCCGTGTCATTTTAGATCCCTTGGTTGAAATTGGAATTATCTTTTATTAATATACATGCTTACATCCAAAATAAGAGCTCTTTCTCAAGTATTAACTTCCTAACTTTAGGAGATCGGTCTGGGCTCAATTCCCCTTGTTTTCTTACTCTGTCCTTATGTTCCCCTTAGGGATAAAATTTTAGAAAATCTCTATTGGCAGTTATCAATATAATTTAGAAATTATTATACTACATATACACTCGTAGATTTTATTTTAGAATTTTAAGAAGTGGTTGTTAAAGAAGTGGTGGGATTAAGTTAGTAAAGGTTTAGGCACGGTAAGGCGTGATTTATTAATTATTGCCTTAATATCTAAAAGTAAATCTAAATATTTTTTGACAGTGATTGAAAAGTAATTTCTTTAACAGTTCTTCCTACAGAAATTTCCACAAAACATAAAATATGGTCAGTAGTTTCTTCTGCAATTTTGGTTAAATACATTTTTTATGAAAAATGAAATAAGAATTTTGAAATCTATTTAGAAGCCCCGTTCTCAGCTCCATATAAAGCTACCAAATCGTTTTATATCCTTTATCACCCGCAGAATTAAGCTTAACATTGTACCCAAGAACCTCCAAAATCTATTCAGTCATTTGGACGTGATTGACGCACAGACAGACAGATATAAAATTTTCTAAACTTAAATTCGTTGTCAGGACTACTCATTCATTGGAAATACCCCATATTCTCTCTCCACAGCTCGGGACTCCATGTTCTCTAGTGGAGAGATAACCTTATGTAGAGCTAAAATGTAAAATCAGTAACATAGATAAATTTATGTACTAAAATATTATTTATGTATTAATATGTTTTATTCAATAAAGGTATTTAAAAAAAATAAAAATAATTATAAAAAAAATAAAAATAAATAAATGAATTAATAAATGAATAAATAAATGAATAAATAAATGAATAAATAAATGAATTAATAAATGAATAAATAAATGAATAAATAAATGAATAAATAAATGAATAAATAAATGAATAAATAAATGATTAAATAAATGAGTAAATACAAAATTTTAGCCCAATCGGATAAATGTACAGACACAACAATTATTAGTTTTTTATACATAGATATAGATAAATTTTTCAATTTTACCCCCCTAAATGTACATAACAATAATTGTACAGCACTCTACAGCACTCTTAAAGAGATTTTCAACGGTATGCATCATGAAGGGTTTTCATTACTTTGACATTTGTACCAAAATTTCGAAAATGCATGAAGTCAGTGACCTTCCCCTTTTCCCCTTGCTTTGAAGGTCAAGTGTGCAAATTTTCATTGAAATCGGAATAAAACGGTAGATTTGAATAAAGAACACACACACGCGCCCGTTCGCGCGCACACACTTACGTTGACATTTCCTTTTTACCCCTCTCCTAAATGAAAATAATGACAAAAACGTACATTATAATTACTTTTCTCTTAAAGAGCCTTTCAACGATATGCATAATAAAGGGTACCTATCAATTACTTTGACATTTGTACCCCGTACTCCTGTGTACCAACATTTTAACTTTATAATCTCATGTAAGCAGTACACTCATAGACACTCTTCATTTATATAAGATAAAAGACACTCATAGACACTCTTCATTTATATAAGATGTAGTTATAGACATTTTTCCATTTTACCCCCTCCTAAATGAAAATATGACAAAACTGTACATAACAACAATTACTGTACTTTTAAAGAGCTTTTCAACGATATGCATCATTAAAAGTATTCATTACTTTGACATTTGTACCCCGTACCCCTGGGTACAAAAATAAAAATTTCGCAAAATCCTTTCTTAGTGGATGTCTATGATATGAACCGAGTATATCCTCAAAATTTCAAGTCTCTCGGTTAAGCAGATTTTGCTGTGCGTTGATTCTATGTCAGTCAGTCAGTCAATCAGGACATTGCCACTTATATTATATATATATATATATACATATATATATATATATATATATATATATATATATATATATATATATATATATATATATATATATATATATATATATATATATATATATATATATATATATATATATACAGTATGTCCCAGGATCGACTTGACGATACGTGAAGTGACCTAAAAATTTCATTTTTCGACAAAAAGTCATTCTTGATCATCCCTCCTGCATGTCTTCAAATGAAGATTTATCGCATTAAAAATGTTGTTCCATGTAACCTGTTCCTAAAAATTACGATTTCTTAAAATCGCACAAGAGGGAACTGGTCTAAATTTTAATTTTATGAAAAAATGTCATTCATTAAAAAAAATTATATTTTTCAAAATAAGAAAGGATATACAAAAAAAATAATCATCGTATTCCCCCCCCCCCCCCCCGCTTACCCCACTTTAAATAAAAAGAAAAATTTAAATTTAAAAAAAATTAGGAATCGTTTCGAGTACAACAATGATTGTTGAATAGACATTTCTAGAATTAACATTTTTATTATTAATAGTGAGTTAAGTGGGTAGTGGGAGGGGGGGGGGGGGGGGAGGGTGAAATTTAAATTATAATTTTTTGTATTTTCTTTCTTATTTTGAAAAATATAATACTTTATAATAAATGACATTTTTTCATAAAATTAAAATTTAGACCAGTTCCCTCTTGTGCGATTTTAAGAAATCGTAATTTTTAGGAACAGGTTACATGTAACAAAATTTTTAATGCAATAAATCTTCATTTGAAGACATGCAGGAGGGATGATCAAGAATGACTTTTTGTCGAAAAATGAAATTTTTAGGTCACTTCACGTATCGTCAAGTCGATCCTGGGACATACTGTATATATATATATATTATAGGCTCGAACGAATTGCAGATCTTACTCGCCCTTAAAATCACACTACACTCTTTTTACATACTATTAGAATATCTTAAAGTAACCCTTCCTTTCCCTTTCTCACTGTAAACTAAAGCCCTCCAGCTTCGAAATATCTTAAATTCTAAAAATAATGACGGGGCTCACTAAGGGTCGTTTGATTTAAAGCGTCCGAATATACTGTGTAATGGCTAACTATGTAAGCTCCGATCTGTACTTCTTTTAATAGAATGACTATCCTTTGGAGTGGCGTTTTCTATAGGTTAAATCAAGAAAAGAAGCTAGTCTAATCTAGAATGACAAATAATTTTCACGTTCACCTTAAGCTGTTATGTAGCCAGTTACTCCGCTGATTTTTTATTTTGAATATCTTTTCATTGAACTAATTTAAGCAGTATTAACAAATATAAGCAACTTATTTTATTAATTTAATTTTATTTATTAAACTAAAATATATAAAGTTATAAGGGAGAAATAAAAATTATTGGGTAATAAATGTTTACAGAACCCATCGCTGGAGGATAAAAGAGATAATATATGTCTAAAGTATCATTGCCAATATTATAACATTATAATGTTGGATGACAGGCAATAAAATGTTTCTTTATTTTAAATTTCCCTGCCTGAAATCATTTCAATAGTGCCTCATTTCACTGCCGCAAGTAAATATAATACATTCTGTTATCCATTTCTATAACAAAAAGTCGTTTTCTCGCGAAAAATTTATTTTTCAGGATAAGGTTGCACAAACATGGTGGATGCGGAATTAATAGTGGTAATAATAATATTACCACAATATTAAATAAGCATATATAAAATATATTAAATATTATAAAAACATTACAACACGAACAAAGAAAATGTCTCTTAAACAAAGATAGATCTAGAAAGAGATTTATCATTCTATCTAAAAAGTCGTCGACCTTTCTTGGCCACCGTCTTGGCTATTTATAATTTTACCTAAAGCGAAAACCTATTATAGTCTAGGCAATAATCGCTGCTTATTATTATGTTTCTCGTCAACTGGTAACAAGTTGACGATACCTTGTAAACGCAATTGAGCGTATATCATGACGCTAAATAAATTGTTGCCGTTTATTTTGATCCAAGTTTTGAATTTTGTTATTAGCAACGGTTGCTGCCAGGTTTCAGATCCTTTTTTACTTTCTCATATAAAGAGAAAGTATTGGGATGGCGCGAAAATTCGATTTTGAGATTTTGATGGATTTACACGTTTTAAGGTCCCCTGAGTCCCCTTTTTTTTAAAAAAAGTGGTTTTTAAAAAATGTCTGTCTGTCTGCCTTTGCAGGCGCCTGGAGGCTATACTACTGGGCCGATTTTGACGAAATTTGGTATACACATTCAGAAAAATCATACCCCGAGGCGAAATCGAGAAATTAATTTTAGCCCCAAATTTGGGGGTGCTGACCCCCGAAAGCTCTGAAAAAACATTTAAAAAAATTATCTCTCGAAAACGGGTCCGACGATTATGATTAAAAAATTCTAAAATGTAGTCAACATATAAGCTGTTTTCCCGGGAAAAATCTAGTTCCGGAGAAAATAGCTTAAAACGCAGACGAAGCCGGGTTCGATTTCCCGCCCAGGAGAAGTTATTTTTATGATCCATTTGATTTTTTTTGAAATGTTCAATAATCATTAAACGTACTTACGAATACTAATAAATGGAAAACATTGGCTAAGTAATTATGAACTTGTATATGAGAAAGTTTGTCTCAGTTGTCTCGGACCGATTTTTACTTTTACAGAATATGTTCAGTTTTGACCACATGTATTTTAATACATTTCGATAACATTTTATTATTACTTTGTTTATATCTTAAGAATAACAGTAAGAAATAAGTACTGAAAGTGAAAGTAAAAATAGGTTCAATTCTGATTAAAGAAACAAACAACATTAATTTAATTTTTTTTTTGCTTCTTCTAAGCTAGTACTCGTTCAAATAAAAAAATCAATTATGACTTCATGGTGCAAAATAGTAGTATGAATTGCAATTGAGACTCACTACTTGGTGGTAACATTTCATCTTACTTGCTACCGGCTGTTCTTAATGAATTTAAGTGGTTTCACTGAAGTCATTATTTAGTTAAAATTATACCAAGGTGATAAGCTTAACTTGTTTTAACTATGATACAGTTCTGACCTTGGACGATTAACCTTGCATTTAGAATACAACACCGGACGCTTAATACACCATTATACTGTTTCAATTATTTCCTCCAGTAAGTACCTCTATCTCGTATAACTTTATATTTACTTTACAAAAGCTCCTGAAAGTTGGATTTCAAATGCTACACAATACGTATTGCATTATTTTGTACAGTGTGGCCGAACTTCTATGGTATGTTCGTTGAGTGTTATGTTGTGTGTGAGATCATAAATTAAATAATAGTTGAAATATCCATTACGTAATTCTCAATTTTATAATGCTGCAGATAATATCCTGTTAGTTATCTGCTTTTCTAAATATATTTATCATTAATTTAGCTTATCTATTAATCTGTTCGATCAAGGTAAATCCTTATGAACGGAACTAACAACTTTGCTGTAATCTAAATACAGCGTTATCGATAGCTTTCAGTCTGCCGTACTGATAAACTGAAGTGTTCATCACTTTATTTTTTTTTTAAAAAAATAAACATATTTGATGTTACACCTGTCATGATATACTTCATGCTATTTTTTTGCATATTATTTGAAGGCATAGGTAAATATTGGTTTATTTTCAAAATACAATAAGTACTCATAGATAAAACTTAGTGGTATTGATTTGTTGTTTCTACCGATTCGTCCAGTGCAATTAGACATTGCACTTCGGAAAAATTAGGGGAAAGCTGAATTTTGGAATGAACCTTGATATTGCGGTTCTAAACAAAATGTCACAAGTCCCCATTGATCCGAGTGCCGCTAAAAGAACTACGCGGGGTCAAAGGTCATCAAAATCGGTTTTTTGTGAATATCTCATTAACGTTTACAGAAAAAATACAAGTAATTAAATTTGTAGCTTAGAACATTTCCTACAAAAAAGATCTCATGATTTTTATTCGTAGGTGTAACGGTTTTGGCATTCCTATACTTGATCTGCACATCCATGTATTACATGCGTATCTATTCACTATTTACCCATCTATATATTATATCTTCATAACTTTGTACATAATAATACTAGGCATCGCGTGGCTCTATCATTGAAGCGAGCGTATTGCAATGAAATACTGAATATTGAAATTTATTAATCATGATGAATGTCATAGTTGAAGATAAGTGGAAGAGGGTAGTGTGGCGAAGAGTGGGGTTACTCGGTACAAAGCTTTACTTCCTAAACAAACATATACACTATACGACTATAACAATCTTCACCACCCGCGGTAGCTTATAAACAATTATTATAAATGTATCTCGTCACTACGCAAAGAATTTTGCTTGTATCAAGTTGAAATTTTGCATACCTGTTTCAATTGTGCATTAGATGGTGTTTCGGCCCATAGGAGGTAGACTCGGATATGGGTACCGAATAGGGAACCAAACACTCCAGAGGAGAGAATCCCTGTAGAAAGCTAAAGCCGGGAGAAAATAAGGCGGATAGTAAATTAAATAAAAATAATAATAAGTACACAATGCGATAATTATATATTAGGCAAGTAGCAAGCATTAGTTAATATCAATAAGATTAGATATAAAAATTGGTAACATAAAGTTAGTCTAAATGAATTAAATTAGCGACAGACACACAGAGAAACAGATTAAGAAAGGATGGTAACTAAATTAATAAATACATATAATAAATGAGTGACGGGCCAGGTCACTCTACTACTAATATAATTTAAATGGTAGATATGGTACGTCGACACTGCCTGAGCCGTAGGGATGAGCGGTGAAGACGTCGGGATATCCACTATATCTAACTCGTGGTTTGGCTGCACAGCGCTGAGCCAGTAAACCTCCAAACTCTACTCAGACGCAAGAAAGGTGTTAATGCAGAAGTATTAGGTATAAAGAAGTAGGTTAGAAGGGTGCCGGTCGCTAAAGAAGTATAAAAATAACAATAAATTAAGAGCTAAATTAGAAGCACGTACTCACGTCGGCTGACACATAATGGTAACCACCTTCGGTAGGTTTCCGGCGACCTAGATTACCCAAATCAGCACTGAAGGTGTTTGATTGGAAACCGCTAGTGGTGGCTGAGTCCTAGGTTGACGTGGTGTGGTGGAGGTTACACCCGGTGGGTTGATGATGTAGAGTGTGCTGGAAAGGGGAAGGAGGCTCTAGTAAACCTGCTTGCAACCTTCCATATTATTGTTATTGTAAATAAATACGCTACGTGCATCATGCTCATGCTAAATTTGTTTCCTTGGATTGAAGATCGTGGATAAGTGTAGTGAATAGTGCAAATTAGTTTTAAGAACAAAGTAAGGTATAGTACTAAATAAGTTTTATAAATTAAAAGGCATACATACAAAGATTACTAGCTAAAACATGCAAGATTAGGCGGAGCCTAAACATACCGCCTACTAAAAATCATTAATGATTTTTCCCAGCTATAACTCACCAATCGAAGGACTCTCACTACTGGAATGTTCGGGTAAGAAAAGGGGAACGAGTTTATTGGCCGGGCGTTTCAAAGTTGAAGAGGGTGTTTGGACAGACACGACTCTCACTACTCCATCAAGGCCGGGGTGTACGTCGCAGACCCTAGCCATCGGCCAGTGCATACGAGCAGCGTTGTCATCCTTGATAATAACTAAATCTCCTACCTGAAGATTGGTACCAGCCTTGCGCCACTTCGTCCTCTCCTGAAGGCTAGTCAAATATTCAGCACGCCAACGTTTCCAAAAGTGCTGGGCCTTCTAGCTGACTAGCTGCCATCTAGAAAGACGGTTTTCCGGCCAACCGATGAGCGATTGTTCAGGAACAGCCAGAAGAGGGGAACCTATAAGGAAGTGGCCAGGGGAGAGGTATGCAAGATCGCTAGGGTCGCTAGAAAGTGGGCAAATAGGACGGGAATTCAGGATAGCCTCAACCTTAATCAACCAAGTGGAGAGCTCCTCAAAGGTCAGTCGATTCTCGCCGTATATAGTTCGAAGAAGACGCTTGGCAGCCTTAACCACACTCTCCCAAATTCCTCCGAACGACGCCCCTGTCGGGGGCGTGAAGGACCAGTCAATGTCCCGTAGCGACCAATGAGAACGAAGTGTTGACTGGTTAGAGGGGTTGCGGTACCATGTGTACAGTTCTTTTAAAGAGTTTGAGGCGCCTACGTAGTTTGTGCCATGATCGGAGAAAATTCGTTCGGGAAGACCACGGCGACCGATGAACCTGTCAAGAGCAGCTAGAAATGCTTCTGTACTTAGAGCAGTAACTAGCTCGAGGTGTACAGCCTTGGTGCTCAGGCACACGAACACACACATGTAGCACTTATAGTTTGGAGATTTCCGACGAAGGGATTCTCGCACGAACAAAGGTCCGGCGAAATCTGTACCGACGTGAAGAAAGGCACGTCCCTCGCGGAACCTGTAGGCGGGGAGATCTCCCATTATGGGTTGGCAGGGGGGAGCAAAATTTGGGAAAGATTGAATGACGGTAAGTGGTTCAAAATTGGGGTAATAGGTGTGCGATGAAACTTGAAAAGCAAATAAATTTGACGCCATTTTTATTTTTATTTTTTTATTTTTGGTTTCTGTATTCTTCACCTTAGTTGTATCTATGTGCAAAATTTGGGAAAGATTGAATGACGGTAAGTGGTTCAAAATTGGGGTAATAGGTGTGCGATGAAACTTAAAAAGCAAATAAATTTGACGCCATTTTTTTTTTTTTTTTAATTTTTTTTATTTCTGTATTCTTTACCTAAGTTGTATCTATGTGCAAAATTTGAGGAAGATTGGATCACGGGAAGTAGTTCAAAATTGGGGAAACGGAAATGTGCGATGAAACTTACAAAGCAAAGTAATATAAGACCAGTAAAAATGACTGTCGTCTGTTTAGACGCTTGAAAATCCATAGTTGAATTTTAACTTTAAATTTAGGGGCCCACAAATAACTTTGAAAAAAATAATTTTCCGAGAAACATCTTCTTCCCGAACTATTGATAAAATGAAATCTGGTTTTGCTGAAAATCAAGTGAACGAAGTGTAAACAATCACTTGTTGAACACTTTTGAATGAGTTTATTAATAAATATTATTCGTGTAAATGTTTTCTTAAGACAATTTTCTTTCTGTGATTGATACTTTGGTTTATTTATTAATAGCTTTTTATTAACTGCGATGGAATTAAATTGCTACATTGTGGTGGTAATCTTGTCTCAGGGAAATCCTATTAAAATCCTTTTATTACTTCTACTTTCTTGAATAAAGTATAATGCCAATGATCACATTTTGCTCTATTCCAGACTGATATCAATTAATATCCAATTAATCCCTTCTGAAACGCTAAGCGACTTTTTAAACATTCTAATATTTTACCGAATTTTGAGTTCTTAAGAAACCCATTGATCAGTTTGTTTTTTTTATCTAATTTTTATAATAAGTTATGAGTAGGAAGATATTAATATATTTTTTTTAAAGTTTATTTGTCTTCTTTTTTTCTAAGCTTGTGTCATTTATTATATTTTAATAGAAAGAAATTAACGATTTGATTTATATCTCAAGTAATATGTAAATAAGTACATTTCTATGTTTATAATGAAATATTTTTAAATAATTCAAAAATCCCTCTAAATGTAGTAGCAATTTATAAATTTTTAGAAAACTCATATATAGGTGTGCATTATACATTATAAATAGGAAAAAAATACATATACATTTCTGTGGGCCAATAATACTTCCCTTATGAAGGGAAATATTTTCCAATATAACGAAGTCAAATGTTAGAAATTTTAGGAGGCCGTGACTATGGTGACCCAACATTTTTATTTTTTGTAATTTTTGTGTGGGGTATCATTTAAAAATATTGAAGAGTAGATCACAAATGTGTTTTCGCTATATTTATTGCGTTTCCAAAACTAAGTCTACCTTCCAACCTTTAAGTACCTTCCAAAAAACCATATAAGTGCCTACCTACCTAAAATGCTAAAGGATAATATGCACATCTCGCTCCTCCCATGTGCAACTTTTTATCGTTTTTTTAGAAAAAAGAAAAAGTATATTTATATAAATCTAGGAAATATGAATTTATTTTAATCGAAGAAACTATTTTAGTAGCTTCTTAGCAAGTACTTGACGGGATTTTCTTTTTATTAAACCGTACCTCTACTAATTTCTTAATATAGCATTATAAAAATTCTAATGTTAACTAGAGCTAAGGTTACTATATTTGCACTAGTATAGTCACTTACATCGTAGTCTCATAAAGTTGTCTTACCTAGTTGTACCTAGTTGTCTCATAAAGTTGTCTCACCTAGTTGTTCCTAGTTGTCCCATAAAGTTGTCTCACCTAGTTGTACCTAGTTGTCTCATAAAGTTGTCTCACCTAGTTGTACCTAGTTGTCTCACCTAGTTGTACCTAGTTGTCTCATAAAGTTGTCTCACCTAGTTGTACCTAGTTGTCTCATAAAGTTGTCTCACCTAGTTGTTCCTAGTTGTCCCATAAAGTTGTCTCACCTAGTTGTACCTAGTTGTCTCATAAAGTTGTCTCACCTAGTTGTACCTAGTTGTCTCACCTAGTTGTACCTAGTTGTCTCATAAAGTTGTCTCACCTAGTTGTACCTAGTTGTCTCATAAAGTTGTCTCACCTAGTTGTACCTAGTTGCCTCATAAAGGCTAAATAGAATAAATAAAGACGAAGAGTAAATTAATTAGTTTTATTAAATAATAATAACAAAGGATTTGATAAGTCCCAAATGAGAAGAAATAATGATTCAACTTTTACAAATTAGTCTCTTTTATTTATAACAAATAACATCATTGTCGTGTTTAATCGAAAGCTAATTGGTCAAGAAAATAATATGATGCAGGGTTGCTTTTGTATACATTTTATTTGTTTATAACATGGTTATGATTACTTTAATAATAACTTCCTTAATTTGAAATTAATCTCAAAATTAGATTGTATACACGTGAAACCTGTCATATTTTCCTCGTTGGCTGATGGATATGGAACGTATCCAAGAATAACGTGACTAACTTAAGCCATGGAGTTTATTAGACATCGTGTGAGAATACGGCCCCAGGTGAAATATATCTCCTGCTGACTCTCTGCCAACTAACCACAGTGTCTACAACCAAATAACTTTAAATATTAAAAAAGACACTGACATCTGCGACTGATTAAACACAATGTTTCTTGTAAGACACAGTCAAACTCTCTTTTTTTAAATAATAAAGAGATGTTATTCAATCATTTACATTTGTCGTTCTACGTTAGCTTTAGATTTTCACTAAATAAGATGTTACAGCGGAAGTTTTATGAAACCAATTTGTTTTCTTTTAATGTGCTTAGTTTGTACATTTTTTACTTTCTCGTATAAAGAGAAAGTATTGTGATGGCGCGAAAATTCGATTTTGATATTTTGATGGATTTACACGTTTTGAGGTCCCCTGAGTCCAAAAAAGTGGTTTTTAAAAAATGTCTGTCCGTCGTCTGTCGTCTGTGCAGACGCCTGGAGCCTAAACTACTAGGCCGATTTTGACGAAATTTGGCATACATGTTCAGAAAAATCATACCCCGAGGCGAAATCGAGAAATGAACTTTTGCTTCAAATTTGGGGGTGCTTCCCCCCAAAAGAACTCTGAAAAAACTTGAAAAAAAAAATTTCTCGAAAACGGTTCCGACGATTTTGATTAAAAAATTCTAAAATGTAGTCCATTTAAATACGGATCCAACGATATAAGTAGTTTTCCCGGGAAAAATCTAGTTCCTTAGAAAATAGCTAAAAGTTATTTTTATGGTAAATTTTGATATCATTTTCAATAATAATTAAACGTACTTACAAAAACTAATAAATGGAAAACATTGGCTAAGTAATTATGAACTTATATATGAGAAAGTTTGTCTGAGTTGTCTCGGACCGATTTTTTAATGTTAATATTTATTTTGTTATAGCATGTGTTATTGTACACCAACAAAAAAACTTATGTAAAAGAATAAGCCCCGCGAAATAAAATTAAGTTCGCGTAAAACGTTGTGAGATCGTTAATTCAGCCAAAGTAAGTTCTACTAGGTCTAATTTAATCAGTACAAGTGAGTAATGTCTATCCCTCCTCCCTCGCTATTCTCTGTCCCTCACAAACTCAATAAAATGTCATGCAGTGTCGTATAGCCTTGAAAGGGGCAAAAGAAAGAACAGATTTATGCGGATTTTGTCATTTTTCCTTAATTTGTACATAAAACTCTACCAATATGGATTGCTAGAAGTGCCTTAGAATTATAATGAGTAAATAGGTCAGTGACAAAATAACGAAACTTTAGGGTCATATATCTTATGACCTATTTGAAGCGAGCTTCCTACATTGAGCGAAATATGCTCCGTGTCTGTGCTTGAGTAAAAGTTGACCGATTTTGATGAAATTTGGTACACATTTTCATTTTATCAATGCTCAGGACGAGTTCGTTGGACAACGTTGTCTGCCCAAGCGTTCGCGCGCATCGCTCACGTAATAGTGTGCTTCAAAATTATAATTGGAATTTTAGTACAGGAAAAAATTCTAACTTTATCTATTCGATGATACGAACATTTTTTTTTAAATAACATTTTGTATTAAAACCAACAGCGACACCGCTGTGAATTTATAAAGATCGTTAACACTATTTAAGCTTGCCTAAACGTTTTAAGTACAGAAAACGACCTTTTTACCGATATCTTACGTTCTAACGTAACGATTTTAATAAAACTTTATATACATCGTCCAAAGTACAATTGAAACAGGCATGTAAAACATCAATTTGTAACAAGCAGAAGTTTTTGCTTAGTGAAGTGATACATTTATAATAATTGTTTAAAAGCTACTGCGGGTGGCTGAGATTCTAGGAGTGTAGGTTTATCTGGGAAGGTAAGCTTTGTACCAAGTATCCCCACTCTTCCCTCTTCCACTTATCTTCAACTATGATATTCATCATGATTATAATTCCTTAATATAAATATTCAGTATTTTATTGCAATACGCTCGCTTCAATGGTATAGCCACGCGATGCCTAGTTTAAAATTAATTTGACATATATAGTATCTTTAATAACATACTAGAGGGGGGTCCAAAATGCCTTGAGTTTGTTCCAGTAATGAATGGTTCGGCTGTGCTCGACTCGGCCAGGGCACTACCACTACCGCGCCCCCACATTTCAATCGTTGTGTATAACAACCTGTTACTGTTTTGGTTTTTTTTTTTTTTAATAATTTAATTATGTGATTTCCAAATGCCAGTTTGTTATAAAGGCTATAATTACTAAAATATCGGTTATATTAGTATTCATTTATAATGTGTCCATTGACTGAGTTGGATCGTTTAAAAGGCCGACCTGTCATTGAGTACACTCATTAATCCGATTACAATATCGATTAAATTTTATATGTACTGTAGATATATTTCTTTGTTTAAAATTGGCCGTTTTAGGGTTGTTATTTTTACTGTTCCTCACTGCCTATATAGTCCAGTCAAATGGTGCACAAAATGGGCTCGAAGTGGAAAGTTCTGGTGTAATTGATTTTAGTGGTTTATTTGAGGGTGCTAAACACGAATCTGAAGTTGTCCAACAATATTTCCCCCCGCAAACATGAGAAATCGTCAAAAACAATTTTTTTTTTTGTGGTTTTCCGCTTATAAGTTCTCTTTTTTTGCGCTTATTCACGCAAAAAGTGGTCCAGTATTAAAATATAGATGAGAAAATATCCTTCAATTTATGTCTATAACATTTTTTTGAATGTCATATGGTTTTCACGGAAATGGGAGTTGAAATATCGGGAAAATCGGTAATTTATGAAAAAATACCAGTTATGCACCATGATTTAACGAGCCAATTTTCAAAGAAATCTACGTATTATTGGCTTATGATAATATACGAAAGTTTTGGTTTAGAATTTGGATGGGTGTTAAAAATAATTTAGTACACAGGGGTACGGGGTACAAAAGACAAAATGGTATGTACCCTACAATATGCATGTCACTGGAAAGCTCTTTAAGAGTACAGTAATTGTTGTTATGTACAATTTTGTCATATTTTCATATGAGAGAGGGGTAAATGGAAAAAACCCGCAATAATAGCATACAAATATTTTTTTCTCCATTTTACACCCCCTCTTATATAAAAATACCAGAGCTTTCCACTTCAAACTAACATTTGACTGGACTATTAGTAGGAAAACTATTGTTTTCACCTAATAATTTTTTTTCGAGATTTCAACGGAATTATCCGTTTTGGGTGTTTTTAAGACCTCCTGAGTGGTTTTCAGCATGACGTCTGAATGTATGTATGTATGTGTGTATGTATGTATGTGTGTTATCATAGCGCCCAAGGTATTTAAACTAGAGAGTTGAAACTTGGCAGAAAAAACCGTCCTTACCTGTAGTGGTGCCGCCCGGAAAATCAACTTTTTCCGCCATCTTGAACCCAGTTAGCTGAGGCAGCAAAAATTTATACAAATCTTAATACATCGAAAATGGTCCTGTTCGAGTTGAAATTTGGCACGAATGTACCTCTCTGAATGACAAACAAGCCCACAAAATTTTATTTTGATATTGGCCGCCATTTTGAAGTTATCAATTTTTAAACTTTGACGGTTAATTATACCGAAACTATAAATAGGTTTTTGACATATAGCATATCGTTGGAACCGGAAAAAATTAAGGAACAAATATAAAAAAAACCCGATGAAATTCCATTAATTAGTTTACAAGTTATAAGCAAATATAATTATTTATTAGTGCGATAATTTTGATGACGTCAAAGTTTGTTTACCTCTGTCAAAATACCGCCAAACTTAAATAATTAAATAAAATATAGGTATTAAAAATAAGGTTTTTTTTAAGAATGATAATAAATCAGTTAGTTCAGAACGGTCACCCATCCAAGTACTGACCACTTCCAATGCTGCTTCCTCCTGCTTCGAAGCAGCAGGAGAGGCCACTTTAGTGGCCTCTGAAGTGAGGAAAAGTTCCGAGGTACCCCGTACCCGATTTTTTTTAAATATATATTAAATATAATTAATTAAACAGAAAACTTCCTCTCCTTTTCTGACTGCTATATTTCGCCATTACATCATGGCTTCTTTAGGCTACAACAACAACACAATTTTAACAATACTTTAATTGTCAATAAATAAATACAACTGACTTTAACTTTTTTCCTTTCATAATAACTTCAAAATTTGTCTTAAAAATTTACAAAAATCAATTCGTAAAATTTTCCTGGTAAATTTCCTGTCTTCTTGTAAACAATTTTATCTACGATTGATACGAAATATAAACATTATATCTCTGTTTAGATGCGTAGAAAGTGATTATTTACGTACTTGTATTCATTGCGCATGCGCGTCTCATGGTTCTGAAGAATTCCTCTTCTTTACCACGCTAGCGCGGTAAAGAAGAGGAATTCTTCAGCTTTACGCACGATTAGCGAGTTTGTTTACATTTAACAAAACTAATTTGCTATAACTGTTTATATCGAGTATTTAGTGAAAAACAATGAATCAATCAAGTGGCTTTGACGAAAATATAGAGAATAATACTCCTCCAGAAATAATTAATTCGGCAAAAAATACAACTCAAGAATTAATGCCATCTTTATCAAGAGAAGAGATACGAACTTACATGCAGCAAGTTTATTTTTTTCTGTATTTATTATTTAAATCTAACAATCGTAGATAAAGTACAGTACGCAACTCGTGGGAAAACGGCATTTTGCATTGCTCGTGTGGTTTTACTGCCCTCGCTGTCGCTCGGGTGCAAACTCCACACTCGCATGCAAAATGCTACTTTCCCCACTCGACGCGTAGTGTACTATTATCCATCAAAACCTATAAAATCCCTATGGTACAAAAACATAAATTATAATAAAGCAACAGAAACAATAGAAAAAACAAAAGAAATAGAAAAATAAATTTCTCAGTATAGTAAAAATAAAAGGTTTAACGGAAGAAATAATAAAGTTCAAAGAATTTCCATTATAATGACATACATTTTGGGATAAACCCAACTAATATAATTAAAGAAAAGTTGTTTACAAATTGAAAAGATAAAATCGAATCCAAAAATTTAATTAGAGTAGTTCACAGAATAGAATGCAATGAATGTCCAAAAGTATATATAGGCCAAATTAGGCAACTTTTCCAAAATTTATTTCTTATCTACTTGCGGTATTATTGAACTGATTTCGGGCAGGGAAATGAAATTTTCTCTACTCCACCTCGGAGGCTAACTTATCGCTCGACAGTAAAATTTAATTTTGCTACCTAGTTACATAAGTAACTATTCCAAGTTATCTCCGATAACTTATTATTACATTGAGCTTATTAACTATTTACTATGACTAAATTACACTTTTTTTTTTGGATGAAACTTCTTATTTAGCGCTACCCTCTACATTCTATATTATCTAGAATTGTTTGGAATAATTACGTATTATAAAAATGTACTTTAGAGTTTAGAGTGAACTACAATCAAGTTAGAAAAACTTAATTTCTTTGAAGTTTAAGCTTGATCTTACTAGATTTTAGTATAAACCAGAGATGTACTAATTTTATAGCTATTCTACTATAAAATCCTTCTCAGTTTATGCGAATATCTCTTTAAAAGGATGCAATCAGAGCACAATGCCTTCCAAATTTCTACTTTCCACCCTCAACTTCCTGAATGTAAATTGTGCTTTTATTATTTCCTCTCTGAAATTTCCTAGAATATTTTAGACCAGAATTATCATTATCCCGAATTTTACATTTCAAATGAACAGAAAGAACTTCCCTACTTGAATATTAATTGACTTCTTAGGAATTGCATTTTTTTTCTCCCTCATTATTTCTTTTTAGTAGGATTTTTTTTTTTAATTTAAATATTTTCTATTGTATTATTAAATAATAATAATAATAATAATAATACTAGTATCCATTAAATAAAACTATCAGTAATTTTTAAATAAAATCATTTTCTTTTTTTTGACTTACATAGCTACAATCACCATGAAAATCTGTGTTTTTACAAATAAACGCACCCATGGATTTTTATATGTTATTTCAGATATTAATTCCAAGAATTAATTGAGATTTTTTTTTTTTTAAATCAACATTTACAAATTAGGTCCGAGATAGCACAGAAAACATTCGCATGTTCTTATTTTTATTGCGGTAGTATCGATCAACTCTTGTTTGTCTTGTGGTGTGATAATTTTGAATATGTGTACCATATTAAAAAAAATCGGTCCGAGACAACTCAGGCAAACTTTCTCTTATATGAGGTCATAATTATTTGGCCCAGTGTTTTCCATTTATTAGTTTTCGTATGTACATTTAATTATTATTGAACATTTCATAAAAATTTATCATAAAAATAACATCTCCTGGGCGGGGAATCGAATCCGGGCTCTCTCCGCGTTTTAAGCTTTTTTCTCAGGAACTAGATTTTTCCCGGGAAAACGGTCTATATCGTTAGATTCTTATTTAAATGGGCTATATTTTTGAATTTTTTATTCAAAATCGTCGGAACCGTTTTCGAGACATACTTTTTTTTCAGAGTTTTTTGGGGGTAGCCCCTAAATTTGGAGCTATAATTTGTTTCTCGATTTCGCCTCGGGGTATGATTTTTCTGAACATGTGTGCCAAATTTCGTCAAAATCTGTCCAGTAGTTTAGGCTCTAGGCGTCTGCACAGACACACTGACGACAGACAGACATATTTTAATAACCACTCTTTTGGACTCAGGGGACCTCAAAACGTGTAAATCCATCATAATCTCAAAATCGAATTTTCGCTCCATCACAATAATTTCTCTTTATATGAGAAAGTAAAAAGCTCATGAGTTTGGACTTGACGCATTTACCCAGACGACGGAGAGGCGTAAAAAAAACTTTTTTGGATTCAGAGGACTCGTGAACATGTTGAAATATGTATAAATATCGAATTTTCGCTCTATCACAATAACTTTACTATTTATCTACTAATTAAATGAATTAAAATTTGTGTAACCAAAAGCATAAACAGAATATTCAAAATATAATTTGATCGAATAATTAATTTATGACCAATTTATGGTCTGTGGAATGACTAAGATATTATTATTCTTCGTAGTAGATTTTTTCCCCTCTTGAGTCTCATGGCTATTCTAATTTGAAATGCAAATGTGTACTCTGTATTGTGATAGGTTGAAATCGATACAAAGTACGAGTGTTAATCGTAATTTAGCAAGGGGGTACATTGAAACGGGCTGTGAATCCGATATGAGTCTGAAGTACTGGGCTAAGGGCATTACTAGGGCCTAGGGTACTTCTACAAGGGACCGCTATTTGAATATTCATGTTTACTAGAAACACCACCCAATTACAAACAATAGCCCTTAGTCCTTAGAGACCAATGCTGCGTTCAAATTTTGTCCAGATTCACGGATGGACTCATCTCTAACTCGCAGTCTGTATAATCGTTTCTAACTAAAATAATTAACTAATAACAATCAAAGTATGTAAATCTTTAATATTATTTGTTTAAGATAGTAAGTTGGAATATAAACTACATATTTACCTTTATAAGGAGTAGAAATATTTTAAAAAGAGTCAGAGTAAAAGCCCGAGTTTTAGAAATGAAGATTTATTGAATTACAAATGAGATAGTTGAGAGGGTGGTTTAGTGAACCCGTCAATCTACTATTTTGATAATAGGTCCCCTCTATATTAAATTGGTTATTTATTCCTCGATAAATAAGAAATGTCTTATTGTGGTTTTATCAAATAAGTGCTGAAAGATTGTGCTAAACGAGCCCCAGCTTTCGGTACAAACCATTTTTCCTCATAAACGCAGTATGTAAAAAAAGGAAGTACAGGGTTATTACAAATGATGTTCCTGATTTCGATTAGAAATATTATTGGATTAATATGTTTTAAGACCATTTCAGTTGGTACCACTGGAATGAAAAACTCATAAAGTTTTGTTAAAATTAGTTTGGGTAAGTATCAGATGTCTGTTAAGTCAACTGTTGCCAGTGTTGTGTAATGGCTGAATTTGAAGACAGGAAAGCATTTTGTGTGTTGGATTATCACATTAACCAATCAGTTATTAGTGTGCAACGTCACTTTAGAACCAGGCTTAATGAAGATCCTCCTAGCAATCATTCTATTCGCAAGTGGTACTTAAATTTTAAGAGAAATGGCTGCATTTGTAAAAAGAAATCAACTGGAAGGCAACTGTGAGCAATGAATTTGTAGAGCAGTTTGGGAGCAGGGGGGTTCCCATATCGAACATTTATAATTCTGAGTACCTCCAAAATGTAACCATTTTATTTCTTTGTATGATAAATGAAACTACATATATGTAGGCTTGAAATCATGAACATCATTTTTAATATCCCTGTATTGTGATTGCGCAAAAATTCGAGTAAACAAAATGGTCTAAAATAAAGAACATTGGAGGGAAAGCACCGTGTGCTAAAAGCTTGTGTTGTGCGAGCCCAGCTTGCTGTATTCAAAATTTTCTTAAAATGTTGTTGTATTAATAATTAACATTCCGCGCTTCCTTTTAATTTCTCAGATACATTGTACATTGTGTGTGTTTTGCGACTACTACGGCATTCTCCACTCTAAGTATACTACATTCGATTAATAACTGTAGAAAGTATAATTTAGTCAACCGTACATTTTAAGTACTTTATATATTCGTTATAAAGAAAGACGGTGAAGATTATTTGAAAATAATATAGTTTATACAAGTTAGTAACTTTTAAGGCAAACTAATATAAATTATACTCTAGTATAAGACTTCTGAGCTTAGTTTTAACAGTGATACTGTTCGAAAAATGATTAGTTAAATATTTAAAATAATGATACAATCAGACACATATTGACCACATTAAACTTGACCCATTATAAAGTTGTACGATTTTAAAATTACAATTAAACCATTAAATATAAAAATAAATACATATACTACAAATATATTATTAAATATTTGTTCCCTATATCCTGACCAAAGGAGACCTCCCGTATAACGTCTCTATCAGTTAAATTAATACAATTCGAATGCATAATGTATTCCTAACAAAATTTCCAGAGCCTTTATGCACCCTAGATATACAACATAGGTACAGCTCCAAGTTACAAGATATTTGAAACAAATGTACAATTTTATAATATGATGTGTGGCAGAATAATGAACGTGGTGTGGTGTATAATCAGAATAGTTACTAGATATTATTTAATTCTACCTCTACCTAATTGAGAGTTGCATTAATTCCTTTTGCTCCATTAAGATCTTAACCCTTAATAACCTAGCGTTGCCATATGGCAACAGCAAAACCCCCTCCCTTTATTATTGTCTGGAGAGGTCCAAGTTAACATTGAACTTTTTAAATGTTAATATTATGTCAAAAGAAGGACTAAATTGATTTTTCATCATTAGATTTTTTTGTTTGGTGCAACACGTATGCGACAAGACAGGTTTAAAAAATGGGTTATTCCAAATTTGAGACACGGAAAGAATTTTAATTTTTTTAATTAATTAATTAATTAAATAATTTTATTATTGGTAACGAAACTATTAGAATAAAGAGTGATTAAAAATATAAAATTATTGCAGTTTCACAAAATTTAATTTTTCTGCCCTAAATTGAGCGTCAATTTGAAAGTTGCCATACGGCAACGCTAGGACATTAGCCTTACAGTTTTTTTTTAAGTGGTAACTTTATTCAGTCATATTTATATACAAAGTTTTGATGTTTTTTTTGCCTAATGTTAATTTTTTATTGATTATTTTCTAAATATTTCTCAATTAGTCTCTAAATCTTGTAATTATTTTTGTTCAACAAGTATAATTAATAATTAGTAACAAATATTATTGGGCTATTCTTTTAAAAATAATATGTATATAATAATATCTATATTTTTTTTTATTACAATTGAATAATACATATATATTTTTAAAGGTAATAACAAAAACACATGCATAAAACAAAAAATTAAGAAATAATTACATAATTTTACAGAAAAAAAAACATGATACAAATAATGAAAAAAAAAAATTACTTTTTTGTTCTTTTAAATAAATTTAGTATTTTGTAAGTATTATTTGTACTTTTTAACCTAAAATATATTTTACATACATTTTGTGAAAGAAATTATTAAAAAATTTACTGAGAAAAAAAACTGTAGGGCTAATGTCCTAGCGTTGCCATATGGCAACAGCCCAAATTTGGGGTAAGGAATTTATTTCAATTTTTTAAAACATTTTTTACATATTAAGGGACCTCTTAAAAGACAAAATCCCCGGAAAAAACCAAACAATTCCCCAAAAAAATAATTCGGGCAGTTAAGGGTTAAGGCAGCTAGCTATAAATATTCTCCTGCCGGGACGATTAATCGTCTGGTTTGTATCTTTATTTACTATTTCTTTGATAATTGGTTTTTAGGGAAGATGGGATATCGGCCCAACTCTCCTAGTGCCAATGCGGCTGCCGCCTTATGGCCTTATGGCTTCAAGGATAAGTGTTACTTATTCCTTTATTTACCTGTGACGTCTTACGGCCTTCAGCTTCATAGGTTGTAGCAGGATTCCGTCGTCCTTTCGCAACCGGACCGTCTACAGTTTTCAATTAGGGGTGGATACTAGGTACTTATAAATGATAAAAATCAATGTGACAATTAAAACCCCAGATAGTTTGTTTAATTTATATTAAACAATATAAATTAATAATATTTACTTTTCTCTCTTTTAAATACTATATAAATGAGAAATCTACTGTAATCTTCTCTATGGTCCTGTAAATTCTAAAATTCTGTAAATTTAGAAACAATGGAAATTAAATTCTCAATTTGTATGTTTGTTGATAAAGTTTTATGACGTCAAAAAATGCGGTAAGTCGTTGAAGTAAATAGCCAGTTCTTGTGGTGGAGATTTAGTGTTGCAGGTTTAGTAGACCCTCGAGGTCCCTTGTAAGGGAGGTCATAAGCTCCTTACCCGACCTTTATCAGTTCCAACCCCTTGTTGCCTTGACGTCATTCTAACATTGATATCAGTAGAGCTTATTCCACTCTACTTTTAACGCTTTGTTTAAACATTTTAATGTAATTCTCTTAAACCTTATTTTTATCTAAAAAAAACTATGTTTATTTCACATACTACAGTATTATTTTCCTCTCGGTATTAAATTCGGACAAAACTTTCTCATATACAATATTGATATTGAATATAAATTTTAGAATGCCTTATTGCAAAATGTTTTAATATTGAAAGGTGATTTGTTCACATTTGTGTTTCATTTCCCGCAGAGGGGTCACATTTAAATGTCATTCAATATCTTGAAAACAGTGTCAAAATCGATATAATTATTGTTTAAATGAACTCATTTTACTCCTTTTATGTAATCAAAATCGTCAAAAAGTTTTAAAATAATTATTTGTATGGATTACACCGAAAATATAAAGTTAAATTAATTTTAAATTTTGTATCGGTGTATGATTTATGTGGACATTTATGATACATTTCATCGAAATTTATCCAGTATTAGTCGACTTAATTTCTCCGTCGCTCTTCTAGTTGTTCGCTCTTGTGTTCATTATTTCTCTCGATCCCATCCATCCTCGTTTCATTTATGAAATTATAACGATTTAATTGTATTCTTTTAATAAATGAACTACTTTGCCCATCTTAAGTACCATTTTCTATTTATCACTTATAAAGAAAATGATGTTGTTATTTCTAAGTAGAAAGGTCTAAGTGACAAATAGTTATTTATGCACCTAGGGAGTAAAGTAAGCCATTATTCCCTGAGCGAAAAAGTTGGTTCTTAAGGCGGAGCCGAGGAAATAACGCTAATTAGCTCCCGAGGTGTAGCCGAGGGAGATAATTATCGCGAGGGGAATAATGGCACTTTACTCACGAGATACATACAATATTTTATCTCCAGTAGGGAGAAAATACACATTTTCGTCCATTGCACAGTTTTTATTTATTATTTTAATACATAACAATAATCATTAGCACTTTTAATAGCAGGTATAAGAGATTCAATACTAAAAACAAATAAGAATTGGAATTAAATTCAAATAGAAGGTTATTTAGATGCAGGTTATAAACAAAGATAAACAAGATCGAAAAAGCAGTGTCGCCAACCTGATTTCAACAACTTCATTACATTAGCCATTCATTTTCTACTATTTATAAAATAATTAAGTTGGCAATCCTTAATTTTTCGCCCTACTTTTACTTTTTGAGTTCAGGGAAGAAAATACTTACTTTAGTCCCTCTAAATTAATCCAAAATCATAACTTTTTCTCCCTACTGGAATAAACGTTATTTATTTTATTTCAAGTGTATATATTATCTTTTGCAAACAGGTAGGGATTAAGTGATAGTTGTTTTGATGAAGAAGCCTGAAGGAATCTATCGCCTTAGCTCGTTAAAGGCTTCTATAATACTTTAGATTTGTAAAGTTATTTTAATCCATGTATAGGGTATTTTTTTTACGGGAAAGTAATCGCGTGACTTCATCGGTTTTTAACTCCACCCCTGATATTTCATAATAACTTTCTTGCAAAGCGTCTCGTTGTTAATTCTTTGTTATTGTTGTTGTTTTATTTATTTACGAGCCGCTAAGCCCGCAACAATGAGTTTCATTTTAGTTTTAGAAAAAAAGTAAAATTAAGTAAATTAATTTAATTATCTATTTAGATGAGTTATTATATCTATTTGAAGACCAACAAATCGAAACGAACAGTTATTTTTATTGGAATAAGTGTGGTTGCCTCTAGCTTAGCAATAACAAATCATTTAGAGGTGAGTCGTCGCTGTCGGGACACTATCCGATTATATAAATGATTTAAAAGATAAACAAACTATAAAACAACTATTAAACGAAGTATAAGGTTGCAAGTTATTTTTTCAAAGAATGATGACAAAGGTTCTCGAGTTTGATTTATTAGTGAAGCTTTTTATTGTGTAGTTTCTATCTTTTTTAAACAAGCAAGAATACGCCACTATAGTCTTAATATTTAGCTGATATAATATACTGGTATTTTTATAACCAAAATGTTGGGGGGGGGGGGGATCAAAATGTACATGGATACCTGTTATTCTACCTATTTTTTTTTCTTTTGCTAAGACACAACTCAAATATGCTAGCTGAATAAATTATTACTTTCTTCTAAGATTAATTTGGAACTTGCATATCATTTACATAAACGAGTAGTGTTCCATCGGCGACGACTCACTTCCAAATGATTTGTTATTGATAAGTTAAATGCAACCTCATTTATTCCAATAAAAATAAATGTTAATAGATATAATTCAAATAGATATAATAAAGTATCTAAATCAATTTATTTAATTTAACTTTTTTTCCTAAATCTAAATTTTCAATCCTTAATTAGCCTATAGGCTTAATTATTGCAACGGCTGGTAGTAAATAAGATGTTACGATTAAAATTTGTCAGCTTACGGCCATAAATGTTTTCCAAAACCTATTGAGCGAAATTAAGTATTATGAATTCGAAATAGCAAATAATATTATTACTTCCTGTGTCGACATCTTATATAGGTCATTAAAGGTCATTAATTATAGGTCACTTTGATAGGTCATCGAGCCACAAGTGAACTTTGACTATTATTCACTATTTATGTGTTGCTTGAAATTTCGCCTAAATAACATAATAACTTAACTGATCTTACCTCCGTATGAGATGGGAAATTTCATTAAATTGTTTAATAGTGGTTTTTTTTGTTCTGGCCTACTTCAAAATAAAAAAAATACGTGTGGTGTCGCGGGACACCCGGTAGGAACGAAGTACCTTACATTTTTCATTAAATCTATATACTATAAAGCCGCATGGCTAACTGACTGACTGACTCACTGACATTAATGTTTACCCACTTCCAGAAGAGCTAGAGACTTGAGGTTTGCGCCATTCGACGCGCAATGTCCATATTGTGAACCAAAATAATTATAAAAAGTTTACTTTTCCCACTCCTTCCCCCCCTAAAAAAATAAATATGGCCGACTTGATTTTTAAGCTGTTTTGGGGCTAATTGCAGCTAAACGGTAAGTCGTATTGGAAAACGGACAGCACCAGCGGTAACTGATTTTAAAAAATCTACAACATTGGTCCTATGACTTTTTGTCGTACCTCTATCGGTTGTACCCTAAATGGTGATAATTTTGGCATTATTTTATTTTTATTTTTTTCCATTTTTGTCTTTGAATGGTCATAGTTTCTATAATTATTGACCGATTTTATTTCTGATTGAGGCGCTTGAATCTCACACTAATGCTCTTTAAATTGAGTATATTTTATTTCATTATTTCATCCTACTTGCTTAGAACTTGAGAGTAAATTTTTTCCCGTGTGCCGTGTCACGTGACCACTTTTTTTGGTTTTTAATATTGTGTCGTATATCATTAGAAAGGCCTTGATTTGTACATTAAAGCTATTATATTTATTTATTTTTTAAAAATGTTGTACACGTACTTTTGTACCGATTTTTAATTTTGTTGTAGGTTAAAGGGTTTGAATAATTTTTTGTTATTAGGTTATTTTATTTATATTTGTATATTAGTTAAATTAATGCCCTTTTGTATTGTTTGTTTTCTTTAAAATATAATTTTGGTACCTTAGGCCTTAGAGTACAGAGGTACAAATGTCAAAGTTAATCTTTTATCATGTGATGTATATCGTTGAAAAGCTCTTGAATAGTGGATTAATTTTCGTTACGTTCTATTTTGTGGTATTTTTAGTTTTTAGGGGGGTAAAATTAAAAAACTGTTTTATAACGATTTTTAAGATTTTTTTTTTTTCTTTTTGATTTAATTTTATTAAATTTATTATATGTGCTCTTATATTTCATTAGTTCATCCAATTTGCTGAGAACTTGAGACTAAACGTTTTTCTGTGTACCGTGTCACGTGACCACTTTTTTGGTTTTTAATATTGTATTGTACATCATTTGAAAGGCCATGATTTGTACATTAAAGCTATTATATTTGTTTATTTTTTAAAAATGTTGCACTCGTACTTTTGTACCGATTTATAATTTTCTTGCAGGTTGAAGGGTTTAAATAATTTTTTTTATTAGGTTTTTTTTATTTATATTTATTTATTAGTTAAATTAATGCCCCTTCATTTTTTTTTTTTGTCTAAGGTTTTTTTACCTTAGAGTACAGGGATACAAATGTTAAAGTTAATCTTTTATAATATTATTTATATCCTTGAAAAGCTCTTAAATAGCAGATTAATTTTTGTTATGTTCTATTTTGTGTTATTTTTAGTTTTGAGGGGGGTAAAATTGAAAAAAAAACTGTTTTTATAGCAGTTTTTACGATTTGGTTGCTGGGTGTTTTGTTTATTAAATTAATTATATGTGCACCACATTTGGCGCATGTTAGATGCATTGTTTCTCCGAAAAATGTCTGTTAGTACCAAAGTTAATTAATACATATTTACTTTAATAGTGCCGCGCCATAAAAAGAGACAGAGACGGCAATATGTCCGATCTTCCCATCCTCTCCCGTCCCCCCACCTTACTCAATCCGCTCTACAACTTCACAAATACTAGCTCAGCTCCTCTAGACGTCAATAGTTTTCAACTTTGTTTCTTTGTTTGCTTTATCGTTTGTTTATTTTGTCATTTATAGACTGGGAATTATAACAGTATAATTAACCCACCTGATGGCTACAATATCCCACAACCTCCTACAACATTACCAGATCTTACAATTACCAACTACTATATACAAGTACCTGGCATATATCTACCTGGCCACTCGACGGGCAAAAGCTGGCCGTAGGCCAGCTGACGCCGGCGAGTCTACATACTATAAAGCCGCATGGCTAACTGACTCACTCACTCACTCACTGACATTAATGTTTACCCACTTCCAGAAGAGCTAGAGACTTGAGGTTTGCGCCATTCGACGCGCAATGTCCATATTGTGAACCAAAATAATTATAAAAAGTTTACTTTTTCCACTCCTTCCCCCCCTAAAAAAATAAAAATGGCCGACTTGATTTTTAAGCTGTTTTGGGGCTAATTGCAGCTAAACGGTAAGTCGTAATGGAAAACGGACAGCACCAGCGGTAACTGATTTTAAAAAATCTACAACATTGGTCCTATGACTTTTTGTCGTACCTCTATCGATTGTACCCTAAATGGTGATAATTTTGGTATTTTTTTATTTTTATTTTTTTCCATTTTTGTCTTTGAATGGTCATAGTTTCTATAATTATTGACCGATTTTATTTCTGATTGAGGCGCTTGAATCTCACACTAATGCTCTTTAAATTGAGTATATTTTATTTCATTACTTCATCCTACTTGCTTAGAACTTGAGAGTAAACTTTTTCCCGTGTGCCGTGTCACATGACCACTTTTTTTGGTTTTTAATATTGTGTCGTATATCATTTGAAAGGCCTTGATTTGTACATTAAAGCTATTTTATTTGTTTATTTTTTAAAAATTTTGTACACGTACTTTTGTACCGATTTATAATTTTGTTGTAGGTTAAAGGGTTTAAATAATTTTTTGTTATTAGGTTATTTTATTTTTATTTATTTATTAGTAAAATGAATGCCCTTTTGTATTGTTTGTTTTCGTTAAAATATAATTTTTGTACCTTAGGCCTTAGAGTACAGAGGTACAAATGTCAAAGTTAATCTTTTATCATGTGATGTATATCGTTGAAAAGCTCTTGAATAGTGGATTAATTTTCGTTACGTTCTATTTTGTGGTATTTTTTAGTTTTTAGGGGGGTAAAATTAATAAACTGTTTTATAGCGATTTTTACGATTTTTTTTTTTATAAATTTTATTTTATTAAATTTATTATATGTGCTCTTATATTTCAATAGTTCATCCAATTCGCTGAAAACTTGATACTAAACTTTTTTCTGTGTACCGTGTCACGTGACCACTTTTTTGGTTTTTAATATTGTATTGTATATCATTTGAAAGGCCTTGATTTGTACATTAAAGCTATTATATTTGTTTATTTTTTTAAAATGTTGTACTCGAACTTTTGTACCAATTTATAATTTTCTTGCAGGTTGAAGGGTTTAAATAATTTTTTTTTTATTAGGTTTTTTTATTTATATTTATTTATTAGTTAAATTAATGTCCCTTCATTTTTTTTTTTTTTTTTTTTTTTTTTGTACCTTAGAGTACAGGGATACAAATGTTAAAGTTAATCTTTTATAATATTATTTATATCGCTGAAAAGCTCTTGAATAGCAGAATTAATTTTTGTTATGTTCTATTTTGTGTTATTTTTAGTTTTGAGGGGGGTAAAATTGAAAAAAAAAACCTGTTTTTACAGCAGTTTTACGATTTGGTTGCTGGGTTATTTGTATATTAAATTAATTATATGTGCACCACATTTGGCGCATGTTAGATGCATTGTTTCTCCGAAAAATGTTTGTTAGTACCAAAGTTATTAAATACATATTTACTTTAATAGTGCCGCGCCATAAAAAGAGACAGAGACGGGAATATGTCCGATCTTCCCATCCTCTCCGGTCGCTCCTGTCACCCCACCTTACTCAATCCGCTCTACAACTTCAAAGATACTAGCTCAGCTCCTCTAGACGTTAATAGCTTTCATACTTTTTTTCTTTGTTTGCTTTATCGTTTGTTTATTTTGTCATTTATAGACTGGGAATTATAACAGTATAATTAACCCACCTGATGGCTACAATATCCCACAACCTCCTACAACATTACCAGATCTTACAAGTACCAACTACTATATATACAAGTACCTGGCATATATCTACCTGGCCACTCGACGGGCAAAAGCTGGCCGTAGGCCAGCTGACGCCGGCGAGTATAAATTATAAAATCACAGTGCTAAGTGCGTATACATTGCTAACTACTTATAGATGGCGGAGTTAGAAAAGAGACAAAATTAAAAGTAACGAACTGTTTGTACCTAGCAGAGTTAAGGCTAAATTAAAAGAAAATCATTATTTGTATAATTAAAGCAAGCGTCTTACTATAAATATATTATATTAAATATAAAGAAAAAATTTGATCATGATGAGTTTATAGTGAAAAGAGTATGTTTGTTAAAGGAGTTTCGATTGAAATAGGACTGTTTTCTACCTATCCGGCCAATTAATTTAAAATATATCTTCCTACTCTACAGCTTCTGCTTGTATCAGGGTGAAATTTTACATGATTATATTTTATTTATTTACAAAACAAAGTGACATTTTTGACATATTATATAACAAAAATAATCAAAACAAGTCAAGTAACAGGCTTCCTTAATAACACTTTTTCCCGTCTTTTGAAGCTTACGTTTACGTAAGCTTCAATTCGCTTCAATTCGCTTGGGCGGATAGCGTTTTCCGACGAACTCAGCCTGGGCATTGGTAAAATGAACATGTGTACCAAATTTCATCTAACTCGGTAAGCTTTTACTCAAGTTATCGTCATCTGTAGATTTCGTGACGGTTTTTGCATGACGGTGATTTTGTGACGGTTATTTTATGACGGTGATTTTGGTCGTTTTTTTCGGATTCACTCCCGGGCTCCAGAACGTGCCATAAGGAACTTCGTTCCAAAAAACCTTTTATTACCATTCAAATACTTAAATTTACATATTAAGTTCAAATTTACAGTTTTTTTTTTGTTTTTTTTGTTTTACCTTTTTGATATAAACTGAGTCGTTGTGATATTTAAATAAAAGGGTTGTTAGTAGGAAGATTTTTTAGATGAAGTAAAGTTATGATTGTTGAGTTTTTTCTTCATCTTGCCTAAATGTTTAAGTTTAACCTAAAGTTGTTATTCAACCTAAGTTGTTCCTAGGTTGTTATTCTAATTACACAGTTGTTTCTACTAATATTGATTTCATAATCAATTAGTATTTAGGTATCAACTATAGGTATTTCAATAAATTAATTTTATTTTTATTTATTTTTGTCCCTTCAATAAATAAAAATATTAACTTGAAAGTATCATCCATTCTCTGACATTTTCCTAATTTAAAACTACAACCCCTTTTAATATGGAACATGTTTTTACGATGACCAACCCTGTGAAATCTAAGCGAGCGATTAAGCAAGCGTGCCAATTTTTAGCCCAGTTCTCTCCTGCCCGAAATGACATTAGGAAAAGAATATATCATATAAAATAGTAATACCAATATAAAATAATAAATACTCAATTTAAAGAGCATTAGTGTGAGCACCCGGCAATCAGAAACTAAGTTGGTCAACAATTGCGGAAGCCATTATAGCTCAAAGTCAAATATTTCTTTAAAAAAATATCAAATTTAAGCTCTATTTAAGGTAAAACTGATGGGAGTACGACAATATGTTATAGGACCAAAGTTGTAGACCTCTTAAATACAGTTCCGCTGATGCAATCTGCTTTACGATAACCGCAATAAGCCTCCAAAGAAACTTTAAGGTGCGTCCGCTATCTTTAATTTTTTAAGAGGGATAATAATATAAAGAAAAATTTGTCCAGTCTGTTTGGGCCAATTGCTGGCCAAACGCAAAAACCGTGAGTCTCTAGTTGGTCTAGAAGGACATAGATATTTTGATTTATGAATCAGTGGGTTTTGTCACTTTATACATTTAGTCAACCTAACTTCTTAGATTTGTTTTGAAAAATTATTAATAACTTCAGTTTTACTCAATGTTTTTTTATGAAACTAAGCCAAGGTGTGCGCAACATGTTTGCGAACACCTTAATAGAAAAAATTAATAGATTTCGTTTAGCTAGTTTTGCACCTATGAAGTCGAACTGGTGGCGACAGAAACACACACACACCCACAGACAATAATTTAATTTTATATAATATAGATTTAGAATCAGGATCTTATTATTTTTTTTTTTATTAAAGCATATAAACTTTTTTCGCGATGTTTGCAGAATTAATTCCTTGTTCTCTTATTTTTGATAATAATTTTAAACTTATTGTTAAAAACAAATTTAATACATTGTACATAATTATAACAATTTATTAATGGCATAATACTTAATGTGTTTTCATCTAATTTTTTTTTTAATTTAATAAATTATATTACTTGTCCTTTATGCTTTTTAACTGTAAATTGCATTTGAGAGGAAGTATAAAATGGTTTCTTCCGAAAAAGAAGGGAGTTATTGTGCTCTAAATATTCTAAGGAAAACACTCCAGATCTTTTTAAGATTTTAAAATCTTTGTGTAAAACTCCTTTTGTTTGATATTCTCCATTTTGGTACCATAACAACACAAGGAAAAAATTTTCAAAAACATTTTTCAGTAATACATTGTATTAAATACTGACTGCTGTTTTTGTTAGTATAAATATATAAATAATAAATAAATAATCAAGAAAACAAAAAAAAGGCTATCCGGTACAACTCGTATGCATAATTAGTTCGTCTGCTGTTTTTGGTTTTCATTCAATTATTAATGAACATTTCATAAAAATTTACTGTACAAATAATTTCTCCCCAGCGAGGAATCGAACCCAACCTGTCGTCTTTTGCAGTTTACCCCTATATTTATAAAAACTAGATTTAGTTTTAGAAAACTAAATATTTAGTTTAATTCGTAATATGATTAATTCTTTCACGATTTTCCAGAGCTAATAGATGTTGAGCTAATATGTTTATTTCTATTTTCTATTTCGCCTCGGAGTTTTTGGACTTGTATGCTAAATTTCATTGTAATAGGCTTTGTAGTTGAGGCATCTCGCGCCTGCCCTGACGATATCTAACTCTTATTATCAAATATTTTCGCTATACTACTCTTTCATTACAATTTTCGTATATGAGAAGGATTCTAATCTAGGTTCCTCATGTCTTTATAGAAGGCTAGCTTTCACCCCGCGCTCCGCGCGGGGCTCATGCTAGGTATTAGTGGCTGTGTTTCCTATAATCATGTAGGCCTAGCAATTAAATTAAATTCCTAAATAGTTTTGTTTCCAAAGCCTTCTAGGAATAAAATCAGGACTATATTTCACATCATTAATTCCATTATTAAGAATATAATACTCTCCAAATCATAGTTTGGATTCTATCTCTATATTTTAAAAATAGTCAGTAGAAACTAAGTAATATAGTAATAATTAACAATGCTAATTAGACTGGGACTGCTTTAATTAGACTGGGAAGTCATTGAACAATCATCAACAATGATGGCGCATTATTTAATTACCAGCCTCTTTATTCAATACGGCAGTTGCACCAGCAAATATTTAATAACTCTAGTTCTAGAAACAATTAATAAAATAATAAATACTCGATTTCAAGAGCATTAGTGTGACATTTAAGCACTCCAATCAGAAATTAAATCGGTCAACAATTACGGACGCCATAAGAGCTCTAAGTCAATTTTGTTTTACAAAAAATTAAATTTAGCTCTATTTAAGGTAGAACCGATAAAGGTACGACAAAAAGTCATAGGTCCAAAGTTGTAGATCTTTTAAAATTAGTTACCGCTGGCGCAATTAGTTTGTCGATACAAGTTACCGTTTAGCCACAATAAGCTTTAAAAAAACAACTTTAAAGTGCGTCCGCCATCTTTAATTGTTTAGGGGGGCGGGATATATTTTTTTTTAACTTTTCGGATTTTTTCAATGGGCTTAGGCCAATTTCCAAACGCAAAAAACCGCAAGTAGGTGGTCTAGAAGTATATAATAATAGTAGTAAAGTAATAATATAATAGCGAGTCTGTGGGGTTTGTTTACGGCGAGTCAACCTATTTTTTTAGGTTATGTTTTATATACTTTTTTTTTATAAAATTGTTAATAACTTTGGTTCTACTCAATATTTTTAGATGAAACCAAGCCTACAAATTGTGCAACATGTTTGCGCTCACCCCTGAAAAAAAATTAATCGATTTCATTTAGCCAGTTTTGTGCCTATAAAGTCTGACTGGGGCGACAGACACACATACATACACGAAAAAGTTAAGGCCGGATTCGGTTTTTGGAATGTCTTAAATGAAGTTAAAAGTATCCAAAAAATGTTCAATTCTGACCAATGTACAGACAAAACTTTAATTTTATATATATATATAGGCAGATGACAAAGGACAATGTATAAATCTGCAGGGTGTCCCAAAAAGTATAAATTGGCCATACCCATTATAAATTGACTGTTTATGGGTCCTGAGACTAGACACTTTTGAGAAAAACTTTTGTTCTTCAAAAAGATCACATAACTAACTTCCATTACCTTCGGTAAGCTCAGAACCCAAATCAATCATTTTGACTGATTAAAAAAATGGTCTGTGACAACTCAGACTAACTTTCTCATATAATCTCCTGCCCGCAGATCCCAGAAACTTTTTGTTTTCGATTTTCAACAAAATCATATTTATTTTCATCAATATCTCAAAACCTAGATTTTTCCCGGGATAACGTCTTATATCATTAAATTCCTATTTTATATATTTTTTTTTATTAAAAATCGTCGCAACCGTTTTCAAGAATATTTTTGTTTCATTATTTTTGAGAGGTAGCGCCCCGAAATTTGGAGCTAAAATTCATTTCTTTATTTTACCCGGGGTATGATTTTTCTGAACATGTATGCCAAATTTCGCCAAAATCGGCCCAGTAGTTTAGGCTCCACGCGTCTGCACAGACGACAGACATTTTTTATAAACCACTTTTTTTGACGACAGACATTTTTTATAAACCACTTTTTTTGACTTAAATGGGCCACAAAGCATGTAAATCCTTCAAAATCTCAAAATCAAATTTTCACGCCATCACAATACTTTCTCTTTGTATGAGAAAGTAAAAACGGGGGGGGGGGGGGGGAATTTAATAAATTTGATAATAATAAGTTGTACAAGCATTAAATCATTGAAGTACACACAATAGGACGCAAGGAATCTACTCTAATTGGCAGAATATTTTATTAACTGTTCTAAAGATTTTTGTGAAAAAGTTTATTAACTTTTCATGCAGTGTCGTTATAGAAAATTACTAATTAGGTTTTTGCATGTAGAGGGGATGTATTGGAGTTAGTTTTTTGTAGCTGTAAACTTTAGTCAAGAGTTTTCTTGTATTTCTTTTTCACTTTATGAATAAACCTCGTTAAGTTCATCTTGATATTACACCATGGTTAAGCAAATTGTTTGGTTCTCCCTAATAAGCCACTTTTAGTTCCTAATTATTCTTGATTTTGGTGAGTAATTAAAGCTTTTAAGGAAACCAAGACTCTTTCCTATTTATTTAATGACTTACATTATGAATAATTTGCGTTACAAAAAATATAAGACACTTTAAACAATTTGTTTATACAGAAAGATGGTTTATTTCACGTTTATCTTGATTTATTTCATAATTAGTAATTCATACTTTAACTCATTTTAATATACAACTTTTTAATTAAATATTCGAGCAGTAAAATCTGGAAGGGAATGGCGTTATATTTATCAATGTACTTGCGTGGAAATAAAGAAGGAGGTTTGTCAGTTTTTAGATCCAAAAGACCTAAATGCAGACGTGGTTATTTTAAGTTACTGAGATTGTGGTTAATGTGAATTATTTCGTCATACAAAAGTGATTTAGTGTTAGTATGAATTATACTCGTAATATGTTCTTCAAAACTACTGGCAGCATTATTATTATTATAAATTTCCTTACTGGCTTCCATTGGAAACGAAAGTTACTTTTCCATGTGACGCTCGATCATGGTGGGGACACTGCGACGAGATCTGAAGCTGAAAAGTTGTTACACATATCTGCAAACAAATGTTAGAGACTATGAGGCATACAAGGAAAAGTGAAAGGTGGCTAAAGAAGCAGTGAAAACAGCGTAAAATTAAGCCTAGGATGAATTTTGGTGGTTCATGGAGGAAAACTTATATGTGATTATAATTAATGTATCCAAGACCATGGGGATAATAGAGAAGAGGAAGAAGAACTCCTAGATTCAAGGGACGAAAAGTGTTATACTATGAACTATATATACTATCAAGTATCTATAGTACCTGCAGATCTGAGCATCTTTTAAGTTCCACTTTACAGATGTCCAGGGGATTTGTCCAGGGACAAGTCATGGGGACATTCTAATCCAACGTAAAATGAAGCATGGAATGCATTTCGGTGGTTCATGGAGGAAGGCTTATAAAGCATATATAATGAATGCTTCCAAGACCATGAAGAACCATGGGGACATTAGAATAGAGGAAGGAGAACATATAGATTCAAGGGACGAAAATTATAAGAAGTATCTATAGTGCCTGCAGCTCTGTGCATCTTCTAAGTTCTTCTTTACAGTTATACGAAGACCTGGGAACATTCTGTGCCTGTTGATAAATAAGGTAGTTCATGGAAATAGCAATTAGAAGTTGCAAAAGGGTCCGTAAGATTAATGTCAGCGACTTCAAATAGTATCTTCCTATCCTTGGAAGAGGAGAAGCACCTGGAAGGAAAACCTTTCTACCATCTTCACCATCACGTGGGATAGGATCATTTGGTGCAGCAAGCGGCAGAAATATTAAAGGACAGAACAGACGAAAAGCTTGATGAAATTGATCTGGATGTGGGAGCAACTCTGTCTAATTCCTCATCCAGGAGCGAAAAAACGCCTGTGTGTGAAGTGCACTTAGTCCATGAATGGTGTTTCGATAACAATCAATTACTTGTTCCTCCATATTATACTAATCTTGTTAGCAAAACTTTTAAAAATAATTGAATAGACCTTTCCATCCAACTTGACGTTTCTGTTGCCTTATATTTTCTGAGTTACTGAATATGTTGTATATTTTCCCTCCTCTTCGTTTCAATTTTATTTTATCTCTCTCTCAAATCCTATTATTTCTCGAGTTTAGTTTTTTTTTTTTTTTTCAACCCTATTCCTTGTTCCTCTGCGAGTTTATTTGTTTTATTCATAAAGGGCTGAACCATTCAACCTATATGGTCTTGCCAACATTGTTATTGGCATTTCAATCCAATTAGTTTTTTTTGTTTTTAAGTTTAATGGTGTATAAAGTCCACTGCTTCACTTTTTCCATAAGCCCCTGCGAGCATTTGAGAACAGCTTATTTCTTCACCCCCTAATAAAAATATATATAATTTTTTTAAGAATTAAAAGTTAAAATAACAAGTTGGCTATTTCTTTAAGGATCGATTAACATAAATGAAACCATGTTTTAATTGAGGTAGCATTCGTCTTTTCACTTTCCTCACTACCTATAGTAGGAAAAGTATTGTTTTCACCAAAAAATTTATTTCATGATTTCAATGGAATTATCCGTTTTGGGTGTTTTTAAGACCTCCTGAGTAGTTTTCAGCATGACGTCTGTATGTATGTGTGTTATCATCGTAAGCGCCCAAGGTATTTAACCTAGAGAGTTGAAACTTGGCAGAAAAATCACTCCTTACCTGTAGTGGTGCCGCCCGGAAAATCAACTTATTTCCGCCATCTTGAACCCAGTTTGCTCAGTTGACAAAAATTTAAAAAATCGTAAAAAATTGAAAATTGTCCTGATCTAGTTGCAATTTGGCATGAATGTACCTCTCTCTAGGACAAACAAGCCCACTAAATTTCAATTTTTGAATTTTTAAACTTTGACGGTTAATAATACCAAAAGTATAAATAGGTTTTTGACATATAGCATATCGTTGGAACCGGAAAAAATTAAAGAAAAAATATTTTAAAAAAACCCTATGAAATTCCATTAATTAGTTTACAAGTTATAAGCGAATATAATTATTTATTAGTGCGATAATTTGGATGACGTCAAAGTCTGTTCTGTCAGTCAAGTCTGCTGCCAAACTTCAAATAATTAAATAAAATATTGGTATTAAAAATAAGGTTTTTTTTTTTAAGAATGATAATAAATCAGTTAGTTTAGAACGGTCACCCATCCAAGTACTGACCACGTCCAATGCTGCTTCCTCCTCCTGCGAAGCAGCAGGAGAGGCCACTTTAGTGGCCTTTGAAGTGAGGAAAAGTTCCGATGTACCCCGTACCCGATTTTTTTTAAATTATAGTACCAATCTTTATATCACGTGTTATGTCATGTTTAATTAATTCTTTGATTGTACTTAATAGTACCTTAATAATAATGTGTTGAAAAATGCACATTTAAATTTCCCTTCAGGATATCACTAACAATTTTTTCCTTCATCTTTAATTAGTATTTAATTTGTTTTATGAACTCTTAGTATTATGTAAAAACATTACACCTTTCCCATCATGTGTGCATAATTACTCTCTCCGAGAATTAGTTATTCTTATATATAATCGATTAAAGTCATGAACAATGGTAATTAAAATAATTATAACTCTTTGTTCAAATGTTATTCTAATTTTAAATTGAGATTTTTCTCAGTAACTAGTCTTAAAGTAAGGTTTACTTTTATTTTAAATGCATATTATAAAATTTATACTTGAAACCTGTTCTTTAAACATTCTGTTTTAATGAAGATGAAATTGGTTGAGAATAAATTGTTTTAATAGTTGGCCTTGGTATCAGCGGTTTTGTACTTCATTTTACACGATCATTTAGTTAGCAATATATTTTTTTTTTATTGGCATATCGTATTTCTAAAACTAAAATCATAATTAAACTTTAGCAGCTAATCTGAAGAATTAGAGGTTAAATCAGTGTTGTAATAAATTAGATTTGGTCTAAAGGTATTCATTTAAGAGCGTTTTACAAAAAATATTATAACTACCATAATCAATATTTATATTATAAGCGTTGCAAGCTGTGTTTTTTTATGTTTGTTTTAGATGTACATTTCTCTATGTTTGAATAATTAATTTAAATAAAATTTAAAAAAAAAATAGACTGCCCATTAGTGTGGCACATAGCACCCTCGTGGACTATCTCTAGCCATATCACACGAGAGTAAAATAAAGTATGATGAGCTAGATTTCAAAATATGAGTGTTAAAACTTAGTGTATGAGTATTAAAAATATGTAATAAAAATAATTTGAACCCAATGAATATTGAAAGTGGGTTGTTTGGACCTGTTTAGATTTCGTGTGGGATCACGTTTATTTTTTATTCAATATTAAATGTGCGCAGTTTGAAATTAGTATGGAACCTTCTGCAGGATCTTGCAGGGGGGACAAACCGTCTAAATTGATCAACAAAATCGAATGTGTAGGTACTTTGAAGAAAATATAGGTTTTTGTAAATAAAAAGTATGTACGAGGAAGGCGCTACGGGTTGATATTAAAATGGGACCACCTGCGAGCCATTTTGACCTCTATGGAAATTGCATTATAATCTGGCATTATTTAAGAATCAAATATTCATTTTTGACCGTCCTAATCTGAAGGTTGGAAATGAACCAATTCCTATTTCACTGTAGGTTAAAAACAAAGTAGTTGGTGAATTGGTGATGTTTGAAAGAAGAGTAAACGAATACATTCTAAGCCTTTTTTTTAATATCGAGGTCGAACACCACCTGTATTTGCTTCTTCTATATATATATATATACACACCAATGCAATAGAGTCTTCAGACTGTATGTAGGTTGATATTGAATATATGTATGTCACTTGCGTACGAACTTACGTCACAATATCAAAAAGAGAATTCATGAGATGCTCCATTGGAGTTCGGAACTTCAAGGTTGTTCGATTTGACGAATATTCCCAAAAGTGGCATCTAAAAATATCGGTCCGACAAATTCGAACAAACATTTCTCTGATTCTGAATTTCAATCCAAGAAGATCAAATGTAATATCTTAAATCTATACATACTCGTATGTAATATTATTAAATCTACATATGTAAATTTATGTTTACTCTTAGATAGTTTACTCTTCAATAGATGTTTACACTTCTGTTTCGATTTCAGCTGGGACAAACTTGCTGCACCACAATACTTATACATATACTACGTATACAATAGTAAAAAAAGAGATTTGAAAGTAATCTGTTGGATGTTTATTATTCGAGAATCTTTTAGTCAGTGATAAGTGATAAGTGTTGAGTAATAGTGCATTACGCGTCGAGTGCGGAAAGTAGCATTTTGCATGCGAGTGTGGAGTGTGCACCCGAGCGATAGCGAGGGTAGTAAAACCACACGAGCAATGCAAAATGCTGTTTTCGCACGAGTTGCGTACCGTACTTTATCTACGATTGTTAGATTTAAATAATAAATACAGAAAAAATTAACTTGCTGTATGTAAGTTCGTATCTCTTCTCTTGATAAAGATGGCATTTATCTTGAGTTGTATTTTTTGCCGAATTAATTATTTGTGGAAGAATATTATTCCCCACATTTTCGTCTAAGTCACTTGATTCACTCATTGTTTTTCACTAAAATTCGATGTAAACAGTTACTTTAATAAAAGGACAGCAAATTAGTTTTGTTAAATGTAAACAAACTCGCTAATGGTGCGTAAAGCTGAAGAATTCCTCTTCTTTACCGCGCTAGCGTGGTAAAGAAGAGGAATTCTTCAGAACTATTAGACGCGCATGCGCAATGAATACAAGTACGTAAATAATCACTTTCTACGCATCTAAACAGAGATATAATGTTTATATTTCGTATCAATCGTAGATAAAAGTTTTTACTTCTCTCATTATTAGTATAGTCAGGAATTTTATCGCAATTAATAGAGGAAAGGTGTTTAGAAACAAAGACCTCTTCTCGGAAGAGCGGTAAGAAGAACTCGGTGAAGCGGTATTCAAAATTGGTGACGGCCGCAAGTAAGTGTCTAGAGTACCTTTGGTGAAAGTAAGCCTGTATAATTATTTGCATTGAGTCATGTTTAATATTGGCACTCATAAAAATAATCACGTTAACAACACGAAATATAAAGATATAATATATTAAATGCACGTTATTCATAGTATTAAGCAGGAAATAATGATTATGTAATGAAATTAACCTTCGCCCACATTTGAAGTGTGATTTTCGAAAACCCTTCGAAAAATTAATTATACGTATTAGCAAGCCGATCCGTGGACACACTGTATGTAGTTTATATATGTAATTTAAGTAACACGTATTTTAATCTGAAGTAATCTTCATATACCAGAGGAAGTATTTATCTAAAAATGAGATAATAGCTTTAAAATGTTACTTGCTTTTAACTATGTATATTGAAATAATTTAGAATTTTATCTATTTTTACTTTTCTTTAATTGATAAAATTTGTCAGTAAAATAGTATATTATGTTACTAGGCTGTGAAGTGAGTTTTTTTTTTACCGCGGCAATATAAGCCAATATAAGCCAAGGTAAAGAAAAAGCACTTCGCAGTCGCGTAGCATATGCTATTTTTTCCGAGGTAGCAGACAATCAAAAAACATTAAATATCAATAAATAATCAATATAATAATAACAAATATTAGTACATACTTAAGATTTAAAAAAATAAACCTTAAAAAGAGGTTACACTATAAGAAACGATAAATAAAACGCATTGACATCTAGCGGAATTAAATCGTACTAAGCATTTCTACAAAGACTGCAGCGCTACTAACGGAAGTTTTGACAACTGCCACCAGTACAATGAAAACTTTTTTCGTCCTAGGACGTAAACTTTTTTTCTTTACACCTAGGAGTAATGAAAAGATTTTTTAAGTCCACGTAATGAAAAAATGGATTTAAGCTATGTTTTTTAGGCTCTAAAGCTGCTATTTTACAGCCTACCACGGAAAAAAGTTATTTATTTATTTTGTTTTGATTGTATTATATCACTATTAAAGACTAGTGTTATTAAAAAAATAAGAACTATTGATATAGGCTTATCACAAATTAATAAACTATTTTTAGGGTCTGTTGGCTAAAACGAGGACCTTTATACATTCCTACGCTTGTCTGACTGTCTATCTGTAACGGACCTGATTTCTGAAAGTACCCAACACAAACATTTGAAACTTTGAAGTTATGTTATTTGTAGTGACCCAATCATAGGGAAATTAGAAGGCCCCCACAAAATCATCCATCATAAAATAGGGGTTGAAATTTTATGGAATTTCGTCATGTGGGGGGTTAAATGAAGGGTTTGTTTCACGTCATTATAATAAATTATTGAAATATTCCTGGAGATAGCGTGGAAAAAAGGGTCTGACTAACATCAAGGTAGAATTTTGTGTATAAGTAAATCTTTTGGTGACTTTTAAGAATATATGGTCGGCTAAGTTCGTCTGCGGGACAAAGCTTGGCAACAAGGTATTTGAAAAAAAAAAAAAACCGTTGGAAAGCGGCAATGTCCCGCCTTTAATGGTGGGCAATGTGATTTTCATGATCCTGAGTACGAAATTAGTTAGTAGACCAAAAATCAAGTTGATGATAGTTCTTCACTTATTAGGTTAGTTAGTCAAATATTACTCCAAATCAAAGATGTCACCTATTAAGTGACAAACGACCATAAACTTGATTTTTGATCTACTAACTAAGTTAATACTCAGGATCATGAAAATAGCATTGTCCAAAGGGCAGGACACAGCCGGTCCCCACCGGTTTGTTTTTTTCAAATGCCTATTCCCAAGCTATGTCCCGCAGACGAACTTAACCAACCACAAATTCCTTAAAGGCACCAAAAGATTTACTTATACATAAAAGTCTAGCTTGATGTCAGACAATTTTTTGAACGCTATCCCTGTACTAAAAATGTATAGCTACAACAATTTTAAATGGTCGCCATCTTAATGGTGGGGCTGATTATTCTTGACAATGAACTCGTCCTATTTTACTACGTTTTTATTAGCTTGCTTTCTTGTTTGTTTGTTTGTTTGTTTTTCCAGTACAAATCTTGCAATCGATTTTTAACTAACTTCCCGAGTAGCTAAATATTTGAAACTTTTAGAATTGCTCAGAACACGATGACAAGGCATTATTTTAATACTTTTAGCCATCTTTCAGCAGAATTTAATTAATTTTCAGCAAATTTTGCTGTATGGAAAGTTAGTTCGGAAAAAATCCGCAAGTTATTTTATTTGTTTTGACATATCCCATAGTATTTTACTACGTTTTTATTAGCTTGCATTCTTGTTTGTTTGTTTGTTTGTCCGGTACAAATCTGGCAATCGATTTCTAACTAACTTCCCGAATAGCTAGACATTTGAAACTTTTAGCATAGCTCAGAACACTATGACAATGCATTATTTTAATACATTTAGCCATCTTTCAGCAGAATTTAATTAGTTTTCAGCAAATTTTGCTGTGCGGAAAGTTAGTTCGGAAGAAATCCGCAAGTTATTTTATTTGTTTTGCCATATCCAATATTTACGCAATCTTCATTTTGACGGGTCTCAAATTTGTGATAGATAAACATTGAATGACAGCAAAACAGAAAATATCGATTTTATTATTTATCGATTATATTATTTCAAATTATCGATGGCACGGTTTAGATTTGGTGTTGGGGAGATCCGTTGTACAAAGATTTGTCCTTTTATAGGTTTAAGATCAGCTCTCTATGGTTGTCATTTATGTGAAGTAAATAAATTCGGAACTATTTTTTTTTTCAGTAACATTATATATTATTATAACAATAACAATTATATTATCAACATTACATATGATTCAACAGAAAATTTAAAAACGTAGTATATAAAAAGTTCTTTTTATCTTTAAATTATTTTATCTTCATTTTGACGGGTTTCAAATTTGTGATTTTTTATTAAGAGGTAAACATTGAATGACAGCGAAAAGTAAACAAAAAAATAAATTCATTTACGTGTGACACCCAGGTTTGTTTACACTTGTGTCCTAGGTATAGGTTTAATTTTTCTAGATCTTTACTTCTTTACTTATAGAAATTTTTCTTCTCTTACTGTCCCTACAAAGGGACATATCAATGGCACGGTTTAGATTCGGTGTTGGTGAGATCCGTTGTACAAAGATTTGTCCTTTTATATAGGTTTAAGATCAGCTCTCTAGATGGTTGTCATTATTATGGAAGTAAATAAATTCGGAACTATGTATTTGTTTCACTAACATTATAATATAACAATGACAATTATATTATAAACAATACACACATATGATTCAACAGAAAATTTAAAAACGTAGTATATAAAAAGTTCTTTTTATCTTGTAATTATGTTAAATTGTCTTCGGCCCTTTGTGTTAGATAAAAGCACATATTAAACCAATTTATTGCTTTGTTATTTGTTTACTATGTAAGTAAGTGTATGTATTATAAAGGTACTATTAATTCTTACGCAAGTTTCGTGGTTCTTTAGCACAAATAATGTTTTTTCCCCGCTATAACGGCATTTAGATGCTTCGACTTTTGTTGGGGGAAATATTTGTAACTAAGTTTGAATCCTTTAACCACGAATCATCGCTTTAAGGTGTCCACGCTGGCAACTTTCTTTGTCTAAATATTTTCATACAATGTATAGAAGAAATAATAAAATAAAAAATTACATGATTTTGTTATTTGTTTTCAAAACAAATATAATATAATATATGGGAAATCTTCTCATAAATTTAAATAATAAAATAAGTTTTCCTCTATTGTAATCTATCTACAGCCTTTATTTATGCCGTATATCTTATTTATATTATATCAAATATAACAGTTAAATATGAAGAATAAAAAGGTTTAAAAGTTTTGGGAAAAATTAAAATAAATTTGTGGGACCTTGTATACCAAGTCATTTTTGTTACCCTAATATTTTCCGGCTTACTGTTTCTTTTGATTTAAAACCCTTGGCTTCACTAATTATGTTTTATTTATATTGTTTTGTCCCTGAATCGATCTTTCCGCTTCGTATTTTCCTATTAGATATTCAAATGGAAGGGACAGAAAATGTTTTGTTCATAACAATATTTTTGTCGTTTTTTTTTGTACATTTGGCTGAGTTTCAGAAAAAAATGAAATTCATAAATATATTTATGCTTTTTAGGGTTTTGTAGATACTTCTCAAAACCCTTATACCGAGGGTGATGTGTCCGTCCGTCCGTCGCTCTTTGGTTCATAGGGCCCGAACCGTTTAAGCGAAAGTACTGAAATTTGAAACACTGGTGCAACTTTTTGACCCAACCACAGGAAAAATATACAGAAGTTCATAATTAGATTTGCGCATGCGCAATTCGAAAAAAATGTGGTAAACTCAAAAATTTATATTTTTTTTAATTTTTGAGTAGGGTATCAAATGAAAGCTTCTGAAGAGTAGGATACAAATATATATATGATTTTTTAAATGTATCATTCCTTATTGGTTAAATAAATCAAAATATACCCAAAAAAAAATTTCCCCCCCCCAACCACTATAGATCGGCTGGCGCTAAAATTGTGAAATAATTCATGCTAATGTCTTTTTGTGGGGCGATGAAAATTCCGGGAGTTCGTCCCGAATTTTCAAAAATTGTTAATTTTGGGCGCGAAAAAGTGAAGTGCGCCCAAAATTTTATTTTTTTAAAATTTTGAGTTGGGTATCATATGAAAGCTGCTGAAGAGTAGGACACAAATATATATATGCTTTTTTAAAATTTGCATTCCTTGTAGGGGAAAAAAATCAAAATATACCCCAAAAAATTTTTCCCCCCCCCAACCACTATAGATCGGCTGGTGCTAAAATTTCGAAATAATTCATACTAATACCTTATAGTGGGGCGATGATATTTCCGGGAGTTCATTCCCAGGTTTTAAAAATTACGAATTTTGTGCGCGAAAATTTGGAGTGCGCCCAAAATTTTATTTTTTAAAAATTTTGAGTTGGGTATCAAATGAAAGCTGCTGAAGTGTAGTATACAAATATATATTTGCTTTTTTAAATTTTTCATTCTTTATTGGTTTTAGAAGTCAAAATATACCCCAAAAAACATTCCCCCCCCCCAACACTATATAACGGCTGGTCCTAAAATTTCAAAAAAATTCATGGCTATACCTTATGGTGGAGTGATGAAAATGTTCTGAAAAAATGTAATTTATCTAGTCGTTATTACTGATGAAAAACATTGTGACCCCCCGGGGGATCGAACCCGGACCCTTGAGATCGAAGAAAAAAAAATTCAGTATTTCATATGCTTAATCATCTACAAAACCCTAAAAAGTACTTGGACGCAAGTACTTCCCTGTGATTTTTTATTTTCTTAAGTTGTCGCCTGACTGGTTTTATATTTTAATTTTAAGAAAAATATGTATGTCACTTTTTTTAACTTGACAAATATTCATTTGGATTTGTAAATGTAAAAATTTATTTCTTTTAATGTTCGTTTCTCTTAGCTAAAGGTGTTTTAGGCCGATCGGCCACCAGAAGCTGAGCGGAGCGGAGCTGAGCGGAGTTGACTCAGCTTGTGAAATCGAATCCCATTGTTTTAAATGTAAGGGTGGCCACCGGTTGCGGAGCGGAGCTGAGCTGAGCCTAGCGACGCATCTCGGCTCAGCTTTGACGGTCGGTTTTGAAAGCTGACTCCGCTTCCCCCTCCACCCACAACAATAATATTATTAAAAAATTAAATGAATAAACTTTTTATTAATTGATTAATACACTCTTGTAGATAAATGAACGAGAGATTAGCTGGCTAATATAGTGTAGAAAATCACTATTTTATTTGAGAAACGTTTCGACCAATTATTAATGTCATCTTCAGTCTTGTTTTATTCTAAAATTTAAACAAGCATAATATATAGCTTTAAAATAAAGTAATTATAAAATAAAAATTAGTAATTATATAGGGTTTTAATAATTCATTAAACATTTTGACATATACTTCTAATTTTACTGAAATCAAGTTTTAATTAAGACTTGTATTCAGTAAAAAATATACTTACATACGTCATTATTGTTTCATTATATAATATACTATCTCCATAATCGCCTGATGGTCCACTGACCAAGGCTGTACCGTTTTGTTACAAATGTTTATGTTGTATCAAATTTAATGGTTAAAAAAATAAACGATTATTATTATTATTATACTATCTCCATAAGAGAGGGTCTAAAATTAAAAAGTTTAACAGTGGCACGTTGGTATAACATACCGACATCGAAATAACCAGTAAATGTTAATATGTATAAATATAAATTAAAACATTAAACAAAACTAGTAACAATTTATAACATTCTAAAAAATATATAATAATAACTAAAAATACAATTATCAAAAAGCTGTATACATGTGATCTTCATAACAACTATTTATCGAGGTAATTCATCTTATTATACAGTGGTTCTTAATTAAAACTTGATTTCAGTGGTATTAAGGATATGCCAAAATTTATAATGAATAATTATAATTACCTTGAATTAATTTGATATATATGTTTGTTTGAAGATGACATTAATAATTGGTCGAAACGTTTCTCAAATGAAATAGTGATTTTCATTATTTTCTCTACCTTAATAGCCATCTAATCTCTCTTTCAATAATATAATGTGAAGGAAAATAAATAAAGTATAATAAAAAGTAATCAGTGTTGGCGTATTTAAAAAAAAAGGTTTTTAATTCGGATGTTACAGCTCTCCGATAGTTTGTATCACAACCCGTTATATCATCTCTTATCTTATTTAGAAGTTCATTAAACTGAGGGCTATTCATACGGAAATATTCCTTAAACTGTTCGTGGTTTAGATCATGAAAAAGGGTGTGAAATTCCCCGAATTCATCCCTTTTTCTAAGATAGAAAATTTCCCAATCTGTCTTATAAGCTGGTAATGCGATACAAGCTGCAAGAGAAAACTCGGTTTCAGAATCCTCGGATTCTGAACTTAAACACAAATATAATAGTTTTCGTTGGGTTGACATTTTTGGGTGGACTAGCTTAGTTCACGCAAACGAAAACAGAGCGGAGTCAGCTAGACTCCGCTACAGTCAGCTCGACTCCGCTCCGCTTTCGGTTGCCACACCCCTTGGACTCAACTACACTCAGCTACACTCCGCTCAGCTCCGCTCCGCTCCGCTCAGCTTCTGGTGGCCGATTGGCCTTAAAGTTGAAATTGAATTAGTTATTTAGTGTAGTTGTTGAATATAGAAAATTAAATAATATTTTACTAAATAATATTTTACTAAATTAAATATATTTTATTTTTAGTAAAATAGTTTACTGATAATATGTATTATTGAATTGGATATTTGTTTCACTCCACTAATGATATGTATCAGTTCACTAATGACATGTATCAGTTCACTAATGATATGTATCAGTTCACTAATGATATGTATCAGTTCACTAATGATATGTATCAGTTCACTAATGATATGTATCAGTTCACTAATGATATGTATCAATTCACTAATGATATGTATCAGTTCACTAATGATATGTATCAATTCACTAATGATATGTAGGTTCATTGCAACTTAACTTTGTTCATGAAAAATATTCTTCGGGTGCCAACGGATTTATGTTCGTTTCGAGGATTTTACTTCTAATCGAAATAATAACAATAATTTTACTTAGACCAAACGTCATTTATTTCTCAAAATATGGATTAAATTTTTAGTTTAGAATGTAGAAAGGATAATCAGTATTAGTTTCTTACTTTCTCATATAAAGAGAAAGTATTTAGATAGCGTGAAAATTCGAGTTTGAGATTTTAATGAATTTACACGTTTTTGAGGTCCCCTGAGTCCAAAAAATTCGTCTGTCGTCTGTGCAGACGCCTGGAGCCTAAACTACTAGGCCGATTTTGACGAAATTCAGCATGCATGTTCAGAACTCCGAGGCGAAATATATAGTCATCTTATTAATCATTGAAATGTAAATTGTACTTGTGCCATAAAATATCAACAAAAAATAAAAAACTTTACGGTTCTACGATTATTCTAGAAGATTATAATTATGGCTTATTAAAAAGGTTCTAATCTTATTTTGACCTAATAGAGTTTGAAGCCGCATTTTTTTCTGATTCGCACAATAATCAACTCTGATGATAATAATATATCCACTGAAAATAATAATTTATTTGTATATGTATTTGAGCGCGTTGTTTAAAATTTAGATTTTAATTTTATTTATTTGTTTATTTCTGTTGTTTATGTGCAATAACTTTCTCCATTTTACCACAATAGTGGTACAAAATAGCCTTGCCAACTTGTGTAGACATAGCACATGCTCCGTCCTATTATTAAGCCGCGTCCACACCGGACGCGCATCGTGGTTGCAAATGTTTGCAAACAGGGATGCGCGGCCGGTGTGGACGGCATCGCGCGCACGAACGAATGCTTGTTTGTGTTCGCGGGTGCTCCGGGTAGAGTCGGTACATCAAAGGATGTTTGCTGTTTGTGCGCGTTTGGAGTGGACGCTTTTTGAGCAAACTCCTTGAGCATTCGCAAACAACCTGTGGTTTGACTTGGAAACCCGGGAAATGTATATTGTTTTCATTCGTATTATTTATGACTATAGCATCAAATAACTATATTATAATTAATAATATATACTAATTAAGAAATAGTGATTGAAACTAGAGATGAGTTTATGTAAATCCAATATTAAAAATAACCGGATTAAATAGATAGATATATAATATATGGCATAAAAGTCCAAAATTGCGTCTTACTATTTTTTAAAATGATGGATTACCGTTATAGGGTACACCCAAATATATATATGAATAATGATAAATTAGAAACAAATTAAACTGTCGATAAATTAAGAATATATTTCTTTTTGGGTTGACACGAATGATAAGAAAACAGAACAAACTAAATATAAATAAAATGTAAACAAAACATAACCCAGGTCTATTCCAGGTCCGCCACAAAATAATTATATTGCTTCCAAGGTTATTACTTAAGGCACAGGCGTATGGGCCCGAGCCTCCTATGTGCCCTCATAAGACGAAATATTACATTGATATTTATCTTTTTTCCACCAAAAGAACAGATTTATATTTGTATAAAATTTCTATATGTTCTGGCGTTGTATTTTTGTAGAAATAATAATAAAAAATCAGGGATGATCGAGGAGAAAATTTTTTGATATCCAGACTCTTCGTCATCTTTTACTATTTATTGCCATTTTTTACTAACTCACCAATGATAATAAATAAGCCGGCGCTTATACCGCGTTTTGATAGGACCATATTACAAATTTAAAGCAAGTGCAATATAGTTTTATTTAGTACTTGATGATGTAGTCTGTAAGAAAATAATGAAAAATAACTGGGAACAAGGACAAACGTTTGCAAACCCTGTTTGCGAATGCGCGTTTGGTGTGGAAGCGGCTTTAGACGAATGTTCACATGAGAATTGAAAATGTGGTGGAGCGCAGGTGGTTGAAATTAATTTGACTCTGTTTTCTACTTTTGACAAACCATCCTAATTTTTCAAAATCAGATGAATACTTTTAAAGATATAGGTTTTAATAAAAAAGGAGAATGCTTTCATTAGTTTCAATTAGCTTGAATGCAATATAAAAGGCTACCTTTTACCGGTAATAATGTTTATGATATTTAAAATGTTTGCTCTATTATTCAGTTCAATTTATCTGACGATTTTTTTTTTTCTTTGTTTCAGGTGAGCGAAAACAAATTATAAATGACTTATTGTTTGAGGTAATGTATTTTAATTAATACATAATAATAATTATTTTTTCTTCAAAAGTAACCAACTATTCTAATCAAAGTTAGGCACTTCCTTGATCCATTTAGGGTGCCCTATCTAATTTTTTACATTAATAAACAGGTCAAGTGTGTGCTAGTCAGCACACAGCGAGGGTCCGTAGGCAACCCTGTATAGTTTAAGTAGTACCCTATTGATGGTGTTTTTTAAAATGCTAAAAAGCTTACTTTGAACTATCCTATGGGTCTGATATTCTCAAAACACATAAACAAACTTCTGATAAAGTATTTTTTTGCCACTAAACTGGACTACAACCATATAAATACAACGAAAAGACCATAGTTACAAAAAAAAACGTATTTTGTCAATAAAAAATTAAATATAATTTGTTTCGCAATTTCAAAAAAGTGGTATCTTTACTTTTGGTCGAAGAATGTTCAGGAATTTTTTCAGATTTTTTGCACTTCACATAAGCGAGGTAGAGGGGGGGGGGGGGAAGGGCACGTTACACACCCACTTCAAACTTGCCTACGCTCGCCCTATCAAAGTTATAAAATAAGAATTATATATTTCTGTAATCAGCTCGACGTACCCTTTCATATGATACCCCCACGGTGTCGAAAAGATTTTTTTTTAAGTCGCTATATTTTTAATATATGTGGGTAGGTACAAGACATATACATGCCAAATTTCAAAGTAATCGGACGAAAGGTGTAGCCGTGAGAGCAGGCGACAGGACGGACGGACAGACACACGCAAGAAAATATAAGGGTCCTTGGTTTTGCCTACGGACCCTAAAAATTAATCATTCTGCATGTACTTTTTTTATAGTTTTTATTTATAATTTTCGAATTTACAGTTAAAAGTGTAGTGTTTTCCGATGTACCCGGTAAGTACATCGGTGATATAAGTTTTTTTGTTTTTTTTTCTCAATGAAATAATATGTAACTTATTATGAAACACAAATAAATAAAAGCTGAGAAAATCTGTGGTCAGACGATGCATGTTTGCACTTTTGTAAGTACAAATTATTAAAACAATTTTCAATACAAAGTTCAGTCAACCGTTTTATAGCATAAAATATATTTTTGTACATACAATATTATATTTTATTTTGCTTTTACTTTTACTTTTACGTCCCTATAACATCATTAGTTTATAAAAGAACGAAGGCTCAGTTTGAAGCAGCAAAGCGTTTAATGTAAGATTACCACTCGGCTTGGCGGCTCTCCTTTGTACAATTAATGTTAAACATTTTTGAGGGCAGCTCCAAATTTTAGAGTTAAAATTCATTACTCGATTTCGCCACGGAAATATGATTGTTCAAGGGATTGTAAGGCAGTTCCTTAGAAGGTTGTTTCCTAATTGGTTGGTTATTCTTCCCTTTTAGAGTAGAATTCAGCGCTAATCAATAACTTAGGGGCAAGACAACGGATTCTCTGGTTACACTCTTCTTATCCACTTAAATTAAACTAGAATAAGACCCGATTAAAACTGAAAGAAAATCCTTTAAGAAAAATAAAATTAAACCCAAGTCAAGTTGACATTTCAAATCTCCATTAATTAACGATAAGAAAACGGAACCGAAAGTTGGCCTCAACGCCCAAAGCGGTGTTATTTTCTTTAATTATCGGGCAGAACTCTTCCAGATAGAAGATTGGCTTGGGATAGCGAACTGTTCAAACAGAGCAATGACTTAATGCAAAGATAAACAATGGAAGCCCTAAGAATCGGACCTTTTGTCTCTATGCTTCGACTTGAGATAACACTCCAGGCTAAAGGCGAACCTTGCCCATTGCTATTGGCCCTATCTTTCTTCTTCGATTAAATTATAACTAAAAACAATAATTCTCAAGAATAAAGGAACAAAAACTCAATCAAAGCTAACATACGCTATAGAAGAATCCCCAACTTAAAGAACAGATAAAAAAGCATTAATAGTCAGTCAATTTGTGACAAATTGTCGATACCCAGTGGAGTCACACTTATTGTTTCCGAGCTTACCGATGGTAACGGAAGCTATGTGCTCCTTTTGTAAAACGAAAATATTTTATATCTCCGATTTCATAAATTCCAAGACAGAAATCCGTTTCAGATATCAGGGAACATTTTTGTTCCGTGTCTCTCTATCAGTTTGTCGCTCAATTTTAACTAACCAACATATCTTAAATACTACTTTTCCGATTTTTTTTAATGATCCCGGGAACCATCTCAGTATCTTACCAGTTCACTGCTCTCGCTCAAAAATCAATTCTGTCGATAGGCATTCTTAATGGAAACTGCAGACTAAATTGACATTTACACCTGCTTGGCCTAGCTGAAAGCCCGGTGCGGAGGCTATGTAAGGAAGTGGATGAAACCCCTTCTCACCTTATCTCTCAGCTCTGCAGCTGTCTTGCATTAAACCGCCTGAGGTGGAAAATATTTGGCCTCGTCATCCTGCCGACTGAAGACTTCAGTCACCTCCCCTTAGCAAGGTACTCACTTTCTGTGGATCTGCAGCTTGCTTAGTACTATAGTAAGGAATACTAAACCGGATTTGCATATTGGACCCGCATATGAGGTCTTACTGCTTCGTACTTGATTAAGTCCCCGGGGGGGGGGGGGGGGGGGGAATGCCCTATATTGTCCCTTATGAATATCATAGTAATGGTTTATAGTAGCCACTGCATGGGCAAACGTAAAAATCCACCCAACATTAATTTCTCAAGGTCTAACGAACCGATTATGTCCAGAATTGGTGGAGAGTTACAGACTGACCCACTGATGTTCCCATGATTTTGTTTTGAGAAGCGAAGTGCCTCACTAATTTGCAGTCGTTTTCAATATAAGTAACAATGACACCACTATGTATGATAAAGGTTGCTTAAATCCTTTAAATAGGATCTAAAAGTTTAAAAATGAGGAAATAATATTGTTTCTTTTACAATATATTTCCTTTCTATATTCAAAATTAGTTTATCTTGTATTTGCCTTTGATTGCTTAAGCTCCTCCCTTCTTTGTGTAACAAATCGCGAGGAAGCTATGCGCTAGACTATTTTTTTCTTCTAACTGGAGGAAGAAACACTCTAATGACACGGAGAAGTAAGCTGTTGGTTAACTTAGGTGTCTCCTTGAAGTACATACTTGAAAGGTATACCACCGCTTACATAGAGATAAGAAAAGTTATAGAGGTTTATGTAGGAAGAAGAAAAACGGCGAGACTACACTGAAAAAAATTGTGTGCCAAAATCACTAAAATAAGGTCTGAAATATACTTTAAAACCTGCATTTTGGCATTCAGTAGCCGATTTTATGTTTCATATAAATCCTAAAATATAATGTTGAAATTATATCACTAGTGTGAATCATATAATGGGTTAAAATATAAAACAAGAATTATCCTGTTATAAAGATAAGTTATACAGGGTGGAATGTATGCATAATACTGAATAAAGTATGAAAGAAAACATCTTTATACTTCTTGATGTAAGGTTCATGCTGTGGTCTGTACGATAAATTAAATGCAATGCTTAAAACATACTTTCTATAAGTAGTTTAAATATTGGATTCACTATGTAACGTCTATTAATTGGTATCATTCATTATAACGTTATACCATTATAGGTATGAATTATATTTGACTTAGATTGAAATATGCAACGCCCTATAAATCTTCAGTTCTAATGATACGCTTGTCGTTATGAAACATACCGCATTTGGTAAAGTACTACCCTACCTACGGGTTGTATATCCCCTGTGTTTTTTCAATCATATATCCCCTTGAATGTTTCATCTGAGTCAGTAAGCACTTTATATTTCTGTATGTTTAACGCTATATAGTGTATGCATTACTAAATATTTCGCATGCAAAATGCTTACTAAATTATATTTTATGCTGATTATTGTATGATAAATACAGTGTGTTCCAAGATAGTGTATCCGAGAGTAAATATTTTCTTACTTTTGGGTATTTGAACAAGTCATTCTTCATGAAAACTCCTGCTTGTTCTATAACCTCTAAAAGTGATAATAATTACTTGAATTTGTGTACCGGGAGTTCATTTTCTTGAAAACATTAAAAAATGACTACACTACATAATAGCGTTAACATACAGAAGGGCGTACTGACTCAGATTATACATTCAGGGGGATATATGATTGAAAAAATACAGGGGGTATTGTACAATAATGTAGGTATGTTTGGATTATAGGAAAGGTGTTTTAGAGGGTATTATTACTTGAAGAAGAAATTAGAACATTTGTTTAAATAAACTTTAAATATATTTAATTAAATGAAAAATGCGATAACAATAATAAAATTGTACAATTATTTATTTACACTTTTATACTTTGGATTGAACTTACAATTAAATTATATTAAGAAATAGCTACGAACAATTACCTAAATTATCATGATATCGCAACATAATATATAAAGTGAAAGAACTTACAATTAAAATATATAAAGAAATAGCTACAAAAAAAAATACCTATATTATCAAAATATCATAACATAATTAGGAAAGTGAAAGAAATTTGACAAGTGAAGAACAATTGACTAATATAAAAGAAGTGCTACAATATTTTAATATTTGTTGGGCTCAACAAATATTCAAAGAATATCCTCTTTCTCAGTATATCGTATCTCTTTTGGGGTACTCGGTCTGTCCATCTATACAAAAAAAATCCGTTCATGTAATTATATTTACATTGTGTATTTACATAAGAAGTGTCTACACACACACACACACACACATATATATATATATATATTTAGAAGAGTTGCCACAGCGTTCTGCTGATTTGTTCGAATGCAAATACAAATAGTACCTATTACTTTTAATAATGAATTTTTTTATATCTCAATGTGTATTTGTATGATCAATAAATGGCTTATTTATTTATTTATTTATATATATATTCAGAAAAAGTATTATAATTAAGTATTATCTTACCTTGAAAGGACGTAAAAATCAAACTGAAGCGTCAGGTGAGTAAGGAAAAAGCAGGGGCGATTTACTCAAAAATTCAATACATCACGAGTGGAGCCTAAGGCCAGTTAGCACATGTACACTCTAAAGAAGCTAGAGAAACACTGATAGAAGTAGTTCCAAGAGCATTTACCTCTACTAACGATACATACATTCATGGATTTAAAAATATATTATATATGTTTGATTGGAAGGTGTTAAAGCAGGATATTTAATCAGGCATGAATCATAAGACTGAAAGAAGTAATACATCATGAAACATACCTTTACTGATATGTTTAAAAAGATCTGCGTTTATAGTCTCTATTTTATATAAAATATTCGTCAAGTTATAATTCTTACTTATCCAATATATGTTTTGTTTTCATATTTCTTATTTTTATAATTCATACTTTATTTAATATCTCCCATTGACATTATATCTTTCGATGTATTATTTGTCTATCAAACATTTGATTTATAATAAAAAAGTTATTTCAGAATTATATTTATCAAAAAATATTTAATATATTATTAGGACATATCGTTCAAACATTTTAAGTTGTTTCATCCAAATATCCGTATTGATCATACAATAAAGTATAATTCCGAATTACACCCACAGAAATATGCACGATTTTTTTCAGTGTAATGGCCATGTAAACTTTTCTATATAAGAACCTCCATAATAGCAGCAAGTTTAACCCTCGCTTTTTACCATTCTCCACCATCTCCTTTAATTACATCACCACCTTGTTCCACTATCTACTTTCTTTTCTTACCGCCTAATTACTTCTGCATATTATTCTCTCTAAGTGATAATTTAATTAAAAATAAATTATGTAGAATATTGTGGTCTGATCTAGCCTTGAAATTTTTACCAGTCTGTCAAGTACTCGAGGTGATTGTTCCATAGTATCCAAATTAATTGATTTATTATTAAATCTATTTCTTATGATGACATATGTTTATAATTTTAACAGATGATTGTTTACATTTCGTTTTCGATTTTCAGCTGAATCAGATATATTTTCTTCAATATCTCGGAAACAAATTTTTGTTCCCGGGAAAATAGATAATATGGTGTTAGTTAATTCGTATTTAAATGGACTAAACTTAAAACTATTTTAAAATATTTTTAGTGTTTTTGAATTTGTGCAAGCACTCTCCAAATTTAGAGATACATTTCTACACTTCTACACTTTTCTTTATTTTTATACTAACAATATGTGAATATAAATTTGAGTTTATTTTCTATTTATACTACCTGTGTGTTTAAGTAGAAATACAAGTTTATTTTGTTATTTTCTATTTATACTGTTACATATATATGTATTAAGTTTACAAAGCTTTAGAAAAGGTTGTAGGGCCTAAACACACACATCTCCTCCTCTCTATTGTGTCGGCTTATCTTTTCATTCCTTTTATTTGTTAGATTGTTTACACTCCGCACGCATTAAAAGTGAGTTCAAGAATGTATTCGCTTATCTTTCTATAAAATTCCTTTGATATTTATAGAAAAGAAAATTGCAGTTCTAGGGGCAATCCTGTCCTAAATTTTAAATGACCGATAAGATACATGACTCACTCTTTGTGCCCTATTCAAAAACAATGTTATATAGGGTATGTATGTATTTTTTTTTTATTTTTTTTATTTTAGTTGATAAAGCTTTTGTTTCTGTTTTTAACCCTAAAGCTAAAATAAAGCAAACAATTAAATCTTCAGGCAGCAATATAATGATTATTATTTTAGATGCATTTATTAAGCTTCACTTGTCTGTCAAGGACATCTTGTAATCTATAATAATTATTGTATAGTTCAGGTTCTGAGTCTAATAAATCTTCATTATTGAAAGTGGGATTTTTATTTATTAACTAACTTACAATATTCACGATAAAAAAGTTTTAGTACCTATACCATTCGGGAAAAAATTGGGTGACTTGCTACTTGGTGTGTCCCCGTTCTAACGTGGCGTGGCATCCGTCCGGTTGAGGGTACCATATTATACGGGTGATGGAGTCGTCACTCCTACCTCATATCATTTATCACTACATATATGTAAGAATAAATCATATGGGAGGTCCAAGCCACCGTAAGCTGTTGCGCCTCACATTATTACTAATATTAGTCAAAATCAAAGGGATTCTTGCTCAAATGACATGTTACACTCTACAATTAGTTGCATCGGACTAAGTGAGCCCTCACAATATACTATGTCAGTCTTTCCTTCAAAATTACTGTGCGTATTGGCCCTGTAGTGACACGATGTCACAGACGCTTAAACCTGGTAACAAAACCTGACCGCTACCCCATCCCTCATATTATGGATTTTACCGTCGACCTTCGGGGCAAGCTTATATTTACGAAATTAGACCTAGTTCGTGCGTACAACCAAATACCAATGAAGCCCGTGGACATCGAGAAAACCGCCATAATAACTCCTTATGGGTTGTTCGAGTCACCGGTCATGAGATTCGGACTGCGTAATAGTGGCCAGACTATGCAACGCTTCATGGACGAGGTATTACGTGGCTACGAAAACGTCTACGCTTACATCGACGATGTTCTTATCGCGTCGGAGAACAAAGTTTTCGCACGCCTAAAGGAATACGGCCTTTGCATCAACGCGAACAAATGCCACTTTGGGCAGGCCAGTCTGACCTTTCTAGGCTTCGAGACATCTGCATAAGGTATCGAGCCGTCCTCCGACAGAGTTCGTGCAATTATGGGAATGGAAAAGCCAACTACCAACTCGGTCTTCGCAAGTTTCTTCGCACGATGAACTTTTATCGCTGCTTCATCAGGACAGTCGCCTGGCTTCAGGTATCCTTAAACGAATTACTGAAAGGATCCTGCAAAAGCGACAATCGACCCATTCCCTGGACGAACGAATCAGAGGCCGACTTCCATGGCTGTAAGGAAGCTCTCGCGCAAGCCGCCATGCTCGCACATCCATCCGCGGAAGCTCAGCTGTATACCACCGTCGACGCTTCAAGCCTGGCTCTAGGTGCCACGCTCGAGCAAGAAGTGAAGGGTAAAGAGAACCAATCTCGTTCTTCTCGAGAAAACTGAGTCCCGCTGAACAGCGTTACTCCACTTACGATCGGGAGTTGCTCGCGGCATAATGCGCTGTATCACATCGACAGCCGCTATCCAATCTTGCTGACGGACCATGGTCCTATAACATTTGCGTTTCAGCAGAAATCGGATAAGGCGTCTCCTCGACAATCTCGACACCTTGAGTTTATCGCTCAGTTTACGACAGGCATTCGTTATATCAAAGGCGAGACGAATGTCGTCGCCGATTTTCTGTCTCGGATGTCTACCGAAAGTCCGTCCGAAGAAATTAGTGTACTGAATTATGCGCAGTTGGAAAAAGAGCAAGTGGGTGATTCGGATTTACGAGACACCATCAAGAAGCGAGACGGTTGTCTACAACTCACGGCAGTTCATGAAATAGGACACGACATTTACCGCGATCATTTGGAAGGATATTCGTCCCGAAGAGAGGCTTTTGATCGTATGCATGGATTATGTCATCATGGGATTCGAAAAACCCGCCGGTTGATCAGTGAAAGTTTCTTGTGGCCATCTCTTGCTAAGGACTGGAACACCTGGACGCGTGGTTGTTTCTCTTGTCAGAAGGTGAAGATTCATCGTCACACTCAGAGTCAGCTGGCAGACGTCCCTATACTTAAAGGGCGTTTAGAACACGTCCACATTGACATCGTGGGCCCGTTGCCCGAGTCACAAGGCTATCGATATTGCCTCACCGCGATTGACCGTCTGACGAACTGGACGGAAGCGATGCCCATTAAAGACATTACCGCCGAGACTGTCGCTGTCGAATTTTATAGTGGTTGGGTCTCTCGATTCGGTGTCCCTGCCACGGTAACAACTTACAGATGACGGCAGTTTGAGTCGGCTTTATTTCGAGCACTAACATCTCTTCTAGGAACTGATCGCATTAGAACAACTGCATATCATCCCCATGCCAATGGCAAAATCGAGCGCTGGCTCAGAACGCCGAAATCCGCTCTCAAGTGTAAACAAGGTACGAACTGGGTCGAACTGTTGCCATCGATTCTCCTCGGCTTGCTCGGACCATCAGGCCACTCTGCCGTCGAATTGCTCTACGGACAGCATCTTTCTGGTGATTTTTTTCACACAAGCGATCCTTCTGCGGCCTCAGGGTTAGATGAAAAGTTCGTATCTCGACTGCGGGAGCACTTACGCATACGTCTATCGCACACGTCCATCGCCGACATGCTACCACAGAAAAGAAGTATTCGTGCATCCTGAGCTGCAGAAGTGCACTCACGTATTCCTACGAAGGGATTTGGTGAAGGGGCCGCTTAAACAACAATTTTTCGGCCCTCACAAGGTGTTATCAAAGTGTAAAAAAAAATTAAAATAGAGCATTTTGAATTTCAAATTTTATTTGAAAATTTACCAATTTGGATGAGATTTAATTAATTACTATGTAATATTTCTGAAGAGCGAACATTGTTTATGTTTCTGATTTCAAAAAATGTAATGACTGTAATTCGTTTCAGACATCAGGGAACATTTTTGGTCCCGAGTCTGTGTTTGTAAATCTCGTGTAACCAGTGACCTTTCTCTTGTTTTGAAGGTCAAGTGTGCAAAATTACATCTTCTTATGTTGTAATCTTTTTATGTTTACTATCTGTACTATTAGAATTCATGTGGGGATATTGTGGGAGCTTAATGGTTCTAAACGTTTAGGGCCTCTGGGCCTTGTGGTATGCAGACTTTAATAGCCCAAACCATCTGCTGAACTATCTATTACCTCTGGGAATAATAGGTTTCGTTGCCATCCTGTTTTTTATCCTATTTATTTTAGTATATCTCGGAAAATTGTACTATAGTCGAGTTGAAGGATAATATCAAATTTTATTTAAGCATTTAAGCAATAAATTGTACTTCATTAGTATTATTATTTTTTTTTTTTTTAGAGTATTGCTACAAATAAAATGAAGTAAATATTACGACAACTCATATAACTTTTAAGCTTCCTGTGTTTTACTAAACATGTTCAAGTTGGTTATATTGATCATATCCAGGGAAAACTCGATTCAAAGTATTACGAAATTGGATCACTAGACGTTCGGGCCACAAAAAAATCGCCAAAGAAGGCCGAAGTAGAGAGAGGAGTCGAGTACGATCGAGCCTTACCCCACCTCTATTTTCTACACTGTGCATTAAAACCTCTTTTGTATGTATATTTCTTTCAAGGCCTTTTCAACTATGGCCATCCGTAATAATAATAATAACACTTAAAACAAACAAATTTTATTAATATATCAAAAATAATACAATAATTAAACATTGTATAAAACAATCATATAAAATAAACATTAAATTATTTCGTTATTTTTACATTGTTTTTATATTATCACGTTAACCCAAGAGTGATTAAAATGGAATAAGTACACATATTATACACGACTAGAGGTCGACCAAGAAGTCGTGGAAATGAGAGGAGTGCGCTAGTGTCGTCATGTATAGTCAGTTTTTAATAAAATAGACCATTGTCAAAAAAAACAGTGTTGTTCTTTTGTTATTAATAATTTTATTTTTGATAACTTCTATATTTTTTAAATATTTTTTGCAACAGGCAACACTGTTCCTGATAAGAAATCACTAATAATATACGATAATATCTTTATATTATTATTTATTGATTATTCATAATAATATTCTTTAAATCTAAATCGATTTTCTTCTTTCTTAATCAATTTTTTTCTTCCTCTTTATTTCTGAGTTTGATTTGTTACTTTTTTATTTCTGGATTTTAGTTGTTACCTTTTTTACTATTACCTCTCTCGGCTTGTTTTTGGCAATTTTCTCTTTAGTAAATTAAATTTCCTGGTATTAATGAAAACATGGATAATAATACGAATTCAAAATTAGGAAGAAAGACTCTTCACAGTCAAGGACGTGAAATAGTTTACAATGTGTATTTGTATTTTAAACACAACAACATTGGCGGGAGTGGCAGTTCAACAACAGAAGTACCTATCCATACAGATATTAATTGTCATGGAGAGCAATCATTTTTATAATATCAAATACATATAATAAGTTAATATTATTAAGTTACATATTATAATAAGTTTGTAGCGTCCTTTGCATTTGCATCATCCCGTGGATTTGTGGATCGTACACAAATCGTTTAGGATAGTTGTGACTATAATTCGTACTCTATAAAAACAAACAAAACAGGAAACCTAACAGATTGGGAACCTTGCTGTTGTTATTCTTGAGATTTGACATAACTGCGCATGTCATACAAACTAGAAATGGGTATTGTCTTAGCACCCGACTGTACTGACTTCGGCACTACTCGGAAGTTCCGATTTTAAACGAAGTTAAGCTTTCCGTTTCTCCCGTGTTCATGACTTCTTGGTCGACCTCTAGTAACTATTATTCAAGAATGAAAAATGCAATAAATCCAAAAAATAAAATATGAATTAAATTGAAATGTAATTTAATTAAATACAAAGCTTTGTAAGTAGATAAGTGCGAGTTTAAATATTTTATCGCATGATCAGTGTTTTTATTAAATGAGAAATATATTTTTATAATAGGTACTAAGTATCTTCTTTGGTGTGACAACACGTATTTTAAGAATTCCCAGCAGTTTAATTTAAAATATAAACATTACATTATTATTATTATTAAAACCCCTTTTCTTTTAATGGTTTTAATAAATATTATTATAATAGCATGATCCACCGGTGGTCAAATTAACCATTTCTTACCAATTAATTTAAATTAAAAAAATGTATATGTTAGGATTGTTTCTACCAGTCCAGTTATCACAGTAATATATTTGCGTAGAAAATTATAAAATCTAGGATATAATCTGAGTAATATTTTAAGGTGGTTGGTTTGATTTTTGCAACATAACTATTTTTTTAAATTAAATATGTAAATAATAAATAATATGTTAAATATGTAGGGTATATACAGTTTATTATTTATCATGTTTATAAACATTATATTAATAATTGGCAATATGAAATATGTATTTATAAAAATGTGTGCATAAAATGGAATATGCTTTAAAATATCTAATAAAAGCGATCTAATTATTATTAATTTCTTAAAGGATAAATTAGTTATTTTAAAGTCTTTATGTTGGTACATAATAATTAAAGAGGACTAGATAGTTAAGACAATGCAATTTACAAATTATTGTTCCACGTAATAACCAATCTTTTAACCTATTATCTTGTTAAACGTTAGTAGTTAGTAGAGGAGCAATGGTAAAGGCGACTTTTTTTTGTGTCCCGAACGTCTAGTGGATCCTACCAAAGACTTAAGATCAATATATCTCCAAGATATGATCAAAGTGTTTATAACTTTTACGTTATTTATATTATTGATTAGGGTCTGCAAAAGCAAGGACCCTTATATTTTCCTGCGTGTGTCTGTCTGTCGCCTGCTCTCACGGCTACACCTTTCGTCCGATCACTTTGAAATTTGGCATATATGTGTCTTTTTATATAACCCACACGTTATAAAAATATAGCAAAAAAAAAAAAAATAATCAAAAAAATTTGGGTAAAAAAGCTTGAGGGTTAAAATATTTTTATTTTTTTTTCGACACCGTGAGGGGTATCATATAAAAGGGGACGTCGCGTCGAGCTGATTACAAAAATATATAATTCTTTGGTTATAACTTCGATAGGGCTAGCATAGGCGAGTTTGAAGTGGGTGGGAAAAGTGTCCCCTCTCTATCTCGCTTATGTGAAGTGCAAAAAATCTGAAAAAATTCCTGACCAAAAGAAGTAAAGATACCGCTTTTTGTAAATTTCGAAAAGAATATTATTTTATTTTTTATTGACAAAATACGTTTTCTTTATAACTATGGTCTTTTCGAGGTATTTATATGGTTATAGTCTGGTTCAGTGGCAAAAAAATACTTTATCAGAAGTTTGTTTATGTGTTTTGAGAATATCAGACCCATAGGATAGTTCAAAGTAAGCTTTTTAGCATTTTAAAGAACACCATCAATAGGGTACTACTTAAACAATACAGTGTTGCCTACGGACCCTCGATGTGTGCTGACGAGCACACACTTGACCTGTTTATTTTTAATTTGAAGCTAAGCTAGATGTTGAATGGAATGTTTTATAGTAAACCTGTTTCGGTCTATAGCTCTTGACAGATAAATCAATACTTAGAGTCCAAAGCATGAAGTCCTGCTCTGAGGTCATTCCAAGTTTACCTATTTGACCTTTCACCTTCAAGCCCTTTTAACCTTTAGTATTTCTTTCAATGACAGTCAGAGGATTTTAACACTTTCACCCTTCATGAGTCGAACTATACAACCCAGAATATTTCGAACCATTCTAATACAAATTTAACGATATTTTCAAGTGAACTTAGAAGTAGATTAACAAAATAATAAACAGAGTTTAATAAATGGGCTTCTAAAATGGCTGAATTAAAGGGAAAATATCACTTAAATACACTACTCTTCCTCTTACCACGCATCTTTGCGCAATAAATCTTCCACGTTGGACTAGATTCTAGCCTAACATGGAGGTTTTTTAGATTCTAAAAAAAGCCAAAGCTTTATTCCCTAATACTCCTAGAAGACGTCTTAAGCGCAAATAGCCACTTGACTTTTTAAACCAATTATAGCAAAGCTTTTTTTTATCTTTATTTTGTAAGTGTATAATTATTCAAGTTCAAAAAGTAAGTAGTACCATCTTGTTAACATAGTTGCATCTTATAAATTAAATTTATAGAAATTAGCTAAATAAATTGAGAACATATCCTTGTATACATGTATTATTGAGGAAAGAATTCATAACATCATGACAAATATAGTAATACTCGTCTATGAATTTACTCGATGCCATTTATGCTCCCAAGTTTTAAAAAATTATCGTCGTTTCTTGGTGCCTCCCCTTGGGTCTGTGATACCCTACCAGTCTACTCACATCAGTAATAATTCATAACTTCTGGCAATATTTTGCATTTATATTTGCAATATTTGGTAAAGTGAAATAGTTGTTGTCTCTACCTTCGGCTCACGGATCACACTTACAGGTTATCTATGTGTCTATGTGTATTCTATTTTACTCCCTGGTGTCATGGTAGTAAAGTTGACCTACTATCTCGTCTAGGTATTAATATCCTAGAATGTAATCTAGAATAATGTACTATATAGTCTAATAATAAAAATCCCGTCAAGTACTTACTGCCAGCAAGTTACTAAAAGGGTTTCTTCGGTCATAAGAATTCATAAATACATTTTTTTTGTTTAACAAAAATATGTATAAAAAGTTTCACTTTTAAGAAACAAGGTGTGCATATATTATCCTTTAGTATCTTCGGTATGCATTTATTTGGTAATTTTAGGGGTAAAATGGCACCATTTTGGAAACACGATATATTTTTGTGAACCAAATGTCAATAACTTTAAAATGATACCCAACTTTGAATTTTCAAATAATAAAAATTTTGGGGCTCCGGAGTTACGATCCCCTAAAATTTCTAAAATTTAACTTTTTTATATCAACTCCCGGAAATATCATTGGACCACAGAGATGCATATTTTTGCATGTTTCCCTTATTTTTAGGACCTGTGCCAATGAGGAAGCGGGGGGGGGGGGGATTTTTTTGCGTTTTGTTTTCATTTTTTTGGGGGGTAAAGTGGCTGCCATTTTGAAAACACGTTATATTTTTGTGAACCAAATTTCAATATCTTTAAAATGATACCCAACTTCGAATTTTTAAGTAATAACATTTTTTTTTATATCAACTCCCGGAAATTTCATTGGACCACAGAGATGTATATGTATGTATTTTTGCCTTATTTTTAGGACCTATTCCAATTGGGTAGTGCAGGGGGGTACATTTTGGGGTTGTTTTAATTTTTGGGGGGTAAAATGGCCGCCATTTGGGAAACGCGATATTCAGGGGCGTAGCTATCGGGCCGCAGCGCTTGCGGCCGCGGGCGGGCGCAGGGTTGAGGGGGCGCAAAATTGGAGAAGAAAAAAATTGGTAGAATTTGAAAAAAAAAATTAAATAAATAATAATTGAAACGTAACGAGCTTTTTTATATTCAACAAAGTCTGTCTGTCTGTGTGTAACATTTACGTGTCCGACGACACGATTAAAAGTTGAACGATTTGTTTGAAATTTAGTATTCGTGTTCCTTTCACATTAGTGAAACTTAGTTAATAACTTAGCTTAGCCTGAGCATTAGCTCAGGCTAAGTTCGTTTGACAGCGTGATCCGTCCGAAGAGTTCGCGCGCATCGCTCGAGTAAACGTAATCTTCACATGTAAAATTGTATTAGGACGGGAAAAGATTTTATCATCAATTATTCGATGAGGCGAACATTTTTTTCAAAAACTTTTTTAATAAAACCAACAGCGATACCGCAGACCGCTATGAATTTATAAAGATCTTCAAAACTATTAAAGTGGACCTACAAATCTCTAAAATAGAGAAAATAACGTTTTTACCTATATCTTACATTCTAACATAAGATTTTATTAATAAAACTTCATGTACATTGTCGCGTTAATAGAAATTCAAGGGCAAAGGTCAACAAATTTGGTTTCTGGCGAATATCTCATCGGTTCCTTTAGCTCCGACACCAATCAAGGCCGTTATCAAAATTAAAGATAACAAAATTTCCCACAAAAAAAGTGTCATTAATTTTTTACGTACAATGGGCGGTTTACGAATTATAAGGCGAAGGATATCTATGAATATTTAGTATCCGTCGCCACACCCCTTTTTACGTATTTTTACGAATATCTCGCTTCCTATGGCTCGTAGAAAATTAAAATGATTATCAAAAAGCAAGATTGTTAAATTTCCCATAAAAAAGGTCATATTAATTTTTTACGTACAACGAACGGTTTAGCAAAAACCCTAGCTTACTAATAACTTGCGTAGTGCTTGTTTTGCACGACTTTTTAAGTATGTTTGCGAATATCTCGCTTCCTCTTGCTGGAAAAATTGAAGAATATAAAATTTCACACAAGAAACGTTGTGTTATTTTTTAACTTACACCGAACCGTTTGGATAATTAAGTGCTCCGAATTTTCCGCACGAGACGTAACAACGACCACTAACTTTAGCTTTTTCCCGAGGGAGCTCCACGGTGGGAACAGATATTTTATACCTACGAGTGACATTTCAAGTTTGTTTGGACATAGCTTGAAAATATTCGTGCTCCCACAATGTATGGTGACAATAACAATGCAGTCCTCCTTGTGCGTTAACTATTTACAATATTAAATAAATGGATTAAGTAAAGGGCGCCTATTAAGTAAGGGCGCATGTTTTTTATCTTACGGGCGGGTGCTACCAGAGCGGGCTCTACGCCACTGCGCGATATACATTTGTAATCTACATTTCAATACCTTTGAAATGATACCCAACTTGAAAATTACAAAAAATATAAAATATTGCGATCTATTCCCAATTGATTGCAGATCGCAGAAATTTTAAGTTTGCAATAGTTTTTCTGTTTTTAGGCCAAAAAGTTTAACTTGTATACCAAATTTCAAGTCTATAAAGCTTCTGTAGGTCGGGAGATATACTCCAAGTGCGACGGACGGACGAACTACCAAAAGGATAAGGGTTTCTAGGATGACCTCGAAACCCTAAAAACTACTGGACGTGGGAGGAATTGGTGTGTAATTGCTGTTGGCTAAGTGTCTTATTCGCCCACTAGATTTACTCTTATTCGAAAAGCGGGAAAAAAGCTTGAAAATATAGGAGTGCTTTATAAATAGTCTGCCAATTAGTGTTTCTTTTGCTTCCTCGCGTCATATTTTGCATATTATTTAAATGATTTTATGCTTTTACAACCTATTATTTTTCAAGTTAAAGTATCAATTTAGCAAAATTTGAAGGTTGCAGACGGTTGAAATTAATCTGATGCTTTCTTCTAGCCTACATTCGATAAATAATCCAAATTTCATAAAAATCAGATTAGTCCTTTTGAAGATATTGGTGTAAATAAATGTATGTTTTTGCGCAAGTGGAAGAGAAACAAATGGGCGTAGAAGGTTGAAATTTATATGGTACCAACAATGGGCTAATTATGGCCTACCATCTAAATTTCATTAATATCAGACGAGTAGTTTTTAGAATATATTTGCTCGCCTAAACGAATCCAAAAATGTTCTCTGATGTCTGAAATGGATTTCTGTCTTGGGATTTTTGAAATCGGAGACATAGAAAATGTTTGTTCATTATAACAATCACATATAGCTTCCGTTACCTTCAGTGAGCTCGGATGCAAAAACAAGCTAGACATTATGCAAAAACATTATTACATTATAATGATGTCTATATAATTATTTTTGGTAAACTTTTTCAGTTGTGATCATTAGTATTACTTGTCAATAGTTTCCCATACAAAAACATTGGTCGATTTTTTTTTTACTTTTTGACGTCAGAAGTCAAAATAAATGTATATATTTGCCAAGACATTTATGTCAGTTAAAGTAAACGTATAAATAGATTGAGAACTCAGAAATATGGTTGTTATAGGGGTACACATATTTAGACCGGGTATAAAGATTGCTTGTGTTGGCCTTAACTGTACCTATATAAATCATACTTATGAAAACAACTAAAAAAAATATTCAAATAACTAAATACTAAATCCGTGGCGCAATAGCCCGTTTAGGGCCTAGATCTGCCAAATTAATAATTGTCTTCATATATTTTTTTTTCTAGATGGACACTTAGGAATAAAGAAAGACATATCTCCACTAAAAATATCTTTACTGTACAAAGCTGGCTTTTAGTTACTAGTGTTCATCTTCAGTGCGGTGATTTCTTAAGAAACAGATTTCAACTTCTGTCTCAAACTTCTACACTGGCTTTCTTTTACATATTGAAACTTGTCGCACCGATCTTAATAACCACTAAACCCCGTCCAAGAACTGTTGGTCGGGAAAAACTGTAAACTAAGCTTCGTTTAAAGTCGGAACTTCCGAGTATTACCGTAGTCAGTACAGTCGGGTGCTAATATTTTTGACATTTTCATGTCTTGGCTATGGCACATAACCTCGAAAAGCGTTACCAAACACTGGTGTTACACGAGTTGCGAAGATATAGGAACGGAGTTAGGAATTTATAGGAGGTGTTTCCATCGAGTCTGCCCGCTATCGGTAGGTATAGTGTCTCCCACTACCGTGCTTGGTAGGGCCTAGCCACCCCTGCCCTCCCGATCGACTACCTTCCCCCAAGTCTCCCTCTCTTCGCTTCTCGCTACCACTCCAGTAGTTGCTCACGAGCCCCAGCAGTGCCCCCCCCCCCCCTCCCAGCTACAACGTCTGTTCTACTGCTCCGATTTGTATCGGACAAACGCCATAATCCTTAGATTTTTATTCCTAATAAACTGACATACATAAAATTTATTTTTTACATTATTATTTTTTATTTTTGTTAAACTATAATTTTTGCTTCCGAGCTTATTTATTTTTGCTCCGATGGTAACTGAAGCATTGTGTTCACTTTTGAGAAAGAAAACGTTTTATGTCTCCGATTTTAAAAATTCCAAGACAGAAATCAGTTTCAGACATCAGGGAACATTTTTGGTTTCGTGTCTGTCTGTCGGTCTGTGTGTCCGCGAATTATGAAACGTGTGACGATAACTTGAGTAAATGTCGACCGAACTTGATGAAATTTGGTTGACACGTTCATTTTACCAATGCCCAGGACGAGTTCGTTGGACAACGTTATCCGTCCAAGCGTTCACGAGAAACGCTCGCGTAAACGTGAACTTCAAATTTATAATTGGAATTTTAGGTCGGGGAAAAAATCTAACTTCATCTATTCAATGAGACAAACATTTTATTCAAACACAATTTTATAGTAAAACCGTAACAGCGACACCGAAGAGTATGAAGAGTCAAAAATCGCTAAAACTATTAATAGTTTTTACACAATAAACAATATAACAATAATGTTAATGTTAATATAACAATATAGAATGCGAGGAAGCTATGTGCCACACTAATTGGCAGTCTATTTGCATTTATTATAAAAATATTGTTGAAGAAGCTAAAAGATTACTTCTTAATAAACTGGAAAAGAAGAAAAGTACTTTCTTTCTTCGTGCACTGCATATGTTCGATTTAATTCCTAATTTACAAGAATCTGCACGCTTGAATTGTTTGACATTTTCATGTCTTTACTTGGCACATAAACTCGAAAAGCGTTACCAAAAAGCGTTTAACGAGCGTTACCAAAAACTACACCAAAAAGCGTTACATGAAAATGTCTCACTGTCTTGCAGACTCGTATGCAAGCAATTTTATATTTTATAAATGATGTCTCTCTCCATTACAATTAATCAACAAAAAAACAAACTAGTAGTAGCAAATTTCTAGTGTTTTTTGTGTCTATTTTATTAACAACTGCCTGTTCATAACACAAAAACAACAACCCTAGCATTACCATGAGTTCTAGGTTGGGATTTAGTTGTTGAAAACCGTAGTTAGGTACAATAAAGTTAAATTTAGTGGAGAGACGTCTTTCTTTATCCCATTATTTATAACATTTTATTTTCTGATTGTTACATTATTCTTCTTCTATTTTCAATGCTTCTAAATTAAGAAGAATTTATTATATAAAGAAAATGTTACTATACTACAGAAGCTTTAAACTACAGTTTTGCTGTACACTATGGAAAATTATATATATTTAAAAGTATAAAGAAATTGAGTTTGCGTTTTTCAATTTCATGTATGATATAGTAGACAAGTGTTGTAATATATTATCCATTTTGCATTTCGTAAAACTATGCTGCGGTAAAAATATGATTATTTCTTAGTTGAACTTACTTGTCTAGATAAGGTCAAATGTGGAATGTACAAGAAAATAAAGTTATTTTGTTATGAAGTGTTGAGTAATGCAATTTGATAGCTAAGAAAGGAAACAAGATTGAAAAATCTTGAGTACGTGCTTTATTCCTCAAATCGAGAATTCAAATACATGCTTTGTTTCGTTTTACCACCCTTCTTCCAATTCTTTCTCAGCGTATTGCTAGACTACGATACTTCCAGTTGTATTTCTTTTTATATAGAGTTCCCTTGTTTGCATCCAGCTTCCAGTGCTTGGAAATATTTCTTTGTTAAGAAATGTTTCATATTGAATTTTTCACTTTCTTTATGAACTGAAAGTGACGTTTTTCGTCTGCAAATGATTAATCTGTAGATTCCATGGTGCTAAACAAGTTGTCCATCCACTGCGTTAAAGCATTGAAACAATTAATTTCCCTTGATGTCACTTTTAATCCTACTATGTTGTTGCATTGCATTTAGTAAACAGTTAAAAGGTTTATCAGGCATTGTGTGAGTACTCATTATTGATATTTAAAGATCTTTCGTTATAAATTCCTACTTGGATGTTGGATGAAATATATAAATAAATACTACTTTATCTCCAGTAGGGAGAAAAAGTTATAATTTTGAATTCGTTTAAAGGGGCTAAAGTAAGTCTTTTCATCCCTGAGCTCAAAAATTTGGGAGAAAGTAAAAGTAGGGCGAAAAAGTAAAGTAGGGCGAAAAAGTAAGGATTGCCAACTTAATTATTTTATAAATAGTAGAAAATGTATGGCTAATGTAATGAAGTTGTTGAAATCAGGTTGGCGACACTTGCTTTTTCGACCATGTTTATCTTTGTTTATAACCTGCATCTAAATAACCTTCTATTTGAGTTTCATTCCAATTCTTATTTGTTTTTTATATTAAATCTCTAATATCTGCTAATAATTATTGTTATTTATTAAAATAATAAATAAAAACTGTGCAATGGACGAAAATGTGTATTTTTTTCCTACTGGAGATAAAATATTGTATGTACCTCGTGAGTAAAGTTCCATTATTCCCCTCGCGATAATTATCTCCCTCAGCTGCGCCTCGGGAGCTAATTAGAGTTATTCCCTCGGCTGCGCCTCGGGAATTAAAGGGTCTTAATTCCCTCGGCTTCGCCTCGGGATTTAGGGACCATGGCTCAAGAACCAACTTTTTCGCTCAGGGAATATTGGCTTACTTTACTCCCTGGGTGCATAAATAACTATTTAGAGATTAGGGAAGCTATAAAAATACTTTTGATCAAGAACATGGATTACAATAGACACAAATTAATAACACTCATACATATACATATATATACAGGGTGATCCAAAAGTTCGGCAACGGCTTAATATCTCCGGTTATAATTGAGATATTAAGTTCCCGTTTGCGGGTATCTTAATAATTTGTAAAAAAAACTACTTTTTTGGTGGGTAATAATTTTTTCCGCCATATTTGTTGCCGCCATATTGGATTCAACTTTAAAATTTTAAATTGGAACACCCATAAAGTGGTACATTTTTGGAAAGCCCTTAAAAAAAGAAAAAAATTTCCGCAAACCCGAGCTTTCTATCTACTTAACGTTTCAAAATGGCCAACACTCAAAGTTAAAAAAATCATTTTTTTTTTCTTATTCTCAATAGTTTAGTTAATAATAAAAAAATCGGTCCGAGACAACTCAGACTACTTTCTCATAATAATCTCTGTCTCAGATCCCAGAAAACCTAGTTCGTTATCAAGTCATAGTTTCCGAGATATTGATGAAAATAAATCTCCTTTGGTTGAAAATCGAAAACAAAAAGTAAACAGCCAACTGTTGAACACATTTTAAATAATAATAAATTAACTAAGCATCACGTAGGTTTATCATTGAAGCGAGCTTAATGCAATAAATATTTAATTTTATATTCATGTTTCCTGGGATCTGGGGCGAGATTATATGAGAAAGTTTGTCTGTGTTGTCTCGGACCGATTATTTTATATCTAACTAAACTATCGAAAATAAAAAAAAAAAAAAATCATTTTTTAAACTTTGAGTGTCCGCCATTTTGGAACGGGAGTAGATAGAAAGCTTGGGTTTGCGGCAAATGTTTTCTTTTTTTAAGGGCTTTCCAAAAATGTATCACTTTATGGGTGGTCCAATTTAAAATATGCAAACCAATATGGCGGAAAAAATAATTACCCACCAGAAAAGTAGTTTTTTACAAATGATTAAGATACCCGCAAACGGGAACTTTAATATCTCAATTATAACCGGAGATATTAAGCCGTTGCCGAACTTTTGGATCACCCTGTATATATATATATATATATATATATATATATATATATATATATATATATATATATATATATATATATATATATATATATATATTATGTGTACACACACACATATATATTTAAATATTTGTATGTACACATATTTATTGTTGTGGTTTTAACACAATTTTATTTAACTTTCTTGTTTGGGAGGTGCATGACTCGAAATTTCTCAATTTCGCTTCGGGGTATGCTATTTCTGAACATCTGTGACAAATTTCATTAAAATCGGCGCGTTTTTTTAGACTAAAGACATTTTAAAACCACTTTTTATGGACTCAAAACTAAATTCCAAATAAATTTAATTTTCCCACCTTCGCAATACTTTCTATAATATACACTGCTTATATGAGAAATTAAAAACAAGGGGAAACAGGTAAATTAGACAATATAATGGGTCGTTATCTCAAAACATCATTAAATACGCGATAGGACACGAGGAAGTTATGTGCCACATTAATTAGTAGACTATTTTGCTATCTATTCTGGTTTAATAGTTTATTTTTAAAACCTGTTTGAACTTGGACTATTCTAGTGTTTATAAGCTGTTAACAGATCCATTATGCATTTTCCTAATATATACCCCTGCGTTTTAATGAACTGTTTTATAATTAAAAGTAATAAAAGTGTGTATTTTACAGTTTCAAGTACTACCTGTGTTTCTAATTATAGAATCAGAAAAGGAATAGTGTACATCTTAGCTTTGTGCTAGTTCCATGTGTTATTTCAAATACATTTCTTTTCAAGTTTATTTGTCTTTAACATTTGCCTTGTTATATGTGAAACGTTTTACAACCTGTTGACTAAATCCAAATCTTTAATTAGAAAAGGCGAGAATTCGTGGCCTACATCGTAGCCTAAGATTTGAAAGCGCTGACGTACAATTATAGAAACTACAAATAAGATAAGATAGCAGATACAATTAGATTAGTTTACTTCGTATCAAAACTATTTTAATGCATTATCCGTGTTCAACTCTATACTCTATCACACAGATACACTGCAACGGTAACAAATAATCTCTACTATCTACTAATTCTAACCATTGTGGAATCGAGAATCGACTTACTACGTTTATTAATTTTCTCTTAAATTACATTTCCCCGGAAAATGGATAATTTAGAATTAAAATGAACTACAATTTACTAATATTTTTTAAAAAAAATTAAAATCGTTTTAGCATTTTTAAGAAATAATGGTTTTTACGATTTAGTAGAGTTTTATGTGCCCCCCCCCCCAAATTTTATATTAAAATGTATTTTTCGGTTTGCCCTCGTGGTATGAATTTTAACTGGGACTTATTAACTGGGAATTTAGTTCAGGCTTCACGCGTCTGGTCAGACACTTTCTTACATTATACTTGCAGACTTTGACTTTCTTAGACATGAAAATTTCGTGATCAAATTTTACCGCCCAAGAATTACCCCGGAAAATAATCTAGTTTCCAAGATACTGATGATAATAAATATGACTATTCTGAAAATCTATAGTGAAATGTATTCAATCACCAGATAAACCCTTTTTAAATATGTTTAATAATAAATAAATTAAATTAGATTTAATAATGATCACTAGCTAAATTAAGAAAGTTTTTTCGACTTTGTAGAACCGATTTTTACTTTTCCTCGCCTTTTCTGAAGGTATATAGGAGAAGTATTGTTTTCACCCAAAAAATCTGAAACCGAGATTTCAACGCAACGGAATTATCCGTTTTGGGTCTTTTTAAGACGACTTGAGTGGTTTTTAGCTGGATGTCAGTCTCTGTCTGTGTGTCTGTGCTTCTGTGCGTCTGTCTGTCTGTGTCCCGCATAACTCCCACAGTTTTTAAGCTAAAGAGTTGAAACTTGGTACAAAAATCAGTGCTTACACATAGTTGTGCTGACCGAAAAAACAATATTTTCCGCCATCTTGAACCCAGTTGGTTAAGGCAGCAAAACTTGAAAAAAAAATGATTAGTGGTCTTATCGAGTTGAAATTTGGCACAAACGTTCCTCTCTTTATGACAAAAAATCCACTAAATTTCATTAAGATATTGGCCTCCATTTTGAAGTTATCGATTTTTAATTTTAAAACTTTGACGGTTAATAATACCAAAATTATAAATACGTTTTTATCATATAAAGTTTTTAAATATAAAAAACCCGATGAAATTCCATTAATTAGTTTAAAAGTTATAAGCGAACATAATTATTACTTAGTGGGATACTTTAGTTTGTTTATATCAGTCAAAATACCGCCAAAATTCAAATAATTAAATAAATGAAATAAAATAAATAAAAATAGACTGCCAATTAGTGTGGCAAGTAGCTTCCTCTTCCTCGCATCCTATCATGTACTTTATTGTTATATTAACAATAAAATTATCGTTATGTTACTTTATTGTTTTATTGTTTATTGTGTAAAAACTATTAATAGTTTTAGCGACCTTTAACACTTCATAGCGGTGTCGCTGTTGGTTTTACTAAACAATTTTATTTGAAAAAAAATGTTTGTCTTATTGAATAAATGAAGTTAGATTTTTTTCCCGAACTAAAATTCCAATTTTAAATTTGTAGTTCACGTTTATGCGAGCGTTGCTCGTGAACGCTTGAACGGATAACGTTGTTCAACGAACTCGTCCTGGGCATTGGTAAAATGAACATTTATACCAAATTTCATCAAAATCGGTCGACAAACTCAAGTTATCGTCACACGAATCATAATTCGCGGACACACAGACCGACAGACAGACAGACACGAGACCAAAAATGTTCCCTGATGTCTGAAACGGATTTCTGTCTTGGAATTTTTAAAATTGGAGACATAAAAGTGTTCTCAAAAGTGAACACAATGCTTCCGTTACCTTCGGTAAGCTCGGAAGCAATAATGTATAATTCTTTTTTTGAAAAATGATAATGAGCAGGAGTGTGAGGAAAGTTCCGAGGTACCCCGTACCCGATTTTTTCTTTTTGGTATTTAGTTGGATTTTTTAAAATAATTTTTGGCTAAAATGTTTCTCTGCTAACAATTACTGTGCTCTTTTAGACGGTATTTTTCCTCTCTATAGGATTCGAACTCAACAGATTCGTCGATGTATAGACTATAGACCCAGGTTACAGGCGGAGGAGTTGCGGAGTAGCTACTCCACTTTTAGCTTTGATGGTTATACTTATAGTCCAGTCATTTGGTAGTTTGGACAGGAAAAAATTGCTGAAGAATTTTTCTCGGCGGATCTTTATGTTTTTTGGGGTGCTGGTTCTGAAAATCTCGTTATCGACTAGATTCGGATATGGCTTCACCATAAAAATGGCGAAAAACCATAAAAATTCGGAAGTTATTTTAGTTTTTCACTTATAACTCCGAAACGACGCATCCTAGAGAAAAATAACTTCTTATCAGAAAGAAAGCTGATAAAATTTTCTAAATAATAATACTAGAACCAGTTCATTAGCTTTTTTCGTTTGGCCGCTAGAGCGCGCTAAAGATTGACCATACTTTCAAAGCCTAGCATACCCTGCAGGATGCCCTAACTGGGTAGCGTAAATGCCATTAAGATATTTTTAGTATTCATTATTACCTTTGTCTTTAGCAAAATATGCGCACGATAAATCACTCAACACTCCCCATACGGAACCCTTACCCCTGCTCGGGTGGGGGAAGGTGGGGGGTGCCTCCAAAAAAATATTGGTCCAAGACAACTCAGACAAACTTTCTCATATACGAGTTTATAATTACTTAGCCCAGTGTTTTCAGTTTATTTGTTTTCGTAAATGTAAATTTAATTATTATTGAACATTTCATCAAAATGTATCATAAAAAAACTTCTCCTGGGTGGGGAATCGAACCCGGGCTCTCTCCGTCCTCGTTTATAGCTAATTCTCAGGAACTAGATTTTTCCCGGGAAAACGGCTTTTATCGTTAGATTCGTATTTAAATGTACTACTACGCCATCACAATACTTTCTTTTTATATGAGAAAGTAAAAAAAACCTTTTGCAACACACGTTTAGACATCACAATACTTTCTTTTTATATGAGAAAGTAAAAACAACCTTTTGCAACACACTTTTAGACATCACAATACTTTCTTTTTATATGAAAAAGTAAAAACAACCTTTTGCAACACACTTTTAGACATGTTGCAAGTTCTCTTGAACATTTCAGAGAACCCTCACCTCACCTCCTTGTTGAACTACATGAACATTAATCCCTTGTATGGATAGGTCTCCTTGTATTGGACACTTATGTTTATACTACAGATTTTTTTTTGTTTTGTAAGGTTTATTTTCCTCTGGTCGAGAGATCGTTGCATCGATGTTTTAATTGTTATTGATGTCCTCCCTACGTAAATTACAGAAGTTGAGGGTAGAGATAGAAGGAAGCTTTGTGAATTACAAATGAAGGTATATAGGTATATCGAGGTGATAGTTTTGCAAATCAAAAAAGGAGAGTTGAGTATAGAAAGAAGGGAGGTTTTGCCTTTTAGTTCAGCAGTGGCTGCAAATTACTACAATATAACTAGAAGTTTTCTATACAAACATCATTTACTTCACACGGTAAAAGCAATTACGAAACTAAAATCTCAAAATGTATACCACCAGCAGAAAATATCACCTCTTTAAAATCAGCTACCTAGAAAATTGAAGAAAACCCGGAGATAAGATCAAAGCTAAATTATATAAAATGTGTGTAAGAATAAGGGGTGGGAATCTATTAAAATATTTTCAAGCATTCTTAGTGGGAAAAATAGTAATGACGAAGAGACAGGAAATACTGACCCCGGTTTAATAAATTAAATTAAAAAACGCACCAGTGACATCAGTCGATCTTGCACGATCTTTCAGTTGCCACAAATCAATTCTACAAGATGACCATCATAGCTTTAAATTTGAAAATCTTAAAGACCACGTTATCTCTAATACTTTTAAAGTTTATGTGTGTATAAACTTTATTATTATTTGTATTTATTTTTTACGTGTTATTTGTATTTATTTATTTTCTATATAATCTATCTATATTATTAAAAAAGTTTTGTAAACAAACAAATGTGTCAAATTTGCGAAGATTCAAGGCAGTGGCCTTGAACGCGCGAAGCAAGTAGGGGGCAGAGCCCCCTAGTCTTTTTTATTTTATTCTTTCTTTGCTTTATTTTTTCTCTAATTATATATTATATTTATTTTAAATTTATTTTTCCTAAGTTTAATTTAAAAAATAATAATAAAAACTTTTTAATTTCATTATATTATCCTATAAGTAAGAAAATATAATTTGTTGATCTCAATTTCAAACGTTTAAATAAAAATTAAACAAATTCTATTTGCAGATTTTACCTACTTTTGCATATTTTATGAAGTATAAATGCATATATATATATATATATATATATATATATATATATATATATATATATAATATATGTGTACATATTACATATTTAACATTTATACATTCATATAAACCCGTGCCCTATAATTTATTAAACAATTTTACAAAAAATTAAAAATTAGAAAATTGAATTACTAATATGATCAGAAATCCGTTTCAGACATCAGGGAACATTTTTGGTTTCGTGTCTGTCTGTCGGTCTGTGTGTCCGCGAATTATGAAACGTGTGACGATAACTTGAGTAAATGTCGACCGAATTTGATGAAATTTGGTTGACACGTTCATTTTACCAATGCCCAGGACGAGTTCGTTGGACAACGTTATCCGTCCAAGCGTTCACGAGCAACGCTCGCGTAAACATGAACTTCAAATTTAAAATTGGAATTTTAGGTCGGGAGAAAAATCTAACTTCATCTATTCAATGAGACAAACATTTTATTCAAATACAATTTTATAGTAAAACCGCAACAGCGACACCGAAGAGTATGAAGAGTCAAAAATCGCTAAAACTATTAATAGTTTTTACACAATAAACAATATAACAATAATGTTAATGTTAATATAACAATAAAGTACATGATAGAATGCGAGGAAGCTATGTACCACACTAATTGGCAGTCTATTTGCATTTATTATAAAAATATGGTTGAAGAAGCTAAAAGATTATGTACTTCTTAATAAACTGGAAAAGAAGAAAAGTATTTTCTTTCTTCGTGCACTGCATATGTTCGATTTAATTCCTAATTTACAAGAATCTGCACGCTTGAATTGTTTGACATTTTCATGTCTTTACTTGGCACATAAACTCGAAAAGCGTTACCAAAAAGCGTTTAACGTGCGTTACCAAAAAACTACACCAAAAAGCGTTACATGAAAATGTCTCACTGTCTTGCAGACTCGTATGCAAGCAATTTTATATTTTATAAATGACGTCTCTCCATTACAATTAATCAACATAAAAACAAACTAGTAGTAGCAAATTTCTAGTGTTTTTTGTGTCTATTTTATTAACAACTGCCTGTTCATAACACAAAAACAACAACCCTAGCATTACCATGAGTTCTAGGTTGGGATTTAGTTGTTGAAAACCGTAGTTAGGTACAATAAAGTTAAATTTAGTGGAGAGACGTCTTTCTTTATCCCATTATTTATAACATTTTATTTTCTGATTGTTACATTATTCTTCTTCTATTTTCAATGCTTCTAAATTAAGAAGAATTTATTATATAAAGAAAATGTTACTATACTACAGAATAAAGAATACTTTAAAGATCCGTCGAGAAAAATTCTTCAGCAATTTTTTCCTGAATTGACTACTTTCCGTCACCAAATGACTGGACTATTAGCATTGTGTAAGCGTAATGGTGTATGCTGTGCAATTGTACTGGTTTTGATTTCGGATATTTACCAGACTCAATGCAGGGGAAAACCGATGACATTGTGTTTATTTTGTTTAGTGTTAAATTTTTAAAACAAAAAAGAGAACAGTGAACAGACATCTGTTTAACTCGTATTGGAAAAGTAAGTAAACATAGTTCTTCTTTTGTTGTCTATTTAAATACAAATTTCACCATAAAGTCTTTTTTTTCGGAAAAACCAGAAAACTTTTTTATTGTAAATGTTGATAAAATATTCGCTAATAATTAAGCGGCGAGCATGAAATGGACCACTTCTACCTAATCTGGTTCATCCTCAAGCCCGAATTGGACAACACCTAAGACGTTGCCCTTGGGCCGAGCACGAACTGGACAAAATTTGGCATTTTAGACTCCCTACAATTTTTCTTTTGACTCAATAGTAAAAAATATATTTTGTGAAACTGTCTACGGTTATATCACTGAAAATACTATTACTCAATATACAAAATTTTACATTTTTAATCCAAAACATGAAAAAATATAGTCATTGTAATAGGGCCCAAATATTAAACACTAAAAACGTAAATATACATTTTTATTATTGAATATTTTTTTTTAGGGTTTATTGTGTAGTTTAAAAACTACTCAAAAAAGTCAAAATAATAAAAAGAACACAAAATAATGTGTCCTTAAAGTATAGCCCCCATAACAATAAATATTGAACAGATAAAATCAACAGTGACAAAAATAGCAAATGAACTAGATAAGATAAAATTACAATTTTGACTCAAATGATCGGCAAAAAATAGGGCTTTTACGAAACGTTTCTTCTATAACTATAAACTGTAAACTATAGTTTACCAGACTGATTTTGCCATTGTTGAGCTGGGTAATTTTACTAGTTTAACATAATATACAGTTTAACTGACTGATTTTGCCATTATTGAGCTGGGTAATTTTACTATTTTAACATCATATACAGTTTAACTGACTGATTTTGCCATTATTGAGCTGGGTAATTTTACTATTTTAACATCATATACAGTTTAACTGACTGATTTTGCCATTATTGAGCTGGGTAATTTTACTATTTTAACATCATATACAGTTTAACTGACTGATTTTGCCATTATTGAGCTGGGTAATTTTACTATTTTAACATCATCTACAGTTTAACTGACTGATTTTGCCATTATTGAGCTGGGTAATTTTACTATTTTAACATCATATACAGTTTAACTGACTGATTTTGCCATTGTTGAGCTGGGTAATTTTACTATTTTAACATCATATACAGTTTAACTGACTGATTTTGCCATTATTGAGCTGGGTAATTTTACTATTTTAACATCATCTACAGTTTAACTGACTGATTTTGCCATTATTGAGCTGGGTAATTTTACTATTTTAACATCATATACAGTTTAACTGACTGATTTTGCCATTGTTGAGCTGGGTAATTTTACTATTTTAACATCATATACAGTTTAACTGACTGATTTTGCCATTATTGAGCTGGGTAATTTTACTATTTTAACATCATATACAGTTTAACTGACTGATTTTGCCATTATTGAGCTGGGTGATTTTACTAGTTTAACAGACTGATTTTGCCATTGTTGAGCTGGGTGATTTTACTAGTTTAACATTGTATACAGTTTATCAGACTGATTTTGCCATTGTTGACCTGGGTAATTTTACTATTTTAACATCATATACAGTTTAACTGACTGATTTTGCCATTGTTGAGCTGGGTAATTTTACTATTTTAACATCATATACAGTTTAACTGACTGATTTTGCCATTATTGAGCTGGGTAATTTTACTAGTTTAACATTGTATACAGTTTAACAGACTGATTTTGCCATTGTTGAGCTGGGTGATTTTACTAGTTTAACAGACTGATTTTGCCATTGTTGAGCTGGGTGATTTTACTAGTTTAACATTGTATACAGTTTATCAGACTGATTTTGCCATTGTTGAGCTGGGTAATTTTACTAGTTTAACATCATATACAGTTTAACTGACTGATTTTGCCATTGTTGAGCTGGGTAATTTTACTATTTTAACATCATATACAGTTTAACTGACTGATTTTGCCATTATTGAGCTGGGTAATTTTACTAGTTTAACATTGTATACAGTTTATCAGACTGATTTTGCCATTGTTGAGCTGGGTAATTTTACTAGTTTAACATTGTATACAGTTTAACAGACTGATTTTGCCATTGTTGAGCTGGGTGATTTTACTAGTTTAACATTGTATACAGTTTATCAGACTGATTTTGCCATTGTTGAGCTGGGTAATTTTACTAGTTTAAGTTTAACATTGTATACAGTTTAACAGACTGATTTTGCTATTGTTGAGATGGGTAATTTTACTCTCTTTTGAGTTAGAGAGATTGAGTTTTTTCTCCTTATCAATTCTTATGTGAGCCCGTGAGTCGGCGTTCATGCGCAAATGTTTATCAGTTTGCATTTTTTTTCCAGGCCCAAACAAATGGTGGGAAAGAATAAGAAGCCGCAACGTCAACGTAATTTTAACTAAAAATTGTCTGTCTGTAGTCTGTGTGTGTACACGCGTGGAATCTTCCAATTCTCTATTTTCTATGTATGTATTTCAGGGGTATACCATCTAAGTTGCCCATAGCTTTCCATTTAATGTTATTAGAAATATTCTTACGCATTGTAACTTGCTGACTGCCACCCTCTGCCCGATGTCAATAGTTGTCCAGTTCGTGCGCAACCATAATTAAGTGCAACTGCGAATACCTGAAAGAAATTACAATTAGAAACCACAGGACTAAATAATTATATGGATATGAGATTATATGGGACTGCTTTTGTCATTTATAGGAAAATACACTCAGCATCTCATAAACTATATGATAAAAGTTTTAAACCATTTGCAGCTGAAAACGAAATCAAGTAAATGTTTTCCATTGCAATGATAAACTTTGCCGGCTCAAATCAGTCTCTATCAGTTCTTCCGTGTTTTTAATCTTATATTTTTATTATAGCGCCAGTAATGTTGTTTTTATCTATAGGAAATTATTTTAACCGTGATATTTTTTTTAAACTTATCAAGTCTATTCCTGTTTTTTGCTTAACAGTATTGCCGAATTAGATAGGTTCGTTGTATTAATATTTTTACCTTAGTTTATTGTTTAACTTAAAAGATTTAAAATTGTGTTAGTAAAGGACTTTTGTTAAACGTCAAAGTTTGTTTACATCTGTCAAAATACCGATTAAATTCAAATAATTAAATAAGTTAAAGAAAATTAATAAGAAAAACCTATTTAATTTTTTTTTTTGAAAAATGATACTAAAAAAATGAATTCGTTCAAAACGGTCACCCATTCAAGTACTGACCACACCTAATGCTGCTCCACTTTGCCTAAAGGAAGAAGTAAGACGTAATTTGGCCGATAATTATTTCACTTATTTTTATATTGTCAGGCTGTTTGAGCATATATTTATTGTGGACTGTTGTTGCGCAACAGGCTATGATCGCTTAGGGCCTTTTTACTAAGTCTGTAGTGATGGATGGATAATAAAGGGGAAATCAATTGAAAAAAAAGTGTTTGAAAATTATAATTCCTCTATTAAAGAAATAAATAATATTTATATAATAAATAAGATTTCCTCTATAAAAATGATTTCATATTGTTTTTGTAAATAAAAGCAATACCAAAACTTTTAATGCTCTCAATGAGACTTTTAAATCGACCCCTCATTTATTAGAATTAGACAAATTTTACTTTTTTTAAATGGCGGGAGGGTGGATTTTTGGAATTTGATATTCGATATTTTTATGCGAAAAAGAAATATGTAATAGGATCTAAACAAAATTATAACGAATACTTTTTTCTTGAATAGTCGAAATTTGGTCCGCTCCCCTCTTATTCGATTTTAGAAAATAATAAAATAGTACTTTTTGGGTACAGGGTAGATTTTGAACCAAAAGTAATACTATAAATCCTAATTTATGAACAAGCAGGAGATTTCATGAAGAGTGACTTTTCTTGGAAAATTTATTTTTTTGGGGGAATTTACGCGTATAGGCATCTCCCTCCGGGGACATACTGTATATTATAATCTCAGTTATATTTGTGAAGTTATTTAAATTGATTTATTCTACTTCTATCTCCTCGACCTCCAGTGTCCTGACTTAACTGATTGAGCTCAAGTTAATAATTTTTATATCAATCATAATTATTAGATTTTCTGCTTCCCTTTAACGAGCTAGCTCGACTAATCTCATTAATTAGCTTAAACCTAATATAATATTTGCTCTATTTAATTATAAAAATTATCGATTAAAATTTATATCAAAAATAACTTGCTATTGCTGATTTGGAGATAATGTGATGGATCAGTGAGAGGTATATACCTCTGCCAACGTTACGTTGCTAACGTAACACTTATTTATATTATGTAAAGCTGTTTTGGTAATTTATTAGCCTGTAAAGTTGTGACCTTGTCGAGCGACCTCACGTTTGTCTTATCTGTTTATGATTTATTTGTTACCTTTTTGTGTCCTTTGAATATAAATAATTTACTTGGACTTTTATATGGCAGTGTTCCCAAGTATATGCCGCGGCATATATTACAATTTCCATTGAAATATGACTTACGTGCTTTTAATACTTGACCAATGTATTTATGCATGTATATGAATGTGTTTTTAAATTCATTAATTAATTGTTATCAAATTCATTATTTGTCTTACCAAGATTAATTTATGTACATCTAATTAAAAGGGTGCCACAGAACAATCCGAGTAGGTCCGTTGGCAAAAAGGACCCTTATAATTTTCTGCGTGCATCTGTTTTATTTAACTCACCTTATCTCTGAAAGCACAAAAATTTAATACTGACTTATTTCTAGTTATATTATGTTTAAAAACCCAAAAGCAGGAAAACTATAGGAATATCCCAAAAAATCACCCCTCAAAAGCATAGAGGTGATATTTAAGGACGTTTTTTTTTAACATTTAACCGTCATATGGGGTGTTAAATACAAGGGGAGGACACTCTCTCTCTCTCTTAAATTTAATTATTATAATTTAAATTAAGTTTTAACCTTTAGCGCCCATTTGTCTCTCTTCCACATGCACACAAACATACATTTATTTACACCTATATCTTTAATAGTACTCATCTGATTTTTATGAAATTTGATTGGTTTGTCAAAAATAGCTAGCAGAAAGCCCCAAATTAATTTTAACCGCCTGCGCTCTTAAAATGTTGTTAAACTAATAATTTAAATAATGTAAAAAATTAAAATAATTTAGACATTAAATCATTAAAGTAGTGAAAATATCACGCGAGGAAGCTACGTGCCACAGTAATTGGCTGACTATTTAAGGAATTTTTCTTGCGTTGCATATTGTGTGAGAGATAAAAAATCCCCTCAATTTAAAATAATATAATAATAACCATTTATTGTGTAAAAAACAATATATACAAAAATAATAAGTATATACATATTGTTTTCTTTACAATGTTAAATTTTTCCACAAATCGGCTCAAGCCCTGGTACCTTCTACAGATTTTAATTTTCTCCTTGCTTTTTGCTTACTCATTTATTAATTTATTTTATTTATTTGTTTCCTTTTAATTACAATAATTTTACCTACTAGTTTTATTAATTATTAATAAAATTACCCAACCTACCAAATTAAAAAAACTTTGGAACTATTCGAGTTTGAGACTTGGGTGTAGTTTCATTGCGTTCAGTAGATGAAAGTGCATTTGAAGACGTTTGTTTAACGTTATTATATTGAAAAGTTCAAAAGTAACTAGTCTTTTTAATAGCCGCCATTTTGAAACGACTGGGTTATTTTGGTTGACGAACTCGTCCGATTTGTTAAATTGTTTACGGACCCTTTGTGTTTATATATGTTTCACTCAAGACAATGTAGAATAATGTTTCTGAACAATTTCGCTGTTTAAATTCTCGTAATTGATTGGTCTCCCATAGATCTATTGTCGCAATTCTTTATCTTTAATCTATTTATTAGTTTAGCAAGTGCTATTACAATCAAAGCGTATCATCTGATTATTTATAGCTTTAAGTCTGCAAATTGTTGGAACTTCTAACTAGTTTCTAGAGGTAGTCAGTTGGACTAGTTCTATAGTCCTGACCTTTTATCAAACTACGTGTCTTGACCGTGTCCGATGAATTAAAAGATTAGTTCATCTATAAAGGTATTTTTTTATGGTTGTTAAAGCATAGTTAATAGTTTTTTTGGTTCGGTCTTTGTGGCCTTGGAAATATAGGTCAAAGACACTGGAGCTAGAAATGCTAAAAGCAGCTGGATGTGGATGTTTCCAGGTCTATGGGAGATAGATACACGTGCCGCCGCTGTAGGCTTCCTCAAGGTCTTTCTTTATGCTAACCAACTAAAAGTATTATATATATATATATATATATATATATATATATATATATATATATATATATATATATATATATATATATTAATAATAACTAGAATATAGTATGCACACAAATGATACAATAAACAGTTCCGCCTTACTCATTTGCATTGATTTCATCTTTCATTCTCTCACGCCTGTTTGTTCTCATAAAGTTAAAACTCTTAACACCTAATTTGCCTCAGGTCAAAGTTGAACGACCTCAACATTATTTTGAAATATTTATAATTGTATAAAGTCATTTCTTTATTCATTAAAAATAATTTTCCGTAGTATACGTTGTATGTTAAACAAAGCTTGCAGATTTTCTTGCGTGATGTATTTCTTTCTTCTTAACTTAATACAAATTGGTGTATTAAAAAGAAAATAAAAATAGTCTGCCAATTAGTGTGGCACATAGCTTCCTCGCTCCTATTTCTTATAGTTTAATAATTTTATGCTTTTACAAGTTTAAATATTATTTTCACATTTATTTAATTTTCCCCCGTTTTTTAAATTGACCAAATAATTTTGATTTTTTTAATTGAGTTGTAGTATAAATTTACCGGTTATAATGCTGACGGTTGAAATTAATTTAGGGCTATCTGAGGGATACGTTTGACAAACAATTTAAAGTTCATACTAAACAGATGAGTACTTTTGAAGATGAGGTGAAACTAAATGTATATGTTTGTGTGCATCTGTTAGATTAGAGAAACAAATGGGCGCATAGGTTAAAACTTATAATATGACCTATCATTTAAATTTCATTTTAATCGGATGAGTAGTTTTTAATATATGTTGGTTCGCAAAAATTGAGCGACAGACAGACACGGAACCAAAAATGTTCCCTGATGTCTGAAACGGTTTTGAGTCTTAGAATTTTTTTAAATCGGAGACAAAATATTTCCGCTCTTCAGAACGATCACATAGCTTTCGTTACCTTTAGTTAGCGCGGCAGCTAAACTCTTCACAAGTAACTCTGAAAAGACGAGAAAACAAGCATTATTTCTCAAAAATGGTACCGAAGGCTTATTTTAAATCGTATCTACATAAATCGTTTTCTCGGGAAGAATCTAGTTTCCAAGGTATTTTTGAAAATTTGGCTTTGCTGAAAATCCAAAATATTATGTAAACTATCACCTGTTGAACATTTTTTAATTACACGAATAAATAAACGACGAATAAATAAATAAATAAATTCAGTATCACAGTGTATTAGGAGAATAATTTGTTTGAGATTGTCGGACTAATATTAGTCGGACTAAATTTGGATATTTTGACAAATTTAATAGTTTCAAGTTCCCCTGAGCTTAAAAGAGAGGTTTTAAAAGTTTCTTATCGGACATTTGTGCAGGGTTTAATTACTCAATCTATTTTGATTACCGGGGAAAAACGGGGGGGGGGGATTAAATAAATGTGCCAATAATAGGTTGTAAAAGCATAATATCATTAAAGCATACGAAATTGGAGCGATGAAGCTATATTAGGTGCACATGTTTGGACGCTGCCGGTTCCGACGAATTTAATTTTTAAAAAAAATACCAATTTAACTATAAAAGTCGCTACGGCGGAAATATAATCTAGTGGTTAGTATAAATACAACTATTCAATGTAAGCAACCACCTTTCCATTCCAAGTGGGATCATATAGTTTTTATTAAATGTTAATAAATTAATTAATTACATAAGATATTTTTGTTTATTAATTGAGTATCACACGTTATATGAGAAAGTGTTTTCTCCGAGTTCATCAGACCCATTTTTACTTTCTCATATAAAGAGAAAGTATTGTGATGGCGCGAAAATTCAATTTTGAGATTTTGATGGATTTACACGTTTTGAGGTCCCCTGAGTACAAAAAAGTGGTTTTTAAAAAATGTCTGTCCGTCGTCTGTCGTCTGTCTGTGCAGACGCCTGGAGCCTAAACTACTGGGCCAATTTTGACGAAATTTGGCATACATGTTCAGAAAAATCATACCCTGAGGCGAAATCGAGAAATGAATTTTAGCTCTAAATTTGGGGGCGCTACCCCCCAAAAACTCTGAAAAAAATGTTTTCTCGAAAACGGTTCCGACGATTTTGATTAAAAAATTATAAAATGTAGTCCATTTGAATACGGATCCAACGATATAAGCCGTTTTTTTTTTTTTTTTTTTTTTTTATAATTTTTTAATAGCCTTAAACAGCTTTTAAAAAAGCTACACGTTAAGCGCTATAGAGAAGTTGTTTGAAGTTAAGAGTAAATAAATCAAAGATTAAGTATCATGAGAAAAAATATGATGACTGTCAATTGAAGGAACACATGAGAACTAGGATTGATTTAAGGTTGGACAGAGTGGTAATGGAAATGTTATTATTGCAGTGGAATAAATTATTAATTTGATAGACAGAGCGGACAAGAGGGCTGATATTGGATAACTCCTTAAGCAAATCTGCTGGCACGTTTTCCTAAAGGAAGGACAATAACATGAGACTTAACCTCTTGACAGCAGTAGTCACCTATTAGAGCCTTGGATAGATACAAAATTTCAAAAGCCCTTCTTCTATCGTATAAGGTGTAAAGACCCAGGGCGTTAGAAAGAGATTCGTAAGAATAGTAAATCTTATTATAGAAGAATCGAAGATAGCAAATCCTGACAAATAAACGCTGAATTCTTTCGATCTGATCAGAGCGAACTTGAAAAAGGTTATTCCACACTGGGACAGCATATTCGAGAAGCGGTCTTACAAGGGCAATATAAAGACGAAGGAAGCACTTTATTGATAAGCCATGACAAACACGGCGAATTAAACCTAGGCGACGGGAAGCTTTTGCAACTATTGAGTCGACGTACTCGTTGAATTTGAGCTTAGAATCCAATAGAACTCCTAGATCAGAGACTGAAGAAACACGTTTAAGCGGAGAGCCATTAACGAAGTAGTCGAAGTGCATTGGACAGCGACGACGACTGAAACTGATAACTACTGATTTATCATCATTAATACTCATTTTATTCGTATTGCACCACAACAAGATGTTATTAATATTAGTTTGTAAGAAAGAGCAGGATGAATCGTTGGAGACGTCTAAATATATTTTTAAATCATCAGCAAATAGAAGGAAGGGACATTTAATAACAGAACAAAGATCATTTATGAAGATGAGAAAGAGAAGAGGTCCAAGGATAGAGCCTTGGTGGACTCCAGAGGTGGTGATGTAGGCGGATGACAATCTATTATTTATCTTTACTTGGCATGTTCTGGTGGAAAGGTAGCTATGGAAAAATGATAACAACTGGGGAGAAAAACCAATGGACTGAAGTTTTTTAAGGAGAATATCATGGTTAACGAGGTCGAATGCCTTCTTAAGGTCGAAATAGATACAATCTACCTGAGAACCTTTAGAGACGCGAGAAGCAAGATAGGAGAAAAGGGAAACCAGATTAGTAGTAGTGGATTTTTTAGGGACAAAGCCATGTTGATTGGGATGTAACATTGGATATACAAGGGGGCTAAGAAATGAGTGAAGAGTACGTTCAAAAATCTTGGAGAAGACGTTGCATATGGAGATTGGTCTGTAGTTAGAAACTAACTTAGAGTCCCCAGATTTAAAAATCGGTATGATTAGGGCTTTATTCCATATGGGTGGAAAAGTTGAAGAGGCAAGACAGCGACTAAAGATAGACGAAAGAACAGGAGCAAATATTGGTGCAAATTTTTTAACGATAAAATTTGGGATAAAGTCAGAACCGGAAGAGTTATTTGATTTGAGTGAAAGTATAGCTTCTAGGACAGAGGAGGTAGGAATGGATGAAATATGAATTGGAAAAGGTTTCAGGGATGATCCGTCATCACTTACAACTGTTGACTGCGGTGAACACAAGGAAGTAATATGCCTTCCTTGTGTTCACCGCAAATATCTGAGGGAAGAAATGATGGAGATGAGGAGATCGTCGGTGTTGATGGGAAGACTGAAGCGAAGTACTCAGAGAAAGTCTGGGCGACATTCGAGGAATCAGAAGTGGTGCCAATAGGAGTTGAAAGCGTAATCGATGAACATTCAGATGAGCCTGTCATGTTCTTGATAACTTTCCAGAACGAATCAGGGTCCGAGAGCAACGATTCGTCCAGTCTGCGGCGAAAGGATGTTAAATCTTCTTTGATTCGGGCTTTGAAGAGCCGCTTATAGACTCTATGCATGTTAAAATAGAATTGTTGGCCAGTTTTACTAAGCTTCTTGTAAAAATAATTTTTTCTTTTTATTAAAAAAACAAGCTCTGAAGAGAACCAACGAGGATATTTATTGCGTTTAACAGTAGTCTCAGGTATAAATAGTTTGATACCATCTTGAACAATACGTGTCAGAGAAATTGCAGAGTCGTTTACATCTTCATCATTAAGAAACGAGGACCAGTTTACCTGGGTTAGATAGTTTTCTAGATCTTCGTAATTGCCATTTCTAAAGTCCGTGAAAGAAAAATCTTTCTTTAGCTTTTTGTGCGCAGAAGAAGTGCTAAAAATATCAAAGACAAGAGTCGGATGGTGGGTATCTTCAGGCACTAAGGACTCGCTACATCTGGTGACAGTGATAGGTTTATTAGTGTTAGAAAGAACGAGGTCGAGGACAACACCGTTACTGTTAGTGACATGGTTGAACTGAGTTAAACCGAGTGCCCTACAGATAAAATCCAACGCTGATGCACGTGGTCTCTTCGATTGGGGACCCAAAAAATTAAGGCATGTCCAATTCATATTAGGGACATTAAAATCACCGAGTAAGAATACAGGTGAATCTAGTGGTAAGACGTCAATTAGGTTTTGAAAGTAGTCAATCAGTAATTCGTTGTTAAGGTGATCGGGAAGGTAATGGTTGCCAATAAAAAGAGATTTGTGATTGGAAAGACGAAGTTCAATCCATACACATTCGACATTTAACTCTAAGTCACTACGTCTAACATAGTTGAGGTCTCTGTTAACCGCCGTGCAGACTCCACCTCCCTCAGAACCACTCCTATCACAACGCTCAACATGATATCTAACTGGAAAGTACGCGCTATTCAGAGATGTCGAACTGAACCAAGTTTCAGTAATGAAAACTAGATCATATTCCATGCCAGCAAGAGAAGAGAAAAAAATATCAGATTTAGTTCGGAGGCCCCGAACGTTCTGGAGTACAGATGATAAGACTTTCATTGTGTAGAAGGTTGTTCAGGCCTCTCCGGGCCAGGATCTTGTTGGAACAGTTTATCCTTGGAAAGGAAGCCCCGGAATTCTTTTACAAAGCTACCAGCCGGCCAGAAATCCGGGTTATCAATTTTAGGAAAATCCGTTTCAGTTACAGAAATATGGAAAGAAGCATAGTTGAGGTTCCGGGTCTTGAGTCTGCTGATAATAACATCAGACATCAGAACGTCGGAGAGGGCATCATTAATATCAGATTCAAGAGTAGTAGGGGAAAGCTTCGTCACAAAGAGGGCCTTACGACGAGGTCTTACTGGAGCTGCGATAAGTTTCGAGGAAGAATTAGTACCCTCTGTTACAGGTCTACGAGGGGGAGGAACCGTCTTAGTAGGTGAAGAATCAGGCTTCAACTTGGTTTTAATTTTTCCAAAGAGAGTTTTCCCGGGAAAAATCTAGTTCCTGAGAAATTAGCTTAAAACGCGGACGGAGAGATCCCGGGTTCGATTCCCCGCCCAGGAGAAGTTATTGTTATGATAAATTTTGATGAAATGTTCAATAATATTTAAATGTACATTTGAAAACTAATAAATGGAATCACTGGGCTACTAATTATAAACTCGTATATGAGAAAGTTTGTCTGAGTTGTCTCGGACCGATTTTTTCTTAGAAAGATTCTTTAACTATATTTATTTGAAGAATTGACCTTTACATCTTAAAATTACAAGATCCCCTGTCATTGTAATAAAATAATCAAGATTTACTCTCTTTATTCTTGTGCTTAAAATAAATATTATTCCCTCATTGCGTACAGAAGTAGGCTTTGTTTGTGTCTGTGTCACTTTATTAAAAATAGTGTAGGCAGTTTACCGTACTCCTTTACAATAATGCCAATATGTTTTTTTTTTTTTTTTTTTCTTTTCATTGTGGTTCCTTTTTTTTATGTTGAGAAGGTTTATTATTTGCGAATTATAACAAACCGCGCATTATAGAGAGTTGTCAAACAGTTATTCTGTAATGTTGTTTTTTTTTTTTATATTTCTAGAAGTACATTAACTTACGTGTTACGTACATTAGCTATTTATATACTTCTAGCTTGTCATTTCTTGTGGAAGATGATAAATGTTCATGTTTATTATAAGGCAGTTGTTTTTTAGAGGTCTGTCCCTAGAGAGGTCATTAAGAGGAAGGTTTTTGCAAAATCCGGCATGAAACCAGTTGTATAAACGTGGAGCTGAGAGTTTTGTGGTAACATCATTTAAATCTTTGACTCTGGCCCGCAGTAGAGTTGGTTTAATTACAAAAAAAAAACACACCGCTTTAATGAGCTTAAAATTAGATTTCCAGTCTTTTTTTAGAGCATAAAAAATTCAATTTATATATCATTAAGGTTGCTAAAAGAAAACATTGGTTTTGTTTTTTTTCTTTGGAATAAAAAATCTTTTGGTTTTTTGCTTTTTCTTTACTTATGAACTGATCATTTTTACTTTTCCTCACTACTAATAGTAGGAAAAGTATTGTTTTCACCAAAAAATTTTTTTTCGAGATTTCAACGGAATTATCCGTTTTAGGTGTTTTTAAGACCTCCCGAGTGGTTTTCAGCATGACGTATGTATGTGTGTATGTGTGTTATCATCGTAGCGCCCCAGGTATTTAACCGAGAGAGTTGAAACTTGGCAGAAAAATCAGTCCTAACCTGTAGTTGTGCCGCCCGGAAAATCAACTTTTTCCGCCATCTTGAACCCAGTTTGCTGAGTCAGAAAATTTTTTAAAAAATCGTAATAAATCGAAAATAGTCCTGATCGAGTTGAAACAAGCCCACTAAATTTCATTTTGATTTTGGCCGCCATTTTGAAGTTATAAATTTTTAATTTTCAAACTTTGACGGTTAATAATACTGGAAGTATAAATAGGTTTTTGACATATAGCATATCGTTGGAACCGGAAAAATTTAAGGAACAAATATTAAAAGAACCGATGAAATTCCATTAATTAGTCTAAAAGTTATAAGCGAATATAATTATTTATTAGTGCGATAATTTTGATGACGTCAAAGTTTGTTTACATCTGTCAAAATACCGCCAAACTTAAAATAATTAAATAAAATATAGGTATTAAAAATAAGGTTGTTTTTTTAAGAATGATGATAAATCAGTTAGTTTAGAACGGTCACCTATCCAAGTACTGACCACGTCCAATGCTGCTTCTTCCTGCTGCGAAGCAGCAGGAGAGGCCACTCTAGTGGCCTCTGAAGTGAGGAAAAGTTCCGAGGTACCCCGTACCCGATTTTTTTTATTTTATAATAAATTTTAATGAATCGTCTTGTCGTCTTGATTTTTTTCTAGCAAAAACAGTCAGTAATTTAGAATTTAGTAATTTAGGCAAGCGCCCAAGCAAGATACCTTGCGGCCTGCAATTAAGATTGAAAAATACATTTGGCACCCACTTATAAAAAGGTTGTGCATCCCTGCTCTAGAGGAAGAGGGCATCCACTAGACATCACCATAGCGAGTGAATTACAATTTTTTAAAATCTTTCCGATTCAACTCGTACTACACGTACGGGGAGCTAGCGTGGCCGTGTGGGTTAAACCATGTCTGCTCAGCCATCAATGGATCAGGAGGTCGGGGTTCAATCCCTCGCCGTGATACTCTGATTTACATGGCTCACTAATGATCATATCATACTCGCTTCGGCGGTACAAAGTACAGAGGTATGATGTTGTGAAGTGGCTGGAACTCTCTACCACGGGGCTAGTAAAAAGGGCCCGAATGAAGGCCTAATTGCTAGGTTCGAACTAGTGGATCATCCTACCCGTACCTTACTACTACACTTTCTCGTGCACATTTGCAATACTTTTTTTTTTTTTTTTATTTATTAAGTTTACTGCATATTAATGAAATAATAGTTTTATTATTGTTTAAAATGTTGACCATTTGCTTCAATACAAAGATTACACCGCCGGATCATTGACTCGCGCACTCGTCTATTCGCGCGAACGGGCTATTCTTGGACGACTAAAGACACTTTCTGGAAGGAAGGAAAGATTTTATGATGAGGTTGCCTGCGTTCAGTTCTGTATGTATCTGTTCGTAGAATTGTGCAGCTTCTCTACCTCGACAATTTCCTGCACCATAAGAAAAGTGCATTTCGGCAAGTTCTCCAACTAAGTAATCCATTCTAATATAAATTTTGAATCATCAATCAACACAAGTTTTATCACAATGAACTACTCAACAGGATTGTTTTAAAACTCAATCACTTTCACAATAACAAGAGAGGTCAAAAAAAAAAAAAAAAATGTAATGTGTCAAAAATTAATGTATCACGGTGTCAATCGAAAACGAAGCAATTTCGGACATATATTTATAAAGCAAAAAATGTTTGTTTTAAAATCCCCAACAACCCCTAAAAGTTTCTGTATATATGGAACACACTGTGTTTGTTCTGTTTTTGAAATTTTAATTTTAAAAATATTTTCGTGTTTCATGCTTTAATGCAAGTGGGAAGTAATTTATTATTTATTACTTCAAATGTTTTCATGTCATTAGGGTTTTTTCTCCCTATACTTTTCGAGGTTTAGGAAATCAAATTTCTGTCTACGTTGATTTATTTATCAGTGGATTTAACTTGTTCTGGAAGTCAAGGTTCGTATATCCATGTTAAAGGTTTCCTCGTGGAGGTTAAACAGGGTTTTCTTAAGATGTTCAATTCCTCTGGAAAATCCCTAAAGGGCCCTACAGATGTATTCTTTTTCTCATATAATCGTATCAAAGTTTTTCTTCGTATCCGCTTAAAACCTTGCAATGCATGTTAGTTTTAACAAAAAGAAAGGAGCTTAACTTCCAGTTGATGTTATAGCAAAATACCCACCATTTCCTCTCCGAGTAAAAGTGCTTTATATTAAAATTTATAAAACTAACTTGTTTGATTTTTAGGTCCATCTATCTTACTTTCATATAGCTTGGCTGCAGTGTATTACCTATTTATTATTTATTTGACTTTTTTTCGTGCAATACTTTATTATGAATTGTCTATTTATCGTCTGATAAGATAAGATGTATACGTTTTCATTTCACTTTGTTATGAGAAAATTTTACAAAACAATAGATGGATTTTAGTTTGGTTATAAAAAAATATTAAAATATTTTGTAATAATATTTTTAGAGTTGCTGCTCTTGTGTAATTCTATACATTGCTGCGCTAAGTAGTTATTAATGTTAAGAAGATAATGATAAAAAAAAAATCATTTTTACCGTCAAATAAATAAATAATTTGGTCTAGGAAATATTAAAAGAAATACAAAATAAAAGAAACTTAAGATTTCGATTTATTCTGAGATTTATTAGTGACAGGCTCGTAGAAATCATATGGGTCCTCCGTTTTGCCTACGGACCTTAAAATGGTATTATAAGTTTGCTCATTTGACATATTATAAGTTTGCTTATAAGTGACAGGTTTTATACTATTTTTGTTTGTTTAGAAGTAAGTATATTATGTCAATTCGTCGTAAAAATTCAAATAGTGTATATTATAATCAGAACGATGTATTGTAGTGATTGACATAAATGTCAATCAGTGTAAAAATGTTTTTGATTGCATTTTTTTTTTAAATTGATCAGTTAAATCATTATTAATTCTTTTTGTAAGAAGTGAACAATAAAAATCTTTTTTCTGTGAACAAAGTTATTACTTAGCTTCCACAACATGTATCGTAATCAGTCATAATGATTTCATCCATAATTGTTGTGAGTTTGTCCGGAATAATTAAGATGTGACTCGGCTGAACTTCTAAACATCACAGTCCTTGTCGAGTATATAGTCTGGAGAGCAGTATTGTCTCTAGTTTTGCATTAGCCTAAAATTTAGCTGTGGAACAGTTTCGGACGAATAAGTTAAATCTTTGTTTGAAAAGCTGTTCGGAGTATAAGTTTTGGTAGAGAACTGTTCGTGGGACCGACGACTCTGTCGATAGCTGTGGTGTGACAGCTGTCGCTTCTTTGAACTTAATCTTCGCTGAGGTTGATCTGAATTTATTGATTACTATAAAACGATTGGTTTGTCTAATGAAAGCAATAACAGATTATGTGTTTGTATTGTTATTTTTGATAATATGAATGTTTCAAGTAATAAAATCCAAGCTTAATAACAGTGCACTATAATTATTGTCCTGCTCAACAAACTTAGCTTTTGTTTAATGATTGAAACCAAGTCATATTTTTAGTATGACCTATAATAAAGTAATTAACTTGAATTAACATCTGAGCAAAGATTTATTTGTTACTACTATTTTTTATTAAAGCCGGTCACAGTTACATTTTGAAAGAGGTGTAGTAAAATCTTTCAAAGTGAAACTAAACCAAATTTCGACTATTCAAGAAAAAAGTATTCTTTATAATGTTATTATGAAAAAATTTTCTCATGAAAATGTCGAAAAGCAAATGTCAAAACTGCTCCCCCCTCCGCCATTTATAAAAAATTTAATTTGTCTAATTCTAATAAATGAGGGTTCGATTTTAATGAGGGGTCTCATTGAGTGCATTAAAAGTTTTGGTATTGCTTCATTTGATAAAAACAACATAAAAGCTATTAAAGGTAAAATCATGTTTGAAAATGATACTTCTTCTTTTAAATAAATAAATAATTTTTAAATAATACATATGATTTCTCCTATAAATAGTTCATATTGTGCATATTGCGTTCATCAAAGAAAGAAATAGGTACCGCAATTTTTATGCACTCAAGGAGACCTTTGAATCTACCCCTCCTCATTAATATTAAAATTAGACATTTTTGACTTTTTGTAAATTGTGAGGAAGAGAGCATTTTTTACTGGTCTTATATTACTTTGCTTTGTAAGTTTCATCGCACATTTCCGTTTCCCCATTTTTGATCCACTTCCCGTGATTCAATCTTCCCCAAATTTTGCACATAGGTACAACTAAGGTAAAGAATACAGAAACCAAAAAAAAAAAAAAAAAAAAAAAAAATGGCGTCAAATTCATTTGCTTTTTAAGTTTCATCGCACACCTATTGCCCCAATTTTGAACTACTTATCGTCATTAAATCTTCCCCAAATTTTGCACATAGATACAACTAAGGTGAAGAATACAGAAAAAAAAAGTTGAAATTAAGACCAGTTTTGAAAAATTGAATTTTTATATTAATTATTAAATTGGCTTTTCCACATTTTTATGAGAAAAGGAAATTTGAAATAGTATCTAAAAAAAAAATTATAAATAATACTTTTTCTTGTATAGTCGAAATTTGGTCCGGTTTCCTCTTGTTTGTACGTTTTTAGAAATTTGTACTTTTTGGGTACAGGGTACATTTTGAACCAAAAGTAATATTATAAATCCTAATATAAGAACAAGCAGGAGATTTTATGAAGAGTGACTTTTCATCGATAGTTGAAATGTTTTGGAATTTACTCATTATAGGCAACTCCATCCGTGGACATACTGTGCTTTCACTTTACGAAATGTTCCAGATGAGCATCCTTGTAATAATAACTTCGTATATTTAGAACTTAAAAGAAGAATGCTTTAATAAAGGAAGATGACGAAGCTGAATAGTTAAGGAGTATTTTTGGACCCTGACCTTGAGATTAGTTTTATTAGGAGATGGGACAAGGCTTTGCTCCGGGGTTCTCCTCCTTGGCCTTGGTTTTGGTTTGAACATAGCATCCCCTCCTGATACCCTACCACAAGCTGCACCTTAAAGACCTGTCACCCTCCTACCTCCACCTTGTCTACTCGAGACCCTCATAAACAGGGCCGCCAAGAGCTAGGCCGGGCCCCAAGTCAAGAGATCTACGGGCCCCCCTAACCATGGTTGGAGGGGGGGGGGAGTTCGTATCCCCTTCCCTAAGAGGTTCGAAAACTAAATATCTGAAAATCAAATAAAAAAGTAGTGAAATTTAAGTCTTCAGCAGACTTATTGAGAAATCTTTTTAAAACTGAAAAATGAAATACAGAAATGAACTGTACCTACTCAGTGGCGGTTTTAGGTCTTGTGGTGCCCCGAGAGATATGGTGGGGCACCCTTCGCGGGGGGTCCGGGGGTCCTCCCCCGGGATTTGTTTTTGAAAATTACATGCTTAAAAATCACTTTTTACGCTATTTCAGCTAATACCCAGCCTACACTGTTATTAGGTTTTTTTTAGGAAAATACATTCTTTATCATGCCACATATTAACATTAAAAAAAAAATACGTGTGGTGTCGTGGGACACCCGTTAGGAACTAAGTTCCTCACGCTTTTCATTAAATATAAATTATAAAATCACAGTAATAACTATTTATACATGGTGGAGTTAGAAAAGAGACAACATTAAAAGTAACTAACTATTTTTACTATCGGAGTTAAGGCAAAATTAAATGAAAAGCTTTTTATTATCTTTGAAGCGAGCGTCTTTCAATAAATAATGTATTGTATATTGAGAAAAAAAGTCAATGATAAATTTATAGTTAAAGCAGATGGTTGTAGAACGAAAAATAACTGTCCTCGAGACCCCGTCGGCATATTACTCCAATTAAATATTAAAATAAAAAATATAAATCATCAACTCACAAAAACTTCTGCTTGTATCAGGTTGAAATGTTACATGCTTGTTTCAATTGTACTGTAGGTGATGTATACAAAGTTTCATTTAAATCGTTACTTTAGAACGTAAGATATCGGTAAAAACGTTGTTTTCTTTATTTTAATCGTTTTGGTCCGCTTTAATAACTTTAGCGATCTTTATCGCTAAAGTTCGTGTCGGTGTTCGTTTTACTAAAAAAAATTATTAAAAAAGTTGTTTGTCTCATTAAATAGATGAAGTTAGAATTTTTTCCCGTCCAAAAATTCAAATTTTAAATTTAAAGCTTACGTTTACGCGATCGTTGCGCGTGAACGCTTGGGCGGATAACGTTGTCCAACGAACTTGTCCTGGGCATTGGTAAAATGAACATGTGTACCAAATTTCAACTAAGTCGGTCAACTTTTACACAAGTTATCGCCATCGGTAGTGACAGTGATTTTATGACGGTGATTTTGGTAGTTTTTTTCGGATTCACTCCCAGGCTCCAGAACGTGCCATAAGGAACTTCGTTCCAATAAAACAGATTAAAACACACCCTTGCCATTGCTCATAGATATACTTTTGGTTTCAACTATGTATTAGTAAGTAAAATAACTCTATGCTAAATAAGTATATATTAATTGAAGTACCTTCTTATACAGTGGCGTAACTAAGGAATACGGCGCCCTCCCGCAACTTTAGAGAATGCGCCCCTATAACTTACAAAATTTACCCCTGCCCCTTTCTCTCGGTCTCGGGGACAGATGGAGTGGGGACGATAAATAATATGATTAATAAACTCAATATTGCGTTCTGTTTATTAAAATATTTAGGTAATTAAAGTCATAATAATACATAGTATACATCGAATCATAAACTTTTTTGCCCCGTATACCACTTACCGATTTTTTTTTTTCCCCATAGACTCCCTACCTGCCTAATATTGAATTTTCCTAATCATATTAACTTTAAATACGTCGTTAATTGTTAACAGCTGACTCAGTGCTGCTCACTTTTATAGATTTTTTTTGTGTAGAGAAGCCAATTGTAAAAAATCTAACAAAACTTTCTCATATGTATATTGATACTGCATTTAAATCCTATAATATCTCTTAATTTATTTATTTTGAAACATATCTAAAAATATATATTTTCGATTTTCAACAATATCAGATTTACTTTTTATACATATATCGAAAATTAAATGTTTCTCGGGCAAATGACTTATAACTATGGATTCTTATTTAATAGACTATATTTTTAAGTTTTTTTGTATCAAAATCGCCAAAACTGTTTTCGAGAAATAATTTATTTTTTAGGGTTCGACCATAAAATTGGAGCTAAAATTCATTACTCGATCATATATTATTTATGATTTTTCTCAACATGTGAACTTAAATGAACGATTTGCTCCAAATGAACTGTAGACACCTCTTGTAATATTGTGATCTGAAATAGATACACCCAGTATATAATGCATTTATGAGAAAGTAAAAACTATGAAGAAGAAAGTAAAACTAATAATCAGCAAGTACAATTTAATATTAGTAAAAATAATATCACTTGTAAAAGAAAAATTGAGTTATGAACTCTAAATCATAACATTCTCAACACTGATTTAAACACTTATTTGCGCTACTCCCAAACAATTTTTTTCTTAAGAATAATTCTGACTAAAGCAGAGATATATAATTTTTTTATTACAGGTTACTGCATTTTTTTGGTGCCCCCTGGACCAGGCGCCCCCCCGCGACGCGGGGGTGGCGGGGGCGCTATTTACGCCACTGTTCTTATAATATAAAGCTTTTAACTAGTTGTAACTTTCTTTTTCTTTTTACAAAAATGATGTCTATTTGAAATTTGAAAAAAAAAAAAATCCTAAGCCGTTTAAATAAATATATATTTGAAGTTAATAAAGTACATAATGATATTTTTATTTGATTAGGAGATAACAATTCAAAAAGTAAGGGAAGTGCAGGGGCAGAAAAGTTAACAACTACAAAGGGAGGTAAAATTTGTTAGATAAAAAAAAGAGTTAGATCTAAGCTAAACCTCGATCTCGCTACAAGTCCAAAATGAAGAAGGGAGAATCAGTTATCTTTATTCGGATATACATGCACGCACATAATTAAATTATATAGGTATTGACACCTAACTTGGAAATCAAACTGAGCTCTAAACCATGCCGTTTTATAGCATTCTTAACTCCGAATTAAACTCTTATTTGTTTTATCTCTTTAATTTATTTTTATCTCCCAAAAATAATTTTTATTATATTTAACTGTCGAAGGCGTTGATCATGATTTTCTAAAAGGCGCACCGGCCCGACGGCCGTCAGGCCAGTCGGGCCTTCCTTGAGTCCGGGCCCCCCTGGGTCCCGGGCCCCTAGTTTCAGACTTGGCTGACATGGCCTCTCGGCGGCCCTGCTCATAAACCTTATAATAGCACATCCTCCATTCCATAAACTAAAATATTCCCCTGTCCTGAATAATATCCTGATAAATCCTCGTTATTTCCACCATATTAACAAGATAACGCAAAATCTATTCCATTTAAATGTACCTTTAATAACATTATCTTGCAACAACTAGATTTCGAAAAAGTTTTTTTTAATTTATCTTAATATTGCAACTACATAGACTACATGTTATGTTATAAGCAATAAAGATAACATAAATTTGATATTGACTTGTTACACATGATGTGAGAAACTGTCCATTGACAGTACTCGAAGTATTACGGACAAGGATGTTACATTTTATTAATTGATGTTTAATAGGCCACTGTCTTCTGAGGAGGGTTACCAGGCATGAATGGTGATGTTTGGTTGTGGATTAAAGGATTAGGATGATAGGAAATTGAGTCATGGAAAGATTTGTATCGGGAGGTGGCTAGGTCGCGAACAAAGGGAACTTTGAGGTCATTGTGAAGGGTAAGGTCGCGAACAAAGGGAATTTTGAGGTCATTGTGAAGGGTAAAGTTGGAGACATAGAAAGCAGTGTTAATTTTTCTTTTAAGGATTTTGGATTGAAGGAATTGGATACGGTAGGAGTTGGAACGCTTGGTGCATCCCTAGAGTTCAAAGTTCAATACCATTTGACCAATTGGGCTTAATTATGGCGTTATAAATAAGTATTTTATAAAAGTTTTTAGCGTCAAATCTCTTGTAGAAATGTTTCGTTGGTATTGTGAACATGAAATTTTAGTATAAAAAAGGAGGGGGGGGGGGCGGGAATTTGAGGTTATTTGACAAAATTAAACACTTTCCACAAGTGTTATATATTTTTGAAATCTACTTTTCAATACCATTCATTTGATACCTCACTCAAAATTTTAAACAAATATTTTTTCCCCGTAACAGGAATTATCCGCCATTTTGGATTCCCAATTTTTTCAATGGCCCAGCAGACCACACATTTTGCATATTTTTTTATATTAACAGCAGAAATATATTTTTAGGTGGGGGGGGGGGAGGAAACGCAAAATATTTATGTTTTTTGACAAAAAATGGAAATTGGAAAATTAAACACTGTCCACAAGTGTTATATATTTTTGTAATCTAATCTTTAATATCTTTCATATTTTTCTTTTTTTTAAAAAAAAATTAAAAAAAAAATTTGCGAGACGTGAATTATCCGCCATTTTGGATTTGAACAGCTGATAATTTTCAGTTCGCTCTATTTTTGCTGTGTGCGCGTCAAAACGATCTTTAATACTGGAAAGTTTCATGTTTCTATTTCTTTTGATTCAAAAGTTATTGGAACCGTACAGAGTGACAGACAGACAGACGGACACAGCAAAGAAACTATAAGGGTTTCTTTCTTTGGTTTTACCAACGAAACCGTAAAAATGAAAAAAAGGTTTTATCTCTTGCTCTGAAGATTAGTGGACGTAAAGAGACAGTTTCGTCTTGAATGTGATATTTATATTTTCACTTTTAGTGCTTAATTTAATTTTTTATATGTTCCATGCTATATTGTTCTAATGTATAAAGCCGGAAACTGCTTTCATAATAAAGAATTACATTTTAGTTTCGTCTAATAATTCAAAAAGACCTTGACCAAGCCCTAGTTACTGGCTAGCAGGTTATCAATATTCGAATGCTAAAAATGAAATGGTAATTTGTTTATTCTAGTTGATTGAACTGAACCGCACGAGGATCAGATGAATTTTTCAAAGTATTTTTATGATATAAGACTCTGATGAATTATAGATTTCTTGAATGAAGAGAAGTTTTATCTATGTGGACGAACTGATGAGGTGGTTTAATATTGACGAGGCTTACGTTTTAAATTGTTTTACATAGTTTATTAAGGAGCTTAGCCAGATAATATTCAACACGTGTTCTCTTGGGATCTCCCTCATTTCTCAACATCTTACATATTTCATTACTAAGTATGAATTTTCACACCGCTGCTTTACTATTACTCCTTTTCCCTACGTTCCTCTGCAAAAATAATGTTTAAGTCAAACTTAAGCTTTTAGAACAATTTATTCCTTTATAAGTGCGTGAGTTTTCACTTATTATATACGACTGCAAAAACCAATCGGATTAAGTACCTCCTTTAAAGTTTTTTAAAAATGTCGATAACGATAATTTATCCCTCTGGTACAGGGTTAATATCATGCTTATCGTTTTAGCTGCTTAGCCTTTAATAAATGGTTTGCATTGTTTGAAAACCATTTATTTTGCCTTTGTCATCAATTCAATAATAACCGGTCATCAACTTATTGAATTATTGTTTTGCACCTGTCATGCACATTGATATTTGGACTTTGGACCGTGTCGTGGGTTTATTTGCAGCACTACATAGTGATTTACAGCTTATATTTTAGTCTTGGTGGCTGCGATTTATCATTCTATGATATCGCTAAAACTTAAGGCTACCGACAATATTTGTAGTTTTATTATTATAGGTTTCCCTTGAAATAATAAATATTATCTTGTTGAATTTTTATACGGATATTTATAGCATGCATATTGTTTGTTCTGTTACAGGTGAGGTTTTTTCTCTCATTCTTAATTTATACTTCACAAATATTCACGTGAGTTTATTTTATTATTTTGCTTCCGAGCTTTCCGAAGGTAACAAAAGATAATATCTATATATATAGATAACCACATATGGTTGCCCTGAAGAACGAACAAATTTTATGTCTCCGATTTAAAAAATTCCAAGATTCAGATTCTAAAATCCGTTTCAGACATCAGGGATCATTTTTGGTTACGCGTCTGTTGTATAAATATGGTTGCCTTAGCTTGGCAATAAAAAATAATTTGAAGGTGATATCTATTTATATATTCTAAAAGCACGTCGTAGAGAGTAATGATCTTAAGAAGTACCCTATTTATGGGTACTTTACATGCTTTAGAGAGTTCCAGCCACTTCACTCATCATACTTCTGTGTAGGGTACCTACATTGTACCGCCGGCGACATTTGTACATGTTTACTCCTTAAGGCTCTACCGCCCTTTGAGGTTAGGAAAAACAGTAAAAAATTTATTTAATTATAAACAGTAAAATTATTCTGGTTCTAAGCAAGATATCAAAAATCTAATCACAGGCTTCATTCCTAATATTAATTCTGCACAATTTGAGCCCTATTTCAACTTCCTATGATAAATAGTACAGGCTCCATTTTAATACGAGTTTTATCGTTGTATTGAAATGGCGCCTGTACTATTTATCATAGGAAGTTGAAATAGGGCTCAAATTGTGCAGAATTAATATTAGGAATGAAGCCTGTGATTAGATTTTTGATATCTTGCTTAGAACCAATAACATTTTCAATTTAATGATTTTTCGAACCTCAAAGAGCGGTAGAGCCTTAAAGTATGTACAGGTTGTTAGGTATCTGGTTTTAGTGTGGTACAGTTACTATGTGTACTATGTACTGTCGTGATGGAATATGACGTGTGACAGCACTTACGTTAAGCTTATAAATTACATTATGTTACCTTAAAATCTTTGTTTGATCATAAAATTTACATATTATGCTAGGTGTCTCTATTTATAAAGTCTAATTTATCAATGAATCAAAACCCTTTATATTTATATATTTTATTAAGTGAATTATTGATGAAATCGTCTGTATAATGCGTCTTTTAGTTTGTTATATTAAATCTTCTATTCTTGGCTTGGTTTTATAAAGAAATTTACGACTTTTAGCCATGCCTTCTTTAATGAATCAGTGTGCTTAATTAATACTTTTAGTTGGTTATTTTAATTGGGATTATAAATTATTCAGACTCAGACACTGGATGGTAAATTGTTAATGAAATAATTCGTTCAAGTAATGTGATAGTTTTATACTGACGAACTATTCTGTGTTTCACATAGTATGTTCGCCAACTTCCGATTCAATTTTGTATGAGCTGTGAGCTATTTATCCATTATTTTAGTAACTGTGCCAAATGTTTCTTTTCTTAAACATTTTTTTATTTTATTAATTACTTTAATTATCATATCCCTCCTCCTTAGCCAACAGTAAGGTTGGATTAAAGCAACTCAATTTTAAGATTACATAAAGTTTGCATGGTCACTTATTTACTTTAGCACCCCCCTCGGTTTTAAACAATAGTTTGCCCTACAAAAGTCTCAAAGGTTTGTGTGTTTATCTCCTCAAGACATTGACACTCCTGGGCCAGTTTTATATTTAATATTCCCCTGTCTTAATAGTTGATTCGACTAAGGGATATGATAGCAATTATATACACAAGTGAGATATTCCTTTGTCCCAAGGTACATTGGAATATATGCTACTCGGTATAATGTTCCTTTGTCTAAACAACTATTAACACAAAAGGATATAGGAGAGGGGGGGTGCTAAAGTAAAAAAGTACCGTTTGCATGCAATTTTAGATCTAAAGCTATTGGTCTTTCCCTTGAAACATAAATTCGGTAAAACTAAGAACAAGAGCCTGTATGTAAAGAAGTGGGTGGCCTCACTCAAATATTTTTTTTATTTGACAAAGGGATATCAACTATCTTATGTATATATATTATACCAAGTGATTCTCGACCGTATTGTCTCCTTCAGATCAGCCATAACTTCAATTAAGTGGTTTTAGAGGTTTTAATTTAAAGTTGTACGAATTAAAAATAGACTGCCAATTAGTGTGGCACATAGCTTCCTCGTATCCTATCATGTACTATAACAATTATTGTTATATTACTTTATTGTTATATTGTTTATTTTGTAAAAACTATTAATAGTTTTAGCGATCTACAACACTTCATAGCGGTGTCGCTGTTGTTTTTACTAAAAAATTTTTGAATAGATGAAGTTAGATTATTTCCCCGACCTAAAATTCCAATTTTAAATTTAAAGTTCACGTTTACTGGAGCGTTGCTTGTGAACGCTTGGAAGGAAAACGTTGTCCAACGAACTCGTCCTGGGTATTGGTAAAATGAACATGTCTACCAAATTTCATCAAAATCAGTCGACATTTACTCAAGTTATCGTCGCACGTTTCATAATTCGCGGACACACAGACCGACAGACAGACAGACAGACAGACAGACAGACAGACAGACACGAGACCAAAAATGTTCCCTGATGTCTAAAACGGATTTCTGTCTTGGAATTTTTGAAATCGGAGGCATAAAAGTTTTTCGTTCTCAAAAGTGAACACAATGCTTCCGTTACCTTCGGTAAGCTCGGAAGCAACACTTTATTTGTAGACTTGAAACTTAGGAAATTTATTTTGCTTCCGAGTTTACCGAAGGTAACGGAAGCATTGTGTTCACTTTTGAGGACAAAAAATTTTGTCTCCGATTTTAAAAATTTCAAGACATAAATCCGTTTCAGACATCAGAGAATATTTTTGGTCTCGTATCTGTCTTGTCGGTCTGTGTCCGCGTCCCCTAAAACGTGTGACAATAACGTGAGTAAAAGTAGACCGATTTTGATGAAATTTGGTAGACATGTTCATTTTACCAATGCCCAGAACGAGTTCGTTGGACAACGTTATCCACCCAAGCGTTCGCACGCAACGCTCGCGTAAACGTGAACTTTAAATCTAAAATTGGAATTTTAGGTCGGGAAAATAATCCATCTTCATCTATTCAATGAGACAAACATTTTTTTCACGTTCAATTTTTTAATAAAACCAACAGCGACACCGCTATAATGTGTGAAAGATCGCTAAAACTATTAATAGTTTTTATTATGGAGAGAACGCGGGGAGGGTGATAGACGAGAGGAATAGAAGGTTGGCTTGGTTCCCCCACCTCTCTATTTGACCTACCTCGAGACCAGATGACCAGGCTTTTTTTTGGGGGGGGGGGGATTAAATAACTTAGACAATAATGGATTTTAAAAGCCTAAAATCATTAAAGTACACGTGATAGGACGCGAGGAAGCTATGTGCCACTCTAATTGGCAGTGTATTTTACATTATTCTGCACCAATCTCATATCTCAGAAAGAATGATTGAGGGAAAAGTCTCATTTGAAGTCAAAGCCTGGTGTATTTATAATAGGTAATAAGTTATGAAGTTATTAATAAATTTAAACGCTGGTGTTATTAACTTTCCAATTTAAACACTTTAACTGTACCAAATGTAACCAAACAACAACAAAAATATTTATACAAATAAAATAGTAAATATAAAACTGAAATAAAAGAGGGTATTATAACAAAATTATGCCCATTGGAAAGAAGGATACTGCGACAATAATAATATGTACAAGAGACATCGTATATTATTTCGAGTATGTGGAGATTTTCCGGACCGATATTTCCAAGCATGATAAATAGTCGAAATATCTAGCAGAGAAATATGAATTAGTTGAATATTCTGGTTTTTATCATTTGAGATAAGCTCGACTATGGACTTGTGCATTTATATTGGTTGCGCTGCATAAGCCTTTATACCAAAATATCAAGAATATTAGCAACAAGACAGTTATAGCCTGACTTAATATCAAATGAATATCTATATTCTGTTGCTTTTTTTTATATAATTTATTATTATTGTAAGTATAGATTATTATCTCTTTTATTCCATGGTTTAAATAAACGGTTTTTAATATTACACTATGCTGGTTTAGGATTATTTTAAAAATACTTTTTATCCGTCTCGCAATTTTTTTTCTATACTGTTTGCTTCACCCTTCTTGCTTTTCAAGTTAAGTAGCTGGATAGAGATAATAAATGAATGCATTTTTTTTCATTTTCTGATCTTCATTTAAAAGTTTAATGGTTGGGACTTCTTTTTAACGAGGGACACACTTTTGTTTGCACGAATTTTATTAAATTTTATTAAACTCTGGAAGGTATACGGATATACTTATGTCTTACTTTTCAGCTGATAGGTAAAAGTTTTTTTTTATTTATGTACATATATACACATAAATAAAAAACTTTTACTTATCAGCTAAAAAGTAAGACAAAAGTTACGCCAAAAACCCTTTTATTACCTTTTTAATTTAAGATTTCTCCGGTTAATGTTTTTACATCTGGGGTTGATGTTTACCAATTCCAAATAAATAAATATTTATGTAACATCTAGAAGCAATACAGCTTTCTAATGGCAATTTCCCTGAGTTGGACAGTTACTAATGCTCTCCGTGACAATTACAATAATTTATGTTTCTGGATCTCAGCCATAAAACTATAATTTAGAGAAAAAGTTCAATTCTTGGCATCAATAAGGAAAGTTTTGGCATGAGGAAATAATATTTGTAAAATCAGCCTTGGTTAATTAAATTTGTTTTTGAGGAAAATTATTTTGATCTTATTAGATGTGGAATAAACATCTTGCTCTTCAACATTGATATGGTAATTTCAAGATCGATGTATTTCCTTTAAATTCTTAGTGGAGCGCCTAGGGTGTAAACAAACTTCTCTTACTAATATTATATATACATAAAATCAAAGTTTTAGAAAGATTTGAAAAAGTAATTTATGTTTTGGAACTAAGTTCCTTATGGCACGTTCTGGAGCCCGGGAGTGAATCCGAAAAAAACGACCAAAATCACCGTCACAAAATCACCGTCACGCAAAATCCGTCACGAAATCTACCGATGACGATAACTTGAGTAAAATATCACCGAGTTAGTTGAAATTTGGTACACATGTTCATTTTACCAATGCCCAGGCTGAGTACGTTGGAAATTGTTATCCGCCAAAGCGTTCACACGCAACGCTCGCGCAAACTTAAGCTTTAAAAATACGGGAAATAATGTTATTAAGGAAGCTGTTCCTTGACTTGTTTTGTTTATTTTTGTTATATGTCAAAATGTCACTTGAAAAAATATAATCATGGTCTTGTTAAAAGTAAAATTGATCTGTGCTGAAGCTTATTTCAATATATTAGGTATATTATTATAATACTGCGTACTTAATCCAAGAAAAAATTCTAACTTCATCTATTTAATGAGACAAATAACTTTTTAAATTTTTTTTTTTTTCTAGTAAAACGAACACCGACACTGTTGCGAAGTGATAAAGATCGCTAAATTTATTAAAGTGAACCCAAACGTTTAAAATAAAGAAAACAAATTTTACCGATATCTTCCGTTCTAACGTATAACGATTTTAATAAATCTTCTTACACAATGTCTAAAGGACAATTGCAACAGGCATGTAAAATTTCAATCGGATACAAGCAGAAGCTTTAGAGTAGGGAAGAGATATATTTTATAATATTTTAAATTAATAGGCCGGGTAGGTAGAAAACATTTTTCCCCCCTAATGCTATATACTACAAACACTCTTTTACTATAAACTTTTTCCTTATATTCAATATATATTTATAGTAAGACGCTTGCTTTAATGATACAAATAATGATTTTCTTTAATTTTGCCTTAACTCTGCTAGGTACAAATAGTTCGTTACTTTTAATTTTGTCTCTTTTCTAACTCCGCCATGTATAAGTAGTTAGCAATGTATTGTATACGTACTTAGCAGTGTGATTTTATCATTTATATTTAATGAAAAATGTAAGGAACTTCGTTCCTACCTGGTGTCCCGCGACACCACACGTATTTTTTTTTTTAGTCTAGTTCTACCCCTGCCTCATATTAGTTCTGTTGTTACATCTCTTCGTATTAAGACTTATCTTTAAATTTGTTTGTTTTTAATTTAACGTTCCCCTGAATTTTGTCTTTCTAGAAACCTCCTCAAAAACTTATTTTTAGCTTTTAGATAAGTTATGAGTGTATCCCCCCCCCCCTTCTTTACCTACAAGCATCCTTTTGTATTTTAGACTTTTTTTGTTACCTTCGTTCTTTAGAAAGAGTCTGGACAAAAGACTTCATTCTAGACTTCTGTAAAACCAGAATCCCATTCACAATAAACTCACTGGGTGCATTCAGATGAATGAAAACGAAATCTAGCCGTAAAGCAGGACGATTCTGGGTACTACAAGGCTGAAGGCTATTTCATTCATAATTGCTTGTTGTCTGTGGACAGCAACCTCATAGTTTACTCTCTGCCAATTAGTTTGTCTCATAGCTTCTTCGCGGTCCTATCAATGGATGATACTAAAACAGAGCATAATTATAGACTTTAAAATATAAGTGTTTGACTCAATAATAGGTTTGCGCATCGCGATACGATGCAGTTGGCTCAGAAGATTAAAAATATTACTGGGAAGTACTTGCATCATATGGTACGTTTTAGGGTTTCGTGTGTTATTAAGCATGAATACGTTTCTTACTATGAAATAACTTTCTTTTGTTCCCCGTCCTATATGAATGTAATATATATATATATATATATATATATATATATATATATATATATATATATATGTATATATATATATATATATATATGTATATATATATGTATATATATATATATATATATATATATATATATGTATATATATATATATATATATATATATATATATATATATATATATATATATATATATATATATATATATATATATATATATATATATATATATATGTATATATATATATATATATATATATATATATATATATATATATATATATATATATATATATATATATATATATATATATATATATATATATATATATATATATATATACAGAAAACAAACAAAACTCAGGTTTCGGTCACAAAAATCGTCTTTGTTACAATCCCGACGTTTCGGTTTTTACTTAAAACCTTCTTCAGGGGCCGTAAAACATGTAAACAATGACCCAGTGAGTCATTGTTTACATGTTTTACGGCCCCTGAAGAAGGTTTTAAGTAAAAACCGAAACGTCGGGATTGTAACAAAGACGATTTTTGTGACCGAAACCTGAGTTTTGTTTGTTTTCTGTTTATATTTACGGTCGAGAATTTATTCATATATATATATATATATATATATATATATATATATATATATATATATATATATATATATATATATATATGAGAGAGTTAGTGAGATACGGTCTAAAGAAATAAAAACTAAGTTTTAACTAACTCTCTCATATATCTACACTTTAACGGTTGCTAACTTAAAATTTAATTATATATATATATATATATATGTATATATATATGTATATATATATATATATATATATATATATATATATATATATATATATATATATATATATATATATATATATATATATATATATATATATATATATATATATATATATATATATATATATATATATATATATATATATATATATATATATATATATATATATATATATATATATATATATATATATATATATATATATATATATATATATATATATATATATATATATATATATATAATACACCAATAAAAAATTCAATGTCAAAAAAATTAGCACATATTCACTAACACATATTGTGTGCCTTATTGCAGTGTGCAAAAACACGGTATTACATTGCTAATGTCTAAAAAATTATACCTATATTTTTAATCTACTCTTCACTAGTTTTCATTTGATACCCCCACTCCAAAATTTAAAAAACATTAAAACTTTTGAGCTTACCACACTTGAGAATGGTGTATGTGTGTATTTTATATGTATTTAATTTCTCTACATTTTTCCTATGTGTGGGTCAAAATTATGCGCCAATGTTTTAAATCTAGCTTGAATGGTTCAGGAAATATGAACCAAAGTGCGACGGACAGATTGACACATCACCCTCGGAATACGGGTTTCTAGGGGATCTACAAAACCCTCATTAATATGGTACTATCTGCGGGCTATCTGACATAGCATCCAAATTTCATTAAAATTTGGCAATTGCTTTTCAGTGTATGGTCCTTTGCACAGATGTTGACGGACAGAGAGGCACGGGAATTCTTCCTTGTCGACGTATTCAATTCAACGTATTCAATGAAGAAAATTCTTATTTTGGAATTTTGGACAAAAAAATATTTCGTTCTTTAGCTTTTGTTAACCTTAGTAAAATTGGGAGCACAACTACTACTACTACTAATAAGAAGCTGTGTTTTAAGGCCGCAACCATATATGAACTTTTTTCCGAGGACTTTCATGCCCGAAGCAGTAAGACCTTAAATGAACATAAGAATATTATCTGTTATTGTTTAAGTTTACCAGGACCGGACTCCCTAATAAAGCTTAGAGTTAATTTAGTTCATGGTTCACTCCCAGATGGCAGCAGTTACCAGTCTCCTCCTTTATTTGTTTAAATTACCGTAGTTTTTCACTAGATGTCGCTATTTCTGATTTAAAACTCTTCCTAGGAGGTCTATTGTGAGTGTTACTCAAGTCAAGTACCTATAGTTCCACATATTATCATCTCATAATCACGTTCCGGTTCCGCTACCCTTACGTTGTCGTTTGTTCACTTATTATTTATAATTCACGTTTTAATTCAGGATTTTTATTTTGTCTACTCAGTTATTACTAGGCATCGCGTGGCTCTATCATTGAAGCGAGCGTATTGCAATAAAATACTGAATATTTAAATTTATTAATCATGATTAATGTCATAGTTGAAGATAACTGGAAGAGGGCAGTGTGAGGTAGAGTGGGGGTATTCGGTACAAAGCTTTACTTCCTAAACAAACCTATACACAATAAGAATCTTAACCACCCGTGATAGCTTTTATATTATTATTATAAATGTATCACTTCATTACTCAAATACTACTGCTTGTATCACGTTGAAATTTTACATACTTGTTTCAATTGTACTTTAGACGATGTACATGAAGTTTTATTAAGATCGTTACGTTAGAACGTAAGATATCGGTAAAAAGGTTGTTTTCTCTATTTTAAACGTTTAGGTCCGCTTTAATAGTTTTAGCGATCTTTATTAAATCATAGCAGGATCGTTGTTGATTTTACTGAAAAATGTTACTTGAAAAAAATGTTCGTCTCACCGAGTAGGTGATAATAGAATTTTTTCCCGTCCTGAAATTCCAATTTTAAATTTGAAGCTCACGTTTACGCGAGCATTGCGCGCGAACTCTTGGACGGATCACGCTGTCCAACGAACTTAGCCTGAGTATTACTAAAAGGAAGATGTATACCAAATTTCAACTAAATCGGTCAACTTTTAATCAAGTTATCGTCGGACACGTAAACGTTACACACAGACAGACAGACAGACAGACAGAGATACAGACAGACAGACAAAATGCATATTTCGTTGAATGTAAGAAGCTCGCTTACGCTCGCTTCAATTAATATACTGTCCACTCCTATTCAGAAAGCATGGAAGGATGTAAAGGTATATTATTTCATGCGCCTTACTTGTAGCGCTTCATGTATAAGTAAGTGAGGCGATAATCGCCGGTTTCTGTACGATTAAGTTAAAAGTATAAGTGTAAAATATTAATATTTGCATATTCTTCTTCTATACACTTCAAGAGCTTTTAATTGATGTATAACATGTCATATTGGGCGCCATCTAAGAAATATTAAGTGTGAAAACTCCAAAAAGTGTACAGTTGTCACAAATGCCGTATTTCATGTTCCTATTTATGAATTTAAACAGTTATGAAAGGTTTCTTTTCGTACTTCGTACAGAAACCTAAAAATTAGTGGGAATTCAACGTTGTCCTTTTATCTACCAGAAGCATAGTTAATCTTTTAATTCCATCTTACAGAATATAAGTTTAGTCTAAGGTATATAATGTTAGGTATATTTTGATCGATTACTGTTTGTACGCTCCTATCATTATTGTTCTAATAGGCTATAAGCCTATTAGAACAATAATGATATAAAACAGATGTGTATTTTCTAGACTTTGCTAACACGCAACTTAGTATTTTCTCTCGTTCTACGCGTTTTTCCTTCTCTTTTAATTGGTTGACTTTTCCATATCTTGGTGAATTACGTTTTTTTTTTCTTAGTTCCGTTTTTGTGCGGGTTATTGATAGCGTTATAATTCTATTTTATTATTTTTCTGCGTTTAAGACATTCTAGTTACAATCTCACGTGAACTAAGTATGCGGCAATTTTTTCAAAACATTTTATTATTATTATCTTTTTATGAAAATTATATCGATATCGAAACGATTAGATTAAAATAAAACTTCAGTATCAGACACCTAAATATATTTTTACGTGTTTAAAGTGCTATGAAATCTCTCTTTTATCAGGCTGCGTTATCAGACGAGACCTCCAACTTCGAATCTTTAAAATTGTTTTCTATTATCTGAGCAGACGTGATAAGCCTTAGTTAGGACTACTGTACCTAATTCGGTGAAAGTTGGGTACTGTTCAGTAACATTATACTCCAAGTCAAAAATAAGGAATAATTATTTCTCTAAATTTGGGGGATCTGCTTCCCCAAAAACGTTAAAAAAACTTGCAATGATAATTATTTATCAAAAAACGCTTCCAAAAAATTTGTATTAAATCATTCTAAATTTTAGTGCTTTAAAATACGATTTAGAATATTAGCCATTTTCTGAGAAAATTTTAAATGATGAGACGATGGTTCCTCGCTGATGAGGAATTGTTTTTACCGTTTATTAATTTTTTAATAATTGTTAAATCTAACCACGAAAATCGTTGTATACGATTTAATAATCGTACAACTAAAAAATTATTATTATTATTTTTTTTTTTTTAGTTGAAAATTTAATTAGTAATCACAATTTAATTAGAAAATATCACTGAATTAATTAATTGTATAAACGAGAACAGAAAAAAGTTTTAAATAAAAGGGGTTAAAATATCCATTATAAACAAAAATTAACCAATTTCAAGTATCAAGTGATTATCAATTAGCAGTTACTTAAACTTTGAATGTCACCATAAAATATAATAAGTATAACAATTTACATAGATATGGATAACAACAATTACTGGTCTCTTACCAAGCACCGACAATTTATTTTAATAGAGAGAAACACTTTATTTACAAAAATAACAGTGATGCTGCCCAAATAGAATGGGTTGCTAAACACACAGCGTACTGATCTATCGTGAGACATTAATTAAATAATTAAAATAATATTCTGTACAATTAATTAAATGACATGGTCAAAACAATTATAATATATTAGCAATTAAGTTACCATTAAACAAAGAAAGGGTCACACTGTCAAAACAAAACGATTTAAAGTAAAATAGGATACAATTAAAGTAAGTAATAAGTTTAGTAAATATGGTAGTTAATAATTCCCAGGGAGTCTAAAATAATCGACTCTGACAGGGTTGTCAAATATTTTCTGTCGATACCGACCTCGTCAAAGAATATAACAGTAAATAATTAATAATAATGAATACATTTTAGAAAAACAAAAGAAGTATATTTCCTGTAATCAACAAAGTGCTTGAAAAAAATTGGTTCTTATACAAATTAAATTAAAAATGAACCAATTAATAAAACATAAATTAGTTATACCCTTGTTTTCTACACTAATATAACTTCATAGTTAATTGATAGACAATTATTATTTAGTTTTAAGGAAATATCAAATAAAATTAAAAAATGCCATAGGTCAGTGGCGTAGCTAGGCCCTCGGGGGCCCCCCCGCAAAAAAAAATTGATGAAAAAAAAAAAAACCTCTTGCGTTTAGGATTGGGGGTCCCCCTCGAAGTTGGTGCAAGGATAGTAATTCCAGTTATTTCTGGATTTGGGGGCCCCTGTCACTGGGGGCCCCCGCGGGCCCATAGTTACGCCACTGCCATAGGTCTGCTTCTATTTCTTTAGAAGCAAGGATTAAGGCAAAGAATGGAGGCCACATTGGAAATATCAGACCGTTCATCACTTACTAGATGTATTTTGGGAGGGATGTCTTTCTTAATGGCTGATAAATTAAGCGCTTCAGAAAGATATGAGGTAAGTCTCGAACTCTCCTAGGCCACAGGACATACTTCATAAGTTTCTATTGCATAAAGGATATATCTCCAATTTACATTCCAATTTATTTTAATAGTAATAGTAAATAATTAATGAAATGAAATTTTCTTAATGAAATGTTTAAACTATCGTTACCTGCTGATTTGGCTTGGTAAAAAACCCTTTTTAATATAAGGAAGATTAGTATGAGAATAATATTGGTCAGGTTTATTATTTATTAAAATAATTGTTTGTCCCTAGAGCTTGTTCAAGATAGGTTTTCTATTAAATATTATTGTTGTTTTTCAATATCCCGTTATCTTGGTTATTATAAGAGAGACTGCTTAATCTCTGTAAAATCTGGTTAATTTTATTGTAACAGTATTTATTATCAGAATGTATGTCGTCTCTATGTATTTTAATACTAGATTATAATTGAGACTTATTCAGCTTTATGTCAAGATATTGTTTTTGTTAAATTAAATTTAATAATAATTAAAATCTCATTGGAATATTTCGCTGAGATAGTGTTATGTTTGTATCTTTATTTTATTTTAGTGTGACCATTTGAAGAGTTGAATATCATGTGGTTACTACAAGATAGTTAAAGATAGGGTTGAGTGCCAGTGTTATCTGATTCTTTATTGCTTATTACACGGTGTAGAGAAGGTACGGAGCTGTATATAAAACATAAATTGTCCAGTTATTAGAGAAAGGTCTTTTTCCACGACCCGGAGATAATGGCAAACAACATCGCTAGCATGGAATGATTCCACCGGACGACCTATTGATTTTCTTGTTGAGTCCGTCCAGTCCACTATTTTCCAAGAGTTTAGAATTGCAATACTTACAAAATAAATAAGATCAAATAAGTTTTGCGTAATGAAATTTTGTGTAAATTAGGTATAATGAATGAAAGCTGTTTTTACTTTCTCATCTACTCAGTATGTATTTACAGGGTGACTGGTGATACATGTAAAAAATAAACAGGTCAAGTGTGTGCTAGTCAGCACACAGCGAGGGTCCGCAGGCCACACTAGTGTTTAACTGTAAAGTGTATAAACAGTGTTTTTTTTTTTAAATGCTAAAAAGCTTACTTTGAACTATTCTAAGGGTCTGATATTCTCAAAACACACTCTAATAAAGTATTTTTTGCCACTTCCTACGCTCGCTCTATCAAAGTTATATCCAAAGAATTATATATTTTTGTAATCAGCTTGACGTACCCTTTCATATGATACCCCTCACGGTGTCAAAAAAAACTTAACCCTTAAGCTTTAACCCTTAAAAAAACCTTAAGTTTTTTACCCTATTTTTTTAAAAAAATATTTTTTTTAAGTCGCTATATTTTTAAAATATGTGGGTAGGTACAAGACACATACATGCAAAATTTTAAAGTGATCGGACGAAAGGTGTTGCCGTGAGAGCACGCGACAGGACGGACGGACAAACACACGCAGACAAATATAAGGGTCCTTGGTTTTGCCTACGGACCCTAAAAAATGAAGTAGTTTACTCTACACCTCAGGGGCTACACAACACGCTATATAATAGGTACATGGCTCAAATCTGAACCGTTCTCCCACAAGGTCAAATTTTTTGATGTTTTTAAGATCGCATACCTTTGATCACAAAAACAGTTGTACTGTTACTTGATAAAAACACTTAATGCTCACAAAGTATAAAATCTAGAACACAATGTTTGGTATCGTTGTAAAGCTGGCAACATTTTCTACAAGAAAAGTGAAATTTTAATTTTCATGCCCTCAAATTAATAAAATATACAAAATTTTCTTTATATAAAATCGGACCGATTTTAACATAAAGAAATTTCCGCCACGCAAGAAACGACATAAATATGTGACGCTTTTAAATCTCATGTCAGGACAGGATGTTAGGATTTGACAGGTGGTCGGCAGGTTGTCATTTATAGTACAATATTTTGACGATTGGCGGGCCGAAATTGCAATAAAGACTTGCTAAATTTAACACTCCTAAATATCGTGGCTGGAAGTTAAAATGAAATAGGACATAAACTGATTTTTATTTGTATGCATTGTTGTACTATGTTTCGCCGATAGAAATTTTACATTTTTATAAAATGATTTCAGAGCTCCTAGCGGCCCAAATGGTATAATCCAAAATGGATTAATTGAAGCGAGCGTAGCGAGCTTCCTACATTCAACCAAATATGCTCCGTGTCTGTGTGTCTGAAACGTACGACGATAACTTGAGTAAAAATTGGCCGATTTTGATGAAATTTGGTACACATGTTCATTTTACCATGCTCAGGACGAGTTCGTTGGACGACGTTGTCTGCCCAAGTGTTCGCGCGCAACGCTCGCGTAAACGTGCGCTTTAAAATTAAAATTAGAATTAGAATTTTCGAACGGGAAAAAAATCTTACATTATTTATTCGATGAGACGAACATTTTTTTTTAAATAACATTTTTCAGTAAAACCAACAGCAACACCGCTATGAATTGATAAAGATGGCTAAAAGTATTAATTAAGCAGGGAGGGATATGTGTGGTTAAGAGGAATAGTAAGAATGCGGGGTGGTTCCCTTACTACTAGCCGCTGTACTACTATCATACCCTAAATCTATCACTCATCATGATTCATGATTATCTATTTTTTCAATATTCAATACATATTTATTTCCAAACGCTCGCTTCAATGATAGAGCCACGCAATGCCTAGTATTTTATAAATTCACACTTAAAGATCCATCTAATAAAGCTATTAGTTATTAGAAAAATGTTTACTGATTTTCTCCTTCATAGAAAAACATTGAAATGTCGATTTGTGGATTCAATGCCCAAAAACATATCCATGATTCAATGTTTTTCCATAAAATGGAGAAAATTAGTATTTGTTTTTTACTTTCTCATTTATAAAGAAAGTACTGTGATGGCACGAAAATTCAAATGTGACGGATTGTAAATCCGGTCCTCAAAACGTGTAACGTTTTGAGGACCCCTGCGTCCTGCGTGTCCAAATAAGTGGTTTTTAACAAATGTCTGTCTGTTGTCTGTGCACACGAGTAGAGCTAAAGTAAAATCAACCCAGTATTTTGACAAAATTTGGCATACATGTTAAAATACTCTGCCAATTAATGTGGCACATAGCTTCCTCGCAAAGAAAAGACCAAATTAAGAAAAATTCCTCGATAAACATAATCAAAAAGTTGGAACGGCGCGGCACTGTTCCAGTAAATATTTAATAAAGTTGAAGAAATTTAAACATTTGTTGGAGAAACAAAGCCTCCAACAAGCACCAAAAGTTAGTGCTCATATAATTAATTTAATAAACAAATATAAAAATGCAACCAAATCGTAGAAACCGCTGTATAAACAGTTTTTTTTTATTTTACCCCCCTCAAAACTAAAAATAACACAAAATAGAATATAACAAAAATTAATCTACTATGCAAGAGCTTTTCAACGATATACATCATATTATAGAAGATTAACTTTAACATTTGTACCCCTGTACTCTGAGTTACCAAAGTTATATTTTTAAAAAACAAACAATACAAAAGGGCATTCACTTAACTAATAAATACATATAAATAAAAAACCTAATATCAAAAAAGTATTTAAACCCTTTAACCTACAACAAAATTATAAATCGGTACAAAAAAGTATATGTAAAAAAATTTTAAAAAATCAACAAATAAAATAGCTTTAATGTACATATCAAGGCCTTTCAAATGATATACGACACAATATTAAAAACCAAAAAAAGTGGTCACGTGACACGGCGCACGGGAAAAAGTTTACTCGCATGTTCTCAGCAAGTAGGATGAACTAATGAAATAAAATATACTCAATTTAAAGAGCATTAGTGTGAGATTCAATCGCCGCAATCAGAAATAAAATCGGCCAACTATTAAAGAAACTATGGCCAGCCATTCAAAGACAAAAATGGAAAAAAATAAAACCAAAAAATAACAAAATTATCACCATCTAGGGTACAACCGATGATGATACGACAAAAACTCATAGGACTAAAGTTGTAGATCTTTTAAAATCAGTCTCCACTTGTGCTACCCATTTTCTAATACGACTTACCGTTTAGCCGCAATAAGCCCCCAAACCAGCTTAAAAATCAAGTCACCCATTTTTATTTTTTTAAGGGGGGAAGGAGGGGGAAAAGTGAACTTTGTATAATTATTTTGGTCCACAATATGGACGTTGCGCGTCGAATGGCGCAAACCACAAGTCTCTAGCTCTTCTGGAAGTGGGTAAACATTAATGTCAGTCAGTGAGTCAGTTAGCCATGCGGCTTTATAATATAAGACATATTAATTTAGCACGATTTAAAGTGCGCAGAAGGTTGAAATTAGGCAGGTGTTATCTGCAGGCTACTTTCGACAAACCATAAAAATTTCATAAAAATCAGATGATTACTCTTAAAGATATGGCTGTAAATAAATGTATGTTTGTGGGCATGTGGATGACAAACAAATAAGCGCAGAAGGTTGAAACTTATATGGGACCAACAATGGGCTAATTATGACCTACCACCCAAATTTCATTAAAATTGGACGTGTAGTTTTGAAGATATGGTGGTTCGCAAAAATTGAACGACAGACCGACAGACCGACAGACCGACAGACCGACAGACCGACAGACAGACACGGAACCAAAAATGTTCCCTGATGTCTGAAACGGATTTCTGTCTTGGAATTTTTTAAATCGGACACCTAAAATTTTTTCGTTCTTCAGAACGATCACATAGCTTCCGTTACCTTCGGTAAGCTCGGAAGCAAAAGTTACACCCCAAGGAGAAATCAAAATATTAATTTTAGCTCTAAATTTGGAGGTACCCCGAAAAAACTCTGAAAAAACGTGAACAAATTTTTATTCGAAATCGGTTTCGACGATTTTGATCAAAAACTTCTAAAATGCAGTCCATTTAAATACGAATCTAACGATATAAGCCGTTTTCCCGGGAATAATCGACTTCCTAAGAAAAATGCTTTAAACACTGACGAAGAGAGGCCGGGATGATTCCCCGCCGAGGAGAAGTTATTTTTATGATACATTTTGATAAAATGTTTAATAATAATTAAATTTATCTAGGAAACCTCGAAAACTAATAAGTGTAAAACACTGGGTTAAGATGTGAACTCGTATATGAGTCTGAGTTGCCTCGGACCGACTGTCAAAGCTTAAGCTCTCTGAGCGAAATCTATGATACAATCAAATCTTCATTTCTACAATCGTCAACTTTTATTTCTAACCTAATCATCAGAATAAATTATAAGTTTCGACTTAAGTAAAATTATTTAGGATGTCATTAACAAACTTTGAGGTTATAATTTTTATTGGAAAATCCTTGTGAATAAATTTATAATCTTAAGGTACTTCAATATTTAATTGATATATAATTCATCATACTCGTTTCTAGTTTATTTAATTTTAAATGAAAACGATCAATTTCATAATATACGAACATTTCTAGTTATTGAAGCCGGCTTTAATTATGTGTAAAGAGAATTTATATTTTATTTGCGTTATTTTCTATTTACTTGTGTTAATACTTTTTTCTCGCTTATATTTACTAAATTATAGCATAATTCGTTTAGTTTTTATTTATAAACTTTTTTATGTTACTAATCGAATTCGTGTATTTAATTATGGTTACCTACTATAATTTTTTTTTTTTTAAATATGTATAAATTTTACCTAAAACTAAGTAAATTAATAAAAAATTATAAGCAACTCCTATATTATGATCCATTTTTCTTTACATCTGATTTATTTATAAGTCTGTTTTACTCTTCTTTTCCCCTTATAAAAATAACCGGTAAGTTTCAGAACTAGTCTTTATAATAGTATAGGTCTGTCAGAACTAGCGTTTATTGTAAATTAATAATCAAGTTTTTCTCACGCTAGGAAACAATTTTCCTGTAAAAGTTATTTAAAAAGAAAGTATACCTTTTTACTTAACAATATTAGGGCTTTTACTAATATTTATGCTTTAACTGTTTCAACATAAAATCGTTAGGTTTTTCCTTTCCTTGGTACAACTATAGTTTATTTAAAAGTAATAGTTATTTGGTCGATTTATTCTTCTGAATCGATTTCGTTTACGATTGAACTTTGAGTTGCCGACGTTTAATTTTTATTAGGCGTGCCTAAGTGTTTAAAATGTAAATAAATAATTGTAACTTTGGGAGACAAATATAAATCTTTTCGAGCCAATGCTATAATCCATAAAGTATATTATAGAGGTTTAGTTCAATAACCAAAACAAAGTCTCCATACAAATTAACTTTATTATAACAATTTGACCGGTTTCGGCTGTTATAAGACTTAACATGACTACAATGTTTCAAATAAAAGTTACAAAAAAAATAAATACAATACGTGTGGTGTCGCGGAACACCCGGTAGGGACGAAGTTCCTTACGCTTTTCATTAAATATAAATTATAGATTTTTTTTTCCTGTCCTAAAATTCCAATTTTTACATTTGAAGCTTACGTTTGAGCATCGCTTTCCAACGAACTCGTGCTGGGCTTTGGTAAAATAAACATGCGTACCAAATTTTAACTAAATCGGTCTACTTTTACTCACAAAGCTAGATCTGGGAGCGTCTATGGAGGTCACCTTAAAGGAGTAACACAGTCTTTCCACTTATATTGAAAAAAAAGAAGTATATTATTGCCAAAGCAGCTTTCATGTCGGAGATCGATGTGAGACTCACATCGACATGAAGTAGACTCGCCACTCACTAAATTCTTTTTATTAATGTAAATTTTTTTTTCTTCCGCAATAGGCACTGATAATGGCCTTTTGAAGGCTGAAAGCTGCTTTGGCAATAATATTTATTTTTTTTAATTTACGTAGAGAGACTGTTTGTGTTATTCCTTTACTTTTACTCAAGTTACCGTCATCGGTCGATTTCGTGACCTTTGGTTTTTTTCGGACTCTCTCCCTGGCTCCAGATGCTGTAACGTGCCATAAGCTTCGTTCCAAAAAGTGTATAATTTAGGAGAATTATAGCTTTTATACCTTAGATCCGGAGACCGAGTGCCCATAGCGCTCGAAAGGAAGAGCAAAAACCTTAACAACCCCCCTCGATCTTGGACTCATTTTTCTTCTCTCACCGTCCCCTACATGGGGATATATCAATGGCTCGATTTGGATTTGTGTTTGGCGAGAGATTTTTAATTTTATATACTAAAGATAGTACTATATATGTTACAGAAGTAACCCATGCATTACACTTATATTAGAAATATGTGTAAAGTATAAGTTATTGTTATGTTATATGCATTTATTATTGTTTAAGATATGTTATCATTCTCATTTATTATATTATATGATTATGCTTACTTATGATAGGTGTTAGTTTATGTAATGATACTTAATATATCCTAGTTTATGTTATTTAAAACATACTGTAGCCAAGTTTATACTGTTAAATTATGCGTATAATCCTTCGTAATCCTAAATCCAATTTGATAATGTTTTACCCTTAGTTTCTCGTAGGCCATAAATACATAACAGGCTTAATATAATATTAATACTATGTATTAGTTTTATTGACCTTCCAGCTTAGACTACATCCCTGAACACATTTCTGCATTGCGGGTAATGCATACGTTTTATGTTAGCATTTTAACCCTAGCTAATATAAAAGTTACTTCTTAACATTTAAACTTACATTAATTAAAATCCTAAATAATGTATTTTTTATCATAAATATCTAATTATTTGTACTTATACTGTGTTTTATTAATATTTAAACCAAATTAGTAACTGTATTTTTTTTTACGTTTCCTCATCTTCTCCGAAGGTTTATAGGAAAAGTATTGTTTTTACTCAAAAAATCCGAAACCGAGATTTTAACGGAATTATCCGTTTTGGGTATTTTTAAGACGAGTTGAGTGGTTTTTAGCTGGATGTCAGTCAGTCTGTCTGTGTCACGCATAACTCCCACAGTTTTTAAGCTAGAGAGTTAAAACTTGGTACAAAAAATCAGTCCTTACACGTAGTTTTGCTGCCCGGAGTGATTGGACCACATGTCACATTTCACCTAGATGGATCCTACGAGCAAAGAAGGTAAACCTGGATCACTAGGCATCTGAACAAAGACACAGGCCTAGCTTGACGTTATGTATCGAGCAGTTCCAAGAGGGTCCTAAGACATTGGGGGGGGGGGGGTCTAGTTGCAGGATTAGGTTAGTCTAACTCTCTGTTACACTTCGCTCGCGTGGTCGGGCGTAAATGCATTCTGCCTTCATCCCCCTCTCCAAAAACATGGAACTAACAAATTTGGATGTGTTGCTATTTCGAGTGTGAATAAATTTTTTTTTATGCAATATTATATCTGCACAGAGAGTTTAAATTATTGTGGCAATATCACTGGGCTGCTTTCGACAATCCATTTAAATTTCTTCAAAATCGAATGAGCAGTTTTGATGATATGGTGGTTTGAAAAAATGTTGAACCATGGGCTGTCAAAAGACAATGGTTCCTGATACCGTCGGCAATAAAGGTAGTTTACTTTTGTTAATTTTAAAAAGGTTTCTAATAAATTGTACACCCTGCACTAAATAATGAATTGTAAACTATAAAAAAAAAACTTGAAGTTTTTTTTTATATAAATATGTGTAATAAAAAAATGATATAAATTAATTTTCACTATGCATTTAAGAAAGTTTTGTTTGAGTTTGTCTAATAAGAGTTTTTAGGTTACTCGCACTTGATCTACAGGTTCATTTCAATTATTATTCTATTACTCTCTGAACTGCCTTCTAACAACTATTTTCGATTCTGTTGGTCGTGTCTGCTCTAGTATAATGTTTATGTAGGCAGGTTTTATCGTTGTGATTAGAGGCAAGTCCTCGGCACTGTTGCTAATATATTCGATAGCCTCGGCTTCGCAGTCGTATCTCAGAGGGTTGAATTTAGTTAATTCAAGAGAGGCGCTACTTTGGCGTGGCTCTGAGCTTCCTTTGTTTACACCTCGCGGGCCGACTCTCACCCTTTATTTACCGTCCACTTGTCTTTTATGTGTATTTAGAACCTTTCTTCCCCTTGGCCTCTTACCTCTAGGTTATTTAAAATTTTAATTCCAATTCTGAATTCTACCTTCTTCATCCTCTCATTACTCTTTTCTTCGTCTTTCTCATTTGGATGGATAATTTCTTTTCAAACTCGACCCCTTTTCTTCCTTAGTTTCTTTATTATATTGAATTTTAAATGACAGCATAATGTAAAAAGTACGGGCGTTTATTTTCTTCCCAGTTTCGGTACTTTATTATAGATAATGTTCCCTACTTTAGTACCCTCTTCGTTTCAAGAATATTATTTTAATATTTTTTGTTAAAGTCTTTTATGATGAATTTTATTTTACACTTTTCAAGTTTCCACCCTCTTTATTTTTGATTTAAAGTATATTTAAGTTTTTGATTATGGTATAGCTTTTTATTTTAAAATTAATATATGATTACATTTAAACAGGGTAACCCAAGTCTAAAAGTCGAAATTCGAGGAAGGCATTTAGGAGGCCAAAATCAACAGTTTTGTCCTATAAGGATAGCCTTGATGGGTTTTCTTTATCGAGTTTAACCGATTTGATCGATTTCACATGTTTTGCTCATTAAAATACCTTATAACTAAAAAAAACCAAAAAACATCAAAAAAATAATTAAAATAGAATAGTGGGTTTCGCGGCATTCGAAATTGCATAATTGTCTTGTTTTTTTTTTAATGTTCCATTTAAGATATAAGATATAGAATGTCAAAACCATAGTTTGGTTACAATCTAATTTACGCTTGTGATTTTTTGATAATGTTATTACAATTTTTAGTCTGACAGTACGTCTCTCATTAAGGCGGAAATACACATGCTAGTTACTCGCACAAAAACATACGATTAGCTCGCAGAGGAGAGCTATTGGCATGTGTATACATCAAATAGCATGCAAGTAAGAAGCATGCGAGTAAATCGCACGAGGTTTGATTTTTGTCTTGCCAGTGGCACAAGTCGAGGGGAGGGGGAACTGATAGGGCACGTGTAAACAGGCCTGCCAGTGCAAGGTTGCTAGTAGCTAGCACGAGTCTCCCTCAGCCCTTCAGTCTTCAGTTGCGTTCCTTCCTTTCGTGGGTATCTGACAACAACTCATCAACTTTCTCCGGAAGCATTCGCAATTGATTCCTAAAACCATTGACGTCCCCGAACCGCATTTCATTTAGTAGGCACTGACTCGCTCCATGTACCTAATTCCCTTCTAGCTATCCAATCTTTACCCACACTATTCGTGTATATTTATTATTTTTCAAATGTTTTAAAACACAGTTCTTTGCAAGTAACAGAACAGTCTGGTTAATTTCATTCCGCACCGATACATTCGTAATGTACATTGAAACACAATTAATAAAATGATCAAAATTAATTAAATCAAATACAATTATTTCATAATTTATTCCGGCTAAAAGGCAAGAAACGATTGCCTGTTTCAAAACTAGAACTGTAACTGGAATGTGTATTGTCATGTGCTAGTAGCTCGCACAAGACCTATCATCCGGATGATTCTAGTATGCTGTTTCACTGGCAAATGTACACAGCGTCTGCATCATGCCAGCTACTGACGTGCTAGTAACTCGCCGCTGGAATGCTTTTTTACTAGCATGTGTATTTCCGCCTTTACTGCTTCAGTAGAGTGCAAAGCTCACCAAAAATATGGCTGCCCAAACTTTTTTTGATGCTTAGCGTCTGCAGACCTATATGTGCTGAATGTTTCACTTAAAATACATTCTTCATGGAACGATACAGCGCAGACTTGATTTTTATTGTCAATTCTAATTTTGAGTATTAATTTATTAATATGGAAGTAGGTTTTTCTCAGACAATAAAAAGTATTTGTAAATTCAAAGTTGTACATGTATATATTTTTTGTGAAGGAAGTAAAATGCCGTTTTCTTTCTCCAACTAGGGATATGCAAATATGACATTGTTCTGTTAGTAGTGTATAAATCTATGATCTTCGACTGTGTTTTTCTCCATTTTGTGATAGTGACTTATCATAGAAGCTACACCTCTTAAGTGTATTAGAGTTTAGTGTTTGACACTACTATAGTAGAAAACATAGTTTTTATATAGAAGAGGTGTAGTTTCATTAACCAAAACAACATCTTCACACAAAATTGTATTTGAAACAATTAACCGGTTTCATCTATTCTAAAGCAGCCATCTTCGGATAATCTACCAACCAAGTGACAAACTTAAATTTGAAGGTGTGTACAGTAAGGTGTGTACAAATGATTAAGTAAGTAAAACAGAATTTTTTTTTAAACAGAAATTTCTGTTTTACTTACTTTACAATGATATGTTACCTTATTGTATACCTTTAAATTTAAGTTTGTAACTTGGTTGGTAGATTATCTGAAGAAGGCTGCTTTAGAACAGCCAAAACAATTGTTTCAAATACAAATATTTTGTGTGGAGATGTTGTTTTGGTTAATGAAACTACACCTCTTCTATATAAAAACTATGTTTTAAACTATAGTTGTGAGAAACACTAAACTCTAAAACATTTAATCAAAACCTATCGGGATTTTGGAACCACGAAAATCTTAACAACATTGTGGAAGCAGTAATAAACAACCACATTTTAACAAGGACACCAGCTCCAAGTACAAAATGGAACTGGAGACATGGTTTACTGACCAACACTTCACTCTTGTGTGAAGGGTCTGGTGGTCTTGTTTCAATCCAGTATCGGGATGACACAGGGTCTACCCGGGTTTGTTCAAAGGACCCTCTTATGTGCTCTCAGGTGTCATATTAAAGTTCATAAAATGCGCTAATTTTGGTGAGCTTTGCACTTAACTGAAGCAGTAAGGAGAGATGTACTGTCGGACTAAAAATTGTAATAAAAATTTAAAAAAAAAAAAAAATTAAAAAAAAGTAAGAAATCACATAGTTTAGATACTAACATATTTTTTACCCAAATTGTGTTTTGACGTATTATATCTTATCTATGGATTTTTTTTTTTTTTTTTAAAAAAAACATCCGTCTCTCGACTGCTACAATATCCACTACTCTATTTTTCTGTTTTTAATGTCATGCATGAGGCATTTAATGAGCAAAACATGTGAAGTGGGATCGACAAACTGAATTAAACTTCCCAACACAGACATACACGAAACATAACATTTTTTCTGATGTCTAAAACGGATTTATGTCCAGGAATTGATGAAATCACAATGCATGCGTTACCTTCAGCAAGCTTGGAATTAATATAGTTGCTATTCAATAAAAGATTTTGCACGCGCGAGAGAGGAAGCTAAAGTGCAGACGGTTTAATTTAATATGGTACTATCTGTTGCTAAATTTCTTTAAATTATACAAGTAGGTTTTAAGATATGGTGGTTCGCAGAAATGTTAAAACAACAAACTGACAAACTGACAAATATAGACGTGTCACCAAAAATTGCCCTTTGAGACAAAAATAAATAATTACAAGATAAAAAGAACTTTTTATATACTACGTTCTTAAATTTTCTGTTGAATCATATGTAATGTTTATAATATAATTGTCATTGTTATAATATAATGTTAGTGAAAAATATAGTTCCGAATTTATTTACTTCACATAAATGACAACCTTCTAGAGATCTGATCTTAAACCTATAAAAGGACAAATCTTTGTTCAACAGATCTCGCCAACACCGAATCTAAACCGTGCCATTGATATGCCCCCGTGTAGGGACAGTAAAAGAAGAAATAGAGAAATATGTACAAGTAAAGAAGTACAGATGCAGAAAAATTAAACCTATACCTAGGACACAAGTGTAAACAAACCTGGTTCTCACACGTTAATTAATTTATTTCTTTCTTTACTTTTCCTTTTTCGCTGTCATTCAATGTTTATCTCTATAATAAAAAATCACAAATTTGAATCCCGTCAAAATGAAGATTGTAAATATGGGACATGTCAAAATAAATAAAATAACTTGCGGATTTTTTCCAAACTAACTTTCCATACAGCAAAATTTGCTGAAAATGAATTAAATTCTGCTGAAAGATGGCTAAAAGTCTTAAAATATTGCATTGTCATCGTGTTCTGAGCTATTTTAAAAGTTTCAAATGTCTAGCTACTCGGGAAGTTAGTTAAAAATCGATTGCAAGATTTGTACTGGACAAACAAACAAACAAGAAAGCAAGCTAATAAAAAATCCGTTGTGTAGTATTATTTTATTGTTTTCGTTAGCTTCGGTAAGCTCGGGTGCAAAAGAGGATAGATATCGGATGATACACATATTCGGTATGTTTACCGGATCTATATACTTCAACTTCAGGCGCCTCAATACAATTTGAGTTAGTCAATCTTTATTTGCTGCTATGATTTATGTTTTTACTGAAATAGTAGATAATAATATTAATAAAAATGACCCAAGATTATTTTATTTAAAAATTGAAATTGTCGAGTATTATTGAATTACATTTTTTTTCTCTCTGAATAAAAAGGGTCTAATCAATTGGCACGTGTTTAATAGAGTGCAAAACGTTTTCACTTTAAATCCAAGGGGTGGAGATATTCAAAAGATGTTATTTTTGGAACGATTTTAAATCACTCTAAATTATTATTTTGTAACTTGGCATTCTTAATCGTACAATTCTTAAGTCTTGTGCATTTTATTAATAATATTTCAATCATTAACATTGTTATCTTCTTTGTTAAATTAATTATAATATAGATAAGACTTTTTTTTTTTAATTTACTATTTTACTTCCCAGCTTACCAAAGGAGTAACGGAAGTATTGTGATAATTCTAAAGAACGCAATTTTTTTATGTCTCCGAATTCAAAAATACCTGGGCAGAAATCCATTTCAGACATCAAAGAACAATTTTTATCTCATGCCTGCCTGTTGGGCTGTCGTTCAAGATTTTGTTGAATCACCAAATGTTAAAAATTATTCTTCTGGAATTTATGAATTCGGATAGTATAAAAATAACTCACTGTTAGCCCCATACAAATTGCATCCGTTTCAAACATTTAATATTGAATACCAATAAATGTGATCCCACTGGGAATCGAAACAGCTCCTTTTTAGGGTTTCGAGGTCATCCTAGAAACCCTTAAGCTTTTGTTAGTTTATCCGTCCGTCCATCGCATCTTGGAGTATATATCTCCCGACCTACTATAGCTAGAGATTTGAAATTGGGTACACAAGTTAAACTTTTTTGCCCAAAAACAATAAAATATTGCGAACTTAATCACTCAAAATTTCTTTGATCTGTAAGCAATTGAAAACTGATCGCAATATTTTAGATTTGTTGTAATTATTGAGTGGGGTGTCATTTGGATCACAAATATATATCGCTTTTGCAAAATGCCGGCTATTTACCCCCGAAATTATTAAAACAAAACGCAAAAAAATGTCCCCCGCTATCCCATTAGGACAGGTCATATAAATAAGGCAAAAATACATAAATATACATCTTGTGGTCCAATGATACTTCCGGGAGTTAATATAAAAAATCAAATTTTAGCAATTATAGGTGGCCGTAATTATTGTGACCCAAATTTGTATTTTTTGAAAATTTTAAGTTGGATATCGTTTCAAAGTTATTGAAATTAGGATCACAAATATATAACATGTTTCCTAAGTGGCGGCCATGACCCCTAAAAGAACCAAAAACGTGTATACCTAAGAAGCTAAAGGATAATATTATGGGTGATTCCAATTTAAAGTGCAATTTTCATGTCCTAGAAATAACTGGAGCGTTTTTCACATAATTGGCAGGATTTTTCTTCATGGTAACTCAGTTAAGCTTACAGAACTACAGCCAAGCAAAAAAATAATGCGCCGCTTAATTTTAATCGCTACAAAAAATTTCAAAAGGCAATTTTGTAACAACCGTGGCTGTCCTTAAGTCGTTATTCACTTCACTCTAGCTCATACAATAATAATTTTATTCTAAAACTTATTAAATAATTTTGAAGTAGGATCCTACCAGGATTAAAATATGTGTTAGTTATTAAATATAATAAATTATTACTAAACGGAACATCAAGTTAAAGTTTGTCCTTTAAAAAAATGTTATTACCGTGGCATTATATAAATGTGTCCCTACTCTGGTTGTGGCAGGGAGATTTTAAGTGGCGAGAGATTTTTCCAATGCCGCAACACTGGTTTTCTAGCAACAGTTGATAGGGGATGAGCTAAACCCTTCAGTTGGGAGCTAGCGCTAATTCCGATTGTTCTTCCAGTTACGTACCCTTTTAAACGTAATTACCGTGCATGTTATTAAAGTCTATTTTCAAAAACTTTTTAGGTTAAGTTATAGTTCATTGTTTAGTTAGGCTTTTAAGAGTGCTATTTAATGGTGTATTAAAATTGGATTTTTATTTTAAACAACTGACCAAAATATTTTCTTTAAGTGTGAAATGTAACAAGCGTGCACAAAAATGTGTTATTCACTTGCCTTAAGTACCATGTTTCTAATAAACTTAATTCCGGCCTAAAAATTTAAAAAACAATTATTTCCCATCTGTCCCGCATGCTGCAATATATCTGAAATTAGTCCGAGAACATTCCATAATTTTTCCTGAATTTTTTTAAAAAGTCAAAATTTTCATTCTAAGTCCAATTTTAGATTCCAAAATAGCACTTTCAATTGGAATCACCCTTATATGCACACCTTGCTCTCCAAAGTGCAACTTTTTATGCATATTTTAGTTAAATTAATTAATCAAGTAATGTTCGATTTATGAATTTTTATGACTGAAGAAACCCTTTTAGTAGCTTGTTGGCAAGTACTTGACGGGATTTTTATTACACCTACATTTTTAAAAGCGCATTAAAAGCATATTATTTGAATGAAATTAGGATTGTTTGTCGATAGTAACTTACAGATGGTCCCATATGTTTAACCATATGCCCACATTTAACATTAAATAAAAATAAATGTGACCCCCACTGAAGATCGTAACAGGTCAAATAAGCAAACTTATAATTCTAAGTGGAATTTTCGTGGGACCATTCATTCAAACTAGTATACAAGTAAGCTGTGTCACTAATTTTTTCTGTGTAAATTAATTTCTTTTTACCGCGTTATTCTCTTTTATTTTCCATTCTCTTTCAATTTCTTTTGAGCTTTAGTTTCAATGTGGCTTTTACTCATTTAAGTTTAAAACGTGCAACACTAATCTCGCTGAACAAATAACTTTCGTGATAAATTTAATCTCTCTTCTACACGTTTAAAATCTGTGCTGGGTTGTTGCGAGCATTACAAATGTGGATGGTTGTATTTAGAGGAGGGTTTTATTCTGTGTACGTGCTCGTGGTAATGTGTCACGGTTTGTCCTGTCCTTGTGTTTTCACGTCGACTATTCAGACGAGAGTTGACGTTCCTGTCACCGCGTTACATTTCCTCTTGAGTTATTACCGGTGTTTTGTGGCTCTTAAAAAGTCATCAACGGGTAAAGTGTGCCAACGGGTCAAATAAAACATTATTCGGTAACTTTATACTTTTTTCGATTTTTTTATTCAGCATTTTATTACTTTCTCGTATAAAGAGATAGTATTGCGATGACGCAAAAAAAATCGATTTTGAGATTTTGATGGATTTACACGTTTTGAGGTCCCCCTAAGCCCAAAAAAGTGTTTTTTAAGAAAATGCTGTTTTTCTTCTTTGCTGATATATGGAGCCTAAGCTACTGGGACCGATCTTGACGAAATTTAGCATACATGTTCAGAAAAAATATTCCCCTAGAGGAAATCGAGAAATTATTTTATCACCAAATTTGTGGGCGTTACCCCCCAAAAACTAAAAAAAAATATTTGATAAAAACAAATAACTTAAACGAACTTTGATTAAAAACGAACTTTGATTAAAACAAATTTAAATGCGAATTTAATCCGTTTTCCCGGGAATTAATTTAGATTCCAAGATTTTATTAAAAAAACATTTTTAAAATCATGCTTTTATTCGTATTCTTCTCAGCAAACCCTTTCATTTGATACCCATATCATGGGCGTGCTTAAAAAATATCTAGTCTATATATTGAATTTAGAATTACGTAATTTAGCTAACCATCCGAACTAAAGGTGTATGCAAAATTTCAATTCAATCGGTTGAGGATAACTGCTTTAAAATTCAGATACGTACATACGTAAAATACATACTACATACATACATACATACATACATACATACATACATACATATATACATTGCAAGTTAAATAAATCTAGTAATATAAATCAGATTTTGCTGAAAATCGAAAACAAATCCAAAAAAGTTGTCTACAGTCGGCCAACTCGGCCAAAATCAAGTAAATAAAATTTAAGTGGCACCGCTAAAAATTTAAACAGATATCTACACTTTCAATTTAAAATGGGAGTCTCTCTTAAAAAACTTCGATAAAGCGCACCGTTTATTGAGTATACGCGATTTTAATATAATAATCTAAGAAGAATAATTGTGATTTTTAAATCACAATAATATTTCGTTTTTGTTTTTTTAATTCAATTTTTTTTTTTTTACTGACTATTAGATTAAGATCGAATTTACTCTAAAACTTAAGAATACCCTTGTTTATCAACAATACATTTTTTTCTATAAATACCATTATCATGTTCTTCGATAAAAAACATGAAAAAATGACAGAAAAATAAAGTTAAATTAACCCTTTGCACTGCTCGCTTGAGTGACGTCTGAATAATTTTGGAAAGATTTCTACCACAAGTTCTTTCAAAAGAATTTATATGAAGTTCTAGTTCTAGTTAGTTGTCTCAGTAACATATGTAATATGTAGTTATACTTTGGCTAGATGAGACCAATTCTACGATAGAGAGAAGGGCCGTGCCAAATTGCTGAGATAAAATAAAAGTTTCTAGCCAGCATAGGAGAAGCTTTATACGTAGTATGTCTCTTATCCTTATTATATATTGGAGGCTCCTTCCATGAACCAATTAGGAAATTTATTGTTGCCTCTGGTCTAAGACCATTAATTATATTGTCATCCATGCTACGTGAAACCTTCGTCCCCGTTATCTCTCTCCTGACCAACCACATTTGTTTTATGTTGGTAAATTTCTTCAATATTGGTGTTCTACTTTATTTAGAGAGAATACATCGTGTAAGGACAATTTTAAGATTAATTAACTTAATAAATAATTATTATTAAATAACTAAGTTTATGTATTGTCTATTATTATTATTATTATTATTATTATTATTATTATTATTATTATTATTATTATTATTATTATTATTATTATTATTATTATTATTATTATTATTATTATTATTATTATTATTATTATTATTATTATTATTATTATTATTATTAAGCACTTGGTTTGTAATAATATTTAAAAATACCTATTTAACTTTAATAGTTTATACTGTAACGTTACTAACCTGTAATATTTGCTCAATTTGTCCCTTTTATATGAAATCTTCTGTTACGTGAGGGTCGTTTAAGGGTAATTTAAAAAGAATTTAATCATATATTTATTCTGCAATTGGCTATATTTCACTCCCCGGGGCATATTCATGGCTATAAACATCGTAAAATCTACATTATATGCGAATTATTTTCAAATATTTCTTTTTATAAATTACGTTAAATTTTTCCATGTAAAATAAAATTATTATAATTATAATAAAATATAATTTAAATCAAATTATAATTATTATTAACTACGGGAAACAGACAGTGAAAAATACACTCCTGTGCCGGGATTTGAACCACGGGCCTCTATATAATTATAATTATAATAAAATACAATTATAATAATTATAATTATAATAAAATACAATTATAATAATTATATAATAATTAATATAACCACTTAATGAAATTTGATATTATGGGATTTAAAGTATCAGTATCACTATGTATGTGAGCCAGTTTTGTTTTTTTTGTGTCGGATCGATTTTTTCTTAAGATATTCAGAGTTATTTGTCAGTAAAACGCATTAGAAATTGGTTTTAGACCTGAATTCCGATTGTTGTCATTTAGAAACGCAGTCTTTTCATGAGAGTAATTTTAATTAATTGAATAGCAATGATAACTGTTAGGCCGAGTTTCAAGTCTACGAGAGTTGACTCAAACTTTCATTGATTACTCAAAAGTCAAAGGGTTTGATTTATACAAGTTTGAATTTGAATTGGAGTTGCAACTTGCTTTCAGGTGCTTTAGCCATCTACCTATAAGTTAAGGGTTTTAGTGCTTTGGGGACTTAAAACTAAAACAAGTTTGAAAGTGGTTAATAAAGTTACCTAAAATTCTGGATGCGGATCTAAACTGCAACAACGTTATACTTAGTGGGGAAGGTCTGAGGTGAATGCCTATTTCCAAAATAGCTCGTTACCCGGCTTTCCTCCCACCTAAGTCGATCCCCGTGCCAATTTAAAGTTTAAGTGAAGAGGAGTTTGGAAAAGTTAAGTTATTCCAATTTACTTGAGAATAGAGTCAACTTGCACTTAGAGCACTTTATAAAAAATATATCGGGTGTTGTCCATCAAATGAATGCATGTTACATCTTTAAACAAAATGTTCTTGTACTAATATCTCGATAAAAGATTCTTTGATCTTTTTTATACTTAATATAAATAGTGAGAAAGTATCGTAATGTCAAGAAGATTAGATGAGATTTTGATGGATTTACACATTTTAGTCCAAAAAACGGATTTAATAAAGGTTTGTCTATTGCCTGTGTAGTCTATGCAGACGCTTGGATCCTAAACTAATGGATTACATGTACAGAAATGATACCCAGAGGCGAGATCGAGAAATTAATTTTAACTCTAAATTTTAGGGGGCTACTCCCAAAAAATACATAGAAAAAGAATTGCCTAAAACGGTTCCAAAGATTTTTATTTAAAAATTATATTTTTAGTCCATTTAAATATAAATTAAGCCATATTTATTTGTCGTTTTCCCTGTAAAAATCTGATTTCCGAGATATTGGTGAAAATAAATCTAAAGTGTAATCCTTTAACTCTTTTAAATGTGATGATGGATTGATTACATCACACATTATTGAATATAAACTTAATCTCACTGTATATGAAAATGTTTTTACACTTTTCTATTGCCGATATGGTAATATTTATTGCTTCCGAGCTTACCGAAGGTAACGGAAGCATTGTGTTCACTTTTGAGAACTAAAAAATTGTATGTCTCCGATTTTAAAATTTCTAAGACAAAAATGCGTTTCAGACATCAGGAAACATTTTTGGTCTCGTGTCTGTCTGTCTGTCGGTCTGTGTGTCCGCGAATCCTGAAACGTGTGACGATAATTTGAGTAAATGTCGACCGATTTTGATAAAATGGTAGAAATGTTAATTTTATCAATGCTCAGGACGAGTTCGTTGGACAACGTTATCCGTCCTAGCGTTCCGTCAACGCTCGCGTAAACGTAAACTTCAAATTTAAAATTAGAATTTTAGGTCGGGAAAAAAATCGAATTTCATCAATTTAAATGAGACAATATGAAGTGATAAAGATCTCTAAAAATATATTAATAGTTTTTACACAATAAATAATATAACAATAATGTTAATGTTAATATAACAATAAAGTATATAATAGGATGCGAGGAAGCTATGTGCCACTCTAGTTGGCAGTCTATTTTTATTCTGTATTAAATATAAGGAGATGCTTTATGTGACCATCTGTCGGCTAATTTTGACGTGCCATCCAAATTGCAATAAAATTCCGCCTGTTCTCAAAGCTGTTGGGCAACGACAAACATATAAGACAAGAGATAGAAAATGGTCCCTCATATCTGTAACCCTACTGTGTGAAAAATGTTTAATTTGATAAAAAAAAAAAAAAAAAAATACCTTTTTTCAATTTATTTTTGTTATAATTTCCTACGAATTATATATAGGCGTAGATTAAAGTTTATCAGTGAATACGTTTGGTTGAGCTGAATATTAAAAGGCTCCTCTCTATGAGATAAATTGATAAAATCAGGTAGATCCTGTGTGTATTCTGAAAACAATTTATTGTCCAATATATCATAGCAATAGATAAAAGCAATAAATCTCTCTTATCATCGACTAATTCACTATTTCCATTTATCTCTCTAACAAGAAATACAGGTATATTTATCGGCTAATTGACAAAAACTTATCATATTGTATAACTCTGCAGCCTACATTTGAATAGATGTATATGTATATTTGTAATTTATATATAAGTATATATATGTATATATATATATATATGCAAGGCTCTATTTGAGGCGGAACGCGGCGGAACGGCGTTCCGGGACCTCTCTCTCTGATAAATAAAAAATAAAATTATCGGGACTAAGATTTTTTTTTTAAATCCTTTGTTAAAATTTTATTTGTCAATGAGTGACTACAAATTTGATTAAGGACATCATGTATTAAACTGGCAAATATTTTTCTTTTCAAAATACAAAAAATATCTCTTTGTTGAGATTATACTACTAAATTATGATAACCTGAAACAACAAAGGTTTTTTTTAAGGCAGGGATCGTATTAAATAAGTACTGTGCAGAGACGCTGTGCCGAAACTCCCAAGGGCGAGTGAGACAGGGAATGTTTTGTTGATTTAATTATTCGTATAAACCTAAGTACCTATTTATTTATTGAGAGTATTATAACAACATGTGGCATGCTAATCTAGAAATTGTTTATGTAAATACTACTTAAAATTATACCACTAAGTTTCCACACGAAACCCACTTGATTGCAGTGTGGGTGTATGTCTAAAACTCTTAAAATGTTGTTTTTGAACGTTTATTTTTCAAAATTTTCCCGGGGGAGGACCCCCGGACCCCCCTTCTACAGGGGGGGTGGCAAAGAGAGGGTAGGTTGTAGTTCCGGCACCTCAATTTCTAGAAATCGAGCACTGTATATATGTATATATATATATATATATATATATATATATATATATATATATATATATATATATATATATATATATATATATATATATATATATATATGAATAAATTCTCGACCGTAAATATATAAACAGAAAACAAACAATACTCAGGTTTCGGTCACAAAAAATAAGCCTGAAGAAGGTTTTAAGTAAAAACCGAAGCGTCGGGATTGTAACATAAAGACGATTTTTGTGACCGAAACCTGAGTTTTGTTTTTCTATATATATATATATATATATATATATATATATATATATATATATATATATATATATATATATATATATATATATATATATATATATATATAAAATACCGTGTTTGCACACACAATAATACCGTGCATAGCAATAATACCGTGTTTGCACTCTGCAATAGGCTACACAAGTTGCGTGTGTGTGTATATATATATATATATATATATATATATATATATATATATATATATATATATATATATATATATATATATATATATATATATATATATATATATATATATATATATATATATATATATATATATACCATTATATTGGTTTTATTAAAATTATTTATACAAATAGGGCTCGTTATTATTTCAATAACTACTCCCATGTTTGTTTATATATTTAACATTTTTATAACGGTATAAATGGTAAACAATATTAATTAGTGTTTTTTTTTCAATAAGTACTTAGTGCCTACATTACGTTTTATTTTAGAATCACGAGTTTTCTCCTGGGATTAAAAACTTTGATAATGTTTTAATTAAAAATATGGCGTTTTGTTCTGTTATTTCCTCGCCCTTACTGTGGCTTTTGTAAAGATTTTTCCCTCCCTCTTGTTTTTGTTATTTTGTTTAAGAAATAATATCGTGAGTTGCATTGCGTCGGTCGGAACTGAAGGTTCATCTGTTAAGGTTTTTTTTTCTCTTGAATTTTTCCCCTGAGCAGAACCTTTTTATGATTTTTCATCTTTGCTTGTCTTTTTTAACTTTTGCTTCATATTTTTTATAATTTATACTTTTTTACAATTATACGAAATATATAACTTATTATAACGATGATTAAAAACCTCATTTTATTATTGTTATAGTAAAGGATGAGTGAGCTATATTATGAGTTATGAGATACTTTTATTCCCCCATATATATTTTATAATACGTCAACTACTCATTTTAGCAATATTTCTCCTTTCTTTGAGGCACCTGCAGGCCTGTAATTTCTGTTTAATGAAGCTTAGCTAACATTCATTTTTAAAAAATATGTTTTCCATTATACAAATTACTTTACAGTTATACATTGTCAACATTTTTTACACGTCATAAGCCGTTTCCACACATTTTAAATAGATTTCTCTGAGATAAATTTATCTCCACAACATATAATCATACTTATTACTTATAATAATTTATTCCCCTTTAAAAGTTCACTAAATACTTTTTTGTATGCATAATTTGTTAATTTATTCATCGTAATAATTTTTAAACATTATTTTCTTTATTCTAATATCATTTAAGATATTAGAATAAAAAAGTTTAATAAACAATTACAAACAACATAAAAACATTAGTATGTAGTTACAGTACAGTCCGTGAGCGCTGATAGCAGTCAGAATCTAAAACAAGAATGATCTTTAATAAACTCTTAAAGTAACTTAAATTTTTTCCCACTTGCGATTGTTTTGAAATTGTTAAAAATGTGTTTAGAAACTTTTAAGGTTTGAATTCCTCATGAAAATTTAATGAGCTTTTCAATGGTTTTTTTTCAAATTTGCTTTAAGACCAACAGTTTGGGAGATATGACAATTTTTATGAAGAAAACTCGTGCTTTACAGAAAAACCAGAAAACCCAAAATATCTCCCTTATACTTGAGAATCGGACAGGGGTCAAGAGGAAATTTTTTGTTGCTTTTGGGGTGTAGAATCACCTCCCGAAATTTGTAACATTTATCGTGAAACACCCTGTCTAGCCCCCACGTTATGGGGCTATATGGATTGCGGAACCAGATGAAGTGGGAAAAGCGTTGCGGGTTCGTGTAACGAGGTGCTTGATAATGATGCGCTGGTTTGCCTATCTGTTAATATGTCTTAGAACCGATTATAACTTGGTCAGCGGCCTGAACTGTTATGGAAATATTCCTAAACTGTTATTTACTGTTATTGTATATCTATCTCCATCCTTGTGTTAAGTAGAATGTGCGTTAGATTTCACATTGTTGATGACTGCTAAACGGCTTGGGTTTGGGTCACGTAGTAGAATATAGTGTCAGTTTTGTTCTACCGTGCAGACTCGCTACTATCACTATAACCTGTTGACTGTTGATTTGTATCGATTGGTTTTCAATTAGCCTTCCTTTGTTGATTTAGTTCTGAGAGTTGTTGACTACGTTGTATTATCTAAGGAAACATTTGTATTATACCTAGGTACATGGTTAGTTAAGCAAGTTGCTAATTATTCGATGTCCCAGTGCCTGATAAGAATGTACAATGTAGACAGTATTAGAGTGAAGTGTTAATTCTACGGGTGATTGACTAAATGTAGAACAAAGTGCTACTGATATCAAGGTATAAACATCAATATTCAGTAGTATGTCTATGTAGTGGTGTCATTTCATGTTAAGGACATAACTTCTGTCTGTGAGAAATCCTATTTTGCATTTCTGAGACTTTCCAAGATAGTTGAATTCAAAAGCCCGTTATGATCACAGGGAACAAATAATTTTGGGTGAAACATGTTCTTTCCAGTCTTTAACAAGACTGTACATCATTATAACAGGACAAAAACAATTTGTATTGTGCTTCTGAAGATCTATTAGCGAATTTTCGAATAAAATTAAGCTATTGCAATGGCTTAAAAAATTTTGTAATGCGAATTTTTAAAAATTTTCTACATGGAAATCCGTTTTAGACCATTCTTAATCGATTCCTGAAATTTAAAACTTTTTTTTATGTATGTGTGTATGCATATATGTATATATGTATATTTGTAAATACATATATACAATATGTATGTGTCACTCCAGACGATATCTCACGCCAGGATGTACTTAAAAAATCCAAACAAATTTTAAAATGTCAATAATATCAAAAGAAAGGATGAGTTCGCTGGCCAGATTTTTAGGAGTTCATTTAGGGGTCAAATTTTGACAATTTAGGGTCAAAAATATCATAAAAACTTGTTTTTTTTATTTTACCCCTCTTACTTGACAATATGACATAAGTGTACATGACAACAATTACTGTACTCTTAAAGAGCTTTCTAACGACATGCATCTTGAAGGATATACATATACTATTTTGACTTTAGTACCCCGTACCCCAGTGTACCAAATTTTTATTTTTCACCCATCCAAATTCTAAACCAAAATTTTTCTATATTCTCGTATGCCAATTATACGCAGATTTCTTTGAAAATTCGCTCATTAAGTCATGGTGCATGACTGGACTTTTTACTTTCTAATATAGGTACATAGTATATAAAGAGAAAAAGTATTGAGAAGGCGAGAAATTTAATTTTGAGATATTTATTGATTTACACGTTTTGAGGCCCCTGAGGCCAAAAAGTGTTTTTTTTTAAAAATCCAATCTATGTAGTCCCTTGCAGTCGCCTACAGCCAATACTAAATTTGCAGATTTCTGTGGAATTTGGAATACATGTAAAAATCATACCCCGATCTAAAATTGAGAAAAAAAAATTAGCCCTAAATTTGGGGGCGCTAGTCCTCAAACGCTCTGTTAAAACGTGAACAAATTATTTTACCAAAACGGTTCCAACGATTTTGATTAACAACATTTTTTTTTTTTGGTCCATTTATTTTCATGTTTTTCAGCTTATTTATTTATATAAATATATATATATATATATATATATATATATATATATATATATATATATATATATATATATATATATATATATATATATATCTTTATCTTATATAATATATGCAAAGAAACAATTTCTTTAGTAGTAAAAGGTCAGGGATCTAAAACATTTATCTGCCGTAGACAGTAAGTTATAAAATAATAGTTGCATTGCATGTTTAGTAGGCTTGAATTTTTATTTTCTCATTCTAAACGTTAGTAAAAAAATAGTACCTAGGTAATATGTAGAAGTTGCATTAATTTCCTGTGATTTCTTTCTTTCCTTAATATTCAAATGTGCTAAGTGAACTTTCTACCTCTCTATGCGGATAGATTTCCTCGTAAAATTAAAGTATTATTAACATTTCCTTTTGTGCTCCTGCTGATAATAAAATTTAATTGTAAAGTAGGTCTTAAGAGATACTTAGGAAGTGGGTAATTTAAAAACTTTATTACTGCAGTTTCTTGATATTTCATTACAAAAGTTCATGAAAAACATGAACTTTCACGAAGCGAATGGTTTTAGAATTAGGAATAACTATTTGTTAAATAAATATTTAATGAATAGAACAAATTAACTTTTATTGTTATTTAAGATTGTTATTACACCAAAAATAAGTATTTCTTAATTTGAGACGATTGTTCGATATGGGCTGGAAATGTTTTATGCTTGTTTTATGTTGCATTTATCTCGTGGCAGTAGTTATAATAATTGTCGCAGTTATATACCTCTATAGTGTTAAATTATTGCTGATTCTACCAGTTTACTATTTCATAATGTAGTTTATATAGAGAAATAGAATTGTAATGGCGACATTCAAACATTTTATGGTCACTTGACTCCAACAATGTGGTTTTAAAAAAATATGTCCGCCGCCTAAACAGACGCGTGTACGCCTAAAAGCCTACTCGGCTGATTACGATGAAATTTGACGTATATGTTTAGGTAAAATAAATCTTAGCTCTTGGAGGTGGTACCATCTACAAAATAAATATTTCTCGATAACTGTCTAGTCCAGTCGACAAGTATATTTTACCTTGCAAAAGGTCATAAACACTTTTTTTTTTTTTTTTATTGTATGTACCTAGACATTAGTTAATAATCCAAGTTTTCGACCTCCTAGTCCCTGTGCTAATCCAGAGGGGGAAACACGCGAAATTTTAGTGTTTCATTTAGTTTTTTCTTTATTTTTTTTTAGTTTACTCTTTACCTACATGTCCTGAAAAAAAAGTGATCGTATCTTTCTTGTAGAGCACTAAATTTGCAACAATTTGTATGTACCACATTTTTTCCTAAACCCTATACTTTCCCAAATATAGAGCTTCAAAGATGCAATATGTTTTTTAAAATATCAAAAATAACATCGTTTCTGAGGACGAAAGGGGTCTACTTGTGTTATCCCACCCCTCCCAGTTAGATATTTTGGGTATATTCAACCTGTGGAAGTACAAATAACCACCACTAACTACAACTACTAACCACTAGTAACCAATACTAACCGCCACCTACCTATAATAAACAAAATTTTCGGGATTTTTTGTTTATCCTTTCTTATAGAGCACTAAATTGGGAACAATTTTTATATTTCACATTTTTGCTTCTGAGCTTACCGAAGGTAACGGAAGCTATGTGATCGTTCTGAAGAACGAAAAAGTTTTAGGTCTCCGATTTCAAAAATTCCAAGACAGAAATCCGTTTCAGACATCAGGGAACATTTTTGGTTCCGTGTCTGTCTGTCGGTCTGTCGGTCTGTCGGTCTGTCGGTCTGTCGGTCTGTCGGTCTGTCGGTCTGTCGGTCTGTCGTTCAATATTTGCGAACCGCCATATCATAAAAACTACACGTCCAATTTTAATGAAATTTGGTTGGTAGGTCATAATTAGCCCATTGTTGGTCCCATATAAGTTTCAACCTTCTACGCTTATTTGTTTGTCATCCACATGCTCACAAACATACATTTATTTACAGCCATATCTTTAAGAGTAATAATCTGATTTTTATGAAATTTTTATGGTTTGTCGAAAGTAGCCTGCAGATAACACCTGCCTAATTTCAACTTTCTGTGCACTTTAAATCCTGCTAAATTAATATGTCTTATATTATAAAGCCCCATGGCTAACTGACTTACTGACTGACATTAATGTTTACCCACTTCCAGAAGAGCTAGAGACTTGTGGTTTGCGCCATTCGACGCGCAACGTCCATATTGTGCACCAATATAATTATACAAAGTTCACTTTTCCCCCTCCTTCCCCCCTTAAAAAAATAAAAATGGGTGACTTGATTTTTAAGCTGGTTTGGGGGCTTATTGCGGCTAAACGGTAAGTCGTATTAGAAAATGGGTAGCACAAGTGGTGACTGATTTTAAAAGATCTACAACTTTAGTCCTATGAGTTTTTGTCGTATCATCATCGGTTGTACCCTAGATGGTGATAATTTTGTTATTTTTTGGTTTTATTTTTTTCCATTTTTGTCTTTGAATGGCCATAGTTTCTATAATAGTTGGCCGATTTTATTTCTGATTGAGGCGATTGAATCTCACACTAATGCTCTTTAAATTGAGTATATTTTATTTCCATAGTTCATCCTACTTGCTGAGAACATGAGAGTAAACTTTTTCCCGTGCGCCGTGTCACGTGACCACTTTTTTTTGTTTTTAATATTGTGTCGTATATCATTTTAAAAGCCTTGATATGTACATTAAAGCTATTTTATTTGTTTATTTTTTAAAAATTTTGTACATATACTTTTGTACCGATTTATAATTTTGTTGTAGGTTAAAGGGTTTAAATACTTTTTTGATATTAGGTTTTTTATTTATATGCATTTATTAGTTAAATGAATGCCCTTTTCTATTGTTTGTTTTTTAAAAATATAACTTTGGTACCTCAGAGTACAGGGGTACAAATGTTAAAGTTAATCTTTTATAATATGATGTATATCGTTGAAAAGCTCTTGCATAGTAGATTAATTTTTGTTATATTCTATTTTGTGTTATTTTTAATTTTGAGGGGTAAATTTAAAATAACTGTTTATACAGCGGTTTGGTTACGATTTGGTTTCAGTTTTATATTTGTTTATTAAATTAATTATATGTGCGCTAACTTTTGGTGCTTGTTGGAGGCTTTGTTTCTCCAACAAATGTTTAAGTTTCTTCAACTTTATTAAATATTTACTGGAATAGTGATGCGCCGTTCCAACTTTTTGATTATGATTATCGAGGTATTTTCCTTAATTTGGTATTTTATTTGCGAGGAAGCTATGTGCCACATTAATTGGCAGAGTATTTTCTAAATTCTATACTTTCCGAAATATAGAGCTTCAAAGATGCAATATTTTTTTTTAATAACTGCAAAACCCAAGTTGCGAATGTTAGTGGTGGTTATTTGTACTTCCATAGGTAGGATATACCCAAAAAACTACTGTGTGGGGGAAGGATTACAAACATAGACCCATTTCGTCCTCAGAAAAGATGTTATTTTTGATATTTTAAAAAAAAATATCTTTAAAGCTCTATATTTCGGAAAATATAGGTTTTAGAAAAAAATTTGAAATATAAAAATTGGTCCAAATTTAGTGCTCTACAAGAAAGGATGAACAAAAACCCCGAAAATTTTGTTTATTGTTGGTTAGGTGCGGTTAGTATTGGTTACTAGTGGTTAGTAGTTGTGGTTAGTGGTGGTTATTTGTACTTCCATAGGTAGAATATACCCAAAATATCTATCTTGAAGCTCCATATTTCGGAAAGTATAGGGTTTAGGAAAAATGTGGCATATAAAAACTGTTGCAAATTTAGTGCTCTACAAGAAAGATACGATCACTTTTTTTTCAGGACATATAAGTAAAGAGTTATAAAGAATAAACTAGAAGAAACACTAAAGGTCGAAAACTTGGGTTTTTAACTAATTTCTAGGTACATACAATAAAAAAAAAGAAAAAAGTTTTTATGACCTTTTGCAAGGTAGGCCCTTATTTTTAATACCTGTCGACTGGACTAGTCTTGACGATTTTGATTTTAAATTTAAATTTTCGTCCGTTCTTTTTAATACGAATCGAACTTAATAAGTCGTTTGAAAATAAATCTGATATTACCGAAAGTAGAAAACGAAGTATAAACAGTCATCTTTTAAATATATTTAATTATACATTGATCAAATTAGATTTTATGAGATTTAAATTCACTATCATCATCTATATGAGAAAATTTTGTTTGTTTGCCGATCTGATTTTTTTCTTTCCTATATGAGTATTATATTTTTCTGATAGCGAATAAATGCTGAGGCCAATATTTTTGGGTTGGTAGTTTCTTTGGTTGAACTCCAGTGGAGTGTAGTAATTTGGGTGAAATTGTCCATTGTGTGGGCCGGTTTCTCTCCGAGTCCATTATTAATGTATAGGCCGCAGCTAGTGGAATCCAGCCCTTTTTCTTCCCTATCAAATATTTATCCGATCCGAAGACACCTTTCCGTTGGAATTAAGGGTTTCCTCCTAACTGGTTTTCACACTGAATATCCCTTTAAAGGCGTCCACAACTTTGACTCTCCGCTGCCTCCCAATATTAGAACCTTTAAAAACCTTGCTATTATTAATAAAGCCTTCAGTGAAATTTTCTTCCTATTTCGATCAGGATACGAAATAATATATTTAAAGAATTCTTAAGTGTATTAGCTAGAAGGTTGTAAGAGTTTCCCTTGGATGGCCAACCACTGTCATATTTCTATTTCCATAAAAAATTGATTTACACTAAAGTGGACCCGCCGTTTAGGGCAATTTTTGTTTAATAAGTAAAAGTTTATAATGATAAATGATTTTACAAGTTTAAATGATAACAAATTAGAATGCAATGTTAAACCATTCTGTTCGAGTTTTATCCTTTTTAGTTTCTACGATAGTAAGTAGAATTTATTTTGCTTCCGAGCTTACCGAAGGTAACGGAAGCTATGTGATCGTTCTGAAGAACGAAAAAATTTTAGGTGTCCGATTTAAAAAATTCCAAGACAGAAATCCGTTTCAGACATCAGGGAACATTTTTGGTTCCGTGTCTGTCTGTCGGTCTGTCGGTCTGTCGGTCTGTCGTTCAATTATTGCGAACCACCATATCTTCAAAACTACACGTCCAATTTTAATGCAATTTGGGTGGTAGGTCATAAGTAGCCCATTGTTGGTCCCATATAAGTTTCAACCTTCTGCGCTTATTTGTTTGTCATCCACATGCCCACAAACATACATTTATTTACAGCCATATCTTTAAGAGTAATCATCTGATTTTTATGAAATTTTTATGGTTTGTCGACAGTAGCCTGCAGATAACACCTGCCTAATTTCAACCTTCTGCGCACTTTAAATCGTGCTAAATAATTATGTCTTAAATTATAAAGCCGCATAGCTAACTGACTCACTGACTGACATTAATGTTTACCCACTTCCAGAAGAGCTAGAGACTTGTGGTTTGCGCCATTCGACGCGCAACGTCCATATTGTGGACCAAAATAATTATACAAAGTTCACTTTTCCCCCTCCTTCCCCCCTTAAAAAAATAAAAATGGGTGACTTGATTTTTAAGCTGGTTTGGGGCTTATTGCGGCTAAACGGCAAGTCGTATTAGAAAATGGGTAGCACAAGTGGTGACTGATTTTAAAAGATCTACGACTTTAGTCCTATGAGTTTTTGTCGTATCATCATCGGTTGTACCCTAGATGGTGATAATTTTATTATTTTTTGGTTTTATTTTTTTCCATTTTTGTCTTTGAATGGCCATAGTTTCTTTAATAGTTTTAGTCATTTTAAAGGCCTTGATATGTACATTAAAGCTATTTTATTTGTTGATTTTTTAAAAATTTTGTACATATACTTTTGTACCGATTTATAATTTTGTTGTAGGTTAAAGGGTTTAAATACTTTTTTGATATTAGGTTTTTTATTTATATGTATTTATTAGTTAAATGAATGCCCTTTTGTATTGTTTGTTTTTTAAAAATATAACTTTGGTACCTCAGAGTACAGGGGTACAAATGTTAAAGTTAATCTTTTATAATATGATGTATATCATTGAAAAGCTCTTGCATAGTAGATTAATTTTTGTTATATTATATTTTGTGTTATTTTTAGTTTTGAGGGGGTAAAATAAAAAAAATAACTTTTTATACAGCGGTTTCTACGATTTGGTTGCAGTTTTATATTTGTTTATTAAATTAATTATATGTGCGCTAACTTTTGGTGCTTGTTGGAGGCTTTGTTTCTCCAACAAATGTTTAAATTTTTTCAACTTTATTAAATATTTACTGGAACAGTGCCGCGCCGTTCCAACTTTTTGATTATGTTTATCGAGGTATTTTTCTTAATTTGGTCTTTTCTTTGCGAGGAAGCTATGTGCCACATTAATTGGCAGAGTATTTTTATTGCGAGCTTTTTGTCACGGGTTTTTCATGTTCTTACAACTATTTACTCTATATTATGTTCTATGGCCCAATGCCGTCCTTCTTGTCCTACCGCTTTAAATGATAATATTGGTGTACCTGACTGGTTAACTAAATTCTCTAAGTTTTCTAAACTCCAACGAGTCATCATCGGATATGTGTTAAGATTTTTCCACAATACCCGTTTCTTGCTTAATCGCCGTTCCGGTCCTTCCTGTAATAGATTCATTATTAATATATGTTAACGTTGCTCCGATGATGAAATCGTCATTAAGTGGTCGAAATGTCAGCTTGATCAAATTATAAAGTGGTTTTCTTAACAACTAACCGTGGCCCGAGTTGAGTTGTATGGTTTGTAAACAATTTTTAATTTGTTTTATGAAAATAAACAATTAGAAGTTTACACTCCATTTTAATTAAACAAAAAAGTTGACGCCGAACGTCTAGTTTGCTTGGATAAGCCAAAGGAAAGAATTACATTGTGGATTCATTGTCAAATACTTATTCAAAATGCTTGTAGAGAATTTTAATTAGAGTTGAAATTTGTGCAAAAATAAGTAGCAGTAGGTACTATTCAATGAAAATATCAATGAATGATTTTTTTTATGATAGATATTTTCTTGTAAGGTGTAAATATTAGAACCATTTATTACTTGATACTCTAAAAAGAAACTTTTTAATTTTCTTTCTTTGTTAAATGTAATTAATAAAACACTATTTAAATATTAGGTACTTCTTCATTTGTCTAAATCACAAATATTTTTAACACTTTACCTCACCGGTTTCAGCATGATTGCTATCTTCAGTGGTTAAGTAGGAACTGAAAACTTTTTCTTTTTGTGGCTTATTTGATTTTTATTTTCGTAAAATAAAATAATATTTATAATTTACACGTTTTTTGTAATTCTGAATCACATTAGTAAATTATATTTTTTGATATCTTTACTCTTGGTAATTTTTTTAAATATTTGTAAGAAACTGAATACCCTGTACACTATCAAGAAAGTATTGTCATTTTTAAAGTTATAAGAACAAGCAAGACTTATTATATAGAATGACTTTTTTTCGTAAACCCAAAAATAAGAAATTTTATTCTCTTGCGTACTCTATCTTGGGACCCGCTTTGTGTCCAAGTGTATATATATATATATATATATATATATATATATATATATATATATATATATATATATATATATATTTATTACACTTTCTTTCTTTTAAACAAAAATATTAGCCTTTAAGAGCTCCAACACGTAATAGTAAAAGAGCTTCTGTACAGAACAAAGACTCTTAAAACTTTTCTTTCTTGTAAAAATAATGAGTAATTTTCCTAGTCTTCTTTCCTGTTCACCCTTGTTTCTTCTTTACTTACTCGTTCTTCCCTACTTTCATACTGACTATTATCATTAAGTTCAAAGGGATATGGTTGGCTTATTATGCTTGTTAGCCTTGTTACTTCTTTTAAAAGCTTTTAAGATTATTTTTGATTCATCTAACGACAGCATCTTCGACGCTTTGTTTTTGTTGCTGAGTGAACGGCTCCTTTTCAAACGATGGCTTCTTAATTGCTTTTATATTCAACATTTACACAAGACCACTTAATTTTTTATCTACAATAATAGTTGTTTCCTTATTTTGGCTTCCGAGCTTACTTAAGTTAAAGGAAGCATTGTTAATCATTATGAAGAAGGACATTTTATTTATGAATTCAAAAATCTCTTTACACGAATCATATGGTTTCAAACCTCAGGGAGACGATTTTTGTCTTGTCATTCAACTTTTTTGTGAATCACTAATCTTAATTTTTAAATCATTTTTTTTTTTTACCGACATGCTTTAAATTTTTGTTTATAACAATCGTGGTTATTAATTTTGCTTTCGAGCTTACCGAAGGTAACGGAAGCTATGTGATCGTTCTGAAGGCCGAAAATATTTAGACCTCCGATTTCAAAAATTCCAAGACAGAAATCTGTTTCAGACATCGGGAACATTTTTGGTTCCGTGTCTGTCTGTTGGTCTGTCGTTCAATTTTTGCGAACCAACATATCTTAAAAACTACACGTCCAATTTTAAAGAAATTTGGGTGGTAGGTCATATTTAGCCCATTGTTGGTCCTATATAAGTTTCAACCTACTGCGCCTATTTGTTTCTCTTCCTCATGCGCACAAACATACATTTATTTACACCTATAGCTTCAAAAGTACTTAACTGATTTGAATGAAACTTTTATAGTTTATCGAAAGTAACCCGCAGATAGCCCCAGATTAATTTGAACTGTCTGCGCTCTTTAACTTTTGCTAAATTTATACTTTAATTTGTGTAAAAAATCAAAACAATTTTGACAGATTAAAAAAAACAGGGGAAAAAATTAAACCAATTAAGATAATAATGGCTTGTAAAATGATAAAATGAATTAAGTACGTGGATAGGATATGAGGAAGCTATGTGCCACACCAATTGGCAGTCTATTTTAAATGAAATTTATTTTTTAAAAACAACTATTTTTATGAAGCTTTACAGTGTCATCGGTATTATATAATCCATTAAAGTTTTAGCTTACTAGACAGATAAAGAATTAAGTGTCGTCCATCTGGCTACTGAAGCCATTACTAAGTTTGAGCACATCTTTAGACTGTTACTCCCCTTATAAAAAACAGAAGTGCAATATTCCTTTGTCCCAAAGTACATTGGACTAAACATTCCTTTGTCTTAAGTTTTATTTAGTTAAAGTTATTTATATTCTAAGAAAACATAGGGGAGTAACAATCTAAAGAAGCACCCTAAGTTTTATTCTGCTAATGGAGTGACATGCCGACCCCGTGTCATTCAATACATATATAGTTGGTCTTTAGATTGTTACTCCCCTATGGTTTTAGAATATAAATGGCTTTGACTAAATAACTATGAAGAAAAAGGGATGTTTAGTCTAATGTACTTTATTGTAGATATGGGACAAAGGAATATCCCACTTCTGTTTTATAGGGGGAGTAACAGTCTAAAGAAGAGCCCTTCGTTGCTATATTGCATGGCATGGTCCTCCTAACCAATCTTTACCAAAGTAAGCCGATTCTGCTGTACAAACTAGGTACATTTTATTATTTATTTAGTTTTTTTTTTTTTTTTTGCTCATTTGTAACAAATCTTTAAATTGTGGATTAAGTGTATTTATTGTGTACTTATAAATTCGTCGTCAATGACTTTTTTCTGTGGAAGTGTAGAGTATCTCTTTAAAACTGTCTTATGTGGGGAGAGATATTATGACCTTACTGCTTACAAATGTAGTTGGATAAAGTTGTATGATGAAAAATATAAAAATAGTATAAGCATGCAAATGTTCAGAAAAAGTGGCTCATGTCAGAGTTGGGAAAGAAGAAGGGTGGTTAGATAAATGGATCCGGTGAGAATGTGACAAATGAAGGAATACTATCGGTGACAGGGTGCAGACTAGAGAGGGCTCTTATATCGCTCCTTAGTGGACACCATCAAGATATAAATTGAAACTCGGTCCTAATGGACCCCAGTCCCAACACATGCCAACATGACAAGACACAGAAGAAGAGAAATGGTTCCAAACTACCATGAAATCATAAAAAAAAAATGCTCTAAAAGTAAAGAATGAGGACTTGCAACGGCAGTTGCTCACTCAGAAGTTGTATAGAATTACTTAAAAAAAAAAAAAAACTTCAAGAGGTAGATATTTCTCTCTATTTGTGACAAACTACTTTCCTCCCAATATATTTTACAAGTCAATTATTCCTAAGAAAAACAAATCTTTACAATTATTCCTTAGATGTGCGTTATTTATTATTTACTCAGTACCTAATAATACCATAATGTTATCTAAATACCACAAAATCTCAAAAACTACCAATGAATTATTAATATAAATGCCGAAGCCATCCATTCTTCTGAAAAGGTCGAAAAACTAAAAAAAGGTATTCTAAGGTCGAAAAACTTTGTTATAAATAAATAATAATATTCAGTTTGTACATTGTACATCAGATTCAGCCTACTTTGGTAAAGAGTGGTTAGGAGGACCATGCCATTCAATATAGCAATGAAGGGTACTTCTTTAGAATATTACTCCCCTAATAAAGAATGAGGACTTGCAACGGCAGTAACTCTCTCAGAAGTTGTATAGAATTACTTAAAAAAAAAAAAAAACTTCAAGAGGTATATATTTCTCTCTATTTGTGACAAACTACTTTCCTCCCAATATATCTTGCTAGGCAATTATTCCTAAGAAAAACAAATCTTTAATGATATTTATTGTTTTGGTGTTATTAAATTGTAGATTAAAAGCCTACATTACATTATTGGTAAAGCTATCGATGGATAGACTCATCTATCCATTATGTGCAGAGAAGGTTGAAGTTAATATAGGACTATCTGTTAGCTAACTTTGAATTTCCATTGGCCAAGTAATTGCCAAAATATAGACGTACGCAAGAATATTGACAGGTAAATATTGGAAAAAGTACCATTATATTATTATACACGTGTATTTATGAGTATATAACGAACTTAAGCAAAGTTTAGTTTGTAAACACTTATTGTTAGGCTCATAGGGTTAAAACCTTGAAAAAGGATCTAAGAAAAAGATTACCAAAAAATGAATGAACAAATGTTGTATAAATTATACCCAAAGGAACACCTTAAAAAAGGAAAAATAAATTAATACGAACAATTAGAAAGGTTTACGAACGAGCATATAATATGATAATAAAATGAAATTATAAGTAGCACATGCCACGAGTAAGTTGGCTACCAGCAGTTATTTTTTTACATGAAATTTGATACTTGAATTTAAGTTACTACAGATAAATTGTCTGTATTTGTTCCGATTCAGATACCGACAATTCATAAGAATTTATTTAAAAGTTAAGCTTCATTCACTCGCGCATTCATTCAAGTTAAAAGTTAAGTTATATAAAATTTACCAAAATTGTTTCACATCAAAACAATCATGCACACTGAAGTTAAATTAAAAGGTCCATAAATTATAAATATTTTAAATGTACTTAACCGTTGAAGGGATGTCTGGCAGCATGTAGCGACGTAGGAGCATGAGTTCCCGACGTCTTCTATCCGGGCTCGATGAGAACCCAAGATGTGTGTAATTTATACGTAAAAGCTGAGGGCCCTGAGACTAACTTGAATGGTTAAAATGATTAAGTTAATGAAAGTGAAACATGTTAAATTTGTATGTAGATACGTGCACGTGCCCGTGAGCCGTGAGCAAGCTTCAAGCGAACGGTCAGCCGGAGTTCATGGATTCGAGTGGGGCGAGTCTATATGAGCATATATTCTCGACATATGTATGCCGGTATGTGATATATCTGTATTTCAGCGCTAGGAAGAAGAGTGATGCCTTTTCTGAATGCAAGACGAAAACGAAGGAGGTTGCACCATGGTTATCCCGGTTGACAATCTTATTCAAACGTCATAGCTGAACATGTTTAAATGCCTCGTCCAGACTGCCGAACCGAACAGAGGAAACGAGACGAACATTGGTCTCTACGCATGTCCAGTCTGAGATGCGCAGGCGCACTTTATACTGAGCATGCGCAGAGACCAATGCTCGGATCGTTTCCTCTGTTCGGTTCGGCAGTCTGGACGAGGCATAAGTGATGAAAGTGTTGTGTCGATTTGAAGAAATTGTGCTAAGCGCCAATGTTAAAGAAAATAATACAGTATAAAAAAATCGGGTACGGGGTACCTCGGAACTTTTCCTCACTTCAGAGGCCACTAAAGTGGCCTCTCCTGCTGCTTCGCAGCAGGAGGAAGCAGCATTGGACGTGGTCAGTACTTGGATGGGTGACCGTTCTGGACTAACTGATTTATTATCATTCTTAAAAAAAAAGCCCTATTTTTATAAGCTATATTTTATTTAATTATTTGAAGTTTGGCGGTATTTTGACAGATGTAAACAAACTTTGACGTCATCAAAATGATCGCACTAATAAATAACTATATTCGCTTATAACTTTCAAACTAATTAATAGAATTTCGTTTAGTTAGTTTCGGGTTTTTTTATATATGTTCCTTAATTTTTCCGGTTCCAACGATATGCTATATGTCAAAAACCTATTTATACTTTCGGTATTATTAACCGTCAAAGTTTCAAAATTAAAAAATTGATAACTTCAAAATGACGGCCAATATCAAAATGAAATATGGGGGGCTTGTTTGTCATACAGAGAGGTACATTCGTGCCAAATTTCAACTCGATCAGGACCATTTTCGATTTATTACAATTTTTAATTTTTTGCTGACTCAGCCATCTGGGTTCAAGAGCGGAAAAAGTTGATTTTTCGGGCGGCACCAACCTAATGTATAGTAATGTGGTATAGTAATAAAATAAGGATATTATTTTTTAGCTTTAAGCAGTTGGCAAATAATGTTATGCCACCCTAGTCTCCATATCCCTTACTTTTGGTTCATTAATCCTTCTATAGCCCTATTTTACCACCACTTAGTACTGTTATTTATTTTAAGTCATAAAAGCTTGTAAAGTAAATATTTAGCATAGCTAATCTTTCACTTACCATGCTAACACCTTACACTGAAGATGATATAAATGTCGAAACGCGTGAGTTTATTAATACAAAATTGTGACAGTATTGTTGTGTTACTTTCCATTAACCTCTCTAGTCATAATTATGAAGCAGTAACACAAACTCTGGATCAAAGCAACCAAGCAATAGTTAACTAATCTGAAGTTCCCCCTTTTCACGTGATAATGATGTATTTCTTATAATTAAATTTAATTTTTTTGTGTTCTTTTATGATAATTTATTTATTATGTTAATATATCCGAAAAAATTTGATTGACTTAAATTAATATTTGTTTCCATTTTTAGTTTCTTTTTTAATATTTCTTTTTTTAAATTTATTTGTTTACCAATTTTAATAATGTCCTTCCCTTTTGTTTCAGGTTTGTACAAATATCAAAGTTTTTTAGTGAGTTGCTCTTGCTTAGTGACAATTTACTTCATTCTTAAAAGGTAAATATCTCTTATAACACACCATTTAAAATTATTAGTACGGGAAATGTAAGAAGTACCTTAAAATGAGTAGATTCTTCTCAAAATATTTGTATTTTATACCTGATTTTATTTTTTATATGGACGTTTTACTGTTTAGTAATGAATTTACAAAATAAAAAAAACCAATAAGATCCTTTAATAAGATTTGACGTTGTCTACAATATGGAATGACATATCACCTATAAAGTTGCGTTCATAAATATTTTAAAAATCTATAAATTAAAGTAAAGAAGTTTATCGCAACAGCAAATATTTTAGAGCGAGTTAAAATATTTATTATACAAGTTGAATTTATCGACGAGTTTATACTCTCGTGTTAAGCCACAGTAAGATTACACCCTGCCGATTTTTTAAATCGAAAGACTAACTCAAGTAAAACAAAGATAAAATAAAAACAACAGGTTAAGGTTGATAATATATAGATAAGGGAGTAATGGAAAACATAGCTATATAGGATTGGAAAGTAATGGTAAAGAGTTTGTCTCAAGCCGCTGCGTGTATTTTCTTAGCTAGATCAAGGGATGTCACGTAATTAAGCAGACTTTAGTGTTGTAAGATACAAAAAAAATCGGGTACGAGGTACCTCGGAACTTTTCCTCACTTCGAAGGCCACTAAGGTGGCCTCGTTAAATAATGTTTATACATTATTTTTATTTATTTTCTTTCATTTATTAAATTATTTGAATTTTGGCGGTATTTTGACAGGTGTATGTAAACAAACTTTGACGTCATCGCTCATTATATTCGCTTATAACTTTTAAACTAATTAATGGAATTTCATCGGGGTTTTTTATATGTGTTCCTTAATTTTTTCGGTTCCAACGATATGCTATATGTCAAAAACGTATTTATACTTTCGGTATTATTTACCGTCAAAATTTCAAAATTCAAAAATTGATAACATCAAAATGGCGGCCAATATCAAAATTAAATTTGGTGGGCTTGTTTGTGATACAGATTTCAACTTGATTAGGGCCATTTTCGAACTGGGTTCAAGATGGCGGAAAAAGTTGATTTTCAGGGCGGCACCATGATTTTTCTGCCAAATTTCAACTCTCTAGGTTAAATACCTAGGGCGCTACGATGATAACATACACACACTGAGAAAAAAGTGGGATGAAAATGCAAAAACTAAATATAGTCAATGCAGATTTGGTCACCGCAAAGTCAAATGCAATTGAAGCAACTGCATTTGGTTTGCGCCAATAATTTTTCATTTGTTTTTGTGGTTACCGCAATAAGTAGGGTTTAGTTACGCCGGTTTAGTATCCCCAATTATAAATTAGTTGTGGATACTTATTTATAACTGTTGTTACTATATTTTGTTTTATTTGTAGTTGCGGTAAATATGTGAATCTTGAAAATCTTAACGTTGTAACCGCATCTAATGAATTAGTTGAGGGCTGAAGTATCTGAGACTAACTTTGGTGATTACAGTTGCCGCAACTATATATTTGGATTTCACATAAACTAAGTTGACAACGCATGACTTTTAAAAATAATGATTATTACATTATTAGAATAAAATTAATTTTTTACTTTAGATCTACAGAAAATATAAATATTTTATTATTATTAGTATTACCCCAATTTTTTATGTTTAATCTTTATCTTTTTGTGCAAGCATATACCGGGCCGCGCCGATAGGGGTTGCAGAGCAGAATTTGTAATCGATTATTCCTAATAGAATTAAATCTAATCATTAGATTATCATCATCGGTTGGAATCAAACTTTAATTCGATTAATGATTAAAATCGAATCAATTTAACGTTTAACAAAAATTAACATGTATGTTTTATAATGTAATTTTGACCTAATTATTTATCGATAGATGTTGAACAAAAGACTAAAAGACCCATAAAAAATAAATGTATAATGTGTAATAAGATGCGTTTAAGATAACATATTAGAGTAGATTTCAGTCGTCAGTTAAGAGCTACTCGAAGGAATAGAGCTTCTTTTTTTCTATACTTTGTTAATCTGGTTCTAGGATTAGGGTATTTCCATGTGTCTTATTAAATGTAGATATTTTAATTTAAACTAAAGAGTATAAGGGATTAAGTATTCCATGTGATTGGACATAGCATTCCAATGTAGAATGTGTTTTGTGAATTCTTCTATGGATTTAAGATTTTTTTGGGATCACTATTGCTGCTAGATGCCATAAAAAAATAAGAAAAATTGCCAAATTTAGAGAATTTAATGTTTGTAACAAATTTAAGGTTTGTATTCTCTAGATAAAAATGAGACATTTTTACTCTTGGCAATTTATTTGTAGGGTCAATATTTTAGCGGAAATTCATCTTCAAACATTCTTACTTTGAAGCTTTGGGCGCTTATCGGCGACAAAATTATGGTTGTAGAAAAACCTTCAAAGAAGTAAAATGTCTTACATTCATCCCTAGAATGCAAAACGTTCATTACAAATATGTCTTACTATTAACTTTTTTTTTCATTTTTGCGATAGCTCATATTAAATGGAACACCCGAAGTGAACAATACCACCAAAATGAAGTAAATCACACAAAAAAAGACTTACTCTGTTTTACCCCTTTTCACAAGAAAAGTACGCCAGGTTTCATTCATTTATGTCAAATGGTTCAAAATTTAAAGGGGGGAGACTTTAGGACCACCCTGTATAATAAAGTTCTAAAATTCTAGTTTGCTCCACTCGGCCTTGAAGTTTTTTTGTAGCTTAAATGATTTTATGTAGCTATTTGTTTTTCATGATGATAACATTTACTAGCTATTCAGATAAAGTTTCTTAAAAAAATCTTAAATTCTTGTTGAAAGCTTAAATTTTAAAAGGTAGAAATTTAAATTGACATAATATTTTACCCGCCTTCAAGTTTCCAACTAACTCCTCCAAAAAAGTATGCCTGTTCCCTCAGCTGAACTTACATTGGGGGTTTGGTTTGGATCAAAGACCGCAGTTCGTAGAGCGATTGGGCCTAAGATCTTTTTAAGGTTTTTAGGGGCGTTTGCTGGAATTTTTCCCTAGAACCAGGACCACCCTGTCTGATAAAGTTCTGAAATTCTAGTTCGCTCCATTCACCTGTGTTTTTTTTTTTTTTTTTTTTTTTGTTCTTAAACGATTTAATTTTGCTATTAAGTGTTTAACATTGATTTTCATGAGGATAACATTTATTCGCTATTCAGATATATAGTTTAAGGTTTCCAGGGCCCCTATTAAAGAACTCGGTTGTCAGAGGCCTCGGTTTTGCAGTATTTCATTTATTCATGGCTTCTAACATACGAATTCGTTACTGAAAAGCTTGGAAAGTGAAATTGAGTAGCTCAAATTTGATGTAAAACTATAGTTGGCAGTCTGTTTTCCAGTATTTTTGTGAGTCATACCCGCTTTACTATAAATGTATTAACTGCAACTAAGCAACTAGGTACCCTTTTTATATTATTGGTTAGGACGAACGATTTAAAAAAAACTTAGTTATGGATAGTGTTTTAACAAAGTTTATAGTAACCGTAAGTGATTTTAGTAACGGGAACTAAATTTGCAGTCATTTATGTGTTGTAACTATAAAGATAGTCGGAGGAGCTTATGTTCTAGTCACCATACCTAAGTTTAGTTTCCGTAACAGTAAAAACGATACCCGTAACTACATGAACCACTTCCGAGCATGCGCAGTTTCATTTTACGACACCATGCTGGCCAGAGACAACTAGAATTATTGTCCGTCAGTTGTCAGTTCCTTGCCTGCCTCCGTACCGTGAACTAGGGGTGGTTGTTTCTAGTGTATCTTGTACACAGTACTACCAGATACAGGTACCTAGGTACTGAAATAATCTTAGTTTTAATTATATGTAATTAATTATTGTGTTAATTTAATTATTATTTATTATGTTATCTAATTATAATGTTATTTTTTTTCTTTTATAAACGAGTATATAAAATTACTTTTAGTAATTTTAATGCAGTCACCATGTATTATTTAGTTATAATTTTATTCAGTAATTTTATACAGTAATTAATTTAAAGTAATAATGAATAATTTCTTAATGATTTCAATTGTTCAATACTTTTATTTTTATAATAATTTTAAGTAATACTTTTAAAATTATATTGTAATTACTTTTTGTAGTAGTTAAATGTTTACTTTTCTTTTATATATTTTTAATAAATAAGCTTAAACAATTTGTATTATAAAACTGTGTCCAGGCTAAATTATATTATCCTTAAACATTTAACATCATTAATTTGTCGCATATTCTAAAACTATTAAAAATAAATAAATTTAAAAAAAAAAAAAAATACTTCACTGAAATAACAAATATTAATAAGTAATTATATTTTTCTTTTTTTTTTCTTTTATGCATATATAAAAAATATACAGTCATTTTAATGTAGTCATTATATATTATTTAGTAATAATTTTATTTAGTTATTTTATACAGTAATTACTTTTAAAGTAATAATTACTATTTTTTTAATAATTTTAATTAATAATTTTAAAGTAATACTTTTAAAATAATAAATATAGTAATTACTTTTATATTGTAATTAAGTACAATGTATATCTTTCTTGTATATATTTTATAATAAACATGTTATACACTAAAACGGTGTCCAGGCTAAATTATTCTATCCTTAATTATTTTGCATCATTTGTCTTTTATTGCAACGTTTTATAAATTTTCTTTACTTTACTGACTTGTTTCAATACAAAAGTTGTAACTTTTAAGTAAGTTCGATGTCATGCTTTATGCTTTGAATACTTAGTCAGTAAAGCAATGAAATAAAGAGTCACATTCAATGAGTAAGTATGAATTCAGGGTACTAGTAGTAGTATAGTTCCCTGTAAATGTCATGGTAGCTATCCATGGTGGGACCTATAGTAGTATGCACCCTCCGATTGAAAAATAGATGATTGTTTATACTGTTGAGTGTCTCAGGTTATGCAATTTATTAAAAGCAAACAAAGTTATAAATTTAAAAAAGATTATTATTGGTAGCAATCTAAAATGCTTCCAATAAATTCTAAATATTTTGCTCTCAATAAATTGCTTGGCCTAAAATACTTAACTGTATAAATAATAATATATTTTGTAATCGGAGAGGGCGTACTACTACAGGTCCCACCATGGATAGTTCCCTTAACTACTCTTTTGGTTCCTGCAACTATGCAGGAGCCAAAAGAGTAGTAGAGGGGAATATAATTATTGTTGAGGATGACAAACGTTATGTTTGGTGTGACTATATACATAATTGGGGGAATTACATTTATTGTTGGAGTCATTATGTTATACAGTAGCGGCAACAAATTTTGGAGTTACAGCAACTGTTAAATAGGCACAGCAACTATTGTTATAGTTGAGCAAACTAATTAATGTAGCTAGCGTAAAATATATATTGTTGGGGTCATTAATTACACAGCAGCGCTAACAAATTTTGTAGTTACAGCAACTATAATTTATGTTCTGGAAAAAAAAGTGTAATCGCAGTAACTATAAAAATAATTGCCGTGACTATACAGACTGTTGACGGCAACTAAAAACATTGTTGCAGCGAATACAGATTTTTTTCATTTAATAACAGTTACAAACTTTCTTGGTTACCGCTACAATACAAATTACAATTACAGCTACTAAAAGTCTATTGTTAACGGTCTACTAAACTCGACTTGTTATCGCAACGAACTTCTGGTGGTCCCGGCCGCAACAATATTTTTGGTCAGCGGCTACCCAAAAATCGCCTCTTTTTTTTCTCAGTGCACTCACACACATACATACAGACGTCATGCTGAAAACCACTCAGGAGGTCTTATAAATAACACCAACTTTTAGGGTTTCGAGGTCGACCTAGAAACCCTTAAGCTTTTGGTAGTTCGTCCGTCCGTCGCATCTTGGAGTATATCTCCCGACCTACTGCAGCAATAGACTTGAAATTTGGTGTACAAGTTAAACTTTTTTGCCCAAAAACGAAAAACTATTATGGACTTAAGCACTTCAAATTTCTGCGATCAATTGCGAATAGATAGCAATATTTTATATTTTTTGTAATTTTCAAGTTGGGTATTATTTCAAATGGATTGAAATGTTGATTACAAATATATATCGCGTTTCCAAAATGGAAGCCATTTTACCCCCCAAAAAATTAAAACTAAACGGAAAAAAATGCCCCCCCCCCGCTACCCCATTAGGATAGGTCCTGAAAATAAGGCAAATATCAAAAAATATGCAAATCTGTGGTCCAATGATATTTCCGGGAGTTGATATAAAAAAGGCAAATTTTAAAAATTTTAAGGGGCCTGTAACTCGGGAACCCCAAAATTTTTGTCATTTGAAAATTCGAAGTTGGGTATAATTTTAATGGTATTGAAATTTGGTTCACAAAAATATATCGTGTTACTAAAATGGCGGCCATTTTATACCTAAAAGAACAAAATAAGTGCATACCGAAGATAGAAAAGGATAATATATATGCACACCTTGTTTCTTATATTTTTGTTAAAAAAAATATAATAATAATAATAATGTACTTATGAATTCTTACGACCGAAGAAACCCTTTTAGTAACTTGCTGGCAAGATTTTGTGGGTGAAAAAAAAAATGAGAAAGAAACTATAAAACTGCTCTAATTTAAAAATAGGAAAGTCAATACTGTCGGAACTATTCCGCTTTCAAACGTAGTTTACTGGTTCCAGGTTCTGTAAGAGCATTGAGAGCCTTAATAATGTAATGATGAAAGTCGTCAACACGTCAAATAACCATCTATGATAGTCTTAACTTAACTTCGTAAAAACACGATGCATGCTACGCAGAACAGAATATTACGTTTGGTCAAGCCAAGCGTTACCACTTTTTGATTCATATGTCTATGACTAGTGCCCTATTTTACATTGTTTTCATTAAATATTTAACAGGGCTGGAATGAGGTGTAGCATAGTGCATTTTGCATCTTAGGTGTATAAGTTTGTTAGAGTTAGTTATTTATAAGATAGCAAGGTAGCAAGATGGTCTCAAGTTCCCGAGGGCTTACTTCAATAGCTTTGTTTTACCCTAGCTTTGTCTTAGCGTTCCACGGACCTCTGGTCTCTTAACTGCCACGATGTACCACTAGTCTCGATGCTAAGTACATCCCTCGCATTTAATTAACCCCTAGATACCTCCTTCTTGCCTTTGCAAACCGTATTAATATTGAAGAATGCTGTAAATTTACACCTTGCTACATTTTCTTAGGTTGGCCTGAGGTTCTTATGTTTACTGAGGGGACTCAGACTTTCTCAGTCCTTGTATCCACACATTTTAATAAAGTGGTTGAAAATTGCACTCGTCTAATATACTCTGTGCTAAATGGCTCAATATTAACTTTACTTTGGTACAAACATCTTTCATGCGATCATTTTATAATAAACGCTTTCACGCTTACACTTTAGTCCATTTTAACGTATTTTAACAAACTATTTTTATGTGCTGTAAAAAATTATAAATCAAATTATATAGTTATAGGACAGATTACTAAAATTTTGCTATTATTGGAGCGGAACTTATTATTATCTCTATGGCAACCGCCAACCGCTGACAGTTTATGTTGGTGTTTAAGTTTGTCTTTTATAGTATTAGAGCAGAAAACCTATTAGGCACAGTAATCCTTTGGGCCTAGTATTCCTGTTATTGAATGTGTTAGTATGATACAGGCATTCAGGGCCGTAGCTAGGCGGTGCGGTGGCGAGGAAGGCCCCCGCCAGGGGCGCGCCAAACTGACGATTTAATTTTATTTAATTACTGTAAAAGGAAAAAGTAAAAAAAATAAAAAAATTAGGAGCAAAATATTATCTAGGAAGGGGGCAGCCTACCCTGGGCGCCGTATTACAGGAGCTTCAAAATTGGCCAAAAGGGATTTTTTTTATTTCATCTTATATATTATTATTTTTTACATATTTTCTCACTAAAATCAGAATATGCAAAAGCTGATTAATGATTAACCCAAAAGTTCCTGTAAAGCGCCAAAGTGTGCGTCATGGGGCCCTGGGGAGCCTCGACATCCTAACAAAAATCACACAATGTTTGTAATTTTATTTCCACTTTTAATTCATTGCGGGAGGTTATTTTTGAAAGATGAATACTATATGAATTTCTCCCTTCGGAAAAAAAATCAACGAAAATAACCGTCGTATGGTTCTTAGACATAGAATCAATACTTTAGCCTTAAGAGATGAAGTGGGGATCAAAATTGATCAAAAAGTGAGAAAATCTTGATTCGTGTTTTTTCTGCTTATAAAACTTCCAAAATTTGAGAGAGGTTTGTTATTATTAAGACTTTTCCAACTTTTTGGTCAACTTTCACCCGGCTTTATCTCCAAATGTATAAGGCTAAAGTATTTTCCCCACAGTAATCATGCACAGGTGGAACCTTTCTTGCTGTTAGTTTGTAAAATTTAAAAAAAATGAGATTGCAGCCCCCCCCCCCTTTGTTAGTTTAAAAAAATATTATAAAAAGAAAAGAGAGTAAGGTAAATTATTATTAGCCATAGCTATGAAGTGTTAAAGATCACCAAATCTATTTTATTGCAACACGTTTTAAAAAGAAAAATAAAGTAAAAAAAAAAATAATAATAATAAAGAAGATGTAGAAAAGTTTATCCTCTACAATATTGATAATGACTACTTTTGCTCTCCGATGCATAGGCACAGAGGTATTGAGCAAAACCAAAAAAGAACGAAACTGACTACATTTTTTCGATATAACTCTGCTTGAACAAGCTTTTCTTTTCTGCAAACTTGGAATTTTACTTATGGCATTGCTCCTAACAACATATCCAAAAATTGTAGATACCCGTCCTTTCGCAAGGAAGACTATATTTGTTGTAGGTACTTATTGACTGGACTCTTAGATACCCTATTATGTATATTTATTTTAAACCTAATTCTATCAGCTAATTTCTGTTGAACTCAAAACATTTGGCGTATTTAATTGTTTTGTCAATTCACGTTACTAAAATATTTTTAAAATGTACCAATTTATTTTACTGGGTACTAAAATAAAACATTAATCTTTTATATAATGTACAACTTTTACTAGTAAAATATCATTAAAATCTAATTTTGTTTACATAAAATACCCAGGTTGTTATGTCACGTTCATAAAAAACTTTAATTTATTGGTATAAAATAACATTTTTGATGCTCTTGGAACAGTCTAAAAAGACGTTTTCAAGTAATTAAACTACAAAAATTTCCCCGGGGGAGGGGACCCTCAAAGAGAGTCCAGCCCCCCCCCCCTTTAAAATTGGCTGGATCCGCTCTTGGTCTGAAGGCGTAATAATTAAAAATTAGCTATTGCAAGAAAGATATTGCAAAGGTGAGAGCCCAGGTATGACACACCAGATATGAGAAGGTTGGCCCAAGCATCATTCTGGGAAGCGTAAATCATCCCATAAAACTAGGGGTTGAAATTTTCTTTTACCGCTAATGCGTCATGCGGGGTCTTTAAAAGAGGAGAACGCCATGAGTACAAGTATCAACCTAATACATTTTGAGTGTTTTAACCGGACAGTTTCGAGGGGGGGGGGGGGGGGGGCATTTAGGAGGTTTCGCCAGGGGCGCAAAATTTCTAGTTACATTTTTAGGCATTACGAGGTAAAGAATTCAGTGCAAGGGTTTAGCTTTTTCGAAATTATGAATAAAATAGTTTAATATTTTAAATGATAATGATAAAAATGTTAAATTATCATCATGTTAAAATGATTGTTATTAATCCTGGTCTATAATAATGATTTACTTACATTTTAATTTTTATTATTAAAAAAATATAATTTATTATGCTGTAGGAGTTAAAAGAGTTCTTTTATACTCGTACTTGGCTTTACGTTCGGTTGAAAATGTGGCGTTGCCTGAGGTAGAGATAAATTATTAATTCTACCGACGTCGCTTTTCTGAATATTTATTCGGTCTATTCCAGGCGAAATCGCCGACTCATATAAAGGGTTGATGGGGCGGTATAAATTTGAAGAGGGAGTATGAAAAGGGAGAGACTAAATTGGAAGGAATAATCCAAACAAATGATAGGGACGAGCTAGGGGAACCGGGGTCATAATAGCGGCTCCTCTCGGAATAGTGGAACCGAAGAAGAAGCGGCCGAGTTAAAGGACCAGAATCGGAGGTAATGTCTAGCTTAAGGCACGTCGAACTCGAAGAAGTTTGGAAAGGAGCCAGGTGGCGGAGGTAAAGGGGCGCAAACCGTTCCCGGGGCTATAGGAAATGAGGGTTAAGGGTGGCTTGGAAAGGGGAGGGAATTAGGAGAAGAAGGACTGCCTATGTGCCGAGAAGTTAAGGAACATCGAGCAAGGCTGGAGCCGGGGGGTTGTTGTAACTGGGTCACTATACTGGGGGCGGTGTTAGAGGCGGCCAGCCACGTGCTCTACGCCTTGCAGAGTCTCACCTCCTTGCCTCAAATCTAATTCCAACGTACCGGAACCACATCATTCTGCAAGAATTTCCTTACCTATCTCACGATCCATCGCCTCCGATCATGAAATATTATACCGTCCTATCTACTTAAACCTTATTTTTGCTTTTTCTATTTATTTTCACCTGTCGTTATTTTAGAGATGGAAGAAGTGGATTTTCATTTATCTTCTCCATATTTAGATGCTTGAGATGTTAGTAAAATGTGATAGATACGCATACTACTTGTCTTGTCACGGAGATAGGATTATATATATTTTTAAGTTTAACTTATCTTACTTTAGAAAAATAAGAGCGTTGATGGAGGTCATCTTAATAAATACCAAGAAACTGCCTCGCCACGGAAAATAATACTTGTTTATTTATGAAAGCAGCTTTCGGCTTTTATAATATCATCATCAGTGCCGATTTTAGAAAAACTAGAGTTCAATTATAAAAAAATATATGTTGTGGGCGAGTCATATGATGTCGGAGACTAACGTAAGCTAATGTAACTCTAGTTCTTCCAAAATCGGCACTGATGATGGCTTTATAAAAGCCGAAAGCTGCTTTCATAAATAATCAAGTATGTATTATTTTCCGTGAAGAGATTTTCCGTTGTTTCTTTTTATCTTTATTATCATACTTAAATATATTTCCATCTTCCTTTGGTACTAATACCTATTTTTTTTAAAATAAATCCTATAAAAATTAATTATAGGAATCTATGTCCCACACTCATAACAGCAGACTATTTACATTTCTTACGCTTATTGGTTAGATCTTTCTGCCACGCTTAGCTGCTATCCGTAGTAGTATAGCTTGGGGTTTTATAGGCTGTTCAATGTTTTTGCTTCCAAGCTTATCGAAAGTAAAATTCGTTTTGAAAACGAAAAAATTGTAGGATTTTTGTGGGTCGTTGAAGTTACCATATTGACGACGAATGTTACGTTCTCATTTCTGTGATATATTTATTTTATTATTAAATGTGTTAATGTAAAACAATATGGAAGACAGTGTGAGAATTGTTCGGATCGACGAATCTAACTACATAGTTAGAGAATCTAACCCACATTTTACCTATCTATAAAAATGTAAAACAACTTCGCAAACCCGGCACGTCTATGCCTCGGAGAGGGGCGAAATATAGCCAAACGTTGATGACTAAAGTGTGAAAGAAAAATTTTATTCAAAAACCCTTCAACGACCCACAAAAATCCTACAATTTACATGAAAAGGGGACAAATAAAACAGACCACGAAAAAATTGTATGTCTCTGATTCCAAGACTTTATTCAAACTTACATGGGACTAACAATGAGCTAATAGTCCATGAGATAGCGTGCAAAAAAGTGTCTGACTAACATCAAGCTAGAATTTTGTATACAAGTCAATCTTTTAGTGCTTTTTAAGAATATGTGGTCGGCAAAGTTCGTCTGCGGGACATAGCTTGGCAATAGACGTTTCAAAAAAACAAACCGGTGGAGAGCGGCCATGTCTCACCAATTATGGTGGACAATGTGATTTTCATGATCCTGAGTACAGAATTAGTTGACCGAAAATCAAGTTGATGTTAGTTTGTTCCTGGACAGGTGAACACGTTGATTTTTAGTAATATTTGAATAACTAACCTTTAAGTGTGAAAATAACATCGACTTGATTTTTGGTCTACTGTCTAATTCTGTACTCAGGATCATGAAAATCACACTGTCCACCATAGTTGGCGGGACATGGCCGTTCTCCCCCATTTTATTTTGTCAAATGCCTATTGCCAAGCTATGTCCCGTAGACGAATTTAGCCGACCACATATTCTTAAAAGTCGCTAAAAGATTGACTTGTATACAAAATTCTAGCTTGATGTTAGTCAGACACTTTTTTGCACGCTATCTCCTGCACTATAATTATGATGATCCAAATTTATGACCATACAAATTTCAATAATATTAGATGTGTAGCTTTTAAGATATGTTGGTTCCCAAAATTGAGTGACAGACAGCCACGGAACCAAAAATGTTCCCTCAAGTCTGAAAAAAAAAATGTTCTTCAGAAAGATCACATGTAAGCTCGGAAGCAAAACATTTTTTTGGATGGAGTTTACCTTTAAACGTCGAAATCTATCTAAAAATAGAATTTTCTTAGTAAATAGAGGTTAATAAAAAGTAACAACAATATTGTAATCACGATTTTATGTTATTAAACATACGCGTTTCGATGTTTATATCATCTTTAATCTTTAGTGTAAGAGGTGGTGAGAGGTGGTTAGAGTTACACTTACACTAAAGATGATATAAATGTCGAAACGCTTATGTTCATTAATATAAAATTGTGGTTACAATATGGAATTTAGAAAAGAGGAAGTGGAACGTGCCCACCGAGTTCAAACATTTAGGAAAGGAGCAGTCAAGCCAATAGTGGTCCGGTTTCTGTCGTATTGCTCTAAGTCAAAATGGATGAATGCATATAAGGATAGAAATAAGGAACCAATCACAGCAAATCAACTGGCATCAATTTTCCCCGAGAACAAGATCTATATATCCCACCACCTTGCTCCTGCCAACAAAAAACTATTAATGGAGTGCAAGTATTTTGCTAAAACTAGTGGATTCAAATTTACTTGGTTCAATGGAAACAACATCATGATGCGGAAGGACGAAAATAGCCCAGCCATAAAGATGTCATCAGATAAGCTTATGGAAATCGGAAGGAAACCTGCGGAGTAATAAATTTTCATAAAAGCGTTTGGAAATATAATAATTTTAAATTAATTTTATGTTAGAGGAATTAAATTTTGATACAACAGAAAAAATAGCTGAGTCTATAGATAAATATAATGAAATAAATAAATTAGAAACAAACAATTTTCAAGATTACTTTTCAGTATTGTATCTAAACATTAGAAGTATTAGAGCGAACTTCGACGAATTTCTTATTATGTTTTCGAATTTAGATAAAAAACCGGATTTTATTTTCCTTGGAGAATGTTGGCTGCACAGTGAAGCACCAACTGATCATTTTGAAATAGAGGGTTATCAAACTTATATTTCTAAAAATAATTTTAATCAAAATAGCGGGATTGCTTTGTTTTTAAATAACAACTTTTCTAACTCAATATCAGTAGAAGAAATACCAATTGATAATTGTAATGTAATTATTGTGACCTATAAACATACTAATCAAAATACACCTATTCATATAATATCAATATACAGATCTCCTGGAGAAAAAAATATAGAAACTTTTATAAATAATTTAGACGACATAATAAAAAAGTTTTCACAAGGCAGAGTGACATTAATTGGGGATGTAAACATTTGTATTAAAGGTAGCAATAACAATAACAAAATGCAACAAACATACTTAGATATGATGACACTTAATAAACTAATACCAATCGTCACATGCCCAACCAGAGTTACTGAAAATTCATCCACGACTATAGATCATTTATTTACAAATATAAAAGATATAAATTATATAGTTCCTATAGTTTTTAAATTATCAATAACGGATCACTACGCTGTCACCTACATACATAAGAATACAAATCACAATATGCTATCATCAGATATACACAAAATTACAAAATTGGACAAGGAAAAATTACAACAGAAATTACAAACTGTTTACTGGAGTACAGTTATGGAAGAACAAGATCCAAATAAGAGCACCGAATTATTTATTAGCTTACTAAAATCAAATATAGAGCAATGCCAGCAAGAAATTCTTTTAAAAAATAATAGAAGAAAATACAAAAATATAAAACCCTGGATAACTTATGGTTTAATGGTGTCCTTACGTAGGAAAGAAAAATTATATAAAATATTGAAACGACAACCATTTAATACTAAGTTAAAAGAATATGTCCATAAATACACACATAACTTTAAAATTCTTACTAAAAAATCAAAACAAGAATACTTTAGTAATAAAATAAGATTAGCTAATGGGGACATGAAAAAGACTTGGCAAACCATAAATAACATTATAGGCAGTGCTCAAAAATCACATGAATATATTAAAGAAATTCACGACGGAATAAAGGTTATTAATAATCCTTTAGACTGCGCTAACGCATTTAATGATCATTTTGCTAGTGTAGGAAAAAATATATCGGAAAAACTAGGCTATAAATTCACCTGCGAGAGCAGATTTGATCGTACAAGGGATGGGCAAAAGATTGACCAATTCAATGCTGTAAGTGAAGAAGAGGTGGGAAAATGCATCTCTGAGTTACGAGGAGGCTCAGGACCAGGATGGGATGGTATTACTGTGGAAGTGATAAAAAGTAATAAACAATCCTTAATAAAACCCATAACACATCTACTAAATATAAGCCTCAAACAAGCAACTTTTCCACAGATACTAAACAAATCTATTATCACACCACTTTATAAAAAAGGAAACAAAAGGGAAATGGGAAATTATCGGCCTATCTCTATGATCTCAAACGTAGCCAAGATCATTGAAAAAATCGTAAAAAAGCAAATAAATCAATATCTTGAGATAAACCAAATAATTCCACCTAATCAGTTTGGCTTCAAGAAAGGTATAAGTACTCAGGATGCGGTTTCTGAAATTACAAAAGACACTTATAATTTATTGGACAAAAATTCAAAAGCATTAGCTGTTTTCTTGGACATAACCAAGGCTTTTGATTCGGTTCCTCATCAGGCTTTAATATTGTCACTCGAAAAGGTAGGCATAACAGGAAATGTTTTAAACTGGTTTAAATCATACCTAGCCAACAGAGAACAAATAACAAAAATATCTAATTACCATAGCCAAGGGAAGTATACATCATTTTCCATACCGCAAGGGACCGTGCTCGGACCAGTACTATTTTCAATTTATGTTGTCGAGTTCTGTAAGCTATCCGTAAAAGAAGGAAAGATATATTCATTTGCAGATGACACAGTAATACTTTTTAAAGGAAATGATTGGAAACACGTGCATTCTTCAGCAACGGAAGGGCTACGCAGTATAACTGAGTGGTTGAGATCTAACTGTTTATCCTTAAATATAGAGAAATCACATTACATGACTTATTCATTAAATAAAAAAGGACAACCAGATGAATCGAAACTGCAGTTGCACTTAAAGGATTGTCGAGCGGATAATACAAGTTGTAATTGTACAACCCTGCAACGAGTCAACCAAACTAGATACCTAGGAGTTAAAATAGATAACAGGATGAAATGGAATACCCATATTACAGATATCAATACCAAATTAAGGAAAATTATTTATATATTTTTATCATTAAGAAATATTTGTCCCCTAAACATTTTGAAACAGGTATATTTTGCTCTAGTCCAGTCTCACCTCCAATACTGTATTGTGGCCTGGGGAGCCGCTTTTCCAACCTTACTTTCTAAACTTCAAGCTACACAAAATTTAATAATAAAAGTAATATGTAAAAAAAATAGATATGATTCACCACTTGCATTGTACAAGTCCCTTAACATTTTAAATGTAACCGAATTATTCACTTACACTACACAGCTTATTACTAAAAAATACTTGAATGAATTTACTCAAATAACACACACACATAGGACACGACTAGCTCAACAACACTTACTGACCTTACCAAGATCTAGAACCACAACAGGCACTAAACACTGGACTCAAATAGGACCTAGACTCTATAACTCTCTACCTCAACACATTAGACAACTACATAATTACAACACATTTAAAACCCAGCTCAAATATTACTACAATAAAAAAAAAATATAATATTAGTAAAATAAACTGAAAAATAAAAAAAAAACACTTTATTAAATAATTAATTCAAATTTATTAACATTTTATTTTTTAAATTAATATTTTAAAAATAGATAAATTTTAAATTTATTAGGACTCTTTTATCTAATACAATCTTCATTAAATATATGACTCATTTTCATTATTGTATAATATTTTGTATTAATGGCAAACATTTGTATGACTCCGCCTCTACGCTCGGGAAACCCTGTAGAGGAGAATAGCAGCAAACTTATTTCATATAAAATTATGTACTTATATTTATGTATAATATTGTAAATAATTGTTAAATAATAAAGAATGTTGTTTAAAAAAAAAAAAAAAAAAAAAAAAAAAAAAAAAAAAAAAAAAAAAAATATTAATAATTATTACTAAATAATTACAAGATAAAAAGAACTTTTTATATACTACGTTTTTAAATTATCTGTCATAAATCATAAATTTGAAACCCGTCAAAATGAAGATTGTAAATATGGGATATGTCAAAACAAATGGCTAAAAGATGGCTAAAAGTATTAAAATATTGCATTGTCATCGTGTTCTGAGCTATTCTAAAAGTTTCAAATGTCTAGCTACTCGGGAAGTTAGTTAAAAATCGATTGCAAGATTTGTACTGGACAAAAAAACAAGAAAGCAAGCTAATAAAAACGTAGTAAAATATGTATGTAAATACAAAAACAAATTTTGATTCCCGCTTTTTTAGATTAATGTAAAACTTATGACAGCGGAAATACTAAATTTTGCAAGTTTCTGTTTTCTAGATAATCGGGTAGTGGATCAAATTTAGATTGCCAGATTATGGAAATTTATTGATTTATCGGCTAATGTAAACTACTTTTGATGAGAATGTAAACTAATGACTGATAAGGTTATTGAAATGTTATCGGAAATACATATTCTGCTTACGTTTCTGCTTTTTTAAGTAGTCGGGAAGTTATTCAAATTTAGGTTACAGGATTTGGAGTCAAACACTCAAGACAAGAAGACAAAAATAAAACTAATAAAGTGAATAAAAGTGAGTAATAACCTCACTTTTATTTGTTCAATATGCGTAATTAAGATCTTTTATCTTTCCGTTGGCGAAAAAAATCAATTTTGATGAATTTACTCGTTTTCTTATACGAGTAAGTGCTGTATTGGCGCGAAAATTCTATCTTAATTGATTTATACACGTTTTCCTTCTCGTACTTGAGTTCAAAAGTGTTTTTTTTTTTAATTGTTCGTGTGTTGTCTGTCTTCTATTGTTTTTAGTCTATCGTCTGTAGTTGTGTAGCAGGTTTTAAACTACTTGGCTAATTTAAATTAAATTTGGCATACATTTAAAAATTAAAAAAAAAGATATATATAAAAATACCCCGAGGGCTAATCAAAAAATTAATTTAAGCTCTAAATTTTGGGTTCAACTATTTCTTGAAAATGGTTCCGACGATTTTAATTTAAAATATTCTAAAATATAGCAGATTAAAAATAAAAATTTAACCATATTAATCACTATCCCGGGAAAAAATAGATATTACATATTATAAATTCAATTTTTAAGTTTTTGGTAGTATTCATACTACGGAAAGTTTAAATTTAACAACGGGAGACAGACAAAGAAAAATAGGCTTCAGCACCGGGATTCGAACCATGGGCCTCCTATATTTCCAGTATAGACGCTCTAACCAACTAAGCTACACTGAAGAATAATTTCCTCTGTCGTTAACGATACCTAGTCCCGAATTAAGCTATCACTTTTTCCACAAGTCTAGGAATCCACATTTACGATAATAGAACTAGACCAAGAAATAACGCTTATAATTATAAAGTACCCGATTAGTACCTGTACCTAGTACAATCAAGATTATTAAATTAAGATATCATAGTTTAGTTTGATTGTTTTTTGAAGTGATTGTGTTGAAATGAGATAGATTTTCTAGTATGTATTATTATTTAATTTCTCTAGAACAGAATATATAAATAATAAATCACCCGTCTGTATAAAACCCTTTCGTGCTTTGTTTTAATGATGCCCTGTGAAAGAGACATTATCTCGATACAAGAAACTCATTGATTTCACATCAAACAAATGTCCCGTGTATTTTTAAATTTGCTTTCATTAGCCTTTTTCTTTCCTTTTAATTCAATTGCTTTTTTTTTTTTTTTTTTTTTTTTTTCATGGGTTAGTTATCATGTTTTTTCTTTGTCGAGTATTGATAGAAAGGCTAACATTGAGTACAAACAATTTTAACTATTAATAATTTTTTCATACAGGATAAGTTATTCATTTATATATTACCAGCTTTCACTCCGCGAGTCTTACTATGAGTGGGTGGTTAAGTTCCTAAGTGCTAATACGAGGGTAGGATGAAAAGTAATGCACACATGCTTGTAGAACGCGAACGCAATGACCTTCAGAAGTGCGCCAGACAGCATTTGGAAATGACACTCCCCCCCTCTATACGTATGGGCAATTTGAAGGCGTTGAGTTCATCCAGTGTATTTTGAGCAGCTAAGTATGGAGACATGTTCTAGTGTAAACGCGAGTTGAACAGCGTGCTGTTGTCGAATTTTTAACTGCTGAAAAAGTGACTCCTACTGAGATTTATCGTCGTTTAAAGGTTTTTTTATGGTGACGATGCTGTTGATGGGTCTACTGTAAATCAATAGCTGGAACAGCCATTCTTGTTGATGAACCACGCAGCGGACGTTCGATCACTGCAACAGACGATAAACATCGTAAACTCGACGATTTGATGACCGGCGAATCACTTAAAAGTGTATCGCAAACCATATTGGAATATCTAAGGAACGTGTCGACTTCTTTTTTTTTCAAATAATTTTGAATCAAATCGTCGATGAGTTTGCTATGTTTATCGTCTGTTGCAATGGTGTGTGGTCCATCAACAATTATGGTTTTTCCAGGCTCGCAAGCACGAAATTGAACTACTCATCGATTTACAGTAGACCTATCAACAGCATCGTCACCATAAAAAACCTTTAAACGATGATAAATCTCAGTAGGAGTCACTTTTTCAGCAGTTAAAAATTCGATAACATCGCGTTTACATAGCGCTAGAACACGTCTCCATACTTGCGCTGCTCAAAATACACTGGATGAACTCAAGGCCTTCAAATTGCGCATGCGTATAGGGGGAGTGTCACTTCCAAATGCAGCCTGGGGCATTTCGTTCGCGTTCTACAAGCACGTGCGTGCATTACTTTTCTGCCTACCTACGTATATTGCATTATCTTTTAGGCCAATCCATTAAATGAAATGCCATATTGTTTATGATCAAATTTATTATAATCTTTACGTATTTGTTTTTTACGAGGTTCCCAGAAGAAAAAAAGGTTAGAGGTATCTAGAATGCTGAAAATTGACACAATAATAGTCTAGGGCATGGAAAAGAATCTAACGGACCTGGATTTATTACAGTTTTGTTTTCGTGGCTGTCTGTCGTTGGACATTTTCGATTTTACGAACCCATAAATTGATGGTTTTCCGCAAATTGATGGTTATTCCGCACTGGGTTGGTCCCATATTAATGTCTATCTTTTGTTTTGCGACCGTGCTTCTTTCCGCATGCTCACAAACTTATTTTTATCAACAACTACGGTAAAAACTGTCTAAACTGGAATGGAAAACCATGATTCCAGAAGAAAATCCACCTTGGCAGGTTTGCAGCTTAGAATGATTTTACATTTTTAAGAGCACTCATATGTTTTTAAGAAATTTGGATGGTTCGATGAAAGTTGCCCTAAGATAGCACCATATTAATTTCAATTGTCAAACTTTGATATGGCATAAATATTAATATCACCCCACTGAGGATAAAAACAGATCCAAACTGATGTGACCATTGTTCCAACAGTAGGACGTGAAGAAGCTATATACCACACTAATTGCTGAGATCATTTTTCTTGATCACACTAATACTAACATATGGCGGCCATTTTAAATGTTAAACAAATATTAAAAATCAGAGGAATATTATATTAGAATGGAACTTTATAAACGTGAAGATAAATTGATTTAATTTTGAAGAAAATATACACTTGGTTATTTAAAATGGCGGCTATTTAATATGCCAAAAAGCGATGAATTTAGTGTTTTTCATTTACCCAATTCTTCTTTGGAATTATTTCACGGGTGAAGCCGGCTAGATCAGCCAAAATTATTGACGTATACCTGTAACTACTACTACTGACAAATAGAAAACACTGATATAAGTGGTTATTTATATCGGAAGTTTAAGTATCTGATAATTTTGCTTCCGAGCTTACCGAAGGTTCTAAAAAAACGAAAATATTTTATGCCTCCGATTTCAAAAATTCCAAGACAGAAATCTGTTTCAGACATCAGGAACATTTTTGGTTCCGTGCCTCTCTGTCGGTCTGTCTGTCTGTCAGTCGATCTGAAGGCTCAATTTTTGCTAACCAACATATCTTAAAAACTACACGTCCGATTTTAATGAAATTTGTATGTAGGTTATAATTAGTCCATTGTTGGTCCCATATAAGTTCCAAGCTTCTGCGCTCATTTGTTTCTCTTCCACCTGTGCACTAACATACATTTATTTACACCTATAGCTTCAAAAATACCTACCTTATTCGTTTGAAACTTTTATAGTTTATCGAAAGTAACCCAGGTAGCACCAGCATAATTTGAACCGTCTGCGCTCTTTAACTTTTGCTAAGTTCATACTTAAAAAATCAAAACAATTTTGACTGATTAAAAAAACAGGGGAAACAAACAAATTAGACATTAATTGATTTTATGAAAGCATAAAATCAATAAAGTACATGTTATAATATGCGTGGTCCAATTGGCAGTATATTTTCAATATCATTTATAAGTACTACGAAGATTATGATTATTTATTGAGGTGTTTAATGTATTTTCTTGGTAATATGAAACAGTGGTATATGTCCACATTGGCACTGCCTGGATGCTAGATTGTTGGTCTAAGTTAGCGTTGCTATTTACTACTTTGGTTGGCAGGTGATTCCGAGTGGTTAGAATATGGCCTCAGTTGCTGCTCCATAATGCAGGCGGTTGTTATTCCTTGAAGCCTCCAAGCCGCTTCTATCCTCACTTCTCCTTAATTTACTTTACCTTCCACACCATCCTTTCCATTAATATTTATTACGTTTCCAAGTTTCCCTCGCCCACGCACACCTAAACTCCGACTTCACTCAAAGTCCAATTTAAAAGAAAAGCCCAAAAAGAAAGAAGAATAAGACAATGATTGCTTCGGCCAGGTGTCGGAACCAAAGAAAAGCTTTTAACTTACGACTTCCCCGCTTTATTCCCTTACTTAAAAAGATCTCCTTCCCCCAATACTTTAGGTAAATTACTATTTTCCATTATCCGTTATTGCATATTTTAACAGGTATTATTTTTTTTTCAAACAGGATTTTCACCTTTTTCTAAACTCTCTTCTCTTTATTATCATCCTTATCACTTAAGTTTAATTTATTATCATCACTTTTCTAAATGGAAAAATATTCTACAAAAGACATAAAACCATTTCTTTTTTTTTAAAAAAACAACAACAAAACAACATATTTTACTTATAAAACATTTACGGAAAAGGTAAATGATAATACATTTAATATAAAATGTATCAACCTTTGTACTTCTATTTAAAAAGCAAAGTGAATAAAATCTGTTGCGTTTCACTCTTTCCCTAGCACCTTTCTATAGAATAACGTTAGCTTTTTTATTATATATATAAAGACTAAATTAATCTTTTAATTAAATTTATTTTAATTAAATGTTTTAAAGAATTGTATTAATTGGTCGATATCACTACCTCCATAACCTGCTCTAATATAATTTTAAATAATAATTCTTAATTCTTACTAAAATTAATATATATGTTTACTTTTTGCTTCCGAGCTTACCGAAGGTAACGGAAGCTATGTGATCGTTCTGAAGAACGAAAATATTTTGTCTCCGAGTTCAAAAATTCCAAGACAGAAATCTGTTTCAGACATCAGGGAACATTTTTGGTTCCGTGTCTGTTTGTTGGTCTGTCGGTCTGTCGCTCTATTTTTGCGAACCAACATATCTTAAAAACTACACGTCCGATTTTAATGAAATTTGGATTGCAGGTCATAATTAGCCTATTGTTGGCCCCAAATAAGTTTCTACTTTCTGCACTTATTTGTTTCTCTTCCAGATGCGCACAACCATACATTTATTTACACCTATAGCTTCAAAAGTACTTATCTGATTTAAATTTTCGCTCATTAAGTTTTGCTAAATTGATACTTTAATTCATGTAAAAAATAAAAACAATTTTGACAGATTAAAAAAACGGGGGGAACAATTAAACAAAATGGACAATGATAGCTTGTAAAAGCATAAATTCAATAAAGTGCGTGATAGGTGAAGTAATAGGATGATAGGAAGCTATGTGCTACTCCAAGTTGCAGTCTATTTCTAGTTAATTTAATACTGATGCTGATGATCTTAATATTTTACTTTGCTTTTTATCTTCCTGGCGCTTAATATAAGTTACTGTGTTGGTATGCGTCTGTGTTGCGACGGGAATAACTAAGTAAAACAGATCAATAGAAGCCTTCCCCTTGTGTATTGACAACTTGGGTTTCCGTCAAATTGAATCCTGTCTTTTCTGAATTCTTATTTATTTCTTGTCTCTTTTGTTGAGCTTCCTTCTCCTTATGAATAATTGTAGTAGCCCACATGTTGGTTTGTTCTCCTCTTTCCTGTCATTTGTTATTTGTCGCTATGTATTCCTCGGTCTGTTAACCGTTCGAATTTCGTCAATTTAAACCATTTAAGAAGATTGGTAATTATTGTTTTTTACTCTCTCTTATAAAGAGAAAGTATTGTGATGGCGCGAACATTTGATTTTTTTTTGTGGATTTACACGTTTTGATGTCCCTTCAGTCTTCTGTATGTGTAGATACTTAAAGCCTAAAAATAATGGGCAGATTTTGATAAAATTTGCCATACATGTTAAAACAAAAACTTACCCCTTGTTGAAATCGAGAAATTAATTTTAGCTCCAAATTTTGGGGCGCTATCCCCCAAAACTCTGTAAAAAATGAAAAAAAATATTTCTTGAAAAAGGTTTTTACAATCTTGATAAAAAAAGTCTGAAATGTATTCTAGGTTTTAATATGCTTCTAACGATAAAAGCCGTTTTCCCCGGATTTTGTTGAAAATCGAAAACAAAACGTTTCTGGGATCTAGGGCCGAGATTATATGAGAAAGTTAGACTGAGTTGTCTCGGATCGATTTCTTTTACCACCAGTACACCATTTCATCTTTAATAAGTACATCTAAATCGATTAAGATATCAATATGTGTTTCATCTGTTACTTCTTCATCTAAGACTACATTCATCTCAGTTTCATGTCCTAATTTCTCATCTACTCTATCCATCTCTGTTTCAATTACCATTGTTTTCATTTACATTATCCTTCTGCTAATTCTTTATCCACACAGTTTGTACTTAAGACGAAATTGTGTACTGGTGGCAGGGCCGTATTTCCAAATAGGCCGAGTAGGCCGCGGCCTAGAGCGGCAAATTTTTAAGGGGCGGCAAAATTTACCAACTAAACTTTTGTACGAAAGTCATATAATAATTTGTGATGCAAAAGTTAGGCCTTGGGTGCGATAAGAGCGGCTAGTCGGAGAGTTGAGCGACGTATGGTGTGAGCAGCACCACTCTGTTTTTGCAACCTTCTGCTTGCAAACCTAAAATGCGGTTGCTACGATTGCTCCTAACGGCGGGCATAAGAGAGGCTCGCTGCTTACTTCCGCCCGGGAGTTTAGAACACGTCTCCCGAGGCCTTACAAACTGTCACTGTCAGGGTATTTATTATAATGTGTCTATTTAGTAAACCACATGGATACTAAATAGATAATAGACACAAAATTAAGGCGGAGATAAAAGCTCGTAGTATTTCAATATGTTGTTATTTTAACATAAAGATGGTGACGATGCCGATGTGGGTACGAACTTACAACTTTGTTGCCCCATCAAACCTGTGGTAACCATGCAGCTCTTCCAGCGCCATGCCGCCACAATATTTCGCATCGTCACAATATTTTGTATTTATTCAAGAAAACAACATATTTTTATATATATATAATAAAATTATAAATTCAATTATACAAACTCATTAATACCTAATATATATACAAAAAAACATGTGTGAGGCTCTCGCGCATTAGAAGTGAACAGTGGCGTAGCTAGGCCATTGGGGGCCCCCCCGCAAGAACTTTTTGGGGGCCCCTGTGAAACTTAAGTTCTAGGATGCAATGCTCTCTTTCATTTTTTGACAAATTTATTATTTCAGGATTAAGAAATGGTTTTGGGAAATTTAATTGAAAAAAAAAAAAATAATATTACTTCGCTAAGGCAACCACATTTTTTCCAATAAAAATAAATGTTTGTTTTGATATGCTGGTCTTTAAATAGAAATAATACAATTAAACTGTAAAAATGTTACACTTGGTCGAGTCTCGAATCGCAAACTTCGTTACACGATTTCACTCTATGAAAAAATTCACTCTACCGCCGCCAAAGAAGTTTCACTTCAAAAAATCGGTCCGAGACAACTTAGACAAACTTTCTCATAGACGAGTTCATAATTACATAGCCCAGTGTTTTCCATTTATTAGTTTTCGTATGTAAATTTAATTATTATTGAACATTTTATCAAATTTTATAGTAAAAATAACTTCTCATGGGCGGGGAATCGAACCCGGGCTCCCTCCGTCCGCGTTTTAAGCTATTTTCTCAGGAACTAGATTTTTCCCGGGAAAATGGCATATATCATTAGATTCGCATTTAAATGGACTACACATTAGAATTTTTTAATCAAAATCGTCGGAACCGTTTTCGAGAAATAATTTTGCTTCAGCACTCACCAAAGGTAACGGAAACTGTGTCATCGTTCAGAAGAACGAAAAAGTTTTAGGTCTCCGATTTCAAAAATTCCAAGACAGAAATCCGTTTCAAAGATCAGGGATCATTTTTGGTTCCGTGTCTGTCTGTCGTTCATTTTTGCGAACCAACATATCTTGAAAACTATACGTCCATTTTTAATGAAATTTGGGTGGTAGGTCATGAGCAATCCATTGTTGGTCCCATATACGTTTCAACCATCTGCGCTCATTTGTTTCTCTTCCACATGCGCACAAACATACATTAATTTACACTTATAGCTTCAAAAGTACTTATCTGATTTGTATGAAAATTTTATAGTTTATCAAAAGTACTGCGCAGATAGCCCCAGATTAATTTGAACCGTATGCGCTCTTTAACTTTTGCTTAATTGATAATTTAATTCAAGTAAAAATCAAAACAATTTTGACAGATTAAAAAAAACGGGGAAACAATTAAACACATTAGAAAATATGTAAAAGCATAAAATCATTTAAGTACGTGATAGGATGCGAGGAAGCCATGTGCCACACCAATTGGCAGTCTATTTTTTCACGTTTTTTCCAAGTTTTTGGGGGGTAACACCACCAAATTCGGAGCTAAAATTCATTTCTTGATTTCACCTCGGGGTATGATTTTTCTAAACATGTAACCCAAATTTCATCAAAATCGGTCCAGTAGTTTAGGCTCCAGGCGTATGCACAGACGACAGACAGACGTGAGATGACAGACAGACGTGAGATGACAGACAGACGTCAGACGACAGACAGACAGACATTTTTTAAAAACCACTTTTTTGGACTCAGGGTACCTCAAAACGTGTAAATCCATCAAAATCTCAAAATCGAATTTTCGTGCCATCACAGTACATTCTCTTTATATGAGAAAGTAATAATGTTAATATGAAAATAATTGTTGGTATTCTGTGTACTCCTCTACAAAATTGCCTGAGCAACCTAGAGGAGTCTAATCTAATTTATTTATCTATAGGATCACTAAAGTGTAGAAAAATTTGTCCAAGACAACTCAGAAAAACGTTTTAACAGAAATAATCATTTACCATACGAGTTCATAATTACTTAGCCCAGTGTTTTCCACTTATTAGTTTTCGTTTGTAAATTTAATTATTATTGAACATTTCATCAAATTTTATAATAAAAATAACTTCTCCCAGGCGGGGAATTGAACCTGGGCTCTGTCCATCCGCGTTTTTAGCTATTTTCACAGGAACTAGATTTTTCCCGGGTAAACGGCTTATATCGTTTGATTCGTATTTAAATAGACTAAATTTTAAAAATATTTAATCAAAATCGTCGGAACCATTTCGAGAAATAATTTTTTTTCACGTTATTTCAGAGTTTTTGGGGGATAGCGCCCCTAAATTTTGAGCTAAAATTCATTTATCAATTTCGCCTCGGGGTGTGACTTTTCTAAACATGTATGATAAATTTTATCAAAATCGGCCCAGTAGTTAAGGCTCCAGGCATCTGCACTGACAGACGACAGACAGACATTTTAATAACCACTTTTTTGGACTCAGGGTACCTCAAAACGTGTAAATCCATCAAAATCTCAAAATCGAATTTTCGCGCCATCACAGTACATTCTCTTTATTTGAGAAAGTAATAATGTTAATATGACAATAATTAACTTGGTGCGTAGGCTTCCGCGGGTAGACTCGTAATAAACAGCTTGGTTTTCCGGTGAAATCCGCGTCACGAAGGGGAAGAAGTCCCCCGGGACCTCAAAACGTGTAAATCCAATCGGAATTTCAAAATTTAATTTGACGACATCACAATACTTTCTCTTTATATGTAATTTTAAAAAATTATTAGAATTTCTTTTAAATTATTGGATGTAGGAATGTAGGAATCTAATTTCAAGGATCTTCATAAATCTTCTAAATTTTGCGGGGCCCCTGGACCCCCGCTTATTGCGATGATTTGCAAATAAGTCGTGCTTCATTCCCCCCCCCTCGCCCGTGCTATAATTGGGGCGGCAAATTCACCCTAGCCTACAGGCGGCAAAAGCCTAAATCCGGCTCTGACTGGTGGTAAAAAATCGAACCGAGAAAACTCAGACTAACTTTCTCATATAATCTCGGTCCCAGATCCCAGAAACAGTCTGTAGTAATCTCTGCTTCTAGACCATCCTATCCCCGTTTTCTTTAATCAATTTCTTATAACTTTGCTAATTTCGTCCATTACAGACATGAATGGTATCTATTGGCTAAATACTATCATTTGACCAAGTTAATTAATTGTCCCATCAATTATTCTCATAATTCATCTTCAGATATTCTGAAGATTGTTTATTTTGGTAATTCCGTCATTTTCCTTTTTATGTTTTCTCTGCAATTTGATAATTATCTACAAGGGTTACCTTTTTCGATTTTCTCCTGGTTTCTAATCACATTTGCGAACAAAAAACAGATTACTCCTACGATTAACCTATATATTTCTTTTACATAACATTTCTATTGACTTATCATACATTATAATATTTTTTTCAACAAATATGAAAATCCTTCGTTTGGCGCCAGCTCCTCTTGAAACCCCCCCCCCCCCCCACTCACACTTTATTACTTTTCAGCTCGAATGGGTTTTATTAAATTCTGAGTTTTTTTTTTATTTTTTTTATTTTATTATTATTAATCATCCCCGGTAGAAAGCGTACATATATCTGGGCGCTCTGTCGTCGATCACAGCCTTTACCATCCTTTACTGGAACCAACTCAACGCACTTTAACCCACTTTAACACGGGGGGGGGGGGGGTAGGTTTCTTGAAAGCAAAACACCTGCGACTTGACTTCAGTAATATATATTTTTCCTCTTTTCCTTATGGGTGCTTATAATAGTTTTTTGTCTCATTGAATAGATGAAGTTAGAATTTTTTCCCGTTCTAAAATTCCAATTTTACAATTGAAGCTTACGTTTATGCGAATGTTGCGCGCTAACTCTTCTGTGGATAACGTGATCCATCGAATTCGTCCTGGGCATTTGTAAAATTTTACCTCTTTTTAAGACAAATAGTTTCCGCTGAATTTCGTTTTGTTAGGCGTTTTATTTTACTGCTTGGCCTACATGATAATAGGAAACCTAGCCACTGATCCCCAGCATGAGCCCTGTGCGGAGCGCGCCGTTAAGGCTAGTAAATTAATATAAGTGTTCAATTGTTATAAGTGTGTGTAAACGTAGATGAAATGTGCAAATAACCTGTTGTTAAAATACTCTTCAAATTTTATTACCCTACTTGTTTACAATTAAGATTTTAATAAATGATTATGAACTAATGTAGTGCAGAGATTCAGTTGCTGACTGTATTTATTATAAAACCACAAATTGTGCACTCCTAATTTTATGATTACAAATGTGGAAGCTCCTTTCAAATTGAAGAATGTCAACTTTGTGATTTTAGAGTTTATTTTCCAGTAGAAGAGGATTTTGGTTGAAGTAGTTCCCCTCTTATTGCCAGACGATTTCATCAGTAAGGAAGGACGGATTCAATAAAGCCGGCTTCTGGATTACCCCAATACAACAACTCTTCTTCTCTATTATGATCATTTTCCAGTCCCATTTCTCCTTTTTTATTATTGTCATATTTCCGTTATCAACAAATTTTATTTTCAATGCTTCAGACTTTTTATATATAAATATATATATATATATATATATATATATATATATATATATATATATATATATATATATATATATATATATATATACATACGCACACATATATATATTATATCCTCAGCAAAAACCTAACTGTGAAGAAAGAGCCAAGTTTCAGACCCCCACCCAAAAAAGTCAGTCTATCAAAGTAGTGATATCTACATTGTGGCCGAGTCTGCTGTTCCTTCAGTCCATATCGTTACTTCTCTCCTACTTTCATTAGCAAGACTACTGTTTTATTTTTATTTTTATTGCTTAACTCTTAGGCCGTTTCTAAATGATGTTAGGCTAACTTTTTTGAGATAGGATTTGGAACTTTTTTCTTTTCTTCTGAGTTCTCTCCTTCTTATTGCCATCATAGCACTTATGTGACTGCACATGATACTGATGTGTTATGAGTCATTCAGTAACTGGTCAAGTGTTAAGCAATACAATAAATCGTAATCTTACTCATGGAAGTTGAAGTGAAGTGAGGTATTGGACTAAAGAAAGAGCAGATTTGGCTAAATGTAGGTACCATTACTTTGACAGGCTGACTTTTTTGGGTGGGGGTCTGGAACTTGGCCCTTTTTACACGGTTAGGTTTTTACTGAAGATATCATTCCTTTTTGTTGGCTTCAGCCTTGTTGGTGACGACTTGATTTTTTGAAGATGCTGGAGAGAGCATGGCCACTGTATTTTCCCCATACATACATTAAATTGTCTAAACTTCATGTTTTTGAAAAGGCTGAATCCAACTCTGAAGTATAAATTTATTGTATACGTACATTTTTTCCGGAAAATGCGCCTAAATACTACATAAAATTATGATGTTACCAAATGTTGATGTTATAATGTTGTGATGTTGTAGTATTTGGTGAAAAATTGGGTCGAAAACTTCCAAAATTACAGCACATTTTCCGGGAAAAACTGTTCGTATAAGAGAAATTTGGACCACAGATTCGGATTCAGCACACAAAAATACTTCATAAAATGATATTTTCATTCTAGTACTTTTTTTTGCAGAACTGTGTTATTAGTATTACATATATTGGTACAAAAGTACATTAGTCTAATTTTTTAAAAAATATACGAATGTCACACCCTTAAAGTACAAATCGAGGCATTTCAATTATGCAATACAATAACAAACTTTAATAAAAAGTGGTCATGTGACACGGCACTTGGGAAAAGTTTCCCTCAAATTAGCAAATAGGACGACTTTATGAAATATTTAATACTAGATTTAATTGCGTTAGTGTGGGATATGAGCCATCCAATTAGAAATAAAATTGTTCGATTACTACGAACGCTATGAGAGATCAAAGCCAAAAATTAAAAAAATATTAATCAAACTAAGGTACAACCGATAAAGGTACGAAAAAGAGGAATTTCGTTCCAAAAATTTGTAGATCTTTCAAAATCAATATTCGTTTGTGCAATCAGTTTTTCGATACGACTTACCTTTAATTCATAGAAAATCTTTAACATTGCGTCTGCCCTTTTTTAAAATTACTTTCTTTTGCAGTCTGTTAAACGGTTATAGTTACAATTGTACCAAATTTTTGTCTTTGTCTTTCTCGTATTTTTCTTGAATAATCATCATTTTTAAAATATGTAGGCATGGATTGTCATTATTTTCAATTTTGGTTCAAAAGAATGATGATTTTCTACTGACCTAATTTGCTAATATGTACCCCTTTTTTTACGTTTCGACTAATGTATTGTTTTTTGTTTTTTTATTGTTGTAGGAGAGGCTATGGAGGAGATTGCGACACTGCCGTCACCTTTCCACTATCTCCGATGTTCCTCCGATAGAACACAAACAAGGTAATCATCAAGTAAATAAAAACTATTGTCTTCGTTAACTATATTTTACCTTTACTTATCCCCAAGAAATACTTACCTCCAATATTGTTTATTTATGTTAAGAATAGTTTATTTAAGTGTTGTAGGTATGAACCTAACCTATATTATATACCGTCAAAAATTCCGTCACTGCCAGAGTCGGAAAAACTAACTAGGGAGGAAGGAGTACTTTAAAGTACTTTCCATGGCATATTTATAATAATAATAATGCTTACAATTACTTTTTCACCTTAAGAATTGTGTATGTAAGTATGTATAGTAGTTTCATAATTTGTATTAAAAATATAATTATAAGTAGGTATATTTCATTCCCTGGAATAAGAATTAAGTAGTTTTGTAACTAGTAGTTCTGTGAACAGTAGACCTCGCAAAAATTAGAAAAAAAATTAAACGCGGACAGAGGATCCATTTAAATACGAATCTAAAGGTATATGTCGATTTCCCGAGAAAAATCTAGTTTTTGTGAAAATAATTTTAAACACGGACAGTGAGAGGTGGGGTTCGATTCCCCACCTCGAAGGCGAAGTTATTTTTATGGTATTTGTAAAAATTTAATTCGAAAATAAACCATAAAAATGGATTTCAATTTCAATTACTTAAAGGATAAATGATAACCCAAGGTGAAATCGATAAATTAATTTAAGCTATACATTTGGGGGCACTTCCCCTCAAAACTGAAAAAACATCATTTCTCGAAAACTATTCCGACGATTTTTAATTATTTTTTTTAAATGTAGTCCATTTAAATACGAATCTAACGGTATAAGTAGTTTTCCCGGGAAAAATCTAGCTTCTGAGAAAATAAGTTTAAACGCGGACAGTCAGAGGCCGAGTTCGATTCCCTGCTGGGAAGGTTATTTTTATGGTAATTCTAAACATTTTTTAAAGAAATAAACCATATACATCGATTTTAATGTCCTTAAGGAACATTTATTCCAAATTTCCAGAAAAAATAAAAATTTAAAAATAAAACTTTTGAAAAAAAAGTCTAAAAAACATTTTTTTTTTATAAGAAAACAAATATATATATTTATTTTCCCAACTTGAAGTAACATTCATGCCAAATTTCAAGATAAACAAAAAATAAATTTAAAAACAAATTTTTTGTTTTATTTTTTTAAAAATTTAAAAATGAAATTCATTAAATATAAAACTCATACGTTTTTTATGACTTCAAAGAACATCTATGCCAAATTTGAAGAAAATCGAACAAAGCGTTTGGCCGTAAGCACTGTATAGTTTAAGTAGTACCCTATTGAAGGTGTTTTTTAAAATGCTAAAAAGCTTACTTTGAACTATCCTATGGGTCTGATATTCTCAAAACACATAAACAAACTTCTGACAAAGTGTTTTTTTCCACTGAACCGGACTACAACCATATAAATACATCGAAAAGACCATAGTTATAAAAAAAACTTATTTTGTCAATAAAAAATAAAATAATATTTTTTTCGAAATTTCCAAAAAGTGGTATCTTTACTTTTGGTCGAAGAATGTTCAGGAATTTTTTGCACTTCACATAAGCGAGATAGAGGGGGGGGGGGGGACACGTTTCACACCCACTTCAAACTTGCCTACGCTCGCCCTATCAAAGTTATAAAATAAGAATTGTATATTTTTGTAATCAGCTCGACGTACCCTTTCATATGATACCCCTCACGGTGTCGAAAAAAATAAATAAAATTTAACCCTTAAGTTTTTTTACCCTAATTCTTTTTGAAAAATATTTTTTTTTTAAGTCGCTATATTTTTAATCTATGTGGGTAGGTACAAGACGCATACATGCCAAATTTCAAAGTGATCGGACGAAAGGTGTAGCCGTGAGAGCAGGCGACAGGACGGACTATACGGAAAATATAAGGGTCCTTGGTTTTGCCTACGGACCCTAAAAAGTTAAAACATAGACCTCGCTTCGCTCGGTCAATAATTCAAATTATAATCTTAAGCCGAGTACGCACTATCCCGCAGACCTGACAGTTTTGACTGAAAAAGCATTATAATTAATAATGCTGGATCGTAAATATGTTCAATGTTCAGGCGGTAGGCCTTCAGACGGACTTTTCAGTCTAAACTATTAGGCCTGGCAGATTGTTTTTAATAATTCTTCTTAATCTAATACAATAAATATGTCAATAATAAATAATTAGACTTTTTTTATTTAAAAAAATATTATTTATTTGTCTGAGACAAAATCTCACACCATCATTCCATTTCATGTTATAAATATATTTTTTTTTAATCTACATCAAACATGATATTCATAAATTTCAAGTCATTATGAAAACAAATATATATTTTTTTCTATTATTAAAATCATATATTTACAAGAAATATCTTTTTAAACAGTTTCACTGTTAAAAATTGTATCGTGATACAAAAAGTAAAGTAGACATTATTATTGTAAATATCAGAAAATAATGTATTACCAATATCTGCCTAAAACATAACGTTTTATAAAACATAACATATTATGATATGTTTTCTTAATTTTTATTTACATCAATCAATAAATAAAGTAATTTTATAAATTAAAATACATTAAATTATTTAGTGGATAACTCACATGTTACCATAATATATTATTGTTGACAAAGTTCTTGGGCACCTTTCAATAAATAATATTATTACTTGGTATTTTGTAGTGTGGAATACTGTCATATATTATGATTAATAGTAGAAATCACCTGTTATTTTTGTGTTTTATGTGCTTATGTAAGTCTATTGGTGCTTAATTGAGATGGTGCAATATATTTAAGATATAAATCAAAGACCAGTATTTAATTATTATTAAATCATCCACCTTTCTACTATCTCCTCTATTTGAATATTAAGTCTACATAGATATTTTACACCTCATTTGAATAAGTATGTAAGATTAAGTATGTATTATTAAATATTTTTCTTAATTAACTTTGAATACTTATTAAATATATTAAACATAATATTTTCAATCTTCTGGTTTTGTTTCATTCAACTACTTGAAACTCCTCGAAATCGATGTCAGAATATCTTGGAGTGGAAGTGTGTGCCCTGGTCCTTGCCTGTTTCCTCGTCTCTATAAGTTGCCTCCAGGAGCCGTGGACAGACTTTCCGTCGTCATTGTTCTCCATTTGTCTTGGTCTTGTGCACTCTGCCAGCTCTTCGTTTAATGACTTTCCTCCGAAAATGTCCTGGCGGACGAGTTTCGTATGAGTTCCGGCAAGTTCTAGTCGGCTGCCGCAGCTGTTACTTTTGATGAGACGGAATTTAACTCCGAGGTAGTCTTGAGAAGGTCTTCTCTGATGATGACTGGTTCTGATTTCGTCCAGAATAGTCATTGTCATCGGGCTTCTTGCGGGTCCTTCACTCCTTGCTATCATTCTTCCGCCGTAGTATGTCACGCTAGTTCCACAGGCTCTTATTTTCTTAAGAACCTCTGGTGAGACTGGCTGAGCCTCTGCGAATGTGGCTGCTCTAACCTCCTGCATCTCATGCTCGTGTTCCTCCTCGCTGAAGCCTTCCCTCATTTCCTCGCTCATATCACTGCTTACTCCTGAGGATTGGCTTCCCGTATCTGTCCACCTTCTGACTTGTTCTTGCTGAGGTTTCTTGTGAATGGGGACGTCGACGACCCTGACTTCGGGTGTTGTTCTAGGACCTGGATCTCTTTTGTACATTTTAGCGGCTATGGGCAACATAAGGATCGTGTCTTCTGGAGCCGCGTACTTTCCTACTCTTTGGAAAAGTTCTCTGGCATACTTCACTTTGTCAGGATCCGGTAAATCGTCGTCGACATACTTTTGATTAGTTTTAAAACATCTATAGAAGAAATGTCGCTGTACAGTGGGCTGATAGGGTTTAGACGCTCTTGGAAGAGTATTGGATTCTTGTTTAGTATTTTCACCTGGATTTTTTATGGTTGCTCCTGCAATTCTGCATTTTTCTTCCTTCATACTCCTGGTGCTGTATTCCGAAATATCTCGATCATTTTCTTCCCTGTAAGGTTCAATTATCACTATATTGTTGTTAATTAATAAATCTCTGAGACCAATCTTATTTTCCTTAAGATACCGTTTTAGATTGTCTATCGCCTGCTCTTTTGTGGTCCTTCCCCCATTGATATCCTTAAAGAATTTTTCACTGTCGGGTTGTTTCAGAGGGCGCTCTTTGAATATTTCTTGTTTTCTTCTTCTAAGTTCTTCTCCCGTCACTAAACGGGGAGGTTTAGCCGCTTCTCCTTCAGATCCCTGGTCACTTTCTTCTGAAAGATTTAGTTCGGAACTAGCCTTTCTACCTCCAATCCTAAAAGTTCCATCGGGTCCAGTTGTAATTTTACCCCTTGGCAGACCTCTGAACCCTTGTTCCTCTTCTAGACTCATTAGACTTCTCGTTCTCATTACTTGTTTTGTAGAAGAAGCTTTTGATTCAGGTTCATAGCAGTATTGCTCTTCCATAAATGCTTGATCCACTGCCGAATCTGCCGACCTGTAAAATTCTTTCTTTGAAAGAGTGTCTACAGATGCATGGTATGTAACTCTTTTTTCTTTGATTTTGGCATGGTCTTTTATATCTTGGTGTACTCTGTCTATACTTTTAGCTTTTACCATTTCACGCGTTACGATGTTGTTATTTGCTTCTTCGCCTCGTTTTGTGAAAAGTCTGTTGCTGAGAAGTTCAAGAGACTGAGCCGCTCTCAAATTTCTGTTGTTTATCGCCTTAACTGTTTCAACCACTGACGTTCTTTTGGGAACTTCTTCGATTTCTACACGTTGCACAATCTCAGGTTCTTTCTTTGGTCTTGGAACTAAGGTGTCGTAGTGACTTAGATCAATCGGTTTCGACTCGATTATTATAGGGTCTTCGACCTTTTCTAAACTGTCACAAGGAGAATCTTCGATTTCTTCGAATTCGACTTGTGCCGACTCTATTATGATAGTTTCTTTTTCTTTAATAGTCTCAGGGACGGGCTGCTTTATTAAAGTTACTTGTTGGGCTACTTTCGGTACAACTTCGTACGTACTTTCTTCCTCTTCCTGTTCTCCTTTCTTGCTCATTTCTTCAGCCAACATAATCTTCTCGTAACCTGGATCTTCGAATTCGTCGTCTTCAGGCAAATCTCCTGGTTCTCCCGCTTTGTCTGGTCCTTCCATGACGGTATCCGGACTCGCTGCGCTCGGTTCTTCTCCACTGCTATTATCCTCTTCGAACTCTTCAGCTAGTTTATTTTCTGCGACGCTCTCAGCGGGTAAGAGGGTATATGTAGTGTCTCTGCTGTAACTAGACTTGGTACTTCCGTAAATCTCATAACGGCCTTCAATTAGGTCATCGCCCATCTGAAACAAATAGATATCATTTAGTTCAAAGAGAGTTAATTATTTCAAGAAAAACATAAATACAAAACTACTTTAAATATAAATTTGAGCTTCCCCTATTAATTTTCACATCCACAAACAAATACACGTTTATATATATTTTTTTATTTTAAACCAACATTATATGTTTGGTTTAATACATTAAAGACGTGTACCTCATGGCTGAATCTGGGTTTAATAATTGTTTACAACCAAACCATTTAACGGGAACTAAAATGTCGAAATATTATAATAATTTTATCTATTCAAAACTCTGGTTTCTTAAATTCCTAAAAATTCAGTCTCTACCTTTTTCTTGTAATTAAATAACTCGTTCATATATAGCGTAACATTTTTTTAATCAACAAAAAAATGTGTACTTTTTCATATACGTACTATATGTATAATGTATATGCATATACAGTATGTCCCCAGTTCGAGTTGCCTATAATAGGTGTAAAAGACAAAAAAACATTATTTTTCGTGAACAAGTTACTCTTTATTATAATGTTTGCTTGTTTTGAAATGAAGAATTATCATATTTAAAACTTCCTACTGTGTAAACTGCACCCAAAAATTACAATTTTCAAAAATAGTACCAAGAGTAAAATGGGGGTTATTTTTGATTTTTCGAAAAAATGTTACTCTTTATAAAATTCCTAAGGTAATTTATGTAATAAGGAAGTAAAAAAATATATGTCAGATTTGCCCCCTCCCTAATGTCCCCAGTTCGGGTTGCCTATTCGTGTAAATTTAAAAAAAAAATCAATTATCGAAAAATGTTACTCATTATAAAAATTACCTAAAATAATATTGTCATCATTACCCATTTTTTTAATTAAAAAAAATTAAAAGATTTGTACTTTTTGGTACAGAGTACATGGTACAATTATTTTAACTAGATAAATCTTCATTTAAGACAAGACGATCATTAAGAGAATGATAAAGAATAACTTTTTTCTTAAAAAGTTAAAAATAATTACACTTATGTCTTGGATACATTCAGAGATTTGTACTTTTTGGGTACAGAGTACATGGTGTAACATTTTTTGTACGATTAATCTTCGTTTTAGAATAAGCATACATTTTTATTAAGAGTTACTTTTTTTTCAATTATTGATTTTTTTTAATTTACACGAATAGGCAACCCGAACTGGGGACAGTAGGGAGGGGGTAAATCTGACATCATTTTTCTCTCTTTTTTATTACATAAATTACCTTAGGATATTAAATAAACAATTTTATAAAGAGTAACATTTTTTTCGAAAAATCAAAAATAACCCCACTTTACTCTTGGTACTATTTTTGAAAATTGAAATTTTGGGTGTAGTTTACATAGTTTAATATTTATTGAATATTAATAATTTTTTCAAAACCTTAAATTGTTATTAAAGGTAGCCTCGGAAACCTGATACAACTAATAAATGGTTATCCTTCAATAATTGATCCCTTTAATTGTAAATTCTTCTAGTATATGGTCTATAGGCCTGAAGATGCCCAGGTTTGGGTGAAATATAGCCAAAATGAAAAAATATAATTAAAAAATTTGTTTTTTAGGGTTTTGTAGATTCTTCTCAAAACCCTTATGCCGAGGGTGATGTGTCCGTCTATCCGTCGCTCTTTGGTTCATAGGGCCCGAACCGTTTAAGCTAAAGAGCTTAAATTTGAAACACTGGTGCAACTTTTTGACCCTACCACAGGAAAAATATACAGAAGTTTAAAATTAAATATGCGCATGCGCAATTCGCAAAAATGTTGTAAACTCAAAAATTTATATTTTTTTTAATTTTCGAGTGGGGTATCAAATGAAAGCTGCTGAAGAGTAGGACGCAAATATATATAAGCATTTGTAAATTTTGCATTCCTTATTGGGTAAAAAAATCAAAATATACCAAAAAAAAATTCCCCCCCCCAACCACTATACTTCGGCTGGTCCTAAAATTTCGAAATAATTCCAGCTAATGCCTTATTGTGGGGCGATGAAAATTCCGGGAGTTCATCCCAAATTTTAAAAAATTGCCAATTTTGGGCGCGAAAATTTGAAGTGCGCCAAAAATTTTATTTTTGTAAAATTTTGAGTTGGGTATCATATGAAAGCTGGTGAAGAGTAGGATTCAAATATATATATATTTGCTTTTTTAAATTTTTCATACTTTATTTATTTTATAAGTCTAAATATAGCCCTAAAAATTTCCCCTCTCCCCAACCACTATATAACGGGTGGTCCTAAAATTTCTAAATAATTCATGGTTATACCTTATGGTGAAGCGATGGAAATGGTCTTAAAAAATGAATTTTTCTAGTCGTAGTTACCGATGAAAAACATTGTGACCCCCCGGGGGATCGAACCCGGACCCTTGAGATCTAAGAATAAAATCATAATTACATAACGGGCATGCTTAATCTTCTACAAAACCCTAAAAAGTACTTCCCTGTGATGAATTATTATAATCCCTATAGACCATATACTAGAAGAATAATAAATGGTTTATACGAACGATGTAATTATGAACTTGTATATGAGGCACTTACGAGCTGCATCGGACAGATTTTTTTTTTTTTATAAAGTCCCATCTACTTCAAACTACTTGAAATCCTGTTTTTAATCTCTTAAGGACTCAAGTTTTCTATGATTTAGTGAAGTGAAAACTATAAGTTAGTTTTACTTGATTTATTAAATAGTTTTTTCTCTCTCTCTTTCTCTAAGATTGATATGATTACAATTTTTACTAATTTCTTTAACCTTCGAAATATTAAGTTTCTTCGTATCACACTTTATTACTTTTCAGCTCGAATGGGTTTTATTAAATTCTGAGTTGATAAAGTTTATGATTAAAAATAAGAAAGGTTTTGCTTTAACGTTAAAGCTAGATAAGTGTCATTTTCAGTTTAGAGTTTCGTTCACTTAGAAGAGATATTATTATTTTGTTCTCTGGAATTTAATTTTTTTTTTTATTAACCATACCTGGAAGAAAGCATTAATTTTATTTTTATAGTTTAGAAAGGTTATTTCTTACGGTCGAGTTATCGTTGCATATGTATAGTAAGGGGAAAATAAAAAAGAACTGCTCAAAAGCCCTGTTTTGCAGGTCCAGTTTCTTTCCGAAAATGAACTGCCCTTAGTATATATAAGGCCCCAACAACTATACCTCGACCAAGGAAACTGTTGATCGTTGTGCACAACAAAATTTATTTGTTTCCAAATTTAATTCGACGACCCCCCAAGTCAAAAATATATCCATGTAAAATCGTAAAGCTAAAATCTCTAAAGTTGTCTGCCAAAGGTAGAGCCCATACTTGATAATAGCCCATAATTGAAGATTAGGCGTTCAAATGGAGTTAAAACCAATATTAGGACAAAAATAAACAATAAACTTTATTATTCCTCAACTATTGTAGGAAAAGTATTGTTTTCACCCAAAAATATTTTTTTCGAGATTTCAACTGAATTATTCAGTTCAATTATTTTGGGTGTCTTTAAGACCTCCTGAGTGGTTTTCAGCATGACGTCTGTATGTGTGTATGTATGTGTGTTATCAACGTTGCACCCAGGGTATTAAACTTAGAGAGTTGAAACTTGGCAGAAAAATCAGTCCTTACTTCTTGTTGTGCCACCTGGAAAATCTACATTTTTTCCGCAATCTTGAACCCAGTTTGCTGAGTTAGCAAAATTTAAAAAAATCAAAAAGTGGACCGATCGAGTTGAAATTTGGCATGAATGTACCTCTCTTAATAATACTGAAAGTATAAATACGTTTTTGACATACAGCATATCGTTGGAACCGGTAAAAAATAAGGTACAAATATAAATAAACCCGATGCAATTCCATTAATTAGTTTAAAAGTTTTAAGCAAACATAATTATTAATTAGTGCGATACTGTCGTTAAACGTAAACGTTTGTTTACATTTGTAAAAATACCTCGAAAATTCAAATAATTAAATGAATGCAATAAAATAAATAAAAATAATGTATTTTTTAAAATAAAAAATGATAATAAATAAATCAGTTAGCTCAAAACGGTCACCCGTCCAAGTACTGACCACACCCAATGCTGCTTCTTTCTGCTGCGAAGCAGCAGGAGAGGCCATTTTAGTGGCCTCTGAAGTGAGGAAAAGTTAAATAGGTTAAAGTCTAAATTGTTAAAATTAATTAATTTTTTTAAGAATAATATTTTATAGACCCCATTACTGTCAATAATTTTAATTTTTTGGGGGGGGGATAGCAAGTAGGAGATCAATGAAGGTTTTGTTCTTAAAATTATAATTCTTCTGACTGAATAAAATTCCAATGGGTAAACTTTACCAATTTATTATGGAAACACGTAACTATTGTAGCGATAAGTGTTCAATTAATTTGAAAACTGACTGGTAAAGTTTACTCGTTGAGTTTTATTAGTTAATTCTAAAACGTTATGTTTGGAGCAGCTGAAATTGAACTAAAGTTTAATCTTTAGACAGTACACTTGGAGATTATAATGTGGAAACGTTGCTACTTCATTCCGTGTATACTAACAATATGTAAGGGGTAAGGCTTTGTACTTACATGAGGTGAAGTATACGAGGGCTGGTAAGTTGCCTGAGCATGGGCAGTAGTGCGAGATGAGTGTGAATGTGCGAGCCCGATAGTGTGAATCCTAGATGGTCTATCCTCGCAGCAACTTGCAGATGGTCTCAACCCTCTACCCCCTGGTGGTCCTCTATAACACATCGATACACTTTCATTAGAACCAATGCATTCAATAACATTACAACACATAAAATTACATCAAATTTACTCCTAGACTCCTAGTAGAAGGGATAATTAGACTCATCCAATTACAGCATTCCTCCGATCAGCTATTACAACGACTACTCTTGCGTATTTATAGTTCTATTACAAATATTGTTCTAAAAATATAATTATTCATAGTGAAGAATGTATTATAAGTTAAATAATACGTGTCGATGACTCCATTCCTTCATAAAAAATGTATTATTAATGGTCTTTTCTGCTTGAGAAACGATCATATTAATGGCGTTTCCTTCACCAGATCATAACCAGAATTCCTTAGAGAATTATTTATCAAAACTATTAGTTTTTAAGGAAATAAGAATAGATTTTCTATTACACTATAGTGTTACAGCTGTAATCAGTTTGATCTGTTTTTACTGTCTTATTTTACATTCTCCCTTCAATAAAAGTACCTATGCATTTTTTTGATATTAGTTAGTTGTGTTAATAATATTATTTTAAGTAACCCGAAAAATATAATATATTTTTCGGACAAAACTAGACAAAACTAAAATGTATATTATACATTTTAGTTTTGTCTTTTTTACTCTCTCATCTCTCATTATCGTAGGATATATATATTTATATATTTCGCACTTCTTTAGATTGTTACTCCCCTTTATAAAAAAACAGAGTGGAGTAACAATCTAAAGAAGATGTACGGAATGTTCTTCTTTAGACTGTTACTCGGCTTATAAAAACAGAAGTGTGATATTCCTTTGTCCCAAAGTACAGTGGACTAAACACCCCTTTGTATTAATAGTTATTTAGTCAATGTCATTTATATTCTAAAAAAAACAAAGTGGAGTAACAATCTAAAGAAGTACCATATATTTTATCGAGAAAGTATTAATAAGATGCAAAAATTAGATTTTGAGATTTCGATGGATTAACACGTTTTAAACATCTGGATCCAAAATAGTGGTTTTTTAAAATTTCGTCTGTTATTCCTAAAGTACTGCCATATTGATTACAATTGACACCTACGTGTTAAGAAAAATCATAATCGAGGCAAAATTGAAAAATTAAATTTGCTTTTAATTTGGGGGCGTAAACCCCAAAAAAACTAAAATCATTAAATTAACAGTTTTCAGATACGGATCCGACGATTTTGATTAAAAAATTCACAACTTATTCCATTTAATTATAAATTAGATCATAGTTGTAATATTCAAAACATCTTGATATTTATAAAAAAACAAAAAACAAAAAAAAACATATTGATAAAAACGAATTTGATTTAGTTGAAAATTGAAAACAATAAAAATAATCATGTTGAACACTTTTTAAGTGTGTTTAATAATAAATTAATTAAATCAGATGTTACGGGATTTAAATTTATTATTGCTATGTATAGAGTTAGAGTTTGTCGGACCGATTTTGATGTATTTCTATTCCTCCTAAAATAAAATGTAGTTTTAATTTAGGTTTGGTAATTTAGTTTTAATTTTATTTTTACTGTTTTAAACGATAAGTGGATTTGCCAAGAAGTCAAAGAAGTTGTTAATTAATCGGATTAATCCAAAAATGTCCGGAGCTTTATAAAGCCTAGATGTATAATATTTTATGTCGACAATTAATATAATTTTCGGTCTTTGGGTTCTTGAATTTTGTAAGGGTTTTAAATCATAAAATACATAAATATAATATTTTTTTAGGATATGATACCTAACTTTCACTATAAAAATCAAAACTTTTAAAAAAATATATATAATTCAACATTTTCTATACAAATCCTACTTTGTAAAATATGTTTTGCTCTATGTTTTATAAAATGGAGAGAAATGCAATGAGAAAAAGATAAGCAAGAGAGAGAAGAGGAAAATGGAGGACAGTGAAAAGTGGTTACCCTCAAACCTCAAGGGGTAATCCATCATCTATCCCGTGAAGGCAAAATAAATCTTCCTTCTCGCTTACCTTTCTACCAAACCATGCTTGGAAAAGCAAATATTTCACACTGTAATAAAGCTAAAATATCATTAAATTACACCCATTTGGATAACATCTCTGATAATATTCAGTCATATTTCATGGGGGAATGCACATTAAAAGATTCACTAACCAAACAAACATCTTAAGAAAATTACAATTTAAGGATTTTATTAATTGTTTTATGAAGTATTTAATAAGGGGCTACCGCTTAAGTTGCAAGTTTTTACTTTGGACCCCCCCCCCCTTTTTACTTTCTCATGTAAAGAGAAAGTATTGTGATGGCGCGAAAATTCGATTTTGAGATTTTGTTGGATTTACACGTTTTGAGGTCCCCTGAGTCCAAAAAAGTGGTTTTTAAAAAATGTCTGTCTGTCGTCTGTCGTCTGTCGTCTGTGCAGACGCCTGGAGCCGAAACTACTAGGCCGATTTTCACGAAATTTGGCATTCATGTTCAGAAAAATCATACCCCGAGGCGAAATCGAGAAATGAATTTTAGCTTCAAATTTGGGGGCGCTACCCCCCAAAAACTCTGAAAAAACGTGAATAAAAATTATTTCTCGAAAACGGTTCCGACGATTTTGATTAAAAAATTCTAAAATGTAGCCCATTTAAATACGGATCTAACGATATAAGCCGTTTTCCCGGGGAAAATCTAGTTCCTGAGAAAATAGCTTAAAACGCGGACGGAGAGAGCCCGGGTTCGATTCCCCGCGCAGGGGAAGTTATTTTTATGGTAAATATTCATGAAATGTTCAATAATAATTAAATGTGCATACAAAACTAATAAATTGGAAACACTGAGCTAAGTAATTATGAACTTTTATATAATAAAGTTTGTCTGAGTTGTCTCGGACCGATTTTTACTTCACATATACACAGTATATATATGTAACGAGAGGGAGGAAGTATTATGAAGGCAAAAACACAAAGAACTAGTCTGCTAATAGTTGCTTCCTCGCATCCTACGTCGTAAACTTTAATGGTTTTATGCTTTTACGACCTATTATTGTCAAATATATGTAATTCCCCCCCCCCCCCCCCGTTTTACTTCCGAGCTTATCAAACGTAACGGAAGCTATGTTATCGTTTTGAAAAATAAAATTTTTTGATATCTCTGATTTCATAAATTCCAAGACAGAAATCCATTATCTTGTCAACAAGGAACATTTTTGTCAGGTCTGCAGCTCAATTTTTATGAACCGACTTAGAGAGAAACACAATATATTTATTAAATAAAACATTTGTGGGGCTGCTCATTTATAATGAGTTGCCTAGTACACAGCTTACTAATCAATCTCTTGCAGACAATAACTCATCAAGTAATATAAATTTTACAAAACTGTATAATGTATAATCATTAAAATACAATTATAATCAACTTAGTTAAATAACTTAACTTAAAACTAAAATAAAATATAAGACTTAAAAGCTTGTTTAAAAATAAAATCAAACCGCAATTATCCATATATATGTATATAATTATTTAAGATACCTAAAGAGTGTAAAATGATAGATTCAGATATCCGCGTCAATTCTTTTCTGTCAATACCTTCAAAAATAGTCAATGTCTTCAAAAATAGACTGCCAATTGGTGTGGCACATAGCTTCCTCGCATCCTATTACGTACTTTATTGATTGTATGCTTCTACAAGCCTTTATTGTCTAATTTGTCTTATTATTTCCCCTGTTTTCTTAATTTGTCAAAATTGTTTGGATTTTTACACATAAATTAAAGTATCAATGTAGCAAAAGTTAAAGAGTGCAGATGGTTCAAATTAATCTAGGGCTATCTGCGGACTACTTTCAATAAACTATAAAAGTTTATATGGGACCAACAATGAGCTAATTATGACCTACCATCCAAATTTCATTAAAATCGGGCGTGTAGTTTTTAAGATATGTTGGTTCGCAAAAATTGAACGACAGACCGACGGACCGATAGACCGACAGGTAGAAACGGAATCAAAAATGTTCCCTGGTTATGGTTTAATATAGTTACATTAATTATCATTTTAGCAGCATATCCGCTTTTGAACTCAAGGTTTGAACTACGGGGTAGGAATTTGCAAATCTCCTAATCTGCCCCTCCCCCCCACATCTAATTCACGTTTATTTTGTCTGTTCGCCTTTCTTTCACTCTATTTACAAAGTATATTTTATACGCCTTGTAAATTTAAAAGGGAAACGTTAAGGAACGGATGTTTCAGTTTTTTTAGAGCCCGTAACCCAAAGGAGCTTATGCCCAACGGGTCTGTACGAAATTAGGCTAATGAATGCATCCACGGAAGAAGTTAAAATCAGCGAGGCGTGTGTTCAGAGGGGGCCTATATAATAGCCTGGTTGCCTTTTCTTGTGTAAGAACCCTTTAATAATGTTCACGTCTCGTGGTTAGTCAAGTTATACTTTTCTTGTGTTATATCTATGTATAGAAACACCCATCCATTTAACCTTACCATTTTACTAACTTATTATGCTTTAGAGTAATAAAAAAAATTGATCTTGTTTAGATTTTTTTTCTTTTAATAAATAATATTACTTACTGCTTGTATAAAAGCCCTTATCCTTATATAAAAGAACAAATTAATTATTTTTTTAATTTAAATTTGCTATTTATGCATTTGTTTATGTCCCCACATTAACATATTGTTCCTGAGCTTACGAAGGTAACGGAGTTAATAGGTTTGTTCCAACCACTCTTCAAACTGGTTTGGAACTGTACGACGCATGCGCATTTGGAAAAAAGAGTTCCAACGAGCCCAAACTCAAACTCTGACTGACTCCGACTGTTAATCGGCTGTTCCAACCACGCTCTGATTGAATCACGGATTAGTTTGGAACCAGTCAGAGCGGTCAGCGATCGGCGGCAGGGACTAGTAGTTTGGGATTGAGTTTGGGTGAACAGAAACGTAACCTTCCGCTCCGCTTCATTGTTTTTGTTTTGATTTCGCTTTGATTCTCCTTTCTTGCGAATCAACTGTTCTTTTTAAAATGTTTTTGTACGAATGCGACGATGAATTTTTGTGCATATAATTGGCATTTTCTAGATATTTCTGAAAAAAATAAAAATTGGACCTATTTTCCAAGATGGACTTTTGATACTTATTCCATTTTGAAACAAATATCGAAAGAATCCGATTTATTTCCGCAATTTTTCTTTCGTTAACTGGACTAAGATTAATATTTGTTTTTTTAAAACAAAAGAGCATTTAGGATTATATCAATAAAAATACGAATACGAGTGTGCCGTGAGTCTACTAAAACGGGCTCACCTCAGTAAGCCCGAAAATTGTGAATTGCATAAATCGAAATGAAATCGTGAATTCATGTATTAAATAAACATTTCTAAAATGTGTGCATGTATTTTCGTCATATCCTCTATGAGTATGTAGGTTTTACTTCCAACTTTCGAGCTTAATTAGCATTAGAAAATGAAACTTATGTGGTGTGGCCCCCCCTTGTTGTGCGAGCCCCTAGGCGGCCTAAATCAGGCCCTGATTTAAGCGACTGGCACTTATCTTCATCAACTATTGACTTATCCATCATCCATATCTTTAATATTAATAAGTTCAGGTATTTTTGATAGCACAGGAACGCAAAATCACATAAACGATCAACTCAAAAAGTTGTTCTGATAACAGTGCTAAAACCTACCACGGCAAACAGTTTGGTTTGAGAAAGGAGCGTTCCAACAAAAACGAAATCACAAATCAATTCCCAACGGTCAGTGATCGCGCATGCGCATTACGTCAATCACGGACTAATCCGAAACTGATTCGGAACTGGTGGTTGGAACAAACCTAATATGTGATCCATTCTAAAAAACGAAATTGTGTTTCTATTCCATTTCCTAGACATATATTCATTTCGGATATCAGGAAAAAGTTTTAATCTCGTTTCTTTCTATCAGTCTTTCCGAACCACCATATCTTAAAAATTATTTATAATTTAGATTATGCGTAAAAAATTAGTCCTCTGTTGGTTCCATATTAATTCAATTTTCTGTGCACTTTAATTCCTTTCCCGCACTTAATATTTCATTGATTAAAAAAAAAATGATAAATATAATATTTATTTAAACTAAGAAACATTTAACAATACACTGCCAATTAGTGTGGCACATAGATTCCTTGCGACTTATCACTACCTAAATAATACTGTAACTAAGCGTTAAAAATATTTCATAAAAAAAAAATGATTTGATCCACTGTTTTGATGTCACATTTATTTATAATGAATATTATACGACTTCATAAGATTATAATTAATATGGGAATATCAGTGGACTAATTTTGACTTAGTAACTAAATTTAATTAAAATCAGTTGTTTTCAAGATGTTATTGATTTAAATCAAATTATAATTATTAACTACAGGAAACAGTTGGTAAGAGCATCTGTACTGGAAATACAGGAGACCCGTGGTTCAAATCCCGGCGCTGGAGTGTATTTTTCACGGTCTGTTTCCCGTAGTTAATAATAATTATAATTTTATTTAAATTAAAATTTAAACTTTCCGTAGTATGAAAACTACCAAAATCTTAAAAATGGGATATTATTGAGGTTTGAAAAAATGATTACGTTCTTACCGACAAATAAGCTCAATTCGAGAGACCATGAAACAAAAAACCTTTTGTAGAAATTATATCCTAATTTGATGGTTAACGCTACTACCCTATTTTAAGTCATAGAAAATGAAAACAACAACAAAAAATAGGTGTGGTGTCGCGGGACACCCGGTAGGAACGAAGTTTTTACATTTTTCATTAAATATAAATTATAAAATCACACTGCTAAGTACGTATACATTGCTAACTACTTATACATGGCGGAGTTAGAAAAGAGACAAAATTAAAAGTAACGAACTGTTTGTACCAGGCAGAAAAAAAAGAAAATCATTATTCGTTTAATTAAAGCAAGCGTCTTACTATAAATATATATTAATTTAAATCAAATTATAATTATTATTTACTACGGGAAACAGACAGTGAAAAATACACTCCCGGCGCGGGAGTGTATTTTTCACTGTCTGTTTCCCATAGTAAATAATAATTATAATTTGATTTAAATTAAAATTTAAACTTCCCGTAGTATGAAAACTACCAAAAACTTAAAATTGAGTATAAATATACAGGGTGACCCGCGATAAAATGTCATAAGGAAACTGGGTGATTCTATGGGTCAAATGCAACAAAAAATGTCGAGTAAGCATAGGCCCATATCTCAATAGTTCTCGAGATATCGATTTATTTCCTTTTTTAAAGTGCTTCACGAAAAGTTTTAAAAAATGCCTAATATCTCAAAACCTAAATGAGATAGAGAAATTGGGCTGAGGACCGATTTTAAAGAGCATAAAAAAACCTTACAGAATCATTCACTTATTTCTAAATTATCAGCTGCTAAGCATCTTTTAAGTTCTGTTACATTTGAAATTTTGGATTTTTTAAAATTCGACCATGAAATTCCTGAGCTTACTACTCTTAATTGAGGGATGTTAGAAGTGTGGCGTTTTCAGGAAAAACTTCTGCTTTTCATATGCTTTCAAATGGTATAATTAAAGTTTAAGCTCAACGGACTAGTTTTTGAATTATGGTGGATTGAATGTTCCCAGACGTAAAATGTTTTGGTCAGGATCACAACCAATTCTAGTACAAACGCACAAAAGGTTCCCCCGGACAAAACCACAGAACTTAGGGTTTCTTATAGAACATTTCTCGCTGAACAAAAAAGTTCCTATAAACATGGACCCGGTACAGCTTCGTTTTCAAGATATTTGCAAAAAACATGAAAAAACACCATTTTTGGACGTTTATCCTTACAATTCTCAAATACTACGCTTTTTACAGTAATACTTCTGGAAGCAAATTTTGTAGAGAGTCGAATTATACCAATTTTAGCTCTTTACAAAATAATATTTTAAAATTGAGCGTTGATGGAGATCACCTTAATGGATTGACTAATAAAGTGACTGGGACGTAGAATATTGAAATTTCGCTGAGAATCAGGGGTTGTCGTACAGAGCTGGGAAGGGTGTCATTCAACGAAAAATTATATTCTTTACCAGGTTTCCTTCAAAAAGTATTATGGTAAAAAGCGTAGTATTTGAGAATTGTAAGGATAAACGTCCTAAAATTGTGTTTTTTTGCGAATATCTCGAAAACTAAGCTGTTCCGGGTCCATGTTAATGGGAACTTTTTTGTTCAGCGTAACATTTCCTATAAGAAACCTTAAGTTCTGTGGTTTCGTCCGGGGGAACCTTTTGTGCGTTTGTACTAGAATTGGTTGTGATCCTGACCAAAACATTTTAAGTCTGGGAACATTCAATCCACCATAATTCAAAAACTAGTCCGTTGAGCTTAAACTTTAATTATACCATTTGAAAGCCTATGAAAAGCAGAAGTTTTTCCTGAAAACGCCACACTTCTAACATCCCCCAATTAAGAGTAGTAAGCTCAGGAATTTCATGGTCGAATTTTAAAAAATCCAAAATTTCAAATGTAACAGAACTTAAAAGATGCTTAGCAGCTGATAATTTAGAAATAAGTGAATGATTCTGAAAGGTTTTTTTATGCTCTTTAAAATCGGTCCTCAGCCCAATTTCTCTATCTCATTTAGGTTTTGAGATATTAGGCATTTTTTAAAACTTTTCGTGAAGCACTTTAAAAAAGGAAATAAATCGATATCTCGAGAACTATTGAGATATGGGCCTATGCTTACTCGACATTTTTTGTTGCATTTGACCCATAGAATCACCCAGTTTCTTTATGACATTTTATCGCGGGTTACCCTGTACATTGAATGCAAGAAAAAAGTTGATCATGATGAGTTTATAGTGAAAGAGTATATTTGTTAAAGGAGTTTGGATTGAAATAGGATTGTTTTCTACCTACACGGCCAATTAATTTAAAATATTATAAAATATATCTCTTCCCTACTCTACAGCTTCTGCTTGTATCAGGGTGAAATTTTATTTATTTACAAAACAAAGTGACATTTTTGACATATATAACAAAAATAATCAAAACAAGTCAAGTAACAGGCTTCCTTAATTACACTTTTTCCCGTCTTTTGAAGCTTACGTTTAGGCGAGCGTTGCGCGTGAACGCTTGGGCGGATAACGTTTTCCGACGAACTCAGCCTGGGCATTGGTAAAATGAGCATTTGTACAAAATTTCATCTAACTCGGTGATCTTTTACTCAAGTTATCGTCATCTGTAGATTTTGTTACGGATTTTACGAGACGGTGATTTTGTGGCGGTTATTTTGTGACGGTGATTTTGGTCGTTTTTTCGGATTCACTCCTGGGCTCCAAAACGTGCCATAATGAACTTCGTTCCAAAAATAATTAAACAAAAATAAATTATTAAAAACTTTTTTTTTGGTAACTAAACTTTCGAGTTTAAGTAAATTTTAATACTTCGTCGATAATAAGCTAAAAATGGTCTCATACTAATTTTAACTATCTCCGGATGTGTAATATTGAATAAAAATAAATATGATCCCACTAGGAATTGAAACATCATTTTCAATTCTAAGTTTGTTTTTTTCTTTTTGTTTTGTTTTTTCTCTTTATTTCAAACAATTGAGCACGAGGAGGCAATGTGCCACACTAATTAGCTGATTATTTTAGGTTTTGACAAATGTTAAAATGCTTTGCACTTTGCATTGTTGTCTAATTCGTGGGTTTACCGATAGATAAACTATGGTCCTCATTTAAATAATTTAATGGTTCCTTCCGCTACTAATTATTGTGTCTTTTTTGAGACGTAGGAGTTGCGCATGCCTCACCTGCGGGAGAATTTAAATAACAAATCCAAAAGACAAACTAAATAAAGTTGTTAGAGAAACCTCTCCTCTGTTTGAGGATCGGTTTTTTCCCGAACAAATAGAAAACCTAAAACCCTTTTACTATTTCTATCGTGCAGAGTTTTATCCCTTTTTGAATTGAAAGATAATACCTCTTTTACGATATATATACCTAACCAATACGTTTTAGCTTTGTTACCAGATTACTGTGAGATGATTACTTTGTTGTAATAACTATGTAGGTATGTATTAATATTATGTTGGAACCCGTAAATTAGATAATACGGCTAATAATACATGAATTTTCACGTTGAACGTATCTTAAGTCCATTAAAAGTTGTTTAAAAAAAAAAAAAATCTGTTTGTCATTTGTACTATCGCGTAGTTTATAAACTACTAAACCGATTTTGATGAACTTTTACATAATATGTTCACATATTTTTTATTACATTTTTAAAATGTAGTCCATTTAAATAGCAATTTAATCATTATTAATTTATTATTCATTTTAAAGATTAAATGAATAGATCATTTTACTAAAAACAAATCCAAGTTTCAATAAAATAAATGTAAGCCAGCTGGAAATCGAATCCAGACCATGTAAACAACCATCTGATACTTTTATAATGACATTAAATTTCATTAAAGTAAATGATACTTCTAATTAAATTTTTATTAATGAATTAATCAAGTCAAATATTTTTAGATTTAATTTAATATGGATATGTTTAGAGTAAGTTTATTTTGATAGATTCACACGTTTTAAGTGCAAAAACGTGGTTTTATAATGTATTTTGTCTTTAGTCAAGCTGTGGAGCCTAAACTACTGAGCTGATTTCGATGAACATAGGCATGCATGCAAAGAAATGTCATACCCCTAAGCGAAAATCGAAAATTAAATTTAGAAGCGTTACCCCTAAATACATAAATTACATAAAAGAAAGTATTTCATAAAAATGGTTCCTATAATTTCAATTAAAAAAAATTATATTGTAGTCCATTATTATACGAATTAATAATATTAATTTGATAAAATTATCAAAGATAAATTAATTTGATATTTCTTAAAATTGAAAACAAATTATAAAAAATCTCCAGTTGAACACTTTTTAATAATGATACATAATAAATTAACTATATTAGATACTATTTTCATTCAGGATTTAAATACAGTATCACTATGTAAATGAAAAAGGTTTTGTTCGTGTTAGCCGTACCGATTTTATTTGTTTGTGTGTAAAAAATAGTATGAGAAAAGCAATTCGGCACTGTCACTAGTGTCAGAGTACAAATAAGATTTTTTTTTTTTTTTAGAAATAACTAATTGTACTTATACAGGAGACATGTGGAATAATAATATTACTGCCACACTCATACAGTATGTTCATTCATTCAGCTTTCATATCAAATTCTATGTAGTAGTGAAAACGCAGCAATAAAATAAAATAAAAATAAATTGAAAAATTAATAACAATAAAATAAAATAATAATAAAATTTAGCATAATAATTAAGTATACATGAAGATGTCCCCCCCCCCCCCCCCCCATAGGAACCCCATTAATAGTTTACTAATTAAATCATAAATAATTATAATATCCCTAACATAAATTAATTTATGTTAGGGTAATAATTAAGCACATTTCCTTTAGAATTATAATTTAATGAGATTTATTCCATTGACTAGACTTTGTTATGAAGTGATATTTAAGTTTGAAGTCATAGTAAAGGTTTGTCATACCTGAAAGTGAATATGATGAGCGTCATTCTGTCTAGAAGAGGAGTTACCGTCAAAGATGTGTCACATCAGAACACTGTCTGTCTATTCTATTTCAATGTAACAGGAAGGATGCGTGAAAACTGTCCTGTGACTTGACCGTGACTTAGCGTGACAGACCTACAGACACAGTGACACTCGTCCAGAACGACACCCGTTACGCTCACGGATACTTTGTACTGAGTTTGACGCAAGCAATCGTTTTGCTTCACTATAGATAAGGACTTTTAACAACGTTTCTTTATTACGACCTCCTTTATAAAAATTACTTTTAAACGATTTTCCTGTCTTATCTTCAGACCTTATAAAAGCTCTATTTGCTCTTCTTCAAAGAAAAAAATCAGTCATTTTAATCGACTTCTGAATCGATGTTGCAATATTCATACAAGAATATTCAAAAATTCTCTCCAATTTTTTTTACCATTTTGTTAAAAAAAAAAATAACTCACTGATAATACTCCTTTATTTTTCTTCCTCCTCTCCGAACATTTACATCAATTTTTCGCCTGTATTCAAATGAGACTATATTTGTATTCAAATGTATGCTGGTCGATAATCAGTCACATTTAGGTCGCATCTTTGAATAATGTTAAATAAATTATGCTAAAAGCTATTTAGTTATGAGTTATTTTTTCTCCTTTTTTTGTATCATGGGATATTGACTCTTGTTCTGAAATTCAAAGTGCTAGATACATGATATCTATTGTTGTTGTTTTTATTCGGTGTAGGAACTTTATTTACTCCTTTTTGCACTCTTGTACACGTTGTTATTCGCTAAAATTTCCTCCAAATATTACGAGAGATGAGTATTTTTTTCTACCTCTTTTTTCTATTTGATAAAATAAGGCTTCTCTTAGGATTTAATATTTTTTTATCTTCTTTAGTTCTACAATTGGAAAGGAATTCTTTGTATTGTAGTTATTATTTTCTTATTGTTGTTTCGTTTCTTCTATTTTATTTTTCTCAAAACAAGTCTTTCTTCTATTTTTTTATTTAGTACATATATAATAATTCCTTGTATATCTTTATATCTTGATATAATCTTTGAAAAAAAAAATATATATATATATTATATATTGTAATTTTAACTCATCCTCGATTTTTTTCTTAATATGATATTACAATAACTACTTACATTTCCTCGTTTTACTCCGTTTTAAATTATCTAAAGATGTAAGCTTAAACGTTTTATAAAATTTCAAAAAGTATTTAATATTTAACAATTATTTAAAAATTAAATTATAATTTAGTTAAAGACCAATAATTTAAATATAACCACGAAGTTAAATAACTAATTATTTTTAATATAATTATGATTATAAATATTTTTTCTAAAATTTAACTTTTGTACATTTTTCTGAACAAGTCACTTTACTTATTAATAAATTGATATTGTAAAAAATGAATAGAAAATGCTTGATTCTTATTAACTTGATGCATATGCAATTAATCAAAAAAGTGTGATGACTAGTGAACCGGAAGTTAAAACTAGAAATTAATGAAATTTTAGTTTAGTAAGACTGCTTAAGACACTGAGTGCGCGGGGTCTTATAGAAGACTAAGACTGTGCGAGGCCACGTTACCGTTGTAGCATGTTCCCTTCGCTAACTCCGCTACGCTGTCCTAATCTCAGACCAATATCACGCTCAGCTCCCCCTCTCAGCCGATCCTGTTCTTTTTCTTCTTTTTATTCTTCTAAGCAGTAATTAAACTCATTTCAACCATAACCATCGTTATTTACCCTAGTTTACCTTCACGATCCCGCTGCAATTGTTTTTCCTTGTTTATAAATAGATTCTCTTGTTCTGTTTGTTTGTTTTTTCGATAATTTTTCTTATATGAGTGGTTATTAAAGGAATTTTTCTCATGTTTCTTTCTATGATTTCGAGTAGATAATTTAAGAATTTTTATCTTCATATAACTGATGAAAACGTGTTCCATCGTTGAAATATGAGAAGCTCTTGCCCTTTGTTGATCAAATTTTAGCTTTTTTTTAATAAAAAAAATTACTTTTTTTTTTTTTTTTTTTTTTTACGTATTAAGAGATCTACTGAGTCCAAAAATGTAATTTTTAAAAATATCGTTACTATCATTAGTGCAGACACGAAAAACCTATTCTATCTACTCTCTGATTTTTTCACATACGTAGCTAATGCTTATAAAGTATTACGAACGCCCTAATTCGATTTTGAAGGATTTATAAGTACTAAGGCCCACCAAGTTCCTTATAAGTGGTTTTTAGACAATTTTAAATTGTTATTCTTGTTCCAAATTTCAACTGATTAATTTATTTTTTTCTTAACAATAACATTCCAAGTGTAAAACATGAACACTTACACAAAGCACAATAAATATTAGCAACAATCGTTAGCAAATTAGTATTTAAGATTTGCAGAAAAAGTTTTTGATTTATACGTTTTATATTATAGTTAAGTGTAAGTGCAAGTAAAATGTAAATTATGATGTATAGTGTATTTCAAGTAAATAACTAGTAAAATTTAAAAAAACAAAACACTTTGATGATACTCTTTTATATATTTCCTTAATTTAATTATTTAAATAAAAATATCAACTAATGACTAATTTAAATGAGCATGTGTACCAAATTTCATCTAACTCGGTGATCTTTTACTCAAGTTATCGTCATCTGTAGATTTCGTGACGGTGATTTTGGTCGTTTTTTTCAGATTTACTCCCGGGCTCCTAGAACGTGCCATAAGGAACTTCGTTCCAACAAATAAATAAATTAATGAACTTAAGACTGACTATTGTATCGTTCTAGGTGGTTCGGAGTGAAGTTAAATAAAAGACTGTAAAAAGTGTATTTTTTTAAAAGTTATTCTGTAAAAAAAAATATCTTCTCAATTTAATAAATCACGAGATAATTAGTTTGTACTTCAAATAATGTAATGTTTTAAATTAAAGTCTTTTCTTTTCTTCTTTGGCGTAATGCCTTTACAACATCCTTGGCCCTTTCTGCTCTGTTAAAAATTTCAGAAGAATTAATTGGCAATTTTTTTTTTTAACTTTTCAATGGAATTTCTAAATTACTTCTATAAAGTTTGGTTGGCATCTATACCCTTCCCTCTTTTGAATAATTACGAATCGGATGGAGTTTTCATAGAATCTAATCTGTAGATGGAAAAGGTTTACCGTGGAGACCAGAAATAATTCAGATTTATAGTGGTTCTAGATTTATCGGTCCAATTCTAAGTTGGAGTTAAGCTTGTGTGAGTAATTAGGCCTAATAATGCCTTTAAAAAATTAATTTTCTTTGTGCCATTTGTCAGTATAAGTGTAATTGATTCAATACTTTTTTGCGCTTTGAGATAATTATAATATAATAAGAAGGCCCTATTTCTTCCAATAATAGATTAAAGATTGTATTTTATTCTTTGTACAACGGGTAAATAAATAAATATTCTTTAAAATTGTTGAGTCATAAATAATTGGTTTTTATATGAATTGAATATTTTGATGGAGGAAACCATTTGACTCTAAGATTTTGATAGATTTATATGTTTTAATGTCTCCCTTAAGTCCTAAAATTTTAAATAAATCAGTACGTCTATTGTCTGTGCAGATATGTGGAGCCATAAATACTTAGGCCAATTCAATTAGGTCGATAAATTTGGGGGACTCAATAAGAAAAATTATAACCCGATGCGAAATTAAGAGATTAATTATATTTTGGCGCCTGGAAAATCGCAAAAAATATTTTTTTTGAGAAACGATTCTTACTATTCCTGATTTTTTATAGTCCATTCAAATACGAATTTAACCGATAACGTTAAATATGTTTGGTTTTTTTAAAAAAAAAAAAAATTATGTGTGAGACTCGCATTAGGAGTGAAACTTAATTTCTAGAAAGCAGTTAATTTTATGAATTGTTCTCTTTGCATTTGTTGGCGAATTTATTATTTCAGCATTAAGAAATAGTTATGTGGAATTTAATTGAAAAATAAAATTTTTAGTTATTATTCACTAAACATTTTAGTGAATAAAATAAAATATTTTCATAACATTATAGTGAATAATGAAAACAACATTTATATATAGCATTATATTATTATAATGTATATGATATTACGCTTATATACCAATTCTGTGTATTGACAAATCATTTACCTCTGTGGTGCAATGATTAGCACTTATGCCTGCTGAATCAGAGGTCGTTGGATCGAGATTCGTCCAAGTAAAAGATTTTTTACAGGTAAGTCAACTGCCGACTTAAGTGAAAGTTGATCTTTCAAGATCAACTTGAAGCTTGAACGGAAGTTGATCTTTCAAGATCAACTTGAAGCTTGAACGGAAGTTGATCTTTCATTTAGACGAGTCTTGAATCACAAACTTGGTTACATGCAATTTCGTTTCTCCAAGCCTTTTACTCTACGTCGCCTAAAGATGTTTCACTTCAATAAATTGATCAAATGAGATATTATAGGATTTAAATTCCAAATTATTATGTTTATGAGATACTTAGGTTCGAGTTTATCGGACCGATTTGATTAGTTAAAGAATGCTTTCAAATGTTTAAAAATACAAACCAATGCTTAGTATTCTTTTTTACGTCTTTTGTTATTCTGAATAATTTTAAATATCCTATAAGTTTGTGGATCTGTTTCTATAGCAAATAGTTGGATATAATATATATGATTGTAATATCAGTTTGTTTTACTTGTATAAATCTATAGTTAAATTAATATTATACGGACAGGTGTATTGTAGATAATACTATTTCATTTATTAATAAACTGGGAAGCTATACACGAGATGTACCAATTTACTGACCTCTAGTACTGAACACGAATATGTCATAGTATATTTATCTCGCATAAAAGTCTATTAGTTTGTATAGTATATCATTTTCTAAACTCTGAATTAAACCATGGACGCTGACTATCTCTTCCACTGTACCATAATACGAGTATATTTATATTTTACTGGAATGCTAGAAATTAAATGGAATCATTTCTATAGAGCCATTGATCCTCAACAATAAATTAAATATTTTATCATCTTTGTCGGCTTTTCTATATTTTAGTTGTAGAGTTAAGATTTTGATTACTATTTTACGTATGTTTCAGATTGTTTTAATGTATTCGACAAATTTGAGTTATTTCTCTGTCCGCCCAGCTTTGTTTCTTACATTATTATCCTTTTAGGTTTCTGTACAAAGTACAAAAAGAAACCTTATATAACGGCTCTGTCTGTCTGTCCGTTGGTATCTGTCCGTTGTTGTCTGTCCGTTGCTTGTTTCAATTCATAAACTACTATAGCTAGAAACATGAAATTTGGTACACAGGTGCATCTCGGCATTTTAAACAACTGGACACATTTTGGATTTTTCACACTTAATATTTTCAAGATGGCGGTCAATATGGCGGGTGACTAACGTTGTTTTAGTTACCATGTCATGTTATACATCAATTTAAAAGTCTTTAAGAGTAGAAAAAGAATATTACTATTAAAATTAGTGTAATTATATTAAACTTAATAATTTTAACTTTAATGTACAGAAACCGGCGATTATCGCCCCAATGTACTTACGTGAAGCGCGCCTAACTTGTTTCATTTTAGTATATAAATCGTATTCAGTTTTTTACTTTCAGAAATGTTTGTGTTGTTATATTACTTTTGAGTCCAACTTCTTATATATTCCTCATTTTTCGAGTTTAGTGCCAGTCTGCTAAAATAATACATTACGCGTCTAGTGCGGAAAGTAGAATTTTGCATGCGAGTGTGGAGTTTGCACCCGAGCGACAACAGGTGTAGTTAAACCACACGAGCAATGCAAAATGCAGTTTTCGCACGAGTTGCGTACCGTACTTTATCTACGATTGTCGGATTTTAATAATAAAAAGAGTAAACAAATATTTCAATATCATTAAATATAATACATTGTTTATCACTAAACACTTGATAGACACTTTAATTAAAGAAACAGCAAATTAGTTTTGTTAAATGTAAACAAACACACTAATCGTTCGATAAGGTGAATAATTCTTCTTTATTTCCGCCCTAGCGCGGAAGAAGAATTATGAAACGCGCATGTGCAATGAATACAACTACGAAAAGAATCACTTTCTAAACAGAGATAAAATGTTTATATAATGTTATAAAATCGTATCAATCTTAGATAAATATATTTTTAAGCATGCGACCTTATTATTAATATTATTTATTTTATCTTAAATAACTTTTTTAAAATAATTCTTTTTAGATGTATAAAAATGTTGCCACCCAAAAACGGTTTATTATTAGTGTGGTCCTTGGAATAAGTATAGAGAGAAAAACCGCCTACACGTCCCAGTTATTGTCATTATCCTCGGGTTTCTCATCACATTAAAAAAATCTAGTTCATCTGCCGAGAATATTTTCCTCTTCTTTCGTAATTCTCGTGCTGATTGATGTATTTAGATAATGATGGGAATCAATAAATGAATCATCCATCTCCGATCTAAAGGTACTTGTTACTTTGTTACAAGATGAAAATACTGCATGCAAAAGGATGGATGAGAATAAGTAGGTTTTTAATATAACTGATATGTCATAACATCCAATGGTTTATCAGGAAATAATGAGGCATCAGGATTGAAGCCGCATTATGACCCAATTTTACTTATATAAACTGTTCTTCTACTTATATAAATACTAGCTGAATACCCGTGCTTCGCTACGGGGTGTTTTATTTTCAATTTAATGGATTTATAAACTACCATCAAGAAACATTTAAATTATTTTACAAAGCGAGAATATCTAGATTCTATCCCTCCCCTTTGATAAGATAATTTGCTAATATCCCAAATTTGTAATTCATTCCGACTAAATTTTTAAAAAGGAAAAGCAGTGGTCCTTCTGTACAGACACAACCATTATTAGGTGTTTATTTTTATACAAATATATAGATATATTTTTCCATACATAATTTTTCCGTACATAACAATAATTGTGCAGCACTCTTAAAGAGCTTTTCAACGGAATGCATCGTGAAGGGTTTTTTCATTACTTTGACATTTGTACCCCGTACCCCTGTGTTCCAAAATCAAAATTTCGAAAATGCATGAAGTCAGTGACCTTCCCCTTTCCCCCTTGCTTTGAAGGTCAAGTGTGCAAATTTTCATTGAAATCGGAATAAAAAGGTAGATTTGAATAAAGAACACACACACACACACACGGGCCCATTCGCGCGCGCTCGCACACACACTTACGTTGACATTTCCTTTTTACCCCTCTCCTAAATGAAAATAATGACAAAAACGTACATTACAATTACTTTTCTCCTAAAGAGCCTTTCAACGATATGCATCATAAAGGGTACCTATCAATTACTTTGACATTTGTACCCCGTACTCCTGTGTACCGCAACATTTTAACTTTATAATCTCATGTAAGCAGTACACTCATAGACAGTCTTCATTTATATAAGATGTAGTTATACACATTTTTCCATTTTACCCCTTCCTAAATGAAAATATGACAAAACTGTACATAACAACAATTACTGTACTTTTAAAGAGCTTTTCAACGATATGCATCATTAAAAGTATTCATTACTTTGACATTTGTACCCCGTACCCCTGGGTACAAAAATAAAAATTTCTCAAAATCCTTTCTTAGTGGATGCCTATGATATGAACCGAGTATATCCTCAAAATTTCAAGTCTCTCGGATAAGCAGATTTTGCTGTGCGTTGATTCTATGTCAGTCAGTCAGTCAGTCAATCAGGACATTGCCACTTATATTATAGATATTTCGTAGCCTTCTTTTGTAGTCCGCACAATTGTATTTACTGTAAAGACATTTATTTTAAAAGTCAAAGCGTAGGACCAGGGCCGGTTCAAGGGTTTTTTTTGGGACATGCGAGATCTAGATTTGACGCCAATATGTACCGATGCATATCTGATAATTTTAACATAATCCTCACAAGAACCTATATCTAACATAAATATGTATTCAACAAAATATTTACACAACTTTTGATGAAAACATAAGAATAGGGGATTACATAAACAAATTAATTTATACATGTACTGTTTTTTTGCTGACGTGTTTAAAAAAATGTGTTAACAAATTTACAATAAAACATTTAAAAACATACTTTTAGCTTGGAAAAGTCTTTTAATTAAATCGGTATTGATAGTGTTTAGAAGTTGGTTTTCAAGCGCCAACATTGCTAAACCACTTAGTCGGTCCTAACAAATTTTTGACCGCAGGTAAGTTTTATAATCTTGATTTTTAAAAAAAAAAAAAAAATCCTTTCTCTGCCGGCCACTGATATTGGGAAGGTAAGCAGAATTCGTAGTGTCACAAACACAAGAGAAAAATTTAAATTACACTGTTAGTTGTTAAATAAGTTAATGCTATTTTAGGGCAACTATCTTTGGACAACATTGGAGCTAAAAAATGATTTCCCTCAGCAGTTGCCCCATAGATATCATCTGCTGTCAATACTTACTGTATAGGTTTCTGCATTGTTATCTGATCTCTCTTGTTGTTAAATGTCATAGAGAAATTTAAAATGTTTGCTTTTGTTTTCCATTGGTTCAAACCTCTTTGTCAAAGAATTTATTGCAGTGTCGAGGACAACAAAATAATTTACTTTAAAAGATTTCTTCCCAGACTTCACAGGTTTATCTTTACCCTCGTAAGAAAATTGTAGTTTACTGTTCCTTGGCCTCACTACAACTTCATCAGTGAATTCTGGACTGATTCCTACGTTTTCTATCAGTTCCTTTGCATGATGACACTATTATGTCCATTTTTCGATCTCTTGTCCAAAAATTGTCTTCACACTTTCAATAAGCTTCAAAGCGCACTGTAGTTTACGAGTTCTATTCCTACTCTTAAAGATCTTTTAAACTATGTATATGTATAACATGCCACGCCGATTAAAACCATTTTTTAGTCTTCTGTCTAATTGGTCGCCATCTTGAAAATATTAAATGTGTAATTGTAATATTTAATTTTTTATAGGTACTCTTAAAGACCCTAAAACGATGTATAACATGCCATGCTGACTAAAACTTACTCTTAAGTCGTAAACCATAATGACAAAAAATTGAATGTGAAATTTGAAGTTATTTACTCTTCGCCTACTCTTGAGTAACTTTAAAACGATGTACAACGTGTCATGCTGACTAAAACTTATTTTTAGTTGTCCGCCACTTTGGCCGCCATTTTGAAAATATTTAGTGTGGAAGTTTCAAAAGCTATGCAGTTGTCACAAATTATGAGATGTGCTTGTGTGCTGAATTTCGTTCAAATCGATACATTTTTACGCCAGTTATTATTAGCTAAACAGACTCACAAACTTTTCAAATCCCAAATCTTTTAAATGAAGAACTTACTACGCTCGTTCAATATTCCTGCCCAGAATTCCTTTCCGTTCCCGCTTTTTACACGTTTCCGTTTTGCACAAGCTATAATCCTTAAAAGAACATTCCGGCAGTTTCTTTTTCTTTATGGCCGTTTAGTCAGGTTTTAATGAATATATCATTATAATAATACATTTATTTATTATAATAAATAAAAAAAAATCTTTTGGGAAGACGCTGGCTTCGCCAGCGCCACGTCCCGGATGGCGCCACATGCGTCCGCATGTCTCGCATGGTCCTTCCGCCGGCCCTGCGTAGGACTCGAGGAAGTTATGAGCCACACTAATTGGCAGTTCTTTTGTGTCAATTTTTAGCGATTAGTTTATATATATAACCAATTGATGGATAATATAGGTGTAATATAATAATAATAAAAGTAGACCATATGTTTCATATTGAAACATTTCAACCCTTTATATGGTAATTTTTAATTTTTCAATTAAACGTAATAATAATTACAAATTCATTTTATGACGCTATAAATGGTTGAAACATTCCAATATGAAATAAATGGTCTTCTCTAATTACAGCTAAATATATAATAATCAGCAATTGGCTTTATCTGGAATAATATTGATATATTCATAACTTATTTTTATTTAATATCAATGGAGAAAAAATATATTTTAGTATTAATAATAATAATAAAATACTATAGGTAGACCAGATAACATAACAAACGTGAACTGATATGTAACAATGACATTTCAATAAGTGATACCCAAATAAAAACATTTATCTACGATTGATACGAAATATAAACATCATATCTCTGTTTAGATGCGCAGAAAGTGATTCTTTTCGTACTTGTATTCATTGCGCATGCGCGTCTCATAGTTCTGAAGAATTCCTTTTCTTTACCACCCTAGGGCGGTAAAGAAGAGGAATTCTTCAGCTTTACGCACGATTAGCGAGTTTTAATAAAACTAATTTGCTGTTCTTTTATTAGTAACTGTTTATATCGAGTTTTTAGTGAAAAACAATGAGTGAATCAAGTGACTTTGACGAAAATGCGGAGAATAATACTCCTCCAGAAATAAATAATTCGGCAAAAAATACAACTCAAGAATTAACGTCATCTTTATCAAGAGAGAGATACGAACTTACATACAGCAAGTTTATTTGTTTCTGTATTTATTATTTAAATCTAACAATCGTAGAAAAAGTACGGTACGCAACTCGTGCGAAAACGGCATTTTGCATTGCTCGTGTGGTTTTACTACCCTCGCTATCGCTCGGGTGCAAACTCCACACACGCATGCAAAATGCTACTTTCGTAATGTACTTTTTTATGAAATATACGTTCGTTTTTAATCTCTATTGGCACCTCCTGTTATTAGCTACGTTTTCATGGTGCATTGCAAACTATCTAAATACGGTATCTTTTCATGTAAACGCAACGTATTTAATCTAGTTCATCTCAAGGTCGATATACCTTAAGTCTGTACTGTATCGTATTAAACACACATTCAGTTACATAGGAACACCTGACTGTATTGAGGTCGTATTTGGGCAAGCGCAGTTTTATGTTTCTTCCCTGGGTAACCTGACCGTAAAAACATAACCTTCTTTCACAGCCATCATAATTATTCAAGTGTAAAAAATCAGCTGTTTTCTAATGACATCAAAACAGTAACTGTATTGAGATCGTTTTCAATACACCATATAAACGTAGTTATTAAAGGGTCAATTGACCACTGTTGGCACTTTGTTTTAGTAATGTTTAATTTAAGTAAGAGATTGGTTGGAGTTACTCAACAAAATGATGTATATTATCAGTTCTCTTGATTATATTTTTGAACGAGCACTCCATTTTCTTGCAGGTATTTTTAAAGGCATACTTATAATTCTACCCGAAGTTCGGAGAGAAGCTTTCCATTTTTTATTTGGGTTACGTGATATCTCAAGTCTTAAGCCTACGGTCTTGTGCTGTAAATGTGTTTTCTTGTTTTCTGTTGACGTAGTAAGAATAAATCTTTACCCATGTCATTCATTTATAACTTGTAGGTTTAAATTATGAAATTATAAACTAAAAGCTCATACTTTTAGAAAAAACGAAAACTTGTAGAAAAAGTATACAATTTTACTAGTTTAACCCTAAAAGGCCTTATCCAGGGAAAAATCTAGTTTCCGAGTTTTTAAAATTTATAAAATTATTATTTTTAAAATTAAATTTAATTTATTAAATTATTATATTTTTTTAAAAATAAATGTGAGAATTAAGCGAGTTTTAGTATTAAATTATATTCTTTGGGATTTAAATTCAAAATCACTATGAATATGAAACAATTTCTACCTGTTGGATTGATTTTTTAAATAGTATATTATGTTACTAGGCTGTAAAGTGAGTTTTTTCTTTACCGTGGCAATTTCATTTACTGTTGAGCGAAGCGAGACAGTAAATATTGCCAAGGTAAAGAAAAAACACTTCACAGTCGTGTAGCATATGCTATTTTTTCCGTGGCAGCAGACAATGAAAAAACATTAAATATTAATCAATAATCAATATAATAATAACAAATATTAGTACATACGTAAGACTTAATAAAAGAAACCTTAAAAAGAGGTTACACTATAAGAAAAGATAAATAAAACGCATTGACATCTAGCGGATTTCAATCGTACTAGAAGCATTTATACAAAGATTGCAGCGCTAAAACGGAAGTTTTGATAACTACCAAGACGAAAGAAAATTTTTTTTACGTCCTAGGACGTAAACAATTTTTTTTTCTTTACAGCTAGGAGTAATGAAAAGGTTTTTTAAGTCCACGTTATGAAAAAATGGATTTTAGCTGTTTTTTAGGCTCTAAAGTTACTATTTCATAGCCTACCACGGAAAAAACAATTTTATAATATCTAAATACATAAAATAATTTAATAATATTAGTATTTTAATAATTAGCTGATAGTATTTACATAATTCTTTATATTGTATTTTCTCAGTAAAATCTTACTTTCCAAGTTCCTCACTTGTATAATTTATGTCTTTAAACTTTTATTCTGCTCTGCTTTTACTTAGGAGATTAATTTTATTTTAATTAACTTTACTTAGTGAGAGTTTTAATTAAAATAAGTATTTAATAAACTCATTATTTAAATAACTATTCTTATCTAGCAAGTTTATCTTGGATTTAGTTTATATTTTTACAGGTTAAACTTTTTTAACGAACCAACTCCATTTAAAATAACTTTATTAGATTTTTTCTCAACTTCTTAATGGATTTTTAATTTAAACTCATTCGACTGGAAGATAAACATTAAATTACATCTATAATATAAAACTTTTTTTTTCTTTTTTTTTAATTGTGTTACTTATTTACCTACAGGTGCCTATTTCCTTATCTTATCTTACACTTGATTTGACATATGTGCTTCGTGCAAGCCTTATAAATGTAAGTAAGCATTTGCTTACTTGTAGTTAGGCCTTATAATGAGACAAATGCCTTCGTGATGTGAGCTTGCTAAAGTTCATTAGTATTTTAAGCCTGTAGTCTTACCACGCTTGTATACAAAACAAACCTACATTGAGGCAATATCATTTTTTAATACTTAAAACGTTAAGTGGTATTAAAACTGTTTAAAACCAATTTTATTACTTGTTCGCGTGTCAAATATAATGTGTTTTAAATACACTACCTAATATTTCTCCTCTACTATTCCTTCTTTACTAATTACTTTATCAATTAGCTGCTTTTTTTGCTCACAATCATAGATCTAAAGAAAAACTTAATTAATATCATCTTTATAAAGAAATGGTTAAATCGAAATGGTCTTTCATTTACTTAATATATCTGTCCTCATACTATTAAATTGACTGCATTAATCATTTTAAAACATTTTGCATTAAAAGCTTTAAACCTTACTTTTTTGAACGATTTATTTTAATTAAATTACCTTAAACATAAATTATATATGTGCAGTAAGCTTCTTTTTAGGGTCTGTAGGAAAAAACGTGGACACTTATACATTCCTGCGCTTGTCTTTCTGTAATCTCCGAAAGAACCCAATATAAAAAAAACGGATCTGCAGCTTTCTTGTGGGTAATAACCGAAAAACAGAGAATGTATAGGGATGCCTCCTATAAAACATTCCTTATAACTAGAGGATGAAGTTTAAGGGGATTAAATTTTTTTTAAACGGAAATACGTCATGTGGGGTGTCAAATAAAAGCAGGACGCCTTGAGTATATTTGCGCCAATGTGTCCTTGAAAATTGCGTTTTTCTTATCCCCATCTATTTTTTTATTTTTTTTTTTTTAATAATTTAGGGACAAATCTAAAAAAAAAAAAAAAAAAAAAAAAAAAAATCATAGCTTTTATTTGTCAAAAACCAAAAACAGTGTTTTTTTAGGGAATTTTTCATACGTCGAATATTTTATAAGAATCAAAAGTTTTCCCCCTAAATCATCAAAACTTATTATTCTGAAACGGATTTCGATAGTGTTTCGCTTTGTTTCAATAATAAATATGAATTCAAAGGCATTTGTTTCACGTCATTATAAAAGAAGATTCTTAAGTTATAGCTAAAACAAACTAGTTAATGGCCACGATATTGATTTGGCTGGGTTGACATTGTTGTTAACGAACTCGTTCTTTTAAAAGAAGGAATTTAAATGAGTTTGTTTCACGTCATTATAAAATAAGGTTCAATTTTATTGCTAAAAGAAACTTCTAAATGACCACGATCTTGATTTGGCCGATTATTATTGTTGTTAACGAACTCGTTCTATTTTGTTAAATTGCCTACGGATCCTTTGTGTGAGCTGAAAGCACATACTTGGCCAATATATTTGTATTACTGGACCTAGTTACTAGCCAACACTCATCCATGGCAATTATGATTATAATTTTTGCATCCAATTTTTCCGAGGGTATAGAGGCGTTGGTATCAAAATGAAAAATTACTTTTTCTCTTTCTCTAAATCCAATTTTTTTAAAAGAAGAAATACGTCTCAGCCATTAAGGAAAATGTTTGATATTGTGTGTGTCAACATTGCGAACGCGTGTTTTTGAAGAAATGTGGATGGTTCGTCAAAATTAGCCCATCAATGGTTCTAGGTCAATTTTATTCTGTTCACATTTAATATTGAATTGAAATAATCGAGACCTCGCTGATATTATAAAAGTTACAATATTTTATTCGAGAAAAAAAATTTAGTGGGGAAATGTATCAATTTAATTAATAAAAATATTTTTCTAAAAAATATTTTTTGACTGCTTACTTTTTCTAGTATTATGCCAGAAAATGTAAGATTCCTGTGGACGAACCTTCATTCTTTAAAAGGGAAATATAGCGTGTATAAGGTGAATAATAAATCTTTGTTTTCCTGTAAATTCCCTAAACTCTTACGATGTTTTCCACATAGCTTCTGTCGACAATGTATTATGTTCTTTTTTGTTCTCTTTTACAATTCTACTTGTTACTTCTCTAAAAAATGTACAGTCGTAAAATATAACAAACAAGATACTTTCTTTTTGTATAAGATTTTTTTTTTTTTTTTTTTTTTTTAATTTTCTTTTATATTTTAACTGTGACAATGTTTTAGTTAGACAGACACTACTTTTGTCAAGGTGTAAAGATTTTCCTTAGATTTGTTTAGAAAATTGAAAAGCATTCAGACTAAATTAATATACTTTAAAATTATTATAGACGAGCTGTTAACCCCGTGGCAAAGGGCTTAATTTTATATTTAGAAAAAAAGGTAATTAAATAAATTAATTTAGAAATATACCTATTTAGAAGTACATAAATATATCTATTTCAAGATCAACAAATTAAATCAAACATTTATTTTAATTGGATAATTTGTGGTTGCCTTAGGTTAGCAATAACAAATTTCGAGGTGAGTCGTCGGGGCGCGATCATTTAAATGATTTCAAAATATGAGGGTCCCTAATAACTTATGCATTCATGAATATTTTTTTTAAAAAAATCCATAAAAAATATTCTGTCAATTAGTGTGGCACATAGCTTCTTCGCGTCCTATTTTGTATACTTTAATGAGTTTATACTTTTACAACCTATTTTTGTAAAATTTATTTAATTCCCCCACCCCCCGTTAATTTAACCTGACAAAATTGTTTTGATTTTTTACATGAATTAGTATATCAATTTAGCAAAATTTTAAAGAGCGCAAATGCTGAAATTAATCTGGGGCTATTTTCTTGCTACTTTCGATTAACTATAAAAATTTGATAACTACTTTTGAAACTAAAGGTTTAAATAAATGTATGTTTGTGCGCATTTGAATGAGAAACAAATGAGCGCAGCAGGATGAAACTTATATGGGTCCAACAATGTGCTAATTATGATCTACCATCCAAATTTTATTAAAATCGAACGAGTTGTTTTTAAGATATGTTGGTTTACATAGTTGTTATATATATTGAGTGACAGACCGACAAACAGACATGGAACCGAAAATGATCCGTGATGTCTGAAACGTATTTCTGTCTTGGAAGTTTTGAAATCGGAGACCTAAATAATGTTCGTTCTTCGGAACGATCACATAATAGCTTCCGTTACCTTCGGTAAGCTCTGAAGCAATAATTTAACCCTATTGAGAATTGAAAGTTAATCTAGGTCTTCCGTAGAAGGTTCATTTGCAAATAATCTCATTATTAGGAATTCTCCTTGAAAATGATCCCTGTTATTGATTCGAAGCTTTGGGATTCATAAAACCTCTGACAAGGTTTCCTCCGGCAGATATATATTTATTGAGATGATTAGTGTGACGTCACAAAAGCTTTCGAAAATTTAACTCAGTGTTTGTTATGTTCCTTTTTCTTATCACCTCTTATCAAACCCATGTAAAATGAATGGGAGAATTTTCTCAACTTGTTAACTAATTAATTATTCAAGTTTTGAAACTCAATGAAGTATACTCAGGGTACAGGACTTGTAGAAAGATAGTGATACTTAATCTGTCAGGTAATAAAAGATTATTTGCTAATAATATTTTGTTCCTGGTTACTTACAATGTGCATTATATTTAACCGATGTTGGAACAATTATATACTATACAATAGATCACTGACCAGCCTAGGAAAAAGACGTTGATGACGAGACAAAGAGCAGACTGTTATTACTATTATTATTTGTGTATTTTTTGTTATCTATATTAACGAGTATAATAATATAAGATATGAGTGCCTCGCATGTATACTTGTTTAAAATTTTGATTAAAAAACTAATTTAATACATTAATTTAATATTACTTAAGTACTCTGACATACTTTTACGAAGAATAGCTTTGTCCTCCGAAAAAAATGAAGTATAGATGAAATTTTCATAACGCTCGAGAAGGTGGAAGACATAATATACAAACTAAAATAGGAAAACGATTTAAAAAATAAACAATAAATAAGAACGGACCCGGACGGTATCACCACAATAAAACACACTCACAATAATACTTTTTTAAACCACTAGAACGGCAATTTTTAATGTTTTCTTATCTTACATTGTTAAAATAGACTTAGTATAATAACGTTCAAAGGTTGAAAAGTCTTATAAATTAATAATAATTTAATAATTAATTATTTAAAAAGTTGAGAAAATTCTCCCATTCATTTTACATGGGATTGATAACAGGTGACAAGGAAAAGGAACATAACAAACCGAATCGAATAAATTATCGAAAGCTTACGCCATCTTGTAACGTCATTACTAATCATCTCTATTAGACTCTGGCAGTGGAAACCTACGCCTACCTAAAAAGTTGTTCAGACCTTTTTCGATTTCCAGCGGTGTCATATTTATTTTAATTCGATATTAAATGTTCAATTGCAATTTAAATTATTATGGGACCACCTATGCACTAATTTTAACTTCGCTCAATTTTTTTTTTTTTATATATTTTTTTTTTTATATTGGATTAATTGTTTTTCCTTTGAAAAAATGTCGACGGACGGGATTGACACAAAAAAATCAAGACCGAATATTTTCCTCATATTTAAAACTGTATTTCTGCCGTGGAAATTTTGAATTCGGATGTATAAAACAATTTCGTTTTTAAGAATGTTCACTTTGGGAGTAAGTATTGTTTCTTCTGCAGAATGATCACAATGCTTCTTTTACCTTAGATAACTTAGGGAGTAAGTACCGTTCCTTCTGCAGAATGATCACAATGCTTCTTTTACCTTAGATAACTTAGGGAGTAAGTACCGTTCCTTCTGCAGAATGATCACAATGCTTCTGTTACCTTAGATAACTTAGGGAGTTAGTACCGTTCCTTCTGCAGAATGATCACAATGCTTCTTTTACCTTAGATAACTTAGGGAGTAAGTACCGTTCCTTCTGCAGAATGATCACAATGCTTCTGTTACCTTAAATAACTTAGGGAGTAAGTACCGTTCCTTCTGTAGAATGATCACAGTGATTTGTCTCTATGGACTTCGTATATGAGAAAATAAAGATTGGTAGTTTAATATTGAAAATTATACTGCAGTAAAATAATAATTATATTGGTATAATTAATAAGTTTTAATGCTGGATTTTCATTCAGATTCTATGGGGTTTTATGTTTATATTTTATGTATTTATTGCAGATTAAAATTATATTTTTTTAATACAGGAGAATTTGTTGAAAGACATAGAATTTAAAATCAATTAGTTTTATCTTCTGATTCAAGCTTGCTTGAGTTCACACTAATATTAAATCATGTATGAGATAAATGCCAGTGAAAAACCTTATCGCTGATAGTATAACTCAATACTTCTTCCTTTTTCAATTAAATTATACTTTTATTTCCAGCCATTAGGTTTACTTTAATCTTTATATTATATATTATATATATATATATATACATATATATATATATATATATATATATATATATATATATATATATATATATATATATATATATATAATTTTTCTTTTATATATTTTCATCTTAAGGGATAATTTAGGTTGTTTTAAGTCCTTTTCTAGAGTCTAAGCTCAGTGATTTAGTAAATATCCATTTGCTAAATACAACTGGGGGTGCATTAACTCACTTTTTCTACTTGGCTAAATTATAGGCCTTCCTTTATTAGCATTGGCACTTCCAATCTAGAATTGTAGTTGAGTTTTTTCAATAGAAAGTCAATTAGTTCGTACTATGTTGTTAGGGCATCAAAATTAATTTGGGTAGTTTCAATTAACATAACAAAATTCTGTTGTTGTGTTTTATAACAACATAAGGCAACTGTTTCAATTAACTTATTTTTTTATTGAAACGATTGCTTCACTATTATAGATTTATAGAGGTTAATTATTAATAATTAATATGATACACTGTTGTATTCTGTAAGTAGAAATTTTCTAATGTTCTTAAAAACAGTCGGGCACTAATTCATATTTGATACGTTTCGGCTTTTCCTAAAACCATCTTCAGTCGAATATTGATTTATTTACTATTACAAAACCACACTAAAATTTACAAAAATTTGTTACCCTAATTGAAAATTCCCAATATTATTATTCTTAATTAAGTTCCTAATTTTTTTAATTTAATAATAATTATTGTTAAAATTGTAATGAAATGCAAATTTAATTAAATAAAAGACAATATGATTTCAAGCTAACAATTCTTACATAGTCCAGTTAGTAAAAAACCTTTATCTCCAAGAAGGAGTGCGTCTAGAGATGTCAAGATATGTTTTCCTTCCGACTTACCAAAGGCATAATGTGAACGTTCTGAAGAAAGAAAAATTTTTGTCTCCGATTTAAAAAATTCCAAGACAGAAATGTGTTTAAAAAATCAGGGAACATTTTTTGATTTTTGGTTCCGTGTCTGTCTGTCGCTCAATTTTTGGGAACCACCATATCTTAATAACTACTCGTCCAATTTTAATAAAATTTGGATGGTCCATCATATTTAGAACATTGTTGGACCCATATAAGTTTTAACCTTCTGTGTTCATTTGTTTTTTTCCACATGCGCACAAACATACATTTATTTACACCTATCAGATTTTTATGAATCTTTTATATTTTATCGAAAGCTATACCCGCAAATAGCACCAGATTAATTTCAGCAGTTTGCGTTCTTTCAATTTTGCTAAATTGATACTTAAATCCATGTAAAAAATAAAAACAATTTTGACAGGTTTTATATAACGGGTGGTAAATTGAATAAATTACAATAATAGGTTGTAAAGCATAAAGTCATTAATGTATACGAAATTGGACGCAAGGAAGCTATGTGCCACACTAATTGGCAGAATATTTTAATAAATAGTAAAATCCTTTAAATACCACATCCTATAGTAAAATATTGAACATTACAGTAGCAGATAAATATAGACATAATGTTAAAATATAGAATTGACAATTATAGTATATAAAATATTAGTCTCATCTTTTACTATGATTCTTTAGTAAATCCTAATGACAATAAATTTTTTTCTACTTTATTAAAGAGAGAGAATCTGCCTCAATAAGAAAATGTCAATTATTGATTTTTTATTTGGCGCAACAGCCCGCAGAGGTGTTAGGCCTGCCAAATGGCTTATACAAATATGAATGTAATGAATAACACGGGTTTAGTGTGTTGGTTCATTAGCTGTATAAACAGTATAATTGATATTCGTCACCGGACAGACGCCTCTCTATTTAACAACTTTTTTTTATTCTAAAGTGACCATTCTTCCAGTGATACGACATGAGGAAGCTATGTACCGTACAGTCAAGGGTAAAAAAATATATGTGCGAAAATACTTATTTTTAACAGTAAGCTTAACTATCCTTACTTTATTATTACATAGAAATAATAAACAGGTCAAGTGTGTGCTGGTCAGCACACAGCGAGGGTCCGTAGGCAACCCTGTATAGTTTAAGTAGTACCCTATTGATGGTGTTTTTTAAAATGCTAAAAAGCTTACTTTGAACTATCCTATATGGATCTGATATTCTCAAAACACATAACAAACTTCTGATAAAGTATTTTTTTGCCACTGAACCGGACTACAACCATATAAATACATCGAAAAGACCATAGTTATAAAAAACGTATTTTGTCAATAAAAAATAAAATGATATTTTTTTCGAAATTTCCAAAAAGTGGTATCTTTACTTTTGGTCGAAGAATGTTCAAGACTTTTTTCAGATTGCACTTCACATAAGCGTGATAGAGGTGGGGGGGGGGGGGGGGACACGTTTCACACCCACTTCAAACTTAGGGGAAAATAAAAGGGTCCTTTGTTTTGCCTACGGACCCTAATAATCATTGATTAACCAATTACTACAATATAAAGTTATTTTAACAGATAGTAACTACCTAACAGAGATGGATGTCATTATAGTAAATAAATGATTCCGCTCTTTCTTTATGTGTCGACCTTACATGAGATCCCGGTTAATACTGAAGGAAGAATATATTTATTTAGTAAAATGTATAATAGGAGAAAGCTAATGATCTTGTTTACCTACTGAAAGTTTATCATATTGACTCATTAGTTCGTTAACGTACAGTTTTATGTATATGTACAGGTATATACATTTATATGTGTATATATATATATATATATATATATATATATATATATAATTTTCACTATCAATATTGATCGTCTTTAAATGGGTTTTTGTAATAATATATATATATATATATATATATATATATATATATATATATATATATATAAATATATATATATATATATATATATATATATATATATATATATATATATATATATATATATATATATATATATAACGGACGAGTTAATATATAGATAATAACATGCAGGGACGATGACAAGTATTTAGTTAGCCGTAAACATTTTACACACACATAAAAGTAATAAATAATCATTCTCCTAGAGTTATATGATACGATGAAAGTATATATTTATATATTTACTTTCTATGTATCATATAACTCTGGGAGAATGATTATTACTTTCTGGTGTATGTGAAATGTTTTTATCTATATTTAAACTAGTCCGTTATAAAGTTTTGTTAGTAAATAGCGCTAATTAATCATAATCTCTTATCTCTTACTGATGGATCCGATTTACATTAATCTAATGAATATGTTTACGTATTCGGATATTGATATTGGTTTATATATCAATTATACAAACTTTATTAATAGTTTTTATTTATTTTCTATTTAATTTTTTATCTCTTAATTTCTATCTTTTCCATATGCAAAGTATATATAAAGAGAACATATTGAAATTGCTCGAACATTTGTTTTTTAAATTTAGATGGATTTTCACGTTTTGAGGTCCCTTGCGTCCAAAAAAGCTTTGTGTGTAGTATAGGAAGTTTTAAAACTAACATAAATATGTATATAAGTGTAATTAAGAATCAATTCAAAGATAAATGTCTAGAAAAAGCTCGAAACTCCCTGAATTATTTACTATACAAAGATCTCAATCATGAGTTAGGAGATAATAATTATTTTTATCATAAATGTAATACTTCCAATATGGGATGGATTATTAAAGCTAGAGGGGAACTCCTGAATCTCAAAAGTAAACCATGGATAGCAGAGGATGAACAAAATTGTCCGCTGTGTAGAAGGAAGAGAGAGAGTATGTACCATTTCATAGCTAGGTGCCCCTTGCTAGCGGAAATTAGGCTCTTATACTGAAACATAGGGACCTTACCAGGTGATATGTTTCTTAATATACCAAATGGGAGAGACTGTGGAAGTTTGGCGGGTTATGTCAGAGAGGCTTGGAAGTATAGGTGTGAGTGGGCTTGAACAATAAATTTATTTATTTTTTATTTATTTGTTTAACTGTTGGTTTGTATATTTTGTTAACTAATCGTGCAAATGATATTTTGAATATACAATTTAAATATTACATTATAATTATAATATTAGTTTTATAAATATTAGTAGTAGATTTATAATTGGTTAACTAATCATCAAAATAATGTTTAAATTGTTTTATACTATTTAAAGGAGGTATAATCATGCAAATGATAATTTAACAAATAATGTTAAATTAAAATATGCCTGCTGCCTCACCCCAGATGATAGTATATCATGGGGTAAAAATGTTTGTGAAAAAAAAAAAACTAAATCAATTAATAAACATTTTCTTTCTTTCTTCTAGTATGGGAAGTTGCCTAAACTAGTAGCAAGATTTGGTAATTATGTTCAGAAAAATCATAACCCGAGGAAGAAATTGAGAAATTAATTTTAGTTTAGGGGCGCTAAAAATATCCGGAATAAGTTTGTGGTGATATTTTGATTAAAATATTCCTACAGGTGCAAATACAAATCTAACGATAAGTCATTTCCCGGAAAAGAACTAGTTCATGAGGAAATAGCTTTTAACAAGAACGTTAAGAGTCCGGGTTTTATCCGGGGCGAAGTTATTTTTATGTTATATTTTGATAAAATGTTATAATTTGTAAAATAATTATTAAATGTAAGTACTATTACACTGGACCAATTAATAATGCTCTCGTACAGATGAGAAAGTTAGCCTTAGTAATGTAAAACCGATTTGTCTTATTTATTATAAATTTAATCTGCATAACTTACGTTCTAAAATTTCTAGATTCGATTGTTTTACCTATAAATTTCATCCACCTACCTACACCTAAATAAAAATAATACCATTGAATATTATGAGTTCACGTAAGTCTCTCCCAGGCAGCGCCACTGAGCACATAGTATATAAAGTTCACGTTGTCTCTCCCAGGCAGCGCCACTTATCTCATACCCCAATTTTTAATTTTTGTATAATAATAAATGATCATTTAATTATAATTTCTACTTCGTAAAAATAAATAATAAAATACTGAATACACACAATTGTAATACACACAGGTTTTTAGAATAATATAAAGAATATTGTAACATCTTAATAATAATTAAGCCACTAAATGCACTCAAACGTTCTCGATGAAAAATCTGTAATATTTTTAATAAGAACCCGAAGTAATTTAATTAATTTGTACTCTCTATTAAAACTTGCTAAGCAGTAATATGAATTGTTGAAGTTGTATATATGTATGTTAATGTTTTTTTAATATGTGTGACTGATTACTAGTCTAAGTGGGTGTTATATGAAATATTAGATTTTATTATTTTTGACAAACTCTTTCTTTGAGGAATAACTGGTACATCATTTAAATGTATTTTTGAAACGTACGTATAAAATTTATATTAATTAATTGTATTACAAATAAAGTGTTTTCATGAAAGTTAGGAATTTAAAAGAAATATTCAAAGTCTTGTTATTCACGAACAACAGTTCTTGTGTATAAAATTTATGAAAAGATAAAGGAGTTTAACTAATTATTGTTAATGTTTTTCATTTTTAGAAAATTAAAAGGATTGAAAATGACCTTAGAGAAGGGTCGAAACGTCTCTGAATAAAAAAAAAAAAAAAAAAAAATATATATATATATGAAAACTATAAGTTTTTGATTATTTATTAAACACCTGGGAAAAGAATCCGTCAAACTGAATTAACATATGATAATAATTAAAGAAGGTGTTAAGTATAATAGCGTCATTTGACTATAAATTTCATCCACCTACAACTTCACATTGAGTGTGTTTACTTTTTTTAGCACTCATTGTTTCCTAATTACACTTCCTTTGATACCATGAGACATGACTATGTGCTACAAATTCTCTGAATAGTTGATTGAACATCGACTGGTTCGCTCTTTCAAAGTCATCCCTTCTTAATTTATTTTTGTAACTATCTAGTAGAAATGGGATTTTTTTTTTTTTTTTTTTTTTTAATTTTTGTGTTTGTGAGATCTGTAATTTCGTATGGTATTTCTGCTCTGTTAAGAAGTGTAGTGACTTGTGAAAACCAATTATATTTTACGTTATTTCGGGGAGAGCTGTGCAAAAAGACAAGTTGGTTGAGACAAATTTTCACATATCTGGAGTCCTCTAGGAACGAAATTCTGTACATATACCATAATGTCTGTTTTAAAATTGTGAATGATAAGTATTAGTACTGCCGGGTTATGTTCAGTAGCGACAATGCTTCATCAATATTTGATTAGTGTTCAATCCGTACTAGTGTGGAAACTGAAACTGACATTGTCAGTTTTTCAAGATTTTGTTTTAGAATAGGAGTAAATTTAACCCATGAGGAAAAAACTGGCTCAATATAGAAAGAGGTTGTACCAATAGGTGTGTGATAGAGTGGATCAATGCTATAAATTCTGCCTAGACACAACTCTGTTACGATTACCTGATACAAATAACTGTAAATAACTATTTCTTAACTATTCATTATATATATATATATATATATATATATATATATATATATATATATATATATATATATATATATATATATTTATATATATATATATATGTATATATATATATTATATATAATCCTGAATAATTGTTATACCTACAAATATCTATTATTTGATTATACTGTACTGTAGCAACACGTCTACCCTGTTATTTTACATTATTGCAGTTTATCTAGGAGAAAAAAACCTTATAGAAAACCTAGTTATTTTTATATATAAATTTGTGCTCCTACCGTAGTTCATAATTTGATACATATTGTTTTTGCTAATACAATGGCTTTGTTAGAACGTGGTAAAGTATAGAATGATGTAGAAAGAGGTTTTACTGTTCTTCTCTGCCCCCGGGCTCGAGTTCCCTTTGTCTAAAATTTATTGGGAAGTATCAGTATCCATTTATTCCGGTCCCATTTATCTGATATCGTTCCGAGCTACCACGTTTTCTTTTTATGACCAGGGATTTCACTGTGTGAAAAATTCATCTTTACATGTCCTCCTATAGAATAACATTTTGCCGTAAAACCAAAAATACATGGTATATATATATATATATATATATATATATATATATATATATATATATATATATATATATATATAAAACATACATATATATATATATATATATATATATATATATATATATGTATGTATGTATGTATATGTTCTTTGTAAGTAAACTTTAGAGCCAAGTTATAATTCTGTGCTTATTTTATAAGATTTTATATCATCTTGTGTGGTCAGAAAAGATTAAATTATTGAGAAAAAAAAAATATAGTGTATTCCGTGATAAAGTACTAAAGTGGAATGATTTATTTATTTGTGTGTTTGTGTAAAAAAAAAAAATCACTCTATTTAAATCCTGTAATAATAATCCTGGTATACATACTTCTTAAACGAAAAAATAGTGTTATATTCGTGATTTTTTTGCACTGAGAGTTTTTATTTTTGGAACAATTTAAAAATATTACCAAGAGGTAAAACAACATTAATCTATCTTGGTAAGCACAGTAATCGTACATTACGCGTCGAGTGCGGAAAGTAGCATTTTGCATGAGTGTGGAGTTGGTAAAAACCACACGAGCAATGCAAAATGCTGTTTTCGCACGAGTTGCGTACCGTACTTTATCTACTATTGTTAGATTTAAATAATTACAGTAGAGTCTCGCTAATCCGGGTTTGACGGGACCGGACCCAGTCCGGATTAAACGGAATCAGTTTTAAAATATACATAATATAGAAAAAAATTAACTTGCTGTATGTAAGTTCGTATCTCCTCTTCTTTACCGCGCTAGCGTGGTAAAGAAGAGGAATTCTTCAGAACTATGAGACGCGCATGCGCAATGAACAAGGTCGTAAATAATCACTTTCTACGCATCTAAGCAGAGATATAATGTTTATATTTTGTATCAGTCGTAGATAAATTTATTTGTTAAATTTCAATTTAATGATGCAAATAAATAAATTGCTTCCGAGCTTACCGAAGGTAACGGAAGCTATGTGTGATCATTCCGGAGAACGATAAATCTTTAGGTCTCCGATGTCAAAAATTCCAAGACAGAAATCTATTTCAGACATCAGGGATAGTTTTGATTTCGTGTCTGTCTTTAGGTCTGTCGCTCAATTTTTGCGACATCTAAAACCCTACTCGTTCGATTTTATTGAAATTTGGATTGTAGGTCATAATTAGCTCATTGTTGGTCCCATCTAAGTTTCAACCTTATGCGCCCATTTGTTTCTCTTCCACATCCGCACAAACATAAATTTATTTACACCTATATCTTCAAAAGTATTTATCTGATTTTTATGAAATTTTGATGGTTCGTCGAAAGTAGCCCGCAGATAGCCCCAGATTAATTTTAACCATCTGCGTCTGCGCTCTTTAAAAAAAATTTAGAAAAATTAGAAAAACTAAATCGATTATTTATTCATGTATAAAATCAAAACAATTTTGAACATTAAAAAAACGGGGTAAAATTAAATAAATTCGATAATAAAAGGTTTTAAAAGAATAAAATCAATAAATTTTACGAAATAAGACGCGAGGAAATTATGTGCCACACTAATTTCACTAGTTTATTTTTTTCTAAATTTTTTTTAGAGTATTTTTTAATTGCATTATTTAAGCTGCGTACTTGGGTATTAATCAACGCTTCATTCACCACTCTTCGATATTAATCTATTTATTTGTGCAGAATTTTATTGAAGAGATTTTCTTTTACCTATACGTGGGACTTACTAAACTCATAAGAAAAAGTATTACTACGTTTTGTTTTCTTCTTTATTTTGTCTCTAAGATTTTCTTTTAATTAAAGTCCTTAGAGGTGAATTTTACGTATTTTATATATTTTTTTCCTATATAAAATTTATATATTTAAATAACCTAGATCTTAAATAATAAAAAATCTTATTATTTAAAATAATTTAAAGGTTAAATCCATTTTTTTTTTTATTGAGGTACGTAGTGGAAAAACACATTCTCTGTGTGAAATAAAATACCCACGGATTAAAATCAGGATCAATGTTCAGCTTCTGAAACAAGGCCCATTGCGGGAGAATATATTTTATGCGTGAACAAAAAGTGTTGGCAGAGGAGATAACGGTAGGGGCTTTTGTTAGATAAATAGGAGACCTCTCCAGTTTTAATGTTGGATAACCCCAGGCTCTTTTATGGTGTCGCAGAATATACGAAATTTACGCACAACCAGACATTTATATAATAACCAAAATATATGGGTAAGGGTACTATATGCCTACTAAAATTGTTTTAGCAAAGCTTTATATGCTTACTCGTATTTCACTAAAAATGAAATGCTTAATGCTCTTGGATAAAATTAATGCATACATGTACGTATACCATAGAAAATAGTTTTTTTAGATTTCTAAAAAGGATTCAACTAGCGGTTAAACCCTCTAAATAATGAAGCGATGGTAAACATATGATACGCGTATCAGTGCCTCAAATGTTTAGTTGGGTGACACGCAAACGTTTATCATACTAAAGTATGACCATGAATTTTGCCTCTACACAGTGGCGTATCCAGGAGGGGCACAGAGGACTCGTCCCCCCCCCCCCCCCCCCCAGACCCTATAGAGTAAAAAAAAAAAAAATACCTACATATTTTTTACATTCACCTCGTATCCAATTTCACCTCAGAAATGCATAAAAGCGCTGTTTTGAGAGGTCATATTTTCAAAATTTTCCCGGACCCCCCGCCGTAAATCCCCCCCAATAATTAACTGCTGACGACGCCCATGAATTGCAGTAAGATATTGTACTGCAGTAAGCATCAGCATAACATTTTCTAAAGAGTAGTTACTTGGGCGCGGAGATTTTTTTTTTGTTTATTAGTTTTTTTTTGGGGGGGGGGACTGCTTTGTTGAATAAGTAGTTCCCTTTTCTTGTTACCACTACGAATACCCCCTCCCCTCCCAATCTAAACTGACTTAGAATGTGCCCCCCAGACTTACCCGCTGGATTTTCCACTGCCACATACGTACATGAGACTTGTTTCAGCGTTAAAGGACATTAAAACTAACTGAATAAACTTTGCTGCTAGATAAACAATTTGTATCAGCTTGCAAGTGGATAATTTACCAACGTTAAATTTCAGATTCAATTAAAATCCAGAAAGAAAAAAGTGCTTGATATTCGAAGGGAATCTTAGAGGTCTGTCAAAACACTGGTATATGACTCAATGGAATTTTTTATGGTTTTTTTGGTTGGTGGAATTTTTTTGGACACGCTAGGAGAGTTGGATTGTTTATTTTCCTAATTTTAACACCCCTATTTTCACAGGGTTTCCTATAACTGTAGTGGATATTTTTACTTGAGAATTAGCTGCCGCTGAAACGAAATTCGGAATTACTCTTAAATTGTAAACAATATCCTTTTAGCGAATTTTCGAAGAAAATTAAGCTATTGTAATGGCTTTAAAATTTTTGTAATGCGAATTATTGAAAATGTTCTCCCTGGCAATCCGTTTCCTGATATTAACCACTTTTTTTTATGTATGTATGTATGTATTATAAATGTATGTATATATTTATGTGTCACTCCAGACAATATCTCACCCTAGGATGCACTTAAAAAATCCAATTAAATGTTAAAATGTCAATAATATCAAAAGAAAGGATGAGTTCGTTGGCTAGAATTTTTGAAGTCCATTTAGGGGTCAAATTTTGACAATTTAGGGTCAAAAATAGCATAAAAACGTATTTTTTCCATTTTACCCCCTCTTATAAGAAAACAATAAAAAATGACATAAGTGTACGTGTACATACCAACAAGTACTGTACTCTTAAAGAGCTTTCCAACGACATGCATCTTGAAGGGTACACACTATTTTGACTTTTGTACCCCGTACCTCTAAGTACCAATTGTTTTTTCCATTTTCTGAAAAGTAGTATCTTAAACATATTAACATGTGGGTCATTCTCAAATTATTTGGCTTTTTCGGTTTTGCTTACAATGAAAAATGTCTTAAAAAAATTTAATTAAATACTTATGAATTTTGCAGTGAATGTTGATTAACTATTCTTTTAATCAAATAACTCTGAAATTTGCGAGTTAATTAACAATTTTTTCAAATTTCATTAATTTTGATAGATGAATTGCATTTTATGAACATGAGTGTTACCAAGTATGCAACATTAAAATTATTTATTATTTGCCAATCCAATCTAGTAAATCCGTAGTATTTAGAAGTGTGCGAAGTTTTCTAGTCCACAGTAGTATTATATTCTTCATTTTTTTATATTTTTATAATAGCTTTAATGTAGTTTCAACAAGAGTGTTACCTTCATGAAGATTTTACAATTTAATATTTCCAATTGTATCTACATAAATCAATTTTAAGAAACGAAAATGTCAATAGGGTTTTGAGAGGCGTTGTATAATATCATAGTGTAGCATTATTGAAAGTATATGTTTGTATAGAGGGATAAAAATGTTAAATTACCATCGGTAACACTCTGGTAAACGGTAACACTCTCGTAGACAGGAGTAACACTCTTGTCAACCATTATGTCAATACATGCACATTTAAAAAAGAAACCATAATAAAACCACAAAATGTTGATCAAAATTAATAATAAAAATAATGGGGAAAAATTACAACAAAAAAACGAAACACGAAATTCAAAATTTAATGAAAAAAGAACACAAAGACTTTTAGACAAAATACAATTTTAGTCTTACGACAACAAAGTAAAATACCATTACATTAATTATAATTATTATAATCAGACTTATAAATTGTAGTTATTACTTGATCTTTGAGGAAAAGTAAAAAGGCACTAGAACAATTCACCAGCTTGATACTTATATTATGCACTTATGTAACCGCCAATACTTTTTCATTAACTTGTCTGTGCTCCCTCGTAGACATGTCCTCATCTTTCTTCCTTTTCTCATTTCTATGAATCAAAAAGTAATTATTACATATTTAAATACATTTAAGCTTACAGATATTTTAATTATTTCAACTTTCTCAAAGAATGTACAACAGAAAGGAAAATGTCAAACAAACATATCAAAAATATATCTACCTCAGCTTGTGTTTTTGTGTGTAGTCCAGATCTCTGACAGGGTCCTGATTTATTTTTTCTGCACCTCCTTTGCTTTTCAGCATTACTCAGTGCCTAATAGGAAAAGTAATAACAATACAAAATAAATCAAGCACTCCAAAACAAAGCTATACAGGATATATCACCAGCGTTTACAAGAGTGTTACTTGAGTGGAGTAACACTCTTGTTCAGTAACACTCTTGTAAAATAGCCATTTAACTTCCTTAATATCTTATTTATTAATAGAATTTTATAGAAGTTTTAGTTTTTCTGAGTATACACACGTAATAAGTATGTGATCCCCATCTTTATTCTAAATAAATAATTATTTGCAGGTATAAAAATAAGGTAACACTCATGTAAGAGAATAAAAATACTTACCATGTTGTTGAAGAGCTGCGACACCTACCCCAAGGAGGTTTTAAGGAACACTAATCAAACCTGTAGGCTTGGTTAGCACGTGGAGTGGGGACGCAGTGGTGTCAATCTTACAAATGTTATTGTTGAATTTCCAAGATAAAGCGTTCTTATATTATTATAGTAACACTCTTGTTAGAGGTTGGGTACGAAATGAAATTCTTTAGAAAAAGTATATTCTATGTTTCCTGGAGTTGAAATACTAGTTACTGGCAGTACTTCAGAATGTGTGGAACAAATTAAGAACAAATCTTTTGAATATTTATTTAAATTTACAATTGAAAATTGCACTCAAACCTGAGGATGTAGGCATAGTTACAGTAACACTCTTGTTAAATTACCATGATTTTTCATCTTCTTTTTTTATATAGTAATAAATCGTAAATTTTTAGTTGCCTTAAAGTTAATAATTAGTTTCTATGCATTAATTGGCAGCTAATTGGTGCAATAAACTTTTTTTTTTTAAGACATTCATCCTAAAATTGTGAAGGAACAGTAAAAAGCCAAATAATTTGAGAATGACCCATGTAGTATATTCGGAATCAGCGCATATTTCCTATATGGCCACCTAGGATCAGTAATAGCTGCGCATGCGGATTTTTTTTTTTTAATTTATTATTTGTAACATTGATAATACGCAGATTTCTTTGAAAATTCGCTCATTAAGTCATGGTGCACGAATGGACTTTTTTATTAAATAATTATTTAAATTATGGGAGATAGATTCCGTCCCTCAACTTCCATCTCTAACTTTGACTTCTGACTATCTTTTATAAAAGCAAAGAGTCTATAGCTTTTATAAACTATACCTCGTGAAGTCTCATATATGTTTTTACACTAATTAAATATTTTGGATCGAAAGTTGAAAGTTAGTACATTGAAAAGGCTAAATTAATAAAACAAATAAATAATTTAAATATCTGTCTGAGTTAACACATGAAAGAGTTATTTGATTTGGTTAAACTAATAATTGAAGGGCACAGCTGCCTCATCGGCTAGTTTTGGCCACAAGTTGACACGCCATTTTAACCCTTGAGTCAAGAAATTTAAATTTTCGAATTGCAAATTAGTCCTGTGCTCTAAATATTAACTCAATAACTAACTTTAGGTTCTGTGGTTCCCAGATTAAATCCAGTCAGCACTTAATCCTATGGGCGTAGGGTTTTGCTAATGTACAACTGAGCTTAGTTTTGCTTTAATTTATACTTTTGTTCTAAACTCTATGTCGTTTTTCTTATTGTTACTTGCTTGTGATCTATTTCTTTAAATAAAAAAAAACTTTTTCCTGTGAACTTATATAGGAAAGAGATGGAATCGGAAAATTCTAGAATTATTCTTTCGTATCAAGACAGCAATTAAGGACTCCACCATTTCAAGGCTAAAGAAAAAAAGAAAAAAGCTACACCTTCATTAGTATAGGATATTTCTTTATAAGAGCCTAATTAAATCTCGGGGTTTCCGTCTAAAAAAAATCGAGTTCTTTATCTGATAAACCATTGTTAGTGCCAAATAAAAGTAAAATGTTCACCAATTAATAGCCCCAAAAAGATATAAAAAGGGTTTTTTTTTATTTGGCTAATTTAAACCCGGTTTTAATTGAACTATACTGTTTCGGGTATGGCATTTTTATGGATAGATTAAAAAATTAAGGTAGACATTTTTAGACTTGAGTTTTGTTCAACACATATTTCTAAATTTTTGGCAATATGGAAATCGAATTCTTTTGCATTATAATTAATTGGATTTTATTATAAAGCATTATATTAAAACTCGATGTTAAAGGCATTATATCGATGTCGTTAGTATTTACTGTAGCTCTAGTGTTAAATATAAATTGTATGATTTTTATTTTATATTTGCGAATCTTTTTTTTTGGTTGTTAAATATACATATATATATATATATATATATATATATATATATATATATATATATATATATATAATATATATAATTTGATAGTTACCTGTAGTACTATTACGCCTATATACGTTATATTATATGCCTATAAAGGTTATATTATGGCTATTACGTTGTATACGTCTAGTCGCAAATCACAAGTATTGCAATACTTTCATAGAAAATAGGTGGGTGTTTCAATACGTTTGTAAAAATGGGTAGGCTTTGAAATTCTTTTGACGTGGATATTATGCAGTTTTGAAATACAATATTTTTTGTAATTGGAAGTAGGCAAAATCTAAGTTAAATACATTTATATTTATGGATTCAAAATATACTTTTTTCCGTAATAGGCTGTGAAATAGTAACTTTAGAGCCTAAAAAACATAGCTAAAATCCATTTTTTCATTACGTGGACTTAAAAAATCTTTTCATTACTCCTAGCTGTAAAGAAAAAATCTTTTACGTCCTAGGAACTAAAATATTTTTATTTTCCGGCGGGTAGTTGTCAAAACTTCCGTTAGTAGCGCTGCATTCTTTGTAGAAATGCTTAATACGATTTAATTCCGCTAGATGTCAATGCGTTTTATTTATCTTTTCTTATAATAGTGTAACCTCTTTTTAAGGTTTCTTTTTTTAAATCTTAATTATGTACTAATATTTGTTATTATTATATTGATTATTTATTAATATTTAATGTTTTTTCATTGTCTGCTACCTCGGAAAAAATAGGATATGCTACGCGACTGTGAAGTGTTTTTTCTTTACCTTGGCAATATTTACTGTCTAGCTTCGCTCGACAGTAAATGTAAATGCCGCGGTAAAGAAAAAACTTACTTCACAGCCTAGTAACATAATGTACTATTTTTGATCACATGAAAGCAGTTTTCTTTAAAGAAAGCTCCATTTCAAGATTATTTTTAGTTTATATAATAGCAAGTACAATTAGTACATTGAATTTTATTTCTAGTCATTATATCTAGTTTATATATGTTTTTGTTATTACTTCGCCACTTTATGAATCTGTCTTTAGGCTTCTATATTAAATGTGAAACCATTTGTTATTGTGAAAAGACTTGATTCTAATAATACACTGACTCCCTTTCGACAGGGCCCCTATTATTCTGGCTTGAATATTCATGAATCCTCGAAGCACTGGGGGGGGGGGGGGGGGGGGCTTTAATCAGCGACTATCTTCGTTATTTCGGATCAAGGGATATTCTGTCAGTCTTGACACCTAAAATACGCTGACTTACAATGACGAAAAATCGGAAATGAATAACCAAGGGTTCTGTCTCTTCTTTTATTTATATTAATTCTCATCGCAATTCACATGGTTATGTTCATTTTCTATTTGTTAATTAAAATTAATAAAATTTACAATTTACTTTATTTTGCAGCAGTTGACAATAGGGGGAAAATTTAGCTACTAGACTATTAAAATGAAGGGCCTCGGAGCACGTACAGGGGAGCAGTTGGCTCTTTTTTGTACAATAAAGTTAAACAGCATCGGGATTAAAACTTGGATGTCGACCACAGATCATGTGGGTTCATTTGCCAATCCGCCTTCCGTACGGTGTTCATCCGTAATCGCCTCATAAATGGGCAGCTCCACTTGGATCTGCGTCACGGAGTTAGTTAGACTTTGGGAGCTAGCGTGACCGTGTGGGTTAAACCACCTCTGCTCAGCCATCAATGAATCAGGAGATCGTGGTTCGATCCCTCGCCGTGATACTCTGATTTACATGGCTCACTAATGATCACGTCATACTCGCTTCGGCGGTACAATGTACAGAGGTATGATGGTGTGAAGTGGCTGGAACTCTCTACCACGGGGCTAGTAAAAAGGGCCCGAATGAAGGCCTAATTGCTAGGTTCGAGCAAGTGGTCCGTCCTACCCGTACCTTACTACTACTACTACTATACTAGTTAGACTTATTACAATGTACACCTTCAATTGCAGCACAACCAGTAAGTAGCCAAAAGGACGATAAAGTTAGCACTATCTAAAGAGCCGGCGTGGCCATGTGAATTAAATTATTAATCACATTTGCTAGACCATCAATGCCATGAATCAAGACCGGCACGAGGTCGTGGGTTCGATCCCTCACCATGATGCTCTGATTAATATGGCTCACTAATGACCACACTCGGGTCAGAGATATGATGTTTGAAGTTGCTGGAACTCTCTACCACGGGGGTAGGTAGTAAAATGGGCCTAAAATATGGCCTCATTGCTAGATTCGAACAAGTGGTTCGTCTTACCCGTCTACTACTAGTACTAGGACCTTACTACTACTACTACTTACTAACACTACTAGACTTCCAAAAAGTTTCTCCCTTCTCAAAATATGTTCACACTTTTCATTTTTGAATGAAATTTCTCTCTGTCCAGTTTAACTTAAAGTCCTAAATCTGACCTAAAATATTTCCTTTTTACCTGAGTTCTAACTATCTTTTTTCCTCATTTCCAACTCTCTTCAGATTGCATTGACAGTACTGCGTTATGTAATAATTTACGTATGTGACTATCTTATACTTTTACTATTTTGCATATTTATTGATATCTAAAATTCCTAAAATATCCGTAGTTAATATCTAGAAACAAACTGAATAATAGCCTAGTATTCAACGGGTAAAAGATCGTCTGTAGTACTTTCTTAAAGTATTAAATAATTCTCTCATTTTTATAAGTTTTGAAGTAATTAAAAGTTATGTATAACTTATTTAAGCTTCTAAATTTTACAATTATCCTCATAAATAGTATTTTTTTACGATTTTGAAGTTTTTTTTTTTTAATAACGCCTATGCCGTTGGCAACAAGGCCATTCGGCTTCTTGCAGCCCAATAAAGTTTTGCCATGGTGGCACTGTCTATATTTAAGTCTAAATTGTTTCTGTCGTTCTCGATGACATCTGTCAATGCTGTACATTGTACATACTGGGATTTTGAAGTATTATTCAATTGTTTCCTTAATGTGCACACTCGCCCCCGTACTAATTTCATATGTGTATTATGATAAAACGACTTAAGCAATACACACATGCAATGCGTGATCAGTATGTCTTTAACATTTATGAAAAGTTGTGCCGGTATACTTTTATACAAGCTTGTAATTAGCTCAATATAATTATAATAACCAGCTGGTGTATACATAAATCAAAACATCGGTGTATAAGAAGAACCAAAAAAAAAAATAAAAAAATAAAAATAAATGAATATAAAAAGCATCAAAACGTTGGAAAATTAATATGTATTGAAAATTGTGTTGAGAAAGAAATGTCAAAATTATATACCTATATCGTACGCATATGACCAAGTCAGTCGTGTAATGACTAAGTGTTATTATAAAAAGAATATCCGGTGTGTTGTATCTTAGTTCCAGTAAATTTCAAGGTACTAGTCTAAATAGTTCTGAAAATTTATTCACCTAACAAATTACAAAAAAATATTTTTATCTTGAATAAAAAAAAACTCAAAGGAAACCTACTTCAAAGTTTAGCCTTTCTTACGTTTAGGACTTGCGGTATTTTAAGTGTAAGGGGATTTTGCTTTTGAAAATAACTGCCTAATTTTCAAATTTCAAAGTTCTTGTTGCAATGGCTTTAAAAATGTAACAAAATAGTACAAAATTGTCCACCATCTTAAATTATAATTGCGCACAATATTCCCAGGTTAGCAGGAGTTCATATCATAAAAAAAAAAAAAAAAAAACTCCCAACGATCGTTTAGTGATTCTAGCGTCTTCGATTCCCAAGATTTATTAATGCATAGGTGGCTTAAAAATACTATTTTTCTATTATAGAACACGTATATATATGGGCCTCATCTTAAATTTGAACAGCAAAATAAAAAATATTTTAAGGAAATGTTTATGTTATAAGAAATTACTTATTTCTAAATTCCAAGATCCTAGATGAAGCGTTTTTATTAGATTTAAATGACACTCCGCCATTTTGAATTAAAATGGTGGATCTATATTTAATAAAAACTAGTTTTTTAGACCAACAATAGTTAGTAGTAGGAGCCAATACTGTTCATTATTTTTAAGCCATAAACATGTAAACCAGAAAATAAAAATCTCTTTATGATAAAAAAGAGGTTCTTTTAAATTCATTTTCAGTCGCTAGGTTTTACTCTATATGCAAATTTAGAAAAAAGTGAGGAACATAACTATAAACTTCTTATAACTTGCTAATGTTGCTTTATCTAATATATCCTTTATTGTAATCTATAACAATAATTTACCCGAAATTAACATCTTGAGTTATAAGTAAGCTTTGTTTATTAAGATTTAGTATTATTTATTTAAAATAATTTAAATGACTTCAATATTTTAAAAATGAAGCCCTTTTATAAACCTCCTCAGCAATTTTGAGATGTATTATGTCAACATGTTGACGTAAGGGTCATTTGAATAATAATTCATGGTGACACCATTATATTTTTATTAGTCACTCAATAACTGAATCACCAAACCAGATAATAGCATCAAGAGACTTTGTGTGTTGATATTGCAACATGTTGCATGGTTTAAAGTGGTTCGTTTGCGTGACTAATAACATTTTGTGGTGTCGCTATCTTTTCATTAGTCACGCAACAACTGAATCACCCAAAATCAAATACAACGAAGAAAAGCATTCCGAGTCATTTTGCAAGAGCTTTTTTGTAAGAATTGTGGTGGGTTGGTTGCGTGACTAATGAAACATATAGTGGTGTCCCTTTGCAATCTAGCAACACCTTTATTTAGAAGCCATATAACTTTTAACCTTTAACAGGTGCTGCGTTCTTGTATAATACGCAGTATATAGGAAGAGAAATTATTTTAATTTAGAGATTTTGAAGGTTTTACACGTTTTAAGTTCTCCTGAGTCCAAAAAAAATGTTTGTCTGTCGTCTGTATACTCGAACCTTAACTCGGCCTATTTACATTGTTACATTTGAGAAATATCGAAGATTAAATATTATTGAAAAAATCTTGAAACAAATTATTTCTGTGTATATGAAAAAGTTTTGTTTGAGTATATTGTATCCATTATGTAGGAAGTGTCTTTAAACGAATCATGTCACAATTTAAATCTTAGACAATGATTAATTTTTTAACCTTAATTTGCTTTAAGCTTCCTTATTTCAAAATTTTTATTTTAATTTTATGTTGTTTGCACCCTTTTTTGTAATTTGTTCTTTTTGTGAGGTTGGCATTTTTAGGGTTTTATCTTTTCTTTTTTTAATAAGATAATAAATTGTTACTTTTTCTCTTCTGAATTGCTATATTTCTCTCTTACTTTTGCTTCCGAGCTTACCGTAGGTAACGGAAGCTATGTGATCGTTCTGAAGAAGGAAAAAATGTTAGGTCTCCGATTTCAAAAATTCCAAGACAGAAATCCGTTTTAGACATCAGGGAACATTTTTGGTTCCGTGTCTGTCTGTCGGTCTGTCGCTCAATTTTTGCGAACCAACATATCTTAAAAACCACACGTCCGATTTTAATGAAATTTGAACGTTAGGTCATAAGTAGCTCATTGTTGGTCCCTTTTATGTTTCAACCTTCTGCGCTAGTTTGTTTCTCTTCCAAAATGCGCACAAACATACATATATTTACACCTATAGCTTCAAAAGTACTTATCTGATTTGTATGAAACTTTTATAGTTTATTGAAAATACTCCGCAGATAGTCCTAGATTAATTTGAACCGTCTGCGCTCTTTAACTTTTGCAAAATTGATACTTTAATTTATGTAATAATTCCAAACAATTTTGACAGATTAAAAAAAGAACGGGGGAAACAATTAGATAAGTTAGACAATAATGGCTTGTAAAAGTTTTAAATCAACATAGTACAGGATGCGAGGAAGCTATGTGCCACACCAATTGGCAGTCTATTTTTAACATTAACAGATTATCTCTCATAACTTTTTTACATTTTTAACAATTAACTGTAAATATTAAATATATTTTAATTATTTTTGTTATTATTATAATTTATTTTTTCGTGTTAGCTCTTCGTTATTTTTATCTTTATTTTGTTTTAGCTTTTTTTTTATTTATTTAAGCTAAGAATATAGTGGCTCATAGCAAGAGATTGCTCATTTATCCCCAATACCTTAATAATGCTTCTATGCTTTTGTGCCAGTAGCACTAAACTACAAAACGATTAAGCTATTGTTTTTGACTCAAAAGACATTACTTTGTCTTGGTTATAACTGGCCTTTACCCTTTGCTAATAGCAGGTCTGCCACTGATAATGTCTTTCGAGTTAATCTATTAAACTACGTAACTAATATGTTTTTGATAACAAGACGAAAGATTAAGTTGTCTCAGTTATAATAGTGGGTCTTTGCAAGTCTCAGGCTACTGAAGACGTCTTGAAGATAATTCAGCTATTATCTCTGTTGTGTGATAAGTTATTGAACATGTTTGGACTATACAAGTGCTTGGTTCTGTGAGAAGGTAGAGATAGTTTGGAGCCAGTTCTTCCCTCACGGCTCCTGTTTATTCAGGAGTTAGCCCGTGATTCCGTCCTTCGGTCCTCAGTAAACTTAGCCCTGACGTTTAACTGACCCACATCTCTTCTCTCTCTACAATTTATACTACCCTTTAGAAAACTTATGGGTGATTTTAACATTTAATCCCTTCTGGGATTTTATCTTCAAAGGGATTTTAAACTAATCCTGATTTTCAGTGAATTACAAGTGGTATTAGCACAAATCGAGCTATAAATTGACGGTGTTTAATGGGTCGTAATTTTGTTATTTTACGAAGGAACAAGAGAAAATAAATTAATATTAAATATTTTAGCAAGGCTGTTTTTTTTTTATGAAATATTTTAAATCTTTTTGCAATTATATATGTACATTGTACATATAATCCTTTTTTAACGTTGAAACACTATGACTTTTCCTAAATACGATATTTCCTTTAAAGCAATCATAGTTGAGAGAGATTAAGTAGTTAATGATTAAAATTAAATTATACCGATCTCATTAATCCCATCCTACTCTGAATTGCTTACTCTAATTGGCTGATGAAAGGTATTAAATATAACATTTATAAAATCAATCAGTGTACTTAAATATTAATACTAATAATACCACCATATCAGTTAGTGCTCCAAATAAATTAATTACTAATTAAATAAAAACACTATTATAAATAACTTAATTATTATTTCCAGTGTAATTAATTTATTGGTGTCCTCGGTAAATCTGTCAAATAAATCGGGCATAGTATGATCTCTTTATCACACTCAGGGAACCTTTAAATACCTAAATCCTTTAAAATAATTACGAAAAACATTTGCGATGAAGTAAAAGAATTCTACCTCTAATTCCAAATGCGTTAACAATTGCATTCTTCCTTTGTTTATATATTGAATAAAAGAGATTTACATTATTTCTACCCTTGTGATTCTTGGTCTCATAACATACAATGGTGCGTCCTACTACACCAGATTGTTTTTTGGGGGTGCTTCAGGACCTTTAGAGTTTAACTGTCGTACTTTACACTTCTATATAATTATTTAAATGCTTTTACACAGTATTTGAAGCAAGAATTCGAGGTCTTTCATTTCGAATTGTATTAGCGTGGAGTTTCCTCTTTGTTAATGTAGGCTTATTCAGATGTAGTTATTGTCTAAGCTCAGTGACGCGTTCAAGCCCATGAGTTATGGTTTCGCAAGCGCGTAATAAGGCTAACGCGAGTCTGTCCTATTGTTATTTGACTCTCGTGATTAAATTAACATAGCAGAACCGTCAGTGGTATTTTATCCCTGATCCCACTAACCTTTGTAAAAGGCCACTGATGAGAAAGAATGTGCGAGTCAAAGTGCAATTCGTGTCTCATATGTACTAGTAAAATTATTAAAGATTCTTCATTTCATTCACAAATTCTTCGATTTTAACGCCGATTTTATCTCTATAAATAAAATAACAGTTATGTATCTACATTGATCAGAATTGCTAATTTTTTGATACATTTTCGTTTTATACATTTCGAAAACCAAATCGGGGTTTAACTTTTTTTCGTGTCTATGCAACCAGTCTAACTTTATAGCTGCAATACTGGCTGAACGAAATCGAAATTTCCGCTGAATTTCCTTTTGATATCTGCCGCCATTTTGAAATTATCGACTTTTAAATTTTAAATCTTTAACGCTAAACTATTTCGCCGATAGTTGAATTGGTGGAATTCGCACCAATTATATCTCTCTATAAGATAAAAACTAAATATCTGCCACTATTTTGGTATAATTTGATGAGGAAAAGTTCCGAGACGCCCCACGTTCGTTTTTTGGAAACTCTTTAGGCGTAGAAAGAGAATTTGATTTTTTTTTTTTTTTTTCTAGTGGTTATTTATCGTGCCCTAATGAATGTTGGGTTTTTGTATGTAATAAATAGCCTCTTAAATGTGATTTACAGGGTATTTTAATGTTAATAATGGAATGAATAATGTGTGATATAATCCTGATTCTTTTCTACGATGGCTTTAGAAACGATACTATTAACGCTTCATTTTACCGCCTGGCCTACATGATAATAGAAAACCTAGCCACTGATTCCTAGCATGAGCTCCACGGGGAGAGCGGGGTGAAGGCTAGTCTATAATTTAATTTATCTACTTCTTACCTCCCCTCCCTTGTGTATTTATGTGAATAATTAATATTTAATAATACTTTAGGTTTATTAATTCTCGTGAACTAATCAAATAGCTGTGTTTAGTTGTGGCCAACCGCTGCTTATCCTTAGAATAATTTATTCTTACTGCATAATTAATATTCTTATTTATTTTATTTAATTTTTATTAACTCTTAGCTTAAAATTGCGATTTTGGTTCTAAGAAGTTTGAGCAATTAGCATTTATATTTAATATTCTTCTTATTTTACCTAATCTTTGGAAATACTATTTTTTAGGAAGTTATGTTAATACATTCTTATTTAAACCCCACTGAGCACTAGTATTTTTTTTTTTTTAATGAAATAAATATACATTTGTATAATAAATGTGAGGGAGCTTTCATTTTATTGAAATGCTCCTATTCAATAAAGCAAATTTTTTCAAAATTTCTCGGTCTAGTTCTATTGTCGTTTGTTGACTCTAAGACTTGTAGAAACAATTGAAAGCTTAATTCGGGATTAGGTATCGATATTGTCAGAGAAAATTATTCTTCAGTGTAGCTTAATTGGTTAGAGGTCCCGCACACTGGATATGAGTGGGAGGTCCGTGGTTCGAGTCCCGGCGCTGAAATCTATTTTTCTCTTTCTGTCTCCCTTTATAAATAGTAATTATAATTTGATTTAAATTAACAAAATTGTTAAATTATTACAAAATAGTTAAAGATTTTTTTTCAAGTATAGCGCTTAATAATTAGTTAATATTAGTTAATGGTGACATGTGTTTTGCGATTTTACTTCTTTGAAATAACTTAATGGATTTTTGGCTCCAATGTCAATATTGTAAGACTGAGAGCCATTTTTATATCAACCCGAGTCCGGTACCAAGTTTTTCTGTAACAGGATAAAATTTCTTTTCGCACAAATGTGTTGTTGAAAAATGAATCAAATGGGTATTCCGTTTTTTGATGACTTGACTTTAGTTTTTAGACTGTTGTCGGACCAAGTCTAAGAGTAATTTCTTAGAATTTTATATTTTCTCGCTTACCAACAGTGACCATTGCATAGGTTGGCGACCACTGTTCTGGTAGACAAGAAGAAAATTTTATTGTCAAAGTTTACGATAATATTTCAGCTTGTATGGAATATTTTGCTTATTGGAAAAGTTCGGTTTGTTCCACATAACTCTTTTTCGCATATACATATTTTATTGTGGTTGTCCCCATTCTGCAGATAACTTCTCCGCATTTTAATGTACGTTTTATACCTATTTTTATAAATAATGCACAACTTATGTGTACATTCTTTTTTGTTTATTTATAGCAATATTTGTTTGTATAATCCCATCTTCTATCTTTGTTTATCATTATCTCATAGTATAGGGTATTAATTATACGTACTTTTATTTAAATGGACCACATTTATAAATTTTTAACCAAAATCGTCGGAACCGTTTGGGTGATTTCTTTTCTTTAGGCCATTGAAATAAATATTGGATTATTATTAACTTATTTCGGAAAAAAGTGAATGTATATATATATATATATATATATATATATATATATATATATATATATATATATATATATATATATATATATATATATATATATATATATATTGCTTCCGAGCTTACCGAAGGTAACGGAAGCATTGTGTTTACTTTTGAGAACGAAAAATTTTTATGCCTCCGATTTTAAAAATTCCAAGACAGAAATCCGTTTCAGACATCAGGGAACATTTTTGGTCTCGTGTCTGTCTGTCTGTCTGTCGGTCTGTGTGTCCGTGAATTATGAAACGTGCGACGATAACTTGAGTAAATGTCTACAGATTTTGATGAAATTTGGTAGACATGTCCATTTTACCAATGCCCAGGACGAGTTCGTTGGACAACGTTATCCGTCCAAGCGTTCACGAGCAACGCTCACGTAAACGGGAACTTCAAATTTAAAATTGGAATTTAGGTCGAAAAAAAATCTAACTTCATCTATTCAATGAGACAAACATTTTTTTAAAGTACAATTTTTCAGTAAAACCAACAGCGACACCGCTGTTGGTCGCTAAAACTATTAATAGTTTTTACACAATAAACAAAAAGAAGTACATGATAGGATGCGATTTTTTTATTGTTTAATTATTATATAAATTATTTTATCATGTGCCATTATTTTTTATGATTGAGTATTTTAAACTTAAAATAAAAAAAAGAAAGGATTTTTTTTTTTCGCTGTAAAATAGTTTATGATAATATTATGCACTGAGTCGACAAATTAGAATTGTTAGTCGAGAAATTGCTCTGTTCGTCATAATTTGGTGTTTTCTGGTTGGTTCTTTAGCCTTGTATTTCGCATGAGAGAGTTTGCCTCAAAACGGGTAACTTTTACCAAGGTTCAAGGGCCGGAGTATGGTAACGTTAGCTCGGCTCACAGAGGCCCTTGCAGGGCCACTCTATTCCACCGTTGTTAGAGGAGTTCTTGTGCTTTCCCAATTTGAATTTTTAACACGTCTCGTTAAGCTGTTTATACTTTCCATCTCTTCAGCATGACCTATTTTTTTTCTACCCAAACTTTTTCAGTCTTACCAGGAAGCTTACCAAACATTGCAAATTACCTGGCGTCGGTTTTTATTACTTTTTATACGTAGTATATAGAGGAGAAAGTATTGTGATCATTATAGAGAAAGTTTTGCCAACTGAACCAAGAATTCTATATCATCGGCTTATTAAATAATGTTAGCGTTTTTGTATGATTATTTCATAAAACATACGTGTTTATTTACGAGTTTAAGATGATGTTTTAATTTATATTCGTTGTTCAAGATCCATTTCTAATCGATGTAATAATAAAATCTGTGAAATGTTAAAGATACATTTTATAGGTTATTATTGCATTGAAATAAATGCTGTTAAAAAAAATTGAAATATTTTTACTATTTTACTATTATTTCAGTTTTTAAGTATGTTCATTTTTTTATCCGTTAGGAGTTATGGAATATTTTCATCTATATTACGTAATAATCGTATTCGTTTTAAAATCTTGTGTTGTTTTATTACTTTTTTTTTTTCATTTACATATGTGAAAATAAAACAAATTAATCATGGAAAAGGTAACAATTACTAAAACAACGTAGGCCTATTGAGTAAGTGATATTTTCACAACCAGTTTGTGAGATTTCATTGAAGTCATACTTTAAAATGCTTAGTTAAAATGAATGCAAGGAAACCTGAATTAATAGATTCCCGACCTTTACCGGAGTTACTGGTTGATTACCAACATGCGACCCCAACACGCATTTCTCTTCCCTATCTATTGTTGTATTGTGAACTCTGGTGGTTTTTTCATGCTCCGTTGCTCATAGTTACCTACATTGATCGTTGACCATTTAATTTATGAATAAAAAGGTGTCGGCGAGTATTTCAACAATATATGCTATATTCTAACATTTTATTCATTTCATTAAAGGTCATATTGTCCAAACTGAAGCAATGCCTCAAATTACGTCATAGTCATAAGTATATTAACCATTGACACTTGACACTGGGTAATAATGTGAACACATAAAAAAATTAATACTTCTAGTCGTTGATACATCTTTTTTTGCCATTTGTGTGCCACCTAGAAACTTATGATTAATCTTAAGTTTTTTAGGGTCCGGAAGCAAAACCGAGGCCAAGGTTAGTGGCAAAATCGTATCTCCGAAAATACCTAAGTAATTCATTTGAAACTTTGCAGTTGTTTTATGTGTTATAACCTAAACACAGGATGAATGTAGGGAAGCCCTAAAAAATCATCTCTGAAATAACAAGGGTCATTTGTTTTTTTAACGGAAATGTGCCATGTTGGGTGTTAAATGGAAAGGAGATGACACTAACCCCCCCCCCCCCCCCCCCCCCTGAGTACAAATATATGTGTATGTATTTGGTTTCGTTTTTGTATCAACCCACCTTTCCACCCACGTGTCCTTAAAAATTGCGTTTTTCTCAGTTACAATATTAGAAACAATAAATTGGAAGACTTACGGGTAGTTTTGTGCAGATGAAGGTTGATGCTTGAGTTTTGCTCTCGGTATTAGATCCAGGATGTCTTGAGATGCTGCGTTCTTGGCTGCTTGACGTTTTTCACGTTCCTTGTGAATCTCCCTGATTTGCTGATGAAGCTGCTCTCTTGTCTGATAGTGATCTCTCTGATGTTCCCTCGACTTTTGCTGAGGATCTCTGGATGGATGCAGCGGTTCTCTGGATTGGTGCGGTTCTCTTGATTGGTGTGGTTCCCTGGATTGATGCTGATGTTCTCTGGAAGGGTTCGGCTGTTCTCTCGACTTTGGCTGGGGATCTCTCAATTTTTGTTGAGGATCTCCTCTCGACTTCTGAGGCTGATCTCGAGCCTGATGAAGCTGATCTCTTGATTGATGAAGCTGGTCTCTTGACTGATAATGATCCCTGTGTGAGTGGTGATATTCTTGGTGATCTTGCCACCTTACCCTCGCCGTTTCCGGTCCTGCCGTCGGCCTTCCTCCCCTAAAAAAGTTAAAAAAAATACATAAATAAAACTTTGTTCATAAATTATTTGAAATACATATATTGTGGAGTATTTGGTATTGAATAAAATGCTCGCTATAATTAACACTATTTTATTTAATACTAGCTGACCCGGGGAACTTCGTACCACCTAACAATATGAAATTCACACATTCAGTGAAACGACGCGCGCGCCATCTATCGGAACATAGTTTTATTAACTCAGAAACCTTCCCGGGCATGCGTACAACCATTCCCCAAAGTTTCATCGCAATCGGATGAACAGTTTAGGAAGGCATTAGAGACATACGAGTACAAACATTCATTTTTATTTATATAGATTTATGTTTTTAATTTAGCAGTATAACAACATTAGGAGTTTATATTATTCAAAACTTAATACATAATGTATCGCTTATGATAAGTAGATAATAAAACCTAGTTTGTGCTAATTTACATTTTTGAAAATATAAAAATTAAATTTTAAAAAACGGATAAAATTATTACATTATCGCTAATATTTTATACATCCGCGCACTCAATTACCTAGTACCCTAAACAATCATAACAAAAGTACCTTTTTCCTTCTACTAAAGCAACTGATTGACTAGATACTTGTAGAACAATATACCCCTTCACTTGACTACAGTGTGCTCTAACAAATATAAGTACCTTTTCCCCTTTTACTATTGCAGGCTTCTTGACTAGATACTTGTAGTACATGTTATAATTTATAAAGTTCCTTTTCCTCTTTATTATAGCAAGCTACTTCACTAGATACTTGTAGTACATGTTATAACTTATAAAGTTCCTTTTCCTCTTTATTATAGCAAGCTACTTCACTAGATACTTGTAGTACATGTTATAACTTAAAAAGTTCCTTTTCCTCTTTATTATAGCAAGCTACTTCACTAGATACTTGTAGTACATGTTATAACTTAAAAAGTTCCTTTTCCTCTTTATTATAGCAAGCTACTTCACTAGATACTTGTAGTACATGTTATAGCTTAAAAAGTTCCTTTTCCTCTTTATTATAGCAAGCTACTTCACTAGATACTTGTAGTACATGTTATAACTTATAAAGTTCCTTTTCCTCTTTATTATAGCAAGCTACTTCACTAGATACTTGTAGTACATGTTATAACTTAAAAAGTTCCTTTTCCTCTTTATTATAGCAAGCTACTTCACTAGATACTTGTAGTACATGTTATAACTTAAAAAGTTCCTTTTCCTCTTTATTATAGCAAGCTACTTCACTAGATACTTGTAGTACATGTTATAACTTAAAAAGTTCCTTTTCCTCTTTATTATAGCAAGCTACTTCACTAGATACTTGTAGTACATGTTATAACTTAAAAAGTTCCTTTTCCTCTTTATTATAGCAAGCTACTTCACTAGATACTTGTAGTACATGTTATAACTTACAAAGTTCCTTTTCCTCTTTATTATAGCAAGCTACTTCACTAGATACTTGTAGTACATGTTATAACTTAAAAAGTTCCTTTTCCTCTTTATTATAGCACTACTAGATACTTGTAGAAGTAGTAATAAGAATAAGAAATTTTGTTTTGTATAAAAATCTGTATAGATTAGGGCATTATGTCTGTAAATACTAGTAAACATGTTTTTATGTAATCTAAAAAAAAATCTAATGCTACAGCTGACTTTTCCTATTTATTTCTTCCCGATATCAGATTACTTTATTATAGGATATTATATTTTGTAGTATTTAAAAAAAAAATAATAATAATAATAATAACTTTAAATCTATTTTAAGCAATAGAATTTCAAATAGAAACATTTCAGTAATTGAAAAACATTGTATTCTCTAGTTTAATACTATTTAACTTTATACATTTATTTTCTACTATTTGCATGAATATTGCAATGTATTATCCCCCCCCCCTGGTTATTGCCTTATAGCCTAAAGTTTAGTCAATAAATATGAAAATATGAGAATTAAACCTATAGCATTTAATCGTGCAGTATCCCTATAACCGAATATAATCAGACTACCTTATTCTGTTATTTGTTTTTACCTATACTTAAACAAGTGTAATCATAGACAAGTTGTATTCCGTTTTATTTGAGCTAAACATTAAATAAGGGTGAATTACCACAGGTTTGTTTTTGGTACGCCTTTATAACTGGGTTTTCGTATACATATATTAATTGCAGAGGGCAGTTTAAACATTTCGAAGGGTTTACACACGTGGCTTTTAATAAACTCTGTTTCCAATTAGGGTTTAATTAGCTCTTACAGACTACATGCCTGCTAAAATTCTTTGATACTGTTATGTAAATATTACTTTCTTCGTCCAATTTAGGCTTATCAATCCTTCATTTATTCAGTTAAGTTTATATAAGTTATCAAAATACATAGTAGCATTATAATCTTTTATAAACTGTTTTGATTATTCTACTTACCATCTGCGCACATTAAATACTGTTAAAAAAATATTTTAGTTATTGTTGAAAAACAAAATCATTTTGACAGATTTAAAATAAAGCTGAGGAGGGGGGATTAAATTAATTAGACAATCGATGGGATCGTGAAAGCAAAACATAATTAAAGAATGCAGCAGGACGCGAGGAAGCTATATGTGCCACACTAATGGCTGTTGGAAATTTCAGTCATCACAATATGAGTGAAGGGCAGTGTGCAGGCAAGTTCCAATGAGCATGCAGTGTATCTTTACGTGAACCAATTTCCCCGGTTTTAGGTTTCTGTACTAAGTAAAAAAAGAAACCTTATATAACGGCTCTGTCTGTCTGTCTGTCTGTCCGTTGGTGTCTGTCCGTTGCTTGTTTCAATTCACAAACTACTATAGCTAAGAACATGAAATTCGGCACACAGGTGCATCTCGGCATTTTAGACAGCTGGACACATTTTGGATTTTTCACACTTAATATTTTCAAGATGGCGGCCAATATAGCGGGCAACAAAAAAAAGTTTTTAGTCACCATGACATGTTATATATCAATTTAAAGGTCTTGAAATGAAGAAAAAGAGTATGCAACTATTAAAATTTTTTCACGTAATATTTTCAAGATGGCGGCCAATGTGGCGGGTGACTAAAAAAAGTTCTTAGTAACTATGACATGTTATACATCAATTTAAAGGTCTTGAAATGTAGAAAAATAATATGCAATTATTAAAATTTTCAAGATGGCGGCCAATATGGCTGGTGACAAAAAATTGTTTTAGTTACCATAACATGTTATACATCAATTTAAAGGTCTTGAAGAGTAGAAAAAGAATATTACTATTAAAATTAGTGTAATTATATTACACTTACACATAATAATTTTAACTTTAATGTACAGAAACCGGCGATTATCGCCCCACGTACTTACGTGAAGCGCGCCTTACTTGCTTTTTCACCCTTTTCTCATTGCTTCCTCTTAAAATAGGCTTTTAAAATATGAAAAATGATAAGAAAAGATAAGATTTAGTAGCTTAGACACTGTAAACAAGTGATCCCTTATTATTGAGCCCTTTCAAATGGAGAGTTTAAAAGTTTGCATTTTTTATTTTTATACATGGAAAATACTCTATTCTATATACCCGTGTTATTCTTCATTGGTTTGATGTATATATGTGGAAAATACAGTGGACTTGCTCCCTTTAGATGCTAAAGCCAGCAAATAGGAATCATATTATCTACAAAATCCTAATCGTGAAAAAAGAGTCAAGTTTCAGACCCTCTCCCAAAATTGTCACCAATAACCTCTCTTCACTTCTACGTTCATGAGCAAAACTGATCTTTTATTTGTATTGCTAACACTTGACCAGTTTCTGAATATGACATAAAACACCAGTCACTTATAGGAATTACGCGGTTATGTGAAGGAGAGAACTCCAGACCTCCTCCAATAAAAGTCAGCCTATCAAAGTAGTGACACCTACATTGTGGCCAAGTCTGTTTTATGCCTCATTCCGAAACTGGCCTACTGTTAAGCAGTGTTGTTATTTTTTTTTTCACAGTTAGCTTTTGGTTGGGATCTATTATTCTACTGTTGTTTTTTTTTTACAGTAAATAATTGTTAATTAATAAATAGAAACAAAACGTTATGAAATACGTCACGATCAGATTGAAAGATTACCTCTTTTCCTATTACCCCCGAAAATTGAATTTTAATAATGCACTCGCTTTATGCAAGGCACTCGCTTCTAGATTTTAATAAAACCGGAGAAGACTAAGTTTTTGATTTTTAGAATTATTATAGAACTTTTTCATTGGTAATTTCATTACGTTACGTTTTTCAAGTGAGTAACGAATCATTTTAACAATTTAGATCTTGCCTCGAATAAATCAAGATAACGATTACTAAAACATATATTTACGAATAATCTTTTAACTTTAAGTTAAAACGATAAGATATAATAGGAGTTTAAAATTTGACACCTGGTTTCAGAAGTTCAATTACTTCTGTTTTGTAATTACTATTTAATTAATTCAATATGTACTAACTGTGCTTAATACTGACTTCTTTAGTAGATCATTTGTGATCTACTTTAATTTAATTAAAGTTATGAATATTAATAGTCTTGTGAGTTAATTGTTAATTCAAGTTTTATTCCATACTTTACTATCATTTCATCACTACAGTATAATTATTTAAATTCCTGTTCATTAATTACTCGATCAATAGTTAAGAACACGTGTCGCTGACATATTATGTAATTAGGAATAGACATGGTTCGATTATGGGTCATTAGTTTCCAGGTCTAACCTCCATATTTAATTAATGTCATATTCAGTTATAGTTATATAGGTGAGAAATTTATGGGTTCTGCGTTGCAGATCCTTAAGTTAGATCCGAAGGCACACATTTACTAGAAAGTTGAGCGGGTTTAATCATCCGCCTTACACGGCGCAATTGTTATGGCACCGTATTGGCTTCGTTGGTACATTCATGTGTGAAGTGGCTGGACTCCATGTGGAGTTCTAATTTTCCTACTTGGAATCGCTTCAAATTATTAACATTTCAGTCGCACTAATAGTTATAATGTGCGTTCTTTAAGTGTGCTTTATAAAATATAGGTAATTATACCGTTCAAATCCAAATATATTTTGTTGTTGCTTCGAGTTAACATCACGATGCACCAAACACCTTTAGATGCTTCCAGTAGTGGAAGCGAATTGTCGGACTTCAAACTCTTCGTGTCACGGATTTTCCCGGGAAACCAAGTTATTTATAATTGAACTAGTTGTTGTATTGGACCGAGACAGGTTTTGTTAAAGTTTTGCTTTGATGAAACTATTCGGTATATTTAGCATATAACTTAATTATTTGTTGGACTTTGTATAAACTATTGGATCCCTGGTAGGTCATTGCTATCGTTCGTGCTTTGGAAACAGGAGATCCTAGTTCGATTCCCTACTTCAGCAAAGTGGAAGCTACTTAAGTTAAGTTAAGTGGCGTCTATCCGATTCTGTTTATACAGCTAATGGAGAGTGTTTTATTTCTGTAATATTGCAACTGCTACATACTAACTTAAATTGTGTGTGGGAGCTGTCATAGTAAGAGTAAGTGTGATAGAGTGTCATGTTATAAAAGGAGACTTCTCAAAGCAACAGCGTGCATTTCATATTTAGTTAGTCTTACTTAATTACATACACAGAGCCTGGTCTCGGTTTAGGCCCTAACAAACCTTCTCCATTCATCTTTATCATAGACTCGCGCTCTCCAACACGAATTTCTATTTTGTTAAGATCTGCTTCTATTCCATCCATCCATATTAAACTTGGTCTTCATTTTCTACGGTTGTAGAGTGTAGATCCCTCCTTGCTCACCTGTTTGGCTACTCTACTCTTTGGTATTCTAACATGATGTCCGAACCACCTCAGCCTCTGCGATTTGATGAAACGCAATACTTCATGTCCGTTGATGAGATCTTCCAGCTCGTGGTTTCTTCATAATCTCCAGGTATCATCAGCATCTCTTAAGGCCATGCGCACGTTGAAACTGTCTTCGTTGCCATGCACACTGGAGGCAAGACAGTGGCTTTTTGTACCCAGCGAAATGGATCTTGTGGAAATTGCTGTGATTTGTGCTTAACAGTCTGCGGACAGAAATGTGTCGAGATATCTCTTAGGCTGGAGGACTCTTTTGTCTTGCACCTGTCTTTGCCTCCAGTGTGCGCACTCCAATATACTGTATAACCCTGGCGTTAGCGACAAAACTGTCTGCTAGCAAAAAGTATCCTGTGTGCTCCTGGCCTAAAGGTTTATAAGCGTTTTAGTTCCTTTTTATTAGTGGGCATTGTCCTCGTCCATTTTGTCCATATGTGCCAACAGGTCTTACCAGGGTCTTATAAACTTTTAGCTTACCGCTTCGGTTGATGTAGCGTATCTGGGGGCATCATGTATAGAAATGAAAAAAACTGGCATATATAATTAGTCTTTTCTGGATTTTTGATCAATCTACACTGAAGATCCACCAATTATGGCTACTTCTTCATTTCATAATTATTCTCTTGGTACATTTTCCATATTCAGCCCTCTATTTTAAGACACATAAGTATACAGGTCGATTTTGCGAATCTTGGGCGTATGTATCTGTCGTAGATTAACTGGGCTTCGATGTAGCGTATCTGGTTTTTCGAGAGAGTATGAATTGAAAAAGTATCCATCAAGTATTGATAAAAAGTAAATAATACAATTTTTATCAATATACAGGAAACACTTTAATTGTAATATATGCATTATATTTGTTAATTTTTCCATTTCTATACGTGATGCCCCAGATACACAACATTAACCCATTCTCTTACAGAGATAAAAACTTAGTCTACTGTGAGTTAATGTATATGTATAATAATTTCATGTAACTTAAGTAAGTTTTTAAAAAGTTACTTTTTGAAATCAATCATTTTTCTAGCGACACGCTAATCCCATGTCATCTATTACACAATATGCAATGGAATTCCGCCTGCTTTTGACAGATCTAATCTTTCCAGAGACCACTTTCGCATTGCATTTTAGTTTAATAAGATTCTTATTTGTTGGTTAATGTTTTACCAATCTTTCGTATTGTAGTTTAGCTTAGTAAGATCCATTTCTATTGGTTAATGTTTCACCAATCTTTCGTATTGTAGTTTAGCTTAATAAGATCCTCATTTGTTGGTTAATGTTTCACTAATCTTTCGTATTGTAGTTTAGCTTAATAAGATCCTTATTTTTCGGTTAATGTTTCATCAATCTTTCGTATTGTAGTTTAGCTTAATAAGATCCTTATTTATTGGTTAATGTTTCACCAATCTTTCTTATTGTAGTTTAGCTTAATAAGATCCTCATTTGTTGGTTAATGTTTCACCAATCTTTCGTATTGTAGTTTAGCTTAATAAGATCCTCATTTGTTGGTTAATGTTTCAGCAATCTTTCGTATTGAATTTTAGTTTAATAAGATCATTATTATTTTGGCTCTATATCAACAAATATTCGTGTGCATACGTTATAAAATTGTAGCGATATAATCTTCTAAAAAGTCATATTGTGTTAAATTATAAGCTAAAAACCATATTTCGTTTCAAAGCATTATTCCTTGCTTGAATATGCATAAGCAGATTGTCTTCCTTTGTTTTTTAAAAATGAATAAAAAAGATTTATGTTATTAGGTAGTGTGCTTTTGAAACGTTATTATTCTCTTGACTGCGAAAAAATTCCAATAAAAAAAAAGCAGGATCCATTTTTTAAAAATAATCATTATTTGCTTGACCACGCATAAGTAGATTGCTTTCACACGTATTATATTTAAATGGTCCCTGCTCCCATATGGGATTATATGCTTAAAACATCATATTATGCTGAGGTATCAGCCTAATCCGCTTAACCTAAAAACACATGAGAGTAAAGTATATTAGTACTATTTTTATTTTTTTAATTTTAAAGTTATTTGAAAAATTAAATCCTTATAAAAGGCTATTGTTAAGAAACTGAATTCTATTTCCAAGCGAAAATAAAACAAAACACGTTTCTATTATTTTATTTAATAGATTTATTCATTTATCAATGTCATTTTAAAAACGGATTTTTCTTTATTGTTGAAGGTTGATCGGGCTTGATTCTAATTCCTCTTGCATCTCGTCGGCCTCTCGCCTCATTCTTATTTTTTTATCCACCCTCTCTTTAGAAAATGGAGGGCACTTTACACTTTTTCTTCTTTTTTTTATTTAACTTCATTGTTATTTTTAGTCGAAGCACACGCTTTTATCCATTTTTACGTCCTTACCCTTCTTCAATTTTTTGTTCATTCTTTCTCCAGTGTAATTTTTCCCATCCGTCCGGTCGTCTAGTGAAGGGATCGTCAGTCTACCATCAAGTCTTTATACTTGTTTTTTTCTTTTTTGTTGAACGTCCTTTTTTTTGCTTCTTCGTATTTTTCCCTTTTCTTCTTCTTCTGCAGTATTCACTTAAAGAAAATTACATTTTAAAAGTGACCGAAGGAGTTAGCCATTTAATATTTGATCGATACTATAATAGTTTTAAGTAGAATATTATTCTGTGAAGCGTTTAAATCATATAAAACCCTTTAAAAAGTATAAGCTCTAAAGCGGGTATTTTTTAATATATTAGTATTTAATATAAATGTCATTTTTAAAAGACAAATATTTTAAATTAAGCATCTTTAATCAACTTCTTCGGCATTAATTATTCTTTGTCTTTAATCTAAAAATAATTAAAATAACAAATGTAAACTATTATCGTCATAAATTACATCTGTCATCTATAATTACAACAAATAACTCGTGTATGCTCAAATACTCTCAACAACTCACATCGACAGATGATAAAACAGTGATTCCCCAATGTATGAATGAAAACAACTTTTTGTTTCTGAGCTTTATTTTTTAATTTTCGAGTGAATCAAATGAAAGGTGCTGATGAGTAGGTTACAAGTATATATTATATGTTTTTTTTTGTTTATTTTTTTAAATTTTACATTCTTTTTTATTGGGTAAACGGCTAGTAATAAAATATTGAAATAATTCATGCAAATACCTATTTATGGGGCAATGAAAATAACGGGGAAATTTCCAATTTTATAATAATAACTAGCCTTCACCCCGCGGGAATCGCTAGGTATTAGTGGATATGTTTCCTGTTGTGTCATATAGGCCTAGCAATTAAATGAAACGCCTAAATAGTTTTGTTTCCAAGCCTTCTAGGAATAAAATTAGGACTATATTATACATCATTCATTCCCTTTACTAAGAATATAATATTCTCCAAATCGTAGTTTGGAGTCTATCTATATATTTAAAAAATAGCAAATAGAAACTAATTAATATGTATAGTAATTAATAAAATACATAATAAAAAAAATCGGGTACGGGGTACCTCGGAACTTTTCCTCACTTCAGAGGCCACTAAAGTGGCCTCTCCTGCTGCGAAGCAGCAGGAGGATGCAGCATTGGACGTGGTCAGTACTTGGATGGGTGACCGTTCTGAACTAACTGATTTATTATCATTCTTAAAAAAACCTTATTTTTAATACCTATATTTTATTTAATTATTTGAAGTTTGGCGGTATTTTGACTGATGTAAACAAACTTTGACGTCAGCAAAATTATTGCACTAATAAATAATTATATTCGCTTATAACTTTTAAACTAATTAATGGAATTTCATCGGTTTTTTTTTTTTATATTTGTTCCTTAATTTTTTTCGGTTCCAACGATATGCTATATGTCAAAAACCTATTTATACTTTCAGTATAATTAACCGTCAAAGTTTAAAAATTCAAAAATTTATAACTTCAAAATGGCGGCTAAAATCAAAATGAAAGTATGTGGGCTTGTTTGTCATACAGAGAGGTACATTCAAGCCAAATTTCAACTCGATCAGGACCATTTTCGATTTATTACGATTTTTTTAAATATTTGCTGACTCAGCAAACTGGGTTCAAGATGGCGGAAAAAGTTGATTTTCCGGGCGGCACAACTACAGGTTAGGACTGATTTTTCTGCCAAGTTTCAACTTTCTAGGTTAAATACCTTGGGCGCTACGATGATAACACACATACACATACACGTACACACACATACATACGTCATGCTGAAAACCACTCAGGAGGTCTTAAAAAAACCTAAAACGGATAATTCCGTTGAAATCTCGAAAAAAAAATGTTGGTGAAAACAATACTTTTCCTACTATTTGTAGTGAGGAAAAGTAAAAATAAGAAATAATAATAATAAATAATAAATAAATAATAATAATCGTATAATAAATAAGAAAATAAATTTCGTAAACACCAATTAGACTCATTGAAGAAGTCATTAAACAATCATCAACCATGATGGCACACCAGTCTCTTCTCTCAATACGGCAGTTGCACCAGTATATTATATTTAATAAACTATTTAATAACTCTAATAATGAAATAATAAATACTCGATTTATAGAGCAATAGTGTGAGGTCTAAGCGCCCAAATCAGCAATTAAATCGGTCAACAATTGCGGACGCCGGTAAGAGCTCAAAGTCATTTTTTTACTTTTACAAAAAATCAAATTTATGTCTATTTAAGGTAGAACCGATGAAGGTACGACAAAAAGTCATAGAACCAATGTTGTAGATCTTTTAAAATCAGTTACCGTTGGCGCAATCAGCTTAGCCATACGACTTACCGTTTAGCCACCATAAGCCTCCAACAAACTTTAAAGTGCGTCCGCCATCTTTAATTTTTTAAGGGGGTAAAACATTTTTTTTTTAACTTTTTGGTTTTTTCCTGTCGTTTTGGGCCAATTTCCGACCAAATGCAAAAAACCGCGAGTCTCTAAGTGGTCTAGAAGTACCCAAACATTTTGATTAGCGAGCCTGTGGGGTTTGGTTACGGCCTTTAATTATATGTTTGCAAGATAGGAAAATAAAAAATTGTTATTTCATAAATAATAATTTAAATCAAATTATAATTATACGGTTAACTACGGGAAACAGACAGAGAAAAATACACTCCAGCGCCGGGATTCGAACCACTGGTCTCCTGTATCAAATCATTCACCTGCGTAGCTTAGTTGGTAAGAGCATCTGTACTGGAAATACAGGAGACCCGTGGTTCGAATCCCGGCGCTGGAGTGTATTTTTCTCTGTCTGTTTCCTGTAGTTAATTGAAGCGAGCGTAAGCGAGCTTCATACATTCAACGAAATATGCATCTTGTCTGTCTGTCTGTCTGTCTGTCTGTCAGTAACGTTTACGCGTGTGACGATAACTTGAGTAAAAGTAGACCGATTTAGTTGAAATTTGGTATACATGATCCTCTAACTAATACTCAGGCTAAGTTCGTTGGACAGCGTGATCGGTCCAACAGTTCGCGCGCAATGCTCGCGTAAACGTGAGCTTCAAATTTAAAATTGGAATTTCAGGACAGGAAAAAATTCTATTATCACCTATTCGATGAGACGAACATTTTTTTCAAATAAAATGTTTTAGTAAAACCAACAACGACACTGCTATGAATTAATAAAGATCGCTAAAACTATTAAAGCGGGTCTAAACGTTTAAAATAGAGAAAACAACCTTTTTACCGATATCTTACGTTCTAACGTAACGATTTTAATAAAACTTCATATAAATCGTCTAAAGTGCAATTGAAACAAGTATGTAAAATTTCAACTTGATACAAGCAGTAGTATTTGAGTAATGAAGTGATACATTTATAATATTAGTTTAAAAGCTATTACGGGTGGTTAAGATTCTTATAGTCGTACTGTGTGTAGGTTTGTTTAGGAAGTAAAGCTTTGTACCGAGTACCCCCACTCTACCTCACACTACCCTCTTCCACTCATCTTCAACTATGACATTCATCATGAATAACAAATTTTAATATTCAGTATTTTATTGCAATACGCTCGCTTCAATGATAGAGCCACGCGATGCCTAGTAATAATTATAATTTGATTTAAATTAAAATTTAAACTTTCCGTAGTATGTAAACTACCAAAAACTTAAAAATTGAATTATATAATAACGTGTATGCTTAATAATCTATGAATCCCTAAAAAGTACTTGAACACAATTTCTTCCCTGTGATTTTTTTTTTACTCTGGAAAATAAACATATGTAATAAATACTTATTTATTTATTTCAGGTAAGACATTCTTCTTATTGTTCTCAGCTCAGTAACTGTATGTATTTTTTTGTGTATTTAATATTAATAAGTAAGAGCCATCTCGAATTGATCAATGTTGTCCCTGTGCATAACTATTATATATATATATATATATATATATATATATATATATATATATATATATATAATTTTAATTTGATACTAGATGTTTTTGGTTCTCTGAAAACTTTTGTTTAAAACTAACTTTCATTCCGTATTGAAAGTTATGTTTTCTTTGTATTGCATTCATTTTAATAAATATTCAATGTTCATATTGATATTTGTTTTTGTTTTTTTTAAATTCAATATCTTTTTTAGATTTGTCCTCCCTTTTAAAATCTAATACAGATAGAATACCTAGAATAGTATTTTATTAAACAACTTGATTTGTATAACAAAAATTATTGATGTCATTATTATTATATAGCTTTTATTTAGAATTTATTAAAACATCAAACAAATTAAATAAAAGTTTAAAAAGTTTATTAAAGACAAAAAGGTTTTAAATATATATAATAAAAAGGTATTTCATGTTAAATTTTTAGTCACTCAGAAACCTTTCAGTCTTACTAATTTAATTATACATTTTATTATTCTCTTTTTTGAGTTTTTTTTTTGGATAATACAATTGGTGACAAAATTAAAACAATTTTTTTTGTTGTTACTCCTGAATGCAATGCAAATTTGGTTCTTTCTGAATAATAATTGCCCTATTTTTTTCTTTATTGACTTATATAAAATATCTGTTAGATACTTTTACCGATTCAATACTTTCTCTCTATCACTACGTATATGAAAAAGTAAAATATTTGTTAGATACTCTTACCAATCCAATACTTTCTCTGTATCTGTACTAAGTATATGAGAAAGTAAAATATCTGTTAGATACTCTTACCAATCCAATACTTTCTCTGTATCTGTACTACGTATATGAAAAAGTAAAATATTTGTTAGATACTCTTACCAATCCAATACTTTCTCTGTATCTTTACTACGTAAATGAAAATGTAAAATAACTGTTAGATACTCTTACCAATCCAATACTTTCTCTGTATCTGTACTACGTATATGAGAAAGTAAAATATCTGTTAGATACTCTTACCAATCCAATACTTTCTCTGTATCTGTACTACTTATATGAGAAAGTAAAATATCTGTTAGATACTCTTACCAATCCAATACTTTCTCTGTATCTGTACTACGTATATGAGAAAGTAAAATATCTGTTAGATACTCTTACCAATCCAATACTTTCTCTGTATCTGTACTACGTATATGAGAAAGTAAAATATCTGTTAGATACTCTTACCAATCCAATACTTTCTCTGTATCTGTACTACTTATATGAGAAAGTAAAATATCTGTTAGATACTCTTACCAATCCAATACTTTCTCTGTATCTGTACTACGTATATGAGAAAGTAAAATATCTGTTAGATACTCTTACCAATCCAATACTTTCTCTGTATCTGTACTATACGTATATGAGAAAGTAAAATATCTGTTAGATACTCTTACCAATCCAATACTTTCTCTGTATCTGTACTACGTATATGAGAAAGTAAAATATCTGTTAGATACTCTTACCAATCCAATACTTTCTCTGTATCTGTACTACGTATATGAGAAAGTAAAATATCTGTTAGATACTCTTACCAATCCAATACTTTCTCTGTATCTGTACTACGTATATGAGAAAGTAAAATATCTGTTAGATACTCTTACCAATCCAATACTTTCTCTGTATCTGTACTACGTATATGAGAAAGTAAAATATCTGTTAGATACTCTTACCAATCCAATACTTTCTCTGTATCTGTACTACGCATATGAGAAAGTAAAATATCTGTTAGATACTCTTACCAATCCAATACTTTCTCTGTATCTGTACTACGTATATGAGAAAGTAAAATATCTGTTAGATACTCTTACTCTTACTTAGACGTGAGAGTCCCCCACATATTTTTTTTTTTTTTTTTTTTTTTATGACCCTACTTTAATTTCAATAAGTAGTATAATATTATCAATAACATACTATTGCTTCCAGTATAATAGATAACATATAACATAGTTAGTGTTTTTATTTGTAGGTTCATCAATAAATCGCGAATATGAGAACTGATTATTACTGAGTTTGTTTCACAAAAATAAATTTAAGGTGTAGATAGGGGTCGTGAAGGGTAATAAAAAGATGTGGTTTAAATTTTACGAAATGGCTATATTTCGCCCCACTCCGGGGAATAGACGTGCCTGAAACATCATTTTAACTTCATATAAATACAGAGTTTAGTAGGAGAGTGACGTCTAAAGAAGAGTCTAATTATATAGATGAATCTGACAATAATTTTTTAAACATGTAACCAAACCTTCGTTTACCGGTAGGTATTTTTTTTTTTTTTTTTTTTTTTTTTTTTTTAACATTAATTATTTTATTTGATCTCATTTCTAATAGTTATTTATGCACCTAGGGAGTAAAGTAAGCCATTATTCCCTGAGCGAAAAAGTTGGTTCTTGAGGCGAAGCCGAAGGAACCATGGTCCCTAAATCCCGAGGCGAAGCTGAGGGAATTAGAATTTTTAATTCCCGAGGCGGAGCCGAGGGAATAACTCTAATTAGTTCCCGAGGCGCAGCCGAGGGAGATAATTATTGCGAGGGGAATAATGGCACTTTACTCACGAGGTACATACAATATTTTATCTCCAGTAGAAAAAAGATTCACATTTTCGTCCATTGCACAGTTTTTATTAATATTTTAATAAATAACAATAATTATTAGCACTTTTAATAGCAGATATAAGAGATTCAATATTAAAAACAAATAAGAATTGGAATTAAACTCAAATAGAAGGTTATTTAGATGCAGGTTATAATGTTGTAAACAAAGATAAACATGGTCAAAAAAGCGCAGTGCCGCCAACCTGATTTCGACAACTTTATTACATTAGCCATACATTTTCTACTATTTATAAAATAATTAAGTTGCAATCTTTACTTTTTTGCCCTACTTTACTTTTTCGCCCTACTTTTACTTTTTCTCCCTTCTTTTTGAGTTAGGGATAAAAGGACCTGTTTTAGTCCCTCTAAACTAATTCAAAATCATAACTTTTTTCCCCTACTGGAGATAAAATAGGTTTTTCTTATGTATACATAGTTAATTTTTCCCCTAGTCAAAACTGTATTTATATGAAGTTAAAATGATGTTTCAGGCACGTCTATGCCCCGGAGTGGGGCGAAATATAGCCATTTCGTAAAATTTAAACCACATCTTTTTATTACCCTTCACGACCCACATCTACACCTTTAGTTAATATAAAAGGGACAATAAAGGAAAAATAAATTTGGTTACAATATTATGCTTCCTCGAGCTAAGTAAACCTAAATATTGATAAAAGAAACACGTTCACTAAATTCTAAACTAAAATTTCAAGTTTCATTCAGGTTACCAGATAACTAAAGAATGCTAGTCAAGGAACACATAAGTACTAATACAGGCTCGAAACTTTTTCACTTCCTAAACTCAATTCTCATGGTATTTTTAGTTTTATACAACCAGCCTCACTGCCTCATATTTCCCTTAACTTTTGCACTAACTATGTTAAAGCACCAACATAAAGCAATAATGAATTTATTGCTTTGCTCTACTATTTTTAGACCTTTAACTTCCTTCTAACTTTATGGGACAATTCTGTTTTAAACATTTTATGCATTTGTAATTAAAACCGATCATTCATTTTTTTTCTTTGAAATAATTATTATATAATATTTTAAAATTTATATTGAACTTTCGTTGTACACATAATAATTAAAAAAGAGGGAAGTCAAGAAAATTACAAAATAATTTTAGTACCTTCTGCTTATCCCCATTTGAATTCGCAGGACATTTAACGTACCATTCATTATTTTTATTTGAAAGATGGTTTGGTTAGAGTATGTACACCATGAATATTTATAAATAGGCCTACTTGATCTCATTACATCCTTGTTTTGTGCGATTGGCCAGCTAGTCGCTTTAGGCTACCAACTTCAATTATGGGTTGGACAGAAATAACCATAATGTGCAATCATTAATTATAAAAAATATTTTTAATAACCTTGCATTCATATAACTTTTTATATGAATCAAATGAGAATAAGACAGTGTTGAAAAATTCTCTACTTCATGAAAATTCATTAAATCATGGATAAACATATGCCCAAGAACACTTGGGCTTTCAATCCAGTTTAGCTAACCTTTGCACCTCCCCCTCTGAAGACAGCCATCTTGGTGCGCTCCTATTGGTGAAATATAGTACTATAAATGAAAACCCACTACCTAACTTATTTATTCACTACCTGGTACTGTATTTAAATACTTCGGCGCTATTATTGGCGAAATTTAGTACTACATTAGCTCTATTCACTAAGCTATTTCACTGTTGCTCTGAAATCCCGTAAGTTAATTCCTTGTGGCGCTAGGGGTAAAATAATAATATATTTTTTCCCACATCTCCTATAATAATACCTTTAATTTTACAGTACTAGTAGACTTTTTTATTAGCTATGCTCTTACCTGTGAGCTTATAAAAATAAATTAATTTTAACCTCCTCTTTAAGGGACCTGGGGTCTAAAAGGCTAATTTAGGGGTTGTTTCTAAATATAATGAAAAGTAAGCCCTAAATCAAATTAGGTAAAACCAATGTTCAAATTTACTATGAGTACAACAAATACAATTTTTTTCTTTTTGTTTCTCATAATTAGTAGCTGAAATTTAACTTAGATAGTGTTTAACTTGGTGCGTAGGCTTCCGCGGGTAGACTCGTAATACACAGCTTGGTTTTCCGGTGGAATCCGCGTCACGAAGGGGGTGAAGTCCGACGTTTCGCTTCCTCTGCTCGAAGTATCTTCAGGGGTGTGGTGCATCGTGGTGTTGACTCGAAGCGAACACATAGCGACACATAGCGGGCGAGTACATCGTGTGTTCGCTTCGAGTCAACACCACGATGCGCCACACCCCTGAAGATGCTTCCAGCAGAGGAAGCGAAACGTCGGACTTCACCCCCTTCGTGACGCGGATTCCACCGGAAAACCAAGCTGTGTATTAGATAGTGTTTGTTCAATTAACTTAACAATTTTTTAATTTCATCTTAGTAGAATTCAGGCAATTTTGAAAATTTTAAATCATCAATAACTCGATCAAATTCGAAGAAAAATAAGTTTTGTTAGGACCTAAATCGTTATGTTTTCTCGTCTAAGAAGTATTTCTTCTTGTAAAGGGGAGTGAAAAGCATTTTTTCCACACCCTCCTTAAAACAAATAAAGAGTTTATTATTCAGAGCAATTTTGAATCTATGATCTAGAAGACGAAACAACAGCTTGTAGCGTCTTGAGATGTCAGTACGTTTAGTCTTGGTGGGATGTTGCTAGATGAGTCGCCCATCAAGTGTGATAGATTTAAGAATGAGGGCATGGTTAAGAATGACTGGTGGACAGGTCGAGGCTATGTCGAAGAGTAAAAGTGACATGAACACATTTCTGTTCGTTAATCAGGAGCCTCCATTTTTTTTAATCAAGGTTCGAGAAGGAGAAGGTGACTTTGGGTGTTATTGGATGCAATTTGAGGGTCTTGGTGGACAGATAGGATTGCCTTGTCATCTGCGAAGGTGGGAAGTGAGGAAGGGTGTTGGAGGGATATCATGTGTGTAGAAGAAATATAGAAGGGGTCCAGGAATTCTACCCTGGGGTACTTCAACACTTACAAGGCAGATAGAGGAGGAAGAGGTTCCTAATCTTGCACAGAAAGATCTATAATCTGTCTTTTTGATTAATTATAATTTATGTCCTAATTAGTCCATTTAAATAGTATATTATGTTACTAGGCTGTGAAGTGAGTTTTTTCTTTACCGCGGCAATTACATTTACTGTCTCGCGTCGCTCGACAGTAAATATTGCCAAGGTAAAGAAAAAACACTTCACAGTCGCGTAGCATATGCTATTTTTTCCGAGGTAGCAGACAATGAAAAAACATTAAATATTAATCACTAATCAATATATAATAATAAGAAATATTATTACATACTTAAGACTTAAAAAAAGAAACCTTAAAAAGAGGTTACACTATAAGAAAAGATAAATAAAACGCATTGACATCTAGCGGATTTTAATCGTATTAGAAGCATTTCTACAAAGACTGCAGCGGTACTAACGGAAGTTTTGACAACTACCCGCCGGACATAAAAAATCTTTTAGTTCCTAGGACGTAAAAGATTTTTTCTTTACAGCTAGGAGTAATGAAAAGATTTTTTAAGTCCACGTAATGAAAAAATGGATTTTAGCTATGTCTTTTAGGCTCTAAAGTTACTATTTCACAGCCTACCCCGGAAAAAATAATATTTGTCTGTTAGTACTATTAGTCTTTCTTTAAAAAATTATATGATTCATATATGGTTACTTTATTGCAAAGAAATCTTTAAAACTGAAAACTTTGTTTCTCCAACCACTGAGGACGCTTTACTAAAGCTCCTCCCCTTAAAACAGGGCAGCCACAATCACATATTCAGATTTCCCTACTCCCCACAAATTACTTAATACTTCATTTGAACCTTTAGTTTATTTTACTTAATTTATTAGAGTATGAACGAATTAATATCGCATTAATACTTGCTAGACACGCAGTTTTTTTCTAGATTAACGAATTTCATGTTAACGAATTCATTAATTCTCACAGTCGAACACTATTTTAACATTCTAGAGGAGATAAAGAGAAGTTAAGTCGTTTGGAACAGGACAAGATTTTATCAGAATGAAACTAAGCTCATTAAAAAGAGATTATCTAGCTTGGGAATTGATGACAACCTTAGGATTACGAGGCATTGAAATTCCGACAACCAAACGAAAATCTAGTTCTTAAGCTTTTCTGGGAAAAGTTTCAAGTTTGTAAAGTTTAGTATTTTCTTTTAATAGTCAAGTTTATGAAAAGGGAATTATTGAAACGGATTTCAGTAGTCAAAAAAAAACTTTTAATAATATCCAGTAGTATTAAGAATAATGGTGACAAGAAACAGGTGCTTTGTTCTCTTATTAAGGAAATTTTTAATCTTTGTTCTCTGCTCTTTTATCTTCATCTTATTTCAAAGTTCGTTTGATGAATAAGTTTTGTTAGAATTAAATAGAAATTAAAACAATTATGTAAAAAAGTAAAAGAATAGGGGGGAAAAAGTTAATTTATATAAATGGCGAATCCAAGTAAGTGTAAAAGAATAATTATGTCACTTAAAAAGAAAAGGGAAAGTGTAAAGTCAAGATGATCGTTTACTCAAGTGGGGAATAAGGTAAAGGTTATGAAAGAAAATGGTGAAGGTGAACAGGGCACTTGATCCACACTAGATGGCGCTAAAGTGTGTGGAATGATGAAGGGTACTTATCTCTGCCTCTGCCACACCTAATAACCATTACTCTAACTTAACCTCTGACGAGAAAATTTACGACCCCAAACTAAACTTGACACGAATTATATTTTGTCAGTTAATTCATAAATTTCTCTGGTTTGTATAGACTCGGAGTATTATTATGATACGGCCAGATGAGGGAGATAATTCATAATAAAAGTAGCTCACGAAATTAGTGTGGCACGTAGCTTCATATCGTCTTAATATTAGACGAATAGTCAGATGAGATTTGTAACTGTTTCGATTCTCATTGAGGTCATATTTATTTGCATTTAATATAGCACTACTGCATTCGACGAACAATCCAAATATCACCCTTAGCTGCTGAATAGTTCGAACCTAGCAATCAGGCCACACTGGGCACATTTTACTAACCCCGTGGTGGAGAGTCTAGCCATTTCTCACATCGTACCATTACTGTACCGTCGAAGCGAGTATGGTGTGGTCATTAGTAAGCTATTTAAGCGTGCGTCAAAGTGTGGGGGAAGAGAACCCCTCAGGGGGTGTCCCTCGCCCTGCTCCGTCCGCGATTCATAGATGCAATTCAGAGTACCATGGCACGGGATCGAACCCTCAACCTCGAGTCGCCTCGACTCAGTGATAGCTGGGCAGGCCGCCCAGAGCAACTCGACCACACTCGCTCCCCGGTATTTAGATGAAACAAGTTTATTTATTTAGACAATTTAATAAAATTGAATGTCAAATGAATAATTATTTTTTTGCATTCATTTTTATTTACTTTATTGTGGGATAACTAAAAAAAGTGCCGTTTTTTCGGCACATTTTCACTACTTTCTTCAGTTCTTACCCAAATCAAACCAAATTCACAGGATTTTTATAACTCATATAAATGTAGAGGCCTACGAAGTTTCAAGTCAAAAAGTTAATTAGTTTATTTTAATTAACAAATTTAATTGGGACTGATATCTTTTGAACCGTTATAGATAGAAAATATGAAACCTTCCCAGAAAATTCAAGAAAAAAATGAGTTTCAAAGAAATTAACTTATCAAAAATATTTTTTTTCCATAAGGTCTTCTAGAGGGGACTAGAGGAACAGCGATATATCTTAAAGTAAAGTCGATAGTTAGTTTGAAACTTTGACCCAAGATTCATTTTTCCACGCACATTCTCTCGGCGTTCCAACAGTAGGTAGTTCGCAAAAATGTTGAACGACATAGATAGAGGCAACATTGTTTCCTGATGTTTGTCTAGGATTTTTTTTAATTCAGAGATAAATATTGTCGCCCTTTAGAACGATCTCAATGCTTCCTTTACCTTCAGTTAGCTCAGAGACAAAAATAAGTTTAATAAAGTTTTATAGTTATAATAAATAGGAAGAGTAGAAGAGGATATCTGATAATAATAATATTGAATAAGTGATTATAGTTATAACTGATAACTTGATAAGTTGTAATATTAAACCCTTGACTCTTAACTCTTTCTCCATCAATGAAATAATCTAGTACGATAAGAAAGATGCATAAAACGATAGAGTAATGAGTATATTCATTAGATATACATAAGTATTCCAAAGTTATAGATTATTAGGGTTGTAATAAGAACCTTATCTGCCGACAAACTCATGTTGAAATCAGTAATCAATTAAATTTCCTAACTGAAAATCATTATATTTTCTTCAAAATAAATTACTATTTTCAGTCGCTCTTGATTATTTATTTTTACTTTTCCTCACTACCTATAATAGTAGGAAAAGTATTGTTTTCACCAATAATTTTTTTTTTTCGAGGTTTCAACGGAACTATCTGTTTTGGGTGTTTTTAAGACCTCCTGAGTGGTTTTCAGCATGACGTCTGTATGTATGTTTGTGCGTGTGTGTGTGTTATCATCGTAGTGCCCAAGGTATACCTAGAGAGTTGAAACTTGGCAGATAAATCAGTCTACCTGTAGTGGGGCCGCCCGGAAAATCAACTTTTTCCGCCATCTTGAACCCAGTTTGCTGAGTCAGCAAAAATTAAAAAAAAATGCGTACCGTACTTTATCTACGATTGTTAGATTTAAATAATAAATACAGAAACAAATAAACTTGCTGTATGTAAGTTCGTATCTCTCTCTTGATAAAGATGGCATTAATTCATTAGTTGTATTTTTTGCCGAATTAATTATTTCTGGAGGATTATTATTCTCCACATTTTCGTCAAAGTCACTTGATTCACTCATTGTTTTTCACTAAAAACTCGATATAAACAGTTACTTTAATAAAAGAACACCAAATTAGTTTTGTTAAATGTAAACAAACTCACTAATCGTGCGTAAAGCTGAAGAATTCCTCTTCTTTACCGCCCTAGCGTGGTAAAGAAGAGGAATTATTCAGAACTATGAGACGCGCATGCGCAATGAATACAAGTACGTAAATAATCACTTTCTACGCATCTAATCAAAGATATAATGTTTATATTTCGTATCAATCGTAGATAAAAGTATTTTTCTTATTCTCAATTCGTCTACAGCTAGTATAATAGCAAAGTCATAAGCCCTTGACATAAACGTATATAAAAAATCGTTACATATCTATAAAATAAATTTCCTTAGTTAATATTATTAACAAATAATAATAATAATAACCGTTATTTTCGTCTAATCATGCATGACTTATTGAAGTGGAAATAATAATTGGTATTGTTATCATCGATTCCCTTGAGAGATTATGTAATTTTAAGAATTGCATGTTTTCTAAAGTAGGAGGAATAAGGGAATTCTGTATATTCTATTAATTTATATCCCTGTTAAGGGAATGTGACTGAATTATGCAAACTAATCCATTTTAACTTATTACTTTCTTGTGCTTCTCTCTTTTGGATTATGTGATCGTAATTCCTTTTTATAACGTTATCACACATCTTCAAAATTTACGTTAAACTTTGTCACTTGTTTTTCTGAGGAGTTTTTTTGAAGCTTAGTCGCAGACAACCACAATAGCTAATAACCAATACAGACAAAATTCAACTGGTCATCATCAGTTTAACTTTTTATTTAGTCATCTATTCATCTCCATTGGACACACTTCATTAGTACTAGTTGGTCTCCATCAGTTTGACCTATTTAGTTAGTCATCATCTATTCATCCTCACTGGAACGGAATCAACAATAAATGTTGTCTCTATAAGTTCGACCGCGTTCGAGTCCTTTTTTTGTGGGAAATTAAATAATCTTGCTTTTTGATAATCATCCTTATTTGTCTTCGAGCCATAGGAAGCGAGATATTCGTAAAAAAATACGTAATAATTTCAAGAGAAAAAGAACTTTTTATATACTACGTTTTTAAAATTTTCTGTTGAATAGTATGTAATGTTGATAATATAATTGTTATTGTTATATAATATTTAATGTTAGTAAAAAAAATAGTTCCTAATTTATTTACTTCACATAAATGACAACCATCCAGAGAGCTGATCTTAAACCTATAAAAGGACAAATCTTTGTACAACGGATCTCCCCAACACCAAATCTAAAGCATGCCATCGATATATTTGAAATAATATTAAAAATATAATCGATAAATGATATAATCGATATTTCCTGTTTTGCAGTCAATCAATGTTTATCTATCACAAATTTGAGACCCGTCAAAATGAAGATAGCGTAAATATTGGATATGGCAAAACAAATAAAATAACTTGCGGATTTTTTCCGAACTAACTTTCCGCACAGCAAAATTTGCTGAAAACTAATTAAATTCTGCTGAAGGATGGCTAAAAGTATTAAAATAATGCATTGTCATCGTGTTCTGAGCTATGCTAAAAGTTTCAAATGTCTAGTTATTTGGAAAGTTAGTTAGAAATCGATTGCCAGATTTGTACCGGACAAACAAACAAGAATGCAAGGTAATAAAAACGTAGTAAAAAGTGGTGCGGCGACGGATACTAAATATTCATAGATATTCTTTGCCCTATAACTCGTAAACCGTCCATTGTATGTAAAAAATGAATAAAACTTTTTTTGTGGGAAATTTTGTTTTCTTTAATTTCGATAACCACCTTGATTGGTGTCGGAGCTATAGGAAGCGAGATTTTCGCAAAAAAACTAATTTCAACGTTGCCGATTTTCAATATGTTATTAGAACGTCAAAATGAAGCTATCAAAAAAAAGTTTGAAGCTCCGATTTTTATGGGACAGAAGCCCTATTTATGACTAAATAATAGAAATTGAAAAATTAATTTTTGGAAAAATTAATAAACATTTCTCAGTTTCGACGTTTTTGATAAAGAAAAATCTAAAATGTTGTCCATTGAAATTCAAATCTAATCGTTTAAATGTTTTTCCCGGCAAAACTCTAATTCTTTAAATAATTGCTTTAAACATGGACGTTGAGAAACAAAAGTCGGTTTCCCGCCGGGGAGGATATATTTATTTTGGTAATTTTTTGATAATTTTCAATAATAGTTTATTGTAACTGATAAAAATTAACAAACAAAGAACTAACAAATGGTTAAAACTGGACCAATTAATAATGTAGCCACTCGTATATATAAAAGTTTAATTCGAGTTGTTTCGGACATTGTTTTATTCTGTAAGAGACTTTCAGTGTAACTTTGGTAAAGTCACGTAACTGAGACGTATGTTAGTTATTTATAGGTTGCCCTGATAGAAGTACCCATAAAGAACATTATTATTTTACTGGGACCTTATCATTATTAATATCCTGTATTTCTTTTATTATTATTCTGGCATTTATTGTTTAGAACTTATTTATTCATGTTATAAAATGGTCTAGTTTATCTGTTTTATGATTAACAAAAAAATAAACAATATATATTTATATTTTACTAATATATTAATAAAATAATATTTACTGTTTTTTAAGTCTCTAAATTCAAATGTTGCTAGACCGAAATGCTTTTCGGAAATCAGGAATCAGCATTGATTTCGTGTTAGTCAGTCGGTCGGTCTATTTAATGCTTTATGGAAGTTATGAGCCAAACTAATTAGCAAACGTTTTATATATATATATATATATATATATATATATATATATATATATATATATATATATATATATATATATATATATATATATATATATATATTAGGCATCGCGTGGCTCTATCATTGAAGCGAGCGTATTGCAATAAAATACTGAATATTAAAATTTGTTAATCATGATGAATGTCATAGTTGAAGATAAGTAGAAGAGGGTAGTGAGGGGTAGAGTGGGGGTACTCGGTACAAAGCTTTACTTCATAACAATCCTACACACAAAACGACTATAAGAATCTTAACCACCCGGAATAGCTTTTAAACTAATATTATAAATGTATCACTTCATTACTCAAATACTACTGCATGTATCAAGTTGAAATTTTACATACTTGTTTCAATTGTACTTTAGACGATGTACATGAAGTTTTATTAAGATCGTTACGTTAGAACGTAAGATATCGGTAAAAAGGTTGTTTTCTCTATTTTAAACGTTTAGGTCCGCTTTAATAGTTTTAGCGATCTTTATTAAATCATTGCAGTGTCGTTGTTGGTTTTACTGAAAAAGTTATTTGAAAAAAATGTTCGTCTCATCGAGTAGGTGATGATAGAATTTTTTCCCGTCCTGAAATTCCAATTTTAAATTTAAAGCTCGCGTTTACGCGAGCATTGCGCGCGAACTCTTGGACGGATCACGCTGTCCAACGAACTTAGCCTGAGTATTAGTAAGAAGATCATGTATACCAAATTTCAACTAAATCGGTCAACGTTTACTCAAGTTATCGTCACACGCGTAAACGTTACTGACAGACAGACAGACAAGATGCATATTTCGTTGAATGTAAGAAGCTCGCTTCAATAAATATATATATATATATATATATATTAACCCAATAGGCTTTTTACTATAGGATACTTGAAGTGTTGTAGGTTTTGTACTGTAGCATACTTCAGAACTCTTAAACTTTAAAAAAATTCAAGTTGAAGTATCTCTTCTATTGTTATTTAGTATCCCATAATCCTAAACATTTCTGTAGTGTATTATAAGGATAGTCTGATATCGTTATTATAAAATATAAAAAAATCATATTTTCCAAAAAAATATTATAATTAAGAAGAACTACAGAAACATTTATAAAATAATATGAAGGGGGTAAGATTTCATTGTTTTAAGACCAACGTAAGAATCCAGTCTAAAACACGTTTAATCTCTATTTGAAAATAAGTGAGTTGCAAGTTATTGTTTTATTCGAAATAATAAATAATGTGATGAAGTCGAACAAGATGTTTAGCATTAATAGTTAACTGTAATGCTGTGATCTATCCAAGGACTTGATGTACAAACTTAGTTGCTTTGGAAGGCTAAGTCGTGAACTTTCAAAGGTTATCTGTACTAAGCAAGAAGTGCTTTCTACCTCCGTCCTAACTAGGTACGTTCACCTTTGTACCAAATCCTTGTCTTTTCCATTACATCTCTTAACAACCATTTCATAACAAACAACAAAAAAAAACTATTGAAACTTGTCCTTCAGGTTTCAGAATTTAAGACGTAGGTTGTATAATAAAAAAACAAAAAATCTCTAATAAAGATCCATAAAAAAAAAAAAAAAAAAAAATCCGATGAAACATTCGGTGTCTCTACTGAATTTCTTCACACAAAGAAAATTCGAAAATATAATAGGTTTTGGAACGAAGTTCCTTATGGCACGATACACCGTGTGGAGCCCGGGAGTGTATCCGAAAGTAACGACCGTCTCAAAACCGACCGTCACAAAACCTACCGTCACAAAACCTACCGTCACAAAACCTATACCGTCACAAAACCTACCGTCACAAAACTTACCGTCACAAAACCTACCGTCACAAAACCTACCGTCACAAAACCTACAGTCACAAAACCTATACCGTCACAAAACCTATACCGACACAAAACCTACCGTCACAAAACCTACCGTCACAAAACCTACCGTCACAAATCCAACGAAATCGATCGATGACGATAACTTGAGTAATAGATGACCGAGTTAGTTGAAATTTGGTACACATGTTTATTTTACCATTGCCCAGGATGAGTTCGTTATACAACGTTATCTGCCCAAGCGTTCGCGCGGAACGCTCGCGTAAACGAAACTTCTAATGTAAAATTGGAATTTCAGGACGGGAAAAAATTCCATCTATTCAATGAGACAAACTACTTTTTTAAATATATATTATTTTTTTTTAGTAAAACTAACACCGACACCTATGAAGTGATAAAGATCGCTAAATTTATTAAAGCGGGCCTAAATAGAGAAAACAACGTTTTTACCGATATCTTACGTTCTAACGTAACGATTTTAATAAAACTTCATACACATCGTCTAAAGTACAATTGAAACAGGAATGTAAAATTTCAACCTCATACCAGCAGAAGTTTTTGTGTAGGGATGTGATATATTTTATAATATTTTAAATTTGTCGGCCGGGTATTTAGAGAACAGTCCTACTTTCTACCCACTACAACCATACTCTTTAACTATAAACTCATCATGAGTAAATATTCAATACAAACATTCAATACAAGACGCTTGCTTCAATGATAAAAATAATGCTTTTCTTTTAATTTTGCCTTAATTCCGCTAAGTACAAACTTTTAGTTACTTTTAATTTTGTCTTTTTTCTATTTCCGCCATGTATAAGTAGTTAGCTACGTATACTACAGGACCACGTAATTATGCTCTTGTACATGAGAATGTTAAGTACGATTTGAATTCAGGAATTAACTAATAATAATTTCAAGATAAAAAGAACTTTTTATATACTACGTTTTTAAATTTTCTGTTAAATCGTTTGTAATGTTGATAATATAATTGTTATTGTTATATAATATATAATGTTAGTGAAAAAAAATAGTTCCGAATTTATTTACTCCACATAAATGACTACCATCCAGATAGCTGATCTTAAACCTATAAAAAAGTAAATCTTTGTACAACGGATCTCCCAAATCTAAAGTATGCCATCGATATATTTGAAATAATATAATCGATAAATAATATAATCGATATTTCCTGTTTTGCTGTCATTCAATGTTTATCTATCACAAATTTGAGACCCGTCAAAATGAAGATTGCGTAATTATTGGATATGGCAAAACAAATTAAATAACTTGCGGATTTTTTCCGAACTAACTTTCCGCACAGCTAAATTTGCTGAAAACTAATTAAATTCTGCTGAAAGATGGCTAAAAGTATTAAAATAATGCATTGTCATCGTGTTTTGAGCTATGTTAAAAGTTTCAAATGTCTAGGTATTCGGGAAGTTAGTTAGAAATCGATTGCCAGATTTGTACCGGACAAACAAACAAACAAACAAGAATGCAAGCTAATAAAAACGTAGTAAAATCAATTTAATATTACTTCTGCTCTGGCGTTACCGAGTGTTTAGCATACTTGCTACGGTCAAAACATCGATATCTTATGAGTTCGAATCCTAGAGAGGTAAGACATGTTTCACACTGATGATGACATCGAGTTGATGAGTTATGTGGCCGAATATCCCGTCCTGAAATAACCTGATGATGTGTTTACATAAGGACGTAAAAAAATAATCGTGCTTATACCAATTTGATTGCATATTTATTGGAATAAAAAATTTTTTTTTTTTTTAGCTGTTTTTTAATTCACGCACGGTATGTAACTGCGCATGATTAATGAAAGTTTAGGTTGAATTTATCCTTATTGAATAACGACAATTTATAGACAAAAAAAGTATTATACATATAAACATATCCTTTTTTTATTATTCATAAAAAGTAAAATACTTTTTAAATCTTGAATTTCCTAGTCATAAATACATAAAATTTTTACATTTTCCTTTCACCTAGCCAGTTGTATATTTTATAAATGGGAAAAGGGTAGGTCAACTGGAAAGAAACCTCTCTTGAGGAAATGTAGGCCAATCGAATTTTGTTTCAGTGTAGTTTCTAAAAGAGGACCGGCAAAAAAAGCTTTAGAGGTAGGGCTCCTCACTTTTCATTCAAATATGCTGTTTTTTTACATTTGAGTTGGATATTTCCTATACTTTTATTGTAGACGGTGTGAAAAAAAAGCAATATACAAATAAAATATTTATATTTAGTCACGAAAGTTGACTGATGAAAATATTTTGTAATTTTATTTTATACAAAAAACAAATACCACAACCCTTTTAATATTTAAGGGTTTATCTAAAAAGTCGTACATATGCCGTATTATATTTAAATAACGTGGTTTAAAGTATATTTGCATATTAATACCATTAATGAATATATTTTATTTGTAGCATATATATATGTATTCTAGCATACTAAAATTGTTGTAGCGGTTTATTCAAAAGACAGTGAAACATTTAGTGTTTCGAGTTTATTAAAACGCTTAAATAGCGTTAAAATACGGTTTTTAATTTTTAGCAGTATGATATATTTACTTTTTTTAGTGGTTTAAATTGGTTCAAAATGAAAGTAAAATGTTTAAATACGTTTTAATATAGTATGATTGTTAACTATTTCATTGTTCGTGACATATAATTGATTTTTCTTCTAAGCTTAACGAAGTTGAGGATGCAATGTGATCATTCTTAAAAATGAAATTCTTTTGTCACTGAATTCAAAAATTCCTAGACAAGGAAATTCTTTCGTACATTAGGAAACATTATTGTTCTCGTATCCACTGTATTTTAATAACTACTGAAATTCAATGTTAATGCATTTTTGACGGTACTTCATCATTAGGACACTGTTGGTCCAGCATTTAATTCTCTTCAAACTTTTGTTATTAGCACCTATATATCTTTAAACGTTCCATTCAATTATGAAGAAATTACTTTTATCTCCAGTAGGGAGAAAAAGTTATGATTTTGAATTAGTTTACAGGGACTAAAGTAAGTTTTTTCATCCCTGAACTCAAAAAGTAGGGAGAAAAAGTAAAAGTAGGGCGAAAAAGTAAAGATTAAATTGCAACTTAATTATTTTATAAATAGTAGAAAATAAACGGCTAATGTAATGAAGTTGTTGAAATCAGGTTGGCGACACTGCTTTTTCGACCATGTTTATAACCTGCATCTAAATAACCTTCTATTTGAGTTTAATTCCAATTCTTATTTGTTTTTAATATTGAATCTCTTATATCTGCTATTAAAAGTGCTAATAATTATTGTTATTTATTAAAATAATAAATAAAAACTTTGCAATGGACGAAAATATGTATTTTCTCCCTACTGGAGATAAAATATTGTATGTACCTTGTGAGTAAAGTGCCATTATTCCCCTCGCGATATGTATCTCCCTCGGCGACGCTACGCCTCGGGAGCTAATTAGCGTTATTCCCTCGGCTGCGCCTCGGGAATTAAAGAGTCAAAAGGCCCCTCCACACTCTCGCGGAGTATCCTCGCCGATTATACTTGGCGAGAATACTCGAGGCGAAGTAGTCGCATCCACACTCTCGCCCTTCGGGCGAGCACCTCAAGGCCATGACTCAATGTTCTTTGAGTCATGGCCTTGAGGTGTCAGGTGAGGCGAGGAAAGGACCCACGAGCAACCTCTCCACATTCTCGTTCCTCGCCCGACTTCGGGCAACTTCGCGAGAGTCTGGAGGGGCCTTAATTCCCTCGGCTTCGCCTCGGGATTTAGGGACCATGGTTCCTTCGGCTTCGCCTCAAGAACCAACTTTTTCGCTCAGGGAATAATGGTTTACTTTACTCCCTTTGTGCATAAATAACTATTAGTATTGAACAAAAAATATGTGACCCTACTGCGAATGAAAACAGGGCCAAGGAACAACCAGTGTTGTCACGTTGTTTTATACTTATGTAACAAATAGTTTGTCACTAATTTGAAGAAGACATGTGCCATTTAGTTTAAAAATTATAGCAGTAGGTGTCAGAATAAAACATAAGAAATCATTTAACTTATATGTGTGGGCTTGACAGTTTGGAACATATCAATAAAGTCCAGTATCATCGGGCGTGGTCACAACTTGGACAGGTCTAAGTCTGTGTTTAATTACCGGACCGGGGTGACCCCCACTTTCCCTCAAACGCACACACACTCGGTGTACACCCAGAATAGCCGTATGAAAGGTCAATTAGGTTCTTCCATTAGGTTTGGTTGCAAATTGATCTCTGGTGATTTTTAGGCTCTGTGAGCGAAAGCTCTGATCTTATAAATCATCTCTACAATACAGGCTTTTATTTCCAAAATAACTTCTAGAAAGTTCGACTATTTAATAACCTCACTTTATGACAATTTTTTAACTGCCATTTAATGAACTATTATAAATTTCTCTGATGTGTCACAATTGTTCAAACAATTAAGTATCACATATTTCGCCTTCTTAACAAATTGTTGACATTTGTCATTTGCAGAATGTTGAATTTCCATTGATTCGTTGCCAAGTTATAAGCTTCTGGTTGGTTTGGGCTTGTTTGTGTTGAGTTACCAAGCCTGGTCGTGTTCTAGTTAGTTCATAGGAAGCGGAGAATTTGCTACGGACCAAGCAATGCTTTGAGTCTCTACTGCGGTTTCAAGGTACTCAATGGCTTCAAGCATCCATTAAACTTGATGAATTGGTGGTATTCCTGAAGCTTCCAGCTTGAGGTTTGTTAAGCACATACCATACTCGCTTTGACGCCACGTTATTTCATTTCATATACGATTTATGAAACCTTTCTCTCGTTATACTAATGGTAAATTATTAATCGACTCAGGGACTTCCATCTCTTCTCTCAGTGGGCTTTGGCCAAGCCCTTGAGGATCTACTCCTGATAACTCTGGGTAGTTTTGTTTTTTGTAAAATAAATAAATTCATGTTACGTTTTCACACTTTTAATTTTCGCATTTTGCTTGCTAGTTTATCAATGGTAATTGAAACATTATAATCATTTTCCTGAAGAACAAAATTTGATTAAGTTTCCAAATTCAAAATTTACAAAAATATGTTTCAGACATTAGATAATTATTTTTCCTTTAGTCGTTTATTACCCTCTTTAAGTTTATTTAAAAAAATATGTTTCAGACATTTAAGATAGCTAGGCCATTTAATAAGTTACTGGAAGGTTTAATAAGATGATATAATTAATGGAATTGTAAATTGTGTTATAGCTTGAAAATGAACCAACGAGGTTGAAATATAGCATTTGATGAAACTTGTTTTGAATGTGAATTCTTGAACTATTATTGAGTCCCCAAAAGACCATAAGTTCTTTGTGTGTTATCACTATCACATCCATGGGTTATTGCAGGACAGGGTATCAGCCACTTTACTCATCTCTTCGATGTGATCTCCTGTTTAAAACATTTCTCTCATCTCTAGAGTTCGCACCAGTCGGTAGTATGACCTTCAGCACAACACTTGTATTTTTTTAAACAACTCTTTCGGTCTTATTTTAGATATTATATCTCTCGTTCACCCAAAGAGAATATTGTTGGCTTTGTGTTAATTTGTCCAATATTTTTTGGGAAGCACTATATTTAGAAAACTGTTTCAATTTTGATGGTTTACTGAAGTTAGCCCACGTGTCCAAAGTTAGTCTGTGTTAGTGCAAGTTATAATCTGTGATTATTTTTTTGATTGATTTCTCTCGAACAATAGCATAAAGTTTTGCTTCCGAGCTTACCGAAGGTAACGGAAGCTATGTGATCGTTCTGAAGGACAAAAAAATTTTAGGTCTCCGATTTCAAAAATTCCAAGACAGAAATCCGTTTCAGACATCAGGGAACATTTTTGGTTCCGTGTCTGTCTGTCGGTCTGTCGGTCTGTCGGTCTGTCGGTCTGTCGTTCAATTTTTACGAACCACCATATCTTAAAAACTACACGTCCAATTTTAATGAAATTTGGATGGTAGGTCATAATTAGCCCATTGTTGGTCCCATATAAGTTTCAACCTTCTGCGCTTATTTGTTTGTCACCCACATGCTCACAAACATACATTTATTTACAGCCATATCTTTAAGAGTAATCATCTGATTTTTATGAAATTTTTATGGTTTGTCAAAAGTAGCCTGCAGATAACACCTGCCTAATTTCAACCTTCTGCGAACTTTAAATCGTGCTAAATTAATATGTCTTATATTATAAAGCCGCATGGCTAACTGACTCACTGACTGACATTAATGTTTACCCACTTCCAGAAGAGCTAGAGACTTGTGGTTTGCGCCATTCGACGCGCAACGTCCATATTGTGGACCAAAATAATTATACAAAGTTCACTTTTCCCCCTCCTTCCACCCTTAAAAAAATAAAAATGGGTGACTTGATTTTTAAACTGGTTTGGGGGCTTATTGCGGCTAAAAGGTAAGTCGTATTAGAAAATGGATAGCACAAGTGGAGACTGATTTTAAAAGATCTACAACTTTAGTCCTATGAGTTTTTGTCGTATCATCATCGGTTGTACCCTGATGGTGATAATTTTGTTATTTTTTGGTTTTATTTTATTCCATTTTTGTCTTTGAATGGCCATAGTTTCTATAATAGTTGGCCGATTTTATTTCTGATTGCGGCGATTGAACCTCACACTAATGCTCTTTAAATTGAGTATATTTTATTTCATTAGTTCATCTTACTTGCTGAGAACATGAGAGTAAACTTTTTCCCGTGCGCCGTGTCACGTGACCACTTCTTTTTGTTTTTAATATTGTGTCGTATATCATTTTAAAGGCCTTGATATGTACATTAAAGCTATTTTATTTGTTGATTTTTTAAAAATTTTGTACATATACTTTTGTACCGATTTATAATTTTGTTGTAGGTTAAAGGGTTTAAATACTTTTTTGATATTAGGTTTTTTATTTATATGTATTTATTAGTTAAATGAATGCCCTTTTGTATTGTTTGTTTTTTAAAAATATAACTTTGGTACCTCAGAGTACAGGGGTACAAATGTTAAAGTTAATCTTTTATAATATGATGTATATCGTTGAAAAGCTCTTGCATAGTAGATTAATTTTTGTTATATTCTATTTTGTGTTATTTTTAGTTTTGAGAGGGGTAAAATAAAATAAAAAAACCGTTTATACAGGGGTTTCTACGATTTGGTTGCTGTTTTATATTTGTTTATTAAATTAATTATATGTGCGCTAACTTTTGGTGCTTGTTGGAGGCTTTGTTACTCCAATAAATGTTTAAATATCTTCAACTTTATTAAATATTTACTGGAACAGTGCCGCGCCGTTCCAACTTTTTGATTATGTTTATCGAGGAATTTTTCTAAATTTGGTTTTTTCTTTGCGAGGAAGCTATGTGCCACATAAATTGGCAGAGTATTTTTTTAATACTGCTCGTCTGATTTAAAAATGAAAATTCATTGTGAATATTAGGGTTATATTACAAATTATTTTAAACTTTCTGCGCGCAAGGGCTTATTACTTTCTTTTAGCATGGAACATACTTTAGCCTTGACCTAACTACCAAAAAGTGTCACGTTTTGTGAGGAACGCGGATGTGTAACGCGGAAGAGTTACGAAATTTTCTAATGATTTTCACGTGCGGCTAAAGCATGTTCCATGTTTCTTGAGTTTTAGCCACGTCTAAGTAATAACATCCGGGGGGTCTGGGGGTCTACCCCAGAGGCCCTTCGGAGCCCCTCCCCCAGAGCTCCTTGCAAGGGGCTCTGCTCGAGATTTTTGAATTTTTAAAACAGTTCATCCGATCTTATTTTATTATGAGGACTTCTTAGGCAGCATATACTTTACAGCCAAAGCATCTTGTGAAGTGTTCCGAAGAAACATCTTATAGTTATCTTAAAGGTGCAATGGACGACAATACTGAATTGGTTAGTTGTATAATATGGTCTTGACAAATTTGAAAAACGATTTTGTTAATGTAATAACTTTTGATACGCAGGAGAATGATTTTTCACTACCGTAATCGATAACTAGTCCCGAATCCAAGCTTTCAATATTCATATACATTTAGACAGTCAATATTTATGACATTAGAACTAAACCAAGAATTAACGCTTATAATTATAAAGTACTCAATTAGTACCTGTACCTTGTACAATCAATTCGAAATTCAATTTTTAAGTTTTTGGTAGTTTTCATACTACGGAAAGTTAAATTTTAATTTTAATCAAATTATAATTATTATTAACTACGGGAAACAGACAGTGAAAAATACACTCCAGCGCCGGGATTTGAACCACGGGCCTCTATATTTCCAGTATAGCGCTCTTCCATCTAAGCTACGCAGGAGAATGATTTTTCACTACCGTAATCGATAACTAGTCCCGAATCCAAGCTTTCAATATTCATATACATTTAGACAGTCAATATTTATGACATTAGAACTAAACCAAGAATTAACGCTTATAATTATAATGGACGACAATACTGAATTGGTTAGTTGTATAATATGGTCTTGACAAATTTGAAAAACGATTTTGTTAATGTAATAACTTTTGATTTGGAATTTGGCATACGCTCTCAAGAGCAAACCGCAGTAGAAATCTAAAGGATTGGCTGGTCTCTGTAACAGATATTATGTTGTGGTGTGTTTAGCATTTTAATACTAACTGAAAGCATCGACAAACTCAACCTTAACCTGGTTTATCGCCAACAAGCTAGTTTCATTCGATGCAAATTTAATTTAAACAAGAAGAGTCTGTGGGATCAGATGAAATACCATGTTCAGTAAATATTGCGATAAAACGTCTTCTTGACCTAGACAGACTTCAAGTAAATAAAATAAATATAAATTTAGTAAACTTTGTTTGTATTATCTATATATTTATCAGTTCGTATGCTCAATCTCTTTTATTACTATACAAATATCTTCTATTTTCCCTACATTTATTTATTAAATATATATATATATATATATATATATATATATATATATATATATATATATATATATATATATATATATATATATATAATATATATATATATATATATATATATATATATATATATATATATATATATATATATATATATATATATTAAATTATCATGGTTACTCCGTTTTTAAAAATGGAAAATATAGCATGGAATTGTTGAAGTAATGCATGTACTCGCGGCTACGTCTATTCTGCCCTACTTAGCCTTCCATAAAGAATTCAACATCTCCATACTTATATAAATATTTGCTTTCCTTTTTTCTCCTGGAGAAGACAAACTCTATGATAATATTATGCTTTTAGACCGAGCGCCTTTTTCCCCTGAGTATCTAATTTCAGACACAGCATTTTTTCCCTAAGTAACTACTACGACACTGTACGAAGTAAAATTCTGTTTATTTTATTTTAATTTGTCTTCTGAGCTTACCGAAGGTAATAGAAGCATTGTGATCATTCAGAAGAACGATTTTTATCTTTTCCAAAATTCAAAAATGCCTAAATAGAAATCTGTTTCAGACATCAGGGAAAATATTTTGTCTTTTGTAAGTCTGTTGTTTAAAATTTTTGCAAACCACTATATCTTAGAAACTTCTCGTCCGATTTTAATGAAATTTGGATCATTTTAGCTCATTTTAAATCCCATAGGAAACTTTCTGCACAAACTTAATATTTCTTAAACATATTTTTGACCCCACTATAATCGAAACAACAACTTGGTTTTGTTAACCTCTATTTCTTTAAAAGTACATATCCAATTTTAAAGAAATTTTAATGGTATGTTGAATGAAGCCTATAGATGGTGCCGTATTACTTTTCTATTTGATCTATAATAGGAGTTGAGAAAGCTATGTGATTTACTAATTGGTTGACTATTTTTTTAATTAATATCACATTGAAATATTGCAATTTCTGCAATATATATACAGGGTGTCCGCGGTGTTTCCGTGAGGACTTCAAAATTTTGTAGAAAAAATTGCTTGCAAACGAGTCTGCAAGGACAGTGAGGCATTTTCATTTAACACTTTTTGCTGTCGTTTTTTGGTAACGCTTGTTTAACGCTTTTTGGTAACGCTTTTCGAGTTTATGTGCCAAAGTAAAGACATGAAAATGTCAAAAAAGTCGAGCGTGTAGATTCTTGCGTTTGTATATATTAGGAATTAAATCGAACATATTATTATGTAGTGCACGAAGAAAGAAAGTACTTTTCTTGTTTTCCAGTTTATTAAGAAGTAATCTTTTAGCTTCTTCACCCATATTTTTATAATAAATGCAAAAAATTATAGTTTTATAAAAATAAAAAAAAGGGTTATGGCGTTTGTCCGATGCAAATCGGAACAGTAGAACAGAAGTTGTAGTTAAGGGGGGGGGGGGCGCCGCTGGGGCTCGTGATCGACTACTGACTGGAGTGGTAGCGAGAAGCGAAGAGAGTGAGACGTGGTAGTAGCCGATAGGGAGGGCAGGGGTGGGTAGGCCCTACCAAGCGCGGTAATGGGAGACACTATAACTACCTAGACGCCAGACTCGATTGAACTCCTCCTATATCTTCCTAACTCCCTGTTCCTTTATCTTCCCTACTCTTGTAACGCTAGTTTTTGGTAACGCTTTTCGAGGTCATGTGCCATAGCCATGACATGAAAATGTCAAAACTTATTTTAAAGTGGGTTGCTCGTGCTCCTACAAACATAGGTTATAAAATTGTGCGTTTATAAGATACAGGGTATAAAAGTTTTGTTTAAAAAACGTATTTTTATTTCTTAACATCTGAACTGTCAAAGATATTCAAACCAAATTTAGTTCACAGTCTACTTGTAAAAACAGTCGTAAGAGTGAATAATATCAAAATTCTAAGTTAACCAGTGGCGTTAATGTGGGTATTTGATATCATTAATAATTAATAACACTAAGTGGCTTTGATTTGGGTAATTGATTGATTGACGGTGCCTTGATTTTTTTTCGATAAAAAAAAATGTAGTACGGCCCTAAACAAAATAAAATGAGACACCTTTTTTGAATAGAGCATTCAATTCTGAAAAAAACGTGTCTCTTAATATTTTTTTGTAACTCACTGTTTTGCACCGAATTTGTATTTTTTAAAAAATATTTATTGCAGTAGAAATGTAATTTGGGTTTGCAACAATCATAGTTGCCATGCATTTTTTTTAATCGAATTAGCGATACCAATTACTCAAATCTACGCCACTGGTTAACTTAGAATCTTGATATTTTTCACTCATAAGATTCTTCTTCCATGTAGATTGTGTGTACCAAATTTGATTTGAACATCTTTGACACTTAAATGTTATTTTTTTTACACACACACTCACACACATATATATATATATATATATATATATATATATATATATATATATATATAACTTTAACGCCCTGTATCCCATAAACGCAGAATTTTACATCCTATGATTATATGAGCGACCCATTTTAAAATAAGTTTTTCTACAATAATTTGAAGTCGTGACGGAAAGACCGCGGCCACCCTGTACAGACTAAGTATTCACTCTACTTAACTTATATATATATATATTTTTTTTTTTGCTAATAAATTTTGGTTTTCTAAGTCCAAATTAAGAACTAAGCATTCGAAGAGTCTGAATGAGAGAATGTCTTTTAGCAGTAATACTAATACAATCACATTGAACTGTCAAATCGCGTGAAGCTAGAACCTTCCACCTCTCAATCTATGTATTTAACAGCCCAAAGCACTTAAGCTTGAGTTCTCTAAACCTGACCTTCTCTATTCTCTAAAATTAGACTTAAGAAGTGTTCTCTGCTTTTCTGTCTTCATTTTCTTTTCAGCAACAATATATATTTGTTGCATTAGTCGCCTATAATAATTTAAACAGCTTATAGCCATAGTTCAGAGTTGTCAGAACTTATATAATATTTCACACTGATATTTCTATTCTACACTTTACTTTAATAAAGCTTTTTATATTTTGGTGTAGCTAAGTGGCTAGTTCATTTGCAAATCGCCTGAAAACTAATTTCAAACACATACTGAATAGGTCTGCCAATTGGTGTGGCATATAGTTTCCTCGTGTCTTATCATTGGACAAAGTAATGTGTTTAGATTTTTTTTCAATTTCCAGCAGGGTCACATTTATTTTTTCTTCAATCTTAAATATGCTGAGAGGGTTTAAATTCAACTAGGAATTAATCGGACGAGTAGTTTTCATGAAGTGGTGAACGACAAACCAACAGGCACACGACTAAAAATGTGACCTGATATCTGAAACGGATATGTGAGTAGGAAATTTTGATTTTGGAGACATTAAGCGACATATTCATAAACGTGTTGATTAACAGGAATTAGTAAAAATATAATGATAGTGACAGCCACATCTTGGTGTGTCATCGTACTAATCAAGGCTTGGTAACACCTGGTAGAATTGTCTATTAAAATTAATGGTTCACGTTCATAACTAAAGTCTAGATCGATACGTTTAAACCCGTTGGTTCACTTTACACATTTAACCCAATTAGGCTGGTAAATTTACCCATTTGACAGGTTGGACAAGAGTGATTTATTGTTCCGATAAATGGATCTTTCATTCTGTCAATCAGGGTATTTAAAGTGTTAATCGTGTAGGTTGAAAGCTGATCGCTTTTCACGGAGACAATGGTAAAACAGTATATATGTATATGTATACATATCACAAGGTAATGGATAACATCTATTATCATGATAACCAGATTATAGATTACATGAATATATACAATACCACACACACACACATATATATATATATATATATATATATATATATATATATATATATATATATATATATATATTCAAACACGTATGTAGTTAGTTTATTCCTTTACTTTCATATTTATGTACAATACACACCGAGAAAGTATTGTTGTATTGCAAAAATTGAATTCTAATATTAAGAGAATTTACACTTTTTAAGGCTCTTTAGGACCGAAAAAGAATAAATAAATAAATAAAATTACAAGATAAAATGAACTTTATATATACTACGTTTTTAAAATTTCTTTTGACTTAATAAAAAATCATAAATTTGAAACCCGTTAAAATGAAGAGTGTAAATATGGGTCATGTCAAAACAAATTTGAGCAAGCAAAATTTGCTGAAAACGAATTACATTCTGCTAAAGATGGCTAAAAGTATTAAAATAATGGTCATCGTGTTCTGAGCTATTCTAAAAGTTTCAAATGTCTAGCTACTCGGGATGTCAGTTAAAAGTCGATTGCAAGATTTGTACTGGACAAACAAACAAACAAGAAAGCAAGCTAATAAACTTAGTAAAAATGTTTTCACCTGCCGTCTCTCTGTGCAGATGATGTTTTCTGTAGTTTTGACGAAATATTTCTGATCATGTGGAGCCTAAATAGTGAAATAATTTAGACGAGTGATGCCTTGCATCCGCAGAACTTGCGTATTTATGACGTATAGGGTAATAATAATCATTACCTACTCAAAAAGATCTTTAATTTGATATACAACATGACATATGACTTAAAGACCCTTAATGTTTGTATTTTTTGTTTTTGTGGAAACCATTTTAAAAAGCCATAGTATGTAATTTTTCTTTCTACTCATCAAGAGCTTTATAATGTTATACAACATATCAAATAAGCATACATTTTTTTTTTCAATACCATCATTTCGGTCATTTTTGTTTTTGTAACTATATTAAATCTTTTCCTACGCTTCGAGGTTTTTAAATTCGATGCATTACATGTCATGCCGACTAAAACCTTTTTTATTTGGCCGCCATCTTGAATATATTTTGTGTGAAATGGGAAAATGGTCATATGAATATAAAGTATGTTATAAGAAGATATATATGGGTGTTATTAAAAATTGGTGAAGCAAAATTTTACTGTCACACTATTTCATGCTAAAATAAATAGAAGTTTGCCCATTTGAGTGACTTACAGCTTCCTTGCGTCTTATAATTGGAAGATTGGTAACACGAGTAAAATATAGTTCATGTAATGAGAGTAATATAATATTATTTAAAAAAAAAAGAATACAGATGTTGTCAAAAACTTAAGATATAACCATAATGAAATCCATGAAAATAATGTGATCCCCTGCTAGGAATTGAAAGGAGGTTGTTTTTGGACCTGTTTTGATTTTCACTGGGTTCATATTTATTTTAATATTGAATGTGTGCTGAAATTTAAACATTATTATGGGGCCATATTTGGATAGAAATTAATTCCGTTTTTTAGAATAATCTCAATGCTTCTTTACCTTCGGTAAGTTTGAAGGCTAAAATTAAATTATAGTGCATGCCTAATATAATTAGTTTTCCCTGGAATAATCTAATTTCTGAGAAAATAACTTTCATTGTAAATGACGTACTTTAATAAATTCTTAGGTTATGTCTTATGGTAAATTATGATAATTATATTCAATAATAACTTAATTAAACCACAAAAACCTTTAACGACTTACTAATGGAAACACTGAACTAAGTGATTATAGAGGGAAAAGTTTAGCTCAAGTAGTGTTGGCCGGAATTATTTAATATATATATATATATTATATATATATATATATATATATATATATATATATATATATATATATATATATATATATATATATATAATAAAAACTATTTTAATAGTAGTGGATAAAAAAAATAAATCAGTATTTTTTTCATTTTATGAATAAATATTAAACTTAGTTATTAATATTAATAAATGTAAATATTTTTTCTCTTCAGCTTTTCACTATTTTTACGTAAACACTATAATAAATTATTTATTTAAATTTTTACATTTACAAATTTATTTATTAGTTTTTTGCGCGTGTATAAATATAATATTGAATGGCAATATGCTTAAGTTTTGCCTCTTAACTTGACATTACATTATAGTGTTTAATTCTAGCCATCTTTTCACTATTGCAGGGTGAATACTGACTTTGAATCAATATATTATTTTATTAGTCGTTTTAAAAATATAAAAATAGTCTGTCAATGACAGCTTTCTCGCGTCCTATTTCGTATACTTTAATGTTTTTATTCTTTTGCAACGTATTATTCTGAAATTGATTTGATTTTCTCTCGTTTTTTAAATGTCAAAACTGTTCACATAAGTAAGTATCAGTTAAGCAAAATTTAAAGCGCGCAGACGGTTTAATTAATCTGCTATCTGCGGGCTACTTTCGATAAATTATAAAGGTTTCATAAAAATCTGATAAGAACTTTTAAATCTATAGGTGTTAATAAATGTATATTTGTGCGCATCTAGAAGAGAAACTAATGAGCGCAGAAGGTTGAAACTTATATGGGACCAACAATGGGCTAATTATGACTTACCATCTAAATTTCATTAAATTACAAGATAAAAAGAACTTTTTATATACTACGTTTTTAAATTTTCTGTCATTAATCATACATTTGAAACCCGTCAAAATGAAGATCGTAAATATGGGATAAGTCAAAACAAATAAAATAACTTGCGGTTTTTTCCGAACTAACTTTCTATACAGCAAAATTTGCTGAAAACTAATTACATTCTGCTGAAAGATGGCTAAAAGTATTAAAATAATGCATTGTCGTCGTGTTCTGAGCTATTCTAAAAGTTTCAAATGTCTAGCTACTCGGGAAGTTAGTTAAAAATCGATTAAAAGATTTTTACTGGACAAACAAACAAGCAAGAAAGCAAGCTAATAATAAACAGGTCAAGTGTGTGCTGGTCAGCACACAGCGAGGGTCCGTAGGCAACCCTGCGTATAGTTTAAGTAGTACCCTATTGATGGTGTTTTTTAAAATGCTAAAAAGCTTACTTTGAACTATCCTATGGGTCTGATATTCTCAAAACACATAAACAAACTTCTGATAAAGTATTTATTTTGCCACTGAACCGGAGTACAACCATATAATACATCGAAAAGACCATAGTTATAAAAAAAACTTATTTTGTCAATAAAAAATAAAATAATATTTTTTTCGAAATTTCCAAAAAGTGGTATCTTTACTTTTGGTCGAAGAATGTCCAGGATTTTTTGCACTTCACATAAGCGAGATAGAGGGGGGGGGGGACACGTTTCACACCCACTTCAAACTTGCCTACGCTCGCCCTATCAAAGTTATAACCAAAGAATTATATATTTTTGTAATCAGCTCAACGTACCCTTTCATATGATACCCCTCACGGTGTCGAAAAAAAATTAAAAAAATTTAACCCTTAAGTTTTTTTGAAAAATATTTTTTTTAAGTCGCTATATTTTTAAAATATGTGGGCAGGTACAAGACACATACATGCCAAATTTCAAAGTGGTCGGACGAAAGGTGTAACCCTGAGAGCACGCGAGAGGACGGACGGACAGACACACGCAGGAAAATATAAGGGTCCTTGGTTTTGCCTACGGACCCTAAACACGTAGTAAAATCAGACGAGTTTTTCTTAAAGATATGTTGGTTCGCAAAAATTGAGCGACACATAGACGCGGAACCAAATGGTCTCTGATGTCTGAACGGAATTTTTAAAATCCGGAACATAAAAATTGTTTGTTACTAGAACAATTACATAGCTTCCTTTACCTTCGGTAAGCTCGGAAGCAAATCTTTTTGGGTTTATTAAATTGTCGTTTTAAATGTTGGTTTATTGTTGTGAAGTAAATTCTAAAATGATTCAGAACGTGATTTTCCTTACACTTCTAAGGAGAATAAAATGTTCCAGACTTGTGGAACATTTTTCTATCATCTACAAAATGGTTAAAGTGATCGGGGTCGAAATATCTACGTAGTTTTATTTGTAAATTTGTGATTTATAAATTCAACTAAAACTTTCCATTATAATCTAAGTTCGACTAAATTGTTTATAGTAGATAACATGACTTTATGTAGACAAAATGTTAATATATCACTCGACAATAGATAACTTGACAATAGATATAAAGACAATAGATTACATTAAGTAGATATCATGAATATAAAGAAATAATTTTATAAAAAAAAATAATTATAATATACGTATATACCCAACACCCAATTATAATTACTCAATGGTTTCGAACTTTATAATGAATTCGTTAAATAAGTGGCTATGGTTCTCTCAGTATATACTTATTAACAGAATGTATTACTATAATGGTTAATATAGTCCGAGTAAACTTAATATACTATTATTATTATTATTATAGTCTGTTTAAACCCAATTATTATAGTCTGTATAAATAAAAATTACTGAATAAAAACTTTCCGGACTCGCAGAATGTTAACTAGGTCAATATGGAAGAATCAGGGATGACCCTGAATCGCTAAATTAGAATATTTTATGGCAGTCAACAGATTTTCAGGTCACTCTTAATTTTATTTATGTAGGTCAAATAGGGACCCTTTGGAATACCTCAATCGACAAGAAACATGTTTTGACCAACCGGCTAATAAAGACAGACACGAGACCAAAAATCCCTGATTTGTATGGTACGCCAAAATTAGCCCAACTAAAGACCCATTTTAATTTCAAAATTTTGAATTCATTTTAATTTCCCTTAGAAATTAAAACAGGCTTAAATGACCACACTTTTTAATTCTGAGTGAGGTTTTATTATTTTTATATGTTTTTTTTTAATCCTTACAATCTAAGTTGTTAATAACATCTATATTTTGAATCTCATTATACTTTATTATCAATTTATATAAGCTATGTATCACACTGCTATCATTTTATTTCCGGGTCCTACTTTATTCCTTTATCTGTAATTGATACTAAATTGGTCTTATTAGATTGGGCCGGTTGTTTAAACGGTATTGTATTGTCGTGTGTCGATACAGAGTATATTATCGTGTGTATGGGATGGGTGTGAGTAGGGGACGGGGTCAGGTAGAGGTGGGGAAGGGACGGGTTAGGTTTCCTTAGTATTGAGCCAGGGGGCGGGTACCCCCCGAGTCTGCTGCGTTGCCCCCCGAGTCTCCCGATGTGTTGTGTTGCACTGCGGCGACGTATCCTAGGCAACCAAGCCTCGACCTGTAACCTTACACCGCCCTCAACCTTCCCCCGACTACACGCATGTATGTACCCTTCCACCTGAACCTTCATCTCGTCACCTGATAATTATCGTCCTTATCACCCACCCTTTTACTTACCATTTCCTTCTGTCCCTTATTTGCAACCGTCACTTTCCTAATCCTTCACTCTTTTGTAAAACATAATCTCTATTTTAAACAAGAATGGGTGATATTGTAAACACAAGGATAATTTTCTATAAAAGAAAGTAAATCAAGAAACATGACTAATGACAACCTAAATACATTATTTTCTATTCAGATGACCCAAGATTTAAGGTTTTGGGTGTGGTTAGAATTGTTTTGGGTGATAAAATTAAGTAGGGTCGGTATACTAATATTAGACTATAAATCTGATTTGGCTGTAAATCGAAAACGAAATGTAAACTATCAGCCATTAAACACATTTAAAAAAATGTTAGATATGGGAGCGTCTAAGAAGGTAATCTTAAACTGTCTCTCGACGTAAATTTAAACTTTGTTATTAGCCAAAGCAGCTTTCAGTCTTCATAAGGCCATCATCAGTGCCTAAGAATAAGCAATCCCAGCAAAAACGCTTGTGTAAAAAAATAAGTTAAGTCTCGCGTAAAAAGTTGTGAGATCATAGGTTTAGCCAAATCTCCCCCTGTCCAAATAAGTTCTGCTAGGTCTAATACATCCAGTACAAGTAAGTGATGTTGTTTGCCTGCCCTCCCTCTCGTTCTCTGTCCCTCACACACTCAAACATTTTCTTTCCCCAATCACTCTACACCTTTAAATTTAAAAACATTTATTGGCTTGACAATGACGCAGCCCCAAAAAGGTTAAACAGTTTTTTTGTTATTTAATTATTATTTTCCCTATTGTATGTATATATTTTTTTTTTTAAATAATAATAATGTTATGCAGTCTCGTATTTAACTTATTATCCTTGTGCTGTGTAATAGTCAAGTCAGAGAATGTTTGTAAATTTAAAGGTGTAGAGTGATTTAGGAAAGAAAATGTTTGAGTTTGTGAGGGACAGAGAATAGATAGGGTTGACAGGCAAACAACATCACTTAATTGTACTGGATGTATTAGACCTAGTAGAACTTACTTGTATTAGACGATTCGACCTAGTACAACTTATTTGGACAGAGGGAGACTTACCTAAACCTATGATCTCACAACTTTTTACGCGAGACTTGGCTTATTTTATTTTACATAAGTGTTTTTGATGGGATTTCGCTTCTTTTTGTAAGTACATCATTTTCCGTTCTTAGCCTCTTGTTCTTTTTAAATACATAATATGTACTTATTATATAATAAATAAGAAAATATACGGACACAATACGATAAAAAATATGTGAATAAAAAAAAGTAAATATCCGAAAAAAGAGGAAATAAAATTTTTTTTTGTAGTGGATCAAGTTTGCCTCCTTTCTGCGAGAAATGAAGAAAGTCGATTTTGTGTTGAACGTGTATGTAATCATACTCAAGCAGACGCTGATTAAATCTACTATTAAAACGCGGGAGGTGTCTTATCTTAAATTTTCGGCCTGTTTGTCTAACGTATACCACGTCGCAATCAACGCATGTTATTATGTTAATATCGCTTCTGTTGTCGTTCCTCACTGGATCTTTCACGTAGCTAAGTTACGCTTTCCAAGTTACTTGATGCTGTATAATGCATTCATCCAAAAACTTTCTTATTTAAAAATAAAAAGTTTGAATTTACCTGAAGAGGCTTTTAATATGTTCAATAATAAATAAATTAAATTTGACATTACGGGCTTTAAATTCAGTATCGCTTCGTTTATGAGAAAATTTGTTTGAGTTCGGACCGATTTTTAATTGATTTTGCTTCCGAGTTACTTAAGGTAACGGAAGATTGGGCAATCGTTCTGAAGAAGGAAAATTTGTCTCCGATTTCAAAAATTCCAGAATACGTTTCAGACCCTAGGGAAGATTTATAGTTCCGCGTCGGACTGTCTGTTTCTTACTTTTTGCGAACCAACATATATTTGAAACTTCTCGTCCGAATTTAATAAAATTTGGATTGTTAGGTCATAACTTGCCCATTGTTAGTACCATGTAAGTTTTAACAATCTCTGCCCATTTGTTTCTCTACGTGCGCACAAACATACATTTATTAACACCTATAATTTCAAAAGTTTTATGATATTTGGATTTTTTGTCGAAAGTATTAATTTCAACCGTCTGCGGTCTTTAAATATTGCGGAGTTGATACTTTTCTGTAAAAAAAACCCTAAAACAATTTTGACAGATTTAAAAAACCAAGGGAAAACTTAAATAAATTTGACAATAATAGGTTGTAAAAGCATAATATCATTAAACTATACGAAAAGGACCTGAGGAAACTATGTGCCACACTAATTGGCATACTATTTTTAATATTAATTATTAAAATTATGATATAAATATATTACCTTTTTGTTGTTAATATGCATTAATATATTCATAATACATTGCTAACGATAATAGCTAAACATACCTGAAACAAAAAAAAGAAAAAAAATTAATAAGGCATTTACAAAAACCAATTTGTTTTATACATGTAGTAGATACTTAAAAACTTTTATAAAGTAAAATTGGCAAATAAAAATACAAATCATATAAGGTCACAATATAAATAAATTTTTAAAAAGTTCTATTTTTTCTGTTCTACTTTTTTAACAAAATATTTGACTTACTTTGGACTTCGGTTTATTAATTTTGTTTGAACTTTCCGTTCCTAACTTGACTGAATCAATATTTCTTTTGCTTATTTAACAAACCAATTAAGAGATCCTTCTTAGAAAAAAATAATTTATTTAACATCAAGTTAGCAGTTGTAATTGCTAAATAAATGTTTTGTTCTTTTTTGTTTAATATTCCAAGAAATGTTATATTTATTCTGCTGGGAACTTTTTACGTACAATAATCATAATGATATTTGTTATAATGTCTTAACTTTACTGACGTATTAACATCTTACATATATTTTGCAGCTTTACTGAGATATTCACATTTTTTAATTAAATCAGTATACATATTCTTAATTATCACTAATATTAAATGTCTGACAATTAGTGTGGCACATAGATATATGTGTAGCGGAAGCTATGTGATCGTTCTGAAGAACGAAAGAATTTTAGGTCTCCGATTTCAAAAATTCCAAGACAGAAATCCGTTTCAGACATGAAGGATCATTTTCGGTTCCGTGTCTGCCTGTCGGCCTGTAGACAATAATGGATTGTAAAAGCATGAAATCAATAAAGTACGTGGATAGGATGCGAGGAAGCTATGTGCCACACGAATTAGTCTATTTTCAAAATTGAATAAGAGATGATTTAAAAATATAGGTGTTAATAAAATAAAGCTTGCGCGCATTGGAGAGGGGATGAAATTCATCTTCTCTGAGGATAATTTTGTAAATCGAGTAACTGAGTCAGTTTTCTACCTCTTGGTCAAGAACAGTTCCTTACAATTTAGTCTAAACAAAACAATAAATTTAATATATTTTTTATAAAAATGAAGTGTTCTTCTTAAAGATTTGTTTTACAAAAATATAAAGAAATTAAGGATGAAGAGTTAAGTAATGTGTGTGTGTGTGTGGAAGCTAGAAAGAGGCTTGACAACTTAATTCGCTTATTGGTTGGGAAATATTTAATAAGGGGAATTCCTTAGGGCCCTTTAATTTATCCACATATAGGGGGATCTTTCTCTCTGGGGCCCATCGTTGCCCTCCTTACTTTTTCCCCTTTTATCTATTCTTTAGCCTTTTTAAATTAAAGTAATCGTTTAAACAAATTTAAATTAAAGTAATCGTTTAAACAAATTTAAATTAAAGTAATCGTTTTAACAAATTTAAATTAAAGTAATCGTTTAAACAAATTAAAATTAAAGTAATCGTTTAAACAAATTTAAATTAAAGTAATCGTTTAAACAAATTTAAATTAAATTAATCGTTTAAATTCTCTTAAACAAGTTAATACTTGTTTTAAACAATGAGTCTGTTGGACTCGATTCCGATTGGTGTTATACATGAATAATTTACGCATATTATTGGAATTTAAACTATAATTTTAAGATTCGTAGTTGTATGCAGTGTCACTTAAACTGTCGACATTATAAACAATGTTTATTGTATATCTTTTAATGAAATGTCTCGACAATAAAATGTAATATTAGTCAATTCCTTATAGAAACATTTTACTTTATTATTTGTTATAAACATATATTTTCGGCTTGAAGGTTGAGGAAATAGTAAAGTCTTATGTGGGCGGTGTAAAGGAAAATAGCCTGTGGAATGGTGTGTGAGATGAGAAGTTTTTCCGGACAGGTATGATGGAAAATAAGCTCTGACTAGGCCGGGCTAGGGTCCCCGTAGCAGCTTTAGACTTTCTCAACCTGTCTCGGCTCACTTACCTCTGATGGAATTGCCTTCAAGATTTTCTACTTTAGCCGTTGGTGGCAAAAATCTACGTCCTTTACACATACCTGTAGCAATTTTTTCCGGGAGATTGGATAAGAGACATTTGGCTTACCGCTTCTTTTTGGATTCTGGACGAAAAAAGTTTTCGTCACACCTTTAACCAAAATTGTTGATTTCCTGTTACGATATTTATAATATTTTATGCAAATTCAAATTAAACTAGGTGGTGTGTTCACTTCTACTATACTTTACTCCGTACAACATAGCTTTTGGCCGGCTGGGGTCTGCCGAACCAGGATTTGAACCCACTGGGTTTTTTCGGGCCCAGCCCACTTCGAAAAACCCCACGAAAAAACCATAAATTGGTATAAAAATTTTTTTTTATATACTTACTGTTAAGAACTCATCAAGAAATTATATACTAGGCCATTTGCACTATTTGCAGACATAACAATATTGCCAAAAAGTGGTATGATTACCAAATAACTAGAGATTGCAACCTCTAATCCTCTAATAACCTGATCACTAAATAAAAACCAGAAAGAAAAAACAACTGTGCTTCTGGATGGACACTCCAATTCAGTTAGTAGTTTGCAACTCCCCATTAAAGGAAAACTAAAACAAAACAAGTGAGAAACCATTGTAAAATAGTTTATCTACGATTAATATGAGATATAAACATTATATCTCTGTTTAGTTGCTTAGAAAGTGATTCTTTTCGTAGTTGTATTCATTGCGCATGCGCGTTCATAATACTTCTTTTCTTCTGCCCTAGTGCGGATAAAAAGAAGAATTCTTCACCTTAACGCACGATTAGCGTGTTTGTTTACATTTAACAAAACTAATTTGCTGTTTGTTTAATTAAAGTAACTGTTTATATTGAGTTTTTAGTGAAAAACAATGAGTAATTTAAGTGATTATGACGAAAATGAGGGGAATACTACGCCTCCCGAAATAATTAATTCGGCACAAAATACAACTAATGAATTAATGTCATCTTTATCAAAAGAGAAATACGAACTTACATACAAGAAGTTTATTATTTTTTGTTTTTTCTGTATTTATTATTAAAATCCAACAATCGTAGATAAAGTATGGTACGCAACTCGTGCGATAACTGCATTTTTCTTTCCTCGTGTGGTTTTACTAACCTCGCTGTGGTGCAAACTCCGCACTCAACTGAAAAAACCCCAGTAGAAAAACCCTGAAATTAACTCGAAAAAACCCCAGGTGGGCTGATTTTTTTTTTTTTTTTTTTTCTTTCTTTTTTTAAAAAAAAACCTGGTTTTTGCAAACCATATGCCAAACGGCATTCAATTTATTTATGGACGACACGGGTTTTGGGCCTGCCAAACGGTTTTAACATCTATATTATGTAGTAATGGATGTCACGGAGTCGATTATCAAAACTATATAGGTATTTAATCCTTTATATAATCGAGTATTGTCCCGACGACATTTTTGTGTTGGATACTTTCGTGTGTGTTAGCGACAGACAGACAGACAAACAAGTGCAGGAAATTATATGGGTCCTGGGTTTTGCCAATGGACCCTAATAAAGAGAATTTTATTTTTACTATAAATTATCATTTAGCCGTTCTTAACCGTATGTTTTGATTAAAAAAAAAAAGAAGAATATTATTGGAAAAAAGCAAGTAATGTATTTATCACATATGAGCGTTATTCTGCACACAAAAAGAGAGTTTTTTAAAACTAATTAGGTTCCACACAATAATATATCAGTGCTTGACACTAATTGGCTCTTTCATTAACGAAATAATCAATATGTTTTGACCTTTGCATTTTTTCAATTACGTCTCCAAATCACTCGATGGAAAATAATTAAATATTCTCTTTTCTCCATCGTAAACAACAATATGAGGGGAGATTTTAATAAATAAATTAGAATAATTAGAGGTTAAAAATGACAAATAATAAAAGTTTAAATATTTATAGATTTGTTTTATTAATTGGCTCGGTTGGTTTTATTTATTGGTTTGGCTAGAGTGGTGAATTAAACATATATTATCCTATCTATTAGCAGTCAACGAGAATTTTCAATTCGTATAATTTAAATGAATTCGGAATTATTTGTATGGTGTGCTCCCTAGCTTTAATCTCTGTACAGCATTAAATTAATAATTTATTCAGTTGCACAGTAATAATAATTTAATTCTATACTCTAGTGATCTTATCTTACTATTAACTATATTATTTTAAAATATGCTTAAAATAAAATAATTAACATTATTAGTTATTCTTATGATTGAAGAATGTTTAGGAAATCAATTATGTTGATGAGTAAAATAAATATATGATCCCTCTGGGATTTAAAGTGGGTTGTTTAGATCTTATTCGATTTCTAGCGGGATCGCATTTATTTTTATTCGGTATTAAATGTGCGCAGAAGGTTAGAATTAATATGGAACCATCTGTGAACTACTTTTGACAAACCATAAAGGCGGATTTACATATTCGCATTAATTTTTAGGCGAATACGGAGACGAGTGGTGAGGCTTATGTGTAGTCAGTTCAGTCGATAATAATCGCTCTGATCCTCGTGGCCCTAGCGCTGTAAGCTGTTTTCTTGGACAAGTCAAAGGCTTGTATTAACTAGGCGAACTAAGCGTTGGTTCGAGTTATTATAGGACGAACTGACGAATGTTAATCACAAGTCCCAAGCGCGAATGTCTAGATGCGCAATAACCTTTTTTTTCCGTGGTAGGCTGTAAAATAGTAACTTTAGAGCCTAAAAAACATAGCTAAAATCCATTTTTTCATTACGTGGACTTAAAAAATCTTTTCATTACTCCTAGCTGTAAAGAAAATTTTTTTTACGTCCTAGGACGAAAAAAGTTTTTATTGTTCTGCTGGCAGTTGTCAAAACTTCCGTTAGTAGCGCTGCAGTCTTTGTAGAAATGCTTAGTACGATTTAATTCCGCTAGATGTCAATGCGTTTTATTTATCTTTTCTTATAGTGTAACCTCTTTTTAAGGTTTCTTTTTTTAAATTTTAAGTATTTACTAATATTTGTTATTATTATATTGATAATTTATTAATATTTAATGTTTTTTCATTGTCTGCTACCTCGGAAAAAATAGCATATGCTACGCGACTGTGAAGTGTTTTTTCTTTACCTTGGCAATATTTACTGTCTCGCTTCGCTCGACAGTAAATGTAATTGCCGCGGTAAAAAAAAAAACTCACTTCACAGCCTAGTAACATAATATACTATTTTTCAAAATTAAATTATTACTTCAATAAAAAAAAAAATTGTGGACTTGCGGATTAAGCTTTAGGTGAATTTAAGCGCAGATGGTGAATTTAAGATAGGGCCCCAACATTGGGCTAATTTGGACAGCATACGAATTTCATTAAAATCGGACGAGTAGTTTTTAGAAATGATGGTTTGAATAAAAATGTTAAATGGCTAATTGAAAGACACTAATACCAAAAATATTCCTTGATGTCTGAAACTGATTACGGTTTAGGAAATTTGTATTTGTAGAGATATCAAAAATTGTGGTTCTTCAGAATAATTACAATGCTTCCATTGCAATTTAATATTACAATGCTTCCATTGTAATTTAATATTACAATGCTTTCATTGTAATTTAATATTACAATGATTTGCATTGTAATTTAATATTACAATGATTTGCATTGTAATTTAATATTACAATGCTTTTCATTGTAATTTAATATACAATGCTTCCATTGTAATTTAATATTACAATGCTTTCATTGTAATTTAATATTACAATGCTTTCATTGTAATTTAATATTACAATGCTTCCATTGCAATTTAATATTTCAATGCTTCCATTGTAATTTAATATTTCAATGCTTCCATTGTAATTTAATATTACAATGCTTCCATTGCAATTTAATATTACAATGCTTTCATTGTAATTTAATATTACAATGCTTCCATTGCAATTTAATATTACAATGCTTTCATTGTAATTTAATATTACAATGCTTCCATTGTAATTTAATATTACAATGCTTCTATTGCAATTTAATATTACAATGCTTCCATTGTAATTTAATATTACAATGCATCCATTGTAATTTAATATTACAATGCATCCATTGTAATTTAATATTACAATGCTTCCATTGTAATTTAATTTTAAAATATTAAATTTTTAAGTAATTACCTATAGTTATATTCACGTTAACGTATTATAACGATCGTCTTCATTAACCCTAACTTTAATTGCAGTTAGTTTTTTGATTATGTATTAGAGTAAGTATAGCGTAGTCTTATTTAGAGAAACGTTTTCACTGGTATTTATTAGAGTAGCGAGGTTTTATATCTCTCATTACTTGGTTGTAAACCCTGATAGTTTTCAACATGCTCAAATCTAACCCTTTTTTTAAATATTTATTATTTCTTTACTTGCCTCTAGATACCTTGAGAACAAACAATAAAAGGAGACTTGAAATAGTTTCATATTCATACTTCTCTTTAGAGCGCTTTCAACTTTTGTTAACTCTACACCTTTTTCTATATTTGTTTTTATATTATTTGTTGCTAAAACTCGATATATTTTGTGAAAATGCGTATGAAGTTATTAAATATAGCTGCAAATGTGAGCAATATAATACTAAATTGAACTGATAAAACAGGAATAAACTTATTGAAATCAGCTTTTAATATCACTGCATTTTTTTAAAATGGAGTGAGATATTAATCTTCAGGTGTCCCTATGGTCAATTTAAACTAATGGTAAAAGTGATCAAGTGGTTAGAAAGACTCCTGCGTAGTTTAACAAAATAAAAACTTATTACATATATTAATTTCATAAGATTTATTGCAAATAGAACTCTCCATGTTTACAACTGTAGGTAAAAGGTCACTAATATGTTTGAAGCGATTCCTGCAACTCCAGGAATGGAGACAGGAGTGATGGAGACTTTCCATCACATTACCTAGCTTCTGCCATGGATTGGGAAGACCTGAAATTCATGTGGGAACTGAACTGACTAAGGGAAAGATTGATCAAAACCCTCCTAAACTGTCAAGAGACCTCTTCAATCACTTGCATAAATCAAACTTTCTATCAAGCACCCTCAATGATTGGTTCAAGCTTCAAACGGGTTCCTAGACGGTCAATCATGCTTGACTCAATCGACCTTTTGATCAAAATGATTGACTTTCTAGGGCCTACTTTAGTTAGTGACTTTTATCTTCAAGCAAGCGACATTTATCTAGTGTTTAGTAGGTTAATATTTGTTGGATGCTTTAAATGTAGGAGTTTGCTTTGCTTGTTTCAATGATGTGGTCATTTGATCGCCCTTGCAAATATCATTACTTCTTACGCTTCTTTTACACAAAATATACTTTTATAATAAATCCAAGCACCATTGACTGACTGAATAACTGATATCTTTGGAACCATTGGACCCATGACCATGAAATTGTGTTAATAGGTCTCTTTGCCCTTAGATTCTAAGAAATATTTTTAAGATCCGCCATCATAAAAGAGATAAAAGTGGAAGTCACTCAAAAACTTACACTTGTTAAGGCCCCCATACACACTTCAACTTGGTTGTCCAACTATGTCTCAACCTGGTTGATCAACATCAAAAGAAGTTCAACATCAGTAGAGAGAGAACCAGCATAAAGTAAACACTTTAACAGGTTGACACAACATTAAACTCCGCCCACCAATATCAAAAGGGTTTTGATGTCTTTCAACTTGGTTGTTCAACTTGTGATTTGGTCTCTCAACCTGCCCATACACACTTTAACTCAACCAAGTTGGACAACAAGTTGAAGTGTGTATGGGGCCTTTAAACTTACTCAAAAACTTACACGTGTTAAACTTACAACGAGTTAAGACAGCTTCAGCTGAACTACGTATACATTTAAAGAAAGAGTCAGAAATAATTGGCAGGAGAGATACTGGAGGAAAGACACCGCATTTCCCACCTTTCAAAAGATAGAGGACTCGGCCGGAGCAGGAGTTACTTTTTTTACACGGAGCACTAATTTTTACTTTGTCATATATTTAGTAAGATTTGTTGAAAACACCTTTTTAAAGATTTAACCTTTTTAAAGATCAGAGACGTTTCGACCCTTCCTAAGGTCATCAACAGTCTTTACTTCTATATTCATACAATCATTTAATCAGATAATTAACACATATTCTTAATCACATCATGGTGTGTGTATATTTAGTGTAAATAATAGAAATTATTGCGATGGCGTGAAAATTCGATTTTGAGATTTATTTTATGAAAAAAATACAGTCCATTTAAACACCTAACTAACCACCATATCAGTCGTTTTCCAGGAAAAAATCTAGTTTCTTAGAAAAATAGCTTTAGACGCGGGCAGTGAGAGGCCTTCTAATTGAACTATTCAGAAGATATGTAATTTATATTATATTTGTTATATTGGTGGGGACAGTTAGTAACATTATACACCTACAAGGCCAGTAGAAAGAGTCTGTCTGGATACTAGAACTACTGGTGCAGAGATACTAGGAACTGTAAGCACCTATTTGTCTTCTTAAAACGAGAGTGTTAAATAATATTAGACAAGTAGGACAAAGTAGTGTCAAGTCAGTGAAACATAAGTCAATAACAAATATTTCTACACGCTTTTATTTAATTTGCTTTGTTCTGTTTTTTTTTTTTTTTTTTTTTTTTCCAAAACCAAAATTTGTCCCATTTCCTTATTACCTAGAAAGCTGAAACTTCATAGATTATGTATTTCCTTTGAATATATTCAGTAGTCAACTAATCAGTCATTAGTTTTTCCAAAAATTAATTTTGTTTGTAAAACTTACATCTACAAAAACTAAAAAATCTCTAAATTGGTGGTATCAATTTTTTTAAGTGTAGTAAATTTTAAAAAGTCTTGTAGAATATAAAATATAACAATTTAATTAGATTAGATAATTAATTTTTGTTTATTTATTTTTTTGTTACAGGTGGGTCTTTTATATAATTATTGTCTGCTTTAATGGATATCTTGATAAGGTATATTTTTTTATTTATTGTCGTTATTTTAAAGAAAATACATATTCTAGGGCTGTATGAAGGGGCACTATATAATGGTACCTAATATCTTATGGAAATGGGGAAATGGTGTTAGATATTCTTCATAATTCGTTTTTTTATCGGATGAAAAATTCTTAAGAAAAATTCCTTTCATTTTAGAGGGGCGTTTCGAAACACTGATCATTCCGCAATTCTACTCCGGATTCTTTATTAATCGATTGTTATTGAAAGAATGTTAAAAAAAAAAAAAAAAAAATGTAGTATATTTTCTAGAGAAATATATATTTTTTTCTTAAAAGAAGTAAGTTAAATATATTATCTATGGTATTTTGAATTCTTCTTATCATATTTTAAATAAGGGAATCATCAAAAACAGCTTGAGAAAACGTCTTGGTGTCGGGATTTCACTTTTACATCTTTTGGCACTGATGAAAGACTAGCAATCAAAGTTCTAGATTTACCGGACGATTCGGGAATAATTATTTACTTCTTGAAGGTATAAACAAGAATGGTTCAAAAATGGTAAAAGAAGAATTGCCGGTCTTTTTGATGAATTCCACAACTTTGATTTAAATTACATTCGATGTATGCATAGTTAAAATATTGATTCATTTTAAATTCTTTTAATAATTTTCTTTTTTTTTTTAACTTTATAATATAAATTCATTTTACTTGATATTTTAACTTAAACTTATCGTATTCCGACTACAATAATCATAATATAAATTAATTATTTAAAAAGAAAAAAAAATCTCCTTAATTACAATTTGCCTTTTTTTGTGAAAGTAATTCTATCTATATTGCACTACGGCTTCTTTATTAATGATAAAACTTGAGAAGGGTGGATTCCCAATATTCCCATTTCATCCCCCTAATCGATTGTAATTTTATATTAAGACCAAGGACTTCAGATTTTAGACCAAGATCTTGGTAAAGAAAAAAAAATATTTCGAAGAACGCTACATCAATTAAGGGATTAATCCATTAACCGAAATTCTGGAAAAGTTAGGCCGGAAAAAAGTAAAGTTAAGAAAGGGGGGGGGGGAGGCTTAGAATTCATTAGTGGAATAAATACGGTGGAAAATATTTTAAGCACTATTGCTTACATTCAATATTAAAGCCTATAACAAGCTTATTATAAATTATAAATGCCTTAGTTATTTAGATTGTGTATAAATAACTTCTTAATAACTAAACAATAACATCAGACGATATAATCAACTTTTGAAAAGCGTACTTTATTTTACGTTTCAAGGTAAAAAAAAATATATATATATATATTTTTTTTTTTTCAATGTAATTAAAATACTTTGGTTGGATAAATTCCAATAATGTTTTGTTTATATTGAAAAATATTCTTTGATATTTATTTTCTTGTTAATATTTATTTTAATTGATCATATAAGCTCGAATAGGATAAACGTTGTCTCTTATAACAATAAGAGCAACATCGGGCGTGGTCTCATCTTGGATGGGTGACCGCAGGTTTAGGTTCATTTGCCTGCCCAAGCCTACCACTCGGCGGTGTTCGTCCGGTATCGCTATATGAATAGGAAACTGCTTGTGCGAAGTGGTGACTAACTAGTTGTGAATGTCATTAGTAAAGTTTATCTGGTTAATGGAGCGATCCGCTAACCCCGTATCATTTATTATATATATAGTTGTAAAGGCCCTTTGGCAGGCCTAAACCCTTCTTGTCCTATTGCGCCACAGAGTTAGTTGAATTGATTTTTAGAATTTCTATAGGATAAAAATAGGAACAGGTTAAGAACTCAGGTTTGTTGAAAGATTATATCAATTTATAAGACAAATTATATCTATATTTAGAATAAAAATTATTATTAGTGGAAGAAATGCCATTTTATTTTTTAGATAACAAATATAATATTAGAGTGGTTGTAGCATAATGAGAGAATGCCTAGAAACTCAATTTTGTTGTATGATCATAACAAAATATAGGATAAATTAATATTCTGAAAAAGCTGTGCCAAGTCTAAAAAGTAAGCATGTTCAATTTATGATAAAATTAAAATAAATGATTTACTTATATTACTAAGCGAATTTAGTTTGTGGATCTATAATTTTAATTTAAGGCTATAAAATACTATCGTCTATATTTTTTACGAGTACATATTTTCATCATCCTTAAGCCTCAAGAAATATTTATCATAATCTATTTCTCTTTACTTGACTAAAAATGATAACAATGTAATCTAAATGCAAATTTTATTATCAAATATATTATATTGCAGCTTGATAGTAAACTTGTAAACTTGACTAATAAAGTTTGATTTATTTAAAAAACAAAATGTAAATCTACAATATTTTTAGACCGAACTAATTTAGAGTTTAAGGGTGCGAGTCATTTAAGAAATTTTTATTTTTAATAACTTCTTATCTAATAACTTCTTGATTCCTGGAGTTTTTTTTTTATAAAATAATATTATAAATTGTCTCTTAATAGCAAGATTAGATGTTCATTACATGGTATGTTAGAAACATTAGATGTTCTCTATACGAGCTCCAATCTATTTTTAACTACGTTTTTACTACGTTTTTATTAGCTTGCATTCTTGTTTGTTTGTTTGTTTGTCCGGTACAAATCTGGCAATCGATTTCTAACTAACTTCCCGAATAGCTAGACATTTGAAACTTCTAGCATAGCTCAGAACACGATGACAATGCATTATTTTAATACTTCTAGCCATCTTTCAGCAGAATTTAATTAGTTTTCAGCAAATTTTGCTGTGCGGAAAGTTAGTTCGGAAAAAATCCGCAAGTTATTTTATTTGTTTTGCCATATCCAATATTTACTTATTTTGATGGGTCTCAAATTTGTGATAGATAAACATTGAATGACAGCAAAACAGGAAATATCGATTATATTATTTCAAATATATCGATGGCATGCTTTAGATTTGGTGTTGGGGAGATCCGTTGTACAAAGATTTATCCTTTTATAGGTTTAAGCTATGCTCTCTGGATAGTTGTCATTTATGTGAAGTAAATAAATTCGGAACTATTTTTTTTTTTCACTAACATTATATATTATATAACAATAACAATTATATTATCAACATTACATACGATTCAACAGAAAATTTAAAAACGTAGTATATAAAAAGTTCTTTTACTACGTTTATATTAGCTTGCATTCTTGTTTGTTTGTTTGTCCGGTACAAATCTGGCAATCGATTTCTAACTAACTTCCCGAATAGCTAGACATTTGAAACTTTTACCATAGCTCAGAGCACGATGACAATGCATTATTTTAATACTTTTAGCCATATTTCAGCAGAATTTAATTAGTTTTCAGCACATTTTGCTGTGCGGAAAGTTAGTTCGGAAAAAGTCCGCCAGTTATTTTATTTGTTCTGCCATATCCAATATTTACGCTATCTTCATTTTGACGGGTCTCAAATTTGTGATAGATAAACATTGAATGACAGCAAAACAGGAAATACCGATTATATTATTTATCGATTATATTATTTCAAATATATCGATGGCATGCTTTAGATTTGGTGTTGGGGAGATCCGTTGTACAAAGATTTGTCCTTTTATAGGTTTAAGATCAGCTCTCTGGATAGTTGTCATCTATGTGAAGTAAATAAATTTGGAACTATTTTTTTTTTTTACTAACATTATATATTATATAACAATAACAATTATATTATCAACATTACATACGATTCAACAGAAAATTTAAAAACGTAGTATATAAAAAGTTCTTTTTATCTTGAAATTATTATTAGCTTTCTTTCTTGTTTGTTTGTCCAGTACAAATCTTGCAATCGATTTTTTAATAACTTCCCGAGTAGCTAGACATTTGAAACTTTTAGAATAGCTCAGAACACGATGACAATGCATTATTTTAATACTTTTAGCCATCTTACAGCTGAATTAAATTCGTTTTCAGCAAAAAGTTATTTTATTTGTTTTGACTTGCCCCATATTTACGGATCTTCATTTTGACGGGTTTCAAATTTATGATTTATGACAGAAAATTTAAAAACGTAGTATAAAAAAAGTTCTTTTTATCTTGTAATTATATTATTACAGTTTAGTCAGTACATTGATCGATTACTTAAAATTTGGATAGTATTTTATAACATACATTACTACCAAAACCGGCCTAACGTTTTCCTTTCTGGTGTGTCTCATTATCTGCCTAGTATACGTATATATATATCTTTCAGCACCAGACCGGTTTTATAGGCGCAAAACTGACTACAAAATCCATTAATTTTATGCACTCGTAGCACATGTTGCAGGCTTAATTTCATCGAAAAATTTTGATGCGTGTAAAAATTCACTTTTCGACATCAGTAAACGGATTTATTGTTGCTACCCGTCGGAGGGATAAATCTTTATTGTCTTTCTCCGTCTCTTGAATAATAACATTAATTCAATGAATCTCTAGTCATGAATTGCCACTAGTTTAAACTTTCTTACATTGTAAGGAAGCTATTAGTGTAATAAAATTGAATTATTTTAATATCTAGGACATTTTAACGTAAGAATTTGAATTTTAAGCAGCAAAATTGCAAAATTTGTAATGTGCTAGACGTTCTTAATCCCATCTGAATAGGTTTAGAAATGACAAGAATTATTTCTAACTTAGTTAATACAGACTGTGTCATGGGATGTCATTCAGGCAGTGGGACAGGTATCTTCACCCAGGTCGTATCTACCTCATCTTGGCCCGTCCCAAAATAAACTTTTTATTTTCTTCTCGTCTTACCTTGCCTCGGGCTCGCTTTTATTCAAATTAAGTTTTAATCTTTTATTCTGTTGAATGCTCTATCATTGCTCTACTCTGAAGCCTCCTCTGGAAGGAAAGGGGGTTTCTGTCAAGTCTAACGGAGGGGGTAGAAGCCAAAGTGGAAAACTTCGCCTTAGGTTATTCTTATTCGAGTAGAAATAAAGCCTATTTAAAAGGAAATTTTTCAAACCTTTTCAAATAACGAAGAGGAAAAAAAGCATGCCTCTTTTCTTCATAACAAATCTTTTCTCTATTATTTTTAAGTATATTTTTTTTGAAAGGGTGAAATTGTTTACCTTATTTATCATGTTCTATAAAAGTTAAAGTTTCTTTGAAAATTATTTTCACAAATTTTCATTCCAGTTCATTCCACTTGATTTTACTTTCGTAAAATATATTTTTTTACTAAAATCTTGAAGTAAGCATTCATTTAGCCCACTGTATTAGAACATTCATAGCGCAAATATTCTGCTGTTTGAAGCCTCTTCCTATGTATAATGTTTTCTTATATTAATATTTACTGTAATATGAAAATAGAATGTTAGAAGGCCTAATTACACATTGAGCTCTGAATTTTCCACATCAAACGACTCGATCATCTAAAACTAATTTACTTTTGCTTCTAATATTTTTTGGAGTGAAATATTTTGCGAAGGGGAAAGTAACACCTGTTAGCTATTCTGGCTTTGATCTCGAGTTTTCACCTAATTATCCCCAGTAATTAAGGAGCTAAGATGTTTAAATTCCTTACGTATATAAATAAAATAATCCACATACATTTCAGGGGAATGCGCCTTTAGCAGCCTTATCTATGCCCCTATTTTTCCTCTTCTTTCCATTGCATTTATATATTATTTTCCACTATATTTCCATTTCAAGATGTGACAAAAATCGCTTTAAACAAATCGCAATTTTAAAAATGTATTTACTTTTTCAAATTTCTTAACAAATCTTTCCAAAAAGAATTTCTATTTAATTTTTTTCAATATTTTAAGTGTCAGACTATAGAATAATAAAATCCAGATAGAATGCATGTTTAATATACTTGTAACAAAAATAATTATCTATCTGTTGCTTAAAACAAATAATGTTTTTGAATTTCGTAGTCTTACTTATAAATATTTATTTATAATAATATCCTTTTTTATAAATGCTTTATCTCAATAAAACCATTGTTTCAACCAAGTTGAAACAAAACTTATTTCTCCAATCTTTTTAAAAATCTAATGAATTATAAATTCACTCATTCTTAGTTTTTCGTTTTTCCTTTTCTTAAAGGATCTTGGTGATTTTACTATAAAGTACACACTACAAAATTGAAATATACGTAAGTGGCATCAAATAACAACGTAGCTATGTATACATAATATGGTAGCAGTTTGCAACTTCACCTTCTGTGAGGCTTTTTGCCTTTATATTGGGCTATTTTTGCAGGGTTTTCGGTTAACGTACATTTTGTAGGACTATGAACAGATAGAGGAGTGGAAACGAAATGTTATGGAAAGAAAGAAAATTGGAGCGAAGCCTCTATGGTGAAAGGGCATCCAGTTTGCAGTGGAAAAGCCTTTATTATGTAGAAGTGTACGGGTATATGAGCTACACTAAGGATACATCTTGAACGGTGGCGCCCCATCCGTTGAGAATTTTTTTGGTCCTCTTCCAGAACCAATATCACGGCGGCGACTTCTCCTCGCCTGAAAGGACCCCTTTCAACCGAGAGTCTGTTCAGCTTTTTAAACTCACAAGCTTTTTGTGCACACCGTATTGATTTTATTTTTATTCCTACTACGCCAACCAATCATTTTTGCTCAAGTGCTTCTAAAACCCTTGAAAGTAAAATTGCTTGACGACACTTAATACATTGCATGCAATGACAGTGAATGAAATAATTTTATGATTTATTTTTATAGAATTTATTAATAAACTATGAAACTATTAACATTTGATAATATATGAAATATTAACACGGCTAGTTGACTATTCGTACTGAATCATATAATAGTATAACAGTCGGTTGAGGATAACTGCTTCAAAATTCAGTTGCAAGATTTGACCCGTACATACACATACAAACATTGCAAGTTAAATAAAAGCTTGTAAAAATAAAATTAGGTATTGAATGAATTATTTTGTTAAGATTATGCGTATTAAATATAGTTGTTTGCTAAAATAAATATGCATACTAATATAGAAAATTATCTTGATTCCATCCTGTTATACTGTGGTATATTTGAAATTAAAATGTTTATTAAATCATGGGTAATGTGAACAAATTTTATGTTTAAAAAAAAAAAAATTTCTTAAAAGAAAAATTAACATTAAAATAATTCATATAAAAATGCCATTTTTCAAAACTGGTCTTATTTTCAACCTTTTTTTTTTTTTTTTTTTTTGTTTCTGTATTCTTTATCTTAGTTTTATTTATGTGCAAAGTTTGGGGAAGATTGAATCACGGGAAGTGGTTCAAAATTGGGGTAATAGGTGTGCGATGAAACTTAAAAAGCAAATAAATTTGACGCCATTTTGTTTTTGATTTTATTTTTTTTGGTTTCTGTATTCTTCACCTTAGTTGTATCAATGTGCAAAATTTGGGAAAGATTGAATCACGGGAAGTGGTTCAAAATTGGGGTAATAGGTGTGCGATGAAACTTAAAAAGCAAATAAATTTGACGCCATTTTGTTTTTGATTTTATTTTTTTTGGTTTCTGTATTCTTCACCTTAGTTGTATTTATGTGCAAAATTTGGGGAAGATTGAATCACGGGAAGTGGTTCAAAATTGGGGAAACGGAAATATGCGATGAAACTTACAAAGCAAAGTAATATAAGACCAGTAAAAAGCATAATAGTACCAGTTAATTATTATTATGTATTGTGGTGGTGCAATGCCTAACACTTTGCCTCTCCATTTTATATATTTATCTGTGTAGGATTTATATTAGCCAAATGTTTAATAAAAATCTAATACCTTCGGATAACCAATACTTCGTAAGTCAACACGCTAGTGATCAGGCGGCGCATTTGGCCGTTTACTTGGTCTCCATTTTTTACTTTCTCATATAAAGAGAAAGTATTGTGATGGCGCGAAAAATTCTAAAATGTAGGCCATTTAAATACGAATCTAACTATATAAGCCGTTTTCCCGGAAAAAAATCTAGTTCCTGAGGGAGAGAGGCCGGGTTCGATTCCCCGCCGAGGAGAAATTATTTTTATGATATATTTGGATCAAATGTTTAATAATAATTAAATGTACCTATGAAAACTAATAAATGGAGAACACTGGGCCAAGTAATTATATACTTGTATATGAGAAAGTTTGTCTGAGTTGTCTCTAAGAAAATAAAGAACATAGCCTATAGCCATGTCCAGCCTGAAGAACTAAGGAATACATAGGACAATTCATTTCTGTAATTTGGGGGATTAGCATCCATATATATATATGTTCAAACTAGAAACCTTAGGAGAGTCTATGTAACCTTAGTCCTTGAGATATTTATCGGCTCAGAATACATCAAGGGAAAGAAATCTTGACTCTATTTGGATTTATTATGTTTTATTTGGTTTAAACGTCTCGTGCTATTCTTGTTTTAGCTTTGCCTCTCATCTTATTTGCCTTCTGTTTGATTTCAACAGTTCAGCGCTGGTTTAGAATCTGCTCATTACCGTATCGAGTTCAATGTTTCGGGGTTAAGCATGTCATGTTACCCCATCTAGTTAGGATCATGTACTGTTCATGTTGATACTCCTATGTGACTGTACATAGCTTGTTGTTTTTGTAGACAAAAGGACATGGAGTGTATCTGCATTACAAAGAGCTTTGCTTTTTGACCTCTGGTATTGTCTATCTATGTCACTGCCGTTTTCCATTCTGAATGCCAATTGGAAAAACTACTTCACATTTATCACGGTTTTACTCCAAACGATCTCTTTTTATTCAGCAATGTTCTCAGTTCAATTGTGTTTTAATCCATACCGAGATGTTGTTTCCTTTTTTCATTTCGACCACAGTTAACTTAGTTATACGGTTTGGCTTTTTCGAAAAATGTTAAGATGGGTATTAAACAAATCATTTGTTTTTACAACCGAGTTTTGAGTTGGGCTAATCCCAATGTTTTGGGTTCCAGTAAGAACCAAAACTGATAATCATAAAAAAAACTAACTTCGTACTAAAATATGAGCTGATTTAACCTTCTATGCACATTTAATGTTGAATAAATATAAGTGTGACCCCTCTGAGATTCGAAACAGGTCCAAAAAATCACAATTTCAATTCCCATATGACCTTTCGTTCAATAATAGGACGCGAGGAAGCTATGTGCCACACTAATTAGCAGACTATTTTAAATATTAAACGAATATTCTGGAGATTTAGTAATAAATACTTCGTTTAAATTTTCCTGAGCTAAATCAGCAAAATTCATAATAAATATAGACAAAGAAGCAGTTCAGTTTCTATAATAGATTTCTATGATTGAATAATTCTTTATCTCTTCAGCTCTCTTCTTTTTCTAAACAAATAGCGGCAATATTATATCGCCAATTGCACATAACTATCCTCTACATAGTTCAGTTATGTTTTAATATTATTTTGTCATGTGCACTCTACATAGTTGAAGCGACCGTAGCGAGCTTTCTACATTCAACCGAATATACTCCGTGTCTGTGTGTCTGAAACGTACGACGATAACTTGAGTAAAAGTTGACCGATTTTGATGAAATTTCGTACACATGTTCATTTTACCAATGCTCAGGACGAGTTCGTTGGACAACGTTGTCTGCCCAAACGTTCGCGCGCAACGCGCGTAAACGTGCGCTTCAAAATTAAAATTGGAATTTTAGGACGGGAAAAAATTCTAACCTTATCTATTCGACGAGACAAACATTTTTTTTTTTTCAAATTTTTTAGTAAAACTAACAGCGACACCGCTATGAATTAATAAAGAGCGTTAAAACTATTAAACATTTAAACGGGCTAAACGTTTAAAGTAGAGAAAACAACATTTTTACCTACAAAGTCTAAAGTACAATTGAAACAGGCATGTAAAATATTATCACAAGCAGAAGTTTTTGCGTTGTGAAGTGATACATTTATAATAATTGTTTAAAAGCTACTGCGACTGGTTGAGATTCTAGGGGTGTAGGTTTATCTGGGAAGGTAAGCTTTGTACCAAGTACCCCCACTCTACCCTATTCCACTCATCTTCAACATGACATTCATCATGATTAATAATTCCTTAATATATATGTTCAGTATTTTATTGCAATTCGCTCGCTTTAATGATAGAGCCACGCGATGCCTAGTTTAATAAATTTTAATATTATAAAATAAATATCTTACATACGGAATATCTCACATTTTTAGTGTTACTTTTACTTAGTTTTAAATATCTTATATACGACATATCTCACATTTTTAGTGTTACTTTTACTTAGTTTTGTTATACTTAGTTTTAAATATCTCACATTTTTAGTGTTACTTTTACTTAGTTTTGTTATACTTAGTTTTAAATATCTCACATTTTTAGTGTTACTTTTACTTAGTTTTGTTATACTTAGTTTTAAATATCTCACATTTTTAGTGTTACTTTTACTTAGTTTTGTTATACTTAGTTTTAAATATCTCACATATTTAGTGTTACTTTTACTTAGTTTTATTATACTTAGTTTTAAATATCTTACATTTTAGATAATTTGCATTAATCTTAATACTGAAAAAAACTTGATAAATTTATTTATTCTGACTTTCATTTTTATTCCCTTGCAAAAATGCATAATTTATTCTATTCTCAAAAATATCATGAAAACTTTCAGAGTAAATATAATAAATGTCTCGTTTTTTTTAAGTAATAGTCTGCTTAAAAAAAAATCTAAAAGGTTTTCTTTGTCCTATATTTGATTTCTTTGTTTTAATTTGAATATATTTTACGCATTTATTCCTTCTTTATTGAATTTAAAGTTCATTTAACTCTTTAGGTAATAAGACTCAGAATCTGTTGAGAAATTAACCCCTATAGGTATCTAGAAAATAAACTAATAATTAATAAAGGTTTGTTTAAAATTAATTATTCTGTTTTTATGTCTTCCAGTATGTTATAATAAGAGTAATGAGAAACTATGATGTTCTAGTATTTGGTAAAATACTTACAAAATTTACATGACATTTTTAGTTTATTATCGTACTGTATATTTAATGTAAGTATTGTAACTCAATATTGACTAGATTGTAAAAAAAATGTTTTTTTTAAATTTTGTTAATAGTTTTAAGTCTTAACAACGCGTGAATCATAATCTACTCTCGAAGAAATTTGGCATACAGATACAGAAAAATCATACTCCGGTGGTATGCGCTACGCGCTACCTATAAATAGGGTACCATACATCCGGTACCATACATCCGGATGTCGTCCGGACAGTCCCGATTTGAAACATCTGTCCGGTTTTGCGTCCGGATTTGAGAAATGTCCGTATTTTACTGAGATGAATGGAAAACGCAGCAAAAGCGATGATAAGTCTACTTGGACGCCTGAATGAGGAAGATTACTTCTATCAGTTGTAAAAAAGTTTCTTATGTTCTTATGAGTTTGTTATTTGCTTTAATATTAAAGAAAATTCTATAATGAAATGCTCAAAATTCCGCGATAAAATCAATAAACAGGTCAAGTGTGTGCTGGTCAGCACAACCCTATATAGTTTAAGTAGTACCCTATTGACGGTGTTTTTTAAAATGCTAAAAAGCTTACTTTGAACTATCCTATGGGTCTAATATTCTCAAAACACATAAACAAACTTCCGATAAAGTATTTTTTTGCCACTGAACCGGACTACAACCATATAAATACATCGAAAAGACTATAATTATAAAAAAATATATATTTTGTCAATAAAGAATAAAATAATATTTTTTTCGAAATTTCCAAAAAGTGGTATCTTTACTTTTGGTCGAAGAATGTTCAGGAATTTTTTCAGATTTTTTGCACTTCACATAAGCGAGATAGAGGGGGGGGGGGGGGGGGGGCACGTTTCACACCCACTTTAAACTCGCCTACGCTCGCCCTATCAAAGTTATAACCAAATAATTATATATTTTTGTAATCAGCTCGACGTACCCTTTCATATGATACCGCTCCCGGTGTCGAAAAAGAAAGTAAAATTTTTAACCCTTAAGTTTTTTACCCTAATTTTTTTGAAAATTATTTTTTTTCAGTCGCTATATTTTTAAAATATGTGGGTATGTACAAGACACATACATGCCAAATTTCAAAGTGATCGGACGAAAGGTGTATTCATGAGAGCAGGCGACAGGACGGACGGACAAACACACGCAGGAAAATATAAGGGTCTTTGGTTTTGCCTACGGACCCTAAAAATGACTACAAGCTTTTTCTTAGGAAAATTAGTTCATCTGAAAAGTACGAAGCAAGAACTAATAAAGAACCCATCTCTGGACCCAGCAAAGACAAGCAAAAGTTGAATATGATATTAATATATAAATATTAACAAATAGTAACTTATTTATTTTCCCAATTTCACAAAAAAAATTATATACGGATATATATTTTTTTCTGGACCCCCCCCCCCAAGGGAGTTCCCTCTGTCCGGATCTGGCCTTCATAAATTATGGTAACCCTACCAATAAATCTCTTAAAAAACGTGAAAAATGGTTCCGATTTGATTAAATCTAAAATGTAGTTTTGAATTTTTTATGAATGAATCTAACCATGTAAGTCCCTTATTTTTCCGTGGAAATACTAGTTTCTAACAAAATAACTATTAACGGCAATGGTGGGAGGTCAGATTCGATTCCCTGCCGGGGTTAAGTTATTTTTATGGTAAATGTGAATAAAATGTTACATAACAATACATGGAAACCATTGGACCAAGCAATTATGCGTTTCTGAGCAAATTGAGTACTATACTCATGCCATTATACTTTGTTATTCTGACAGCGCGGGATAATCTAAAACAAACGGGAGGGGATCCATGAAGTGCTCGAGATTTTGACAGGTAGTAGGTCGGGCCAACTAGGCAAATAAAAATATCACAAGATAACCTTAAGATAACCGCCTAGTAGTTTTATTTTTTCCCTCACAGGGGTTGGCCAGTCTGTGCTGTCAGATTAACAAAGTATAATTGTATCGGTTTTTTCCATCCCATCATTGCCTAAACGTTATTAACCTAGACGTAAAATAAACCGGAATAAAATAATGAACTAATAAAAAAAATCATAATAAGTTATTTTTCATAAGTATATATTATGACTCAATATGATGGTATATCCAAGCATAATTCAAGTTACGTTGTAATATCTGATTATATTATATATAATTATTATTGTAGGTGTGATACGGACAAGCTTTTTGAAGTAAAGAGAAGCATTTAATTAGGTGAAGTACACAGTGCTGTTTACAGTTCTCCTTGGTCATTAGTTATAATGTAATTCAGGTAGGTGTGATGATGAGGTAGCGAGTTGAGTTCATAATTTATTAGATTGTGCTTTTAGCCGGACTAGGTTTCGAGGGGGGGGGGGGGGCGCCCCACACAGCCCCACCTAATATACTCGTAATTATTACTATCACATTTTTTCCATTTTTTATTTCCTTAAACTTCCTACTTTTTTCTAATAAGTATATTTTTTAATATATTATTATCTTACTTTTTGGAAATTTAATTAATTAAATATGATAAAGTGTTAATAAGAAATTCTGGTGATTGGAAACGGAATTGCTTATGATGAGAGTCATTAGTTATTCTCAACGGAATAGCCTTGCATGGGAATCATTCTCAACTGAATTGCTTATGATAAGAGTCATTAGTTATTCTCAACGGAATAGCCTTGCATGGGAATCATTCTCAACTGAATTGCTTATGATGAGAGTCATTAGTTATTCTCAATGGAATAGCCTTGCATGGGAATCATTCTCAACTGAATTGCTTATGATGAGAGTCATTAGTAATTCTCAACGGCATTGCCTTGAATGGGAATCATTCTCAACTGAATTGCTTATGATGAGAGTCATTAGTTATTCTCAACGGCATTGCCTTGAATGGGAATCATTCTCAACTGAATTGCTTATGATGAGAGTCATTAGTTATTCTCAACGGCATTGCCTTGAATGGGAATCATTCTCAACTGAATTGCTTATGATGAGAGTCATTAGTTATTCTCAACGGCATTGCCTTGAATGGGAATCATTCTCAACTGAATTGCTTATGATGAGAGTCATTAGTTATTCTCAAGGGAATTTGAATGGGAATCATTCTCAACTGAATTGCTTATGATAAGAGTCATTAGTTATTCTCAACGGAATAGCCTTGCATGGGAATCATGCTCAACTGAATTGCTTATGATGAGAGTCATTAGTTATTCTCAAGGGAATTGCTAATGATGAAAGTCATTCCCATCGGAAATGCTCATAGTATAAGTGATTCCCTGTCAACCGAGTTGCTAACGAGTTTAAATTAAATTAAGTGCTAGAAAATATTGTCTGACTTGACAAATACGCAGCACAAAGAGGCTAAAATTATATGCAGTGTCTTCTTATACAATTTTGAATGCCCGTGCTACTCAAATTAAAAATTATATATATATATATATATATATATATATATATATATATATATATATATATATATATATATATATATATATATATATATATATATATATATATTTGAATTGTTGTAGTTTAATAAGTTTGTGCTGCGTATTTGCCAAGTCAGAAAATGTTTTTAAATTTATACTTGCAGAGTAATTTGGGAAAGAAAATGTTTGAGTTTGTGAGGAACAAAGAATAGAGAGGGGGGACAGACAAACAACATTTATTTGTACTGGATAAATAATCGTAGAACTTACTTGGACGTGGGAAACTTAGCTACACCAATCTCACAACTTTTTACGCGAGACTTAACTTATTTTTTTTATAAGTATGGGATATTCTTATTTTTATAGCCAAAAAATGTATATGATTTTACCTTTTAGATAAAGAAATCTATTTGTTTATTTTTAGGGTTTCGTAGATCCTTCTTGAAACCCTTATTCGGAGAATGATTTTTTTTTTTTTTTTGACCCACATAAAGATAATAAAAATTTAATATACGCATGCTCAATCCGAACGAATGTGGTAAACTAAAATTGTGTTAAAAAAATTTGAGTGGTGCATTAAATTATGGGTGCTGAAGAGTATTTTACTACGTTTTTATTAGCTTGCATTCTTGTTTGTTTGTTTGTTTGTTTGTTTGTCCGGTACAAATCTGACAATCGATTTCTAACTAACTTCCCGAATAGCAAGACATTTGAAACTTTTAGCATAGCTCAGAACACGATGACAATGCATTATTTTAATACTTTTAACCATCTTTCAGCAAAATTTAATTAGTTTTCAGCAAATTTTGCTGTGCGGAAAGTTAGTTCGGAAAAAATCCGCAAGTTATTTAATTTGTTTTGCCATATCCAATATTTACGCAATCTTCATTTTGACGGGTCTCAAATTTGTGATAGCTAAACAGGAAATATCGATTATATTATTTCAAATATATCGATGGCATGCTTTATATTTGGTGTTGGGGAGATCCGTTGTACAAAGATTTATCCTTTTATAGGTTTAAGATCAGCTCTCTGGATGGTTGACATTTATGTGAAGTAAATAAATTTGGAATTTTTTTTTTTTTTTTTTTTTTTTCACTAACATTATATATTATATAACAATAACAATTATATTATCAACATTACATACGATTCAACAGAAAATTTAAAAACGTAGTATATAAAAAGTTCTTTTTATCTTGAAATTATTTACAAATTATACTCGTATATATAATCATTTTTTAAAAGTTATATGAGTTAAAATATACCCAAATAATAATTTCCATCCCCCCCCCCCCTCAAGCACCCTATCAATAACTCATAGTAATAAAAAAATGATATTTTTCATGCACATACCTTAGTATGGGGCGATAAAAGTTTCCCGAAAAAAAATTAATTTAACTTGTTGTTATTACCGATAAAAAACATTGTTACATCCCCCCCCCCCCCCCATCGAACTGGTTGGTTCGAAGGACCCACTTGGTTTTTGTCCTTGTTTTGACTTTTAGAGCCTTCCATCAAATTATTATATAATTTTTTTCACTCTTATATAGGACGAGGTGGGAAATTATAATTAGATTACGGATAAGCTTAATAATCTACGAGACCCTATACAAAGTACGTACAGGGTCAACATAAGGGCCCTGTGCTTTTTTTTATTATTACTGTAATTACTCATTTTCATTTACTTGAATTGTCTAAATAAAGTATTATTGGCCCAAAAAATAAGTTTTCTTTACTATGTGGCTTATATAATCATTTTATTGCAATTACTCAGTATTTGGCTTTTTTTAATTGCTTATAAGATTATAATTCTGTTGATAAGCAGTTTATTGCATAAATTTGTGGTGCTTTGTTTCTTTTTTTTTTGCTTAGAAAATGAAATAATGAGATAAAATGTAATTTGTTTTTCTTTAAGATACTTCCATACGTAGCTCTTTTTTTGTAAGTTGGTTCCCTCTTTTATCTCTGAGTATAATATAAGCTTCATGAAAGCGGATAATTTGTTTTAGATAAAGGCGGCACCGAGAGGAAGAATGGAAAAAAATAACAAGGCCGTGTTCTTACACGAGTCGGTTAAAACTTGATGTTTATGAAAGCATTAAGGCCGAGATGTGACGTATCAAAATTTATCTCGCCATTATAAATTGAGCCTTTTTTTTTATCCCTTCTTACTTTGTGTCGAGAGTTTTTATAAGGGTGGCGTAAAGTAAGGCTTCAGTAGAACATAATAAGATTTCGTTCAGAATGAGAAAGAGGCAAGAAATGACGGCTCTCTGTAATTAATTGTTGTATAAGCTTTCGGCGCCCATGGAGTTATTAGATGGTAAGGAATATTTTGACAAAAATGTAGCAAGGGGAAGTGTACTGGTAAAATAAGGGCTGGAAATAACGTCTTAGACTCATTTCTCATAGGGTGAACTAGCGAAGCCCCCCCCCCCCCCCCCCCCCCTTCACTAGAGCAAACAATCTCAACCCTGTTTACTTGTCTGTTCAGTCTTAAGTGATGGTAAAGAAAATATACTTATATACTGTTTACCTTACTCTCACCTATCATACTAAGCACGTAGCAATGAAGATATCGACCTCTTCCCATGGCTACAATTCTCCTACCATGGACTCGTAGTTGAACCATTAGATTTCCGGCTAGTAGAACACCTCCATTAAATTAAAACAAGATACGTGGAACAATCCTTCGGCAAATGACTGTGTTACATGCTCAAATATTGACACAGTAAACCTCTTTAGATAATATAGACATCAAAATCTTCTAGTTCTTACCTGCGTATAGTTTTCTTAACTTTTATTACGACTCGTATTATTATAATAATAACAATCGAAAGATAAAAGTTAAATGAAGATAGGATGAAAATTAGTGTGTCACATAGCTTCCCATTATTGGACGAATGGTCAAATGAGATATGGATGCTTCGATTTATAGTGTGGACACTTATTTTTACTACGTTTTTATTAGCTTGCTTTCTTGTTTGTTTGTTTGTTTGTTTATCCGGTACAAATCTTGCAATCTATTTCTAACTAACTTCCCGAATAGCCAGACATTTAAAACTTTTAAAACAGCTCAGAACACTATGACAATGCAATATTTTAATACTTTTAGCCATCGTTCAGCAGAATTTAATTCGTTTTCAGAAAATTTTGCTGTATGGAAAGTTATTTCGGAAAAAATCCGCAAGTTATTTTATTTGTTTTGACATGAACCATATTTGCGAACTTCATTTTGGCGGGTTTCAAATTTGTGATGTTTTATTAAGAGATAAACATTGAATGACAGCGAAAAAGAAAAAGTAAACAAAGAAATAAATTAATTGACGTGTGAGAACCAGGTTTGTTTACACTTGTGTCCTAGGTATCGGTTTAATTTTTCTGCATCTGTACTTCTTTACTTGTACATATTTTTCTTTTTCTTCTCTTACTGTCCCTACATAGGGGCACATCAATGGCACGGTTTAGATTCAATGTTGGCGAGATCCGTTGTACAAAGATTTGTCTTTTTATAGGTTCAAGATCAGCTCTCTAGATGGTTGTCATTTATCTGAAGTAAATAAATTCGGAACTATTTTTTTTCACTAACATTATATTATAACAATGACAATTATATTATCAACATTACAATTATATTATCAACATTATATTTGTATATAAAAAGTTCTTTTTATCTTGTAATTATAATGAAATTTGGATGGCTGATGGTCATAATTATCCCAATGCTGGTCACATATACGTTTTGAACTTCTATGTCAATTATTTCTCTTCCACACACGTACAACATGTTGATGGACAGACAAACTCGGGACAAAAATGTTCCCTGATGTCTGAAGCGGATTTCTGCCTAGGATTTTATGAAATTGGAGACACAAATAAATGTCATTTCAGAATAAGTAGAAATGATTTCTCTAATAATTGCAATTTTACTATTTGGATATCTGAAAATTATCCCCTTGTAATTTGATATATTTAACGAATTTTAATTTTGCAGAATTTCGTGTAGGGTGTTATTAATAATTTTAATAAAAAAACTTAAGTTCAATCTTGCTACACCGAATTGTAAGTAAATTTTTATAGTTTAAAAATAGTATTTTTTTTTTCATTAAATATGTCGCAATACATTATGTGATAATTCCCAAATATTTACAGTCAAATCAAATTCTTAATGTTTAATTATAGGAAAAAAGTAATTGAAATTTTGAATTAATACTATTGTTAATATTTTTCATTTTTAGTACGAAAAGATGTGAAAAGATGATGACCTTATAAATAATACAATGGGTTGAAACGTCTCACAAATAAAGTAATGAAAAACAACTAACTTTGATTACTTTTAATTACACCTTAAAAAATCCATCAACAACAAATTATTTCTACAAATTAATGAAGTTGTTTAATTTTTAACTTTTTTTTTAAAAATGATTTTTTTTTTTTTTTTTTTTTTTTTTTTTTCAATTTTATTAATTATTAGTAAGTTGCAATATATATTGATTGAAACAACTAGCTAAATTACATCTAATTGAACGTTGTCAAAACATTGAAAGAGTGCTAAAAATAAAGTTATAAAAGATGAAATAATTTTAGCGCTCGTTAATGATGAGCTATTATGCAGGTTTTATTATTATCAATTCCATTGTAATGTAATAACGGGAAATGTAATTAAGTTAATTGAACCTGGGAGGACATATAGTACGTCAGTCACGTCCTGTAACATTAAAAAACAATGATCGGTTTTCAGTCAGTATACGTAATAAGTAAGTTTTTATTCGCATCTCTTTATGAACTAATTACTTCTAAACCATCTCTAGTTTATTCCTTGTCTCCTTGTTTCCATTCTTATTTAACGTCAATTCATTTTTTAAATAATTGTAACGAATCGTCTGTAAGTCTGTGTACACTTGTAGAGACTAAACTAATGAACTGATTTCGATTAAATTTGTAAAAAGAAACCAAAAAGGGCACTTCTTTAGATTGTTACTCCCCTTATAAAAAAAACATAGGGGAGGAACAATCTGAAGAAGGTGTATGTAATGTTCTTCTTTAGACTGTTACCCCCTCTATAAAAACAGAAGAGTGGTTTATATTTTTTTCTTCTCTTTTTTCTTAATGGTGAACCCTTTTTCAAATTGCTATATGATTGAAAACTATATATAGGTATATATTTTCTTAGGGTCTGGTTAGGGTTACAATGAATAAACTCCTCCTTTTCTTAAAAAACAGCTATATTTCGCCCTAACTAAGGGCTTCCTCAGGCTAAAACATTAAAAATTCAAAAACATATATTTTTTGGTTTTTTATAAATACAATGGTGAAAAAATTTGATTTAATACAATCTTTTAGTGGTTGAAATATAAATAATGTAACAGTAAAAACAAAATAAAAACATAGTTATGTATAAATTATGTTTTTATTTTGTTTTTACTGTTACATTATTTATATCTCAACCACTAAAAGATTGTATTAAATCAAATTTTTTCACCATTGTATTTATAAAAAACCAAAAAATATATGTTTTTGAATTTTTAATGTTTTAGCCTGAGGAAGCCCTTAGTTAGGGCGAAATATAGCTGTTTTTTAAGAAAAGGAGGAGTTTATTCATTGTAACCCTAACCAGACCCTAAGAAAATATATACCTATATATAGTTTTCAATCATATAGAAGAGTGGTATTCCTTTGTCCCCAAGTACATTGGACTAAACATCCCTTTGTCTTAATGGTTATTTAGTCAAATCATTTTAATTCTAAAAAAACATAGGGGAATAACAATCTAAAGAAGGTGTACGGAATGTTCTTCTGTTACTCCCCTTATAAAAAAAACATAGGGGAGTAACAATCTAAAGAAGGTATACGGAATGTTCTTCTTTAGACTGTTACCCCCCTATAAAAACAGAAGAGTGGTATTCCTTTGTCCCAAAGTACATTGGACTAAACATCCCTTTGTCTTAATAGTTATTTAGTCAAATCATTTTAATTCTAAAACAATATAGGGGAGTACCAATCTAAAGAAGTACTCTAAAAAGCATACCAAGAGAAATAAAATGCATATTTTATTTGGGGATGCTGTGCTGCAAAAACTCACCGAAACGATTTCTACGACTTTGATTCGGAAAAAATTGACTTTAATCATATAAGTTATAACCCGGAAAAAATCAAATTTCTGAGACATTGATGAAAATATACCTATTTAAGCGTAAAATATAAAATTAAATGTAAAAATATGTTCCGCTAAACACTTCTTAAATACTTTTATCTACGATTGATACGAAATATAAACATTGTATCTCTGTTTAGATGCGTAGAAAGTGATTCTTTACGTACTTGTATTCATTGCGCATGCGCGTCTCATAATTCTGAAGAATTCCTCTTTTTTACCGCCCTAGGGTGGTAAAAAAGAGGAATTCTTCACCTTTACGCACGATTAGCGAGTTTGTTTACATTTAACAAAACTAATTTGATGTTTGTTTAATAAAAGTAACTGTTTATGTTGAGTTTTTTGTGAAAATCAATGAGTGATTTAAATGATTATGACGAATATGAGGAGAATAATACGCCGCCCGAAATAATTAATTCACAAAATACAACTAATGAATTAATGTCATCTTTATCAAAAGAGAAATACGAACTTGCATACAGAAAGTTTAGTTTTTTCTGTATTTATTATTTAAATCTAACAATCGTAGATAAAGTACGGTACGCAACTCGTGCGAAAACGGCATTTTGCATTGCTCGTTGTGGTTTTACTATCCTCGCTGTCGCTCAGGTGCAAACTCCACACTCGCATGCAAAATGCTACTTTCCGCACTCGACGCGTAATGTACTACAATTAGTGAATTAATTAAATTGAGATATTACTGTATTCAAATTCAACTAGAGAGGTTATAAAAGAAACCCAACAATATTGTCACCACAATTTTTTTTAATAATTACTAGACGCGTTTCGACTTACAATGTCATCTTCAGTATGCGTGTTTACTTAGTAAGAGTGAAGTTGACTTAGTACAGCAGAACTTAGTACAGCATTCACTCTTACTAAGTTAACACGCATACTGAAGATGACATTGTAAGTCGAAACGCGTCTAGTAATTATTAAAAAAATTGTGGTGAAAATATTGTTGTGTTTCTTTTTTAACCTCTCTAGTCATAATCATGAAGTGGTACCATAAAATCTCATTCAAAACACCAACTATTTTTTGAAATTCAATATCAAAATTTATGAAATTTTTGTTCGTGTTAGTTTGACTGATTTTTATTTTACTACTACTTATAAAATTTATAAATACATATTAATATCTAAGAAATAAAATATCTTAGAATATCCGGCTTCACAATTGATTTGTTTTTCTAAATTACAATTGAAGTGCCTAAATGCTTACAACTCAAGGTCACAATGTCCTTGACCATCCTTGATTTAATTACATTCAAAAGTACAAAAATAAGAGTTAGACGTAATGAAATAATAGCGTACATCCTGCATTATTTTATTTTAATAGAATGATTAAAGAAAATAAGAAAATATATATTTAGTTGTTTTTTTCGTGGGTTATAATGTTCTTTTTGAGATCTCTGAAAGATCCTGTCCTTGGTTTTAAGCTTCTTTTCCCAACATTTGTTCTCCTATCAGTACAAATCAATCCATCAAAGTGAGTCTCGCTAGATATTCTCTACTAATGGATCTTTTTAAGCGTGAAAAGGGATCTTTTTTGCACTGCGGAAAAAAAACAATGATTTGTTTTAGCCAGAGATAATACAACATTGAGTTCAAAATAATTCCTCTGTGATTTATGTTTTGAGTTTTTACTTATTGTTATACTTTTTTCTTTATGTAGTCATTATCTACTGATTACACTTTAAAGTTCTCAATGACTATAATTTCAACGAAGAATCAATTTTGGTCAAATTTTTATTAGATTTTTATATAATCCATTTTTTTGTAAATACAAATGTATTATAATTTCGCATAAAATTAAATTAAATATTCTGTTATTTTGTACTGTACATAGATTCCTTGCGTCCTATTATTAGACGCATGGTCTCATGAGATCACACGAGACATGGATCTTTTTTGGTTCAGTGGATCACATTAATTTTTAGGAGTGTTATATACTCGCAGATGACATTAAATGGGGCCATCAGGACTAACGATGCAAGCCAATATTGTTAATCGGGATTAGTACATAATTTTAAAGGTATGTGTTAAAAAACCAAGTTTCAATACGCGTACGTAAAAGGAAAAACGATGGGTACAGAATGTTGAGGTTAATATGGGGCCCACAGTTCTCTTTTGGTTTTACTAAAATATAGCTTGTCTCATTGAATTGATAATTTAGAATCTTTTCCCGTTTTATAATTCCAATATTAAATTGTAAGCTTACATTTGTGCGTATGCTATAGTGATACCCAACATTAGGCTAATTTTGACCTACCTTCCAAATATCATTAAAATCGAATCAATAGTTTTTTATAAGCTAAATTATATCCAGTCGAACGTTCTTAAATTTATGAATGTTAAAAACAAAATTATGAAAGAGTTAAATAATTTTAGCACATGTTAATGAAAAGTTATTATGCAGGTTTTATTACTAACAAATGTAATTAACTTGTGATTAGTTGTTTTGACTGAGATTTTGTGGCACCACTTAATAATTATGTCTAGAGAGGTTAATAAAAAGTAACAACAATTTTGTCGCCTCAATTTTATTAACATTTAGTGTGTGTTACTTCATTGCTAACACTTACACTTAAGATGATATAAATGTCGAAAAGCGTATGTTTATTAATATAAAATTAATAGTAGCTGGGGTGACAATATCAATATTTTTGTGTTATTTTTTATTAACCACTCTCGTCATAATTAAGTGATTAAACTTAATTGAACCTGGGAGGACATATAGTACGTTTGTCACGTCCTGTAAAATTGAAAACAATGACCGCTTTGCAGTTAGTATCTGTGATATTAGACTGATATGTTAGTTTTGCATCTCTTACGAACGAATTACTTTCAAACCATCTTTTTCAACCGTGTATTTCTTGTTTATATCTTAATAAAAAATAATTTAATTTAATCTTAATAATAAAATTATAACTCATAAGTCATTTTTTTTTAATAAATTAACGAAAAATCAACAAAAAAGCGTAATTATTATCTTACAAAAAACAAAAAAACTTTTTTTCACACGTCGTATAATAAATCTTAGAAATTGATGGGGTAAATAGTTTCATTGCGTTTAGACAATTAAAATTCATATAAAGGTGTTTATCTCCAGTAGGGAGAAAAAGTTATGATTTTGAATTAGATTAGAGGGACTAAAGTAAGTCTTTTCATCCCTGAACTCAAAAAGTAGGGAGAAAAAGTAAAAGTAGGGCGAAAAAGTAAAGTAGGGCAACAAAGTAAAGATTACAACTTAATTATTTTATAAATAGTAGAAAATGAATGGCTAATGTAATGAATTTGTTGAAATCAGGTTGGCGACACTGCTTTTTCGACCATGGTTATCTTTGTTTATAACCTGCATCTAAATAACCTTCTATTTGAGTTTAATTCCAATTCTTATTTGTTTTTAATATTGAATCTCTTATATCTGCTATTAAAAGTGCTAATAATTATTGTTGTTTATTAAAATAATAAATAAAAACTGTGCAATAGGCAAAAATGTGTATTTTCTTCCTACTGGAGATAGAATATTGTATGTACCTCGGGAGTAAAGTGTCATTATTCCCCTCGCGATAATTATCTCCCTCGGCTGCGCCTCGGGAATCAAGGAGTCTAAATCCCGAGGCGAAGCCGAGGGATTTAGGGGCCATGGTTCCTTCGGCCTTCGCCTCAAGAACCAACTTTTTCGCTCAGGGAATAATGGCTTACTTTACTCCCTAGGTGCATAAATAACTATTGTTTCACGTCATTATTATAATGGTTCGTGAACAGCAAAATTTTAAATGGCCGCCATTTTTTTAAATTTGGAGTGATTATGCTGGTTAGCGAACTTGTCCTATTTGTTAAATTGTGATATAAATACCTTACCTTGTTTTGGGTTATGTATGCAAACATATGTTCTTATTAAGTATTGCTCAACGTACCTGAAACAAAAATAAATAAAGTTAATTTAATAATACTTATTACAATATCATATAATTATAGTGTAATGAAGAATACATTAGTAGGTATTTTATTAATATGAGTTTAGTAATAATTAATAATAATAAATTTTTTTTTAATAAACATATTATATTTATGTACCTAATTTATTTATATTTATCAATTTCTGGTGACTATATAACCCTCCCAGTTTCGAGGATTCTAATAAGCTCTTTCCTTGGGGGAAATAATAGTAATTTTGAGCATTAAAGTTTATGTTCATGTAACACAAAAACCCTTAACGCAAGGTTAGTAATAATTATAATTTAATGTTACTATTTATAAAAATGATCTACTATAATTTTGAATTTTTTATTGTTAAAATTTATTATTTAAAAATGGGTTTAAAGAACTAGAAAGTAATTTTATAAGTCGTTAATAATTCAGAATCTAGGGTTCAAAATAATTTCGTGAAATTGCTTCTACGCTTCGCTTACTTTTAGCATACTCAGGAATATTAATTATCTTTCAAGTTCTTAGTTGTAGAGAATAAATTAAAAATAATAATGTATAGTTCGAATTTTCGCTTCCACTGCTGGAAGCAATTCCGATGAGCTGCTAATCTCAAGACTTAAGGGTTTATTAAATTTTGTAATCTTGAAATAACTTAACTGTCTTTAAATAATATCCTATATTAATATTTATAGGAGATATAATATTTCATATTAATATATAATTAATATGAAATATTATACTTTATCACTAATAAGAAATGAGATATATTAATATTTAAAATAAGCAATAATGTCTGATAATAATATTAGTATTATTATATCTTATTAAAAATTATAACTCATATAATATTTATTTCATATATTTATTATTTAATGATTCATTAAAGTTTGCATGCTTAATGCTAATGAGGTATTATTTATATTTACTTTTATTATTCAATAAATTATTATGATTAGCTTTCCCCAAATGCAATATCATAATCTTTTTTTTATATATTATATATATACGCCAAACTAAGGAGATTTTAAAAGCTTTATTGTTGAATTTTTAATATTTGGTTTAATTTTTCGTTTTATTCCTTCTAGTTACCTTTCACGTTTCATGTTAATTCATGTTCATTAATTACTACTTTTAAAAATACTTTTTATCATTAATGTATCTTACCTATTATTGCAATCATAATCAACTACCTGCATAAACAATAAATACAGTTTTGCTATTACTATTAATATCTAATAAATTATCAGAAAATACTAGTAAAACCATATTAGAAACAAAATAACTGATTTGACACTTTATTGTCGGAATAAACGTTTTCATTACAAATATTTTATAGATAGCAATGGTATTATTTTTCATGTCAATTACAATTATCACAACTTTCCTTGCCGCCTATGTACACAATGGTTTGTTGAATTAGCTAAAATCATTTCTCTGTTTAGTTTCTATCTATTTGATAGCTTATTCGCCACTTTTTATTCCAATATTTGTGTTGTATCTTCAATAGTTTTCTTCTGTCAATATGAAGTTAATTTTCTGATGTTTTTAGTTGTTTGTCTATGAAGAAGTTTTTTTGTTTTTTTTTTAAAAAATGGTCCGATAAATCGATCAAACTTTCTCATACAGATATTAATTCTGTATTTAAATTCCATAATAAATTCATTTATTTGATTTATTTTTTAAACACATTTTAAAAGTGTACAACAGGTGGGGTTGTTTACTTATTACTTTCATAAATACGTAGTATATAATTATAAAAAGAAAGTATTGTGATGACACAAATATTTGATTTTAAAGGATTTACACGTTTTAAGGTCTCATGAGACCAAAATGGTCTGGTGTCTGTGCAGACGCGCGTAGCTGTAGCCTAAACTGCATAGTCGATTTTGTTGCAATTTGGCATACAGGTTCTAAAAAAATCATATATCCCGAGGCGAAATCGATAAGTACATTTTACTTCCACATACATTTTATAAGTACATTTTACTTATTTTAAGTACGAAGTGTGATATTCCATTGTCCCAAAGTACATTGGACTAAACATCCCTTTGTCTTAATAGTTATTTAGGCAAAGCCATTTATATTATAAACTAGCTTGATACCCGTGCTTCGCTACTGAGTATTATTTTAATTTGGTAAGTTTTTAAACTACCATCAAGAAAACATTATAATTATTTTACTATGCGAGAATATCTAGATTCTATCCCTCCCACGTATTTCTATACCCCCTCCTCTTTTATAAGATAATTTGCAAATTTACCCCCCCCCCCCTCCCTTTAAATGAAAATATGACAAAACTGTACATGGCAACAATTACTGTACTCTTAAAGAGCTTTTCAACGGTATGCATCATGAAGGGTTTTCATTACTTTGTCATTTGTACCCCGTACCCCTATGTGCCAAAATTTAAATTTCGAAAATTCATGTTGACAGTGATTTTCCCCTTGCTTTGAAAATGTTGCATTCTTTATTGGTGTTATGAGTTAAAATATACCCTGAAAACATTCCCCTCCCCAACCTTTATATAACGGCTGGTCCTAAAATGTTGAAATAATTCATGGTAATGCCTTATTATGGGGTGATGATAATTTCCTGAAAAAATGTAATTTACTTTGTCGTTATTACCGATAAAAAACATGACCCCCCGGGGGATCGAACCAAGGACCATGAGGTCGAAGAAAATAAATCATAATTATATAACGGGTATGCTTAATAATCTACGAAACCCTAGAATGTACTTGGACGCAAGTACTTCCCGTGATTTTTTTTATTTAATATTGCGGTGTTATTTTTTGTGATTGTGTCAGTCTGACACGTATACGGAATACAAATGTACCAACACCAATTTATTATTCGCAATTTATTGTTGAGAAAAAATATTGGTCAATTATTTCAATTCTAATATAATTTTACCAACATAATAATATCAATTAAGAAGTACTAGTTCTTTAATAGGGTCTTCTAGTCGCTAGCTGAAATATTCTAATGAAAGGAAAAATAGATTTTATTTAATTTCCACCTTCTTAAAAATAAATTATAATTATGTTCAACATTCTCTCTTTTGTTCCTGATTTAAGGGTTTATATTTTGCAATTAGAAGAAAAACGATCTCCCCGTATTGTGTGCATTTTTCGGTATCATTGTTAAATATGCAAGAATCTTTTTGGTATTTAGTAGTTTAATAAATATTATTTATGCTTATTTCTTAATGTACACTAATGCTTACTACTTAGTCTTAATGTATTTGTTTTTCCTTTCTTTTTCAGGTAATTCTATGGAACAATATGGTCTTAGTGCAGCATATTAACTGGTATGAATAACAAAACGTTAAGTAGCTAATTCTATTTATAAAAAAAGTGTTAATTATAACGGAATATTCACGTGAAAGTGAAATAGAGACTAAAAATAATAATACAAAAAAACTTTATTTCCTCCCCTCCGCCGCTGAACTTTTATTTTGTCCATTTCACGGGTCAGAGAATAAGCTCATCTAGAAATCTAAAAACGAAAGAGGTACAAAACAGACCTCCGAACCATGGATCCATTTAATAAATTAAAAGTTTATGGAAGCGAAGTAGAGATGGTGGAACGAAACAACCCTTGGTTGAAGATAAAGCATCCGATGTTAGGACATTACAGGACCAGGGGACGCCTCTCAAGTAAATAATTCATTCTGATGAGACCCAGGAAAGAAAAGTAAATGAATGATGCAGTGAGCTAAAGCAACATATGGAATCGAACCTTTCTCTGATTCAAACATGTTGTTCATTCATGTATTAAACATTTATGAATTATGTTCTACCACTTCATAAAATATGTATTAAAAATTGAAAAAAGCTTACAGATTCTCATTCATTCGTTCTTATGGAATGAAATATTAATGAACCGTCGAATCTGATTTCTGAATTTTCGGGTCAATTCAGATTGACTGTTATTTCAGTCAACCTGTTAAAAAAAATGTTTACCAATGAACATCTGTTTATCGTTTGAATATTCGTAACATAGCTTCTTCACGTCCTCTTATCACTAGATGAATGATTACATGACAATAGATATTATGGTTTGTTAGAACTTTTTGAATTCCTAGTGGGGTTAAATGTACACAGGCGCTTGGTTTGACTATATACTTTTGACAATCCATTCAAATTTCTTTAAAATCGGAAGAGTACTCTTAAAGATGTTCATAAAAAAATGTTTATGCGCATGAGATGATTGTAATTTATATGTGACTAACAATAGGCTAATTATGACCTACCATCTTATTAATTATATTAGACGAGTAGATTGTAAGGTATAAGGCTAGGCGCCCACTTGCGATTTCTAATCGCGCGTTTGTTTAGTCGCGTTAATAGAACACATGGTTTTAAATTGGAATGCACCCATATGCGACTAAAAAATCGTGGCGATTTAAAAAACGCAACCAGACCTATTTTTGAGGCGACGCGATTGTCGCTCTTTTGGAATGAGACACTGACAGGAATGAAATAGCACGCACTTACGACTGTTTAGTCGCAAGTTTAGACTGAAATAATGAATTAAAAACTGTCTTTACCTCAAGGCTACTGATGAACGATCTTTAGCGGGTATTGACTTTCTCCATTTTGTGTCACGATAGATGATTTTTGGTTCAATTGCATTAAGTAAATACTCAAAACTATTTAAACTCATTCTATAAAACTTGAAAAAATCACGGGGATTATTACATAGGTTTTCATGCAACTTATAGAACTGTGCCTTCATTAATCTTTGGCTGGAAAGAGGATAAACCCAGTAACGTTGTTTGCGTCGTTTGGCTTTAACAAGGAGCAAAAGAGCTATCATACATGTGGTTTCAACAAAATCCATTGTGAAACTAAAATAAAACAAACTATTTATTAGTCGCAGTGTGCGCACCTCATATATCTTAGCGACAGCGATTTTTAAGTCGCAGCGACAAGAAATCGCAAGTGGGCGCCTAGCCTAAGTCGCAAAAATGTTGAACGACAGATCGAGTAAACTGACAACAACAACAACAATATAATAACATAATCATTAGACCGACTGACATACTATATTAGTATGCCTGAAAGTAACGTCAATGCACGTATGAATGTTGATATTTAGTTGCATTTGGTTTATACTGAATAGTCTTTTATCAATTCGTAGACTAAACTCTTTGCGAAGCTTTAACCTCCCTGCAAATATTTTAACCGACTACAAATTTACACTATTTTTATTTAATTTTACTTAACAAAAAATGTTTTCTAGATATGCAGTGGTATCACAGGTTTAAGAATGGAGAAAGACGTCTCTCATCTGAAATTAACTTTATTAAATAAAGCCAGCTTTTGGATTTCACAGATACCTGTTAATTAGATTGCAAACTATGTCTCAACTCCTACACTGATTCGTATTTCTCTGATTTTCAAACTCGTCTTACCGGCACTGAAGATGATCAACAGTGATTGAAAGTTGGTTTTGTACATTAAAGTTAATTTTAGAGGAAACTAGCTTTCACCACGCGCTCCGCGCGGGCTCATGCTGGGTATTAGTGGCTATGTTTCCTATAATCATGTAGGCCTAGCAATTAAATTAAATTCCTAAACAGTTTTGGTTTCCAAAGCCTTCTAGGAATAAAATCAGGACTATATTCACATCATAAATTCCATTACTAAGAATATAATACTCTCCAGATCGTAGTTTAGAGTCTATCTGTACATTTAAAAAATAGCCAATGGAAACTAAGTAATATAGCAATAAAGAAAACAATGCTAAATAAGAAAATAAACGTAGACAAAACCAATTAGACTGGGAAGTCATTGAAAAATCATCAACCATGATGGTGCATTAATCTAATTATACCAGCCTCTTCTCTCAGTATGGCTGTTGCACCAGTAAATATTTAATAATTCTAGTTCCAGGAAAAATTAATAAAATAATAAATACTCGATTTAAAGAGCATGAGTATGAGGTGTAAGCGCCCTAATCAGAAATTAAATCGGTCAACATTTGCGGACGCCATAAGCCCTCAAAGTCAAATATATTTTAAAAAAATCAATTTTAGCTTATTTAAGGTAGAACCGATGGAGTTATGACAAAAAGTCATACTACCAAAGCTGTAGATCTTTTAAAATCAGTTAGTGCTGGCGCAATCAGCATTTCGATACGACTTACCGTTTAGCCACAATAAGCCTCCAAAAAAACTTTAAACTGCGTCCGCCATCTTTAATTTTTTAAAGGGGGTAAAAATATATTTTATCTACGATTGATACGAAATATAAACATTATATCTCTGTTTAGATGCGTAGAAAGTGATTATTTACGTACTTGTATTCATTGCGCATGCGCGTCTCATAGTTCTAAAGAATTCCTCTTTTTTACCACACTAGTGCGGTAAAGAAGAGGAATTCTTCAGCTTTACGCACGATTAGAGAGTTTGTTTACATTTAACAAAACTAATTTGCTATTCTTTTATTAAAATAACTGTTTATATCGAGTTTTTAGTGAAAAACAATGAGTGAATCAAGTGACTTTGACGAAAATGTAGAGAATAATACTCCTCCAGAAATAATTAATTCGGCAACAAATACAACTCAAGATTAATGCCATCTTTATCAAGAGAAGAGATACGAACTTACATGCAGCAAGTTTATTTTTATCTGTATTTATTATTTAAATCTAACAATCGTAGATAAAGTACGGTACGCAACTCGTGCGAAAACGGCATTTTGCATTGCTCGTGTGGTTTTACAACCCTCGCTGTCGCTCGGGTGCAAACTCCACACTCGCATGCAAAATGCTACTTTCCGCACTCGACGCGTAATGTACTATTTTTAACTTTTCGGATTTTTCCAGTCGGGTTGGGCCAATTTCCGACCAAACGCAAAAAACCGTGAGTCTCTAGGTGGTCTAGAAGTACCCAAACGTTTTGAATAGCGAGTCTGTGGGGTTTGTTTACGGTGGGTCAAACAATAATTGTTTTTTTGTTTTTTATACATTTTATTTTATAAAATTGTTAATAACTTTGGTTCTACTTAATATTTTTCGATGAAACCAAGCCTACAAATTGCGCAAGCCAGTTTTGCGCCTGTAAAGTTTGACTGGGGCGGCAGACATACACACATCCACGAAAAAAAGTTAAGGCCGGATTCGGTTTACAGAATGTATAAAATGAAAAAGTGTCCAAAAATTTTTCAATTCTGACCAATGTACAGACAAAACTTCAATTTTATATATATAGATATGTCTTCCTTTGTTATAAATCAAATAACTTTGACCATTTCTAAATTGGCCAAGCGATGTCTAAGCCTAAATATGGGATGCATATTCAGCTTATTCATTAGCATTTATAAGAATGTCTTGTGACTCTTAAGTAGCTAAATATTGCTAGAGTGATTGCCTGCTTTGATAGCAGCTGTTGTTTTTTAACCGTAGCTGATTTGGAATGTTATGGGTTTAAGTTTGTATGCTGGAGTCAGATTGTCTGTTTGATTTGTCGTGTCCGAGAGGCCCATTGTCTGTTATAGTTAGATACTGGAGTGAAGTGCGAGGCGGATATGTAGGGCGGAACTAGCTCCGCTTCCTGCCACGGCTAGCCAAACACACCTGCCCCCAGTCTCCTGCACTCTACCTGTAAGCCACCTCCATTACACTTTAAAACCCTTCCCTCCTGTTCTATACACCTAAATGGACTTTTTTCTTTTTTTTATACCTTCCATGTTTTTCATGTTAAAGTACTCTGAGTGGGGGCCTAAGGTAAAGTACCAAAACTCACGCACCAGAAAGTACATTGCACTCTAAAACTCTGTATAGCCATCATTTATTTTTCGTCGTCCGTTACTTGTACCTCATATTTCTCACCACTTCCCACCACTTACATTATCAGTTAATTGACTCCGATGACAATACAAAACATTGTCTTATTAAAACTAAAAAAAAAAATGTCCAGCAGAGTACATTCAAGCCTGAACTTTCTCATATTCGGTTTTCCCCGTTTCCCAGACCTCGCTTCCCTCTTTCTTTTTGTGATATTATGACGAAAATGTATATGGTTTAAACGTGTATCTTTAACTGCCCTTCTTCAAAAAAAGTTTTAATTTTATAAGCGTATAAGTGTAAACGTGGAGGAAGTATTAAAATGGTTTAACATCCATTTGATCTCCAACATTTGATTTTAAATTATTTTTACACTTAATAATTTTTTGTTTTTAAGGGTCCGTTGGCAAAACCAAGGACCCTTATATTTTCCTGGGTGTGTCTGTCTGTCTGTCCGTCCTATCGCCTTCTCTCATGGCTACACCTTTCGTCCGATCACTTTGAAATTTGGCATATATGTGTCTTGTAACTACCCACACATTTTGAAAATATAGCGACTTAAAAAAAATATTTTTCAAAAATATTAGGGTAAAAAAACTTAACCACCAAAAGTAAAGATACCACTTTTTGGAAATTTCGAAAAACATTTTTTTTAATTTTATTGACAAAATATATAAAAAAAATATATAACTAATATAACTAACTATGACAAAATATAACTATGCTCTTTTCGATGTATTTATATGTTTATAGTCCAGTTCAGTGGCAAAGAATACTTTATCAGAAGTTTGTTTATGTGTTTTGAGAATATCAGACCCATAGAATAGTTCAAAGTAGGCTTTTTAGAATTTTCAAAAGCACCATCAATTGGTACTACTTAAACAATACTGTGTTGGCTACGGACCCTCGCTGTGTGCTGACAAGCACACACTGACCTGATTATTTAAACATGAATACGCTTTAGCTGTTGGGGGACAGAAAAAATTTTCTTCACGCAAAAACGACTTGCAAAATGTGATGCTCTTAAATATCGTGCCAGAAAGTTAGAATATAGTAGGAGGTAGATTGGTTTTCACTTGTATTCATTGTAGTACTATATTTCGCCAATAAAAGAGCAATCTTATATACAATGACATTAGAGCTCTTAGCGGACCAAATAGTAATCAAAATGAATTAATGTTTCATAATTTCACACCTTAAGATCCATCTACTAATCAAGGATACAATGTATACCGGTTTTCTCCACTTCATGGAAAAGCCTTAAAATTTGGATTTATGGATTCAATGCCCAAAAACATACCCATAATTCAATGTTTTTCCATGAAATGGAGAAAATGAGTATTTTTTGTTTCTAAAATACCCTTAAAAATGGACTCCCTAAACCCTTCATTTATTAATTTATTTCTAATATAGCTTTGAATAAAAAATGAAATCATTTATATTCATAAAAATAAATAAGGTAGGGACTACTATTATTTTTCAGTAACTTATTTATCCTTTATATTATATTTTATACTCAATTCATATTTTTAAATATTTAAAACATTTGATTACTATTTATTAAGGATAGGATACATAAATTTTCTTTATTTTTATTGTTTAATCTTTCTTTAAACCAATTTTATACGCTGTGACTCCTTTATCACCCTATTATCAAATTGGAATGTGAGTAGAACCCTTTTAAAATATCTAATAAACGCCCTCTCCATTATTTTTTCCATGCTCGTAAAAGAAAGGAAAAGAAATTGGTTCAGTTAAATTCAAAAGAGAATTGCTTTTTTTACACTTCGTAATTTTTTTATTGCTTTTGGTAACATTTCATTGCAATTATTATTATTAATGACTGTTAATATTAGCTTCTTTAAACGAGTTGAAATTACAGTTAGAGTATAAAGGTATGTTGGACATTTTTTTTTATCCGTAAAAGAATGTTTTTATTCGAAGTTTTGTGTGTTATTATAGAAGTTGGTGGGAGCCCAAGGTTTGTGGGCCTAGTTATAAAGTTAAGGCCCTAAGGAAGTTCCTGGCCTGGTTTTATTTATGAGAAACTCTTAGTGTTCCCTACAGGCGTAGGAAGAAACCAACCCTTGGGACCTTGGGGTCCCACATAGATAATTCGATTCTGTATATAATCTTACAAGCCCTTGCCTCTATCCTCCTACCTTAATTTGCATTTCCCACAAATTTATTATTTCCTTTTATTTGTAGTTTTCCTTATTTATACCGCACACCTTTAACCTAAACCAATCGGTAACATTAACAAAATGCTTTCTGCTCTACTTATCGTAAATTGTCTCTTCTCTTTGTTACTATTTAACCTGAAATACGAATGAAAATAAAATTTGAATCCATTAAGTTTAATAGAAGAACAAAGAACAAAAATATATTTACCACACATCCAGGAAATAGATATTATTATTTTTGTCTCGTTGAGTTCAATTAAATAAAAAAAATCGGCTAAGGGGTACCTCGGAACTTTTCCTCACTACGGATATCTCCTATTTCAAAAAATCCTGGGCAGAAACCCGTTACAGGCATCAGAGGACATTTTTGGTCTCTTTTTTGTTCGATCAACATTTTTTACGAATCGACTTATCTTAAAAACCACTCTTCTAATTTTAATAAAATTTGGATGGTAGATCATACTTAACCTATAGTTGGTTTCATATTTAACCTTCTATAAGTCTTTTTGTTCTTAAGTTTTAACCTTCTGCACCCATCTTTCACAGGCGTACAAAGTTTTTTTTTATATACACCTACAACTTTTAAAGAATTCATCTGATTTCCAATACTTTTATATGTTTTTTCGAATATAATGACACAGATTGTCCCATACAAATTTCAACCGTCCGCGCTCATTCATTTTTTTAAAAATAATAATTATTGCCTACTCGAAGAGATCTATATAATTTAATATACAACATGACTTAAAACTGAAAATAATGTCATAACATACATAATTTCTTTCTCTACTCATAAAGAGCTTTAAAATTTCATGCACCTTGAAAAGTAGATATTTCTAATACTTTTTTATATTGGTGCCATCTTGAAAATATTTAGTTTGATTTTTCTAAAAAACTATACAATTCTCACAGAGATTATGAGAGGCACGTGTATAAATTTCGTTCAAATCGGTCAATTATTACTCTACTTTTAGTCAGACAAACATAAATAAGTCGCTGAAAAGTTCAATAAAAGACCAACTAAACGGGTCTCAATTAGCTAATGTGGTTCTTTTGACTAAGTAGCACTAATTCCCTTTAATATGGCACTTATCAGTTTATTTCAGTGAGAATAAGTAGCACGAATTCTCTTTAATATGGCACTTATCAGTTTATTTCAGTTAGAGTAAGTAGCGCTAATTCTCTTTAATATGGCACTTATCAGTTTATTTCACTTTGAGTAAGTAGCAGTAATTCTCTTTAATATGGCACATCAGTTTATTTCAGTGAGAGTAAGTAGCACTAATTCTCTTTAATATGGCACTTATCAGTTTATTTCAGTTAGAGTAAGTAGTACTAATTCTCTTTAATATGGCACTTATCAGTTTATTTCAGTTAGAGTAAGTAGTACTAATTCTCTTTAATATGGCACTTATCAGTTTATTTCAGTGAGAGTAAGTAGCACTAATTCTCTTTAATATGGCACTTATCAGTTTATTTCAGTTAGAGTAAGTAGTACTAATTCTCGGTAGAAACTACTAATTTTATAAGCTATATATTTTGATATAATTTTCTTACTAATATTGTATGTTTGGAACCAGGTTAAAGGCTCTTTGTACTGTTTTATTTCTGTAGTGGCTTTGTAGAGAGGAAGGTATTCAAGCCTGTGTTCCGTGAAAATAAGGCGAAGGACCCTTGGGTCTCTCAGTCCTGTGTCTGCCCAAGAATTTATAGAGGAGCCAAACTCCCTCTTAGTACACAGAGAGATTTTTTTTCCAACCCTCTTGCCGATAGAAAGGATAATAAATTCTTCTTTGAACGGACCCAGTTAAGCCTCTGTTAAAGCCATTGTAGGTAGAAAGGGGGAAAAAAGTTTTTCACTCCCGAAAAAAAAACTATTTGCTCAGGAACCCGGTAAATTCAATAGTGCTCCTTGTTTTCATTTATTTAATATCATATATTATATTATCATTTAAAAAATGTAGATATGCATGTATGATGAAGTCAAATGCTCTAATGTAATTTGCAGAATTGTTTTGTTTTTTTAAACTTCTTTGTCACATAAACGTGTTTTTTTAATCAATTACCACTGGGGTGTGCAAATCCACTTTAAAAAAATGTTTTAGTCTTTAAATAGTATCCCAACAAAAACACTTACGGGAAAAAATAAGCTGTCTCGCTTAAAAAATTGTGAGGTCATAGATTTAGCCAAGTCTACTTCTGTAAGTTTTACTAGGTCTAATTGAAGCGAGCGTAAGCGAGCTTCTTACATTCAACAAACTATACATCTTGTCTGTCTGTCTGTCTGTCAGTAACGTTCACGCGTGTGACGATAACTTGAGTAAAAGTTGACCGATTTAGTTGAAATTTGGTATACATGATCCTCTTACTAATACTCAGGCTAAGTTCGTTGGACAGCGTGATCCGTCCAAGAGTTCGCGCGCAACGCTCGCGTAAACAAGAGGTTCAAAAATTAAATTAGAATTTCAGGACGGGAAAAAGATTCTATCATCGCATCTATTCGATGAGACGAACATTTTTTTCAAATAACATTTTTTTAGTAAAACCAACAGCGACACCGCTATGAATTAATAAAGATCGCTAAAACTATTAAAGCGGACCTAAACGTTTAAAATAGAGAAAACAACCTATTTACCGATATCTTACGTTCTAACGTATCAATTTTAATAAAATTTCATAGACACCATCTAATGCACAATTGAAACACGCGTGCAAAATTTCAATTTGATACATGCAGTAGTTTTTTTTATAGCAAAGAGATACATTTTATAATAATTGAAAAGGAGATGTGTGGTTAGAGGAATAGTAAGAATGCGGGGTGGTTCCCTTACTAATAGCCGCAGTACTACTATCATACCCTATATCTATCAACTCATCATGATTCATGATGAGTCTTTTTTTCAATATTCAATACATATTTATTACTATACTCTCGCTTCAATGATAGAGCCACGCGATGCCTAGTATTAATTTTATGTATCTAATCTTTAATACATAGAATAATTTAACTTTTTTCTAATAAAAATAAGCCTGTTCCTACGGACTTAACGGCTTGTTATTACTTGAAACCGCTTTTAAATCTATTGATTTTTGAGTATAATACACCCTATTCCTTGTATGTTGTAAATGTATTTATTTTTATGCCTTTTCAATTCTAATTGAAATTATTGGGGGGGGGGGGGGGGGGTGTTATATTTATTATTTTAATTTTTATAACTTATATTTCGTTATACTTTTAAAATAAATTAACGTTTTGAGATGGTAAAATAATTACATTATTATAACGATTTGTTACCCACGTCATTTAACTATAAAACAATCTAAATGTGATCTTTGCATGTTACACACTATTAATTTAATGTCAACATTAATTATGTTTCATTTTGTTTTTAAGTACGTTAGTATATGTGCGTAAATATTCTTAGCTGGGACAAAAAAAAAAACGAAAATTAATTAATAAAATATGGACTTGGCCTAGTTGGTTCACCAGCTTTAAGCTTACTGAACTTAATATCTGAACTTATTACTGATCTTAATATCTGTGAATAAGTTATTACTGCATAATGATTACATTGTTATCAATAGTTCATAGAGATCATGATATGAATTATGATTGTCCATTATTATCTTTATTTATTGCGCTTAAAGTATAATTAGAAGTATAGATCTTTGTTTGTATTGTTGCCCTTATTTATCAATTTGATTTATTTCAAAAAGATAATTAGCATTATTTAGCTGGGACCATATTCAAAACATCAATTATTATCTGTTTTCAATTATCAGAGATGGTCTACATATATTTTTCCCCAGTAATAATTTCATCAATAGAAGTCTACATTAGCTTTGAAAAAATAAAAAATCGGGTACGGGGTACCTCGGAACTTTTCCTCACGCTCACTAGGAGAGGCCACTAAAGTGGCATTGGACCTGTTCAGTACTTGGATGGGTGACCGTTCTGAAATAACTGATTTATTATCACTCTTAAAAAATCTTTATTTTTACTACGTTTTTATTAGCTTGCTTGCTTGTTAGGTTGTTTGTTTGTTTGTCCGGTACAAATCTGGCTATCGATTTCTAACTAACTTCCCGAATAGCTAGACATTTGAAACTTTTAGTATAGCTCAGAACACGATAACAATGCATTATTTTAATACTTTTAGCCATCTTTCAGAAGAATTTAATTGGTTTTCAGCAAATTTTGCTGTACGGAAAGTTAGTTCGGAAAAAATCCACAAGTTGTTTTATTTGTTTTGCCATGTCCCATATTTACGCAATCTTCATTTTGACGGGTCTCAAATTTGTGATAGATAAACATTGAATGACAGCAAAACAGGAAATATCGATTATATTATTTATCGATTATATTATTTCAAATATATCGATGGCACGCTTTAGATTTGGTGTTGGGGAGATCCGTTGTACAAAGATTTGTCCTTTTATAGGTTTAAGATCAGCTCTCTAGATGGTTGTCATTTATGTGAAGTAAATAAATTCGGAACTATTTTTTTGTTCACTAACATTGTATATTATATAACAATAACAATTATATTATTGTTAGTAAAGTTAAATGTATTTAGTTGTTATTGTACCCAACAGATGTCGACTCTGGATAGTGCTGTGGTACCTTAGCCCCCTCTCTTTCCTAGCCCCCTTGTGAGACTTGATATCAAGTCAGTCTGTCTCAATATCTATAAGAGTTCAGTTCTCCACATCTATCGCATGTGTTTTTTTTTTTATAATCAATCCAATATACCTTTATCTATTGTGTATACTTTTTACTAAATCTTAAATTATATATTCAGTTTAATCACATTGTGTGTTTATGTGTATATAATTGTGTTTATACCTTGACATTAATTCTATATTATATGCTCCACGTTGATCTTACGAGTTTGTTTGTTATCAATCTTAAATATCTAATTTGAATGTTTATTCATAAAATCGGAACATTTATGGTGACCCTCCGACGTGATCGGCCGTTATCTTAGCGCTGTTTAAGTTGATCACGTTTAATCAAATAGAATCATAACTTTTCTGGACATTAGATTATATGCCGTGAAGTAAGAAGTGAACTATCGTGAATGCTTGGAGTTGTAGTGTTGTTGGCTACGTTAGATGTTTGGAACATCCCCACTTCTCTGCCTTCTACAAAGCTCGCGGTTGCCGCTCGACACCGTTCATCTATAATCTCCGCTTCGACATTCAAGTAGGCTCTATCCTTATCGAATTCCTATTCCTTATCTCTTTCAACTCCACTCCTTTATTATCTTTTTTTTATCATTTTTTTACATGCTTAAAATAATTTATGTCTTAAAAGCAATCAGCTGTTTCTTTTACTGACTTTAAATCTTATCATTTATACTTCTTATGAATGTTTTTTATAATTCTTTCATTATTAAATCGTATTTATGCACTTATCTTAATATATATTTCTTTTTTACAATTAATATACATTGGTACATGCTTCTTTATAATTATAATTTATCCTTCCCAAATAATTATATTTTTTAATTATATAAGTAAAAATCGTTGTTACCGCTTTTAAATTGGTACATGCTTCTATATAATTTTAATTTATCCTTCCCAAATAATTATATTTTTTAATTATATAAATAAAAATCGTTGTTACCGCTTTTATTATTAATAATTTATGTTAATTTCCATATTCCTTAATTGCTTTATATAATTCATTGTAGATCTTAAATTATTTTCAATCTTTTTTGTCTTGATTTATTTGTTATTTTGTTCGACTCCGACAATGCCTCCAAAATCTCCTCTCTTTAATCAAAGAAGCAATATTATTAAGCGGGTTGATAGGATCGAAATATATTTAAATGATTTTATAATTGAAGACAATGATGATACACCTCTTCAAATACGAATTTCTACCCTGAAGGAAGCCTGGAAAGAATTTAATGAAATTCAGGACAAAATAGAAGCAAGTGCTAAATATCTTGACGATGATACAAACAACACCATTAGGGCAGATTTTGAAGACACATATTATCGTGTCTACTCAAAAATCTCACGAATGATAAACGACATTAATGTCAAACCCCCTATAAAGCAAAGTGAATACTCAGTAGCTCAATCGCGTACATGGGATCAGACCATTACACCTATTCAAGTCCCACGATTCAGTGGAAACTACGATGACTATCCATCGTATTTTGAACTTTTTAAATCTATTATAGATTCTACGGACATGCCAGCGATAAGAAAATTTTATTATCTAAAAAATTCCTTATCCAAAGAACCACTTTCTCTCTTGGATTGCCTAGAGCTTAATGAATCAAATTATACTAAGGCCCTAGAACTTCTTAAGGCCAAGTATGAAAATAAAAGAATAATTATCCAAAAGCATGTTCAAGCAATTCTAAATCTTATAAGGATTGAACGCGAATCTAGTTCAACCCTAAATCAATTAACCGATACAGTCAGGAAACACTTAAGGGCCCTGAAAACTCTAGGTCAGCCCACAGATCAATGGGACACCTTGATTGTTAACATAATTGCAAATAAATTAGATCAAAGCTGTCGTCGTGCGTGGGAAGCTGAAGCGGCATTAAAAGATGAAATACCTACTTTTTCTGACCTCGAAAACTTCCTTCAAAAACGCGCGAGGGTACTTGAAGCCTGTCAGGGTGTTCAGCATCCTAAAGCTACACCTTCTAAATCTCCTCCTACTAAAAATAATAAATATAATACTAATTCTATTACTCTTGTTGCTTCTAACAAGGAAGTTTCTGGATTATCGAATCAAAACACTATTAAGTGCCAGTTCTGTAATGAAGCACATTTAACATTTACATGTGAAAACTTCACCAAACTACCTATTGCAGAACGGATAAGCTTGGTTCATAAACAGAACCTATGTAAAAACTGTTTAATGAAAAACCATAAAACGATTCAATGCAAATCGAAACGTTCGTGTTCCACGTGTGGCAAGCGTCATCATACGATGCTCCACTTAGTATCCATAACTTCTACTCCTCCTGACTCTAAAGAATCCACATCAAGTACCTCTGCTGCTAAATCTACATCCGTTAACTGTACTTCTAGCTCTTCATCAAGTGATAATTATAATACTAATGTGATTTTAGGCACAGCGGTCATAAATATTCTCGATTATCGATATCAACCCCGTCAGTGTAGAGTCCTTTTAGATTCTGCATCCACTTCTAATTTTATCACTGAAGACCTTGCTAGAGCCCTTGGGCTCCGTAAATCCAAATGTGAAACTTCTATTTCCGGAATTCAAGGAAACTTGTCATCTGTATCTTTCTGTGTTCGAGGAACTATTAAATCAATATCATCAGACTACGAAGATAATCTTTCTTTCTTAGTCACTCCGAAAATTACGGGAGATATTCCACTTTACGATGTTGACTCCTCTCAATGGAATATTTCTGTAAATCTTTCTGATCCAAAGTTTAACAAGCCTCACAAAATCGACGCTCTCTTAGGAGCAGGAGTTTTTTACAATCTCTTACTGCCTGAACAGATTAGTTTAGGCTCTGACCTGCCTATGCTTCAGAAAACGAAGTTAGGGTGGGTAGTATCTGGAAACTGTTCTTCACAACGCAAATCTAATCGAATATTATGTAATCTGTCCCTTGACAATCCTCATCTATGTAGCGAAGAATCCTTAAATCAATTGGTATCAAAGTTCTGGGAGACTGAGGAGATAGAGAAACACAAGACTCTCTCCCCTTTAGAAGAAGCTTGCGAATCTCATTTCATTGAAACGCATGTTAGAGATAAAGATAAAAACAGATTTTTTGTATCAATGCCGTTTAGCGATGATCCATTTCTTCTTGGAGATTCTAAACAAAATGCTATATCTCGATTTCTAAAGCTTGAAAGGAGACTTAACCATAACCCAGATCTAAAATCTAAATATATTGAATTCCTTGATGATTACCTTCAACAGGATCATATGGAGGAAGTCCCTGACAATGAAACTGATACCGTTAATCCTACTTATTATCTGCCTCACCACCCCGTACTAAAAGAATCAAGTGCTACAACAAAGCTTCGCGTTGTTTTCGATGCGTCGGCCAAGTCATCATCAAATCTATCCCTTAATGACATACTAATGGTTGGGCCGACTATACAGCGTGACCTTACTTCCATAATATTATCTTTTAGGTTTCATCGCTTCGTATTTATCGCCGACTGTCGTCAAATGTTTCGGCAAGTATGGCTTACAAAAAAGGATTGTGATCTTCTTCGAATTATATGGAGAAATCATCCATCAGAACCCCTTAAGATCTATCGCTTGACAACCGTAACCTACGGAACAGCCTGTGGCTCTTATTTGGCTATCAGACCATTAAAACAGCTTGCTATCGAAGAGAAGAATAATTTTCCGCTCGCTGCCAGAATTGTAGAAGAGGACTTCTATGTAGACGACGTTATCAGTGGAAAGGATTCCTTGGAAGAAGCTGTTAAAGCTCAATCGCAGCTAATTGAAATGTGTAATCTCGGATCTTATAGATTACATAAATGGATGGCAAATCATCCTGATCTTCTCAAGAATGTTCAAAATCAAAGTGAAAATGAACACTACGTTCTTCGTTTAGGCGACAACGAACATGTTATAAAAACTTTAGGAATTGTTTGGGAGCCTCAAAAGGACGTATTTCTATTCAAAGCACCCAAATTTCCTGATCGTCCTGTTGAAACTAAACGAACTATTTTATCAGACGTTGCCAAGTTGTTTGACCCATTAGGTTTTGTTTCACCTATTGTTGTAAAATCAAAGATTCTTCTTCAAAGACTTTGGCAATTAAAGTGCTCGTGGGACGAGGAAGTTCCGTCAGATATACTTTCTTCTTGGAATAGTATAAAAAATAATCTTCATTATCTCAATGATCTTCAAATTCCGAGAAGAATAACCAATCTCGAATGCTATCAACGCATTGAACTTCATGGCTTCGCCGATGCTTCGGAAGAAGCTTACGGTTGTTGCTTGTACATTAAATGTATATCTAATAATGACGTGACCATCACGTTGTTGTGCTCCAAATCTCGAGTAGCCCCGCTTAAGAAATTAACCCTCCCTCGCTTAGAGCTCTGTGCAGCCACATTATTAGCCAAACTATATCGTAAGACTATAGAAAACTTAAAGGTGGAATTCGACAAAGTATTTTTTTACACAGATTCGACTGTCGTCCTACACTGGATTAGAAGAGAACCAAGTACGTGGAAAACATTCGTTGCTAATCGCGTAGCCGAAATCCAGCGTTTATGTGACAATCATCCTTGGCACCATGTTTCATCAGAAATGAATCCGGCGGATATCCTATCTCGTGGATGTGATCCTCTTTTACTAATATCCAATGATCTTTGGTGGCACGGTCCAACTTATCTTAAAATTGAAGTTTTACCAAATACTTTGGACAACGAAACCGATCAAAACTCTGACGTTATGCAAGAAGCTAAAACTCAAAATATATCCATGCTTACTATTACAAATCAGACTTCAATAATCGGATATCTTATACCAAGATATAGTAATTTAAACAAGTTACTACGCATCTACGCTTATTTCCGACGTTCTGTAAATATCTGGCTATACAAAAAATCTAGAAATGATTATTCTGAAAGCTTATCACCCGATGAATTAAATGAAGCTCAGAACCATATCATTAAATTTATTCAAGAACAAAACTTTAAAGAAGAGTTAAGAGCTCTTCTCAATCATTTACCTGTCTCTAAATCGAGTAAATTGTCTACACTAAATCCATTTGTTGACGCCAACGATATGATCAGAGTCGGTGGTCGTCTCCAGAACAGTGATATAGATTATAGGCAGAAGTGTCCCATTGTTTTGCCTTATCCAAATCATTTCACCCTGTTGATCGCTAGAGACAAACATCAAGAAGCTCATCATCCAGGGCCTCTATCTCTCTTAGCTTATATTAGACAACAATTCTGGCCTTTAAAGGGTAAAATCTTATCGAGGAAAACTGTTCAATCCTGCCTAAAATGCTACAAGGTAAATCCTAAACCTTTGGTACAGCTTATGGGCAACCTTCCTAAAGCAAGAGTAAATCCTGGACGTCCGTTCTTACACTGTGGTGTCGACTTTGCCGGCCCTGTACAGGTAAAGAAAATTCTCCAACGTGGTTCGTCTACCTTCAAGTGTTACATAGCCATCTTCGTGTGCTTTACCACTAAGGCAATTCACGTTGAGTTAGTGTCCGGCCTCCAATCAGACAAATTCATAGCTTGTCTAAAACGGTTTACCAGCAGAAGAGGAGTCCCTCATACCATATATTGTGATAACGGAACGACGTTTATCGGAGCTAAGAAAAATCTAGACAATGACTTTAACAAATTTTTTGATGAAACTGTAAATAATTATTGTAACTCAAAACGTATAAATTTTATGTATATTCCTCCACGATCACCAAATTTTGGGGGTTTGTGGGAGGCTTCTGTAAAGACTGTTAAGTCTCATCTTAAAAGAACGATAGGCAATACTGTTCTCAACTTTGAGGAACTTACTACTTTGTTAACAGAAATAGAGGCATGTGCCAATTCGCGCCCAATTACTCCTATTAGTGACGATCCTTCCGAATTAGAACCATTAACTCCCTCTCATTTTTATTTAGGAGAATCCCTAACCTCTATTCCTAGTCCTAGCCTATTGAATGTGCCCCTGAATCGACTTCATAGATGGCAATTAATCGAGCGTATGAAGCAGTCGTTTTGGAAAAGGTGGTCTTCTGAATACCTTTCTACATTACAACAACGTTTTAAGTGGAAGACCCCTTCACCTAATCTGAAGGTTGGAGCTCTTGTCATAATCAAAGAAGATTTCAGACCACCCTTATCCTGGGAAATGGGTCGTATAGTCGAGCTACACACTGGTTCAGACAAGCTGTGTCGCGTGGTCTCCGTCAAAACAGCTAGAGGAATCTTCAAGCGGTCCATATCAAAGATCTGCCCCTTACCTGTGGAGGTGAAGGTTCCAAACGATCTACCGGATGGACCTAGCGACGAATCTCAAAAATTTTAAATTTCATTTTCATTAATCATTTTTATTTATATGTATATTTTTTTAATGTTTAATCCCTTATTTTTTTTTTTAACTTTGTTTTTTCGTTAACTTACTCCTTGTACTAATTGAATTTAATTTGAGAGAAATTTGAAACATCGTTTCAAGGCGGGCGTTATGTTAGTAAAGTTAAATGTATTTAGTTGTTATTGTACCCAACAGATGTCGACTCTGGATAGTGCTGTGGTACCTTAGCCCCCTCTCTTTCCTAGCCCCCTTGTGAGACTTGATATCAAGTCAGTCTGTCTCAATATCTATAAGAGTTCAGTTCTCCACATCTATCGCATGTGTTTTTTTTTTTATAATCAATCCAATATACCTTTATCTATTGTGTATACTTTTTACTAAATCTTAAATTATATATTCAGTTTAATCACATTGTGTGTTTATGTGTATATAATTGTGTTTATACCTTGACATTAATTCTATATTATATGCTCCACGTTGATCTTACGAGTTTGTTTGTTATCAATCTTAAATATCTAATTTGAATGTTTATTCATAAAATCGGAACAATTATCAACATTACATACGATTCAACAGAAAATTTAAAAACGTATTATATAAAAAGTTCTTTTTATCTTGAAATTATTAATTACTATATTTTATTTAATTATTTGAAGTTTGGTGGCATTTTGACAGATGTAAACAAGCTTTGACGTCATCAAAATTATCGCACTAATAAATAATTATATTCGCTTATAACTTTTAAACTAATTAATGGAATTCCATCGGGGTTTTTTTATATTTGTTCTTTAATTTTTTCCGGTTCCAACGATATCCTATTTGTCAAAAACCTATTTATATTTTCGGTATTATTAAGCGTCAAAGTTTCAAAATTCAAAAATTGATAACTTCAAAATGGCGGCCAATATCAAAATGAAATTTGGTGGGCTTGTTTGCTATACAAAGAAGTACATTCGTGCCAATTTAACTCGATCAGGACCATTTCACTCAGCAAACTGGGTCCAAGATGGCGGAAAAAGTTGATTTTCCGGGCGGCTCCACTACAGGTAAGGACTGAGTTTTCTGCCAAGTTTCAACGCTCTTGGTTAAATACCTTGGGCGCTACGATGATAACACACATACATACAGACGTCATGCTGAAAACCACTCAGGAGGTCTTAAAAACACCAAAAACGGATAATTCCGATGAAATCTCGAAAAAATATTTTTGGTGAAAACAATACTTTTCCTACTATTGGTAGTGAGGAAAAGTAAAAATCGGTTCTCTTATATGTATGTGTAGCATCGCCATAATAATGGGTAGATGCTTATGTGCAGTGGCGACTAATTTGTTTCGTATGTCAATTGCAAGGTTTATACAGCTCATGGAGCCATACAATAGTCCCGTATACGGGTGTTGCGCCACGGAGTTTGCTAGTTATTAGGGGAAGAGGGGATCCAACAGTTTACCTATCCTCTTGATGTTTGTTTGTCATTTGTATGAAATTTATCTCGCCTCCCTTGGATTCCAATTCACCAGATATGTTGGTGTTTTAATCGGTGTCACGTGAGTTACGACGATTACGTTCGCTAATTACTTGATTGGTTCCCCATTGGACTAGAATTTTAGTTGTGTTTTATTTCCTTCAAGATAGTTCAAAAGTTTTCACATAATCCTTTTTGAAAGGAAAACTAATACTTTATGATGGTTTACTTTTAAAATATGAAATACTGATTTTATTTAGGAGATCATAAGAACGATTTATAAGGTGTCAGGGTACTCAAACTGAAGGGGAATAAATGAAGTTTTATTGAAATTTGGCAAACTGTAGCACTTGGCATTGTTACAGGCTGGAACAAAAACAATTTTTTTTTAATAAAGTTAACAATAAAATGAAATTTAGCCATATGTTTTGCCCCTTTATGGCATTTAAAATAGACTTTTTCTAAACTGAAATTTTCTCCTCTTTTCAACGGTACCTCTATTTCAGCAGCTATCATCATTATTTTAGGATCAGCGATTTGTAAATTTATTGAGAATTGACCCATGGTATATATAGAGTGTTTTTTGTTGCAAATGATGGGTAGAATCTGCCCTCTTCGTTTGTTACATATTCGACCAAACATCCTGTATACATACATAAAAAAGTGTTTAATTTCAGGAATCGATTAAGAATGGTTTAAAACGGATTGTCATAGAGAAATTATTCAAAAATTCGCATTAAATTTTTTTTAAGCCTTTGCAATTGCTTAATTTTCTTCAAAAATTCGCTAATCTAAACACACATCTAAGGATTAATTTGTATATTGTCTGACCACAAAGAATATATTCAATTATGTAATATTGGTTTCGACATTAAACACTGAGTATTGTTGTCATCAGTTGACTGATTATTTTACACTGTTTATATTTTTTTATTTTTTAACTAATAATAATAATAATTAATATAAAAATGCCATTTTTCAAAACTGGTCTTATTTTCAATTTTTTTTTTTGTTTTTTTGGTTTCTGTATTCTTCACCTTAGTTGTATCTATGTGCAAAATTTGGGGAAGATTAAATGACGTAAAGTGGTTCAAAATTGGGGTAATAGGAGTGCGATGAAACTTAAAAAGCAAATAAATTTGACGCCATTTTGTTTTTATTTTTTGTTTTTTTGGTTTCTGTATTCTTTACCTTAGTTGTATCTATGTGCAAAATTTGGGGAAGATTGAATCACGGGAAGGGGTTCAAAATTGGGGAAATCGAAATGTGCGATGAAACTTACAAAGCAAAGTAATATAAGACCAGTAAAAAAACAAGGAAGGTGGGTGAGGATGCACAGGTGTGTGGTGGTGGCAGGCTAGGGCTGTACGAAGTTTAGTAAGTAGACTTTTCCAGGATTACGGGGATTCGGGTACCAGGTGTACAATATAAACTTAAATTACTAACAGTTTGAACTATGTAAATGTTCTATAAAAACATCTAAAAAAAACTTATCGTTAAAACATAAGAATAAACGATACAACATGTCGTTAAAACGATTACATTTCATAAATATGTTGTTTCAGAGAGTTACTTATTTTAATTAATAAATAGACAAACATAAATTCAACTTTCAATTATTGTTAGAAGGATAACTGACTAATAAGTTAAGTTTCTAATATTTGTATTAATAAACTCAAAACTAAATAATTTACATACTACAAGTTTAAATCAAGTTATAGGAAAGGTGTGTGCAAGATAATTGTGCTAGATTTGAAAGATTATCTAAGTAGTAAGATTTGAAATAAAAGTATAATATTAACCTGGTTAAAAATCTCGTATCTTGATGACGATTTGTTATACCTATATACCTAATATGAATGAAGATTAAAAGTGTAGCACATACAATGGTATTATTATCAGGTTTAACTAAAACAGAGTTATTGATATTACTGATTAATGATTGAAGCGAGCTTCTTACATTCAACGAAATATGCAACTTGACTGTCTGTCTGTGTGTAATGTTAACGTTTCCGACGATAACTTGAGTAAAAGTTGACCGATTTAGTTGAAATTTGGTATACATGTTCCTGTTACTAATGCTCAGGCTAAGTTCGTTGGACAGCTGATCCGTCCAAGAGTTCGCGCACTATGCTCGCGTAAACGTGAGCTTCAAATTTAAAATTGGAATTTCAGGACGGGAAAAAAATCAATCATCAACTATTCGATGAGACGAACATTTTTTAGTAAAACCAACGGCGACACCGCTATGAATTAATAAAGATCGCTAAAACTATTAAAGCGGATCTAAACGTTTATAATAGAGAAAACAACCTTTTTACAGATATCTTACGTTCTAACGTAAGATTTTAATAAAACTTCATATAGACCATCTAATGCACAATTGAAACAGGCATGCAAAATTTCAATTTGATACATGCTGTAGTTTGTTTTTGTAGCAAAATGATACATTTTATAATAATTGAAAAGGAGATGTGTGATTAGAGGAATAGTAAGAAAGCAGGTTGGTTGGCTTACTACTAGCCGCTGTACTACTACTATATCCATTATCTATCAATTCATCATGATTCATGATTATCTATTTTTTCAATATTCAATACAACAATATTTATTACTATACGCTCGCTTCAATGATAGAGCCACGCGGTGCCTAGTAATACTGAATTATGATAATACTGATTAATACTAATACTGACTAATGATAATACTGATTAATGATAATACTGATTAATACTGATTAATAATAATGCTGATAAATCCTTACATGTGTGTTTATTATTTATTTATTCAGTAATAATACTATGATATTATCTAAATACCTCAAAATCTCTGTTAAAAAACTACTAATGAATTAATGAATATTTAACCGAATTAATACTCACTCTAATATAATTTTGGATGAAGCAAGTTTTGTACATCCTTTAATTTTGATGTATTAGTTCACTATCTTCTGGCACAACTTCAAATATTATTTGATTGTTTTTTGTTTGATGCCTGATAATCAGTTCTATCACAAGTTATTTCTTGTTGGTGAGATATTAATAAATATTAAAGATGTCATATCTCACTAGCTCGCAGTTTCCACTTGAGATAACGATTCTTTCTGACTTTGATCCTTTTAGATGTGACTTTCTTCCTTTTCTTCTTTTTTATATATTTAGCTTTAACACTTTAGGAGTAAAAAAAAAAAAAAATAGTAGGGCTAAGGTAACAGGAAACTCCAGACTAACTTTTACACTTTCTTTCTTTTTAAGTGCTTTTATTTCTTTTCTTCTTCTCCGTGGTTTCTATATCGATCTCTTTTAAACTTAGCGAAGTTTTTCCTTCAAATATTATCCCTCTTACAATGACTTCTTCTTTAGATTTGTTTTTAGATTTAGATGTATAAAAAACTTAGTCTGATCAAAAATACCTTTTTCGTTTTTAAAGATTATATGATAACTCCTTTTTTTTTTCATCATCTTAAATGAAATTAAGTTATAAACTCAAATATTAAATAGCTGCTAACACACTTAATAAGTATTTAATTTTACTTATTTTAAAGTTTGATGTAAATATTACAAAGCTTAACTAATATTATAACTAATGCGAACGTAAACGCGAAAAACAATAGTTTGATTTTAAATCTCCATAGCATTTATATACAATAGAAATGACACATTTAGCTATGACATTCAAAATAATACAAAATATATCGTGATGAATAAATAAAAATGTTATAATAACTTTTTCTACGAACTATATTCAAATAATTTATTCAAAGACACGATTCATTTTTTTTTTTTCTTCTTTTTTTTATCATCCATCTTTTATATTCACTTGCTTTTAGTGTTACACATTTTGTTATATATTCCCTTAGTTAACCATTCATCATGATACTCGTAATTATGCCAATATGTATAACTTAAAATAGTTTAATAGAAACAGAAACTTTTTTGTATAAAACTATTCTATATTTAATCTTACTTGTTTTCAATTTGTATTTTGTAGAAATAAAAATAAAATAAAATTAAGACAAAAATAAAATAGAATAATAAATTTTTCTTACGTCAATACATTTTAAACAATTTAAGCAACAGTGAATTAGTTTCTACGAATCAATATTTTATATAATTCAATTGTTTCATTTTTTTTTTGTAACAGAATGAGTTATAAATAACCTAATACTTCTATAAGGTTATTTATAAATAACAGAATTATTTATAAATCATTCTGTTAAGTTAAATGATTTAAAGTGATTATATACAATAAATGTTTAATTAAATAAAACTTTAGTTTCATTAAATATTGATTTTAAATTATCAGCTTTATAAACATAATCTCAATCAATTTGTATAATTTGAAAGAGTTATTATAACTTTTTGTTTAATTTTAGATATGTTTCTTTTTAAAATGCAATACAACACATTGAATATTATTCGTAGAGTTTAATAATTATAATTTTATTACTGCGATTAGTACTTAATCGTTTTAAATATAATTAAAATGGGATAGTACAAAATTTTAGGCAAATCCGAGAAATTAACAGTCAAAAGTATGGTTTTATATACCTACAGTACACATATACCTTATAGTATATTAAATTTATGTATTAATATTAAATTACCTGATATATATATATATATATATATATATATATATATATATATATATATATATATATATATATATATATATTTTTTTTTTTTTCTTTTTTTTTTTTTTTTCTTTTGGGTTTTAGTCCTGATCAACTGCCAGGGTTATTACAGGACGGGGGTTATCCGGCCACTTTACTCATCTAATCGATGAGATCATTAGTGTGAAACATGTCTTACTCCGCTGGGATTCGAACTCACAGCCGGGGTTTAGACCTTGGTTTCAGAGTCGAGTGTGCTAACCCCTCGGCTACACCGGCCCCCTATATATATATATATATATATATATATATATATATATATATATATATATATATATATATATATATATATATATATATATATATATATATATATATATATATAAATATATAATTGCTGAATATTCATAACCATAATTGCAGATATCGTACTGCTTATGCAGATTCATATTGCTTACACAATATGAACACACAAAATTTCGATGTTTTTTGACAAATAGCGCCGAAAATTGAACACTTTCCCTAATTGATATATATATTTGTAATCTACTCTCCAATACCTTTCATTTGATACCCCACTCAAAATTAAAAAAAAACATATTTTTTTCGCATGAGGTGAGCTATCCGCCATTTTGGATTTCAACAGCTTATAATTTTGAGTTCGCTATATTTTTCCTGTGTGCGCGTCAAAACAATCTTTAATATTGGAAAGTTTCATGTTTCTATCTCTTTTTATTCGAAAGTTATTGGAACCGTACAGAGTGACAGACAGACAGACACGAAACTATAAGGGTTTCTTTTTTTGGTTTTACCAACGAAACCCTAAAAATGAGCCCATGATCGAGAGGGGTTGTTAAGGTTTTTGCTCTCGGTTTCCAGTTCTCTAAATAATTAAGATATATTTCTTCATTCTATATTCACTTTTCATCTTGAACTATGTACACAATTCGATTTATCATACTTCGTCCAATGATTCAAGGTTCAATTGTTTGTCCTTTATTGTATACCCACAATTAAGATAAGCAACTAACAATTAGCTTATCTTTTAGGTACAATCAAGGGGTTTTTAATCAAAATAAAAAGTTAAATATTTTGTAAGTCTTGAAACAAAGTTCTATCTTGTGGTTGGGTTTCTTAAAAAGAAAAAAAAAACTTTATGGTAAAGTTAAAGAGTTTGTTTCTTAACTTTTAAGTTAATTAAAGTGCCGCATTGTCCTTGAACTCTTTTAACTCAATTAAAGTGCTGTTTTTGTTTGCTCTTTATTTAATTAAAAACATAATTTCGTTATGGTTAACGCTATTTTTGTAAAATGATACCGCATTTTTCTTACTTTTGTTAAGTTCTTTGTTCTTAATTAAAGAGTTCCTTGTGGTCGAACTTAAATTGAATATGACTTTTTATTGTTGTTAAATTCTTTATACTTAAAGCTTCTTTGGACATTTCTTTTTTTAAATCTCATAGTTTTAGAATCATTTCTATTTTTTTTTTTTTTTTTTTTATTTCTAGTGTTTTTTAGATTCTTCTCAAAACCCTTATGCCGAGGGTGATGCGTCCGTCTGTCCGTCGCTCTTTGGTTCATAGGGCCCGAACCGTTTAAAAAATTAAAGCTGCTGAAAAGTAGGATTCAAATATATATTTGCTTTTTTAAATGTTTCATTCTTTATTGGTTTTATAAGTCAAAATATACCCCCAAAAATATCCCCCCACCCAACCACTATATAACGGGTGGTCCTAAAATTTCGAAATAATTCATGGTTATACCTTTTGGTGGAGCGATGGAAATGTTCTGAAAAAATTAATTTATCTAGTCGTTATTACCGATGAAAAACATTGTGACCCCCCGGGGGATCGAACCCGGGACCCTTGAGATCGAAGCAAAAAATTATAATTACATATCGGGCATGCTTAATCATCTACAAAACCCTAAAAAGTACTTGGATGCAAGTACTTCCCTGTGATTTTTTCACTTGCTTTCATTTTTTTTTTTTTTTTTTTTTTTTTTTTTTTTTTTTTTTTTTTTTTTTTTTTTAAACAACATTCTTTATTATTTAACAATTATTTACAATATTATACATAAATATAAGTACATAATTTTATATGAAATAAGTTTGCTGCTATTCTCCTCTACAGGGTTTCCCGAGCGTAGAGGAGGAAAACCGAGGAGGATTTAATTCACTTGTTTGTGAAGTTGAAATTATGTAATCACTTTTTTAACAACTAATTTTACACATTGCTTATCAATTTAATAATTATAATATATTTAGTTATGATACATCTTTTGGGTTTATTTTGGTGAATTAGCTTTAAAAAGTTCATGCTTGTATTATTTAAGTAAATTATGTATTATTTATTTTTTTTTTTCTTGTGGCTAACTTTTACTTAATTAAACGTGTCTTGTAGTAGTTAAAGTTAAGCAAGTTAAATTACTTACTTTCGTTTGGTTGAACTTTATTTAAATATTAATGTTTGAAGAAAATCTTTTTAAGTTAGGTAATTTATAATGAGTTTGGTAACTTTTCCTCCCTGATTATTTTAATTTTAGAATGTCAAGAACAGAATTTTTGGGGAAGTTCTACTTCATACTCCTCTTTACTTTTCAATATTGCTTTAAACTTTATAAAATGAAAATGTTGCTAAATGCATACTGTTATTTGTTTGCATTAATTATATTTAGTAGGATACTGATACTATAATATTATGCTGGTGTGAAAAGAGCCCTTGGCATTAATTCCTTTAAGATATTCTTTGCTACCTCACTTAATTTGTAATCGAAGAAACCCTTTCCTTTTACTAGGTCTAAAATTCCTTTGACAAGCCGCTTGCTTCAAGCTTCATCATTGACTCCGGAGTTATAGCTGTAAGGGTATTGAAATTAATTTAAGCCAGGGCTTCACATTTATATGTGTTGCAGTTTCTGCATTGTGATTGCAGTTTCCGCATGCCTCTTTGTATATGCCAATCGTGTTTAGATATTTTCTTATTTCTAAGTGACCCGTTATAAAACACGGCTATTCTTATAGCTCACTACAATAGACAGGTTAAACATCACTCCAGTCTTTTTTTACTACGTTTTTATTTGCTTGCTTTCTTGTTTGTTTGTTTGTCCGGTACAAATCTGGCAATCGATTTCTAACTAACTTCCCGAATAGCTAGGCACTTGAAACTTTTAGAATAGCTCAGAACACGATGACAATGCATTATTTTAATTCTTATAGCCTTCTTTCAGCAGATATTAATTCGTTTTCAGCAAATTTTGCTGTATGGAAAGTTAGTTCGGAAAAAAATCCGCAAGTTATTTTATTTGTTTTGACGTATCCCATATTTTTACGATCTTCATTATGACAGGTTTCAAATTTGTGATTTTTTATTAAGAGGTAAACATTGAATGACAGCTAAAAAGAATAAGTAAACCAGGGGTATCCAACTCCAGTACTCTAGAGGTGTAAGAGCACTAGCGCTCCACGAGAATATGGTGTTTAAAATTGTAAACTACTTATGATCTTTTGACATTTGTACTATTTTGTAAATAAACAATACAAAAAAATAAACAGCCTCGGTGGCCGAATGAGTTGCGCGATAGCTCACAATGAGAAAGTTCCCGGGTTCGAATCTAGTAAATTGACAAATTAATTTATTAGTTTATTTCTTTGAATTAAGAAGCTCTCAATCTTTTGAATGGTGTAAAAGATTTAGTTGCAATATTAACCGCCAAATTCCCGTGGAGCGCTAGTAGTCTAACATAGGTAGATAAAGAGGGGAGTTGGAAATCTTTCCGTTTAAGGATTCTATGATCGCTGAAGTAAACAAAGAAATAAATTAATTGACGTATGACAACCAGGTGTATATCAACACTTGTATACTATATATCGGTTTATTTTCTCTACATCTGTACTTCTTTAACTTATTATTTATTTGTACTTATTTTTCATCTCATACCCTCCCCTACACGGGGCCATATCGATGGCCACGGTATAGATTCGGTGTTAGTGAGATACGTTGTTCAAAGATTTGTCCTTCTATAGGTTTAAGATCAGCTCTCTAGATGGTTGTCATTTGTGTGAAGTAAATAAATTCAGTATTATTTATATTTCACTAACATTTTATATAACAATAAAATAGTATATTATGTTACTAGGCTGTGAAGTGAGTTTTTTCTTTACCGCGGCAATTACATTTACTGTCTCGCTTCGCTCGACAGTAAATATTGCCAAGATAGAGAAAAAACACTTCACAGTCGCGTAGCATATGCTATTTTTTCCGAGGTAGCAGACAATGAAAAAACATTAAATATTAATCACTAATCAATATATAATAATAACAAATATTAGTACATACTTAAGACTTAAAAAAAGAAACCTTAAAAAGCGGTTACACTATAAGAAAAGATAAATAAAACGCATCGACATCTAGCGGATTTTAATCGTACTAGAAGCATCAAAGACTGCAGCGGTACTAACGGAAGTTTTGACAACTACCCGCCGGAAAATAAAAATCTTTTAGTTCCTAGGACGTAAAAGATTTTTATCTACTCGCGGCAGCAAAATTAAACATTACTTAACTGTTTTTAGGCTGGAAAGTGCTATTTTCCTGATTTGTCATTAAAATATTAAAAACAGGCAGGAAAGTAGTTAAAACAGTCAGGAAAATACTTTCTCTGCCTAGGCAGGGAAATATTTCCCTGCCTAGGCAGAGAAAGTAACAGTGTTTACCACTGCGTGTCATAACCTCTTATTTTGGCAAGAACAGTTTATACTATTATCTCTATCTTATAACATTATATATTATAGTTAAATAAGTAATATTTAATAATAAATAAACGTTTTAATAATAAAATAATTTGTTTATCTTTGTTAATTCTGTTAAATAAGTTCAATGATTAGTAGATCTTTAATTAAAAAAAATAGTAGAGTCACTGACTAAACTGTAGCGTCATGTAAACATTGAACATCCATATAATTTTTATTATTGAAGTCTTTCTAGATTAGACTAGCTACTTTTCTTGATGAATCCTAGTTACTTCTTTTCTTTTAAGCAATAGAATATATCTTTAACACTTTTATTATTTTTTTAGTAAAAATATAAATAAATATTTTATATTGCGTGCATTATTCATTCAGAAGTTATGTGTGTTATAAACGTGTGTTTTGTATTTTGTTGTTATAGATTGAGTTTGCTTTTCACTTATTGTTATTATTCCCAAGTTTCTTATTTGATTTGAACATTAATTTTAGTTAATACATATGTTATTATCTTTATTAATATGACACATAGTTATTAACTATGTTATATTAATAAAGATAACATTTTAGCAGCTACATTTTTCTTCCGCAAGTAGATAAAATATTGTATGCAACAAGGCAGCAAAAGAAACATTTCTGCCTCGGTTTTTCATTGCCTGCCTCGGCTTCGCCTCGGCAGTCAAGTAGGTAAATTACCTGCCGAGGCGAAGCCGAGGCATCCATATAACATTGAACATCCATATAATTTTTATTATTGAAGTCTTTCTAGATTAGACTAGCTACTTTTCTTGATGAATCCTAGTTACTTCTTTTCTTTTAAGCAATAGAATATATCTTTAACACTTTTATTATTTTTTTAGTAAAAATATAAATAAATATTTTATATTGCGTGCATTATTCATTCAGAAGTTATGTGTGTTATAAACGTGTGTTTTGTATTTTGTTGTTATAGATTGAGTTTGCTTTTCACTTATTGTTATTATTCCCAAGTTTCTTATTTGATTTGAACATTAATTTTAGTTAATACATATGTTATTATCTTTATTAATATGACACATAGTTATTAACTATGTTATATTAATAAAGATAACATTTTAGCAGCCACATTTTTCTTCCGCAAGTAGATAAAATATTGTATGCAACAAGGCAGCAAAAGAAACATTTCTGCCTCGTTTTTTCATTGCCTGCCTCGGCTTCGCCTCGGCAGTCAAGTAGGTAAATTACCTGCCTCGGCTTCGCCTCGGCAGTTAATTATCATAGCCTGTCCTCGCCTTCGGCTCGGAGGCTAATCTAATCACTCGTCAGTAAAATTCCATTTTGCTGCCTAGTTACATAAATAACTATTTCTTTACAGCTAGGAGTAATGAAAAGATTTTTTATGTCCACGTAATGAAAAAATGGATTTTAGCTATGTTTTTTAGGCTCTAAAGTTACTATTTCACAGCCTACCACGGAAAAATTATATTATTAACATTACATATTATGATTCAAAAGAAAATTAAAAAACGTTGTATTAAAAGTTCTTTTTATCTTGTAATTATTTCTCCTTATTTTCTTATTAAAATAAAAACATTTTTGGCACCCTTCTTTATAATTTTTGTAAATTAATTTCTTATTTTTTTTAAATTGACCTTTTATAAAATTATATATATTAGATATAATAAATAAAACACTAAAACTTCCTCTCTTTTTTGAACTATTATATTTCGCCATTCACATTAAGGCTTCTTCAGGCTGCAACAATAATACAAATTTAACAAAACATTAACAATACTATTTTAATGACAATTTTATATATTAAATAAATTACTATTTTGATGACTTATAATTATTCCATCATTTGTCTTAAAATTTACTGCACTCTCCAGTCTTTTTCCAGGTTTCTTTATATCTTAGTTTTCCATTCCACTTATCCATTACTCCTCTTGCTAAGGATTTAGAGGTCCTTAGTACCAGTTCTAGTCCAGCTTTATTTATTGCCTGGAACGATCTTTTTTCACTCTTGAATAGTTTTCAATGTTTTTAAGGCATTCTCAAATCACAGCGGATTCAACCCTGTGTTTATTTAGTCAGTTCCTTTATAGTTACTTGACTCAAAATTAGACTACGGGTTCCTTCGATTCCTTTCTACGTAGTAAAAGATTAATTTTTAGCTTAGAATTTATTGTTCCCGAGCTTAAAGGAAGCTATGTGATCGTTCTGAAGAACAAACATTTTTTTATGTTCATAATTTCAAAAATTCCTGGACAGAAATCCGTTTTAGACATCAGGGAACTTTTTGGTCTCGTGTCTGTCTATCAGTCTGTCTACAATTTTTGCGTACTAACATATCTAATAAATTACCCGTCCGATTTAATCAAATTTGGATGTTAGTTTATTATTAGTCCATTGTTAGTCCCATATAAAAAACGAACATAGTGAACCGCTTCTCGCTTTATCGCGGTGGGTGAGTGGGAGGAAAAAATTTGTGAATTTTTTAATTGGGGCGGTCATTGTGGATCAGCTAGAATTTCGTAGGTTCACCTCGGTGTTAGTAACCACCGAGATTACGGGAAGCAGTGCACTATGTACGATCATTTAGTTTCAGCCTTCTCCTCAGAAGTTCCTTCCATATGCGCACCTATATCTTTGAATGTTCTTTTCTGATTTTTAAGAAATTTAGATGGTTTGTCGTAAGTAATCCACAAGTAGTCCCAGATAGATTTTAACCGAGTGTGATCATTTTATTTTTCTAAATTGATACTTTTATTTTTGTAAAAACATGACAGATTAAAAAAGAAGAGGGGGGGAATAAAATAAATTGTACAACTGGATCTTAACTAAAAAAAAACAAAACATAATTTAAGTACGTGATAGGAGTGAGGAAGCTATGTGCCACATCAATTGACAGACTATTTATAGAATTGGTATTTTTATTTATATAATAAATATTCGTTGCTTACAGATGCCACATTTATCACTATCACTCAATGTTATAATACGGTGGCGACACAACCAGAATCATATATTATTTTCTTTTACTCAATATAGATAATTATATTAAAACTACTGTAATGGCAATATCTTGCAATAACTGTGTGGTAAATATTGGATAGAATTTTAATAATTGTTACAGTTAAGCGAGTTTGTTAAGTATTATAAGACTCACCAACTGTATTGATATTGATTTATTAATCAGCGTGAATTGGCCTCATTTCAACAACTCATGTTTTAATTGATCAATTATTGCGGTTATTTTATTTGAACATTGAACAACATATTTTACTTGTGTACACACCTGGCGCTGCGGTTTCCCATTCTAATCTTAGACTGGAACTAATAGTTTTGCACTTTGTTGAACTAACTGGATGAACTACGATGATTAAATATCTATTATATAAAATCGTATTATATAATCCTTTCTACATGAAAATAAATCTTAACTGTTTTATTATAAATTGAATTTAAATATAGGGTGTGTCGACTTAATATCGACTTATTCATAGACCTTGTAATTAATTCTCTTCCTTAATTATAATACAACATTCCATTTATATATATATATATATATATATATATATATATATATATATATATATATATATATATATATATATATATATATAAAAGATAGATAGAGGGAGAGAGAGAGAGAGAGAGAGAGATAAAGAGAATACATTCTATGATAAATATTAAAGTTTAATTGAGAATTTTAAAAGAGTTGTCTCTATCATTGATATTATTTATTAAATTTAAATATAAATTTATCGAATACTCCGTTTATTAAAGAAGAATATTATAAAAAGAAATTATGTATATACATATACTCATATACATAAATATTCGGATAACCTCATTATTTACTTAGGAATCTCTAAATCAGTATGCTGTTTTAATTTGAAATAAATTGGTTAGGCGTGAAGTGTCACGAAAAAGGATTTAGTTGTTATTGTGAACATAAAATTAGTATAAGGGAGGGGGGACAATTTTTTTTATGTTTTTTGAGAAAATGGCATGAAAAATTAAACATGTTCCACAAGTGTTGTATATTTTTGTAATCTACCCTTCAATACTTTTCATTTAATACCCCACTCAAAATTTTATAAAAAAATATTTTTTTTACGTGACAGGAATTAGCCGCCATTTTAGAGTCCCAGTTAATCAGATCAAATTGCTATTCTTATTTTTTTTTTTCGCCCATTAGACCGCACATATTGCATATTTTTTTATATTTTTAGTCACAGCAGAAATATAGTTTTAGGGATGGGGACATACAATTTTTTTATTTTTTTTGACAAAATGGCGCAGAAAATTAAACACTATCCACAAGTGTTATATATTTTTGTAATCTACTCTCCAATACCTTTCATTTGATATCCCACTCTAAATTTTAAAAAAATATTTTTTTCGCGTGACGTGAATTATCCGCCATTTTGAATTTGAATAGGTGATAATTTTGAGTTCGCTATATTTTTCCTGTGTGCGCGTCAAAACGTTCTTTAATACTGGAAAGTTTCATGTTTTTATCTCTTTTGATTCAAAAGTTATTGGAACCGTACAGAGCGACAGACGTACGGACAGACAGACAGACACAGGAACGAAAGTATAAGGGTTTCTTTATTTTGATTTTATCAACGAAACCCTAAAAAGGACAAAAATAAGGAATGAACATCAATAGTAGATGAATAGAACTTAATTATTATACTATACTAATAGTGTACTAATTTAAATATACTGTTGTCGCTCAATTAAGGTTTTTTTAAATCTTACATTTGTTGTTTGAGTGTTAAATAATATTCTACAGTGTTATGTACATATTTAATTACATATTTTGATTTGATTTATTTTAAATACACATTTAATTTATAAATAATTACAAGAGAAAAAGAACTTTTTATATACTACGTTTTTAAATTTTTTGTCATAAATCATAAATTTGAAAACCGTCAAAAATGAAGATTGTAAACATGTCCAAATAAATAAAATAACTTGCGGATTTTATCCAAACTAACTTTTCATACAGCAACATTTGCTGAAAACTAGTTAAATTCTGGTGAAATATGGCTAAAAGAATTAAAATAAAGCATTTTCATCGTGTTCTGAGCTATTCTAAAAGTGTCAAATGTCTAGCTACTCGGGAAGTTAGTTAAAAATCGATTGCAAGATTTGCACTGGACACACAAACAAACAAGAAAGCAAGCTAATAAAAATGCAACTACTGAGAGGAATGGGGAATTGATACTTCTGTAGGGTATAACAAAAGAAACACAGATATTAAGCCACATGTGTTATGTGATTTTCAAATTAAATAAATTTTATTTATTTATTATTCGGGAGTAAATTAAATGCCTTGTGTAATATTGTTTTGCTTTTTTTTTCAAATCTAAACTTAATTTTTCACATGATTAACATAGATTTTTGAAATGTAAATTGTCGTAAAGTTTCCAAATAATTTCTTTGGTTTTCTCTTTCAAGAAAAATTGAATGCAAAAGCTATATAATTTATGACCGTTTTCTTGAAAGAAGATATCCTATGATAAAGGAGGATTCTAAATAAAGGAGGATTAAACTAAAGAAATGGGCAGATAATTAATTGATTGTTGTTTTTCCTCTGTCCTTGAGGATTCCGTGTGAATGGGATTTGAATCGATGAATGAAACTAAGAATTCTTCCCCTTGACTTGTTAATTTATTTTAATCTTCATTCATTTAACTAAAACTTCCCTTTCCTTTTCACATTATTTTATCTTTCAAATAATTTCATTGTTGATTAATTAATTACAGTTGATTAAATTTTCTTACCTTTCATTAAATCTGTCTTTTCACTGTGTTAAAGCAACAATACAGCTCGCAATAGGACTCGCGTGCTTCGCTACGGAGTATATTTGTGTATTTTTTAATTTGATTGGTTGTAAACATTAATAATATTTTGCTAAGCAGGACTACCTAGATAACCAGTCTCAGCTAGATTTCCTTCTTGTTTTTATTTTGCTCCTATTTTCCCTATTAATGGTAACATTTCAGAAAATTTATTCTGAGCAAACTATTACAGAAATTATTATAGCAAAAAAATTAAGATTTCATTTTAGGGTTTCGAAAAAGTAGTGATAATGATGTTAGTGAGTGTTGGTATATATATATATATATATATATATATATATATATATATATATATATATATATATATATATATATATATAAGGCTGCCTAAGTTTTTTTATGTCATAAGAGGAAGCTAACTTGTAAATTGTAAATGTCAAGTGTCTAGTAAAATTGGTTTTGGGAGATGTACAAATATACATAATATGTATGCAAATGGTCGCCATATTGAATCAAGATAAAGGACCATCAAATAATTTCTTAGTGACTAAGAGGCTATTTTAGTTTCTAAAAATCAAGTATGTCTTGGAAAAAAAAAATTTAAAAACAAAAAAAGTTACTCAAAGTTACAAAATGTTATTTAAAAAAGTTGTTCAGTGGAGTAAGATTACAACATTTTAAACCCCTCTGCCTACTTTTATAATATATTGCATTAGTTACCTTTTATTTAAATGTTGAAGATATTGAAAAATTTTATTAGAAAAAGTTCCACAACATTGATAAATTATGCAAGTGCAAAAAAGTTTTAGTTTACTTTCATTTGTCTGTTAAGATATTTAGATAATTATTATAAGAAATAAGAATAATAAAAATAACAAAACACAAATAATTCATGATTAAATTTAATTTCATAATAACATAACAATATTCACAGTGGTATTTTTGAAATTTGAAATCTATTTTATGGCACCGAAAAAAACCACTAAAATATTTAGTTTTATCTATTTTTAACAGCACAATTGGCAAAATATGGAATAGAAAAATACAACATTTTTAAGTAGGCGGAGGGTTTTAAAGTTTTGTATTCTTCCTCAGATAAAATTTTAATTCAAAATTTTTTAGTTTTCACCTATTCATGCGTCAATCTCTGGACACACAGATCGATATATATATATATATATATATATATATATATATATATATATATATATATATATATATATATATATATATATATATATATATTTGTGTGTGTGTATACAAATAAATTATAAGCGGTATAAAATTGAAAAGACAAATATAATAAAACAAGAAAGTTTAACGAACTGTTATGATTCAATAATCAAATGATCAGCTCTTTATTCTGTTTCATCAAACACGTTTTATTGAATTGCGTGATCTAATCAAACCTATTTGAATGAAATATAGGTTTCTTATTTATTATTTCAAAGTAGTTTTACCGCTGTTTCTAAACTAAAATGGCTTTGGAGGAGTTCTTGGTAGGATTTTTCCACTGGATTGCCGATTTCCGCGTTAGAACATGTCATTGTATCTTAACTAGCGGTCGTTACCAACCAGCGTTAAAAATAAATGTTATTTTCTTTCCAATTTCCTTGTTTTTCTTTAAGTGGAGTAAGTAAACTCTGTTTAATTAATTTAATTGGTAGTTGAACGCTAAGGAATAGTTAGTTTAAAATTCCTATTTAAATTCACTTATCACCACAAAGACCCTTAAGACTCGATAAAGACATCTTAAACATTGATAAATATATGATTCATTTATTGAAAATGTTTATATGTATTCATATTTTCCTAATATTATATTTTGGAAATAATACGTTTTTCTATTTGGTTTGGATGCCTTAAAATTAATTATCTCGTAACGGAAACATTGTTATCATTGTGTATAAACTACTTTTTTTATGTCTCCGATTTTTTTTTTTTTTAATAATAGATATTCAGACATCAAAATTTTTGGTTCCGTGTCTGTTTGCCGTTTAATGGTTTTGCTAACCACATCTTGAAAACGTTTTGTCCGATTTTAATGAAATTTAAATAGTCAACAAATATTATCATAATTTCAACCTTCTGCGTACATTGTTTTCGCACACATGTTTTATAAACTCCTATTTATGTTTAAACTGTGATCTAATTTTAAAGAAATTAGGTTTGTTAATCATAAATGTAGCCTTCAGATGGTCCTATAATTTTAATCGTCTGCACATTTGATATATTCATTAAAAAATTAAAATGTATGTGACCCCACTGAGGAATTGAAACAACTACAACAGTTTTAATACCCATTGGACTCACATTATTTCCTACTTATGTGACAATTCCTCCAATAATAGGAAGTGAGGAAGTTATGTGCCACACTATTTGGTGGGCTATTATAAAAATAAAAGTAATTATACCCTTCATCAACTTAAGAGAGATTATTCTGTTTATTTTATAAATATTGCTCAATAATTAGTTTTTGGAACGAAGTTCCTTATGGCACGTTCTGGAGCCCGGGAGTGAATCCGAAAAAAACGACCAAAATCACCGTCACAAAATCACCGCCACACAAAACCAAGCGTCACGAAATCTACCGATGACGATAACTTGAGTAAAAGATGACCGAGTTAGTTGAAATTTGGAACACATGTTCATTTTACCAATACCCAGGCTGAGTTCGTTGGACAACGTTATCCGTCTAAGCGTTCACGCGCAACGCTCGCGTAAACGTAAGCTTCAAATTTAAAATTTGAATTTTAGGACGGGAAAAAATTCTAACTTCATCTATTTTCTTTTTTAAATATATATATATTTTTTTTTTGTAAAACGAACTCCGACACTGCTATGAAGTGATAAAGATCGCTAAATTTATTAAAGCGGAACTAAACGTTTAAAATTAAGAAAACAACGTTTTTACCGATATCTTACGTTCTAACGTAACGATTTTAATAAAACTTCTTACACATCGTCTAAAGTACAATTGAAACAGACGTGTATAATTTCAACCTGATACAAGCAGAAGTTTTTGAGTGGGGAAGAGATATATTTTAAATTAGTAGGCCGGTAGGTAGAGAACAGTCCTATTTCCTACCAACTAAAAACATACTCTTTCACTATAAACTCATCATGATTAACTTTTTTCTCAATATGCAATACATATTTATTGCAAGACGGTTGCTTTAATGATACAAATAATGCTTTTCTTTTAATTTTGCCTTAACTCCGCTAGGTGCAAACATTTAGTTACTTTTAATTTTGTCTCTTAACTCCGCCATGTATAAGTAGTTAGCAAGTATACTTAGCAGTGTGATTTTATAATTTATATTTAATGAAAAATGTAAGGAACTTCGTTGCTACCGGATGTCCCGCGACACCACACGTATTTTTTTTTACTTTCTGGAATGTGTAGAATGTATAAAGAGAAAGATTATTTGTAATAGCGCTAAAATTTGATTTTGAGATTTGTGCAAACACATTCTGTCTAAACAACTAAGCCGGTATCTGTGAAATTTGATATAGATGTTCAGAAAAATTACAGCTCGAGGTGTCATCGAGGAATTCATTTTAGCTCTTAATTTAGGAGTCTACCCTCCCCCTACCAAACCCTGAAAAAACATTTGGTCGATAATAATCAATGTTTGTTTAAAACTGCCTTAATTTAATTCGTTTTTATAGGTAAGATCTTGATTCCGAGATATTAATACAAATAAATTTGTCTCCGCTGAAGTCAGATACAATATATAAACAACCAACTGTTCAAAACATTATAAATATGATGATAATAAAAAATTAAATTGGTATTAATTTAAGGGTCAAAACTTCCTTTATCTAGCTACAAAAATTGAATAAATATCCTTAAGTAAATATTTATTTTAACATACCTATTGAATGTTTTCGATTGATGATGACTTCTTCAAATTTATGTTTTATTTATATTGATGCAGTATATTTTATTTATTATTTTCACTTAGTCCAATTTATTGAGTTTTTCCTTGGTTTATCACATACAACTTTCGAGTCCGGTGAGATAGAGTGAACGCGAGCGTATTGTCACGGGATTTGTAGTGGTTTGAGATGTATGTTTTACTAGTGTTTGCGGTATAGATAGGCTACACTCACTGAACCATACGTTATTCGGTTATCAGGTGTGGGGGTTCCCATATCCTGGGACCTAGTAGAAGGGGAGGGGGCACAGCTGTCCCCTAACCTTCCCTCTCCCTGTACTTCACAGTATCATACACAGACCTAACCAACCTTACTTATCTCACTACAGACCTCCTACTAGACTCTTATCATTAAATTATAATTAATTATAACTGTGATAATAACTTGTCATCAACTTCATAAACAGTATTTTACTAGATTGTACTTATCAATGGATAACGTTCCTCAGGGTATAACCTGATACAATTTAATGTATCAGAATCAGGTACATTATCATTATAAACACAATATCAGTTTGAACCTACCTCAAATATCGAGCACCACTAATAAATAATGAAGTTTCAGTATACTCCTTTGACTTATTACTTTGGGCTACATAATATGTATATTATATTAATGATACAGCTTTTTACAAACTTATTATCAATTATTAATACCTATAAACGAAAGAGGAAGATTATATTCAAAGACTTCAGCGATGTTTTTACTTTCTCATATAAAGAGAAAGTATTGTGATATCGCGAAAATTTGATTTTGAGATTTTGATTTATTTACACGTTTTGAGGTCCCCTGAGTTCAAAAATTTGGTTTTTAAAAAATGTCTCTGTCGTCTGTCTCTATAGACGCCTAGAGCCTAAACTACTGGACCGATTTTAACAAAAAATTGAATACATGTTCAGAAAAATCATACCCTGAGAGGAAATCGATAAATGAATTTTAGCTCCAAATTTGGGGGTGATGCCCCCCAAAAACTCTGAAAATACGTGAAAAAAAATCATTTCTTGAAAATGGTTCCGACGATTTTGATTAAAAAATTCTAAAATGTATTCCATTTAAATACAAATCTAACGATATAAGCCGTTTTCCCGGGAAAAATTTAGTTCCTGAGAAAATAGCTTTAAACGCGGACGGAGAGATCGGGTTCGATTCCCCATCGAGAAGAAGTTATTTTTATGATAAATTTCGATGAAATGTTCTATAATAATTAAATGTACCTACGAAAACTGATAAATAATAAACTGATGGAAAAAAACCTTGGCTAAGTTATTATGAACTCGTATATGAAAAAGTTTTTTTGAGTTATCTCGAACCGATTTTTTATAGATTAGATTAATGTACAAGATTAAATATTGGGACATTTTAACTCGTAGCAAAGAAGTATAAAATTCCTTATATATATTTTTTTTTTTATTTGGTTCACTATATTAAAAGTATAATAAAACTTAAATACGACAAAAACTTAGCAAAGAAGAATAAAAGTTCTTTGAAAGACATTACATTAAGTCTTTAATTAGAAGATCAAAGAGAGGAGGACATCATTAATTTTCTCTTAGTTGAAAAGATATTATGGCTTTACCTGAATTGTTTGTATACTTCGTTGGAAAAAAGAGGAGGAGTCTTTACCGTCTCTCTAATAATGAGATTAAAGAGAGACGGCTGGACCTGATTAAAAAAAGAGACGACTTCATCGATAATAATTTGTGTCTCAATCTAGAGTTTAAGATTGAAGAGAGACGACTTCATCTATTCCTTTTATAATAAACTATCTTTAAGATAATATTAATAAGAGACAACTTCATTGGAGACTTTTCCAATTAATCTTGTAATGAACTATTGCATATGATTAATGAGAGTTTAATTAATCTATTATTTTGATAATAAACAATAAAATAAGATTAAAAAGAGACAATAAATTAATCTGATTTCGAATTTTGTGCGGAAATTATGTAAGGAGTTAACTTATTTATACAGTGTGTCCCGAGATAGAGTATCCGAGAGGAAAATTTCTTACTTTTGGGTTTCCGAAATAAAGTAATTTTTTATAAAAACTCCTGCTTGTTCTTAAACCTCTAAAAATGTGTGTACAGGGTGTTCTGTTTATTGAAAACTTTAAAATATAACCAAGAGTAAACTATCCTTATTTTTGATGGTATCTAAAAATATTATTTAGAAAAGTGATTCAGAATTGCAAAAAAAACGTATATACAACAAACAAGCAGGAGTTTTTATAAAGAATGATTTTTTTTCGAAAACCCCCCAAATAAAGAACATTTTTCCTCTTGGATACTCTATCTTGGGACACACTGTATAATAGCTTAGATAATTACGAGGATTAGAGATTTAAGTGAATGGCTTCATTGATTTTTAATATAATAAATTTAAGTGAGATATTCACTATAATTGCTGATGTACTCGTAAAAAAACAATGGTGGAACATAAAAAAAAGAGATTATATTGTACCATTACTTTATTTATAGCGTTTGTTTTTAATGTGCGCCTTTTTTTTAAATTCTTCAGATTTTATTGGCCTAAAAAATTCTAATGATAGAATATAACTAATATAGGTGAGCTCCTAGCCAAGTGGTTAGAGTGGTTAGTGTACTCGTAACTCGCCTAAAAACTAACATAGGGTTCAAACCCTAGAAAGGTAAGATGTGTTTTACACTGATGATCACATCGAGAAATATAAGTAAAGAGGCTGATACCTGTTATTACCTAATTATGGGTTAAACGGGACGTAAAAGAAACAGAACAAGTGTTCTTTTGAACCTTGAACCAAAATGTCAGCCAATAAATTTATATTTCTTCCTTGACTTACTTAAAAGCACAAAAATCTCTCTTGGATCTTAAAATGTACTAGTTGTTATAATCGTTAGCTCTTGGATAGCCACTTTTAAAATCCCTATATCGTTACTACGAGTACTTTGGCCTTACGGACGGATTATTTACTTTTATAGTGGTAAATGTTTTAGGAGTTCTACGTTTCGCAGATAGCTTTAAAGTTTTCTCTATTAGTTTGTCACTGACCCCACGTCGGGTAACATTGGCTTAAAGGAGTTGGATGGTTCCATTTTTATTGACCACTAATATCTCTGCTTAGTACAATGCCCCCCCCCCCCTAATAAAGTTTTCAGTGGTGTGACACATGCGCACCAGACGCTCTCATAAACTTGGTTGCTGACCCGACGCTAAAGGATAAGAGTGGCTAAAAGGTTTGCGTGGTTAAATGGCTTATAATAAAGGGGTCGCATCCCTTTTTAACAGTTGACTGCATGCACTTCTATTGCATATATAGGTACTATATATATATATATTGTTGCATATATGGAGTATGCATGAGTCTTAGGATGTAGAATAAAGGTGGGTTCATAGCTAGCGGATACTTAATTGCGGAGGGCCGAAGGGATTCATCTATGGCAACTCTTTTGCGGCGCCGCAGAAAGTTGGTTTCAAACCATCTTTTTTTGCGGTGCCACTTTAAAACCTGTATGAAACCTTCACTTCGTCCTATTCTTATTTCCTTTCTGTTGTTATGTTAAAATTGTTTTATTATAATATATTTGTATCTGATCATTTGTTCCTGCATTATTTTTATTATAATCTGTGTTTAATCTCTTTAATCTGTGTTTTTTATCAGTGTTTTATATTTATCTGTGTATTATGTCCATGTTTTTAGGGTTTTGTAGATACTTCTCAAAACCCTTATACCGAGGGTGATGTGTCCGTCCGTCCGTCGCTCTTTGGTTCATAGGGCCCGAACCGTTTAAGCGAAAGTAATGAAATTTGAAACACTGGTGCAACTTTTTGACCCAACCACAGGAAAAATATACAGAAGTTCATAATTAGATTTGCGCATGCGCAATTCGAAAAAATGTGGTAAACTCAAAAATTTATATTTTTTTTAATTTTTGAGTAGGGTATCAAATGAAAGCTGCTGAAGAGTAGGACACAAATATATATATCCTTTTTTAAAATTTGCATTCCTTATTGGTTAAATAAATCAAAATATACCAAAAAAAAAATTTCCCCCCCCCAACCACTATAGATCGGCTGGCGCTAAAATTTTGAAATAATTCATGCTAATATCTTATTGTGAGGCGATGAAAATTCCAGGAGTTCATCCCAAATTTTCAAAAATTGTAAATTTTGGGCGCGAAAAAGTGAAGTGCGCCCAAAATTTTTTTTTTTTTAAATTTTGAGTTGGGTATTAAATGAAAGCTGCTGAAGAGTAGGACACAAATATATATATGCTTTTTTAAAATTTGCATTAGTTATAGGGGAAAAAAATCAAAATATACCCCAAAAATATTTTCCCCCCCCCAACCACTATAGATCGGCTGGTGCTAAAATTTCGAAATAATTCATACTAATACCTTATAGTGGGGCGATGATATTTCCGGGAGTTCATTCCCAGGTTTTAAAAATTACCAATTTTGTGCACGAAAATTTGGAGTGCGCCCAAAATTTTATTTTTTAAAAATTTTGAGTTGGGTATCAAATGAAAGCTGCTGAAGAGTAGGATACAAATATATATTTGCTTTTTTAAATTTTTAATTCTTTATTGGTTTTATAAGTCAAAATATACCCCCAAAAAAATCCCCCCCCCCAAATTTTATATAATGGCTGGTCTTAAAATTTTGAAATGATTCATGGTTACACCGTATGGTTGGGCAATGAAAATTTCCTAAAAAAATGTAATTTATCTTGTCGTTATTACCTATAAAAAACATTGTGACCTCCCGGGGGATCGAACCCGGGACCCTTAGGATCGAAGAAAAAAAATCATAATTTCATAACGGGTATGCTTCATCATCTACAAAACCCTAAAAAGTACTTGGACGCAAGTACTTCCCTGTGATTTTTTATATCTGTGCTTATTATATCTGTTCCTACATTATTTTGCTTCCGAGCTTACCGAAGGTAACGGAAGCATTGTGTTCACTTTTGTGAACGAAAAAGTTTTATGCCTCCGATTTTAAAAATTCCAAGACAGAAATCCGTTTCAGACATCAGGGAACATTTTCGGTTCCGTGGCTGTCTGTCTATCTGTCTGACTGCCTGTCTGTCGGTCTGTGTGTCCACGAATCCTGAAACGTGCGACGATAACTTGAGTAAATGTAGACCGATTTTGATGAAATTTGGTAGACATGTTTATTTTACCAATGCCCAGGACGAGTTCGTTGGACAACGTTATCCGTTCAAGCGTTCACGCGCAACGCTCGCGTAAACGTGAACTTCAAATTTAAAATTGGAATTTTAGGTCGGGAAAAAATCTGACTTCATCTATTCAATGAGACAAACATTTCTTTAAAATACAATTTTTTTGTAAAACCAACAGCGACACCATTATGATGTGTTAAAGATCACAAAAAACTATTAATAGTTTTTAAACAATAAACAATGTAACAATGAAGTAATATAACGATAATGTTAATATAACAATAAAGTACATGATAGGATGCGAGGAAGCTATGTGCCACACTAATTGGCAGTCTATTTATTATATATACCTATTTCTTATTTATATAATAATAAAAGTCCTTATCTATAATCTTATTATATAAGTTTTTTTTTTAAGCAAGAGAACTAAATTCAAGTTAAAAAACGATGTTAATATTGCCTTTGTTTATAACCTGGCCGAACGAAACTTGAGGGGGGGGGGGGGGGAACAACGTCTCGGCGGTTCTCCGAAGATATATTGTTATCTATATAGCCATCCGCAAATACGTATCCGTTAGCTGTGAACCCACCTTAAGAGACCGGTAAAAGTCAGAGAACGTTTTTGCGTCTATACTGGACTTGTATGTTTACCTTTTTATTACTCTTATTGTAATATATTTTAAAGTCATATGACTATTCATCGAGTGATAAGATGCGAGGACTGCCACACTGATTGACAGACTTTTAAAAATTATTTTTATTGATAGTAGCTTTTCAAGCGAGAAACAGAACTAGATATTCTAAAACAGTTCTGTTACGTGGAGTGATTTAACACCTCTTTTTTTCCTGAAATATCAAATTGACGGGAAAAGGCAAATAATGCACTTATTTTTAAGTAATTAATTTAGTTTCTACTGTATGAATTGATTGCGTCTAGAAAAAAAGAGAGCTAAAATATAAGAGTAGCAGGATTAGTAACATTACTGTGAAAACTTAGTTACTCAATTTCCAAGCACCCTACTTTTAATTTGAATTATTATTCCCGAGTGCTTTTCTGATTAAGTACAAACTCCCTTTTTTCTATTTCGTGAAAGTTGGTAAACTCTACTCTGAATTTTTATTCTCTTTTACTTAGATTAGTTGCTTTGAAAAAGTTTTGAATTAAGTTTCCTTCCATTTTTTAGTTTGAGTGATTTTTATTGGGCGAATAGGGAATAAAGAGGTGAAGTTAACATTTTTTTAAAAATTCAATCTAGAAGAAAGTTATCCTCTACATTTATTTCGGTGCAGTATCAAATTTGCGCAGGTGGTTGAAATTATTAAAGAACCATAGTGGGCTACTTACGACAAACCATCCAAATTTCATCATAGTCGGATGAGGATAGTAATTAAGTTATGTCCTACGTTTCCATGAGTTTTCAAAACCGTTTTGAAAATGGTTTTTGTATTCAAAGCCCCATGGAAACGGTGATTTCAAAACTTTTTTGAGTTCAAGGTCATAACAGCAAATTTTTGGTTTTGTATTGAAACTGTTTATATAGCATCGGAACCGGTATTGAATTGAAAACAGAATTGAGACATGCGCAGTAGGTACGATGAGCAGAGATATGATAACCTGACTTAACTATAACAAGTGTGGGAGTTTATAGTAGTTTTCAAAATTGTTGTGAAAACTGTTTTGAAAACTCTTCATGGAAACACTTTCCGTTTGAAACCAAAACAGTTTGCAAAATGGTTTTGAAAACTCATAGAAACATAGTAAATGTGATTCGCAAAAATATTGAACTAGAGGCATACACAGTACAAAAATAGACTGCCAATTAGTGTGGCACATAGCTTCCTCGCATCCTATCATATACTATAACAATTATTGTTATATTACTTTATTGTAATATTGTTTATTTTGTAAAAACTATTAATAGTTTTAGCGATCTTTAACACTTCATAGCGGTGTCGCTGTTGGTTTTACTAAAAAATTGAATTTGAAAAAAATGTTTGTCTCATTGAATAGATGAAGTTAGATTTTTTCCCCGACCTAAAATTCCAATTTTAAATTTAAAGTTCACGTTTACGCGAGCATTGCTCGTGAACGCTTGGACTGATAACGTTGTCCAACGAACTCGTCCTGAGCATTGCTAAAATGAACATGTCTACCAAATTTCATCAAAATCGGTCGACAATTACTTAAGTTATCGTCGCACGTTTCATTATTCGCGGACACACAGACCGACAGACAGACAGACAGACACGAGACCAAAAATGTTCCCTGATGTCTGAAACGGATTTCTGTCTTGGAATTTTTGAAATCGGAGGCATAAAAGTCTTTCGTTCTCAAAAGTGAACACAATGCTTCCGTTACCTTCGGTAAGCTCGGAAGCAAAATAATACAATGTTTATAACCTTTCATATAAATAATATCAGAAATAAGGCAGGTTTGAAATTTTCTCCACTTCATAGAAATGTATTGAATCATGGATTGTTAATTTTTTTTTTTTTTTTTGTAATATAAAAAAAATAGTAATATCACTCGCACCATATACCTTAAAGGAATTTTATGATCACTTTAATTAATTTTTCGTTTATTCCTATTTTAATTTATTTTGACAAAGTTTTTTTATGATCTAATGGTCATTTCTACTGATTAATAATAATAATAATAATAATGTTTTTGGGTATTGAATCCAGTTTAGCCAACCAATGCACCTCCCTCTCTGAAGACGGTTGCATTGGTGCGCTCCTATTGGCGAAATATAGTGCTAAAAATTGAAAATAAAGTAACATTACACGTACATTTTTCATGTATTTTTTGCGTGTCGTAAATATATTCTGACCCCCACCTAAAAAAACATATACATGTTAAAAAAAATTCCCTCATGTCTGTAACGGAGGGGGAAGCTATGTGTCACACAAATTGACAGACTATCTTTTAAAAGTCGTATAAATTTCTCTTCTTGGGATATATACTTAGTAAAACTCGTTTAACGTGACTTCCCAGAGGATATTTAAAGCAGAAGTTCAAAATGGGCAAAGTGCTATTACACTGCCTTCTGCAGTCACAAGTAAATGGGTGTACTTTAAGCAGGTGGCAACTTTCGCACCTGGTAGGGTAGAAACCAAGTTCACTGTATGCTTCATTGAACATTTAGTAGTTGTAAAATGCTTTGTTGAATCATCCCTACATTATTATTATTATATTTGTTATTATTATATATGGATTAGTGATTAATATTTAATGTTTTTTCATTGCCTGCTACATCGGAAAAAATAGCATATGCTACGCGACTGTGAAGTGTTTTTTCTTTACCTTGGCAATATTGCCAAGAAAAAAATCGGTCCGAGACAACTCAGACAAACTTTCTCATATACGAGTTAATAATTACTTAGCCCAGTGTTTCCATTTATTAGTTTTCAAATGTACATTTAAATATTATTGAACTTTTCATCAAAATTTATTATAAAAATAACTTCTCCTGGGTGGGGAATCGAACCCGGGCTCTCTCCGTCCGCGTTTTAAGTTAATTTCTCAGGAACTAGATTTTTCCCGGGAAAACGGCTTATATCGTTGGATTCGTATTCAAATGGACTACATTTTAAAATTTTTTAATCAAAATCGTCGGAACCGTTTTCGAGAAATAATTTTTTTTCATGTTTTTCTAGAGTTTTTGGGGGGTAGCGCCTCCAAATTTAGAGCTAAAATTCATTTCTCGATTTCGCCTCGGGGTATGATTTTTTTGAACATGTATGCCAAATTTCGTCAAAATCGGCCCAGTAGTTTAGGCTCCAGGCGTCTGCACAGACGACAGACGACAGACGACAGACAGACGACAGACAGACAGACATTTTTTAAAAACCACTTTTTTGGACTCAGGGGACCTCAAAACGTGTAAATCCATCAAAATCTCAAAATCGAATTTTTGCGCCATCACAATACTTTCTCTTTATATGAGAAAGTAAAAAGCCAAAGAAAAAAAGCCTGCCAAAGAAAAAAAGCTCTGAATAGACATAGCTGGAACAACTGGTAGAGGCCTATGCTCAGAAATGGGCTTAGTTCAACTTTATAATATTTATAATTTACCTTATTTGAATTTTTGTAATTGCCGCAGTAAAGAAAAATCTCACTTCACAGCCTAGTAACATAATATACTATTTACTGTATATGCTGCTAGTAATACGTTTTATAATACTGTTATAAAGTTACTAATAATCTTAATCATAATTTTATAATTACAATTTTATTACTTGCCCTTGCTTCAATAGTAGAATACATTTTTACATATCTTAATATGATTTAGTGTTAAATGCATCTACTTCGGTTTGTTCAATCGAATTAAGGACTTTCCTATCGTAAGTAATCCATTCAATGTTTCCTTTGTATATCACAAAGATTTGGTAGCTAAGAATTAACAAATAGTAGCTAAAAATGTGAGTTTTATTCGGTATCATAGGCTAAAAAACCATCATTAAAATGCTTTTTTTTAAAGAAAAAAAGCTCTGAATAGACATAGCTGGAACAACTGGGAGAGGCCTATGCTCAGAAATGGGCTTAGTTCAACTTTATAATATTTATAATTTACCTTATTTGAATTTTTGTTAGTAAATATAATAATAGTCTGCCAATTAGTGTGGCACATAGCTTCCTTGCGTTGTTTTTCGTATACTTGAATGATTTTATCATTTATAACCCCGTTTTATAAATCAGTCAACCTTTTTTTTTTTTTTTTGCATGAATTAAAGTATAAATTTAGCAAAATGTAAAGAGCGCAGTCGGTTGAAATTAATCTGGGGGCTAAGATGAGTACTTTTGAAGATTAGGTGTAAATACATATATGTTTGTGCGCATGTGGGAGAGTAACATAAGGGCGTAGAACGTGGAAACGTATATGGGACCAACAATGGGCTAATTATGACCAAACATCCAAATTTCATTAAAATCGGGTGACTAGTTTTTAAGATATGTTGGTTCGCAATAACTGAGTGACTGACAGACCGACAAACCGACAGACAGACACGAAAATTGAAATGTTCCCTGACGTCTGAAACGGATTTCTGTCTTGGAATTTTTGAAATCTGAGACATAAAAATGTTTCGTTCTTCAAAAACGAAAGCTATGTGCGTTACCTTCGGTAAGCTCGAAAGCAAAATATAGGTATACATGTATGTATTTATATAAATATGTAGATTAATTCGTCACTAATATGATAGAACTATTAAAGGCTTTATTTATTTATATAATTTACATTAGAAAAGGCATTAGGAAATTAACAAACCTAGATATCAGGGGTTTGTTCTTTTTATTCAAACCGCAGCTACTAAAAGTGGTAATTACTGCGGTTGACCGCTCTTAAACAATGCTTTATGATTTTGTTTAGGTAATTTTGTATTTTTTATTAGGGTCAACGTTTGATGACGAAATAATGTGAATACATCTCTCTCTATTTCTCTCTGTTCTCTTTAAGGAAATTAAAAAATAGGTAATTTGTAATTAAAAATACATATAACTGAATTCAAAGTAAAGTAAAAGTGTGTACTGTGTAAAAAAAAAAAAACACTTTTAGATTCGTATTTAAATCGACTAAATACTGGAATTTTTTAATCAAAATCGTCGGAATCGTTTACGGGAAATTTTGTTTTTTCAGAATCTTGAGGGGGCAGCGCCCCCTATTTGGAACTTAAATTAATTTCTCGAGTTTGCCTCGGGGTAAGTTTTTTGAACATGTATGCCAAATTTCGTCAAAATTGACCTTGTCTTTTGTCTTCATGCGTCTGCAAAGGCGGCAGAGAGACTTTTTTTGAAAAAAAAAAACAAAAAAAAAAACACTTTTTTTTAGACTCAGGGGACCTCAAAACGTGTAAAACCATCAAAATCGAATTTTCGTCCCGTCACAATACTTTCTTTCTTTTGATATGAGAAAGTAATACACTTGTAAAATTTAAGTATAAAATCCGATGATAAAGTGGTACATGTTTAGTGTGCAAATTGTTATACTCAAGTTTAAAGCCTCACTTATAAATCCTAAACGCTATCCTAAGTTAGAGCAAGTTTAAAACTTGGACAAACTAAGTTTCAAACTGAATAGTTTGTGTCCTTTACTAGTTATGGATACAGAGAGAACGTAAATACGAAAGTAAATAACATCCTCCAAATTTATCACTTTATAGGCATCTAAATATCCAAGTTTTTCTGCATTTTTGTTTTTACTTTCCCATATGCGTAGTTTGTTGAGAGAAAGTATTGTGATGGTGAAATATTAGATTTTGAGATTTCAATAGATTTATACGGATGAAGGTAATTTTGATCTTACTAATTCTTGTCAATTTCACCTGAAGTCAGGTAATGTTGTTTTTACTCTCTCTTATAACATAGTATAAAGAGAGATATGTGATGGTACTAAATTTATATTTTGATGGATTAACATTTTTGAGGTACCTTAACTCCAAAAAGAAGATTTTTACAAAAATGTTTAGTTGGTTCGAAGGCAGCGTGAAGCCTAAATTACTGGGCCGTTCTGATAAAAATTTCCATAAAAATCTTACCCCCCCCCCCCCACCGCAAAATTTAAAATTAATTTTAACTTTAAAGTATAATTAGTTAAGTCAAAAAATAAAAAATAATATACTTGATCCATAAATTAATTATTGTTATTATTATTTATCAAGAAATCTTTTTGAATTAGGTATTGGAGCAATTCATTATCTTACTATTTTGCTTCCGAGCTTACTGAAGGCAACGGAAGCATTGTGTTCACTTTTAAGATCAAAATATTTTATATTTCCGATTTTAAAAATTCCAAGACAGTAATCCGTTTCAGACACCAGGGAACATTCTTGGTCTCGTGTCTGTCTTTCTGTTTATCTGTCTGTCGGTCTGTGTGTCCGCGAATCCTGAAGCGTGTGACGATAACTTGAGTAAATGTTGACCGATTTTGATGAATATTAGTAGAAATGTTCATATCATCAATGCTTAGGACGAGTTCGTTGGACAACGTTATCCGTCCATGCGTTCACGCGCAACGCACGCGTAAACGAGAACTTCAAATTTAAAATTGGAATTTTAGGTCGGGAAAAAATTTAACTTCATCTATTCAATGAGACAAACAATTTTTTAGTAAAACCAACAGCGACACCGCTATGAAGTGTTAAAGATCGCTAAAACTATATTAATAGTTTTTACACAATAAACAATATAAATATAATGTTAATGTTAATATAACAATGAACTACATCATAGGATGCGAGGAAGCTATGTGCCACACTAATTGCCAGTCTATTTTTTTTTTTTTTTTGTTTTAAGTATAACTTAAAATTAAAATTATATCTTGTGTACATAGAACATACACCTGTTATGGAAGTAATATTTTGCGAGTGTACCTAGTGGATTGATTAGTGTGTGTTGATAGGATACTCTTAAAAGGATCACGTGACAGATAACCTGTATACTGTACATATCTGTGAGAAGGGGAAGTTTTGCGTGAGTTCGTGACTTTTACCCCGTTAGAAATTTCCGTCTAATTTTGTCACACGAACTAATATAATCAAGTTTTTTTATCTTTCTTCTATAACTAGATAAACTCATATATTTACTTCTCCTTTTTTTTTTTAAAACCTTCATTTATTTTTATTCATATTCCGTCAATATTTTTAGAAATCGTGATAACACCCCGTTATTCCTTTTCAAGATCATATATTATAGTATTGTCATTTTCTTTCAGTTACCTATCTTTATGTATTTTATTTTTTTATAGAGAATTATTTGGATATTTCAATTTAAATGGGAATATTACTTTAAGACTGTTGCATGTTTGGTGATTTATCAGTTAATTGCATTTTAAAACTTTTTATTAACATAGAACATAGAACTTACATCCTACCTGAAACACTACTTGAGGTACATACTTGAGCACAGTAGTAGGATAATAATTGTGGATTATTATATTATATAGATTTTCCACAAGAGTCAAATTTTGTTTGATATTTTGTTGATTTGTCAAATTTTGGTGAATTGGTGCATTCTTTTGTAAATTATTGTAGAATTTATCGGTCCATAATAAACTTTAGATATTGAGAAATACAAAGAAACTATTTATCCACATAAAATTATACTTAATTATTTATCAAAGCATCAGTTTTGGCCTCTATAAAGTCATCATCAGTACCGATTATGGAAGAACTAGAGTTATATTATAAAATATTAAGAATGGAGTGAACCATATGAGTTTGCAGACCAATGTAAGATTCAGTGTAATGAATGTAAGAGTCTGAGTCTAACACCAACATATTGCATGTTCTTCCATAATATGCCCTGAAAATAACTTTATAAAAGCCGAAAGGCCCCATAAATAAATAAACAAGTATTATTATACATGAAAAGACAGTTTCTTTGCATTCATTAAGACAACCTCCATCAAGGCTCTAATTCCTGTAATTATGTATTTTTAATATGGCTTATATTTTTGGGATGGGGGATAGAAGAAATTTCCGTCATGAAATAAAGAACATGTAAAAAAATACAAAAAAAATGTGACGCTCTTAAATATAATATCAGGAATTTAGGATATAACAGGAGGTGGCTTGTTTTTCACTTTTCAGGGTTATATTCGCCACCAGAAGCGATCACAAAAACATATTCATGAAGTGGTTATAAACAAGTGCGATTTCATGATTTTTTTTCCCCCCTGTTTGATTTTTATACCTTATATGTATTTTTGCATTATAATGTGAAGTATATTTGCCCACATTAATGAAATCTAAATCCCCCGCAATTAAGAGAGAGAAAGAATACCAATTATCGCACTGAATATAAAAGATTTAGGATGCCTCACTATGTATATTGTGATTACCATTATTGGATGAATAGTCACATAAGTATAAAATATTTTGGTCCCATTGGGATTTGAGAGTTTGGTTGTCTGCACTTGTTTTTAACACTCAGGGTTAACTAAGACCTACCAATTTCATAAATATCAGACGAGTAATTTTATAATGGTGTCTCAGAAAAATGTTGAAGTACAGACCGATAAACAGACTCGAGATGAAAAATGTTCCTTGATATCTAAAACGAATTTCTGTTGAGAAGTTTTTGAATTCGCAGAAATAAAAAAAAAATCGTTCATCAGAATGATCACAAGCTTCCGTTACCTTCTGTAAGCTAGGAAGCAATTATATGTGTATTATGTATGTATGTATATCCATCTTTGCTATAAAAATGTTGAAATATTACAAAAAGGCACTTCTTTAGATTGTTACTACTCCTTATAAATAAAAACTAAGGTGAGTAGCAATCTAAAGAAGGTGTACGGAATGTTCTTCTTTAGACTGTTACTCCCCTTATATAAACAGAAATGTGATATTCCTTTATCCCCAAGTACATTGGACTAAACATCCCTTTGTCTTAATAGTTATTTAGCCAAAAACATTTATAATCTAAAAAAAATACATAGGGGGAGTAACAATCTAAAAACTGCAAAAAACCACGTTTTATTTCTGAATGGTTTACTTAAAGTTTGTTACAAGAAGAACATTTATAAACTGGGCATAGTTTATATTTTCATCTTTCATACTTTGGGAACCCAAGTTATCAAATTGACTCAATATTAATCATTTTGTTTTTTCACATTCTCAGCCTTGGTTATCATCGATTGGTATTCTTACTTATTGACGCATAACTCAATTTAATTTTTTTACCAATGCGTAAATAAAAAGGATTTTCAAGAATAATCGCTTCATTACTAAAGGATATTATCATATAGATGAAGAATGAGGAAATCATTTTTATTATCTTACATTATCTTAAAGTTTTAAATATATATTAAACTAATTGTATGGAATAGTTACTACTAATTATGTATTATTTTAAACGCTTATTAGATTGTTGTGTAAAATATGTGACTTTGAGGATGAGATTAGTGAGGTAAGCGAACGTGATTTCATTATTGTGTTTAGGCACGTCTCATGGTTGCAAGGTGTTTATCCTTGGTACAGTGTTGTCTGTATCCTTCATCTAGTCAGTATTATGAGAGATCTGCTTGTTTGTTTTCTTCTTTAAGATCATTGTTTAGTTTAAATTAAGCATTGGGAAGGAATCTAGATGCTTACTTAACCTCCATAAGACTTTTAATTAAAAAAAAAAATAATGAGTTATGAGGTAATGTTTCCTTTATCTTGTTTAAGATAATCATTAATTCAATAGTTATTAGGATAATGTTCATATCGTCTTATAGATTTTTGTTGTAAATATAAATGCTTTGTGTTTTGTCTGTCTGTTGGTGGTATTTCCGTCAACATTTTTGCCAAAGCCCATATGTTAAAAACTACGTGTCCGATTTTGTTCCAATATTGATATTATGACAAAGTTAGCCCTTATTGCTTTCTCCCGCGCATTCGCAAAAACTTTAAACTGTTAAAGGTTTTTACTATTAAAACTTCTAATCTGATTTTAATGAAATTGACATCCTGCATACAGTTCTCATATAATTTTAACATTCTGAGTACATTACTTTCTCTCGTACATGCGTACAACGTAATGTTTTGTTGATCAAGGAAGCACTTGTCACTTGTTTCATGATTCTTTATATCTTGAAGAAGGAAATACATATTGTATTCTTGTTTATACCTTGAAGAAGGAAATACATATTGTATTCTTGTTTATACCTTGAAGAAGGAAATACATTTTGCATTCTTGTTTATACCTTGAAGAAGGAAATATATTTTGTATTCTTGTTTTTACCTTGAACAATGATGTATATTTTTCTGAACGTCGCTAAATCCATAACTTGATTTTTACTTTTGAATGATCCTCGCTATCGTAAAATTTTGTTTAATGGATATATCTACTACCAATTAAAGTCTAATAAACATAAAAATAATTTTATAGGAATAGCCCATAGAAGGCGCTGGACTGTCGAAGGGCTTATACTACTATGAATGTAATGCATGACATGGCACTGATGTGTCGCTCCACCAGACGCATTAACCCTAAAATTGGCATTCACAACCGAACGACGCCTCATCTCTTAACTGGTGTGTCGCTCCACCAGACGTATTAACCCTAAAAGTGGCATTCACAACCGAACGACGCCTCATCCCTTAAATTACCATAAATAAACATAAATATATCATATAATTGGTCATATAATCACTATTGAAACTTATTTATTTAACTATTATTACTCACATAAATCATGTTAACTATTGTTATTCACGAGCTTTATGTCAACCAACTGGGGATATTACCTGAAACATAACAAGAAAAATAATTAGTTATTAAATTATATCGTTTTTTTTTTCAACTTATTTGATAAAGTATGTTAAAATATTTATTATCCAACTTATTATTCGAAACTAGCATATTAAATATAAAATATAGTATATTATACAAGACTGGTATATTAAATATTTATGAGAACCATTTCTTTTAATTAATCGATCTAATTGATAGGTCAATTATTTAAGTAGAAAAATTTCCCATTTTGTCCTTAAATAACTGTTACAAATTATACGCTTGCGAAAATTGCTACAATGCTCTTGTAATCGATTCCATAAGTAAACAAGTAAGGCGCGCTTCACGTAAGTACGTGGGGTGATAATCGCCGGTCTCTGTACAATAAAGTTAAAATTATTAAGTGTAATATAATTACACAAATTTTAATAGTAATATTCTTTTTCTACTCTTTAAGACCTTTAAATTGATGTATAACATATTATGGTAACTAAAACAATGTTTAGTCACCCGCCGTATTGAAAATTTTAATAATTGCATTTTCTTTTTCTACACTTCAAGACCTTTAAGTTGATAAATAACATGTCATAGTTACAAAAAACTTTTTTTAGTCGCCCACCATATTGCCCGCCATCTTGAAAATATTAAGTGTGAAAAATCCAAACTGTGTTCAGTTGTCTCAAATGCCGAGATGCACCTGTGTGTCGAATTTCATGGTCCTAGCTATAGTAGTTTATGCATTGAAACAAACAACGGACAGACAGACAGACAGACAGAGCCGTTATATAAGGTTTCTTTTTGTACTTTGTACAGAAACCTAAAAAAAAGAATAAGTTTATTTAGGCAATGCCACGCTCATTGCCTAAATAACCTTATTCTATTTCAGGAAACAGGAAAGAAACTCATTATTTTTCAAATAAGGATTATCCATTATTCTTTGTTTAAATCACCCACCTCTTCCATTATTGTTTTGTTAATTAACAAGTTTTATAAAAGTAACAATAGGATTTGTGCCGAACACAGTTTGTTCAAAATAAAAGTCCAAGATAAGGGAGATTCCCTTACTTTGGACACAGCAAAAATCAACACATACCCAGAGACACGTATGAAAAACTAATACAAAATGAACCCATTTTGTACAGATTATCAATTTCTTAATGATCTGTCATCTTGAAAGACATGATACTTGATGGAATATTTATGAAAGGTAGATTAAATATTATATAAACAGGTCAAGTGTGTGCTAGTCAGCACACAGCGAGGGTCCGTAGGCCACACTATATAGTGTTTACCTGAAAAGTGTATAAACAGTGTTTTTTTATAAATGCTAAAAAGCTTACTTTGAACCATTCTAAGGGTCTGATATTCTCAAAACACAATCTGATAAAGTATTTTTTTGCCACTGAACCGGACTACAACCATATAAATACATCGAAAAGACCATAATTATAAAAAAAAACGTATTTTGTCAATAAAAAATAAAATAATATTTTTTTCGAAATTTCCAAAAAGTGGTATCTTCATTTTTGGTCGAAGAATGTTCAGGAATTTTTTCAGATTTTTTGCACTTCACATAAGCGAGATAGAGGGGGGGGGGGACACGTTTCAAACCCGCTTCAAACTCGCCTACGCTCGCCCTATCAAAGTTATAACCAAAGAATTATATATTTTTGTAATCAGCTCGACGTACCCTTTCATATGATACCCCTCACGGTGTCGAAAAAAAAATAAAAAAATGTTAAACCTTAAGTTTTTTTACCCTAATTTTTTTATATAGCGACTTTTTTCAAGTCGCTATATTTTTAAAATATGTGGGCAGGTACAAGACACATACATGCCAAATTTCAAAGTGATCGGACGAAAGGTGTAGCCGTGAGAGCACGCGAGAGGACGGACGGACAGACACAAGCAGGAAAATATAATGGTCCTTGGTTTTGCCTACGGACCCTTAAAAATACGTGTGGTGTCGGGGGAAACCCGGTAGGAACGAAGTTCCTTACATTTTTCATTAAATATAAAATCACACTTCTAAGTACGTATACATTGCTAACTACTCAATAAATATTTTTGACTCAAAAAAAATTATTATTAGTAAAATTATTACATAAAACTTTTTACAAAAATCCCTTTTGATTATGAGCAATATTATTTTATTACATCAATTTATACTTATATATTTACAGTTTTACTGGTTAATAATTTAACACAGTCGACACTGTCAATTTCTGACTATTCTCTTGGTGCACTTTCCATTTTAAATAATATACGAATACTTTTCTCAATGGTAGAAACAATAATTGAAAAAATCGGTCCGAGACAACTCAGACAAACTTTCTCATATACGAGTTTATAATTACTTAGCCCAGTGTTTCCATTTATTAGTTTTCAAATGTACATTTGATTATTGATAATTATTATTGAATATTTCATCAAAATTTATTATAAAAATTACTTCTCCTGGGTGGGGAATCGAACCCGGGCTCTCTCCGTCCGCGTTTTAAGCTAATTTCTCAGGAACTAGATTTTTCCCGGGAAAACGGCTTATATTGTTGGATTCGTATTCAAATGGACTACATTTTAGAATTTTTTAATCAAAATCGTCGGAACCGTCTCGAGAAATAATTTTTTTTCATGTTTTTTCAGAGTTTTTGGGGGGGTAGCGCCCCCAAATTTAGAGCTAAAATTCATTTCTCGATTTCGCCTCGGGGTATGATTTTTCTGAACATGTATGCCAAATTTCGTCAAAATCGGCCCAGTAGTTAAGGCTCCAGGCGTCTGCACAGACGACAGACGATAGACGACGGACAGACATTTTTTAAAAACCACTTTTTTGGACTCAGGGGACCTCAAAACGTGTAAATCCATCAAAATCTCAAAATTGAATTTTCGCGCCATCACAATACTTTCTCTTTATATGAGAAAGTAAAAAAGCGTTGTTTTGTGGATAAATAGCGAGTTTGACTGGGAGAAGGAGTAAAAGAGAGAGAGTATAGTGAGAGAGAGATGGAAAGATAGAAGAGTTGGGATTGGGCACGAAAAGATACCAAACCAAGTATAGTAGAGGAGGAATCACTCTACATTCTTAATATTCCACCTAGAACTAACTACAAACCCCACACTTAACCCTTAATAACCTAGCGTTGCCATATGGCAACAGCAAAACTCCCTCCCTTTATTATTGTGTGGAGAGGTCCAAGTTAATATTGAACTTTTTAAATGTTAATATTATGTCAAAAGAAGGACTAAATTGATTTTTCATCATTAGATTTATTTGTTTTGTGCAACACTTATGTGACAAGACAGGTTTAAAAAATGGGTTACTCCAAATTTGTGACACGGAAAGAATTTTAATTTTTTTAATTAATTAATTAATTAAATAATTTTATTATTGGTAATGAAACTATTATAATGAAGAATGATTAAAAATATAAAATTATTGCAGTTTCACAAAATATAATTTTTCTGCCCTAAATTGAGCGCCAATTTGAAAGTTGCCATATGGCAACGCTAGGACATTAGCCTTACAGTTTTTTTTCTAAGTTGTAATTTTATTCAGTCATATTTATAAACAAAGTTTTGATGTTTTTTTTGCTAATGTTAATTTTTTATTGATTATATTCTAAATATTTCTCAATTAGTCTCTAAATCTTCTAATTATTTTTGTAGCATAAATATAATTTGTAACAAATAGTATTGGGCTATTCTTTTAAAAATAATATGTATATAATAATATCTATATTTTTTTATTACAATTGAATAATACATATTATATATTTTTAAAGGTAATAACAAAAACACATGCATAAAACAAAAAATAAAGAAATAATTACATAATTACATAATTACATACTTTTACAGATAAACAACATGATACATAATACAAATAATAATGAAAAAAAATTAAATTTACTTTTTCGTTCTTTTAAATAAATTTAGTATTTTATTAGTATTATTTGTGCTTTTTTAACCTAAAATGTATTTTACATACATTTTGTAAAAGAAATTATTAAAACATTTACTGAGAAAAAAAACTGTAAGGCTAATGTCCTAGCGTTGCCATATGGCAACAACCCAAATTTGGGGTAAGGAATTTTTTTCAATTTTTTAAAACATTTTTTCCATATTAAGGGACCTCTTAACAGACATAATCCCCAGAAAAAAACCAAACAATTTCCCAAAAAATAATTCGGGCAGTTAAGGGTTAAACCATCAACTTTTAAAAATTGTAAAATATATCACGTCCCTGTAAAAAAACTGCTGCTTGTATCAGGTTGAAATTTTACAAGCCTGTTTCAATTGTACTTTAGACGATGTGTATGAAGTTTTATTAAAATCGTTACGTTAGAACGTAAGATATCGGTAAAAACGTTGTTTTCTTTATTTAAACCGGTTAGGTCCACTTTAATAAATTTAGCGATCTTTATCACTTCATAACAGAGTCGGTGTTAGTTCTACTAAAAACAATTATTTATAAAAGTTGTTTGTCTCATTAAATAGATAAAGTTAAAATTTTTTCCCGTCCTAAAATTCCAATTTTAAATTTGAAGCTTACGTTTATGCGAGCGTTGCGCGTGAACGCTTTGGCGGATAACGTTTTTCAACGAACCTGTCCTGGGCATTGGTAAAATAAACATGTGTACCAAATTTCAACTAAGTCGGTCAACTTTTACACAAGTTATCGTCATCCGTAGATTTCGTGACGCTTTTAGCGTGAAGTTGATTTTGTGACGTTGATTTTGTGACGGTGCACTGAAAAAAATCGTGCATATTTCTGTGGGTGTAATTCGGAATTATACTTTATTGTATGATCAATACGGATATTTGGATGAAACAACTTAAAATGTTTGAACGATATGTCCTAATTATATATTAAATATTTTTTGATAAATATAATTCTGAAATAACTTTTTTATTATAAATCAAATGTTTGATAGACAAATAATACATCAAAAGATATAATGTCAATGGGAGATATTAATTAAAGTATGAATTATAAAAATAAGAAATATGAAAACAAAACATATATTGGATAAGTAAGAATTATAACTTGACGAATATTTTTTATAAAATATAGACTATAAACGCAGATCTTTTTAAACATATCAGTAAAGGTATGTTTCATGATGTATTACTTCTTTCAGTCTTATGATTCATGCCTGATTAAATATCCTGCTTTAACACCTTCCAATCGAACATATATAATATATTTTTTAATCCATGTATGTATGTATCGTTAGTAGAGGTAAATGCTCTTGGAACTACTTCTATCAGTGTTTCTCTAGCTTCTTTAGAGTGTACATCTGCTGACTGGCCTTAGGCTCCACTCGTGATGTATTGAATTTTTGAGTAAATCGCCCCTGCTTTTTCCTTACTCACCTGACGCTTCAGTTTGATTTTTACGTCCTTTCAAGGTAAGATAATACTTAATTATAATACTTTTTCTGAATATATATATAAATAAATAAATAAGCCATTTATTGATCATACAAATACACATTGAGATATAAAAAAATGCATTATTAAAAGTAATAGGTACTATTTGTATTTGCATTCGAACAAATCAGCAGAACGCTGTGGCAACTCTTCTGAATATATATATATATATATATATATATATATATATATATATATATATATATATATATATATATATATATATATGTGTGTGTGTGTGTGTGTGTGTAGACGCTTCTTATGTAAATACACAATGTAAATATAATTACATGAACGGATTTTTTTTGTATAGATGGACAGACCGAGTACCCCAAAAGAGATACGATATACTGAGGAAGAGGATATTCTTTGAATATTTGTTGAGCCCAACAAATATTAAAATATTGTAGCACTTCTTTTATATTAGTCAATTGTTCTTCACTTGTCAAATTTCTTTCACTTTCCTAATTATGTTATGATATTTTGATAATATAAGTATTTTTTTTTGTAGCTATTTCTTTATATATTTTAATTGTAAGTTCTTTCACTTTATATATTATGTTGCGATATTATGATAATTTAGGTAATTGTTCGTAGCTATTTCTTAATATAATTTAATTGTAAGTTCAATCCAAAGTATAAAAGTGTAAATAAATAATTGTACAATTATATTATTGTTATCGCATTTTTCATTTAATTAAATATATTTAAAGTTTATTTAAACAAATGTTCTAATTTCTTCTTCAAGTAATAATACCCTCTAAAACACCTTTCCTATAATCCAAACATACCTACATTATTGTACAATACCCCCTGTATTTGTTCAATCATATATCCCCCTGAATGTATAATCTGAGTCAGTCATACAAATACACGCCCTTCTGTATGTTAACGCTATTATGTAGTGTAGTCATTTTTTAATGTTTTCAAGAAAATGAACTCCCTGTACACAAATTCAAGTAATTATTATCACTTTTGGAGGTTATAGAACAAGCAGGAGTTTTCATGAAGAATGACTTGTTCAAATACCCAAAAGTAAGAAAATATTTACTCTCGGATACACTATCTTGGAACACACTGTATTTATCATACAATAATCAGCATAAAATATAATTTAGTAAGCATTTTGCATGCGAAATATTTAGTAATGCATACACTATATAGCGTTAAACATACAGAAATATAAAGTGCTTACTGACTCAGATGAAACATTCAAGGGGATATATGATTGAAAAAACACAGGGGATATACAACCCGTAGGTAGGGTAGTACTTTACCAAATGCGGTATGTTTCATAACGACAAGCGTATCATTAGAACTGAAGATATATAGGGCGTTGCATATTTCAATCTAAGTCAAATATAATTCATACCTATAATGGTATAACGTTATAATGAATGATACCAATTAATAGACGTTACATAGTGAATCCAATATTTAAACTACTTATAGAAAGTATGTTTTAAGCATTGCATTTAATTTATCGTACAGACCACAGCATGAACCTTACATCAAGAAGTATAAAGATGTTTTCTTTCATACTTTATTCAGTATTATGCATACATTCCACCCTGTATAAGTTATCTTTATAACAGGATAATTCTTGTTTTATATTTTAACCCATTATATGATTCACACTAGTGATATAATTTCAACATTATATTTTAGGATTTATATGAAACATAAAATCGGCTACTGAATGCCAAAATGCAGGTTTTAAAGTATATTTCAGACCTTATTTTAGTGATTTTGGCACAACATTTTTTTCAGTGTGATTTTGGTCGTTTTTTTCGGATTCACTCCCGGGCTCCAGAACGTGCCATAAGGATCTTCGTTCCAAAAACCAAATTATGTGGTGATAAAATGTTCAGCGTTCTTTTAGCATCACACGTGAACTCACTCATCAACGTGAACTTTGTTGATGTAGAGAAATCGATATCTGTGTTGTTATTTTGGAGGGTATAATGGAAACAAATATCAAGTTGGCATCAATTTAAGCTGTCAAGCCAGTGATATTGGCTTGAAATAGAAGTGGTATTTTCATGTCCGTCACTCGCAGTGCAAAGCTATCGTGTCACGGTAAATGGACTCTTGTTATATCAGATTTGTTATGCTGCTATATTTGTCCAAGATCCTTTTATCGTGTTTAGTTGTTTTTTTATTGTTTGTTGGAAAAATTATTAATCCGTGTAATACTCATACTGTGAAGATTCTCTGTCATTCATTAACAAATTCTTAATTCTATTTTTCATAAAGAATCTAAATAGAATATTTATTTATTTTCCCCAATACAGTTTATTTAATTGATTACCTTAATATAAATGTAAGTTAGACCATAAATGTGTAAATCAAGTAGTAATGTAACTTCACTGGAAATTTAATTAAAATTAGATAAGTAGTTTTTTTTTTTAAGAAATGGTGATTCGAAAAATATTTTGCGTCTGACCGACAGACAGGAATGAGACCAAAAGTGTTTCCTAATGTTTGAAACAGATTAGAACGGTCTGAACAGAAATTGAATTTGTAGAAATTATTGTTCTTTAGAATGATAAGCTCGGAAGTAAAAAATGAAATAAACAGGTCAAGTGTATGCTGGTCAGCACACAGCAAGGGTCCGTAGGCAACACTGTATTGTTTAAGTAGTACCTAGTGATGGTGCTCTTTAAAATCCTAAAAAAGCCTACTATGAACTATCCAATGGGTCTAATATTCTCAAAACACATAAATAAACTTCTGATAAAGTATTTTTGGCAATGAACCTGATTATGAACACATAAATACATCGAAAAGAGCATAATTATAAAAAAAAGTAATTTGTCTACAGAAAAATAAAACAACGAAATTTCCTAAAAGTGGTCTTTACTTTAGGTTGAAGAATGTTCAGGCATTTGTTGAGATTTGTTGCACTTTACATAAGCGAGATAGAAGGGGGCCCTATCAAGCGTATTACCAATGAATTATATATTTCTGGATTCAGCTCGACGTACGCTTTCATATAATACCCCACACGGTCTCCAAAAAAATAGTATTTTGCAACCCTCAAGTATTTTGCCCTTATTTTTTTAAAGTCGCTACATTTTTAAAATGTGTGGGTAGGTACTATACACAAATACACATATTATATGCCAAGTTTGAAAGTGATCGGACAAAAAGTGTAGCCGTGAGAACAGACGACAGATGGACGGACGGACAGACAGACACAAGCAGGAAAATATAAGGTTTTGCCTACGGACTCTAATATTTCAACCTGCTACCTTGTTATTTTCGTTATCAATACTGATGTGAATTTGCAGGTTGTATAATTTGCCATTCCTAGTTGTACGAGTATATATAATTTGCATATTGTCTAGCAGATTGGGGGAATGATTTGTTGTAATATTAATCAATTGAGTTCTTAGCAAGTTTGAAATGCGTAATTATCTTCCTTCTTATATAAAATGATAAAACGTAAAATTTGAAAAATATTGAATTCGTAAAATTTGAGTAAATTAAAACAGAAAATTTGAGAAATATTAAAGACGTAAAATTTTTTTAGAGACGATTATATTGCCGAGTAACCTTCAAAACTTTCGCACCCACGCAATAAACAATAACTAAAAAGAAAGCGACGTTTAAAACAAGATAAAACATTTATATGTTCTCTGAAGAAGAGTGTAACGAAATATTTCCGTTTCCAATTCTTGCTCAATGAACAAGAAGAGATTGTAGGAGCAACAGCTTCAAGGCTTCTCCACTGTCACAGATTTCCTATCAGCTGGACAGTTAGGTAACATACTACTGGTTGTTTCGCTTATCAGAATGGCATGGTGACATCAATTAAATGGTGTTTGTTTATGAAGGAGGTTGGAGATTTATGGCTCGATTTATATCGGTAAATTCAAATTTCAATCTGTAGATTTTGGAACGAAGTTCCTTATGGCACGTTCTGGAGCCCGGGAGTGAATCCAAAAAAAACGACCAAAATCACCGTCACAAACTCACCGTCACGCAAAATCCGTCACGAAATCTACCGATGACAATATAACTTGAGTAAAAGATCACCCATTTAGTTGAAATTTTGTACACATGTTCATTTTACCAATGCCCAGGCTAAGTTCGTTGGACAACGATATCCGCCCAAGCGTTCACGGCCAACGCTCGCGTAAACGTAAGCTTCAAATTTGAACTTGGATTTTTTGGACGGGAAAAAATTCTAACTTCATCTATTTAATAAGACAAACAACTTTTTTAAATAATATTTTTTAGTATAACGAACACCGACACTGCTATGAAGTAATAAAGATCGCTAAATTTATTAAAGCGGACCTAAACGTTTTAAATAAAGAAAACAACGTTTTTACCGATATCTTACGTCCTAACGTAACGATTTCAATAAAACTTCATACACATCGTCTAAAGTACAATTGAAACAGGCATGTAAAATTTCAACCTGATACAAGCAGAAGTGTTTTAGTGAGGTGATTTATAGAGGTCTGATGGGACAGTTCTTTTCTTCTTCACAACCATATGCTTTAACTATAAACTAATCAAAATTAATTTTTTTCTCAATTTACAATACATCATTTTTATTGTAAGACGTTCTTTTCAAAGTTAATAAAAAGTTTTTCCTTTAATTTTGCCTTAACTCTGCTAGTACAAATAGTTACTTTTCATTTTGTCTCTTATTCAAACTCCGCCATGTATAAGTAGTTAGTATCATATACTTAGGACTGTAATTATATAATTTATATTTAATATAAAGCGTAAGGAACTTCGTTCCTACCGGGTGTCCCACGGCACCACACGTATTTTTTTTAAAAAGAATAAAATGTTATGCAGTGTCATACACTTTTTATTCTCGTGCGACGTAACTGCCAACTCAGAAACTGTTTTTAAAGTTAGACGTGTTGAGTGATTTGGGAGAGAAAATGTTTGAGTTTGTGAGAGACAAAGAATAGAGACTTAATACAAATTAATTTTATTTATCTACATATCTTTAATAGGATAGAAGAGATCAAAAGTGCCTAGAGTTGGTTTTAGTAAAGTATGGTACGGCTGAGCTCGACTGCAAAAATAATATTCTTTCAAAAAAAATGTCTTTGTTATTTGCGAATACGTGTTTTCTGATTTGCTTTCATGGTATTTTATTATTGGCATATACAATGGGATTCCTTTTTAAATTCTATATTTGTTTTTCCTAGTTATTTTTAAAACGGAATTTAGCTGAAAACTATAAGTGGAAAATCCCTTGATTTCTATAGAATCTCCATAGTTGAAGTGCGGTATTTAGAAGTTATTATGTCAATTCAAACATTAATTAAAGAATTATTGTCATTTAAATTGTTAAATTTCTCGACCAGATGTTTCGTGATGTATTTATTTGGCTTAAAATATTCTACAACTCCAATTCAGATTGCGTATTCAATTTTATATGTCTATATTGTGATTTATATTTATATATTTTGGAACGGTGTTCCTTATGACACGTTAAGGCGTCTGGTCCCGGGCATGAATCCGAAAAAAACGACCGTCACAAAAACCTACCGTCACGAAATCGACCGATGACGATAACTTAAGTAAAAGTTGACTGATTTAGTTGAAATTTGGCACACGTGATCATTTTACCAATGCCCAGGATGAGTTCGTTGGACAACGTTATCCGCCCAAGAGTTCGCGCGCAACACTAGCGTAAACGTAAACTTCTAATGTAAAATTGGAATTTTAGGACGGACATTTTTTTTTAACTTCATCTAGTCAATTAGACAAACAACTTTTATAAATATATTTTTTTTTTAGTAAAACTAACACGCACACCGCTATAAAGTGATAAAAATCGCTCAATTTATTGAAGCGGACCTAAATCTTTAATATACAGAGAACAATGTTTTTACCGATATCTTACGTGGTAACGTAACGATTTTAATAAAACTTCACTCAAACATCGTCTAAAGTCTAATTGAAACAGGCATGTAAAATTTCAGCCTCATACAAGCAGAAGTTTTGGTGGGGAAAGTGATATATTTTATAATATTTTAAATTAATAGGCCGGGTAGGTAGAAAACAGTCCTATTTCAATCCAACATCCTTTAAAAAACATACTCTGTAACTATAAACTCATCATGATCAACTTTTTTCTTATATTCAATATATATTTATAGTAAGACGCTTGCTTTTCCCTACCACACGTATTTTTCTGAGATGAATGAACCGTTTCAGCCAGTTTTATACTAAATAACTAGCTCCTTCACTAAACCTTTATTTAATATTAATTTTAGTTATAAATGTCTCTGTACGTTTTTTGTTTTATTGCTATATATACACAGAATTATTATAATTATTACCCTAATGTTTTAATTTTTATAAATTGAACTTGAAAAGTCTTACAATTGTTTTGGCAAAACCTAACAGAAATTCAGTATTCCAGGGGGGGGGGGGGGGGGGGGTCAAACGCCCCTGTTTGACCTCCATAAGGCGCCCATTTTTTTTTTTTTTATGTGAATACTAATATTTATATTATTTTTTATACATGTGTGTAATTAAGTTTGCGTTAGTGTGCTCTGCTTATGTACCTAAGGCACCTCAAAACCCGAGTAAGGGTGCCACGGCGAAATGCCGATTTGAAGATACCGTAATTCTTTAATAAATGGCTATTATTATTATTATTATTATTATTATTATATAACGCGCCCATGATAACCGAGTTTCTTCAGAGTTTTTGGCATTTAAACTGTAAAAAGACTCAAGTTGTTTTTTCCTCGGTGAATTACGGCTGGTCTGTATTCTATGTGGCTATTGTTGAATTGTCGAAGTAGAGAAGGTAAGGCTGCAAGATTCCAGTTTGGGTCTCGTTACTGGTTCGCTTGATATTCCTTCTCTAACTTTGTTGCATTGTTAACAGAAGCATCTCCAGGTTTTCTATCTTGGAGATCTTGAAATTCAACCAGGATTTATTCCCTGCTCTGCTGTACCACTAATTGTCTTTCCTACTGACGCAAGTCGAAACTCTTCGTTAAATATATCCTCCTTTTCCTTCTTACAATGTAGATTGTAGAAACTCAAAAACCTTTTATAGTATCTTAGAACTGTATGATTATTATGCTAACAAGGTTACGACTTGATTTGTCGTGCGATATGATAAATAATCATAATGATGTCGTGCACAATATCGAGTTAATTGATAAGGGAATAACCATTTATAAATATATATTTTTATAAGAGATAAAATTGGTTTATTGGTTTATTTATTATAATACCGAATTTTAATGTAAATAAATAATGGTCATCAATTAAAACTCTTAAGCTTATAAAATTGCATAAAATAGTAAATATGAAAATATTATCATATATTACTTTCTCTAATAAGTTTTATATATAAAAAGAAAATATTGTGTTGGATCAAACACTGATCTATCAAAAGATTTTGATAGATTTACAAGTTTTGTGGACCCCTGAGTCGAAAAAAAGGTTTTTTAAATTAATGTCTGTATCTTGTTTCTATTTTACTACGTTTTTATTAGCTTGCTTTCTTGTTTGTTTGTTTGTTTGTTTATCTGGTACAAATCTGGCAATCGATTTCTAACTAACTTCCCGAATAGCTAGACATTTGAAACTTTTAGCATAGCTCAGAACACGATGACAATGCATTATTTTAATACTTTCAGCCATCTTTCAGCAGAATTTAATTAGTTTTCAGCAAATTTTGCTGTGTGGAAAGTTAGTTCGGAAAAAATCCGCAAGTTATTTTATTTATTTTGCCAAGTTTCATATTTACGCAATCTTCATTTTGACGGGTTTCAAATTTGTGATTTTTATAAATAGAGATAAACATTGAATGACAGCAAAACAGGAAAAATATCGATTGTATTATTTATCGATTATATTATTTATATTATTTCAAATATATCGATGGCACGGTTTAGATTTGGTGTTGGGGAGATCCGTTGTACAAAGATTTGTCCTTTTATAGGTTTAAGATCAGCTCTCTAGATGGTTGTCATTTATGTGAAGTAAATAAATTCTAAATATTATATAACAATAACAATTATATGTATATTATCAACATTACATACGATTCAACAGAATATTCAAAAACGTAGTATATAAAAAGTTATTTTTATCTTTAAATTATTTTCGAGTTAGTTTGTTCATAGTTTCGTCCGATCATCTGTAAGAGCGATAACTAAATAAGTTTTTTTTTATGCTTTAAAGGTCACCGTTATTTATTTATCCTCAGCAAAAACCTAACCCTAAAGAAAGAGCCTAGTTTCTGTCCCTCACCCCAAAAAAATCAGCCTATCAAAGAAGTGATATCATTTATTGTGGCAACCAAAAGTCAAGTCTGCACCTTCTTAGTTTATACCATACCTTCACTTCACTTCTATTTTCATGAGCAAGACTATTGTTTTATTTTTATTGCTTAACACTTGGCCAGTTTCTGAATGATGATAGACTGACTTTTTTGGGATCCGGAACTTTTTTCTTTTCTTCTGTGTTCTCTACTTGTTATTACCCTCGTACCTCCTATGTGACTGCTCATGATACTGATGTTTTGCAAATCTCATGACGACTCTATTTCTAGGGGTCGGTGAGGATGTCCAGGAATGTGATTGATAAATAGTTGGTTTATCTGAGATTTTGTGTTACCACTTCACAATTATGACTAAAGGGGTTAATAAAAAGTAACACACTAATATTGTCTCCGCAATTTTATATTCACTATAAACAAACGCATTTCGATATTTTATATCATCTTCAGTGTTAAGTGTTAGCATAGAAATAGAAAGTGTAAAGACTAGTGGCTACTTGTTTATGTACTTTACAATCTTTTATGACTTAAAATAACAGTACAAAGTGGGGGTAGAAAAAGGCTGTAGAAGGATTAAGGAACCAAAGGTAAGGGATATAAAGGCTTAGGTAAGGTATAACATTATTTTTCAACTACTTAAAGCTAAACAATTATTTCCTTGTTTTACTATAACTATATTACATGTACCTTAAAACAAATACCTTATTTTACACAATTATTAATTATAGGTTTTACAATGGTAGAGTTATTAAGGTTAGATCTTTCATTAAAACATCCTATATTTGTGTCGTGGATAACTCTTTGAATTTCCAAGTTTTCTAGGACGTCTAATTTTTTACTTTCTCATATAAAGAGAAAGTATTGTGATGGCTTGAAAATTCGGTTTTGAGATTTTGATGGATTTACACCTTTTGAGGTCCCCTAAGTCCAAAAAAGTGGTTTTTAAAAAATGGAGCCTAAACCACTGGACCGAGTTTGACGAAATTTGCATACTTGTTCAGAAAAATCGTACCCCGAGGTGAAATCGAGAAATAACTTTTAGCTCAAAATTTGGGGGTGCTACCCCCCAAAAACTCTGAAAAAGCGTGAAATAAATTATTTCTCGAAAACAGTTCCAAATATTTTGATAAAAAAATTCTAAAATGTAGTCCATTTAAATACGAATCTAACGATATAAGCCGTTTTCCCGGGAAAAATCAACTTCCTGAGAAAATAGCTTAAAACGCGGACGGAGAGAGCCCGGGTTAAATTCCCCGCCCTGGAGAAGTTATTTTTATGATACATTTTGATGAAATCTTCGATAATGATAATAATTAAATGTACATCCGAAAACTAATATATGGAAAACTCTGGGCTAATAATTATGAAATCGTAAATGAGAAAGTTTGTCTGAGTTGTACCAATTTTTTATTTTTGTCTAAATAGGTTTTGGACTAAAGGATTAGATAGATGATAGACGGAATGATAAAAGGATTGATAACTGTTAATGAACTTAATATTAATACTTTGTATTAAGATATTAATACAAAAACATAATAATATTAATACTTTGTATTAAGATATTAATACAAAAACATAATAATATCAATACTTTGTATTAAGATTAAGCCAGTTGCCACAATTTAGTTAATTAATTTATTTATAGAAATTTTTTTTATAATTTTTTAGTTGTTAACTATTTTATTTTATTTTTCTGTTATAGGTGAGTTCTGCTCTTATCATTAAAGAGGAATTATTGGCTCTATTTCAAACAAGTTCAGGTCATAATTTATGTATTTTTTTTTTTTTTTTTTTTTTTTTACTAAATATATTATACTTATTGGGACTAGTCCCTACTGCATCGAATTGAGGAAAAACAGTCTTTAGTGAAGCTAAATTGCATTAGAAATTCAATGATCTATGATTCAAAGCAGAGTCGGAAAGTATTTTTCTATCTGTCTGCCTTCTTTAATTCTACCTTAATGTAAAAATTGCTTCCCAAAGGATGATAAATTCTCTAGTAGTATTACATTGTACCCTTTTCAATTTTGGGCTTCTAAAGTCTCTGTCAACACTTAGTTTGACTTCAAAATATTTTTCTAATCTCTATAGGGTATTAAATTCGAACACATGACCTTCTTATGCATATATATCAGTCTTAATAAGCTCACGTGTTTAATGTGTAACGATAAAGAATTGGAAAAGAATATACAATTTCATGTGCTAACACATATTATGGTTGTATGGTTTCATAAACCAATGCCAAAAAGAAGTGCTTAAACGTTATATTTTATATTATCATGTAAGTCGATGTAGTTTGATAGTACAATACGCGTCTAGTGCGGAATGCAGCATTTTGCATGCGAGTGTGGAGTTTGCACCCCAGCGACAGCGAGGGCAGTAATACCACACGAGCAAAGAAAAATGCAGTTTTCGCACGAGTTGCTTACCGTACTTTATCCTACGATTGTTAGATTTAAATAATAAATACAGAAAAAAATAAACTTGCCGTAAGTAAGTTCGTATCTCTTCTCTTGATAAAGATGGCATTAATCTTGAGTTGTATTTTTTGCCGAATTAATTATTTCGATATAAGCAGTTACTTTAATTAAACAAACAGCAAATTAGTTTTGTTAAATGTAAACAAACTCGTTAATCGTGCGTTAAGGTGAAAAATTCTTCTTTTTTACCTCAATAGGGCGGAAAAAAAGAAGAATTATGAAACGCGGATGCGCAATGAATGCAAGTACGTAAAAAATCACTTTCTACGCATCTAAACAGAGATACAATGTTTATATTTCGTATCAATTGTAGGTAAACAAATTATTTTCTTTTAGGCCTGAAGATGCCTCAGTGTGTTATGTTTAATATGAGTCAAGCATATGCAAAAGTTTTATGTTTATAAGATTTAGTGGCCCAAACGTTGTTGGGTATTTGACAAGTAAATGAACAGAATGGAGAGGTCTCCTACAAGGGTCCTTGAATAAGACTACGGATTCTTAAAGTGGTGTATTCTCTTGTTCTGCTCTAACTTCTTGCCGGCGGAATAATAGAGCCTAATTATGGTTCTCTGGATCACATTATATATTTTCCATTTGAGACTTTACTCTCCACTTCTTCTTCAGCTCATAATGGCTGTTACAAACTTATGTCTTATCTATTTGTGTTTTCATTCATAAACATTTTATGGTGAATAGTGAATTCATTTAAAATTACTGTATTAGCGTGTTTTTAGGTAGTCTGTTATAGTACATTACGCGTCGAGTGCGGAAAGTAGCATTGTGCATGCGAGTGTGGAGTTTGTGGAGTGCGGAGAGTGGAGTGGTAAAACCACACGAGCAATGCAAAATGCCGTTTTCGCACGAGTTGCGTACCGTACTTTATCTACGATTGTTAGATTTAAATAGTAAATACAGAAAAATATAAACTTCTAGTATACAAGTTCGTATTTCTCTTTTGATAAAGATAACATTAATTCATTAGTTGTATTTTGTGCCGCATTATTTATTTCATTTCGGGAGATAAAATTATTTATTTCGGGAGGCGTATTATTCTCCTCATATTCGTCATAATCATTTAAATCACTCATTAATTTTCACAAAAAACTCGATATAAAAGTTACTTTTATTAAACAAACAACAAATTACTTTTGTTAAATGTAAACAAACTCGCTAACCGTGCGTAAAGTTGAAGAATTCCTCTTCTTTACCGCACTAGGGTGGTAAAGAAGAGGAATTCTTCAGAACAATGAATACATGTACGTAAATAATCACTTTCTACGCATCTAAACAGAGATATAATGTTTATATTTCGTATCAATCGTAGATAAAATTTATTATAGCTCTATAAGACAAGGTATTTACACGTTAATTACCGACTTTGATTTACGTGTTGTGTTTTGTTTATTACAATCCACAGATTTAATTTATCTGCCCCGTGTTAAGTACGGTGCTTAAATAACTATTAAGAATAAGCAAATGTTAAAAGTTGTTTCTGTTATCGAATTATTTTGTTTGTGCAGAAATTTTATGAATCTTACACCTGACGAATAAAACTCTTGAAGAGTAAAATTGATGAGTTAATTTGTGAACTGATGATACAATTTAATTATTTGACTTGTGCTAAATCAGTTATTTCAACTGAGATTTGGTACAATTAACTAAAATTTAATAATCTAACTTCAGTTCATTGTCATCTGTTCATCTAATAAAGTAGGTGGATTTAACATTAGCTATTAACAAATTTAACTCATCGGGGGGCCGGTGTAGCCGAGGGGTTAGCACACTCGACTCTGAAACCAAGGTCTAAACATCGGCTGTGAGTTCGAATCCCAGCGGGGTGAGACATGTTTCACACTGATGATCTCATCGATTAGATGAGTAAAGTGGCCGGATAACCCCAGTCCTGTAATGACCTAATGAGCTGTTGAACGGGACTAAAACTACTACCAAAAAAAAAAAAAAAAAAAACTCATCGGTATTGCTTTTTTGACTCTTATTCTCCTTGATTGGTTTCTTTTGAACTAACTTTTTACTTTTTAAGGAAAAGTGTCGTTTACACCCGAAAAATGCGAAACCGATATTTCAACGGAATTATTCGTTTTGGATGTTATTTAAATGATTAGAGTGGGTTTTAGCTTGATGGTTGTCTGTGTGTGATTTTTTGTGTGTCTGTCTGTCTGTATCACGCATATATCCCAGTTAGTTTTTTTAGCTATAGAGTTAAAATTAGTGCATAAATCAGTCCTTACAACCAGGCCCAAAAAATCATGAATTTGTGACGTCATTTTGCTGAGGCAGCAAACATTTCGAAAAATCTTCCGATTGCGCAAAAATTCGCACACACAGAACATTCCAACAGAAGTTCGTTTTGATATCTGCTGCCATTTAGGACATTGGGCACCTATTTTACCTTTTTATAAGAATAACCATTTCTTCTTATTTCAACTTAATATCTCCCGCCATTTTGAAATTATTTAGTGAGGAAAAGTTCTGAAACAACGCGTTCGATGTTTTTACTTTTTTATATGCACATAGAACGACGAAGTAACGAGACGAGTACTATGATAACGTGACAATTCGAATTTGAGATTAAAGGTGGAAACACACTACCATCACGTCACGTGATAATAGTGTAGCTGCAATGTAAACAAACCTTACTAAATCAGCACCGCACACTTTTTTCACGTGATGTGATATCACGTCACGTGATATCACATCACGTCTGAACGTCATCACATCACGTCCGCCTTTAGATGCTTTGTCTCTGTGTCCATAAAATATATTTTTTGAATCTGCACAAGACCACTGGCCAAATTATGGTCTTTGGAGACGCGTGTAGCCTTACCTACCGCACCGATTTAGAATATGTCAATTCATGTTTTAGAAAAACCGTAACCCTGAGGAGAAATCAATAAATATTCTCTCTAAATTTAAGGGCTTTAACTACCAAACACTGAAATAAATCAGTTATTTCTCACTTAAAAAAACAAACTACTTCTACTTAAACAAATGTTAAGTTTTTGTCTATTATTTAAATACCAATTTAATCATGTAAGTCGCCATCTCGGAAAAAAATATAGCTTCTGGAAAAATAGTAAGAGACGGGAAGTTGGGCTTCGATTCTTGTCAGGTTTGACTGTTTTCATGTAAATGTCGATAGAATGTTGTATAATACTCGTAATTATATTTACGCTCTGTATTAAGTGATTATTATTATTGTAAAGTTTAGTACCAAGAAGTGTTTTAGTTTGTTTTTTCCTTATTTTGACGTTTTGCTATCATCTTAATGGAATATTATTTTGCAGTTCTAGTTATTTTACCGAAGCTGTTGCTCTAAATGGGGGCATGCTTTTGTACAATTTCATTAACTAATAGCCACCTAGTCGTTTTGAATTCGACTCTAGTCTTTTATTAATTGAATTTTCTCCCCTTGTCTTAAAGCTTTAGTTTGTACTTCAGTTGCTTAATTTATTATCGAAATCATGTTGACTCCGTAGAGTTGGATAGACTTAAGAACCTTTTAATTATGCGTTAAAATACGATTAAATTAATCGAACCGGTGATTCTATTGGCTTAATAATTACAAGTGACGCGGGACAACGTGACACTCCAAATTGAGTTAAACTTCTAAAACAGATTAAACAAGAGGCCTTAAATTTCTTCCCAATCATTTTTGACAAGGTAATTTCCTTGGAATTGGCTATGAAGCCAATTAAACCTGGAAATCGTACACCTTTTTAGTATTTTTTAACCAGAATAAATTTTCATTTCAACTCTTGAATATTTACCAGCAATTAAAAATAATTATTTTGTTCTCGTTTATAGTAAATATAATTTAATGATCAAATTTCTAATCCGTTTCAGACTTCAGAGAACATTTTTGGTTCTGTGTCTGACTGTCGCCCTATATTTGCAAACCGATATATCTTCAAAACTGCTCTCAATTTTAATGAAATTTGGATGGAAGTTCATAATTAGCCCATTGTTGGTTCCATATAAGTTTTAACCTTCGGCGCCCAGTTGTTTCTTTCCTCATTCGCACAAACATACATTTATTTACACCTATATCTTCAAAATTATTCATCTGATTTTTATGATATTTGGATGGTTTGTCGAAAGTAGCCCCAGATTAATTTCAACCGTCTGCGCTTATTAAATTTGGCTAAATTTAAACTTATATTCACGTAAAATATCAAAACAATTTTGACAGATTTAAATAACGGGGGGAAAATTAAATAAATTTGACTATAATACGTTGTGAAAGGAAATAATTTCAAGATAAAAAAAACTTTTTATATACTACGTTTTTAAATTTTCTGTTGAATCGTATGTATTGTTGATAATATAATTGTTATTGTTATATAATATATAATGTTAGTGAAAAAAAAAAAAAAAGTTCCGAATTTATTTACTTCGCATAAATGACAACCATCTAGAGAGCTGATCTTACACCTATAAAAGGACAAATATTTGTACAACGGATCTCCCCAACACCAAATCTAAAGCATGCCATCGATATATTTGAAATAATATAAATAATATAATCGATAAATAATATAATCGATATTTCCTGTTTTGCTGTCTTTTAATGTTTATCTATCACAAATTTGTGAACCGTCAAAATGAAGATTGCGTAAATATGGGACATGGCAAAACAAATAAAATAACTTGCAGATTTTTTCCGAACTAACTTTCCGCACAGCAAAATTTGCTGAAAACGAATTAAATTCTGCTGAAAGATGGCTAAAAGTATTAAAATAATGCATTGTCATCGTGTTCTGAGCTGTGCTAAAAGTTTTAAATGTCTAGCTATTCGGGAAGTTAATTAGAAATCGATTGCCAGATTTGTACCGGACAAACAAACAAGAATCCAAGCTAATAAAAACGTAGTAAAAATCGTTAAGAAATAGGACGCGAAGAAGCTGTATACCACATAAACAGGCAGATTATTTTTTTTACCATTAACTTATTAACTAACCCATTTGAGTGACCCAACTTCAAATTAATTAACAATTGACGAATTTAATCATTTATATCTTACTTAAGTAAGGTTTGTACAGCTTATGAATAGTTACAAACTAACCCTGTGTCATCTATTAAATTTATAGTTGTGTATGTTCTTTGGCAGGATTAGGCCCTTCTGGCTTAGGCTGTTCCGCTACAGAGTTACTTAACACAATATTAAGTGGTGGAGATGTCATTTTAAAGAAAAAAGCATTGCAATATCGATCTTTATTAATATGACTGCAACAGCAGCCATATGAAAACTAGCCTTTATTGCTTGTAAAAGAGGATTTGATCAAAGTGAAGAATCTTTGGGTAGGCTAGAACGAATGTGATAAATGCTCAATAGTTCATATTAGATCACGCATGAGGATCTTCTCTTAAATGCAGCATCCTCAATTGTAACAATAAAAATACGTGTGCTGTCGTGGGACACCCGATAGGAACGAAGTTCCTTACATTTAAGTACGTATAGATTACTATCTACTTATACATGGCGGAGTTACAAAAGAGACAAAATTAAAAGTAACGAACTGTTTGTACCTAGCAGAGTTAAGGCAAAATTAAAATAAAATCATTATTTGTATCATTAAAGAAAGCGTCTTACTATAAATATATGTTGAATATAAGAATAAAGTTTATAGTTAAAGAGTATGTTTTTAAAGGATGTTGGATTAAAATAGGACTGTTTTCTACCTACCCGGCCTATTATAATATTATAAAATATATCTCTTCCCTACTCTAAAGCTTCTGCTTGTTATCGGTTGAAATTTTACATGCCTGTTTCAATTGTACTTTAGACAATGTGTAAGAAGTTTTATTAAAATCGTTACACGTTAGAACGGAAGATATAGGTAAAAAAGTTGTTTTCTTTATTTTAAATGTTTAGGTCCACTTTAATAAATTTAGCGATCTTTATCACTTCATAACAGTGTCGGTGTTCGTTTTACTAAAAAAAAATATTATAAAAGTTGTTTGTCTCATTAAATAGATGACTTTAGAATTTTTTCTTGGATTAGGAACTCATTATTATAATAATATACTTAATATATTGAAATAAGGGTCGGCACAAATCAATTTTACTTTTAACAAGACCATGATAATATTTTCTATATTTACAAAACCAAGTGACATTTTGCCATATAACAAAAATAAACAAAACAAGTCAAGGAACAGGCTTCCTTAATAACGTTTTATCCCGTCTTTTTTAAGCTTAAGTTTACGCAAGCGTTGTGCGTGAACGCTTGGGCGGATAACGATTTCCAACGAACTCAGCCTGGGCATTGGTAAAATAAACATGTGTACCAAATTTCAACTAACTCGGTGATCTTTTACTCAAGTTATCGTCATCGGTAGATTTCGTGTCGGATTTTGCGTGACGGTGATTTTGGTCGTTTTTTCGGATTCACTCCCGGGCTCCAGAACGTGCCATATGGAACTTCGTTCAAAAATTCTTCATCTTTATTACAAACTTTAGAAACCCTTGCTTTTAATTATCCTCGATCAGTTTCGATTTTCAAAAGGACAAGTTAGGAAATTGATTCTCCGTCAACTACGCAGTAGAGTTATGATGCAATCGTGATCTAATTCTTTGTGGAAGTTGCTGGAATGATTCCCCAATGTTGTTGTTGTTGTTGTTGGGTTGGGTTGTGTGACTGAGCGTGCAAGACTGGCTTTAAACTTCAAGAACCCTTGCTTTTCATTACCCACGATCAGTTTCGATTTTCAAAAGGACAAGTTAGGAAATTGATTCTCTGTCAACTACGCAGTAGAGTTATGATGCAATCGTGATCTAATTCTTTGTGGAAGTTGCTGGGATGATTCCCCAATATTGTTGTTGTTGTTGTTGTTGGGTTGGGTTGTGTGACTGAGCGTGCAAGACTGGCTTTAAACTTCAAGAACCCTTGCTTTTCATTACCCACGATCAGTTTCGATTTTCAAAAGGACAAGTTAGGAAATTGATTCTCTGTCAACTACGCAGTAGAGTTATGATGCAATCGTGATCTAATTCTTTGTGGAAGTTGCTGGGATGATTCCCCAATATTGTTGTTGTTGTTGTTGTTGGGTTGGGTTGTATGACTGTGACTGAGCGTGCAAGACTGGCTTTAAACTTCAAGAACCCTTGCTTTTCATTACCCACGATCAGTTTCGATTTTCAAAAGGACAAGTTAGGAAATTGATTCTACGTCAACTACGCAGTAGAGTTATGATGCAATCGTGATCTAATTCTTTGTGGAAGTTGCTGGGATGATTCCCCAATGTTGTTGTTGTTCGGTTGGATTGTATGACTGTGACTGTGCGTGCAAGGTCGGCTTTCTAGCCTGGAGACGAGCTTTCTTCAGCTTCTCCCCGTGCCAGCTCAACTGTGTACCGTATTAATTACCTGGCTAATTTCTTTTTTTTTTTCTCCCTTGATTTTCTCTTGTAAAGTCACACTTGAAGGCCCCCTTTAAACTGTTATTAATTATTATAATTGAACTTCGTCTTATTTATGTAACGTGTTGGTTCTTAATCAATATTACTTTTCGGTTTTCCATGTTTGCCATGCATTATTGGAAATGCGTTCTTCTAGATAGTTATTAAAGTTTTTCGAATGTGTATTTACTGTCGAGGGAGTTTAATTTTTCACGGAAGTTTTTATTTGTTCTGATTATATCATAATATTGATTGGTGATTGGCATTTCCTCGTGCTATACTTTATAATTAGTTTTAAAAACAAACAAATTAGATATGGAGGCTTGATTTCCTAACTGATAATTTAACTCTTATTAAAGTATGAAATATTTCTGGGGGAAAACATTATCTGTTTAAAATATTCAATAAGAAAAAGAATTCACGAAATGGGAAGTTTCACAGGCGGTTTCTACTTTCAAAGACTATGTTTGACTAAAACGCCCCTTGAGGAAACAGTTATAAAAGTTTCTATCTTGGTTTGATGTTGATTTAAGAGAGGGGTGATAAAGTAAGTTCTGCGCTGTTAAGAGCTTAAACAACTTTCATTGAGTAAGTTTTAAACCCACACCAACGCTTTAACTAGTTAAATAAAAAATCCTTTTGTTTATATGTTCTGGTTATTTTTTTTTTAAGTATTACATTTTTAATGAACTCTGTTACGTTTTTTTCTTTTTATTAAGCCACTAATACAGTTAATTAATACTATTTATTTTATTTGTTTACTATTTATTTATTTCTATTTATTTTTTACTATATATTTATTTATTTCGGCTGAAACCAACTCATGGCATTTCAGACCCCCCCCCCCATTATCTTCCTAAAGATACTTAGAGGCGTGTAAAATTAATTTTAAATTAGAGTTCATTACAAACTGAACCCGAAATAAAAATGTCACACCGCTACCCGTATTAGTTCATAAGATATATTATGAGCCTAGAGGTTTGTTATTGCGTCACTAATATGTAGATTGACTAACTCATCATAATTCTAAGCCACTTCTAGAAATCCTAGAAACTTGAAATTTTGTATATAGGTAGAGTTCAATGTGTACAAATAAAGGAAAATATTTAAAAAAATCCGCATAAATCTGGTTCTTAGCCTTTTTTCCTTTTTTAGGGTCCGTAGGCAAAACCAAGGACCCTTATATTTTCCTGCGTGTGTCTGTCCGTCCGTCCTCTCGCGTGCTCTCACGACTACACCTTTCGTCCGATCACTTTGAAATTTGGCATGTATGTGTCTTGTACCTACCCACATATTTCAAAAATATAGCGACTTAAAAAAAAGTTTTTCAAAAAAATTAGGGTAAAAAAACATAAGGGTTAAATTTTTTTAATTTTTTTTTTCGACACCGTGAGGGGTATCATATGAAAGGGTACGTTGAGCTGATTACAAAAATATATAATTCTTTGGTTATAACTTTGATAGGTCGAGCGTAGGCAAGTTTGAAGTGGGTGTGAAACATGCCCCCCCCCCCCCTCTATCTCGCTTATGTGAAGAGCAAAAAATCTAAAAAATTCCTGAACATTCTTCGACCAAAAGTAAAGATACCACTTTTTGGAAATTTCGAAAAAAATATTATTTTATTTTTTATTGACAAAATACGTTTTTTTTATAATTATGGTCTTTTCGATGTATTTATATGGTTTTAGTCCGGTTCAGTGGCAAAATTTTTTTATCAGAGTGTGTTTTGAGAATATCAGACCCTTAGAATGGTTCAAAGTAAGCTTTTTAGCGTTTTAAGAAAACACTGTTTGTACAATTTACAGTTAAACACTATATAGTGTGGCCTACGGACCTTCGCTGTGTGCTGACTAGCACACTCTTGACCTGTTTATTTTCCCTTGTTTTTCTATTAGCTCTATAGGCTAATAGAAAAAACACCTATTCAAAATATTTAAAACAAATATATATATATATATATATATATATATATATTATATATTTAACTTGCGTTATATATATATATATATATATATATATATATATATATATATATATATATATATATATATATATATATATATAACGCGCTACTAGCGATTTCTAGTAGAGATTTTCGAATTAGAGTGAATGATCTTTATTGTGTATTGAGTTTGTATACATAAACTTCCCACTCGTCCGCACAGGTACAGCAGATAATTGTTTAGTTCAATTTGAACACCCCACGCGTTACATACTTTGCCACTTAGTCTTTTCGTTTCAAACCCATTCTTATAAAGAATGATAATTATTCCTGTTAATATATTTATTTCCTATTATATCCTTTCCTTATCTTTTGCTATCTCTTCTTATATAATATGTACACATTATGTGTTCAAAAAGTACAATATGCTAAGAAACGAATATCACTTAGAATAAGAAGTGAAATACCAATAAACACAATTGTATGAAAAAATAAATTCTATTTGATCTAATTTAACCAGTACAAGTAAGTGATGTTGTTTGTCTGTCCCCCACACTCTATTCTCTGTCCCTCACAAGCTCAAACTTTTCTTTCCCAAATCACTCTACACGTTTAAATTTAAAAACATTTTCTGATTTGGCAATTACGCAGCACGAAGATACAAAGTTGTATACGACACTGTATAACATTTAATTTAAAAAAATAATTAATTTTAATATAAATTATAGGTAAAATATTATTTACATAACAACAAACACTTAAGTTGTAATTCTGAGCAGAAAGTGTTCAAATTAAACATTAGCTCTGAAAGTGTTATGAAATTGCCAAACTATTAATTACAGCATTAGAATAGCTATTAGATTTAAAATGATTTATTATAATTGTTTTAGATGTTACTTATTACTTATTATAGCAACAATAGTTAAGTATTGTTTAAACTTCAATTTCCTAAAAGTTTAAATTTACAGCAACTAAATATATATGTTAAAAGTTTCCTCTCGTTGCAGCATCTGGTATATATTGCATAAGTTTCCCTTAGCCTAGTAACCAATAACTAAATTTCTTAACAAATTCTGTAAACCTCCAAAAATATTGAAAAACTATATTTTTTTTACTTTCTTCCAATCGTAGTATGTATAAAGAAAAAGTATTGTGATGTCGCAAAACTTCGTAATTTTCTACGGATTTACTTGTTTTAATGTCCTTTAAGTCGAAAAAAGTGTTGTTTTATTTTTTTAAAGAAAGTCTGTCTTATGTATATCGTCTAGAATACTGGCCTGATTTCGTGTTCAAATAATCATACCCCGAGGTGAAATCTAAAAATGAAAATTATAGCTCGAAATTTTGTGACTATACCTTCAAACACACAAATTACTTCTAAAAAAGAAACCGATTCCAACGACATTAATTGAAATTTAGTCCATTTTAATATGAATGTAACCATTTAAGCCGTTTTCTTTGGATAATTCTAGTTTCTGTGAAACTGTTAAAAAAGAATTGGATTTAGCTGAAAAGCGAGAGGGCATGGATAGGAACTGAGGGATGAAGGTACTCCAGTGATGGTACTGCCAAAACTAGACTACAGGAAAAAGACTGAACAGACCTTACATGAGAAACATGTTTGAAGGCTTTGGCTACTGCCAGCTTGAAAGACATCTGGCACTATTAAACAACGAAATCGACCCCACCTGGCCAATGTGCGGCGTTGAAAAGGAAACAGCTTGCCACTATGGGAGTATGTGAAGGATATGGAAGACTTCGTTTATTGCATAAACAAGTAAGGCACGCTTCACGTAATTACGTGAGGCGATAATCGCCGGTTTCTGTACGATTAAGTTAAAATTATAAGTTACAAATTGTAATAGTTGCATATTCTTTTTCTACACTTCAAGACCTTTAAATTGATGTATAACATGTCATGGTGACTAAAAACTTTTCTTTAGTCACCCGCCATATTGGCCGCCATCTTGAAAATATTAAGTGTAAAATTTTAATAGTTGCATATTCTTTTTCTTTATTTCAAGACCTTTAAATTGATGTATAACATGTCATGGTGACCAAAAACTTTTCTTTAGTCACCTGCTGTTGGAAATATTAAGTGTGAAAAATCCAAAATGTGTCCAGTGGTCTCAAATTCCGAGATGCACCTGTGTGCCGAATTTCATGTTCCTAGCTATAGTAGTTTATGAATTGAAACAAGCAACGGACAGACAGACAGACAGAGCCGGTATATAAGGTTTCTTTTTGTACTTTGTACAGAAACCTAAAAACACAACTTATACCTGTATAACTTTATAGTTTATATAAATTAGGGGAAATGTTCAAAGTATTCTTAATAACACTAAGATCGAAATTCAATTTTTAAGTTTTTGGTAGTTTTCATACTACGGAATGTTTAAATTTTAATTTAAATCAAATTATAATTATTAATAACTACGGGAAACAGACAGTGAAAAATACACTACAGCGCCGGGATTTGAACCACGGGTCTCCTGTATTTCCAGTACAGATGCTCTTACCAACTAAGCTACGCGGGAGAATGATTTTTCACTACCGTAATCGATAACTAGTCCCGAATCCAAGCTTTCAATATTCATACACATTTAGAAAGTCAATATTTATGACATTAGAACTAAACCGAGAATTAACGTTATAATTATAAAGTACTCAATTAGTACCTGTACCTTGTACAATCAATTCGAAATTCAATTTTTAAGTTTTTGGTAGTTTTCATACTACGGAAAGTTCAAATTTTAATTTAAATCAAATTATAATTATTATTAACTACGGGAAACAGACAGTGAAAAATACTCTCCAGCGCCGGGATTTGAACCACGGGTCTCCTGTATATTTTTCACTGTCTGTTTCCCGTAGTTTATAATAATTATAATTTGATTTAAATTAAATCACCAAGATCTTACATTTCACCGAAAGTCAAATATCTCTTGACTTCTTATCGTTTTAATTTTTAGTTACTTTCATGATTCACTAAAAGTTATCCTATTTAAAAAGTTATCCTATTTAAAAAGTTATCCTTTTTTAAAAAAGTAATATACTTACAATTAGTGATAACTACTAAGTTAAATTTTAAGGAGCTAAGTCTAAATTATTTGTTTTTTTAAAAAAAATATAAAAGACAGTTGGAGTATTGCTGTTTGTACAGGTGTTGAGTACAAACATGGCAATGTCAAGTTCTAGTTTGAGGTTGTATAACATTGCTTCTCTATTCTCTGAATAAAAAGCACAATTTGTTTTCATACTGTTTAAAGAATGTTTATTATGTGTTGTTGACCCCCGTTTAACGCCTAGATGTTACCAGTTAGCATGTCAATTTCCAAGGTCTACATGTCAATTCTTTTATTTCGTTTACTAAAAATTATTTGTTTTCCAAAATAAAGAACTGTCATGTCTGTAACATTTAGCTGTTTAATATGAATGATGTTTAATATTTATGTTTAATAAATATGAGTTAATATGAAGCTGTTTAGTCTCATCATACACTTTGCAGTCTTTTTTACTACTAGATGCTTTTATTTAATGTATTCTCTTATTTTGAAAATACTTGGTTTATTATTGTTTTTCTCTAAAACTAGGGGGCTCCGCCCCCTACTCACTTCGCTCGTGGACCCCCCAAAAGCGGCCGCTGCCTAGCATAGAGTAATAGAATTATTTTGTCTATTTACTATGAGAACTGAGGACCGTTTTAAAAGTTTAAGTCCGCGACCGCTTTAATAGTTCTTGCACTTAATTAAAATAAAGATGTTTCCTCGGAACAAAAATATCCACTCAGTAAAACCGGGGACCGTGCGCCCATGGCGCTCTAAAGGAAGAGCGTTTTTTTTTTTAAATTTGCCCGAAAAATGAAGAACAATTACATTTTTAGGTAGGTATATTATTAAAAGTATGATGATTAGGGTTTAGTTATCCAATATAAATATAAAAACCAAAGGTTTGAAATTAAATTTGTGTAACGGAATGTCGTTATTATATCTATTTAAAGACCAGCAAATCAAAACAAACATATTTTTATTGGAATAAATGTGGCCTTAGCGTAGCAATAACAAATCATTTCGAGGTAGGTCGGCCATGTCGGGACATTACTCGATTATATAAATGATAATATAATAATATATATAATATAAACATAGTTTTCATTTTTTTTCCAATTTTCCATAGCCATTTCTTAATCCTGAAATAATAAATTCGTCAAAAAATGAAAGAGAGCAATGCATTCTAGAACTTAAGTTTCACTTCTAATGCGTGAGAGCCTCAAACATATTTTTTTATTTGTTACTAACAAAAATAATGGTTTGTTTTGATTTGATGGAGTTGAAAAAAATATAATAACTTATCTAAATAGTGACCGATAATTTTATCACAACTAAACATTATAATTAATAAGATTGCATTTCTTTATTTGCTACCAATAAAGGTATAGGCTTGTTTTGATTTGTTGGTCTTCAAATAGATGAAATAAGTTATCAAAATAGTAGCCGACATTTTATTAAAATTATATTTTTGATTGTTTTGTATTGAAAGCTTTCACTTTTTGATTAAGGCATGTAAAGAAACAATGCGCTTTCTTTATTACACTGAGCTAACCGCCCCGTGTTTTGTTTATTGCCTCGGGAATGACGTCACAGTTCCCCGTGTCATTCCGCTCAACACAGTATATTTACTCTGAGAACCTCCCCTTTCTCCCCCCAAGGACCTCCCCCTAACCCCTCTTATCTCCTATCGCACTCTTACAAACAGTTAAGTATATATCACTCTCACTGAACTTGTTTGTTTACAAAACTTTTTTAATAATATAGATAGATATATGCTTTGAATTGTCTGTTTATATCAATAAAACGAATAATTTATTGCTTCCGATCTTACCGAAGATAACGAAAGCTATGTGATCGTTCTGAAGAACGTAAATTTGGTATGTCTCCGATTTCAAAAATGCCAAGACAGAAATTCGTTTCAGACATCAGGGAACATATTTGGTTCCGAATCTGTCGCTAAATTATTGCAAACCAAAATATCTTTAAAAACTACTCGTCCGATTTTATTGAAATTTGGATGGTAGGTAATAAGTAGCCCATTGTTAGTCCCATATAAGTTTCAACCTTGTGCGTCCATTTTGTTTTTCTTTCACATGCGCTCAAACATACATTTATTTATACCTATATCTTTAATAGACACTTATCTGTTTTAATTAAATATGAATGGTTTGTCGAAAGTAGCCCGCAATAATTAGATAGCCCCAAATAATTTTAACCAACTGCGCTTTTTAACTTTTGCTAAATTGATACATTAATTATTGTAAAAGATCAAAACAATTTTGATAGATTTAAAAAACGGGGGGGGGGGGAATTAAATAAAATTGACAATAATATGTTGTAAATACAAAATATCATTAAAGTATACGAAATAACGTATTACTTTATTGATGTATTAACATTTTAATAAAAGATTGTTTGTTCTAAAGTCCATTCCTCAATTTCGTCTCGGGGTATGCTTTTTCTGAACATTATTTATGTCGAATTTTAACAAAATCAGTTCTGTACAACTGCACTGACGACAGACAGACGTATTTTTTTTCAAGAAACCTAAATGTCATGTTTAAATCTATAAACATCGAATTTTTATGCCATCCCAATCCTTTCTCTTAATACACAACTTTATTTACATTATTCATTATTGTTACTTTATTATTTATTTATATTACTTTTATGAGAAATTAAATAAGGTATGGAGAAAAGCAGATACAAATTACCCCCTGGCCATGAATCGAACCACACATGCCGGCGTATTTAAATGTTGGAACTTGTTGAAGTTGTAGACGTGAGGCTCCTATGTAGTATAATATCCATTAACTTTTCTGCTCTCTACACTCAAGTACTTAAATGTTGGAACTTGTTGAAGTTGTATAGACGTGAGGCTCCTATGTAGTACAATATCCATCAACTTTTCTGCTCTCTACACTCTAGTACTTAAATGTTGGAACTTGTTGAAGTTGTATAGACGTGAGGCTCCTATGTAGTACAATATCCATAAACTTTTCTGCTCTCTACACTCTAGTACTTAAATGTTGGAACTTGTTGAAGTTGTATAGACGTGAGGCTCCTATGTAGTACAATATCCATAAACTTTTCTGCTCTCTACACTCAAGTACTTAAATGTTGGAACTTGTTGAAGTTGTATAGACGTGAGGCTCCTATGTAGTACAATATCCATAAACTTTTCTGCTCTCTACACTCTAGTACTTAAATGTTGGAACTTGTTGAAGTTGTATAGACGTGAGGCTCCTATGTAGTACAATATCCATAAACTTTTCTGCTCTACACTCAAGTACTTATCGATAAGTACACATTTTTAATTCTCTCTAATATATGTACCGATAAATTATTGTAAATTTCTTATTAGCAATAGTGGTTTTTATATTGATCCTCTGACCTTACTGGGTATTTGATGCAGGTACACTTAACTCTTTCCTTTACTCTCGCGACCCGTGGATGTTGTTCATTTCTTGAAATGATTTGTTAAATGTACACCATCATGTTCTCTAATGCTTTTGTTGATGTCTGAAAGCGTTGTGGTCTTTGTGTCTGATACAGTCCACTATAATTGTACAAGTTGTTTATGGACCACACGGGCGATCATTCCCACTGTATTGTCCGTTTTCAAAGTGTTTTTGTCTCATCCTTCAAGATGTTCCCGGGTTTAAAGGCCTGCCTTTGTTCACGAACTGGAGAACGGTTTTGTATTATGCTCGCTGCGTTGTATCATTGTGCAAGAGGGTTTCCATCTCTTAATCAACTCTTAGCTTTGTTTCTAATGGTCCTTACCACCTTAACACTGCTAGACTCCTAGATACGCACCGTATTCCTTTCTCTCCTTCCTCCTTTCCTACTCTAATAAGCGGATTAGTTTTCACAAGCTCGCACCTCTCACTAAAACCTTTCAAACTTCCACCCTTTTACACAATACTGCATTTACTTTACATTAAACGTTTTTGTTGTAAACTCCGATAAGATTAATATCTCGTCAAAAGACATAATTCAATTAAAACAAACATTACATAATATAATTTCAAGATAAAAAGAACTTTTTATATACTACGTTTTTAAATTTTCTGTTGAATCGTATGTAATGTTGATAATATAATTGTTATTGTTATATAATATATAATGTTAGTGAAAAAAAATAGTTCCGAATTTATTTACTTCACATAAATGACAACCATCCAGAGAGCTGATCTTAAACCTATAAAAGGACAAATCTTTGTACAACGGATCTCCCCAACACCAAATCTAAAGCATGCCATCGATATATTTGAAATAATATAATCGATACATAATATAATCGATATTTCCTGTTTGCTGTCATTCAATGTTTATCTATCAAAAATTTGAGACCCGTCAAAATGAAGATTGCGTAAATATTGGATATGGCAAAATAAATAAAATAACTTGCGGATTTTTTCCGAACTAACTTTCCGCACAGCAAAATTTGCTGAAAACTAATTAAATTCTGCTGAAAGATGGCTAAAAGTATTAAAATAATGCATTGTCATCGTGTTCTGAGCTATGCTAAAAGTTTCAAATGTCTAGCTATTCGGGAAGTTAGTTAGAAATCGATTGCCAGATTTGTATCGGACAAACAAACAAGAATGCAAGCTAATAAAAACGTAGTAATAAATATACGTTAAATATAAAGGTAAATGTATAAATATTCAGTTTAGTTCACATATATTAAGCTTAGTTTATAAATATTTAGGTTAGTTGATAACTATAGAGGTTAGTTTATAACTATAGAGGTTAGTTTATAAATATTCAGTTTAGTTTATAAATGTTGAGGGTAATTTATTACTATAGAGGTTAGTTTATAACTATAGAGCTTAGTTTATAAATGGTGAGCTTAATTTACTACTTTAGAGGTTAGTTTATTACTATAGAGGTCAGTTTACAAATGTTGAGCTTAGTTTACTACTATAGGGGTTAGTTTATAACTATTATAGAGGTTAGCTTATAAATATTGAGGATAGTTTATAAATCTTGAGCTTAGTTTATAAATGTTGAGCTTAGTTTACTACTATAGAAGTCAGCTTATAAATATTGAGGTAAGCTTATAAATCTTGAGCATTGTTTATAAATGTTGAGCTTAGTTTACTACTATAGAGGTTAGTTTATAAATAATGAGTTGATAAATATTAGGGTTAGTGTAGAAAAAATGAGGTTAATTTGCACTTTTATTTAATTCGATAATTTTACATAATTAAGTCCTATAAACTAACCTCAACATGTGTTACGTAATGTTTGTTTTACATGTAATATGACTTTTGATTAAATATTAATAATAAAAAGGGCTTGCCTGTCAATGGGCTTACATATACATACATACATCCATATATATATATATATATATATATATATATATATATATATATATATATATATATATATATATATATTGCTTCCGAGCTTACCGAAGGTAACGGAAGCATTGTGTTCACTTTTGAGAACGAAAAACTTCTATGCCTCCGATTTCAAAAATTCCAAGACAGAAATCCGTTTCAGACATCAGGGAACATTTTTGGTCTCGTGTCTGTCTGTCTGTCTGTCTGTCGGTCTGTGTGTCCGCGAATTATGAAACGTGCGACGATAACTTGAGTAAATGTCGACCGATTGTGATGAAATTTGATAGACATGTTCATTCTACCAATACCCAGGACGAGTTCGTTGGACAACGTTATCCGTCCAAGCGTTCACGAGCAACGCTCGCGTAAACGTGAACTTTAAATTTAAAATTAGAATTTTAGGTCGGGGAAAAAATCTAACTTCATTTATTCAATGAGACAAACATTTTCTTCAAATACAATTTTTTAGTAAAACCAACAGCGACACCGCTATGAAGTGTTATAGATCGCTAAAACTATTAATAGTTTTTTACAAAATAAACAATATAACAATAAAGTAATATAACAATAATTATTATAGCACATGATAGGATGCGAGGAAGCTATGTGCCACACTAATTGGCAGTATATATATATATAGAATAGAATAGAAAAATATTTGTATTTAAAGCAAATAAGCCTTATACAAAGGGGTGTAGCCAAATTACATCAAATTATAAATAACCAAGAAATAATAAAGAGCATTAACGACAAAAATTGGATTAACAATTACTCCTCCAGGATAAAAGATCTAGTTTTGAGAATATTTAATACATAATAAAATATGTTTTTACAATTGTTTTTGTTTTGGTAAGTTAATATGGAAGAAACATTAGTCGTGTCTGCCCATTCCTCACTAACTACGTGCATTGGAAGAAAGGATTTTCTTTGGAGCTCATATATTGGGCATCGTAAAAAAATATGACCTTTATTTTCTTGCTCCCCAAGATTACATATCGGGCAGATTTCATTTGTTTTTATTTTGTGGAGCATCCCTCTAATTGTTAATTTTAAACTATCGAAACCCGCTGTTCTAACCTGTGTAAGAATACGTTGTGCTGAGTAAGGTAGAAATAATGATGTGTTTAGGTAATGATAGTCGGGGCTATTGCAGCTTGTTAATATTCTGTATAAACTGGAGTAAGATGAGGTTTGTATTCTGTCCAAGTCTTTTTGTCTAAGTTTTAATCCGTATGCTGTCTGTGTGTTTTGTATAAATGTCGAAGAGAACGGTGCTGTTAGTACTAAGTTGGGGTCGACGTCTATTGTGGCTAGTAACTGCTTTACTTGAGAAACCCAGTTATATTTTACAGTATTACCTTGAACCGAATCTAAGTATATTAGACGATTAAAGCACTGCTTCACCAGACTATCGTCCTCCAAGCAATGTATTCTGTTTATAAACTTTAACACTTGACCGAGGATTTTAATTGAGACATGTTGAACGTCGAACTCTTGCCTCACAATATAATGCGGAGTATTGACGTTTAACGAGAAATAATTTTTAAAGAAGTAGTTTTGTAGAGCTTCTAATTGCTTAAGGTATCGAAGAGACCATATCGGAGAGGCATACAAGAGAGTTCCAAGCACGGATGCGTTATATACTTGCTTGACAGCTTTAAAGGAGCGATTGGATGCTTTAGCAAGAGTTTCTTTAACTGCACCAGATATCGCCCTGCAGCGTGCTACTGTATATTTAGTATTTTCTTCGAATAACCCTCTTTTGGTAAAATATACTCCCAGGTAATTAAAACTAGTCACTTCCTCAAGAATTTGATTATTATAGTAGCACTTGGGGCGATTTTGGGACAGATTGCCCTTTGATACTATCATGACTTTAGTTTTATTTGTATTCACTGTCAAACCGTTGTCTCGACAGTATTCATCGAGAATTTTCAAAGCTGAATTTAGCTGGATTACCGAGTCTGACATTATAGTGAGATCATCTGCGTAGGCTAACAGACTAATGTTTGTTTCACCGTTGATGCTTACACCCTCGTATCCTCTTGCTTTAAAGAACGCGTCGATATCGCTAATGAAAAGGTTGAACAAAAGAGGTGATAATATTTTTAATATTTAATAATATAATAATATTTTTATCGCGAATTATGAAACGTGCGACGATAACTTGAGTAAATGTCGACCGATTGTGATGAAATTTGATAGACATGTTCATTCTACCAATACCCAGGACGAGTTCGTTGGACAACGTTATCCGTCCAAGCGTTCACGAGCAACGCTCGCGTAAACGTGAACTTTAAATTTAAAATTAGAATTTTAGGTCGGGGAAAAAATCTAACTTCATTTATTCAATGAGACAAACATTTTCTTCAAATACAATTTTTTAGTAAAACCAACAGCGACACCGCTATGAAGTGTTATAGATCGCTAAAACTATTAATAGTTTTTTACAAAATAAACAATATAACAATAAAGTAATATAACAATAATTATTATAGCACATGATAGGATGCGAGGAAGCTATGTGCCACACTAATTGGCAGTATATATATATATATATATATATATATATATATATATATATATATATATATATATATATATATATATATATATATATATGCGTATGCAAAGGATGACAAGGAGTTAGCGTGTCGCTGTATAAAAGTATACACAGTTTGGGCGAAATATTAATTTCACCAAAACACAAACTCGGACTTTAATTCCTAACCCATCCTTTAGAAAATAAAATAAATCTATAGAAACATGCATCAAACAAAATGTCAAACTTTAGGTAATTATAAAGTTGAACTAAACTTGCATGTTGAAAATGTGTCATATAATTCTCATTAAAATTATCTTCTACTATTGAACTACACCATTTATTTTAGATTAAATTATAAAGAAAAATATACTGCCAATTAGTGTGGCACACAGCTTTCTCGCATCCTATTCACGTACTTTATTGATTTTATACTTTTACAAACCATTATTGTCTAAAAAATTATAATTATTTTTGTAATTTAACCCCCTCAAAACTAGAAGTAACACAAAATAGAACGTAACTAGGGCGGAAAAAAAGAAGAATTATGAACGCGCATGCGCAATCAATTCAGCTTCGAAAAGAATCACTTTCTAAGATACAATGTTTATATTTCGTATCAATCGTAGAACATTTTTTTTTATATTTATTGCTTGCGAGCTTACCGAAGGTAATGTAACCATTGCAATATTCTAAAAAAACTAATTATTTTCATGTCTCCTAATCCCAAATTTCCTCGACAGGAATTTGTGTTCAAACATCAAGGAATATTTTTATTTCTCGTTTCTGTGTGTCAGTTGGTCAGTCAGTATGTTTAGGATCCATCACTTTTCTATTCCCAGCGGGGTCACATTGTTGTATGGATTTTTTAAAGGTTTACATCCTTAGCTATTAGCAACATCTATATTTTGAAATCTATCTCATTAAGCCGCGTCCACACCGGACGCGCATTCGCAAACAGGGTTTGCAAACGTTTGCAAACAACTGCAAACACGACGTCCACACCGGCCGCGCATTCTTGACAAACAGGTGTTTGCAAACGTTTGTCCTTGTTCCCAGTTATTTTTCATTATTTTCTTACACACTACATCAAGTACTAAATAAAACTATATTGCACTTGCATTAACTTTGTAATATGGTATATGGTTCTATCAAAACGCGGTATAAGCGCAGCCTATTTATTATCATTGGTGAGTTAGTAAAAAATTGCAATAGTAAAAGACGACGAAGAGTCTGGATGTCAAAAAAAATTTCTCCTCGATCATCCCTGATTTTAGATAATTAGTTCTACAAAAATACAACGCCAAAACATATAGAAATTTTATACAAATATAAATCTGTTCTTTTGGTGGAAAAATGATAAATATCAATGTAATATTTCGTCTTATGAGGGCCCATAGGAGGCTCGGGTCCATAGGCCTGTGTCTTAAGTAATAAGCTTGGAAGCAATATAATTATTTTGTGGCGGACCTGGAATAGCCTTGCTCCCTTAACCTGGGTTATGTTTAGTTTACATTTTATTTATATTTAGTTTGTTCTGTTTTCTTATTAAATCAGTCGTTCGTGTCAACCCAAAAAGAAATATATTCTTAATTTATCGACACTTTAATTTGTTTCTAATTTATCATTATTTATATATATATTTGGGTGTACTCTATAACGGACTCCCATAATTTAAAAAATAGTAAGACACATTTTTGAACTTTTATGTCATATATATATTTATCTATTTCATCCGGTTATTTTTAATATTGGATTTGCATAAACTCATCTCTAGTTTAAATCACTATTTATTAATTAGTATATATTATTAATTATACATAGTTATTTGATGCTATAGTCATAAATAATACGAATGAAAAAAAAAATGCATTTCCCGGGTTTCCAAGTCAAACTACAGGCTGTTTGCGAATGCTCAAGGAGTTTGCTCAAAAAGCGTCCACACCAAACGCGCACAAACAGCAAACATCCTTTCATGTACCGACTCTACCCGGAGCGCCCGCGAACACAAACAAGCATTCGTGAGTGCGCTCGGTGCCGTCCACACCGGCCGCGCATCCCTGTTTGCAAACGTTTGCAAACATTTGCAAACGTTTGCAAACACGATGCGCGTCCGGTGTGGACGCGGCTTTAGACTTTATTTTATACTCATGTGAACATCTGTCCAATGATAGCACCTACCACATTAATTGACGGACTTGTTTTGAGTTATGTACATTATTATTCATATTTCAAATTTATAATTTTAAAACAGCTATCTGCTGCGTCAGAGTGAATCTTACGTAGAAAATGAGTATGTTTTGAGACCCACAAGGTAGTTTATTTATTCAAGTATTTTAACAGTTTGAGTATTCCGACAAAGATTTGCGTCTAGCGTAGATTTGCTAATTAGCTATTCTTACACCTTGACCTGTCAGTTACGTGTTGTTTAATGTTCTGGCAAACCTTCGTTAGTACAACGATAATTTCAAAACAAACGTGGAGAAATAGTTAGACCAATTATACAACTTTATCTCATCTATTTAAAGATTTATTTCATCAACAATTTGCGTATTTAATTGCAATTATTTGTTACCAAACGTAACAGAAGAATTGTAACATTCTGAAGAACGAAATTATTTGATGTCCACTAGAAAGTGCCTTATTAATTTTAATCCTCATGCACATTTAATATTAAAATAAAAATAGGTGTGACATTGCCAGAAATAGAAGCCTGTCTAAACAACCACACTTTTAATTCCTAAAGGGGTCACTTATATTTTATGAAATTGTTTTATTGATCTCATCCTTAGTAACTTCTAGATTTTTAAACTTTTCTTATCTTTTTCCGACTTTTCTCATGTGATCATTCGTCTTTGTCACACTAATCGATATAAATAATTATTATCTATAGCAATTGGTGATTATAATATTTATTGTAACTCAAAAAATACTTGTAAAGTACAAAATACACAGTACTTGTTTAGTTTTTTTAAAAATGTCTGCCTTTATTTTAGATTAGTAGTTTCATTTATTTTTATTGGTGTCTTTAATTTTCTGTTTAATCATTACATTACATTATAATTATTTAAAGATCTACGAATCATAACAAACATTTATTTTATTTGGAATAAATGTGGTTGCCTTGGCAATGTTTTATAAACAAACTATAAAGTAATAGTCATCCTAGAGAATTTATATAATCTTCAGAATCTAGTTTTCCTTTGAATTCAAAGAGTTGTTATAGTTTTTAAAATCGATCTAACCATTAGTTTAATAATCACCAAAACCAGATCTGGTATTTTAGTTCAAGTTTTCTCTCTTTAGTTTTTGTTCTTTTTTACACCTTTCAATTAAGCTTTGCTTACTTTATTTATCTTCTGACTTATACCTTTGGGGCCCCACCTTTCTGTCTAAAACTTTACATTTTTATTTTATAATTCAGAATCTTTTATATCCATCAAGTTGTTTATACTAAAAAAGTTAATTATTTGTAATTATTTATTACTATCTCACTTGAACTTTTGTAATCATACACCTAATTTAATATTATTTGTAATATATTATTTGAAACTGACCGAAAACTTTTTGCACACAGATTATTCTTATTATTTAGCTTCCTTTTCTTTTTTTTATATTTTAGAACCTCTATCTTTACTACCTTTATCTATCTTTTCCGGTTTTCATTATCATTTACAAAATAGTCGTGTGCAGGAGTTTTCGGTTAGGAGGCAATTTGCTGTCTCACATCGTTTGGTGTAAAATCTCAATACACATTTCTATAACCAAATCTTTTTATAAAATATACTTATTGTTTATGAAGTTAATTTATCATTCGGATTTTTTTTATTATTTTAATTTTTACTATTAAACTTTTTTCTTGGTATTTTCTGAACTGCTACCATCGGCAGGTAAGAGGAGTTGAACTCTATTATTCTTTTCACCTCCCCCCCGCCAAAACAGTACCTAAACTTATTTGATCTAATTAAGTTGGCTTCTTTGACACCTTTGCAACTAGTACTGGGACTTTAGTGAGAGCGTCTTGAGATTTAACTTTCTGATTCGACTACGCCTGAATAAATGATGGCTTGGAACTACAAGCATTAATAATGCCTAGAGTAGGAGAAGTACCTGTCGGCAGGTTGTCTTCAAGTCTTCTCTCCAACTTCCAATTTACCTGCTCTCTAGGAGTCAAGAGCAATTCTGCCTTGTCTGCTAGAGATTAGATGTTTCATCATCTTTTTCATTTCAAAATTTTGCCTTACACCTGTGACCTTTGCTACGTTATGTGTTATATCATATTCAATCTAGCTTTAAGGGTTTAGACTAGCTCAACTGCTTATCCTTCATAGAAAAGAGGGGTTAAGAAGGGGCTTCAATTGTCTACTCTTTAGAAATTGAATTTCATCCTTAAAATCTTCTTGAAGTTTCAAGAGGGCTTAACAAGTAAGGTTTTTTTTATCAGAATTGAATCCCCCCTCGCCACTTAATTTTTAGGAGGAATAACTCTTTAAATTTTGGCTATTATAGCTTTTATGCGAAGTTTATGTTATAAGAAGTAACTTATTTCTAAATTTCAAGATTCTGGCCAAACACTGTGGGAAATAATCCTTACAAATAAATAATAATTAATCGGAGATTTAATCATTAAAAGGAGCTGTGTTGTAAAGTTAATTCCCAGTTTATTGGTTCCCGAGATTAAGTTATTAATAAGTAATTAAGTGAAATTCAGTCTTAATAGTAGCACACAAATGGCCGCCACCTTAAAAATGAGTGAACCTTATGACCAGAGAAATGAAAATTATTGTGTTGTTAAGTTTGGATAAGATACTCAAAAGAAAGTAAATGCCTGTTAAGAACAGGAACATTCCCACGTTGACTATTAAAGATGGAGTCTCACAAATGTGTGGACTGTATATTTCTTTATTTTATACCTATAAATAGCTCTAAATTCTCTTTTTTCTTTAATTTTTTTTTTTTTTAAATCTGAAATATTATTGTTGTAAGATAAGAAACCAAAAATGATTTTTGTTAATGATCTACGGATTATTTTTAGTATACTGCTGCTATTTTCTTTCTAAATTGAATTAATTATTTAAGTAAGGCGATTGCATGTTTTGGCCGTTAATGGAGATTTATTTAAAGTAATTTGGAGTTAAGCCAAGTCTAGGATATTTTGGAGCTGATGAGAGTTACGTGGAGTCTAGAAAGCTCAGTTAAGCCTCTAGGTAATGGGGCTATAACTGTCGCTAACACTACACGCTAACTTAGTAGGCCACATCTATTGTTTAAGGCAATTAAATGAATAAACAACTGATTTTCTAAGCTATTATATTAACTATGGGTAAAGTTTCCCTTTTGTTTGGAATTAATTCCTCTGGTAAATTAAAATGACATTGCTTTGAGAATGACGTATATGCTAATAGTTTGGCAGTTTAAATACATAAAATAAAGAAACTTCATTTTTCATTTTAAAACCTCCTCCAGCATAATTTAAATACATTAAAATCGGCTTTTAGCGCCATCACAAATCTTTCTCTCTCTGTATACTAAAGGTATGAGAAATACACCAATTTTGTGTATTGAAAAAATCATCCATCTCCATGATGCGGTTAGCACTTATGCCTGCTGAATCAGAGGTCGGTGAATCGAGACTTGTCCAAGTGAAAGATTTTTACAGGTAAATCTTTCACTTAGACGAGTCTCGAATCACAAACTTCGTTACATGCAATTTCGTTTCAGCCAAGCCAATTTACTCAACCGCACCTAAACAAGTTTCACTTCAAAAATCAAAGCAACTTTTGGCCTCTATAAGGCCATCTTCAGTGCCGAAAGAGGTGGAAAGGAAAATCAACTAAGTCTTGTGCCAGTGTCGAAAAAACTAAAATCAACTTAAGCAGCCCCTATACGATCAAGCCGCTTGATCAAAACATCGCGTCAAGCAATGGTGTCAAGCATGATTGATAGTCTAGGAACCCGTTTGATGCTTGAGTCAAGCCTTGACGGAGATTGATGGTAAGTTTGAATGAGTCAAGCGGCTTGACGGAGCGCTTGATAGTCTAGAGCAATTTTGATCAAGCATTCCGTCAATCACCTGCTCGGCACCCCAAATCCTGATTCGAAACTATGGTACAATACTGATTGACTACAGTCCAGGAGGAGCAGTTCACTAGTCGAAAACCCCGATACAAATGAGTGTTGATGAAATGATTGATGGGATGCTTGATGCGCCCCAAGGCGGCTTGAAGCTCGTGTCAATCAGCTTGGCGCGATGTTTTGATCAAGCGGCTTGATCGTGTAGGGGCTGCTTTAGTCTTGTGGAAGTGACTGGCTTTGCATGATTCACCCCGCCTTTGAGCTCTTTTAGTTGATTCTTTTTTCCACCTCTTTCGGCACTGAAGATGGCCTTATAGAGGCTGAAAGCTGCTTTTTTTTAATTAATATTTTACGTGGAGAGACTTTTCCTTCTACTCTTAATGATGACCTTCACTCACACTCCATATCCTATCTATTTGTAAAGAGACTTGATTAGGGTAAATGTTGTTCAGCTGATAGTTTATGCTATTTTAAAGTCTTTGTTTAGTCTAATAGATGGGTTAGATTGTATATAGTGTGTATGATAAAGCCTGTAGTTGATGAGAGATTTGTGAAGCTGTTAGTAGTTGCATCAGAACTGGGGTTAATGTAATTTGGTGAGTGAGTACCGGGGTGGGAGTAACGGGGTGGGATTATAAGGTGGAATTGGAGCTGAGTGGTTGGTTGAATCCTGGTTGAGAGCTCTATTAGGAGGGTGAGGCCGGGGTTTGTCTTGTTCTCAGTTAATGAGAGAAGCAGATTAGTCGCTGCAGGCTATCATCCAAGTAGAGGGCTTGTGAAAGTGTCACGACTAACTGTTAACAATAACATACAGCGTACATAGTTAAGCCTTACTTCTTAACCGCAACCCTTCTACATTACACATAGAAGACGCCGTTACATTTTATACGAAATTACCTATTAATTATTTCTATTTCTGTTTTCTGACGTTTTAACTTGTTCTTCTTGTTTAAAAATTCTATTATAGCCAGTAAAAATAAATCTTCTTGAAATGTATATTCTCAGTATAGTTCTTAGTTAAGTATAATATCTTACTTAAAGTCTTTTACTCTGCATAAGTTTTAGGATTATTATTATATTTCTTTAAGGTTTGTCTGAATTAGTTATCTGGTATTGTGTCAATAAGTAGATCGAAATTAATAGGTATTTTTTTCAGTGAAATATTAGAATATAAAATATATTTGTAAAGATTTTTCCTTTTACTGTATCCTTGGCCTTGTTTTGACAACACTGGGATAACCAGTGTATATAACCTTTTAGCGAATTTTCAAAGAAAATTACGCTATTGCAATGGCTTCAAAATTTTTGTAATGCGAATTTTTGAAAAATTTTTCCATGGAAATCCGTTTTAGACCATTCTGAATCGATTCCTAAAATTTAACACTTTTTTTTATGTATGTATGTATATATGTATGTATATATGTGTCACTCCAGACGATATCTCCCCTTAGAATGTACTTAAAAATTTCAAACAAATTTTAAAATGTCAATAATATCAAAAGAAAGGATGAGTTCGTTGGCCAGAATTTTTGGAGTTCATTTAGGGGTCAAATTTTTACAATTTACAACGACATGCATCTTGAAGGGTAAATACGATTTTGACTTTTGAACCTCGTTTTTGTCTCTGTGTACCAATTTATTTTTTTTCACCCATGCAAATTCAAAACCAAAATTTTCCTATATTATCATAAGCCAATAATATACAGATTTCTTAGAAAATTCACTTATTAAGTCATGGTGCATGACTGGACTTTTTAATATTTATTATTAATGTGTTGGGTTTGTTTACATTAAGTTTGTTCCAATTTCCTATTGGTACCGTCCTTTGGATCGTTTATCACAGGTTTTATACGAATGCGCTAACATTGTGATAAACTCATGTCAGTTTGGAACGGGTTTAGCACTATAATTCGCACCGTATTAAAAACTTTAAGGGAAGCTAACAGTTAGGAAACCTTCATTTTGACATGTGTGACGGCATAACTGAGCATGTCATACAAACCAGTACTTGGTATTATCAAAGGATCGTTTGGTCAGTGCAGTAACCCGACTAGTGTCAGTGTTTCGTACCTTCCTCCAAACTGTTTAAACCCGAACAGTTTAAGCCGTGTCCAGACTTCCGAATCATACAGAGAAAACAAGCCGAGCATTAGTCTCTGCGCATGCCCAGTCCAAAGTCGGCATGCGCATTTCAGACTAGGCATGCGCAGAGACCAATGCTAGGCTTGTTTCCTATGTTCAGTTCGGCAGTCTGGACTGGACACGGCTTAAACTGTTCGGGTTTGAACAGTTTGGAGGACGGTACGAAACACTGTCACTAGTCGGGTTCACTGCCACTACCCTCGCTGTCGCTCGGGCAAAAACTCCACACTCGCATGCAAAATGCTACTTTCTGCACTAGACCCTTAATGTACTATTTCTAGTTTGTTTATATTTATTTTTGGAACGAAGTTCCTTATGGCACGTTCTGGAGCCCGGGAGTAAATCCGAAAGAAACGGCCAAAATCACCGTCACAAAATTACCGTCACAAAATCACCGTCACGAAATCTACCGATGACAATAACTTGAGTAAAAGATCTCCGAGTTAGTTGGAATTTGGTACACATGTTCATTTTATCAATGCCCAGACTAAGTTCGTTGGACAACATTATCCGCCCAAGCGTTTACGCGCAACGCTCGCGTAAACGTAAGCTTCAAATTTAAACTTGGACTTTTTGGACGGGAAAAAATTCTTACTTCATCTATTGAATGAGACAAACAACTTTTTTATAAAATTTTTTTTAGTAAAACGAACACCGACACTGCTATGAAGTGATAAAGATCGCTAAATTTATTAAAGCGGACCTAAACGTTTTAAATAAAGAAAACAACGTTTTTACCGATATCTTACGTTCTAATGTAACGATTTCAATAAAACTTCATACACATCGTCTAAAGTACAATTGAAACAGGCATGTAAAATTTCAACCTGATACAATCAGAAGTTATTTAGTATTGGTGATTTATATTTTATATTATAATATTTTAATTGGAGATTCGCCGACGGAGGTCTGATGGGACTGTTCTTTTCTTCTCTACAACCATCTGCTTTAACTATAAACTAATAAAAATTAACTTTTTTCTCAATTTACAATACATCATGTATTGTAAGACGTTCTTTTCAAAGTTAATAAAAAGTTTTTCTTTTAATTTTGCCTTAACTCCGCTAGTACAAATAGTTACTTTTAATTTTGTCTCTTAATTTAACTCCGCCATGTATAAGTAGTTAGTATCATATACTTAGCACTGTAATTATATAATTTATTTTTAATATAAACCGTATGGAACTTCGTTCCTACCGGGTGTCCCACGACACCACACGTATTTTTTTTCTTGAAAATATGGTTTTGTTTAATCTGTGTTAATGTGTTTTTGGTTTGGAATTAAATTTTAAAGAGGAGCCTATCTTGTTTACCTAATGTCTATTGGTCCAATAATATAGAACGTGATAGAGCTGTGTACAACAAAAATTAAGAGATTTTTTTTTATTCTTTGTGTGTAATGTTTATTAATATTGCTGCAACAGGTTTTAAAAAGATATCTTCTTAGTAAATGCTGTAAATAATTAATAGACTTATAATTATATAATTGTTTTAAAACCATGACAGACTAAGTTAACTGGTGTCATTTCTTTTAAAGTAATGTTCTCACCACACGATATCCTTTCTGTGTCTTAATAAATAAAACATTGAGAGATAAATGTTTTAAGAGAAATGTGATAGTGTTATTAAATGTTTTACAGTGAGATATTGAGTGAAAGTGAGAGCTTATAATATATCTATGGTGTTATCTCACTGGCGTGAGATGAGAGAGCGTGACGCTGAGGTTCCCAGTGTCATATGTTACGATGTAACCGTGAACCTTGTATTAAGCTAAATGAGAAGAGATAGAGGCATCAGACGTGATATAGACGAGACCTGTATCCCATCTCTCATGGGACCGTACTTTATTTCTTCTGTTATTCCTTTCTGTTGTTCGTATTTTTTTTATTTTGAGTTGTTTATATTTTTTGTAAACGGGTGTGTTCCTTTACGGAGAGTGTTGGAAGTATAGAATGTTTCGTAAGATATGTGTTATTGGATTTATTTTAGTATGAGGCTACGTATTGTTTCTACGATTAAAATGTTAACTGGTCAAGAAACACGGCGCTAAAGCAGCTAAAACCATCTTGGCTTGAATGAAATGCGGGCTTACAAGATTCAACTACCACATCCTTAATAAATACATACACATATTGCCTAGTTTACTACTTGGCAACTATTCGCTCTCGATATTTGTATTATTTCTGGTTTCTAACTAGTACTAGTTAGTATATACTGGTGAAATATTATATATATATATATATATATATATATATATATATATATATATATATATATATATATATATATATATATATTGTATTTTGCTTCCGACTTTCCGAGCTTACCGAAGGTAACGGAAGCATTGTGTTCACTTTAGAGAACGAAAAACTTTTATGTCTCCGATTTTAAAAATTCCAAGACAGAAATCCGTTTCAGACATCAGGGAACATTTTTGGTCTCGTGTCTGTCTGTCTGTCTGTCGGTCTGTGTCCGCGAATTATGAAACGTGCGACGATAACTTGAGTAAATGTCGACCGATTTTGATGAAATTTGGTAGACATGTTCATTTTACCAATGCCCAGGACGAGTTCGTTGGACAACGTTATCCGTCCAAGCGTTCACGAGCAACGCTCGCGAAAATGTGAACTTCAAATTTAAAATTGGAATTTTAGGTCAGGAAAAAAATCTAACTTCATCTATTCACATTTTTTTAAATAAAATTTTTTAGTAAAACTAACAGCGACACCGCTATGAAGTGTTAAAGATCGCTAAAACTATATTAATAGTTTTTACACAATAAACAATATAACAATATAGTAATATAACAATAATTTTAATGTTAATATAACAATGAAGTACATGATAGGATGCGAGGAAGCTATGTGCCACTCTAATTGGCAGTCTATTTTTATTTTTGCAAGCAAGCCGCTTCTTTAATATCTGTTACAATTTAAATGATCTATTTACTTATTTTATTATAATTTATGTTTTTAATTTTATGATTTAAATATATTCTAGACGTGCTTCATATTTAACCTTGAAATTTATAAAAATAAAATAAAAAGTTGAGAGAAAAGAAATAAACAAATAAATATAAGAGGAAAGTAATGAAAATTGTAAATTTGTTAATTATAAGTACTAATAAAACAAATACTTTTTAGGGTCCGTCAGTCTGTCTTTCGCCTGCACTCACGGTGACACCTTTCGTCCGATCACTTTGAAATTTGGCATATATGTGTATAGTACCTACCCACACATTTTAAAAATATAGCGACTTAAAAAAAAAAATTCAAAAAAATAAGGGTTAAAAAAATTTAGGGATAAAAAATAATTGTTTTTTTCTGGAGACCGTGTGGGTGTGGGGTATCATATGAAAGGTTACTTCAAGCTGATTACAAAAATGTATAATTTTTTGGTTATATAACTTTGATAGGGCGAGGGTAGGCGAATTTGAAGTGGGTGTGAAAAGTGCCCCCCCCCCCTTCTATCCCGCTTATGTAATGTGCAAAAATTCTGAAAAAAATCCTGAACATTCTTCGACCAAAAGGTGTATATATATATTTATAGTCCAGTTTACTAGCAAAAAAAAAAATTTTATCAGAAGTTTGTTTATGTGTTTTGAGAATATCAGACCCATAGGATAGTTCAAATTAGGCGTTTTAGCATTTTAAAAAGCTACATCAATGGGTACTACTTAAACAATACTGTGTTGCCTACGGACTCTCGCTGTGTTCTTACTAGCGCACACGACCTGTTTATTGTTTAGTCTGTGCCTTGCATGGGACGAGCTTGGACAATAATTGTCAAATATTTTAAAAATGGGACGGGTCGTGTCCGGGGACGTGCATGGGCGGTGACCCGCCACGTTCACGCTCAGCCCCTAACAACAGATTTTGACCTAAACAAGAGCACGAGTGAGACACGTCAACTTTCCGGGGCTGTACAGGTTCAGACCTGTTTCTAGCTCATTTCTCCCTTTCCTCATATGAAAGACAATTTATCCCAACTATCCCCGTACGTGGCCGTTAAGCTAGAACCGTAAACACTTTACCCGGACGGCCCTTAACTTATATAGATCTTAAATCTGGATAATTTAGGGTTATTTTATCATTATAACTTATTATTCAATAATAATGAAAAGTCTGTCAATTTGTGAGGCACATAGATTCCTCGCAGCCTATCATTTTGTGAATAATAGAAGCTTAATTAGATAGATATTTAAATATAGGGGTTATTAAAACAAGATGTGAACATTAAATAAATGCCTTACAAATTGAAAAATGTAATTTTAGTTGTTTGGATCTGATTTAATTATTCAGCGGGATCGAATTTATTTTTATTCATTATTTAAAGTGCACAGAAGGATGTTCATTTTTCAAATCATAATGAAAGGATGACTCTGTTTGTTTTTTCTTAATAATTGATTTCGATGGGTATTTAATTGGTGAAAGAATTGCTTCAATCAATTTGCCAAATGCTGCTTTAGTTTGCTCCGTGGCTTGACATGAATATCTTATTCCCCTACTCTAATAGCTTCGACTCAATGGTTGTTTTGTCGAACCCTTGTCTTTTTAGACCCTCTGTCAAAACCACTCGCTTTGCTCTTGACAGCTTTCAATAAGTTTAGTTAAACTTTGAAAGTGCTCTGTTTCTTATCCAATTATTCTCATTGGACGTCTACACTTATCTGTCAAGTTATAATTGTTTCCCCAATTCGTTTAAAATTAATTTCCCTTGAAATTGTTCATTCAATTACATTCTATGAGTATAAATAATAATTTTTATTAGGTTTTTTTTTATATTCCTTTGAAATCTGTAATTGACTGAACAGTTTTCGGGGTTAGTTAACCGAAGTAACTTTACTTCTTACAAGAAAAACATATTAATGAATTCTTTTAAAGATCTAATATGTATTCATTATTGAAATTTAAAGTATTTTCCTATTTTTTTAAAGAAACATTCATACAAATTTTACAGACAAAAAAATTAACTGTTCGTAAGCAGCTAGCCTAAATAGTCTCATAATAATTTTGCAGTCAAAATATATAGTGTTCGTTAGCTATACACTATAACCGCCTTATCGTTTTTATTTCGTTGAACTAAGTTTTAAGATTTGCTTAACCTCCTTGTTAGAACTGCGTGTTAAATAACTGTAATTTTAATTAATATAAATGTTCTTAACGTCCTTATTAGATTGAAATACGAATACGTGTTGAGATGTTCTTAATGTCCTGATTAGGTTGAACTACGTGTTGAGATGTTCTTATTGGCCTGATTAGGTTGAACTACGTGTTGAGATGTTCTTAATGTCCTGATTTGGTTGAACTACGTGTTGAGATGTTCTTAATGTTTTTATTATGTTGAAGTTATTGTTGAGATGTTCTTAATGTCCTGATTAGGTTGAACTACGTGTTGAGATGTTCTTAATGTCCTGATTAGGTTGAACTACGTGTTGAGATGTTCTTAATGTCCTGATTAGGTTGAACTACGTGTTGAGATGTTCTTAATGTCCTGATTAGGTTGAACTACGTGTTGAGATGTTCTTAATGTTTTTATTATGTTGAAGTTATTGTTGAGATGTTATTAATGTCCTGATTAGGTTCAACTACGTGTTGAGATGTTCTTAATGTTTTTATTATGTTGAAGTTATTGTTGAGATGTTATTAATGTCCTGATTAGGTTGAACTACGTGTTGAGATGTTTTTATTATGTTGAACTAAGTGTTGAGATGTTATTTATGTCCTGATTAGGTTGAACTACGTGTTGTAAAGTTCTTATTGTTTTTATTAGGTTGAAGTTAATGTTGAGATATTCTTAACGCCCTTATAAGGTTGAACTACATGTTAGAATGTGCCTGAACAGATTATGATAGAGAAAATTTGTGGACATTTTTTTTCTAACCCCCTCAGTAACTATATGAAGTTAAGGATGAGATTAAAAAGATTCTAGCAACATCGAATTAGTTTACGTCACTTCACCTACGTCTAAATAACTGTAATTATTAGAATCCAACATTGTGAAATATTTTCACAATGTCATTTAACTAGAATTCTGTTTTATTAAGGGTAAATCTCTAGATGAGATTAAGTCGTCAGGGATTGGGTTGTGCTGTACACTTTTAATTAATCTGTGATGCCATAGGATCGAAGTTAGAGCATTGTCTAACACAAAGCCTCCTTCTTTTGTGGGATTAATTCCGACCTTTTTCCTTTGTCGAGTTAGAGTTAGTAAGGAATTCGGGAAAACCGTCCTTTTCAATTAGGGCAATATTACGTAAAGGAATCCGAAAACCTTTATAGCTTCATCAGAGTGGTTCCATTGATGGTCGTATGTGGCCAATTTCCTTGATCCTTCACTATTCTACTCCTTGATTCCAGACGTTGTTAATAATGCTTCCTTACCCCTTGCTTTTGAACATTTTGAACTCTCCTTTTAGTTCTCAATTTAAAGTGAATGTTGATAAATTCAAGTGAGGCTTAAAGATTGAAGATTTGCGAATAAAGTCAAGATCTGCAATCTACGTACATATTATCACTGACTAATGTTCAACTGCGATGTGTATGTAGTATTAGCATTAGTTCTTGGTGGTATCAAGAGTTATGTACATATTTAAAAAAAATACTCTGGATTAATAGAACTTTTATAACTACTGAACTCATTTAATGACCATCTGGTACTTTCGTATCTTTATGGGTATTATTTAATGGCCTCAGCTTCAATGAAAATGAGATTGACAACTCGTCCTGTTTTTCTATTGAGGACTTTTATCTAAAAGTTTGTTGACTTTCTTTTAAACAGAATTAGACTTTGCAAGAATCCTGTTTTGGGATCATGACGAATCGTTCGGTCAAGTATGCAAGCTTCTGTTAGTGAGAGTTTCATCTGTAAGGAAGTTATCCGAGATTGTAAACTAGAATTCAAATCTTCAATTCTAATGCTCAATCTTTACTTCCAAATGGATTCGAAGCCTCGTAAGTGGGGAACACCATCACTTTAAAACTGCAAACGTTTGCTTATAAATGCTTGAGCACTGTTATGACAATATGGTGGCTCAAAGTCATATCTGACGAGGAACTCCGGGAGAAAACCACAAAACAAAAACAATCTAGTAAACAGAAAATTAAGGGGAGCAAACATCGTTGGACTGGCCACATCCTCAGGCAGCCACAACCATACATAAGAAGCACTGGAGTAGAATCTCCCCAGAAGAAGAGGAGGACTCAAGAAAACTTTGAGAACCATTGAAAGAGAACTCGAGGTCGAAAACAGGTCATGGGAGCAAGTAATGATCGAGGTATAAGATAGTATCAAGATGGAGAACTGGAGGACATACTTTAAGGTCCCATGCTCCACCTAGGAGCTAAATGCCGCAATTCAAATAAGAAATAAGTAAAGTAGAAAACTAAAGTATGTACCATTATTATTTAGAGCGAACTCCTTCAACCCTTCCCACCCCAAGCGTATACCCTCATTCAACATCGCCTATTTATACCCCACACTTACTACTTATATTTCCAAGATCCAGTTCATTATTGTTATGGATATGGATCCATAACAATAATAATAACAATTCGGGTGTACCATTATGGCTATACCGCTGCCTCCTACCACTTCATACGTGACTTTAAAGATATTAAACTGTACGTTTTATCTTGTCCTTAGCATTTGTGAATGATGTTTACAATAAAATTATGTAGAAGGTTAAGATTAAAACTTTTTCCTAATAATCGATTCTCTAAATTCTAAATTCTTAAGGGAATTACTTAAACGTATTACTAACCTGGAGTGATGAGGATGGTGCTTGGAGTGGTGACCGTGGTGATGACCATGGTGAGCAAGTGCTGAAGGTCTTACTGCACCGTTTCCACTCTGACCTCTAGATCCACCGCCTCCATGATGACCTCTGCCCCCACGTCTGCCACCTCCTTCTCCTCTCCTCTCCCTGACCACAATGTGGCCATCAGCTGAGTATACGCCCCCTATCTTGGCCTCTTCTTCTACCAACGATATAACAATCCTGCAAACAAATTAGATTAACATTAGGCTTTAGATAAGCAGAAGTCCCCCTCACTTGATAGTTGACCCATCACTTTGATAGTAGAGGTCTGGTGTGATAGAACTTCCCGCAGGTAGTTGACCCATGAATTATTAAAATATTGCATATTATCTTGGTATTTAAGGGAGGCATTTCAATAGAGTAATTATATTCTTGTCATTAACTTTATATTTGAAGGAATGAAGATATAATATACGTCGCGAAGAAATACTTAGGGAATGCAACTGGACGATTGGACATTTGAGTACAAAAATTAAATATATTTCAAAATATCCAATAATTTTTAGTGTTAATAAAATATTAAGATGTGCGCATGCTCGAAAAGAAGCATTGTGAGGATAAGGTTGACATAATTATGAGAATTCTTTACTGTTGGTTAACTTTGACGTAGCATCTAAATTTCATCATAGTTGAACTTTGTATTCATGGTTTAAAATATGGGCGTTTGCAAATATGTTGACGGACAGACAGTCAGTCAAGAGACCAAAAATGTTTAGTGTTATCTCAAACGAATTTCGTTCAAAAATAATTTTAATTTTAAGACAAAATAAAGCGTTGTTTCAGAATGATCACAATATCATGGAAAGCATAGTTATAAATTTAAGTTGAAAAAATTAAATAAATAGTTTAAATTGAGGTATTGATAAGCACAACCCACATAAAGCACTTATAAAACTAGTATAAGTCTTAAAGTAACTAAACTTCGTCATAACTAAGATTTGTCTTATTTAGTATGGGGTTATTATAAAACTACAAGATAAATTCAGTAGATTTTACAGTTCTGCAAACTATAAAATAAAAGGAATATCACTATAGAAAATTAAAAAAAAAAAAAATAAAAATAAGTTTAGCTTGTTTTTATAGTAAGTATGAGTCACAATAAAGATTTTTATGAAAGTTTATATACGAGTAGGTAGTGTTTATTAGTTAGTTTATTATCAAAGAAAAAGTTTGTACTCTTATCTTAAATTACCCGTTACCTTTTTAATTTACTTGTGGCTATTAATATGTTTATTTTAATAATCATTAATATGTTTATTTCACATGAATCTTTATCATAGTGTTTACTAGATAATTTTCCTAAGAAAGTGAAACGTTAAGTGTGTTTTACATATTAATTACTATTAAAAAGTTAAGGTTTGCAGAGACACAAACCCGTTTAAGAGTTAACTAGAACAAGTATATTTGCTTTGAGTTTATTATATTTTAAATGTGTTAAAAATTAAAGTCGATATTTTTAAACAATTAAAATGTTTTCTCTTTACTAAGTAAAAGTAAGAAACGAAATATATATGTGTATATATATATATATATATATATATATATATATATATATATATATATATATATATATATATATATATATATATATATATATATATATATATATATATATATATATGTATGTATAATAAAAACAGAATTAATGTAATAAAATAAGCAAATGCAAATTTTTGTTTTTTTTATTTTTTGATAAGAATACTTAAGATTATAAATCTTAAATCTTTAAATAATATATTCATAATTTTAAACATAAAACTTTTTTTTTATAAACTATACGATGGGATTATAGAGGTTGAAAATGGGCTAGCCTGTTGTATGCATACATATTCATGTTTATAACACACATATACATTATATATATTTATAAATATATATGTATTATGCCGTGACTTGAAGCAGTGAGGCCCATGGTTTTTGTTCGGTTTTGTTATCTAGAATTCTTTATCATGATTTTTTTTTTGGGAGGGGGGTGGGTTGGTTTATTTTTGTTAAAGTTTTTGGTTTGTTTATAAAACCAAGTTAATCTTAGGTTGATGGATATTTGACTGAGTTATATATTATCTAAACAGCCTTCCCTGTCATGTCAGTTCGGTATAGCAACAGGCTGTCCTTTTCACCTTGCCCTTTTATCTTTTCTCATCGGTGTTGATTAAATTAAAAACTAAATATAATTGAAAGTAGATGGGAAACACGAAGCTGAATGCTTGTGCATGATTAAATAACTCCTAGGATCGTCGGAAAACATTTTATTCATCAAAGAATCTTAATTTGATAAGGCTCAAATAACATCAACATTAAATTTAAATAAACAAAATAGAAACGAGGCTAATAATAAAATCAACAATATTGCCTGCTTCTAACTTCTAATATCATATTTTTCAGTTAATTTTTGTATTTTAAGTCATGTAACAAGGATAATTTTCGTAATCTTAGATTTTGCGATGTTTTTAGGCATGAATATGCCCCGGAGTGGGACGAAATATAGCCAACTTAAGAATAATTTACCTTAATTGAATTTTTTATTACTAGTCATCGCGTGGCTCTATCATTGAAGCGAGCGTATTGCAATAAAATACTGAATATTGAAATTTGTTAATCATGATGAATGTCATAGTTGAAGATAAGTGGAAGAGGGTAGAGTGGGGGTACTCGGTACAAAGCTTTACTTCATAAGAATCTTAACCACCCGTAATAGCTTTTAAACTAATATTATAAATGTATCACTTCATTACTCAAATACTACTGCTTGTATCTAATTGTACTACTGCTTTGTATATAAATGTTCGTCTCATCGAGTAGGTGATGATAGAATTTTTTCCCGTCCTGAAATTCCAATTTTAAATTTGAAGCTCACGTTTACGCGAGCATTGCGCGCGAACTCTTGGACGGATCACGCTGTCCAACGAACTTAGCCTGAGTATTAGTAAGAAGATCATGTATACCAGATTTCAACTAAATCGGTCAACTTTTACTCAAGTTATCGTCACACGCGTAAACGTTACTGACAGAAAGACAGACAGACAGACAGACAGACAGACAGACAAGATGCATATTTCGTTGAATGTAAGAAGCTCGCTTACGCTCGCTTCAACTACCCTTGATCGAGCCACATAAAAACGAACAAAATATCAGTCTGACACAATTATTTGTACTCAAATTTTTCCTATATAATGGCCCCAATACACGGTAAAAATGTTAGCGCAAACATCTTGTTTGCATGGAGAAAATACACATTATCATCCATTGCACAGTTTTATTTGTTTTAATAAATAACAATAATTGTTAGCACTTTTAATAGCAGATATAAGACATTTAATATTAAAAAAAAATAAGAATTGGAATTAAACTCAAATAGAAGGTTATTTAGTTGCAGGTTATAAACAATGATAAACAAGGTCGAAAAAGCAGTGTCGCCAACCTGATTTCAACAACTTCATTACTTTAGCAATTCATTCTCTACTATTTATAAAATAATTAGGTTGGCAATTCTTCTTTTACTCCCTGGTTGTACTTTTTCTCCCTACTTATGAGTTCAGGGAAGAAAAGACTTACTGTAGTCCCTGTAAACTAATCCAAAATCATAACTTTTTTTCGCTACTGGAGATAATAATTATTTATTTTAATAATATCATTTGCTGACTAAAGTAATAACTTTGAATTTGCTTCCGTGCTAACCGAAGGTAAAGGGAGTTAAGTGATCTTTCTGAGAAACGAACATTTATCATGTCTCTGATTTCAAAAATTCCAAGACAGAAATCTGTTTCAGACATCAGGGAACATTTTTGGTCCCGTGTCTGTCTGTCGGTCATTTTTTATGAACCAACATTTCTTAAAAACTACTCGTCCAATATCTTTAAAAGTTTTCGTATAATTTTTAAGAAATTTGAGAATGGTTTGTCGAAAGTAGCCCACAGATGGAACCTATGATAATTTCACTCGCCTGCACTCTTGAAATGATGCTAAATTTATCATTTCATTCTTGTAAATAAACAAAAAATAAATTAATTAAGAATTATTAGTTTATAAACTTGACCGTGCCACATACCACACTAATTGGCAGGTTATTAAATATAATGCTATCTTCTATTAATCTTGGTCTCATTAAATCTTGTTGTAAATTTTAACCTCTCTTAGCTAGAATTAATAAAACTTCAAAAAAAGTTTTATATGGTTAAATTCTTATTTAAATGCAACCTTTGGAACTGCTTTAGAGGGATTTTTTGACATTTTCATGTCTTTACTTTGGCACATAAACTCGAAAAGCGTTACCAAAAAACGACACCAAACCACGTTACGCTGTCAAAATAAAAAAAAAAAAAAATAAACAAATAAAAATAGACTGCCAATTAGTGTGGCACATAGCTTCCTCGCATCCTATCATGTATTACAACAATTATTGTTATGAAACTTTATTGTTATATTGATTATTTTGTAAAAACTATTAATAGTTTTAGCGATCTTTAGCGCTTCATAGCGGTGTAGCTGTTGGTTTTACTAAAAAATTGTATTTGAAAAAAATGTTTGTTTCATTAAATAGATGAAGTTAGATTTTTTTCCCGACCTAAAATTCCAATTTTAAATTTAAAGTTCACATTTACGCGAGCGTTGCTCGTGAACGCTTGGACGGATAACGTTGTCCAACGAACTCGTCCTGGACATTGGTAAAATGAACATTTCTACCAAATTTCATCAAAATCGGTCGACATTTACTCAAGTTATCGTCGCACGTTTCATAATTCGCGGACACACAGACCGACAGACTGTCAGACAGACAGACAGACAGACACGAGACCAAAAATGTTCCCTGATGTCGGAAACGGATTTCTGTGTTGGAATTTTTAAAATCGAAGGCATAAAAGTTTTTCGTTCTCAAAAGTGAACACAATGCTTCCGTTACCTTCGGTAAGCTCGGAAGCAATAAACAAAAAAATGTGGTGAATACATTTCACACAAATCAAGGCTCGTGATGTTAATCGTCGGCACACGCCTAAAGAACGCCGCGAAGCGAACCTGGCGACATTTTATGTTTTATTTTATGTCGATTTGCTTACGCGGAGCGAAGACATGAAAATGCTTCACTGTCTTGTAGACTCGTATGCAAGAAATGTTTTTCATTTTTTGGGATTATATGAGAATTTCAGGATACTCCGTTTCTTAATTTAGTTTGTAATTTTAATATTTTAGATTTGATTAATTCCTCGGGATATGATTTTTCCCCCTACTTTTCATCAAAATAGGTTTTATAGGTTGGACAAAACTGACAAAAGAATTCAGATGATAAACAATTTTTGTTTAACTCAGTGGAGCTTAAAACGATGTAAATATATCGAAATTGAACTTTCGCACCACACAATACTTTCTCTTTACATGTATATTATATGGACATATATGAGAAAGTAAAAATGATATCCATGTTTTCAACTCTAATGGCTCATTAGAACAAAAAGAAATAATAATCCAGCTTTAACTTAAAGTCATCTAAAAACTAGATATCATTATATTTTGCTTTTTACGTAAAAGATATTACACTGAAGGTGAACTAGATCCTCTGAACTCAACCCAAAGTCTTTGTGAAGTATTAATAAAGTTGACACTCTTCAAAATTGGGCCCAGTATAAAAAGAAAGAACATACGCATAAAGCATCAAAGGCTCGGTGCCCTAAGGCCTACTCATAAATTTACAACGAAAAATTTGCTCGGGATGAGTAAGTCCCCCCCCCCCTCCATCTTTATATTAGACTCTAGATATTCTCTTCTCGCTATCTTTTTATCCCTTTGGATATGATAGCAGTAAATTTTTTATAACTTTTTTTCATTTTAGTATCTATCAAAAGACATATGTCATATGTATATGATACATTAATAATTAAATTAGAATTTTTTAAATATCTATATTGATATTATTTAGATTGTCAATGGAACCCACATGGTGTGAGGTGATACATTTACACAATGTAAATAATGTATTATACAAAATTTGATTCATTGCAGTAGAATTGAAAACTGATTTTGGCAGCAGTTAACATTTCAATCTTTGAGTTGACATTAGTATTATAAATTATTTTTATTATTAAATAAAAGTATAACATCTTTATTATTAAATAAAAGTATAACATCTTTATTATTATTATTATTAGATCCCGCATATAATAGGACTGATAGGAGTTGTCCGATTTGATTGAAATTTCTACGCCTACGGCTTCGTCTCTCGCATCCCCACAAACCTTTTTATTAACACCCAACACTAGCGATATTTTTGGCACTTCTTTAGAATGTCACTCCCTTTATAAAAAATAGAAGGGAGTAATAATCTAAGGAAGCTGTACAGAATGTTCTTCTTTAGACTGTTACTCCCCTTATAAAAACAAAATGTGGTATTCCTTTGTCCGAAACTGCATTTAACTAAACATCCCTGTCTTAATTGTTATTTAGATAAAGGGATTTATAAATAATTATATCCATTTATATTCTAAAAAAAAAAATCTAGGAGAGTAACAATCTAAAGAAGTACCTACCCATGTTTTATGCTTACGAGCTAACCAAAGGTAAAGGAAGCTGTGACCGTTTTTAAGATCGAAAATATAGAAATCAAGATAATAAGATAGAAATCCGTTTCAGACATCAGGGAACATTTTTGATCTTTTATCTGTATGTCTGTCTGTCGTTCAATAATTTTGCGAACTTATCATATTTTAAAATGTTATTTTAATGGTAGGCCACAATTAGCCCATTGGCGGATCCTTATTATAAGTTTCAACCTCCTGCACGATTTCTTTGGTTTTCTGTCTGCATTGTTTGTGTTCTGTTGTTGTTTGCATAGGTTTTTCATTTACTGATCAATGTCGGAAGTATTATACTTATAAATCTAATTTATTTGGTTGAACTCTAGTTACAGAGAACATTATGATTTGTAACATGATTGGTTGGAAAGAATAATCTGTTTCTTTGATATAGTTGGCATAACTAACTTAATCCTTAGCTACCAACAGTCTGTGAAGGGCCTAGGCCTGCTAAAGGGCTTATACAACTATTTATATATTATAATGGATGACATAATATAATGGGATTTAATATAATGGGGTTAGTGTGTCACTCCATTATAATTATTATTTACTACGGGAAACAGACAGTGAAAAATACACTCCCGCGCCGGGATTTGAACCACTGGTCTCCTGTATTTCCAGTACAGATGCTCTGGCAAACTAAGCTTCGCAGGAGAATGATTTTTAACAACTGCCGTAATCGATAACTAGTCCCGAATCCAAGCTTTCAATATACATTAAGACAGTCAATATTTATGACATTAGAACTAAACCAAGAATTAACGCTTATAATTATAAAGTACTCAATTATTACCTGTACCTTGTACAATCAATTCGAAATTCAATTTTAAGTTATTTGGTAGTTTTCATACTACGGAAAGTTTAAATTTTAATTTAAATCAAATTATAATTATTATTTACTACGGGAAACAGACAGTGAAAAATACATGAGAATACTGTGTATTTAATAAATACAGAAGACCCGTGGTTCAAATCCCGGCGCGGGAGTGTATTTTTCACTGTCTGTTTCCCGTAGTAAATAATAATTATAATTTAATTTAAATTAAAACTTATAATTAACTTTCGCATCCAGCTGTAACCAGCTGCATAAGCAGCTGCCCATTTATTTAGCGATGGGTGGTGAACACCGTGCTGGGGGCCCTGTCCGGGAATTGAACCCAGATTGCGATCACCCATTTAAATGGTAACCACGCCCGAAGCTGCTGATATAGTTGGCATTGAAGACGCTATTTCTACCAAGCACATTCTGCTTGTGAATATTTGTTCAACATATTAAGTATATTTATTATTTAGACGTATAGATGATTAGCACGCATCTATTTGTCTATTTATGTTTTACACATGAAGCATTAAATCAGTGTTTGTACTACATATTGCCATGTCATGCATATATACATGTTTGCCGTATTATCTTGCTTTATTCATAGACTTCACTTTTCACTATGTTTCTTCCCTTCACCTAGGCACCTAGCCTAAAACTAAACACGCCTTTACTCTTTACAACATCCAAGGTCTTGACCTTTAAGTAAACTCAGTGAATATTTTCCCTTAAACGTTGATTTTTAACCCCGAATATTTTACTTTACTTGTAGCTTAGGTTAAGATATCAACCAAAAAAATAGCATTCTTGCAGAATTACTATAGTATAAAATAATGCAAATTTTAAATCAATAAATTATTTCGAAAAGCGAAACGTAATTTTCTGAATGGAAATAATATGTTTAGTGAACCTAAATTATTTAGCACCACAATAAAATAAATTAAGAACCATCACTTTTGATTTATATTGACTTACATTGCTAGTGTTATTCAACGATTCATTGTCATAGATTAAAGAAGACATTTTTATTCGTTCTATGATTCTATGCATTTTTCTCCATTTTTAAAAATACCGACTGTTTTTTTATTCTACTAGTATCCATGTGGCATGTATGTATTTTAATGGATACATATTAAGTGATTAATTGACAGGTCCAAGCCAGGTTTAGTGGCTCTTGTGACATGGGTTAGTTAATGAATTTTATGTTGACACTGCTGTAGATAATCATTAAGTTTTACTTTTGTCTAAAATTATGTGGGATCTTTATTGTCACATTTAATTTAATAGTTTTCATGTATGCTTTAATAGGCGAGCAGATGCCATATTAGTTCAGGAGGTAGCCTACAAAAAAGTGTATGGCTAACATCAAGCTAGAATTTTGTGTACAAGTAAATCTTTTGGTGCCTTTTAAGAATATTTAATCGGCAAAGTTAGTCTGCGGGACGTAGCTTGGCAATAGGCATTTGAAAAAAATCACAGGGAAGTACTTGCGTCCAAGTACTTTTTAGGGTTTTGTAGAAGATTAAGCATGCCCGTTATGTAATTATGATTTTATTCTTCGATCTCAAGGGTCCGGGTTCGATCCCCCGTGGGGTCACAATGTTTTTCATCGGTAATAACGACTAGAAAAATTCATTTTTTCAAACCATTTCCATTGCTTCACCATAAGGTATAACCATGAATTATTTCGATGTTTTAGGACCACCCGTTATATAGTGGTTGGGGAGGGGGGAAATTTTTGGGGTATATTTTGACTTATAAAATTAATAAAGAATAAAAAATTTAAAAAAAGCAAATATATATTTAAATCCTACTCTTCACCAGCTTTCATATGATACCCAACTCAAAATTTTTAAAAAATAAAATTTTTGGCGCACTTCAAATTTTCGCGCCTAAAATTGGCAATTTTTTAAAATTTGAGATGAACTCCCGGAATTTTCATCGCCCCACAATAAGGCATTTGCATGAATTATTTCGCAATTTTAGGACCAGCCGAAGTATAGTGGTTGGGGGGGGGGAAATTTTTTTTGGGTATATTTTGATTTTTTTACCCAATACTGAATGCAAAATTTACAAAAGCTTATATATATTTGCGTCCTACTCTTCAGCAGCTTTCATTTGATACCCCACTCGAAAATTAAAAAAAATATAAATTTTTGAGTTTACAACATTTTTGCGAATTGCGCATGCGCATATTTAATTTTGAACTTCTGTATATTTTTCCTGTGGTTGGGTCAAAAAGTTGCACCAGTATTTCAAATTTCAACTCTTTAGCTTAAACGGTTCGGGCCCTATGAACCAAAGAGCGACGGACAGACGGACACATCACCCTCGGCATAAGGGTTTTGAGAAGAATCTACAAAACCCTAAAAACAAACCGTTGGAGAGCGGCCATGTACCGCTCTTTTTGGTGGACAATGTGATTTTCATGATCCTGAGTACGAACTTAGTAGACCGAAAATCAAGTTGATGGTAGTTTGTCATTTAATAGGAGACCTCTTTGATTTGGAGTAATATTTGACTATCAAACCTATTAAGTGAAAAGCTACCATCAACTTGGTTTTTGGTCAACTAACTAACTAGCTAGATGTTAGTCAGACACTTTTTTGCACGCTATCTCCTGGACTATATCGATAAATTTATACAGTTTAGGGTATCTAACCACCTTTTACCATCTCTAACCACCTCTATCACACGTTTTGAAAAACATAGTCGAGGATCTTAAGATGGATTTCTACGTTAAAAAAAAGGTTTTAGACACATTTCTATTGTCCGTGCAGGCACATAAAGGAGACTAATGAACCTATTCCAATAAAATATCTATTAAAAAGAAATTCCTTAAACAAATTCGATGGATTTTAAATATCGAATGTGGTGCCTGTATTTATATGAAACACCTTAGTTTAGTGACTCTTTTAGAATCCTCATAAAGTGTTCCTGTTAAATTGCTTTATTTATTCTAGCAAATTTCTCTGCAAACGTAGTCTAGAGAGGTTTAAAAAAAGTACGCTCTCCAGGATATTGACATATGTTATAACTCTGGAGGACAGAAGAAATTTCATCACGCAAAAATAAACATGAAAAATGTGACGCTCTTAAATATCGTGCCAGGAAGTTAGAATCTAATAGGAGGTAGATTGGTTTTCACTTATATTCATTGTAGTACTATATTTCGCTCTTAGAAATTGTTATCAAAATGGACCAATGTTTCATTATTTCACACCTTAAGACTATATCAATTAGACAAATGTATACATGTTTTCTCCACTTCACGGGAAAGCGTTGAAATGTCGATATGTGGATTCAATGCCCAAAACCATATCCATGATTCAATGTTTTTCCATGAAATGGAGAAAATAAGTACATTTTCCTCCTTTCTCTTTCCCATCTGAATCCAAGTATAAATCTTTTTGACTGATTGCAACCTTTATCTAATTCCATTTTGTTATCAGTGTTGCCTTTACAACTCTAGAATTCCAATCATTCCTTCATTTCCCATTCATTTCTTGTCTTATCTCTCGTTCCGACTGAGATGTTTTATCACATTCTTTACACTTACTATATTTTTCCATCTTCGATAAGCCTTTTCTTAATTATTCGAATGGAATCTCGCCAATCTCTAACCGGTATTAAAACTAATTATTCAAATTATTCAAATTTTTCCCGAACTTAATTACACAAATGAAAATAACATTTTCAAGGGGTTATAAATTGAATAAATTATAGAGAAAAGGGTTTTTGTGATATCAGCTTTTTCAATTTGCAATTATCTCTTATTTGGGGACGACAGTGCAAGTGCTGTTTTGCTTATTTAAGACGCCCTGCGTCCAATTTTTTGTATTTTATTTTGTTAATATTTTGTTGTTTTTTTCTTTTGTTGTAGGTATGAGATCAAATTCTTCTTAAGTTTTTCGTTTTACGTTTTGTAAGTTAACAATTATTATTTTATTAATATAATTTTAAGTATATAATCTTAAATTATTTTATGACGTTTTTTTTTAAGTGACACTGTTTCTTGCATTATGCCATATGTAATCGTACATTAAATGTATTTTATTTTTCATTTTTTTGGGATTGCAATTTTCGTGGTTTTTTATACTTGAGTTTATTTATTAAATCAAAAAGTTCTTTAATAGAAACTGTATTTTTGTCATGATTAAGTTTTCTTTTTTAGTCTTAAGTACACTGGGTGTGTGTTTGTTACCTTTTTACCAGGTAATAATCCTTCCCTCCATTTTTGTCAATCTTTTTACAGCCTGTAGCTTAGTCTTCATTTTAAATATTTTTCTCACTTGTTCTATCCAAGTCAATCCAGTGACCTCTTATTATTTTGCATTCCATTCATTTATTTATTTATTATTATTATTATTTTTCTTTTTTTCAATTATTTATTTTAGGATCTTATGTTACCTTACTTGTTTACCATAAGTTTTATTAAGTTTTTATACCATAAGTTTAAGTTTGTTACTTTTTTTTATTATCTGAAGCAGGCGCCTTTAACATCAAACAGCCCCATAACCGATCAAACATTTTGCGCAAACATGATGTTTGACGTGTATGGCCTAAATTTGCCCGAATCAGGTTTGTGCAAACATCAAACAGCCCCATACTCGGTCAAAATGTTTGCACAAACATTTTGACCGAGTATGGGGGCCTTGAGAACAGCCGAAACCGGTCAATTGTGTATTACAATTTTTTATGTGAAGACGTTGTTTGATTATTGAACCACACTTCAGGATGAGTTACTATCTCACATTGGAGAAAAACACAGTCGAGGATCATTATTGAAGGAAAATTTGTTGAATGGTCTTAAAACTGAACTATTTCATAATACAGATACTTTTTTTTACTTTGTTTATCCGCGAATTAACTGCTCGTGTTAATGTGTTAAAATATATTACTACATCGTTGTATCAGATGGTTTAAAAGATGATCTCCTAGTTTATTTGCCCTTTTGTACCCTTATCTATAAAGATATTTCTTTTTTCTTTTAGTATTTCTTGTTTTTGTTTTTTTGTGTGTATATTTTTCTTGTGTTTTAATAATGAATGTGAAATGTTGGCGGGTAACATGTATCGAGGGTAAGGGTATGGTGTATGATTGCATGTCGAAGTAGATTGTTGACCGAGAGAAATGTTACTGGATTGCGTAGAAGGTGGAAGGATGCTGAAGACTAATGGAAGGATGCTACGTGTCCTGCTTGCACAAGTTTATCCGCTTCGTTCCACAGCATCACCTCTCTATTCCTTCCTTCTCGCCTACTTCTTACTCTTCTCATCTCTCTTCCTTTAGCTGTCCACCACTCAAAACCTTCCGCAGTATTTCCCCTCCAACTCAAGCCCTCGTTTTTATTCTTGATTTCCTTGCTGGTCTGTTCTTTCTAAATCCTCGTTAGGTCTTTATTTCACCTCTCTATCCTTTTTTTCTTGGTTTGGTCCTACAACACACAATACTCAATCCTAAAACGCTAACTCTTACATTCTATAGTACTTTATGCTTCCAATCCGCAGTCTTATACTACTCTATAACAAAACAACCTAGTTTTACTGCTTCTTTATAACAAACTAAACCTTGCTATTGCTTCCTACAACTTCTATCCATCAGACTAAACAAGAAGCGAAGAGAAACCACGGTCCAATTGCATTAGCAAATCTAAGACATAACTTCCTCTTTCGATAAGCTGATACTGATTTGATGTGAAGAAAATGATAATTCGTCAAAAATGCCAATAGATTTTGAGATTTTCGCAATGTTTGTTGCTTTCTTAAGATATCTATGCAGCAAAATTGTGATGACGCAAAAATCGATTTTGAGATTTTCATTAACTAACAAGTTTTAAGGTCTCCTGAGTCAAGTAATTACAATGATTTCTAAAACATGTCTGTCTGTGAAAATTTACGAACATCTTCAGAAATAAAATTTCCCTAGGAAAAATTGAGAAATTAATTTTAACTTCATAATTGAAAAAAATATGTCTCCTGAAAATTCAAATTTAATAACAGTTCCTACGTTTTTAGGGTTTCGTTGGTAAAACCAAAAAAAAGAAACCCTAATAGTTTCGTTCCTGTGTCTGTCTGTCACTCTGTACGGTTCCAATAACTTTTGAACCAAAAAAGATAAAAACGTGAAACTTTCCAGTATAAAAGATCGTTTTGACGCGCACACAGGAAAAATATAGCGAACTCAATATTATCAGCTGTTCAAATTCAAAATGGCGGATAATTCACGTCGCGAAAAAAAAAATATTTTTTTTAAATTTTGAGTGGGGTATCAAATGAAAGGTATTGAAGAGTAGAATAGAAATATATATACCACTTAGGGATAGTGCTTAATTTTCAGCGCCATTTTGTCAAAAAACATCGAAATTTCGCGTGTCCCCCCCCCCCCTAAAATCGTATTTCCGCTATTACTAAAAATATAGAAAAATGTGCAAAATGTGTGGTCTGCTGGGCCATAGAAAAAATAATATTAGCAATTTGATCTGATTTACTGGAAATCCAATATGGCGGATAATTCATGTTATCCGATTTTTTTATTTTTTTAAATTTTGAGTGGGGTATCAAATGAAAGGTATTGAAGAGTAGATTTCAAAAATGTATAACACTTGATGTTAACATTTAATTTTGCGCGCCATTTTGTCAAAAAAAAATCAAAACTTATCTCCCCTACCCCCTTACTAATTTTCTGTTCACAATACCAACGAAACCCTTTTTACGTGAGATTCACGCCTTACCAATTTATTTATTAAATAATTCTATACTGAATCCTCTTATAGTCCAGGAGATAGCGTGCAAAAAAGTGTCTGACTAACATCAAGCTAGAATTTTGTGTACCAGTGAATCTTTTGGTACCTTTTAAGAATATGTGGTCGGCTAAGTTCGTCTGCGGGACATAGCTTAGCAATAGGCATTTGTAAAAAAAAACAAAAAAACCGGTGGAGATCGGTCATATTCTGCCCTTTTTGGTAGGCAGTGTGATTTTCATGATCTTGAGTACGAACTTAGTTAGTTTACCAATAATCAAGTTGATGGAAGTTTGACTCTTTATAGGTTTGTTGTTGTGTTGACAAATATTACTCCAAATCAAAGGTATCACTTATTAAGTGATACCTTTGATTTGGAGTAATATTAAGTAAGTGGAGTATTATTAGTAAGTGACAAACTACCATCAACTTGATTTTTGGTTTACTATGTAATTTCGTACTCAGGATGATGAAAATCACATTGTCCACCAAAAAGGGCGAAATATAGCCGCTCTCCACCGGTTTGTTTTTTTCAAATGTCTATTCACATGTCATACACATGAATTTAATACATACAGAGAACAGAAAAAATATAACTGACAGACATAACAATAATTACAAGATAAAATGAACTTTTTATATACTACGTTTTAAAATTTTCTGTCATAAAATCATAAATTTGAACGTCCAAATGAAGATTTTAAAAATGGGATGTGTCAAAACAAATTAAGTAACTTGCAGATTTTTTCCGAACTAACTTTCTATACAGCAAAATTTGCTCAAAAAGAATTAAATTCTGCTGAAAGATGGCTAAAAGTATTAAAATAATGCATTGTCGTCGCATTCTGAGCTATTCTAAAAGTTTCAAATGTAGTAGCTACTCGGGAAGTTAGTTAAAAATCGATTGCAAGATTTAACTGGACAAACAAACAAACAAGAAAGGAAGCTAATAAAAACGTAGTAAAAATAAACAGAAACTCCTATTTAACCCTCAATTCAAAGTTGGCAATGTGAGTGAGATATAAATTCAATCCAACAATATGTTTCATTGTTTATATAAATGTATGTAATATATTGTATAATATAAAATCTATTTGTTTGAGTTTTTTAATATAAATACCTATAGAATCTCGTGTTCTTTATTTTATTTGCCTATCCTTATGAATTATATGAAATGCATTATCCCTTTAAATTATTATTTGAAATATGTTATCTTTAATAATACTGAATAAAATAGATAACACGCTTTAATAATGTGATAAGAATGATTAATGTCAGGTTGATATTTTGCTAGAATATGATATCCCACTAAAATCGATCGAGGGAAAAGGTTATTAGTGTTTTACATATTAATTATTTTTGTTTATCAGAGGTTGGCCGGGGTCAGCTTGACAAGGGAAAAGGGAATACTGGTTAGATTAAGGGTAAATTACGGTAAAGGTTTGCCTGACATTATTTCCTTGTTCTTTCCTATTATTGCCTTGTTCTCTAGAATTTTAGACTTGGGTAGGGAAAACATTGCTGTAACATTTAATTTAAACCTTAGCAATGTGCAAGCTATGACATAGCTTTAAACAATTGCAATTATTCTTAGGTAAGTCTACCAATGTACCGTATAATTAATGAGAATTTGCCAATTCAATTATTTACTTGACTAATCTAAATACAGAAAAACATCTTTAATTATTTAAACAATTATTATTAATAATAAATCTAGTTATAAACCAAGTAAATAATTAGAGCTAATTTGTTATAAAGGAATGCTCTTCTTCTAAATTGAAATGTATAATTTAGCTTGAAACAGATTTACCGGATTTAAAAATGAATTTATCAAAGTAAAACTTGGAATGTTGACTCCAAATGCTTAAAATCCTGTTATATCTCATTTTCACAGACAAAAATATACTCAGATCTATCACTTTTTACTACGTTTTTATTAGCTTGCTTTCTTGTTTGTTTGTCCGGTACAAATCTGGCAATCGATTTCTAACTAACTTCCCGAATAGCTAGAAATTTGAACTTTTAGCATAGCTCAGAACACGATGACAATGCATTATTTTAATACTTTTAGCCATCTTTCAGCAGAATTTAATTGGTTTTCAGCAAAATTTTGTTGTACAGAAAGTTAGTTAGGAAAAAATCCGCGTTATTTTATTTGTTTTGCCGTGTCCCACATTTATGCAATCTTCATTTTGACGGGTCTCAAATATGTGATAGATAAACATTGAATGACAGCAAAACAGCAAATATCGATTATATTATTTCAAATATATCGATGGCACGTTTTAGATTTGGTGTTGGGGAGATCCGTTGTACAAAGATTTGTCCTTTTATAGGTTTAAGATCAGCTCTCTATGGTTGTCATTTATGTGAAGTAAATAAATTCGGAACTATTTTTTTTTTTTTCATTAACATTATATATTATATAACAATAACAATTATATTATCAACATTACATACGATTCAACAGAAAATTTTAAAACGTAGTATATAAAAAGTTATTTTTATCTTGAAATTATTATTATTATGTATCCAATGAAATCCTTCATAACGATT